>OY728148.1:1071263737-1072617064 GCA_963277665.1 Viscum album
TCATATTCACCCATCTTCAAATATTTATACTACAATCTCTATATTTTTAACTTTTCCTACTTTACATTTTTATTTCCTTCATATATGTTTTTCAATTTATATCACATACCTTTGGATATAATAGCACCTTTCACCATTAGGAATTTTCATTCAAAAAGTGATGAAAGAAAAACATTCTTGACTCTTTCATGATTCTCAAGATTTATCTTTTTAATAGAGGTTAGAGGAACTTTATCATCCATAGGAGGAAACTCAACTATTGGAGCTTCATGAAAAACATAACTGATAGACATGAGACAGGGAAAAATTCTATCTTTCTAGTTATTATAATTGTCACAATCAAACCCCAAAATACCTTTATTGTTAACCAAAATCAAATTATCTATCAACAAAGTATATGAAAAGGGAACCTATGCTCTGATACCTGTTAATAGTTCCTAGCTAGTGTATTTCTATCACTAAGATCGGGAGAGGTGAATCAGTGATGCTGTTTTTTATCATATTTACTTGAAACAAACTTATCCTCATATTAATGATTTATTTCCCTATGGAAGAAACAATTCAAACACACATGCATTGGAACACAAGTATCTACATGGATAACTATTCAATAAGAATATTTATGTCCTTGGTTTTTTGGGAATAATCCATTTCCACACAATCCACTTGAAAATAATCCTAGTATTACAATGTGTAGGATATACCCTTTCACTTAGGTAGCACTTTGATGATAATCCAAAATTGTATGTGCACCATCATAGAAAAAATAGGGTAAAACAATGTTGGTGTAACAACTCATGTTACATGTGATGCTTTTAAACTTCAACTAATGTATTATTTGAAATATAAATTTTCAATTTCATTCTGAGAAGAGGATGATAATTTTAAGGAATTTGATAAGGAATTAAAATCCAAATTTCCAGTCAGATCTTCTCACTCTATTTCTCTATATCTGATCACCCAATAGGATCTTCCTACTCTAATATTAAAAAATTATTTCTTAATAAAATTGATTATGTTATATTATAATACAATTCAGACTATTCAGAACACTTCCTTACTCAGTACGAAAAAATAAAAAGATCCCGTTTATGATTAATTCAGTTAGATTTGATGTCTAACCGAATATGATGACATACAAAAATGATAGACAGATGAATTTGATAATTACTTAATATGATGGAAAACTGAGTAACATTGCAATATTGTCTCTTATGTTTCACTTCAATTCATATAAATACTCTTCAATAAAGGACCAATTAGAAAACTTCTTTTTCCCCTTAAACATTAAATCTTCTCTATATTCTATATAGAATAGTACATTAATTAGAAAAATTTCAATGTAGACTCTCATTTTATAGGTGACCTGTGGATAGTTTTTTCTGGGATCCCCAAAATCTTTCCCCTTTAGAAAAATTCAGTAAAAAAAAATTCAATGAATTTCATGTGAATCTTGACTTCATCAACTCTTCTAGATTCTTCTCGATGGACCTACAAACTTCATCTTTTAATTTCAATTGCTAGTTCAAATGCTATTTTTGAATCCAATTGTTCTCAATCTGATTTCATCATTATGAATATATATACCAATTCAATGTATGAATGATGAAATTCAACCCCCATTAAAACCCATCCATTTCTTTTCGTACACTCTTCTATTGACCCAATTGACAATAAAGAAATATAATTCAACCTATTTTAAATGACTGTTGACATTTTTATCAAATTATTTTCTCTTTATTTCATTCTTCAGTATCATGAAATTCCTCTTCAGAATACATTTTCGTCCCAGTTCAGATCAAAAGATTTTTTTTCTTTTGATTACTATAACACTTGTCATATTCTTTCCCTTTTCTCATGGAATTCATTATTTCACAATATTCAACTTGTACCATGACTTATTTCAGGATTTTGAAATCACTATGGACCAGCTTCAGCATGATCAAATTTTCATGGAAGAGTATTAAAACTTATCTTTAATTAAACAACCCCAATATTTCCTTCTCATCCTTAATATGATTTCCATGAATTAAAATAAATGAATATAGTTTTCATGATTATGGTCTACATGATTATGATCCTGATGAACACAATCTTTAATATCCTTTATTTTTCCATCTAGGTTTGATCAAAAGTAATATGATTTCCTACATATATTTTAGACCCAATTTCCTTCATCAATAATGCATAAGAAGTTTTCTAAATACGTGAGAATTATGAGAACTCTAATATCCACAAAGCATCATCGCATTTGTTTTATCATAGTCATGAAGACTTCGTTCACGCATCCTCTGATACTTCATCAACTGGAATCATAGTTAATTTGATTACCATTTACTTCTAGTAAGATTATTTCACAATATCATATATCCTTTTATTGTGAATCTGATGAATTATTCTAGCATGATTCTCTAGAATATGATGGACATTCATAGTCATTGTGAAACAGATTCTCTAAAGCTAGTGGTTAGTACATATTTCACCAATTCAATGTGACATGATTTTCACTTTCATTATAAAAATCATTGAAAAAATGGAAATACCTGAATACAATCACATTTATCATCATATTGGTGTAAATAATAGAGACTGTATTACTTATCCTAACAATTGATTTTCAATTTATATAATGAAATCTAATCCATTCCATGCATAGAATTAAATTATTATAATGTATGAATAGATTTTATATGAGGATTAATCCACAAACAATTAATGGGTAGAGTTTATATACTTGGGATGTATCAATTTTAAAATATTCAGTTTTGATGGATTAATCAGTCACCATTTATTTAGGTGGTGTTTGAATAGTTCTACTAAAATTACATAAGATGATAGAATGTGAAAAAGCTAAGTCACATAATACATTCTTTATTCCTAAATGAATGACTAGGTTAACTTTCCCCACTTCGTTTTTAGGATCCACCTCAGATATAATTATAATATAATCCTTTTCATTCTCTCTAAAACATAGAGGTAATTGTTGTTGATTATCTCTGATAATCCATGAATGAGGTAATTTGATTAAATAATTTCTATGTTCTTTTGAGTTAAAAGACTCTACCACTTATTAGGAGTTGACCGTAACATTATTTTATTTTATCACATTAATAAGATTATTTATCAGCATTCAGATATTTTTTCATGAGGCCCATATTTTCAACACTTGAATAATCTCCTCATTCCATTGAGACAATTTTTACAGTGCTACTTCCCACACATTTGACATGTGGGTATTTGGGTTTTATTTCAACCATAATATTTTTTCAGTTATCCCCCAGAAATATCCCCCGATTTATTGTTTATATTGGATCCCATTGGACAATGCAAAATCAACAACTGCCATATTGAAATTAAGGGAAAAATAAACAATCCATTTATAAAGGTAAAAGAATTAATTAAAAAATTATTTTATAGAATCAAACATAATCTAATAAATTATAAATCTAACTTAATTTTATTTTTGATGAAAAATACATATCCATACAATGTAAAAATTATAATAAATTCTTTATAGGTCATTATAGGCTCATCATATTTTTAATTCATTCCATGTAACTACCTATTATTTCATGATGGAGATTTTGTGGGAAATATTAACCAAAAATTATTTTCTCGAATCATTCCCAATAAATGGATTCAATTTCGTCAATGTGCTTTGTGATATTGATTAAGGTCCACCACCGATTGGAATCTCTATTTAGGTGATAAAATAGTAGTAAAACATTTTATAGTTCTATGTATTATAGAATAAGAAATTATATTTTCATTGTAGTTAATACCTTGTTCCAAAATGAGGGATTTATAAGAAGTACTAATTATTTGAGGCTTCTTTCACATAAAAAACTCAACAAAAACATTTTATTTCATTAAATAAGGATAAGATTATAATGATTTATGTTATTATTTATAACTTGATTATATTGTGCTTATTAATTTAGGATGTTCTCATCTCCCACTCAGTAATTACTTGAACATTTATAGAATAAATTTCTTTTTTAAATGAGTAATTTCTATATTAATAAAAGATCTTATATAAGAAACATTCTATGAATTGGAAACACTGGACCATTATATGGGTATCAATTTTAAAAGACCATTAATCAATAAATAAATTGATAATATATTCATTGTATAATGAAAATTAAAATTAGTATATTAATGGATATAATGAATTTCATTCGACATAAAAAAATAAGTGATGCCCATGACCAGTAAAATCATACCCATTTAATCTATTTGCATGGAAATATAAGGAAGATAACATCAACATTATTTTCAAATGACCTATCCCTAGATGAGATTAAACAACTAAATCTTGAGTGAATCCAATTATTGGATAATTTCAATCTTTTCGAGATCATAAACCAAATCATGTTTACTAAACCACCCCTTCAAAATTTCACAATCGCACAACTTAACCATATCTAATTCACAAGTTAAATAATGGTTTGTGTTTCTAGATCCTAACATTATAATTTTATATGTTTTATTTTTAATAAAAATTATTACATTTTTCTTTTTTAAATATAATATTTTAAATGATAAAATATTGATTTTGATGAAATTAAATTCTGATATGATGGGACAAAAATTTTATTTTGGGAAATATAATCTTATAATTAAGAAAAAAATTTCAATAATTTTTTTTCAATATATGATATTTCTTATAATAAAATTCTATATAAATATTAAATAATCTTATGAAGTCAAATGTAATTGTTATAAGGGGTAGAGAACTATTATTTTCAAAAATCCATTTATTTTTTTAATAAATGTTAATATTGATCTAAAAGTGTAAATTTAAATATATACAGTATTATATTCAAAAAAATATATATCATTTTAAAAATAATAAGATCAACATAATCTAATAGTTATTTTTTCATAATTTTCAAAGACAACATAATTTCAAGGAAAAATTTAACTATTGTATAAATATATGGTATGTATTATGATATAATAATAACCTCAAAGTGCTAAAATATACGAAAAAGGGTATCTATATTCATATATATTTAAACATTAAAAAAATGTGTTATTGATGTTTTCTGATTAAATTTATAAACCAATAATGAATCCTTAATGAACTATATTAAATTTTATTATTTTAAAATTAATTCTTTATAAACATTACACACATTCACATCACAAAGGATTTTTTTTAATTTTTTCAGTTCTTATACTTATAAAAAATATAATCCTATTATTTTTCGTTGAAACAATGGTAAAATCATGTTAAGGTGTATGTTTTTTATTAAATAACCACATAGATACCAAAACCTGTGTTTAGAAATTAATAATGATTTCTAACCTCTTTGACTATACAAACCAACCCAATCTCCCATTCCTCTTTACATGAAAATATTAAAGCATGAATTTCATAATCTCATCCAAATATAAATCCATATAAAGGTTCAACTAAAATATAATGAATCTACACCCATCCATTTAAAATAACCCTCTCAAGGTGAGAATCCCTTATATATTTTTATTCAAGAAAATCTAACATACTATATCATTTTATAACCACCTTTTACTATAGGTTTATTTATTTTGACCTCTAAATTAATATCATAAAGATGTAAATGTGACGATATACCTCTTTCACTCTCATTTACCCCTCCTATAAACATTTTTTCACATGAATTATGCTACTGAAATTTACACATCAGTTTCCACCACAAATATTTTGGTTGGGAATACGTAACTAAATTTATACTCTAGGGTATTAAACTAGTCAAGTAATTTTTTCAGTTATTGGTTATTTAAATTTATGTAATAATAAACCTTAATTTTTGGTTAAAAATAATGAAATATAACCTTATAGTCTATTTTCTACGTGGCACACTTATTCAAGAATATAATATGAAGGTGACAGATGGGACCAGATTCATATAACCCTAAAATAAACTGGGTAATTATTTAATTTTATTATATTATTTATATTTTATATAGCAATCTACGATAATCACACTCTGTTTTGTTTTATTAGGATGTAGACATAAATATATTTAAGATCTTTGTTTTAGGTTATTGTTGCATTCTTATATTGCCTCTATGTTATCATGTTATATCATGCTTCATTGTTTATGATTATTATTACCACCCCACATATTTTATATATAGATTCCACTTGAATCACATGTATTGGTTTAACTTATGATATATTTTTGTTAATCCCTTTGTAGGATATATAGCTTACTATTTTTTATACTTCCACAGGTTATCCCGTGTAGTTTTAGAAGAATCAGGAGAATCTAAGAGAATTCAATCAATTTAAAGTTCATGTAATTGTAATTCAATGTAAAATATTATGTTATGTACCTAATTACACAACAAAACATGGACCCACAATATTTTGGGGTTGATAAAGTGTATCATTTTGTAATAAGTCGTGAATTAAAGTGTATTAGAATATGGTCAGCAATAGATGGAATCACGGAAAGGCGTAAGAAAAAAATTAAAGGAAAACCTAAAATTTGGTAAAATATAGAGTAAGTGGTTTCCATGATAATACAACAATTTTTATGTATTATATGTATATTTGGATCTATAACAGTTTTACATAGGGGTAATAACATTCAAAATGGTCTATTTATATTTTCTCAAATCACCACCTCGGGAATGATATAAGTCATTTATACACACAAAGTGTGACACAACTGGTGGATATTCTTTAATAAATTTAATATATCTCTACAGGCTATAATGAATGAAAAAAAATTCCAAGATGACTTATATAATGAAATAGATCATTGATAAAATATAATAAAACATTTTTATAGGTTAATAATATTTATCCCTATGTCTATATAGGATGAATTAAATTTTTAGAACATGTATCGAATAATAAATGGAAATATTAACATCTATGTCTATAAAAATTCTTTTATGTCATGAATGTTTAGTATAAAAATTTAAACCCGACCTCAAAACACGGAACTTGAGTTAGTGAAGATGGAAAATGTGTATTTTTTTGTACCCTAAGCATATAAATCATCCCATTTTAAAATTATTATTTTTAACTACACATGAATCCTTAGGATACTACACTTGGAGAAATTATATGGTATTTTACGAATATATTGGATTTCCTTTTATAGATCCAATATATAAATCTGGGATATTGAAAAAACCTTCCTTATTTAAAATCACTATATGATTATATACATGTTTAAGGAGGTGGATGTATTTTCTCATGTACAAATATCTCAATGATGGATATTATTTCCTTGTGAGAATGTTTATGTAGCTCAAATGATTGATAGTATAGAAACGTTCATCCTTGATGACATGCCCATTTTAATGGAAGTCATAGATTTATTTCCTAATGAAGTGTCTTTTTTTCCTCCTAGGAATGAAATTATATTCTTAATTGAGCTCACACCATGTTATTTTCCAATATCAAATACTCCATATTTAAATTTTGTTTCTAAACATGAGGATTTGATGAATGAATTACCATATAATAGTTATTTAGGGTTTATATGAATAAGTTCTTCACTTTGGGGTATACCAATCCTATTCATTTTGATGAATCATGAGTTAGAGAAAAGCTACATTGATTTTCATGATCACAAAAAGATCAAGAAAATGAACATGTATCATCTTACATGAATTTTTTAATTCTTCATTAATTTATGTGGATCCCAATAATTAACTATGGTGATATTATCATTTCAAAGTGAATAATGAGGATATCTAATATACTACATTTCATTTAATTTATAGGAATTAAGAGTACAAATAATGTTATTTAGAATCACTAATTCCCAAAAAATATTTATGGATTTGATGAATAAATTCTTTAGGGATTACATCAATGAATTTCTGGTAGTATTTAATGATGATATTCTTATATAATCTAATTTTTAGGAGGAGTGTGAAGAGAATTGGTATGTTGTAATAAAGAACATCCATACGGAAAAGTTATATGCAATGTATAGTAAATGTGAGGTGTGATTAGATAATTTAATATGCATGGGGAATGAAATAAGAAATAAAACGATATCAATGGATCCTTCAAAAAATAGAGCGAATTGAATTATGGGCCAGACAAACCTATGTGTAGGAAATCCATAGTTTCCATGGATCAGTTAGGTACTATATTTAATTTGTGAGAAAATTCTCATGATTTTCTATCCCAATAATAAATATTACTTAAAATGGATATTTTCTATCTGGAATTATTAATGTAGAGATATTTTTATTATGATAAATAATAGGCTAATAAATACACCTATTCCCATATTACATAGTAGTGGATAAGTATTTTTGATATGAAATGATTCATCCAAGAATGGTATTGATTCTTTACTTATACAAGATGGTAAATGTGATAGCATATACCTTCCACAAAATAATTATCCATCAAAATGACTATATAAAAATTGATCTATAATTAGTTGTAGATATTTTCATGATGAACATTTTGGGAAATCATCACTATGGGGATAAGGGTGACATATAAATATCATAATATAAATTTATTTATATTCATTCAAAATTAGATTAATATTTCCCAATTAATGGGGTTAGATTCTGTTAAGGATTATTATTGTTCAATGCATTACTATCATGGGGAGGGAAACAAAGGTGATGATTCTCTAAGGAGAAAGGATCTAGAATCCCTCTCTATATTATGGATTGAAAGGGATTCAATATTATAATAATTTCAATGGATGGGTATGGGAATAATAACAGGATTTTCATCCAACCATTCATAAATTACTTCTATTCTATTCATTATTGTGTAGATAAATGTGGCCTAGAAATATTATTAGTTTCTAAAGAAGGAGGTATAAAATATCATAGATTTCACCTTTTTTAAAGGTGGAGTCATATAGTTTGGAAATCAGATATGTGTCCCATGAAAAAGATAACTGAAGAGATATATTTTGGATGATGAAAAAATAATGCGCATATCAATTCATTTAGGAAGATTTTTTTTTATAAATATTATTAGTAAAACATTTTGTGCATAACATGAACAGTGATACTATGGAATTTCAATGTCGGTGCTTGGTATGACAACAAAACGAGGAGGAACAGATAAAGTATAAGGTTATGATTCAATCATTAAAATAACTATAATTATATAATTAATGTGACCATGTATTTCATAACATGACTCCTTAGGAAACCTAAATAAAATAATTCAATCTTGGTTGTAGTATATCTCTTTACAAAGACTGCGCATTTCATTTCTACCAGGGAATATTTTTCTCTTGACCAACTCATGAAGAAATAAATAATGTAATTAGTGAGACTATATAAATTTATATAATATATTGTATGTAATAAATATCCATTTAATTTTATTATGTTTGCTATAATCTTTCAGAATTAATTGGATATAAAACTAATCCTCAGATCTAGTTATCACACGCAAACGGATGGTTGGTATGAATGCGCCATTCAAAAACCAGATGATATATTTTGATCACTATTAAAGGAATTACAATATTTTTGGGACCGTAACCTAACCCTTTTGTAGATTTAATATGAAATAATTCATTCTACAATTCAATTGGTACCTTATATGGGATTTTATGGGAAGAGGTGTTAGAATTAGATAATATGGGATAAAGTTGTAAAGAGGAATCTTATAGGATGCGATCGTATCCCAATAAAATAGAAAAGGTTCAAACCATTTAGTTTCATATGAAATATCCACAATGTTTATATAAAATATATGAATACAATCATAGATGTAACCAAGATATTGAGGTCCATGATAAATTGTTCATTCATTTATCATAATGAATATCGGTCATAATTTTTTAGAATAAGTGAATGCATAGTCATAGATATATTAGCCCCTTTGAGTTTCTTGATCTCCTCAGAATGGTGACCTATCTACTATGAATGAAACCTAACATATCACATTTATATGATGTAATCATTGTTTCCCTCTTGAGTAAGTACATTCAATAACCCAAAAATATACTGAATCCAAAGGAGGTATTATTGTAGAATGGTCTTTTATATGAGGATCTACTAGTGATTATTTTAGGACATAGAGATAGAGTTCTATGAAACATGAAAACAAAAATGTTAAAAGTGTTTTGGAGGAACTAAAAGTATTACAAACTAACTTGGTAACTAAAATAGGTTATGAAATTGAAGTACCGTCATATTTTTCATTGAAAACATTTATGATGAAATTTGTAAATGGATAAATAAAGTAAAAATAAGAACATTTACAAATGCTATTTTCTTTGATTAGTAAATATATTATTAAAAAAATAATATAATAGAAATCAAACGCACTACATTGGATATTTTATTCCATTATATTGTTTTTATGATTTATTTTTTTTGTTAAGAATCAGAACCATTGATAATATTGTTGTATTATAATGACCATTAAGATTAGTATATTAATTATTATGATAAAGTACATTTTATACTATCAAAGGAAGTGATAGAGTCAACCAGTAGGATTATACCCTATGAAGGTCATACGTGAAAGATTCCAAATGAAATAATACAACTAGGCTTTGATCTTGAGAATTCCCCTACTGAAATCCAATATCATAGGTTTGGAAAAAAGAATTTGCAGGATAATATTTGGCTCATTGAGATCATGTCCCAAATGATGTTTACCGAAACACTACATAAAAATATAAACATCACACACCTTTCCAATTGGGAATTCACTAATATAATAAATTTATATGTTTTTATTCCAAAAATAGAAATAATTTTTATAGATTCATTTTAATAAAACAGTTATAACATTTAGACATTTTTTATCGATTTTTAAATGATTAAATAATGAGTAGGATAATGTTTTCTATTGAAGTGATGAAATTTATTTTTTTCAGAAATATTTAGATTCAATAAATAAGCACATTTGAGTTACTAAATTTTTTAAAATTAATGATATTCTAATAAAATATTCTTATTATACAATGACAATATAATATCACAATGTAAAACGTAATTGTTATAAGGGTTGGTAACTATTATTAAAAAAACTTGAATTTTTTCTATAAATTGGAATTTTGGACTGAATAGTATAAATTATCATATTTAGTTAATTAATTTTATAAAATAAATATAATATTTTAAGGAAATGAATTAAATATATCCAATGTTTGTTTTTTATCCATAATGAGAGAGTATATTTTTCTAGAAAAAATTATCTAAAATGTTACTATAAACTACATTTTGTGATATAAAAATGTAAAAAAATATTGTAATATATACCATAAAAGGTATCAATATTGAAATATATATTCTACCTTAATAATAATGTGTGTTTATTTAATAATGATTAATTTTTATAAACCCTTAGTGAATCCTTTAAATAATATATCATATTTTAAGGAATTAAATTCAATTCCTTATAAAAATGACATACATACCCTTCACCTAGAAAATTATTTTAATGTGTTCAGTTATTAATATTATAAAATAATTAAAATAAATCCACTTTTGAAAAACTAAGATAATAAACCTTTGTTTGTTTTGGGGTTTTGATTTAATTAAAATATATAGACCAAAACTAATGTTTTGAAATTAATAACAATGTTAAGAGTAATTATCTTCTCCTTATGGTTTTAGTTAAGGGTAACTAGAGTTTGGATGGATTTATATAGAAAATGATAAGGGAATATTTTATTAATTTCAAAATATTAGATTTGGACTCTATATTTTAATTAAATCAAAACCCCAAAACAAACAAAGTTTTATTATATGAGAGTGGAAGGTAGAAAAATATTTATACATCCCACTAATGGGTTGGGTAATGTATTTTTTCAGGATATTCAATGTATTGTGAATGATAGTTTATTTGATAAAAATATTATTTTTCCTAAGGGATAACATTGATCTATGTTTATGACATCATGTTTAATGTTGTTGTAATAGTCACATGTTTACTTCTTGTTATCATGTAATATCATGACTCTTTGTTCATGATTATATGTATCACCCCTATTAGGTCCTTGATATTTCTCTTGGATCACATGTACTACTTCACCATATTCTATGCTTTGTTTAATCCTTACCTAATATTTATATCTCACCCCTTTCTTATCTACGTCCTCAGGTAATCCCATGTAGTTTTAATAGAATACTGAAAATCTAGGGCATGTTATTCAATTTTTGTTTATTTCTATATAAATAAATTCATATTGTTATGCTGTGTACCAAATTAAACAAATAAACTTGGTCTAAGGAACTTATGTGGTTCTATTAAGGGTATCATTCTCTAATAAATCATTAATTTAATTTATTAAAATATGTGTTATCATATGCTCCCATCAAGATAGGAATCTCAGTAGGGTAATCATCACATTTCATATAATTTTTTGTGGCATAATTACAAAAATTTAACACCATTAACTAAAAAATACGATTCATTATCCATGAGAATACATAAACTAAAAAGGAAAAAAATTAAAACTACGAGATTAGATGTAAAAATAAAATCATGGACACATATATCCAAAAATATTATTCTCAAGGGTTCAATATAGGTAATTTGTGTTAATTTCCTTATATGGTTTTTATAACCTCACAATCTTTTCCATTAGTTCAGAATGTTTTGTAAGGTGAATATAAATTTATCAAATAATAACCCCCAAAGTTTAAAAATATTTGCGTTAAAAGGAAAAAATTTAATTAAGAATGTATAACTTGATTTAATAATAAATTATCCCTTTCATGGTTACTACTAATATATACATCTATTATAGTGGGATATCCACATTTAATATCGTGACATAGATTTAATTTCCAAAAAATCACTGAATCTGTAATTTACCAAAATTTAAGGTTGTTTTCCAATTCATAGAATTATCTCTTGGGTAATTACTAATGCATTCCATTCAAAATCCATGATATACTATAATTACCTCTAATACCAATTATAGTGACCCCATACTCATACACGTATTATGACATGTTTTTCAAAGAAATATCATCAAAAGACACCACATTATCATAGAGAGATAATGTCATTGGAAGAGTAGGTTCATATTAAATAAACATTAAACTAAAATTTCAAATTTATACTTTAAAATCCATAATGTTTTTTCTAAATTGATTATATATTTTAAACCTTCATAGTATGAACTAGAGGATAGAAAAGAGAATAAGTGAGCTATAAATCCCAGTAATGGAATAATCATGATAACCGAACATTATGTTTTATTCAAAAGGAAAAAAAATTATCATAAATGAAAATTTATGGTGAATAATAATATCATTGAATGAAATAATATATTTAAAATCCCATAATAATTGAATTATAGTGATATGTAGCAACATAAAACAAGACATAATCATAATTCATGTCTCACTTCCAAGAAAACATAAATGGTTTGATAGAGCCCCATCAATGATTAAGATGATCCCTAATCACATATATATCACCACATGAGATATAAGAATTACCTATGTAATTAGATCCCTATTTTTTCACTCTAATTATAACATATAAATTCATTTCAAATATATATAGAAATTAGACAAAAGGATTACACATAGGAATTCCCCGTGGATATAATGGTCGACATAATCATGTCATATAGAAAAACCAGTTTTAATATCATAATGGATTTCATGAATTAATGGATTAAACAATTAATGTACTTTAATAGTGAAAAGGAAAAGTTTTCTATGAAAAGGTATCTCCATGTGAAGTGAATACATCAAAAATTATAAGAGATGTATCATTAGTCATGTGCCTCTTAAACATGGTTTTATATAAAAGGGTAAATAGAAAAAAAAAGAGGGGTAAGAGAATATAAATTTATATAAAAGATGAAATGAAATAAAAATGTTTTGAAGAATTAAAATTAACAATTTTAGGAATAATCTATGATCTGATACATTTTATGGTGTAATAATTGCAATAGGGTAAGAAATAAAGTTATATTCAGTCTATTTTTTTAAGGAATTAAACGGAGTGGGAAAATATCAACATGAATATATAACCATTAAATAAAGGTAATGAAAATAATGTATTTTTGTGGGGATAACCTATATTGAAATTATTAAATAAATAGGTGAGAATAATAGTGATATCAAATAAGCTTCAAAGTGAAAAGGAATGAAATAAAATAATGGAGGGAAATTCTGATGTTCTTTTATCTCATGAATGAATTCATTTTGTACATTCATCATGAAAAATAAAATGAAATTTTCTCTTTTCTACATCCATCCAACGTCACATTTTTATTTAAGAAAATAAACAACAGAAAGATTCCAGGTAGCCAGAAAACAATAAAGGGAAAAACAACACAAAACAAAGGAAGTCACAGGTAGACACCTGGGTCCGAAAAGTCACCCCGTCCTAGAGGGCCTAAAATAATGTAGCCCGAGCGCGTCCCCTCAGATAAGGTTAACACTTTCAGGCTTCAAGAAATCAATGGACGGAAGAAAAGTGATGCTAGAACCCAGTTGCGCCACAGATTCAAGGTGATCTGCCACTTGATTTCCCTCACGCCAGGTGTCCAACAGACTAACACCATCCAGGATAGCACGAACCCTCCAGACCGTGTACACAATTGACCAAGGGACCGGGACATTGCCAATTAGAGCACCATAAAGAATCAGTGAATCCATCTCGACTTAGGAGATAACAATTCACTTCTGACAACACAGCTGAAAACTTGAGAAATGTGCATTTGCCTCTACCTGAAGCAAGGTACCCCACCTAAGGTACACCATAAACGCCAGCAACACACTCCCATATCAATCACGGACCACACCCCCTCCCTGCATTTCTCCCCGCACACAAGAGCCATCAGAGTTCAGCTTCAGACCCGAGGCTGGCGGACACCATCAGATCCATTTCCCCCCTCTCCACTGTGTGCTGGGGTTGGAGATAGTCAGAGCAAGGTAACACCCTTGAAGAAACCCTAACGAGGGGCCTTGCACCACTGGGGAAACAGGTGAACCAAATCCGCCAACAAGACCTGGGTATGCACGAAGATGACCCTCGCTGTAGGCGTGGCTCCCTCAAACCAGGCCTGAATCCGAGCCTGCCACAAGCTCCATCACCCAGTAATAAAAATCACATACCACGCCATCTGCTCCATGCCCGAGATGCCCGAACCAATGAACCAACCTTCCAGAAATGGCCCCTCATGATGATCGGCATAAAAAATATCAGTGACATACCCAATGAAGAGCCAACGAGAGACAGCCCAGTCACTTTCGAAAAACAAATGGTTGGAGCTCTCCACCTTCAGGCGGGTACAACAGTGGAATTTGGAGGCCAGGAAGATACCAACCCTCTAGATATGGGAATCAGTTTCCACTTCTTTCTTTCTGATACGCCAAACAATAAAATAGTATTTCAAGGGGATTTTATTACACCAGAGCAGGGCATCACAGCTGTCCGAATTCAGATGCGGAGCCAAGAGATTTCGATACGCCTGAGAAGAGAACTTCCTCGATTTGGAAGCAGTGAAAACACACATGTCCGGCTCTGATGTAATAGCAATAGAGTCCCAAAATCCCTGTTGATCAGAATCCGCAACTTCCTTGTTGAGTGAAGGGTGACCGCTGGCTTCTTTGAAAGAGATAAGGGGTGTCAGGAACCCAGGAATGCCAAGGACTGACCCTGAAAAATTATGGAACCAAAACAGAAGGGCCCCATCCTCAACGTTCCACCGAGAATTCTATTTAAGAACACTAATAAGAGGAATGATTTTTTACCAGAAGGGGGGTGCATGACCATTATCCTCCACCTCATCACCCACCCATTGTATGGACATAATTTTCCCCCAAAGAGTTTTCACTTCAATCACCTCCCATGAAAGGTTGTACTAGTAACACTGAAGAGTGGAAGTTATACTCCCCACATTAACTACCCCCACCTGAACGGGCTTTTCCATTCTCTCCCAAGACACCCATTGCCGCTTCCCCTATGAGTATGCATCACACATAAAACATGCCAGAAGCTTGTAAACCCCACTAATGACCCCCTTGGGCATAGATGTGGAAGCCAAAGCATGGATGGGTATGGCCGATAGGACACTGTTAATCCGGGAGATCCTCCCCCCGAAAGAGTGGGACCGTTTCTTACAATTCAATACCAAACTAGAGATTTTACACACAATCTTATCAAAGTCCCACACCTTGAGTCTTCCAGACGAAATGGGGGTGCCATGGTACTCCATATGAAAGAAACCACGCTGCATTCCCAGCCTGCTGCAAAGAGAAGAGATCCTATCACCCAGGAAATTGGTAGAAATAAAGAAGTTTATCTTATCATTATTCACCACTTTCCTGCTTCGGTAAACATACTCCTCCATAACTTTCTTGATTCCTGTGACTAACCTCAACCCATCATTCATGAAAATAAAAGTGTCATCCACAAACATCAAATGAGAAAACGAACCACTATTCCACCTCCTTCGGAATGGGAGCAAGCCACCACTACTAAGACTATTGTTGATGAGGCGACTAAGAGTGTCATGGGATAAGATAAAAATACCGGGGGAGATAGGATCACCCTGGAGAAACCCTCGGGTTTCCTTAAAGAAACCATGAGTCCTTCCCATAAATGAAACTTCCATCCACGAGGAGCTGAAGCACCTGGACATAATATCATCATCCCTGGTAGAAAACCCCTTTTCCCTAAGTACCCGGTTGATGAAACCCCACTCCATCCTATCATAGGACTTGTTCATGTCCAGCTTGACTGCCAAATTTGAACCATGATTCTTGTTATTGATGTCCCTCAGCAATTCCCGCACCAGGCCGATGGCCCCCTAAATAGACCTCTCCTTCAGAAACCCATGCTGCTCAATTGAGACCCACTAGGGGAGGAACCTGGATAGCCTCAAGTTGATGATAGAAGACATAATTTTGAAGCGAAAATTGCACATACTCACCAGGAGAAAGAGAGAAAGAGAAGAAGGATTTCTGATTATTGGGATAAGCACAAAAGTGATGGCACTGGAAACCCTTGGAAGACACCCACCCCGAAAGAAAACTTTTATGAAAGCAATAATATCATCTTTAATCACCTCCCAATAATCCCTATAGAATGATCCTGGAAAACCATCAGGGCCCAGTGTGCTCTCTGGGTTGAGTTTTATCATGGCCGAATACACTTCCTCTTCATCCGGGATCCTCTCTAGGAACTCATTCTCACTAATAGAAACAGAGGGAATCACAGCCTCCCAAAGAACCACATTGCAACTAGGGTAGCTCGTAGCCATCTGCTGATTAGGACCTGCCAAGAGATCCCTAAAGTAAGAATGGGCCATGTTCCCCACCGTGTCTTTCTCATCCATGTACGAACCATACTCAAGTAGGATATTCGGTTTGCTGATGCGCCCTCGCTCCGTTAGGAAAGAATGAAAAAAGGCCTAATTCTTATCACCTTTGCGCAACCACTTGATCCTGGATCATTCACAAGAAACTCGCTCCTGCTTGAGTATCAGATCGGCCCAAACCTCCTTCATCCCAGAGAGTTCCTCAAACATAGACTCGCTCCACCGCTGCTCAAGGCTGGTCTTCATACTATCAATACTCGGTTTCAGACTCTCCAAATCCAAATCAGGGGGCTGTAGGCCCACTGCCCAAACCTACAGCCCCGACTTCAGGCACCTCAGCTTGTTGTGAACTGCAACCCACAAGTTCCCCTGCACAGGCCTACTCCAATGCTCATAGATGATCTATTTGAAACCAGGAAGGCTAGTCCAGTAACAATAGAACTTGAACCCTCCCAGATTTGCATGCCCCGGGACTAGAGAAATCAGGATAGGAGAATGGTCTGAGATCCCACGGACCAAGTTCTTAACACTCGCATTGGGAAACTTAGATAACACATTAACATTGGAAAGACAACGATCAATTCGGCTCCAGCATCGCCTCTTTACCCTCTGATTGTTACAACAAGTGAAAGGATCTCCCGAGAAACCCAATTCTGTCAAACTGGATCCTGCCATAAATAGAGAAATGTCCATGCTTGCCCTCCTAGGAAAGGTACCCCTACCCTTATTCTCCTCAGGATCAACCATCACATCGAATTCACCCCCCAAAAACCAAGGAGAGTCCCCCGGATCCAAAAGGCTTAAGTCTTGTCACAGCTGTTCCCTGCGGCGAACATCACAACTGGGATACACAAAATTCACCAACACACTATCCCCTGTCTATGACACCATTGTAGTGATAAACTGGACACCCGAGGAAATCAGATCAACTGAGACTTCCATGTTCCAAAAGATCCAAATTTTATTGTTAACCAAGTTTGCATGCAATGCACCATGCAACTTGAGCCTCCCACAGAAACTCTTAATCCTGTCAGACCTATGTTTGTGTTCTACGACAGCCACCAGAGACACTTTTTTCTTTCGAATCTCAGAGATGATATAATCAGAATTCACCCGGGCTCCAAGGCTGTGAGAGTTTCATATGAAAAAGGATAACATTAAAAGGATTTGGATCTAGTATTGAGCCAAGGAGTCATGGTCACTGAAAGAGGGGAATCCAGACCTTCCTTAAGTTGTCTGAGCATAGACATAGTGCACATCCCTGGGCTAGAGGTCGGGCTAAAACCTCCTGACTGAACTGTTGGAGTGCCAGGAAAGAGGGGCCTCCTCCCCACTGCGCTAGTTGAGGATGGAGGGAGCAATTGAAACATGGACACACCCTGTTTCTCCGGATCACCATCCTAGGCGAGAGGAAGCGGAGGGACCTGCACACTGACCAACACCAGAGAATGATAGGCAGGCTCAAGTATGACCACCTGCTTCCGAAGGGGGACCTCCTTGATCAAATTGGGCAGCAACAATAGCCCATCAGACTTGGGGGGAAACCAGAGTACTATTTCTAGAATACCACCCCCCAAAAGAAGCTGACTCAGATTGAGAAGAGAGTCAGGTAACTCAGAGGCCAAAACCCTGGGCTCCCGAGAAGAAGGCCTCACAACAACCCTCCCTAGAGGAGCACCTGGATAGGGCAGGACTGGATCTGAGCAGCACAGCTGATTCGAGACACCTGACTGGTCCGCACCCTGTAAAGGAAAATAATACTTGACCAGACCAAGAACCTAACCATCCAAGGAAGAAGCTGAGGGAGGCCTAGGGGCGAGCCTCTGATAGCCGATCTTGCGATTTCTTTAGGCCTAGAACAAGTGACCCTAAAGACCACATGAGCTGCAAAAGTGGGGAACCACCAGGAAGACCATGTCCTGATGCCACTCCACTGATCCTTGCACCTTCAGAATAAGGGAGTCCAGAAGAGAGGCTAATAGATCCAATTCAACACAAATGTGAGCCACCTGCAGATCTTTTCCACACAGAGTTTGCTCATCCGCACAGAGGAACCCGCCGAGAGACTACCCAATGGCCTTCAGTAAAGACTTGGTTTGGAACAGAAACGGAAGACCCGGTAGAGTGACTCAGACCGCGGCTCGAGGACTCTCCTTCCCTCTGTGAGCATCCATAGACCAGTGGGACAAAATGAAGCACCACTGGTCGAAAATCCGAGGAGAATTTCACCAAGCATGAACGAAATCCCTTTACAAAGAAAACACCAAACAAAACGATATCCGATGGATGGATGAAATTCGAGCCCATATCTGCAGCCCCCAATAATCCACAAAGCGGTAGAACACCGGGAGGGGAGTCTTCGCAGCCCCGAAGCAGGCCACAAGGGTCCACCGGAGGCCATCCACCACATCTTCAAAATTCGAATGGGAAAACCTCCAAGGATATACAGGATCCCTCCCGCGACACCTTCGGGGAGATCGGGGCAGCTTCGGGAAAGCACACTTGTGAGCCCTGTGATGAAACACAACGCACCCCTGAAGGACAGAACCAGTCATCGTCATTGGGGAGACATTTTTAATATATGATATAAAACCATATTGAACAATATTGGATATATTATAATGTATTTACGTTAGTTTAGAGTCAATTAATTTGGGTATCATCGTCTTTTCAACATTCCCAAGGGAATTAGTTTCAAGGATCCAAGGTCAAATTAATTTGTATGTAATTATGAGAGATATTATGAAATTTTTACATGATTATAAATATGTAATGGTATCTTGGTAATGAGTTTCCCTAGGTCCAAATGTTCATATAATCCTATAATATCCCCAAATCGTCATGATATTTAGGGTATTTCTGTCATTGTTATACTCATAGGTCATTTAGGTAGGTTTTCTATCCATGACTATAATATTAGTTATGAATTTCTATTATGTCTATATATCCATTAATAAAGGTTAAATAAAATATTATAAACATATTTTGATATTTTTAAAACACAATAGGTGAATTTATATAGGCCATGAATCTAGTGGAGAAAATTATGTATGTTGTCGATGAAGGTGATGAATGAACCAAAATACAAACAAACTCTTTCATTTTAGAATCAAATGATAAGTGTATAGATAATGCACATTACTGTATAATAAAACTACTTTTGTATAATTATGATATTTAAGTAATTATTTCATTTTGGATGGAAATATTTTGTAGGAGGATGATGAAGAAAGACTAAAAAAATCTCCATTGAGAGTATTACGTTCTACTTTGGATATATAAGCTAAGTCCACCAAAATAAGATCCATTGAATGGTATTTTTATAAAACCATATCCTAATAGATGTGGTCTGTAGGTTTATTGAGAGAAATGGTAATGTTTTGTTCTTTCTCTAAGGCCTAGATGGTGTGAAGATAAAGGGTGATATTTATAATGGGTTTTTTAATATAATATTCATTACATTATTATTTTGGATCAAGACTAATAATAGTGATTATTATTATGATAATATATGCTAATTCTTTCATTTTACATCTATTTGATGGACACATAAATTTTCTATGACTCAATACGACATGTATTTAACATATAACAACAAATATTATATACTTCATTATTTCACTACACACCAAAAATTAATCTATTATAGAAAAACATTAAATAAAATATCATCCAAATAATTTTTATACATTTATATTCCAAAAATTGAATCCATTTTATGAAACTAAATTTATTACTTTTAGAAAATTAATATTTAAATTAAATATTTCGTAATTGAAAAATTTAAATTTTAATATGATGATTAATTTTTTGTCCCATTGAAAAATTTATTATTGTATTCTAAAATTATATTACCATTATGGTAAAACATAATTATTTTTAAAACCCAATTTAATGAAAAAAAATTATTTTTATATTTTGATATAATTCATAATAATGTAAATAAAACATTTTTATTTCTAAAAAAGCCAAAAACAATTTTTTAAATATTAATATATTTGTATCATGGTACAAATGTTATATATTTAAATATTATAATGCAAATTGATAATATTTTATAATTACATAGGTAGGAAACTATTTATAATGGTTAAATCACTATTCAAATGGTCATGTTTCTATTTTAATGGTTAGATCGATGACAATAAAATGGGACACCAACCTTCTATAAATAGACCATATTTTATTCATTATCAAATCAAATAGATTTTCTCTAAATAATATAATATGTTCTTCATAAAAATGAATATCATATTACTCATATTATGTTTCATTTCATTAGTCTTGTTCATGAGTGAAAACATTCTAAGTTATTAAACAGATCAAAATATTTATTTTATACTTATCTTAATTTCCATTTTTCCCATTATAACCATTTCAATTATTATGGATATATTTATTCACTAAATTTAATGTTCAAGTCAAAATAATAAATTTTTATTTGTAATATCATGTGGTGGTTTTGTTTTTATAATACATTTTCATTAAATATGGAGCATTTATTTAATAAGAAGAGAAATTATATTTATACAATTTTAGGTCATTATAGGTTAAGATAATATGACTATATAATTCCCACTTCATTTAGAATATTAATTCTAAGATGAAGTTATTAGAGTATGAATGATAGAGAAAATTTTTATATTTAACTTAATTTCAATTTGAATTTGTTTAACCCCTAGAAAAGTGTTATTTTATGTAAAATTGAAACATTTTGTGGTTTTAAAAGAATTTTGAGCTTAATTAGAATATGGGAAAATATTTTATTTTATCTGTTTTAATTTTCCTTAGAATTCTGGATTAAAAATTTATAAGATAAATAAATTTTGATATTAATTTTTTTATATTAAGACATTCATTTGGAAACAATTTATTCAGCTAGACGAAGAGCTAAGTCCAACATTTAGAGGCCAATATAAGCGTAGAATTCATGCCTTGAAATCTGGGCACTAATCTAGGTATTTTTTATATTTGGCCTATATATCTCAAAAGGATATCCAAACTGAGTTGAAATTCTATATGGATAAATAAAAAATAGGGAGGAAAAAATATTATATCTATCTTCCCACTTTATATCTCTTGTATCAAGGCCATAAATGCCTGATAACCATGATATTTTGAATACAACGAGTTTTCAAGGGCCGAATATATTTTAGAGTAAATTGGATATACCTATTGATACACAAGGTCAATGAGGTTTAAAATTCGTGGTTACAAGAGAATGATCAATAGAAACTACTCTATAAAAGAATCATTTTACCATTTTATATATTAATTAGATCTCACATGCAATAATTTTCACATTAAATTTTGGGGATAAAATTGTCAACCCTTTTATTAATAAATATTATTCTTATTTCCTTTTTAACTATTTGGAATCATCTACTAGAATTTTTAGGTAGTGTTTTAGTTTATTTTGTTTTTATAATAAAATTATAAATTTTTAGTAAATATTAGTCTTCTTCTTCCTCATGTTATCTCAATTTTAACATTTTTTTCCTAATTCTCATTTCCCTGTGAAATATTATTGTCCTAATCATGTGAAACAAACAAAAGGATGTTCCAGAGGGTGAAATATAGTGTTGAACCCAATTCATGGAATAATTATTTTTAATTATTATTACTTCCATAAAGTTTGGACAATGGGGATATTTGTGGTTAAGGAATCCTTGTGATTCCACTTCCCTCCCTAGTCTACGCTGTCTTTTTTGAAATATTCTCCCTCGATAATGGAGGTGGATGTGTGGCATCTCGATGATCATTGATTGAACATTTTTATTATAAAATGTGTTTAATAGGATGTTCACAAATATGATAGAAAATATTTCTTATGTAAATTTGAAACTAATAATTCGATGATTAAGGGTCACTCTGGGTATTCTTTAGGGAGGATATTCTTATTATATGACATAGTTATGTCTACATTCAATAAATTTTCATTGAATCATATTTTTACATAATTTCAAATTCATCTTAAAAACATATATCTATATATTATTTAGTTTTATTTTAGCTATAATATAAATAGTGATATAATAAATTTTGCATTTTGTGATTTTTCTCATCATGATGGACCCATAGTGTGCACAATATTGCATACTTATGTAAATAAATTAATGAATGGAGATCCAAAAAAATTCAATTCATTAATTTGGTTCAATTAAAAGGGAATCAAAACAGGCTCACCCAAAATTTATCATAGAAATAGAAATAATCTCCAATTTAATAAACTAAAAAAATTCATTATGGTCCTAATGTATTTAAATTTAAAATATTGTTCTTTGAAAGACCAATCACATGTGTAAGAAGAAGTTCAAAATATCCTTAATCCTAGAATTATGAAGATAGTAAATAAATAAAAAACTGATTATCCAAGGTAAAAGTAAGGATGAATATATTCATGAACTGATGGAGCAACCTAAACCTGAGCTTGAACCATCACTATAATGAGTGTAGGAGAATATTTCACAAATTATTTTTATGTTAATAAACCTATGGTGGTTTAGAAGGAGATACTAAATGATTTAGCAACACCATCCTTCACTCAACCATTGAGTGATGAGGTTCTAAAGAAAAACATGCTTGCTGATATACATATGGGAGATCTAATTTATAATGGAAAAATCCTAGAGTCACTTTGTTAATGATAAATATAAACAAGATATTCTTATCCTTGATCATGAAAATTGAACACCTCTATAACACTCTTGTAGGACTCTTTATCTCAAGTAGAAGTCCCATTATTTATATATTTTATGTAAATGATGTGATTGTGTTATTTTTTAGGAGGTTTAGAGGTGTTTTGGCATGTTTTTTGGGATTTTATAGAGGTTTATGGTTTGATAATGGGTAGTATAAACTATTAAATACCTCCTAAGAAACTCTATATGTGAAATAGAGGTCATTGGATAGGCACACATTTTGGTTCACAGTTTGGCCAAAACCAATTTGATTCCCAAGGGGAAACCATTTAATGATAAACAGATAAAAATATCTTGGTTGTCAAACTTCTGGTCTAATAGTGTGATCCAACCATGTGTTGTGTGTTTTTTGGAAGTGTCTTGTTCATGGTCAGCACATGATTTTCCTAATGGTGTACCTTAACTATGCGCTATGATATATTAGATCCATAAATTTTTGATCGAACTCAATTAACATACTTAATCCATAATCATCCTATAAATTATTCATAACATGAATTACCATTCCTTCAAAGGATTTTAAGGTGATTAATTTCCACTATAGAGTGATTCCTAGTTGGATCTTAGTGCATTAGAGGGATAGATTTGTCATTAGGTACTCATGCATCATCATTTAACTTGGATCACTTCTTCTACCAAATAATGGAAATATATATATAACACATTTGGGATTGATCTATGTGGTGTGAAGTCAATCATGATGAGATATGATTGTTTTTATTGAGTGGAATAAGGTCCAGATATGGTTCTAGGAGTTTAAAGCTGGGTATTTTAGGCTATTGTGCCATTCTTCGTTTTATCCAAATATTGAGAAGTAGGTTTCTTAACTCTCAATTCATATTGATAAACATTCAAAGGATTGATTTAAAATTTATTTGGTTTCTAATTTATTTTGAAGGTCATTGTATAATTTAATTTAAATTATCATTTTAATTTTGGTTTTTGAAGTTATGGGAAATGAATGAGTTTTTTTAAAAAATTCATATTTATAATTTTATAATGGTTATTTTACATTATGGTTGGTTTGTTTCAACTGAATTATTTTTTGAAATGATTTTTAAATGAATATGTGATTTATATTGAAATTTTTTGATATGATTTCTGTATTATGATTGGGTATGAGTTAAATATTATGGATAGTGGTCATGAATTCCACAATAAAATTTGATGGAGTATGGACATGGAGTTCCACAGTCAATCATACCAATAATATTTTTTTATTGGGGGTGTGGTTGTTTATGTACTTTGAAACATAAATTCCAAATGATAAATTAAGAAATGAGATAATGTTTTTTTGATGTATTCCTTGGAAAAAATTATATAGTGTTTAATTTTTAGAAAATTAATTTAAAAATATAGAAAATGAATTATATTTCATTTAAAATATTTTATAAAATTATACTATCTAGTTTTATCCTAATGTAATTAGTTGGGAATTCATTTTGAAAACGCTACTAAGTTTTATATTCACCCCCATATTTAGAACATTGGATCATTCCAAATGTTATATATCATAATAAATGTAAAGGAATGGTGTCATAGTTCATTTGTGGTTAATCTTGATACTTTGGGTTGTGTATGTGGATTTGGAGTTTAGAGAATTTTTGGACCTATAAGTTAATTTTATTGGAGTCATTGATGTTTTTTTGTATTTTTTTACTCTTTTAAGTGACGTCACTTGGTTTGGGATTTTTACTATGATATTTTCTATTGGTTTTACATTAAATTGGGTTGTATTTCTGTACTCATGCATCATATATAGTTTTTCATTGTTATGATTATCATGGTTTTGTTTTTTTTATCAAAAAATATAAAATGAACAATCCATCCTTATGAAAATATAAGAATATATTTCTAGAATTTGGAGTAATATGATGTCACATAAGGCCAAGTAGTAAATTTTTCTCTTCCCAAGTTAATGGTTGAGGGGTGGGTGGTTACAAAAGGTATTAGTTTTCTTAATCTGTGGGTATCAATTGATTAGTCCTTGAATTTTATTTTTCACAATTTGGGGATTGTTGGAACGTGGAATTTTGATTAGAAAATGAATATCTAAAATATTTATCTTAAACATAATTTTACTCAGGTGTGGGGGTAAAAGAGTGTTTGAGAAAATTCTATGATATGTTTGATATAATCTCAAGAGGATAAAATTAACCTCACATCAGCACTGGTCTTGATATTTCTAGAATCAACAACAGGTAATATAATGTATGGTGATGCTTTGAGAACTATTTTGGGATGTGTTATCATGTAAGGATATCATTTTCTTAGGTATGGATCACGACAGTTATGATTTAATGAAAGGAACTACCCAAAACACAATACATAATTATCTATGGTTTCCCTTATTTAAAGACACCACTAATTTACATTTTTCTTGAGAAATTTATGGTGTTAAACATCATAATTTCGTGAAACACATTTTATGACAATGACATTTTAACATGAGAAAAATAAGTTGTGTGGAGTATCATAAAATTCTTGAATTTTATTATATGAATACATTGAGTAAAGGGAACTCTATAGAAGTTTATTTGTGTAGAAGTTCATATAGTCAGTTGTATAAAAGGGATTTGATGAATGGAAGTCAGTTTCTGTGATAGTTATGATTCACTTGAATAGTGAAGGATGATGTAATGTTATGGTTTTTATTCTATATTTTTCTCCTAATTTTGTTGTGATGGTTAAACAGGCATATTCATCTTATGATAATGTGTTGAAATGGGGAAAAATTATTTTTTGGGATTAGAATTATGGGAGGGAATCTAAAACAAATATCAGAGTTATGGTTCTGAAATCAGATGGTTGAACCTTCATATTTTTAAGAACAACTTTTTCATGTCTACTAATATTCAAGATTTTTTGTTTATAATTGAATAAAAACATCACATAAATAATTGATATAAAAATTTTCATGGGATTGTGTGAAATGAAAAGTGGTTGAGTTTTTTTGAAATGTATCACTTATCACCAGTATAAGGAAATGATCCCACAGCCCACATGTGTGTTATAGTATTTATCAATTCCCATGTAAAAATGGGAGAAGAAAACTATGGATTGGATAATATTTATATAATGTATAGTTTAAAAACATCGTTCTGTATGGGTAATTATAGATGATCTCATGATTCCAGATCAATTTATCCCTATTATGGAATCTTATATGATATAATAATTGTATAAAATCATTATACGGAAGTGTTACAAAGTCATGGCTTATAAGTTTAGATAGTATCTGACCAAAAATATAATGTTATCATCCCATTTTTGGGAATAGTTATAGAAATACCTTGGGAGTCAGTAGAATTCGAGAATGGCATATCATCAAAAAATGGAAGAACAATCCAAAATAATTATAAAAACATTGAAAAACAATCTCAGGGGTTTTAAAGAGATTTTAGTGGCTTGTGGGAGGAGGAAATTCCATTACTGTATTTATCATACAACCAAATTTATTAGGTATTGATTCATATGGATCCTTTTGAACTATTATACGAGTGTCCTTTTCAATTTCCACCTTTTTTGGGTAGAAACAGTTGAGACATTACTGGTTGGACCAAGAATTATGAACGATATAATAAAGAATACATAGTTAACCAGAACGAGAATGGATGTAGATCAATGTCCTTAGAAATCATATCTATATTTGTATTGATGTTTTATCTAATTAAAGGTGAGTGAAAAGATATTTTAGAGAATCTATCTATTTATTTGGAATAGTCATTTTTTAAGAAGGGAAAGTTACCTCCCTGATATATGGGCCCTTTGAGATACTAGAATTAGGTGGTGAGGTAGCATATCAGTTAGCTTTTCCACCATGGTTCAATTTAGTGAATAATGTGTTTCATGTTTCCCAATTGAATAAATATCATCCTGAACCTAGACATGAGATTTTATGGGATCACATTCTCCTAGAGATGTAATCGATGTTGGTTTAGGTGTCGGTAAAGATTGTGGATCAGAAAGAGAATTTATTTTATTGGAAAAGCATCAGTCTAGTTTGATTATTATGGAAACATGTTTAGACTCAATAATAAAACTGGGAGAATGAAGTGGAATATTTGGTGTAGTGGGAAGAACTCTTCCATGAAAACTATTGTTTGCTACTTTATGGGGATAGATAAACCAATTGTGGGGAAAATATAGCTCCTTAGGTTTCGGTTTTTTGACTAATTGATTATTTATTTTAAGTATATTACGTTATTTGGTCACATATTGGGAGGTTTGAAGTAGTTTTCAATGTTTTTATCCTTCTATAGATGTTTATGGATTCTTTATAGTTAATATAAATCATGAAACATGTCCATGGAAACTGTGTAACTGAAATAGTGGTCACATGGTAGATGCACAGTTAGGTGCACTTTTTTTAAAAACTATGAAAATAACCAGGATAAACATTTAGATAATGAGATGTTGGGAATACCATAGTGGGGCATAGTTTTTATAACCACGAAATAACATGAGATGTGTTTGGAGGCACTGGCGCAAGCACAGTTAGTTTATAGTTTTCCGATCGATGTGACATGAAAAATTATATTGGAATATTGTGGATCTCACTTTCTTTACCTCCTGAATCCATTCCCCCATAAATTTATTTTAATTTGAGTTCCTATCACTACCTAGGCATTGGAAACCATTCTATACATTCATGTAGAAAATACTACGAAAATCTATGTGTTTTGGATGACTATATTAGTCAATAAGTGCTTGTTCAACTTCATTTTCTGCAGATCTCTTCATTTTCCCTCTCTTAGAATAATATATTTAATATCTTCTGGGTAAATCTATTCTCTCTGATATCAATAATGAGGGTTTATGATTGTTTTGATTAATTAGAACAATATATAAGGGAAGATTAAGGACTTTGATGTTGTATTTTTGATGTTGTCTTGTCGTTATGCATTTTTACAAAGAATGAGAGGTATGTGAATTCAATCTTGGATTCTCTTGAATAGATCTCAATAGATTCATTGATAATATATATATTTTATTGAAATTATTGTGAAATTAATTAGGTGATTAGATGGAAATTCTAATTTCATTTATGGTTTTAGAAATCAGGGTTATTTGATGATATTTTTTAAAAAACATTATTTATAATTATTAAATAATTATTTTAAAAATATTCATGGTTTAATGAAAGTGATGTATTTCTTTAAATTTTTTGAATGGTAATATATTATATCTATTTAAATTTTTTGGCATCGTCTGTGAAAAATTATTGGGCATGAGCTGAATGTGATAGATAATTGTCATGAAGTACTACTATCAAAGGTATGTGGTATTTATGGGAAGTTCCACCAATAATGGTAACACCTTTCTTGTTTGTGTGTGTGGGTTATAGGTATGTGTTTACATGGAAATGTATATTCGAAATAATAAATGATGAAATGAGTTAAAAGATTTGTTGATTTATTTCTTGTATAATGATTTAAAAGGATTTTTTTTATTTGGTTTCATTGAATACTATTTTAGTTAGATACATAGTTAATTAAATTTATTTTAATCTATTTTATATAAATTTAATAACATGTTTTATTCTAGTTTCATGAGTGGGGAAGTCATTGTTGAAATCCTACTGTTTTTTATACTGACCCAAAGCTGGGGAACATGGGTGAATTTTTAGATGTTATATATAAATACAATGGTAAATTACTGTTATCCCAATTCATTAAGGGATATTCATGTTACTTTTTTAAGGAATTGTAGATTTTGATATTTTAGTTGTTTGATAGTGTTCAATATGATGTCGTCACTATCTTTGAGTTGTTATTGTCTTTTCACTCTATTTGGTTATGTCACTTGGTTTCAAATTTTTACTCTGATAGTGTCTTTTCATTTTATTTTTTATTGGTTTTTATTTTTATATGGATACATCATATATAGGTTATTTTTTTGGTTATCCTGGTTTGGATGTAAAATCATTGAAGCGTAAATTCCACACAACTATATAGGAATACCTTAACATTTATTTCCTATCATTGATGTCTTGGGGGTGTCAGATAAGTCCAGTATCACCTCTTTCTCTTCCAAACTGGGTGGGTGTGGGGAAGGATGTAACACGTATCTTACATTGGAGGATGATGATGAAGATGCATCCACTATGATTTCCATTCCAATGGTCCTTCCAAAATAGATATATTTTTAAGATCACTTGAAAAATAATATTTCTTTATTGACTCCTCATGTTTTTGTGATATTTAAAGGAAATATTTGTCTAACATTTATTTTTAGGAAATTTTTTATAGAGTAAAAATGGAGAATACCATGAATGTTATGGATGAATTCATAAAAGTATTTTCAGATGAAGTATTGATATAGATTCATGTGGTGATACGTCTACGTCCTCTATAACAACTTTTATTTCAAATGGATTTGGACACCACTGAATTCAATAGGGTGCACCCATATCTTTTTACCCACCAACTGAAGACCTCAAATTATATATGTATACTTTTTTTGGGGTTGAGAATTTTCTTATAATGTTTTGGATTATTCATTATCTTTGTTCACTCATGGAACATGGGAAGTCACAGGTGGTGGTTAGTCTCAAAGAAACCACACCCACATTCTGATTGGGAATAATCCACTAAAACTGCTCGACTAAGGGAAATAACAACCTGTCACCCTTTTGGGGGCATAAAACATGAATTATCCATTTTATTTTACTAAATTTATTCTTTTATATTTATTATATTTTCATCCTTTTTGTAGTGTATTTTTAATGTTGTAAAATCTAGGAGAATAACTTAAAGCTACAACTAAAAAATAAATCCGGTTGTGTTCATACTTTTAATTTTTTTTTCTATAAAATAAATATTATTTATGCAAAAAATAATATGAATTAAAAAATCCAGAGTGTAGTAAATGGAATATGTGTTGGGGAGGGATGAAAACCATTTTAATTATTTTTTTGTTTCAATTTTATTTTTTGTGTATTTTTTTGGTTTTTTCAGGTTTTTATTTAATATTTTTGGTGTGTCTTTAATATTCTTGTGTTTAATTGAATACTTTGGAAAATTCAAATTACCATGTAATTTTTTAAATATTGGATTATTTTGATATTTGTTATTTAATTTATCTATGAATTGATTTTTTACTAATTTATTGTCTTTTAAATTGCAAAAAGTTTGATTGATAGTGAAACTCATGTGTACTAGTACTATCTATATTGGAAATCATGTAAAACCTTAGATGTTTCTAAACATTTTTAAAATATTATCTACAATTAAATTTTTCTTGAGATTCTTGATTCAGGAAACATGATTTATAATTCTCTATTTTTCTCTTTTTTATAATTGTTATAGTTTATGTAATGTGTCAAGTATTATTGTGCTAGCATTATGTAATCCCTTTTTATAATGACCATTAATTTTTGTGTCCTGTTTCATTTGAATTTTTTTAATCTTAAAGTTTCTATGAAATACTGAATTATGTAGAAACATTACATTCCATTTATCCTTTTCCAACCTACCCTATATTTTAAAATCATCATAAATTTTAAACTCGAGTTGGGGTGGAGGGAGAACATGTGATTTATTTTTCTAGCATGATGAATAAGTTTGAGATGAAATTAAGAAATGTATTGAAATATTTATTTCTTCTTTTATGGAATAAATTTCATGATGGTAAGATGGATTGGGCGAGAAAAATATTATTACCAATATGGGAAGTTTTTTACCAATATTTTAATATCAAATGTTTTTCTTCTTTTCAATAAAAACACGAGTCTAAAGGGAAATGCATATCTAAAATGAAGCCAAAAATGCTAAAAATGGGGGAAAAGAGTGAATAAATTTATCATTATTGATAAAAATTAATATGTGAACATCCTTATTAGATAAATATTTTTTTGGATGTGATTCATTTGATATATTAGTTAGGATAACACCATTCGTTATAAAAACTATTTTCATGCATTAACTTCAGTTTAGAGATTAACAATATTCATTTCACCTTAGATGTTAATACATTAAAAACCATCCAAACCTCAACCATAGAACAAACCATGAAAAAAATTAATATTAAAACATTTCTAAAATTTTTATGTTGATATAATATGAGTAATTAAATCCTATGGATATTACACATTTTCTGGAGAATGAGAAAAAATGCACAAACAAAATCATTTAGAGACAATGGAAATTTTTACTATGGATATTAGTTTAACATGAATATGAATATTAACATGATATTGAATTTATTTTTGTTATTTTTAAGAAGTTATGGAATTTTTATAGATTTAGAAGGTATGATAATTTCATTGATATGAAAATTGGAATGTGTTGTTTAATCTTTTGGGTGTTTATTTTGACCTTGGTATTAGACTGTTGTTTATGAGTTTAATGTTTATGTGTGGGGGATTTGAAAGAGAAAACATTTTATATTAATTTTAAATTTAGTTTTAATGTTTTTAATCCCTCAAAATAATTATTTTAGTTTAAATTATCAAATTTATGATTTTGAAGAATTTTTACCATATTTGGAAAAATGATGAACTTTTTGATACTATATATTTTATTTTTTTATTTTTTTTTTGAGAATAATGAAAATTGTAATTCTTATATTATGTGAAAAAATTGAAGGGGTACAAGTGTGTACATGAAAACATAGTAAAAAGGATCATAATGAAAAAATGATAGATGCATGTCGTATTGTTTAATCTTTCAGTTAGCTGCTTTTCCTCTTTATTGATTACAAAATAGCCAGCCATGTGGCGACTGCATCCCCGACCTCTTAATATCCTACTTCTTTGGGGAAGGAATTTATGTTTATCATGTAATGTCTCATCATCTGTGCTTTTATATTCAGATATATCCCTCTATTTATCATCGTATTTTTCTTGAGAGCAATCTCTTTTTATTGAAGTCTTCATCCCATCGACCTCCAGTGCTTTAGTCGGAGAAAGAATCTCTTGGTGTCTTATTAAATCAGAAAAGGCCAATATCATATCTTTGGACTTTGTCTTTTATAGGAACTAAGCTAGAATCCCTCATTATCCATAAAGGGTTTTGAGTAGATTTTAGAAATGAGTGAAGAGTTAGATTCTAAAATTTTCAAACTTTTTCGATTAACTAATACATATATTCTTTCATCTGAAAGATAGTGTTCAAAAATTTTGTATTTATTCTTTATTCACTTGTTCAACCATCAACTCATATTCACTTCCTAGTATCTGAGAAGATGAATATATTTGAGATTATTGTAAATCAACACGTTGAATTTTTATAAAAGAATCATCATTGTGGACAATCTCCTATTCAGGGAAGATATAAGCCTAATACATCATCTTAATATAAGAATTATTTGAGTCACATTACCTACCACCCTCAACTGTAGGCTAGACTACATCCTTATTAATAGTTCCCTCTGGAATTTTCTTCCACTAGAAATTATTAGTTGCAATGCCAATTCCATCAAAATTATTACAAGGTTCATTCCTATCCTCAGTTGGAAACTGAGGAAGAAAATCAGCCTTATGGGAAGGATTTCTATTCTTAAGACAGATGTTTTCATCATGTCCACACAATGAAACAAAGATTAATGATGTAGAGTGTCTATAGGCATATGATTTTTGACCTATAAAATTACAGTTCTTGTTAAACATTTTTTGTTTATCATTAATGATCTTTTCCTCAATAATATCATCATTAGTTGCAAGCATTACCTTGTTAACTAGAGGGTATCGAACCTGCTATTGGGACAAGCCAGTACATGCACGAGAAATCCTAGACAAAGAACCATGCAAACATAGAGAGCTGATTTCACTATGAAGATGCTAGGGATAAGCAGTTCAAAGTAGTTAGTCTAGGTTGTATGTAATGTTTGAAGCCTATGGGAAATGAATTCCTCTAAGGCTTACAGTCCATGTAATACTTATTCCTACGATCTTTGTAAGGGTTCCACCTCACCCCTCGAAAGTTGGATTGTAAAAATAAATAAAATATGAAGGCCTTCGAGCCATTTGAGGGATACTTGATGCCATATCAAGCTATACCAAGAACCTAGTAAAGTGACAAAATCATGGAATTTCTATTTCCCAATCCATATTAATTAGGATTCCAACAGATAGATAAATGTCATAAAATATTTTAGGATGTCAGAGTATCCAATTTAAACCGTAAAACCTTACCCAAATTGGATTAGTGGTGTTACCCACCTCAAATGGGTGAAATTTTTATCCCATTCGCATAGGTGAATATTACCAGGTTTGAACACAATAAAATTGGATCCCCAAACTCGGAATTTTAGTTCTTACATGGGGAATATCATATGAATGAATCCCCATCCTAATGAGATAGAAAATATGGTCACATTTTAGGCCTCAAAATCTGTGCATTGATCTGTCATTTTTTTATATTGGCCCCATATCTCACACATGGAAGTAAAAATAGAGTTGTAATTCTAAATGGGTAAAGAAATTTTTTTTATGAACACGATTGATAACTATGTACCCAAATAATTCTTCCAGTATCAAGTCTATAAATTAGTGGGAATCTAGATATGTGTAATACGTAGAGTCATCTAGGATAGAATAAAAAATTATATTATAGTTTATTATCCTTTTGATAAATTTTACTAATGAAGTTTAAATTTGATGGAAAATGTGTAATAAATAAGGTATTTTTTTTAAAAAAAATATGATATTATCCCGTAAAATATGTCTCTCATGCATTATTTTTTGAAGAAAAATTCTAATTCTAAAATATTCATAACTCATTCCTATAAAAAATTATCTCTTCTCCTTTTCAAATGGTAGTAAAGTAATGCTGGCCATATTCTAGTTTATTAGTTTATTTTATGATGTAATAGTGTAATTATTTTTTAATATTTATAACTCTAATTCATTCTATCATTATATAATTTTTATATATTATATTTCCACTTTATTCTCATCTCAATGTGAACTCTTATATCTGTGATCACGATTATCTTACCCAAGGAAGTTCACTGGGGTGAAATCCAATGATGAACCCAAGTAATTGCACATTAATTTTCAATGATTCTTATTTTATTAGAATTATTACATGGGTTATATTATTGTTTAAGGATGCATTGTATCCCTTCATTCCACCTTAGGCATAACTTTCTCTTATGTAATATTCTCCCAAAATCGAGACGATGGATGTGTTGTCTCACAGTGATCATATATTGCTCTGTATATTAAAAAAAGAACATAATAGGATTTTCATGCATGAAATTGGGAATATTCATTACATAAATTTGAAAATAATAATGAGATGATATAGGATTACACTATATGTTCTCATAGGAGGATCTCCTTTATATCTAAAATCAATTTATCTACATTAATCCTATTTTATTTGCATTATATGTATATATATATATCAATATTATATTAATATTTCAAACCCAAATCATTATTTTATTTATTTTAATTTTAGTGAGACCATAAATAGTGATAATAGGAATTCAGCGCTATGATAGATGCCTCTTTGATACTGACCTTGTTTGTTTACTATGCTACATGCCTAGGTAAATGAAATATTAAAGGGGGTGCATTAAAAATCCCCAAACATCAAGGAACTATAAATAAATAGAAAACTTTAACATTAAGAAGCATATGGGATGATTTTTTGGATTATATACATAGATTTACCATAACGATATTGATTATGGAACATCTAAAATATTTGAGGATGAATATTTTTAAAACACTCAAAATTTATTGTGAAACCCTTATTTAAATTTACCTCACTAAATAAAATTCTGAACAATTAGTCTATGGAAATTCATATAATATTTTTATTCATATATTTAAAGGTTCTCAATGTTGATATAAAACTAGAATTTAATCTTACCGTATATGAAGATGTCAATATCTTCACTATGGAAATTCCCAAAAATAGCATTCAAACCTTGAGGTTATCCATAATGTTTGAACCCTCTTCACTAAATTTAGGGACATTGGTAATATCCATTAATAGATTCATATTCTTTTTTCAAAGGAGGAAAAATATTATATGTCTATTTTTCAATCAATTATTGATCTAAGAGAATCTATTATTTCATAATTGTTTTATAAAACAAGATATGATGATTTTTTGGATTGATGGGGAGAAAATTATAAATAAATTGCCATAATTTTATTATTTTTCAGAGATATAATTATCTAAATAAAAATAATTTATCCTTTTATTATTTTAATGATTATTATAACTTTAGAATAAATGTGACTTAATTATTCCTATATGACATATTGTGTTTCCGAATGAGGTGAGTAACGTCGACTACAAATAAAATAGAAGAGATTATAGCGAACATTATATTTTTTATGATTATATATTTTTTAACTATTTTTTTAGTCATAATGAATTTTGAAATGATTGTCTATTTATTTCAAGTATTGGACAAGTTTCTAGGGTGATTTGAGTTACAGGTGAAAATTTATAGATGGTACAGAGTGTATTTATTTTGATAAACTATTGGAACCTCCTAGAATTCGTTTAATTTATATTATGACATCAAAATGATAGAAATAATATTAATTTTGAAAAAATTACAAGGATAGAAAATTCATAATATTTATTCCATAAAATCATAATGTTCACTTCATCATTAGAATGATGGACAAAGTAAAAAAATAGCCGAGGAAATATTTGAATGGTTCACTTTGAAACCTTATAAGGTTCATTCTATAGAAAAAAGGTACAATTTTATACTTCATTACTATATATTTTTTGGGTTAATTATGACTTCATAACGTTCATGTGATACATTATGTTGTTTTTTGAAACATTATAAACTATACCCAAGAGAACAAATGTTTCATTTAACTCTATAGAATTTCAATAGATCAAATATATGGAAAAGGAAGAGGATTATTTGGGAGCCATATAAGGTTTATCCTAAAACATGTGTTGTGAATTTATTTTTGAAAAACAATTCATATAAATCAGTTACATATGAATCATATAATATTATATCCCCATATCAATATTCATGATATTCACATTAACTTATTCAATGAAAAAGATATTCCTTGAGGTATTGAACATCACAGTACACATGTGAGGGTTAAATTGATTTTATGAAACATATACGTTTTGTTCTATAATACAAATGCCACAATATAAATGGTTCTTGAATAAACTAATATTTTAATTGATTAAATTTAATGTACACATGGAATTTTTAGAATAATTAGAAGAATATTTATGTCCAATTTTTCACATAAATTTTTTATTAGGATATAGATGAGATAATTTTAACTTGATAACAAAAAAATTATAAATCTAAATATATAAAATTCATTATAGAAATCATTTAAAAAATTCATAATGGTTTTTGAAATGTTTTATTTCTATTACTGAGAATAATGGATTAATTTTCATAAAAAAGTATGAAATTTTTATTCACATAATATGATAAATATAAAAAATAAAAGGAGAACATGAGACGTATCCCAAAAAAATAAATTTCTGTGAATATATAGATAAAATTTTAGAGATATATAGATAATATTTATTAATTATATTGGATGATATAGATGTCATTAATAGTATGTTACTAAATATATCTTCGATAATGAGCATGTGATCCCTTTAATATTCAACTAATGGATTTATTTTGAGAATAAATATGAATGATGTGTGTGTGATTTCACCCATATGTAATTTAATAATTATGAATTTTTAGGATAGGAGGATGAACTACAGGTTCCACATTTTAAATTCATTTAAAAATCGATGCCCAATCCTGATGAATAAGATCTTATTCTAGGTTATAGAGATAATATTTAATGCATTAAATATCTTGTTGATTACTAAGTGTTTATGTATTATTTGGGGATTGGTGTTTCTAGTATAAATAGAATCATTCATCATTTGTCACTCTAATGTGATTTGCGTATTTAGTCTACCCTTATCTAGTATAAAAATATACATATTTTCTTGAGTGATGGAATGAAAATCTATCTAGTAGTCACATTAAATTTATAATTACAATATAGGTTAAATATATATCCAAAAAACTAGTAAGGGGTATGAATAAAAATTTATACTACAAAATTTAAACATAATAATATTCCTCTCTGTTACATATCTCATTTTTAGAAATGTGATTTAGATTTTAATATATGAGTGTAATATAACTTTAAAAGAAATGGATAAAAATTTCATATGGGATGTCTTTAAAAACAATACTAGTATTATTCTTCCTCACTCTTAGTAGTAAATAAGGAGACTATGGAACATAATTTTGAACATGAGGTTATCAAATGAAAAAAATCACACCAAATATCCATGAGATTACCCAAGTTATGGAATAAATTTATTTAATTTTAAATATCCATGAATATGTGAGTGGCTATATAGATATAAGATCTTTATTGGATTATCCACATAGATATAAGAGTTACCCATTGATTCTAGATAATTTAATTAATGGGATGATTATTCCATAAAGTATTAGAGATTAGGAAGTTCATTTTTTCAAAACAAATTTTCCCTAGATAAAGTAACCTAATCAATCAATCAATCGTGAAATGTGTATAAATTTACAATAAAATATTTAAGAGAAGAAACCATTGAGAATAAATGAAACAATAGGTGATAAACACTATTAAATAAAGAGATAAAATTTAATGGTTTATATGGATAAATAATTCAAGATATTGAATTTTATTAAAATCTCATTAACAATATCACTATTCTATTCAAAACAAAAAAATTTCATAATATATTCAATAAATATATATATTTAAAAATTGATAACAAATGTTATTGATATTTGATCAATTTTCTCGATGAAGATCTAAAAAGTGTAACTAATGGGACCCACATTCTATGGTGAATCATTATAATTATATTATTAACCCTTCATATTGGGAAGTACCTTCCCAATAATCAAGATATTCATGTATAATAGGTGGAAAAGGATAATGGGGGAGATAAATTTATTTAGAATATTTATAATATTATAAATGGGTATAATTAATGAATAAACATATATAAATTCCAAGAAATATTTTTATATTCATCTAGTATTATCCCATTCCTTAAAAGTGGTGAATCATAATTTTCGAAACATCATATTAAATCCATCCATTTACAACTCTTTGTATCCCCTGACCATTAAGTTAAATCATATGTGCATTTAGTTACCCCATCAATTTCATCTTATAAATTTTTTAATTATCAATATATTTTAATTTCATGAAATATTAAAATCATAACATTTAAAATTCATGTAATTAAAAAATCAAAAAAAAAGTCACAATAATCATACAATATGATTCATTGCATTACCGTATGATGTGTATCATTAAATATGACTCAAAAGGCTGTGACAATAGGATTTCCATATATCATAAGTATATATATATATAAAAGGATGAAAAAATATTATTACTCAATGGATATATTTCAAAATGATATCCTTTATGTCATCATATATGATACACCCTAAGGGGTCAAATGTTTGTAAAATTTGGGTAATATGACTATCAATCACCTACTAATTCATAATCATCATTGAATGTGTTTCATTAACCGAATGATTTAAAATTTACAATATCATATACAACATTATAAAAATCAACTTTTGGATATAATTATTAAATAATTTATAAATATATCATATTATTTACCATGTATCAAATTGTATGAAAGAGTGGTAGAATACCCATTAAGTTATCTTTTTGGAGAAACTCTAGAATAGTTTTAGGGAAGCTTTATATATTTTTTGAAAATCTATCCCAATTCAGTAAACCATAATGTGTCACCCAATGAAATTTTTTTGAATGGAAAAAATATGAAAATTTAATTTCTGAAATGTATGAAAGTAGAGGAATCAATAAATGATTCAATGTTACTAAAATTTCACTGTGATCTTATTTGATATCTATTAAAAATATGTATCTATTTATATGTCCCAACAAACTATTCCATATAAATTCATGCATATTTATATGATCCTTATTTATTGGACATCAAGAATCAATGATATATGATATATACTCCTCCTGTATATCTCAACTGAGCTCGTACATTTCAATATAATTATAAAATATGAAACAAATCATCTTAATTAAACCTTTACTAATGACATGATAATGAAAAACTCCAACCCCCATTAATTATCTAATCCTTATATAATTAATAGTATGGAATAAAAATATGAAGGTTCATTTGAAATTCATCTCTCTAAGATATAAATTGGGAAGATCCAAATATGATACAACTAATCACTTAGGAATTTTAATATCATATTATATTTAAATAAGTTAATTTTTTCATAGATTTATTTGATGCTACACGAAACGTAAATGAAAACATGATTTTTTTAAATAAAATATAAATATATATTTAGGATAGTTAAAACCCATCCATCAAATTAGAGAGAATGAGTAGAAGAGTAATTTTTTGATATATATATATATAATAATGGAAAATCTGAATGAAATTAAATTTGATTGCAGAAAATAACTCATAAAATTACTTATTATTGAGAAAAAATGTCTTTAAAATTTTATTTTTATATGAAACGCATTAATATTTCATGAAACAAATTGTTAATGACAAATAGTGGTTGATATTTTAAATCCATTAAAACCAATTTTAATGGTAGATGATAATAAAATATAATAATAGTACATGATTGAAAATGTAATTTTCCCTAAAAATGAATTTTCACTTTATCTATGGATTTTAATAAAAAAATTAATTTATAAATTTTGAAATTTGATATAAATAGAAATAAACTACATATTCTAATTCCTTATATGAAAATTAACCTGTTATGAATTTTTTGGCATCTTCTATAATTATTGGATTATAGTCAAAAAATTATTGTTCACAAAACGTGTAATTTTTATAAATATATCAGCATATAATAATGATATATATGATTTAAATTCTATTTCAATGATAAAAAATGAATATATTGAATATATTTATTCACAATGATATATTATTTTATATTATAAATACTTTTACCAATAAGTTTATATGTAATTAAAAAAGTTAGTTTAATAAAAAATATATATTCTATATTTTATATTAATCAAAAAAAATTCAAGGGATATTGAGTTTTTCGTGTCTTCAGAGTTGTATTTCCATTATTTTATTTATAATAAATAAGTTAATGTCGTTAAAATAATATTTAAAAAATATATATTATTTGAGAAATTATGGATAAAACATTACTTCTCTAAAAATATTATTCCATTATAATGTGTATTTATTTTAAAATAAAATTTTTAGTCATTGCAAAATGTTTTTTGGAAAAAATTATTTCCAAATATGAAATTGTAGAAATAATTTTTTAAATTTATTTAACATTAATAGTTTCCAATAAAATTAATTATTATTGGTGTTTTTTTAAAGGTGGGGGATGAGTCCCCAATTATTGGTGTATATTATTTATCAATTTAAAATAAAATTATGTTATATGATAAAAAAGTAAAAAAAGGCATTAAAAAATGTTTTTAAAAAATAGGTGTTTGAGTTGAGTTCCAACCCAAAATTATTCTCCAATCCTTGTTTTCCCCATTTTTGAAATCTTACACTTGATTAGTTAATTTAAATTATTGTAATTGTAAAGATAAAATCATTGCCACATCAAATATCATCTCATATTACAATATCTGGATCAAAATATTCCATTTTCTCATTCTAGAACCGTAAAAAATTATAAAAAATCTATTGTCAAAGAAATTAAATAATAATTCCTTTATTTCCACGGAGACTTCCAAGTAAAATTAATCTCCAAAATATGAGTATTATAAATGGTATAGTATTGTTTATTAATTATATTATTTTAGTTTTTTATAAACATAACAATATAAATATATTACTATTATTTATATACTTTAATGGTAATATATTATGGTTATTGTAATTGTTTAGTTCATATAAAAAATCCATTATAAAAAATATAACCTTTGTTCATGTTTTTTCTAGATTATCCCCTAAATTAGTCAACATGTTTGGTTTTCCATCACCGATTTACAAGGACGGTTAAAAGGATGGTGTTAATGGAAAAATAGGTTTCATTATATCATTAACCTTTAGGTATGGAAAACAAGAGAACTTATAGGTGATATGATCAGAAAATTATCATTGTTAGTTTAACTATTTATAATAAGTATACTACGAGGATAAAATTCTTTAAAAAAAGTTAATATTTTAATATCCATTACATATTCCTTTAACTAATTGAAATTTGTATATATAGTTGTAATAAATATTAAATATGATCATTATTTTTCTATTGTAATTATTTTACAACAAAACAACTTTGTAATAATTCATTAAATCAGGGTATGTCATGTTTAGGTATGTTTAACCAACTAAATAAATAATACCATGGATTTATATTATGAATTACTATCATTAAATAATAACAAGTACAACATATAATAATTTTACATGTAAATTTTTTTTTCTGGAGATCTTATATCAATATTTAATTTTTTAATTGTGAAAGAAAAACATCAACTATTATGTATCACAGATACATGATTCTTATGAATTTCATTATCATGTAAAAAGACAGAAAAGTAATAAAAGTAATTTGGAACATCTAAAATAATAATAAAACAACCCAAGTGGTTTACCATAATAACCTAGTAATGGTGATATTTTTTAATAATAAACAGTATAAACACTACTATTATGAAGCAATAATAAACAATAAATACCATAAAAACATGATGTAGAAAATTGTAAGAATTCAATTATTAAATAAATATTTATGAAAAATATGAAAAAATGAATATGAGTAGGTTTCTTACTGAACTCACTAAGATAGTTATGTTTTTTATATATGTATTTCAAGTGTGTTTTTGAATTATTAGAAAAATGTGTGTGGGTTTAGCCACAAATTTCCCTCTTTGTGAAATTTAGGGTATTATACACAAAATTTCAGTTTTTTGGTTTATATAATACCAATTGGAGATATCATATCACGAATTACCATATATTAATTGTTTTTAAGATAAATTGAAATCCTTCCCTTTACGAGGGGTTTGATTAATATGTTATTAAAGCTGAAAGGGATTACATGGTCTTCAATATAACTCTTTGAGACTTGTTACATGTTATTCACTATGATCCTTTTATATGGCTTTTTATTGATTTGTTAAATCATGAAATTTAAATGATAAATTTAGTTATAATTCACTGTATTTAATATAAAAATCATGTTTTATTAATTAAGCTACTATTGAATTAGTTTATTTCCTATTAGTGGGGATACGTTGTATGTACCTTTTCATTTAGTGAGTTATGATCCTTATTTAAACTTATTTTATTTAAAATAGTTGCACTATACCCATTGTTTGTATTATTTATTAGTATATAATATTCTGTGATATAAATTACAAGAACATAAACCCTTTGAAAAATATTTTTTACTTTTTTGATTATGTTCTTTAACTTTCATCCATATCCATTGACTAGATGTCTTATTATTATGTTATTCCCATATTGAAATAGATATATACCAATCTCTCCAATTGGAGGGAACATCACATTTTTCAAAATTCATATCAAATGAATTTTTTATAAAAATAATATTGTTATATTTTCAAGGGGAAAACTATTGGAGGTTATTGTTTTATTTATTCTTATAAGAATTATTTAAATAAAGTAGATTTTTTATTGGTAGACTAACCACATTTTTTGTCAAGAAGGGTTAAGATTATATTTTCCCTTTTATTAAAATGGATAATAGTGTTGAAATTTAGGATATTTATTTTCTTGTAATGAATTTTTATCATGTATTTATAATTTTTATTCTTAATTACATTGTTATACATGTGTTTATTTAGCATATGGTTCCTTAGCTAATGGTTTGAATGTTATTATTTTACTATGGTGGTGAATACCATAGACATAATTTGGTGAAGACCGGGGACCACTATTATATTTCACCTCGATGAGTTAACATGTCGTGTGACACAAAATATGTTTGGGTATTAGCTATATTCATACCCAATTCATCAATATTTCATAGTTATTACCCCTACAAAGTGTATTGATTCATGGAAAAAGGCATTGATTTCATGATTTTTATGTATGACATTTTGAATTCCTTCATATGATATCAGTATTATTTATATTCATTTCTTCATATATTATCATGTATATATAATTGTATTAGATTCATGATGGTTATTTATTTATGCTTTTACTTATTCATACTGTAATATTTATTTCATTTTTTCACCATGATTACTCTAGTTATATGTTTCCCTTACATTTAATTTTAGCTCCCTCTTTTTATGTTTCAATTTACTATGATTATGAAGAAAATTAGTACATGTGGAATTTTAAAAGGGAACCATGCATAGAAGAATTTATAATAGATGTTGAAGTCTCATAATGAAATAATTATATACATATATAATGTAAAAAAATTGATATATGACAGAAAGAATATGGGATTTTCAAAATATTTTTCTGTCCAAATTCTCTAATACTATAAACATTAAACGACCCTTTTGTATGTAGGATAATTAATGATCATTATTATTATTTTATTTAAGGAAGGTGATGTATAGAATTTTACATATATTATTAATAAATTTATGTAAAATATGTTTCAATCAGTAACTGATCTTGATGTATGGTTATGTGGCGTCAAAGTTCATATCAAAGGAAAGGTATAAATAACTTTAGTGATTAAGAAGTTTTTTTAGGATAATTTATGAGTTGATAATTTGAGGTTGATCAAATGTTAAATGGTGTTAATAACCCTTTTTTTATAGATACATATATGCGTTTGTTTTAATATTTAAGAAATAAAAAATAGTTTATTTGGGGATTAATATAATAAAATATATGTGACATGCCTAGGAATAATTCTATGAATATGAAGACATCCTGATGTTTGGTAATTTATTAAATATTTGGTTTTCCAAAAAATTAAATCCATGTATTCATAATAAATGTTGATATAGACTTTGAAAAAAATTACCTAGGGTTAATAACCCTGAAAAGGTGAATTTGGTTTTAAATTTATCATCACCTAGTGCATAAAAAAGAGGCCTAATTTCCGACCAAGTTTTACACCCACAGGGGATCGAATCTAGTTAATAGTATTAAATATTCAAAACATTTTGAAGTTTTTAAGATTTATGATAACTAATTAGGTTAAAAAAACTAATAGAAAAATGGTTATGAACACCAATGTATTGAACAAATAGTGTCCTAGGTTATTCAAACAGGATCATATCATAAGAACATATTAAGATCGACGTGTTTATATTCTATTTTTGGATTTAATCATAATATGTTTGCTTTTAGTATTTGTTTGAAAAGGGATAAGTGAAATAATATTGAGAATGGTAAGTACCTAGAAACAACAATTTCTTATAACTGAATATGGGAGCAGGATTAAATGGTTGAGAATACAATTATATGATTTTTATGAAATAAAATGAGAGTTTCCTTATCTTATTTAATGCAATAGTATTAATATCTTAAAAATCTTAAAAATCATATATTTTCTATTTAGTGAGTTATATTTATCGATTAAATTTTGGTATTTCAATATTTATATGGGTATTAAGTAAATCATATAAATATTTTACTTTTTTTATTTTATTTTGATGTTATTGAAACATATATTTAATGGTATTAACAACCTCAAAAATTAATTTAAATGTAAAATTATTTTTTGGGGATGACTATTGGAGAAGAAATGTTTTATGTATGGATAAATCTTATGACTAATATATGATTTATATTTATATAATAAATAGTGTTTTTGTTATTAAGAAGTTTGACAGTTTTGATACCATTCTGATTCATAATTGATCAATAATATTTGATTTCAACATCATCACTTATTTGGGACTATGATATATCATTCCTTCTATGTGACATTATGAACTAGTGGATAATACCACAAGAGGGATAAATATAGAGTTTGTTTTTTGAGGAATATATAAACTCATTTTGGTTTAATGTCTTTGATATTCAAAAATGTTTTTGGAATGGTATGTTATTGAGATTATAATAAAAAAATATGTAATTTAGTGTATAGTTAAACGAATGAATAATGTTGTCTGGGGAAGGATACATCATATTTTTTTATCATAGATTTCAATTATTAGGTTTATTATATTTCTATAATGTTCATTTTAATTTGGTATATCTACTTTAAGGACTGGGTTAATTTTTCTTATAGAACCCAACTCAAATAAACCTAAGATGAACCAAGAGTGATATATGTTAAATTGTGTTAGATATATGTAGGATAATGTCTAATAGAATTTTATTAGTAATAAATTTGGGCTATCATGGTAGTCTTTTAATTTAAGACATATATTGGATCAAATCTTCTATTTTTATATGTGCAAATTCACTTATAATTACCATCAGACCGATTCAGTCATTTTTTAGTAATGTATATAATTATATATAACTAGGAGTGTGAGGGAGAATTTGGAGATTACCTCAATGAAAAACCCATCATAATGTGATATGGATGGAAAAACCATGTGATTATGGCAAGCCATCTATACTAAAATGTTATTAACAATGTCAATATTTTCAAAAACATAAAAATACAAAAGAAGTGAATGATTAAGTATCATGAAATATAAATTATTAAAGAAGGTTAAGGAAATAAGATTACATTTACTACTTATGAAATATCTGGGATGAAGGGTGTGGGAATTTTTCATTAAGGGAATGGTTGGTCCTTTAATTATGTAGATGAAGGTCATAATGACCAAAACTAAAAGAGAACGATAGAATCAAAAAAACTACTCTAATTACAAGAGAGTTGAGGATTATGTTATTCAATGAACTAATACAAGTTAAATTGACATAATTAGTGAATAAAATATGTGAGTTAAATGGAAAATGAGAATACAAAAAATTAATCAAATATAGAGTCCACACTCTATATTTTTTATTATCCTATATCAGGTATGTTTTGTCCAACTACTAGATATTATTTTATAAATGTTAAACCATAATGTTTTTATTATGAGAATAATTTTTTTCACAGATTATGGGATGTTATTCCATAATTATATATTTATTCATCATTTAATAAAATTCATTGGGAAATTATTAATTGTTTAGAACTCATTATAAATATCTTAAAATAATTTTTCATATAGATAATTCTCAATCTATATCCAAAATAAACCCATGATCATGAAGTGATATATTGTTAAGTATGACCTCCATAAAAAAATTATTCTGAACATCTGAGTCAAAAAATGATGATTAAATTTATTTAATTGGGGATAATGTAACACCTTAAAATTTTAACATATAATTACATTTAAATATGTCAATTTTTTAAAATCATTCTCAACACTCAATAACTAAAATAAAAAAAGGGAAATATATTATTGAAAATTTATTATATTACATATGGTTGATAAAATATAGCCATTTAATTAGTGATAATGAAAAAGAGTAACCAATTTATGAAATATATTTGTAAAATAATTATGTCTCTGTATAATGAAATTCCGTTTTTTTTATAAAAAATGTCAAATAATAACACTTATAGTTAAAAAAAATTCTGAAAAATCATTTCTACGAGATATGAATATATGCTTCACAAAACACATGATTAATGATAAGTTATGTATGATTTTAAAATTTTATGGAAATTTTTTTGAGTAAATGATATGAAAAAATAATAATAACAATTAATATTTTAAAATTTTAATTTCAAATATAAATAGCTATAGATTAGATTCTATGATTTTTTTCTAAAATTTAATTATGAAATTTTCTAATTTAAAATTAATATAATTTAGATTCATTTTATATATTCTTATATAAAAAATTAATAAGTATTAATATTTCACCTTTCCCTAAAATGGATGGATTTTAGTTAAAAACTGGATTTTTCAAAACTCATATTATTTCCAATGTGATTCAGTTATAGATTCCCTTATAAGACTCATAACCTCTATTAATTTTTTAATAACTAAAATTTTTCACCATATTATTTATCCATAATAATTATATATTATATATTATTTTAAATCATAGAAACATCATTTATCTAGTAAATATTTTTTATAATAATATGTGTATTAATTTTATAATTTAATTTTCACACATTTAGAATATTTTTTAAAAAGGTTTTTTTGAACTTTTGAATTACAAGTATAAAATTATGTAAAATGGTAAATATTAATAATTACCTTTAAAAATAATTTCTATGGTGATACTTTTTTTTGAAAAGGTAGAGGTAAATTATAGTAAAAGATCAAAAGTTAAAACAAAAATCCATAATGATGGGTTTTCAAAAAAATGAGTGGTCATGGTTATATTATACACACATACATTTTCCTCTCAATTTTTACCATTTTTTATCCTTTAATAATTTAATAATAACATTAAATTATTTAAAATGTTTGGGTTACTCCCAAAATAACATTCCCTTCAAATGTAGTAGGGTGAAATCTTTATGACATCACGACTCCACTATCATTAGAATTTCTCATTGAAACTCATCCCATTTTACCTGCTTTAACCCTATCACATGTTAAAAATATTAGGGTCACCCATATTTATCATTTGGAATTAATTATCTAGGATAAATCTTAGTAAAATTCATTTCCCCAATGTGAGTATTATCAAATACATGGTTTCGTTTTTAATTATGATTTTTTAAAAATTTTATATCCATAATATTATATTTATTTTATAATAATCTTTATATGACAATATTACTAGATTTGTGTTATTTTTTGTTTAATTTATAATGTATTATCCCAAAAAAATTTGGAGATGTATCAAGATTATTTTCAGGTACTCTTTTACACTATATTGTGTATATATTTTTTAGGTTTTACCTTTGGTTCATCTGGGTAAAAATTGGTGAAACTTGAAAGGATGTGGGGCAGTTCATGGTTGAGGAATAGTTTTACCAAACCGTGTGCCCGTCACAGTAAACTATATAAGCATATACATAGGGGGTTTAAATGGTTGGTGCCCAATTTTCCATATCATGTTACATCGTTAGATTAACTTTTAACCCCCACCCTAATCGGAATGTATTTTAGGTGCACTATTTGGAGAACTTTTTGGACCAGCCCCTGAAACTATGTGCACCATTTTAATTAATCTGCATAATTGTTTAAAACATTATGAAACCTCCATCTTATAATCATAAATCCGTTAACTCAACCATAATTGATTACAATCTATTTTGGATGCTCCCAGATGAAATATTAGGGCTTATAAACCCCATTTTGTGGAAGTTCTAGTATCATATTGATGATATACACCTCTCTCGGTAATAGAATCTAATCCTATTTGGTTTTTTGTGTTTCTCCAATATTTTTATCATCCTTTCATGGTAAATTTTTCTCATTATTTTGGATTTATATCTATGTTTTATGGATCTTTCTATGGATGATCATGGATCTAGGTTTTTATCTATATCTTCTTTTCTCGCATCCTTGGTCATTCCACATCAATTGGGGTTTACTATTAGCGATCATTTGCCATCAACATTGAGGTGGGTGGACTAAATTCAATCCCATTGCCATGATTTAATTACATGTATGTAATTTTTGTAATTTAAATTTACATGATTGGGAAAATGTATTTGTAATTGAATTAATTTGATTAGATTTCCATGTCATAATGGTTTGGATTAAATTGGGGGATATTGATATTGTGTAATTGGATTAATTAATTAGTGAATTAATTAATGGGATATTAATATTTATGAATTGGATTAATTAATTAATTAAATAAACTATTTTATTATGATATATTTTAATTAGATTGATTAATTTATGAATTAATTACATGAATTTTTTTTATTATGAAACAGTTTAATTGGATTAAATAATTGATGAATTAATTAATGGTAATTTTTATTTTATATAAATGTGGATTGAGATTAATTACTTGATAAATTATTTAATGGAATGTTTTTAATTTGGAATTTAATATAATTTGATTTGGTTAATTAATGGGTTTCTATATTTGGTCAGTTAATGCGTTTTAAATTAATTGACAATATGAATTATATAATTATTATCTTAACCATAATGGTATAAAAGGATATATGATTAAGATTTTATAAATGGAATAAAACTTATTTATCATTTACATTTGATTAATGTATTGAACAAGATTTATTTTTAATTTAAATTACATTGTGTGATGTGAAATGAGATGATGCTGTAAAGGTTCATTAACCTTGATTGTTGTGATATATGTGATATTGTGATACATGTTACATATATGTATTGGACATGTTCTACTACATCAAAATCCAATATTGATAAATTAGTTTGGGATATGGTTTGATATATAGAAATACAGTAGTGAAGTGTGAGTGTGGGATATAGACTACTTTTTCAAAATCCCACTTATGTGATTATCTGATGAACACGTGTGGGAAATGAACTACGGGTTCAAAAAAACACCTTCTTGATTGATCGATAAAGAGGTTTGGTCTCGAACTACTACATTAAATACCCATGGGGTATTAGGAATAGTGATTTGGGCCCAAAATATGAGTATTAGACTATAGTTCCAATTAGAAATGACAATTAATACAAACGAATAGATAATCAATGCTTATGTGAAATTTTGAATTTATTATGTGATATGGTTCATACTCTAGCATGGGTCGAATATGGTATTGATGATTCAAATTTCCTTGGGAACCATAAAATTTTGTGGTTAAATGAAAATTAATTTAATAAATATAAATTCTTTATATGATTTCTTTGATTTTATTCTATATAGAACAACATAAAATATTGTTGACCGGATATTATTTTAGACAACGTCAATGGTAGCCTTCTAATTTATACTCACACCATACTCAGGCTTCTTTATTGGTACCTGAATATACTTTATGTTTGTAGTATAGGATAAGGGAAAAGGCCTTGTGTAAGATATCCATGTTGTTATTGATCCTGGATGAGGGAACATAAAGTTATTTAGGACCTATTTTGGAGTTTTCAGTGTCATTATTATATTTTTCTTTTGAAAATTGAGACTTGACACATATTTGATATGAAATATGAACTATTTATTTTTTTGATATTTTATTTCTTGTTTTGGTTATTATTTGGTATTGGTTTTTTTCAGCTATGGTATTCAATTTGACAATTCAGATGGATTTTGTTTATTTATTTATTTTGTTATGCTACTTTGATATGGAGTGTAAAATCTCCCCATGATCAATAATGGATCGTCACTTCTATTCAAGAGCCTCTAGTGTATAGGGAGGCATTCATGAGGTTATGTGACCAACCGTATCGGGATACTAATGTGCAGAAAATGGGTCGGTATTTTAAAAAGTGGAATCAAATGCGTTTTCTTTTCATTCTTTTATATTATTATTTTTTAAAGGTACACTGGATAATAGGATGAGTCAGAAGATGGTAAAGATCTTGAGAATGGGATTATCTCACCCATTTATGAGGCTAAAATCTATGTATCCATAGTGGGATTATTATTATTGATATGTGTGGTTATAGTAGTATACTATTTCCCCACGAGTGATGAACTTGTTGTTTGATTTGATTGTTGTTTTTTAGAGTTTAAAAAATTTTACATATAGACTATAATTTCATGATTATTTAGTATGAATGTATCGTTCTTGAACTCAAGATTTTTTGGGTACAATTATAATTTTAGGCATGCATGGGAAACTGTTTTTTGGGTATGTTTTTGAAATTTTACTATTTTCCCTTACTTATGTAATGAAACATAAATTGGTTCCTAGTATGGAATTGAAATTTTTAAAATTATAAAACATGTGAATAAATGCATTTCTAATGAGAAACATGAATTGATAATGTGTTTATCATTGTTATCCATGACCTAGATATTGGATGGTTAATGATAATGATAATTCCTCTGTTTTGAATGTGTAGAGGGGTTTGGGGTATTGGGTTGTTATGAATTATTCTGAATCCACCTTACATAAATTTATTAGTGTTGTTATGTGTTATAAGACATGTGTTTTTTATTTTTTAGATACACCTCCAAGACACAACATATTGATAGGATGAAAAAATGTTATATCTTAAAATGAACCTCCAGTAGTGGAAAGTAAGGCACTAGTAGTTCATGGTGTGAAATTCAGAGATTAGTTCTAAGAGAACATTACCCTCTTTATACAATTAATAGTAATAAACCTAGGTCATGTTGTGAATAATATTTTTAATCTAAAACGAGAGTTCTAGTTGCGTTACCATTTTACTTCCACCAGAGATGGTGGAACTGAGGCAATTGAGTTCTAGGTTGAATCCATCCAGACTATACTTGAACACGTAGACTCTACTATTGAGAAGAGAGTCAATTTGGAAGCTTATATGTTACGTGGTTAGATGAAGCATCAGTGGGACATACAGAATCAAGATATATAGCTGGAGGATATGGGGTGGTTGTATATTAAAGAGATGTTCCTACATATCTCTTATCCAGATATGCTGAGACATGAGAGAGAATATAATTATAAGAGGATGACTCAGGGAAGAATGTATATGATGGAAAATGCTAGTCACCATACTGACCTGCAATGATTTTCTCAAGCATTGGCATGGGATGAGACAGTTGTGCCATGGTGTTTTCAAGACAACCATAATTTTTTGATTAAGTCTCATGTAAACATATTTCAGTTAAATAAGTGTTCTATTGATTCATATTAGGCACTCATTGATGAGTAGAACATATAAGAGGGTTTTAAGGGGGGATAGGTAATTTCTGTTGGCTGATTAGAACGTATGTATTCTGAGGGTATGAATCGCCATTATGAGAATTTTGAATCAAGTTGTGGAGTTTTTTAATGGGGTGATGAAGATAGATACAAATTTGGTGGTACAATAAAGATGATTCTATTTTTGAAATGGGTTTTCCCTCGAGGTTATGGAGTACCATTTTAGTTGGGATCATTATATAATTGATATGTAAGGGTTTTACCTAATTAAGGGTATGTAATTTTTAGTGGAATACCAAGTACACATACATTGTTACCATAGGAGAGTGTCGTTTATGTCTCTCGAGGGTAAAAATTAATTACACAGAGGATAGTGGGACATCACATTGGTCTATAAAGGTCCATTTCTTCAACAATTGGGGTAGAACACTGCCTAGGATTCTAGTCAGATGCTGGATAGAGGAGGTGTAAAACATGATGTCTTCCTGCCAAGAGTGGATATGTTAAAGAACATGTTTCTTGAGGACCTATCAAGTATTCCACCTAAGAGATATGTGGAGTATATATAATTAAAATCATTCCATAGGCGGATCTAGTTTCTATTACACCATACATACTATAATGGAGTAAGCATCAAGATCTCATGACTCGAGTGGAAGAGTTTGTGCATACAAGGATTATCTATCTGGGTATGTCGCATCGGGGTTCACCAGTTTTTTGAATAGAATGATAATGGGACACTACCATTATGTTTTCATTAAAATAATTTAAACTAGATTATTGTGTTTCATCGATATCATCTTTCGTGTATCAACAATTTTTTTGAATTTTTATGGGAGCTTGTGTACTCTCTAACAAGGACTTCAGATCAGGGTATCATCAATTGAATGTTCAACCATCTGATATACCATAAACATCCTTTCAATGAAGACAACAAATTTATGAGTTCATCGTAATTCCATTATATAGAATTACATGTCATATGTGTTTATGTCCTTGAGGAATAGAATCTGCAACCTGTACCTGGATCAGTTTGTGGTTGTGTTTGGGGATGAAATGTTTTAATACTCTACGACTCATCAAGATCACTCCCATCATCATGATATTGTCGTATGTGAAAGGTGAGAGCATCAAATATATATCAACATATGTAGGATTTTTTGTATTGATCAGGTACACATACATTGTCACATCATCTGAGAGGAAGGTGTGTCGGTGGACCTAGGTAATGATTAGGTAGTGGTTTCTTGGGAGTCGCTCATGAATTTTCTTGACAACTAAATATTTTTTAGGTTTTCAGGTTACTATTAGATATTCATCCATGTAATTTTCCGATTCATAGTGTATTTTTTTATCTTGAAAAAATTGGAGTAATGTTGTAATGGTCCGTATCATGTGGGGATGTATTTTAAGTGTTAAATAAGTTCTTAACATTGAAACCAATATTGATCCTACCCAATATAGGAGAGGAGTATATGGTGTTCTATGATGCATCTTGGATAGGTCTTGGAGAAGTGTTGATGCAGGGAGATCAAGTGGTGGAATATGGTTCATAGCAGTTGAGGTCATATGAATGGAAATACACTACAAATGATATTTTGTTAGTTGTGTTGGTTTATCATTTAATGTGTTATAGATTTATTAGTTTGGTGATGATTTTATTGTGTATATAGTTCATATGAGCATGAAGTATATCTTTCGGCTGAGAGAGAATAATCTTAGGTATTATAGATGGGTTGACTACATGTTGGCTTTCGAATTTTTACAAGAATATATGCATGTGAAGGGAAATAAATTTACAGAAAAATTTCGAAGGAATACTAGGAATCATGCAGTTAAGGTTTGTAGTGTTGAGTAGATGATGATAACTATACCATTTGAGATGCATTTTGTGGTTCATGATATTAAGGAGAATATGACTCTCATATTAGTTTTGGTAGAGTCCACACAATTTATACGAATCAAGGATAGGAAGTATGAAAATATGGAATGTTTATATTTGAGGGAAATCCTTAAAGGTGGAGTGTTACCTTCCTATTTGACCATAGATGAGGAGGCGATCATCAATCATAGGAATAAGTTTATTGTGCCTATGAGAATGTAGAAGAAGGTGATGTGTGAATTTGATGCCTAAAATAGGGTTTTGAATCATGGTATGACCAAAATGTACAATGACCTATAATGAATGTTTTGGTGTCTGGACATGAAAATGGATATAATAAGGTTTGTGACATGGTGCTACACCCGTAAATAGGTGATGGTTGAGGATTAACAACTTGGTGGTTCACTACAACCATCCCAATTTTGTAATCAATGTGGGATGATGTTACTAAATTCATTATGATGGGTCTCTAGAGGGAACCATAGAAAAATGATGATATTTGGGTGATTATGGATTAACTCAAGAAAGTAGCACCTTTCTTTCCAATAAGGGAGACTTTTCTAGTGGATAAGTTATGTGAGTTATAGGTTTGGGAGAGAGTCAATTTGTATAGAATGAAAAAGTGTATTGATTCATAAAAAGACTAATGATTTACATTATTCTTCTGACAGGTCTGGTAGAAGGCATTTGATATAAAAGTTTAACTTGTTACAGTATCCCACCCACATATAGATGTTAGTTGAAATGTACTATATATGTTTTTGTGGATATGCTTTAGGTGTGTGTCCTAGACTTTTGTGGGTCCTGGGAGAAGCAAAAAGATTTGGTGGAGATCTAATATAAAAAAAATCTATCAGGAAACGTTTCTTATGAAACCTTGTGAGGTTCTTTGTGAAAGTCCATGGAGATCAACTCTATTCTAGAAAGAGGCTTGTGAGTCAAAGTTGTTGGGACTGAGTATCTCATAAGAGAAGTTAGAGCAGGTTTATTAGATTTAAAATCATCTAGATATTGATCTAAATAGATAGAATTAGTATACTAATAGATATTGATTACTCATGGAGTTTTCAAAGGGTGAATATTTAATCCTTTGTTTTCACCATTATTGGATCACTGTAGGATACAAAGACAGGGAAACTTAAACCCAGGTTTGTTGGACCATATGAGGATGTGGAGAGAATTGAGCTGGAAGCATTCCAATTGGATCTTTAGTAGTTGCATAATGTTATGCATGAATTTTTTCATTGTCCCACCTATGAAATCCTAAACCTAACCCTTCCCACCTGATCACGATAGATTATTATGAACCTAAGACTAATGTTTCCTTTGAGGGGAATCTGATATGTGTGTTGGAAAGCAGTGAGAAAGTGTTGCAGGGAAATACATATTGATACTATTGGTGCAATAGAAAAATATGTGTGTTCTGAAAGAAACATGAGAGACATAAGTAGATATTAGGTCTAAGGGGCATAATATCTTCATAGAAAAATCATTGAGATTCTTGGGAGTATAACTAGATAACGAGTTGTTATAAGCTACAAAGATTTTAATATCCCAACCATTTATAATTATTTATCAAGATTTTATTCATGTATTATTTTTCATTTGTTATTATATTTTATTTTGGTTTTACCTTGGCTTATTTTGGTGATAATTGGAGAAAAGAGGAAATTATAGAGGTGGTACACAATTGTCACATTGTTTTCCCCAACTGTGTGCACAACCCAAAAAATTGTGGGAATCTAAATAAAGGGTATTATCATGGTTGGTAATATTTTTTAAAAAAATGAACCTCTTTTGAGTTACCTCTCACCCCCCCCCCCCAATGAGGGATGTGGTTTAGGAACACAGTTTGGAAAACTCTACACCACTCATAGGAAATGGTATATGCTATTTTAATTAATCCAAGATATGGTTTTGTGAATTTCAAAACCACCATCTAGTAACTATAATGACTATAAATCAACAATCATCAATTAATCTATTTTTAGATGATTTCTATCAAATTATATGGCTTTTGAACGATGTTCTTGATGATTTGATGCCCTGATTCAGGATTCACACCTCTCCCAACAAGATAATCTCACCCCATTTTGTTTATCATATTTATTATATATCCCACTTATCCTTTAATATGTAGTTTTCATCTATTTTTTTTAATGTTTATCTAGGTTTTATGTATCTTGATTCTTCTGATCTAAATTGTTTTCTTCATCTCTTTCTTTTTCATGCTTTTGGTCGTTCTACTTCAACTGGGGTTTTCCATTACAGAGAGTATGCCCTTAATTTTGAGGATAGTGATATAAATCCAATCAAGTAGTCTATATTTTATTACATGTATGCAGTTATGGAAATATAAATTTCCAAGATTCATAATTTTTTTTTGGTAATTGAATTGATTGGAATCAATTTCCATGTGGTAATTGTTGGGTATAAATGGAGGATATTTTGATTTCTGAACTAGATTAATTAATTGGTGAATTAATTGTTGGAATATTTGAATTAATGAATTAGATTAAATAATTAATGAAACATTTAATGGAAATTGTTTTGATTGTGAAATTTTGGAATTGGATTTTTTAATTGATGAATTAATTAATTCATATTACAGTGATTTTGAAATTGTGGAATTGGATTAATTAATTATTGAATTCATAAATAGAAAATGTTATGATTATCAAATTTTTGATTTTAATTATTTAATTTGTAAATTAATTAACTCAATGTTGTGAATTTATAATATATTTGAAGGATTTTTTGGTTATTTAAAGGGTTTATATAATTGGATAATTAATTGGTAGTGAATTAATTATATATGAGAATTATGTGATGATTGGATTAAGCTTAAAGGCTTAAACAGATATAAGATTAAATGTTGATAAATGGAATAATGATCATTTTCCATAATATTTAAAAATGATTAAAATATTGATCATGATTTGTTTTTAATTGAAATGTTATATCATGATATGAAATATGATGAGAGGGTTAATATTTATTAACCATGATTAGTGTGATATATGTCATATTGTGATATTGTGATATATGTGATATACATGTGTGGGACATGGAATGCAGTATCAAATCCCATTTTGATAAATGAGTGTGGGACATGGTCTACAACATCAAAATACCACAGTGATGAATGATTGTGGGACACAGAATGCTTCATCCAAATCCAACATGTGTGATTTCTTGATAACTTAGTGTGGGACACATACTGCTAAATCAAAACCCCACTTTTGTGATTAACTGATAATGAGTTATGGGTTATGGATTGAGGATTTTTATATCCATGGGGTCCTAGGCATGGAAATCTAGGTCCAAATTTTTTGCATTGGTCTATGGTTTCATTCTAATGTGAGAATTAATTGAATTGAAGGAATAATGAAAGGCCATATGTTATAATGAATTGTAAATTAAATATGAGATATGGTTTTGAATATTGTATAGGATGAAGTAGGTATTGATGATTCAAGTGTATATGGGAACCAAATATTTATTAGCTAAATAATGAGTAATTTAATGAATGTAATTTTTTTACTTTATTTCATTTTTTTATTCATTATAGAACTATATACACTTTTTTTGATTAAATATTATTTTATATCTCCTTAGTGGTATCCTATTTATTTATAATTAGATCCTACTCATGATGCTTGATCAGTACCCCAAAATTCTTCATTATAGGTGGATAAAATAAGTAAAAAGGACCTATATTAGATGTATGAGTTTTGATATAGCATGGATGAGGGAACCAGACATGATTCGATACCAATTTTGGAGTTTTCAATGTATTTATTTATTTTGGGGTTTTCATAATGTCTCTTGACACATATATGGCATGAAATATCTAATATTTTATTTCAAATATTTTATTTCTAGTTTATCTCATCATTTAATATTGGTCAGTTTTAGTTATGTTATTTAGTTTGACTATTCAATTAGACATTTTTTACTAATTAATGCTACTATTATTCTTTGATAAAGAAGATATAGTCTCCCCATTATCGATTATAAACCTGTTTTGCTAGTAAGAAACCTCTAGAAAACAGAGAGGTGCACATGGGGTTTTCTGTCTAAATGGATTGGGACATCATTTTGTGGAACCTGGTTTTGGATGGTACACATATACCCCCTCCCTAATGAAAAACAATATCATCATTAATGCGTTTTATGGTTTACTACCTCAACAACACAACATGTTCAATTTTTATATTACCAAATTAATAGTGTGGATATAAGGCTATACTTAAGTGATAAATATGATTTTTCAAATAATTATTTGAATGTTATAAAAAATTATACATCATATTAATTATATGATCAACAAATTTTAACCGCTATTGTTAACACTAAAAATTAGAGTAATAAATGGATTACCTTTTTTTACAATTGTGTAACATTTAAAAATTTATTATATCTTCATATAATTCAATCTAATTATAATATATAATTATTTAAAATAGTAATGATACTATTTATATATCTATTATAATTATATTATCACAAAATCACCTAAAATTCAATCATTAAATCATGGTACATTTATGTTTTGGTATGTTTATGTGCCTTCCTAAACTATAATATTAATTTTATCATGAATTAAAATTGAAAAAAAATTACAAGATTAATATTAATTAAATTACTAAATAAAGTTTACTGTATTTATCATGTTGTTATATTAATATTTTATTCTTTAATTAGGTCACCACACATTGATTTTCATGAATCACATAAACATACTTATTATTAATATCATCTTAAAAATAACTATACACAAGTGAAAGGATTGTAGAACATAATAAAAAATTATAAGACATCCTTTTATGTAAACATTGTGACATTGTAATGAAGAAATATTGAATAAGATTGATTATGAACACTTATATTATGAATATTTAACAAATGATCAAGAACATAAACACCTGATGTTGAAAACTGAAAGAATTTATGTAAATAATGGGAATTTAAGAAAACTATCGATGATAATTTATTTGAATATATTTTATAGTTATGTTATTAATACAACTATAATTTTAATAAAATAAGTTAATGTAAATTCATGAAAATTAGGAAAAAGGGGTAAGGGTTTCATCTTAAATACCTATATTTGTTACATGTCTCACACTTGGCATCTAATTGGATTTTTGTGGGGGTATATACTCCATATTTCATATTTAATATCATTCCTTATAGTTTGTTGTGGGAGTTTGACATTTAATTAAAATTTATCTATTTCATGTTGTGTTTATTAGAGAGTTATTCTAACTTCAAGGATTTTTTGGAGTTAATTATATATATATTTGAGACAAGTTACATGTTTTGCACCATATTACCTTCTTTGAGTATTTTTTCGACATAATATAAAATGAATGGTATATTTTTTATTTTTTAATAATTAATTGTATATACATACCAAATCATGTTTCCTTATACAAATGGGTATTTGTTTAGTTGTTTCCCTAGTTGAGAGGATTCTTGTTGACTCAATTTTAATTCATTGGGTAATGATTATTCTTAAAACGGATTTTACACATGTATATAACATTCTACCATTTGATTGTATAATGTGGAATTTTATTAATATTTCACAGGATATACATTACTACCATAAAATCCCTTTCAGAAATGTTTCTCACTTCTTGGATTATCTTATTTTATATTCATCCACTATTTTTCTCAAGATTTCATTTGATTCTGTTATCCAAGTATTTAATTAATTTCATTCCCATTTCTATAAACTGTGTATACATAAAATATTAAATACTTAGATTGAATGATGATCACCTAGAAGAAATGTAACTTTATTGACAATGGGAATGTATTTGGGTATCATATATTTTTATTCCAATATTAGTGATCAATGGGAAGTTAATTATATATTTTTAACCATCCACCATATTTCATATGATGGGTTATAACCATGTCATCCAATTTATTAAAATTAACAAAAATATTGACATTATTTATTATTATGGATTGTAACATAAGTTGATCATGTGTTAATAATCCAAATTTTTATTATAATGATTTATAGGTTTTTATTCAGATAATGGTTTTATAGGGTATGGAATAAATAAACATATTTACTCATATAGTGAATGAAATGGACATAATCTGGTGATGGGTGTGACCCTAAATTACATAGCCACTTGATACATCAATAGGTCTCAAGAAACAAAGTAGGTTTAGGTATTTGTCATATCCATTCCCAATTCATTGAATATTTCTTCACTATAGTGTCTACTATAAGTAATGTTCATTTTCATATATCTTTTATTTCATGATTTTTATTTTTATCATTATATATTTTAATATTAGGTTATTTGGATGATTTATATCAATGATTTAATTTATTTCTAGTGATATATCATTCTTGTAAATTTTTGTTGATTATAGTTTCATATTGTTCACTAATTCCTTTAATGATATTTATTCAATGTTTATTCTTGGATTTATTTAATTATACATTTTACCTATTGATCATTTGAATTAACTCATTATTATTTCTCAATTTCCATGTGTAATGAAGAATGTTGTGACATGTGAAATATTTATAAGTATATCACATTTGAAATAATTTACTAGATATTTTTTAGTCACTTTATGGATAAAGTAGTTTCCAATATAATGGAAAAAATAATTATTTATACAAAGAAAATGGGATTTTGTAATATTTATTTGGTCATATTTTTCGAAATATATATCCTTTAATAAATCCATCAAAAAATATGGGTTAAATAATCATTATTTGTTTGGTAATTAATTATGGTTATATCTAAGTTTTTGCGATTAGTATCAAAGAATGCATGTAATGTATTTCTTTATAGAACTAGACATTAGAGTGTGGGTCTAGGGAATCACAAATTTGTTCCCATATTTCACAAGAAATAGACTATATAAAACGTTATATTTCGTACATAGTGTTTTATCCATTAAAAATACATTTTGTGTCTTAATAGAATATTTTATATCCCTCTATTTAATCATATCGACATTAACCAAAAAAATTATTATAGCTATAATACATAATAATGAACAATGATTATGGATAACTCAAATTACTTTTTTTATGGAATATCAAATTTTTAATACATAAACTTTTAATTACATTGCAAAGAACAAAGGATCTTTTAATGTTTTGTTTACTGGAAAAATGTATATAATACATGAAAGCATAAAACATTATTCTATTCCACTATAAAGGATTCATAAAACGTTAATCTCAAGTATAATTAATACATCTCATATTTTGGGGACATACATTAAAGGAAAGAATGAGAATAAGGTGCAATAAGTGAATGCATGAGAAACAATTTGCATGTAATCTTGATGAAATCCAATAAGAACATGAAGAATATCACTGGTGTATGAAAAAGAGAACACGAGAATATCAAAAATAAAATAACATGAATAATATAATGTTTGATTGTCTAAAATATTTATTTCATACATTCATTATAATATCATAAAGGTTTGAGACTGATTTTTCATAAATATATATAAGGCTATTCACCAAGGTACAGTAAAACCCATCTTGTCTAGAGATACAATTATATACCAAGTGAATTAAAGATCTATCTAGGTGAAAACGTCATATTTATAATTAAATTTATCTACATATCTCATAATAGTGAAAATCATAAATAACCCATGATGAATAAAAGAAAAGGTTTTCATATAATAGTCATGGCGTATTAAAAATAAGTTTACAAAGACAAGAACTTTAAGTCCTTATTAAACCATGAAATGTGTTTTTCTTTTATATTAAGCTGAAAATAAAATAGACAAATTTTACATCATAGTGAATACCCCAAGTATATAAAGTGTTTTGGGTATTCACAAACGTAATTAAGTGAATTCATTTTGAATGAGAGTGAAATTTTGAAAAAAAAATATGGTAGCATAACAGGTATGAAATATGGTTTTAGATACCATAAGAAGAGAGGGTATGTGACATTCCCAGATATTATAAATAAATATAATGAATTAGACAATTAATATTTACAAAACACTACTTTTTTATGACCAAGCCAGTGAAAATAATTTTCTCCATTTGAGGCTTGGATTTTGAAAAACTGACACACATAGTTGCGTTCAGTAAGATATTTAGATTCTGATAAGAGAAACTAAAATTATGGTAAATAGTAAAATACCCTTATGAATAGTAATATGAATATAAATATGAACCATATGAAGAGTAAATCAATTATTATTTTATTTTCATAAGGTTATAAAATAATGTGGTCTTGATAAATTTTTAAATGTGATATAAATGAATTATTGTTTTAAAATTGATATATTTCGAATAAATAAATTATTTTTAAATTAAATAATTCATATTTATAAAACTATTTTCATAAAATTTTTTTTATTTTTAAATTATACACGTTAAACAATGATTAGGGTGAATTTTTGTGATTTTTCAAAAATACATGAATTTTAGGTGAATAGTACAATACGATTATTTACAATAAATGCTAAATACATGATTTATTGGGTGATAAGTGATATTAGGATGATGTAAGTCCTCTAGATCCAAAATCACATTCACATATTAATATAATGGGTCACATTAATCAACTCTATTTATTGTCCTGAGAGAAATAATAAAATAAAGAGGAAAATAATGGGAAAACCCTCATCTCCTCCACTATCCCCCCTACTCACTCCATATTCTCTTAACTCCTCTAAGACTTTTGGCTCCTCAATGTTCTAGAAAAATACCATTCCCTATTTATTACCCACATTCAATGTATATTTTTCTTTCCAAAAGACCATAACCCCTTCAATTAAAGAGATTCTCAAGGCGGTGGATTCAAGAGGTAAATCACATTTTATTTCTTTCAATTTCATTTCAAGTTCTTTTATATTCTAATAATCTCCCCAAATCCTATGTGAAAATGAAAATGATAACTCTAGTATCATATATATACTAGATTTATATCATGTTAATGTAAAATCATCATTAATATCCTTATTCTCTCTCTCTAATTTATTTTTCAAATGAAATCATAATCTGTGAGGTTCATAATTTAAAACTGTCATGGACGAAAATGTTTCGTTCTTCAATTTATCTTTCATTACAGGTCATGAAACCATTTTTCTGGTTGAACCATGAAAAAAAATTATTATAACCTACTTAATATTCAGTAACCAATATATGTACAAAATATTAAATCACATGACCAAACAAGTTTCCAATAATCAAAATGTCGCTAAAATAATCTATGTGATGGTCATTAATATTTCATATAATGATTCATCCAAATTCCATGTAACCAAATGATATAAATTATCATAAAAAAGGATGTATGTTCATAAATAATATCATAATTTAATTATGGAGTTGTGTATCTTTTACACATTCTATTACTTAAGAACAAGTGAACCGATTATGAAAATCAAGAAAACGAACACCCCGGAATGACGAAATTAAATATTATAACATATCAATAAGAACATAAATGAAATAAATTATAATAAACTAATAAATAACTTATAGGTTCTTAATTATGTTATTAAGAATACTAATTTCATATTTCGGGACAATAAGGTCAACAACTAAACATTTGGAATTAAGTTAAGGGTTTTCTACCCGAACCTCCATTTTCCATTCGGGTTACTCTTATTCTCTACTTAGACCATATAAATTCTTATTTATTAATATTTACTCCTCATATATTCTGTTATAATATTCTATATATGTGTAGAAACCAGAATCCTACTTTCATTTATACAGAGCTATATGTTTTAAAAGGATCATTCAAAACTCTTCCCTGAAATAGAAGCCCGATTCAAGGGAATGTCGCAAATTCTTACCTATTTTAAAGGGAATTATATAATATTTTTTTAAACCATTATCATTATATAATCCCTTGTTTAATTATTAAAATACTATCTTACTTTCATTATGGTTTTATAAAAAGATTTTCCCAAAATAACTCTTCTTTTTTATGTAAAAGAGTAATTATAATAAGAATTACTCTATAAATTTATAAGAGTGTCTTCAACTATTTCAACACTCTTGTTGATTATTATATATTATTGGGATTAAAATTTTGTGATATAATCTACTATATTTAATTGAATGGTTTATTATTATTTTGATTATAGATGTGTTATCATAAAATAATTCACTAATTTACTATGAATGGTTACTATTTTTGTTTAATGTTCAGGAGAAGTAATTTAAATTTCATATTCAGATTAAACATGAATGTATGTGTTGTTTATGATTATCCCCATTTATATGAGGAATGCATTAGACATAGTAATTTTCAGGTAGGGAATGTTCTATCTCCTTAGTTCATTAGTAGGTTTCACGAGAGAAACTACAGTCTTAGCACATGGACTTGACAAAATGATTATTTATGGTCTTGGAATGAGGCCTTGACAGTATGGTTATGATGTCCCACATTATTAATTCATTAATTATGAAAATAGTATTGATGTTTCATGTTCCTATTCTACTAGAATAATACCCATGGTTATGTTTTACTTTGGCATTAATTACTCGGCACTTATTCCTTCAATAATGTGTTCATGTTTTTGGTTAAGGGCGTGTGTTTTAGTGATTGTACTTTCCAATTTTTTGTGTTTATGATATATTATATTGTATTTCTTAACCTTAATGAGGGTCTGAGATCACCCCTTTCTTATGCTTTTTCTAAGACATTATAAGGTATATTATGATTGACATGCAGAAAAAACCTAGGAATTAGGGATGCTGTCAAAAGAGTTTCTATGTTTTATTTCTTTTCAAGTTGTAATGTTGAACTTATGAATGCATCTTATTTCCGAATCCTCTAGTTTGTTCACTCCTTCAGTATTCATATTCCATTCTTATATGCTAATTTAATAATATAAGGCATTGCCTTCAGGCAACTGGGGTCGGGTCTTAATAGTTTGTATCATGGGAAGTTTAGTCGAAAACGTAAAAACAAGATTTTGAAGAAAAAAATAGATTATGGAACAAATGCCTAAGATTGATTTTGAGGATAAACATACAAGAAGATCCTGGTATTTTGGGAAGTAATATATTATATGGATATTTATAGAAAATAAATCCTTATCTCCATACTACAAGTGGATACGGTTCTGGAACAAATGTACTTAGGAGTGAAAACACCAACAAAGAGTTTTGGGCTTCACCTGGGGTATCCTGAAAGACACCAATGATCCTTATTTCACATCTTGTTTGACACTACTATTGGACATTCTTAGGATATTCACATTTTCATTAGAAGTCATTATAATGGATTTAAATGTAATGTTTTTCTCAATGAAACCATATTGATGATTATGATATTAGGTATGTATAGAATTTAAATTTATGCTATGTATTTCTCAACATTGAGATTATAAATTATGATTCATTACCTAATCGAATGTATGCTATTGTTTTGAAATGGTGCCCAGTCGAAGGAATGTAAACAACATGAATGTGTGTTTCCTAAGTAGGGATTTCCCTCCAATGAAAGATAATTTTGTTGGCTCTGGTTCTGTGACAGGTACTGAGAAACTTATAACTATATTGGGAAAACTGACTCAGGTTATGAACAATAACCTTACCCATGTGGAACATCCTGATGCACAATGTGGAATATCTATGTTGTATTGCATTATGTGACAATAGTCTCCATCATTCAATTGGACTACAAACCCATTTGTAGCTGAGCAGTGGATCTGTTCCATAGATAATTTATTCCTTTCTTTGGGATGTAACGAATGAGAGAAGGTTTACATGGAAATTTATTGTCTATCAGGAGATGTGGATCAACGGTGGCCATTAATCCAAAATAAAAAGGATGAAGAAGAAACATGATAGATGTAATGGAGGTATTTTATGGAAATATTCAATGAAAAAATTTTCCACATGAACAATGAGTGGATATGGAAATACAATTCATGAATCCGAAGAAGAAGGATGATGAAAATTTTGAAAAGTATGAAGCTACATCACAATGTTAGCAAGACATTCAATGGAATGCATACATAATCCATGGATCAAGCCTGATCGATTCTTTATTGGTTTGAAATCATTACTCTGAAGGGAATTATTCTCCCAATTATTCTCATCATATGATGATATAGTCCCAAGTGCTATCAAGACAAAAACAGAATTTTCAATGTCTTATGAATTTAATGGAAAACAAGAGAAGAAGAGGGATACTGAAATCTCTAGAAATGGGAATATGGAAATGGGGAATAAGTGAAGATTGGAACTTTCATCCAATATTAATTCTGGGAAGAAACACCCAAGAAATTTCCTGAAGGGAGTGGGAGTCTGTTACAAATGTGAAGAAAAATCCACCTATCTCGTTATTTTAAGTGGAATAAATAAGCTACCAATGTCCAATGCTAAAATTATATGGATATGAGACATTATGCACATGAATTTCCGAAGAATTAGGGAAATATTCTCCAATGAAGGTCAAGTGAGCTAGGTCAATCTTATTCGGTCACAACTATGGATGTTGAGGTTCCTAATGTTTTTGTGGTAGGTAATTTAATTGCTTCCTCAAACATATCCAATGATTATTTTATTCTGGATCATGATTCTTTCATACCATCCATGTTTTTCAAAAAAATTAGATATTTCCAATTTGATTTAATAAGGGATTAGTTAGTCAAAAATCATAAGGGATGTATCATTGCAAAAACGTTGTGTAAGGAATCCCCTATTATGGAATATAAATGTGATTTATCAAATAATTTTATTGTCCTAACTATGATTTTCATGGATATAATACTTGGAATGGATTGGATTTTGAACCATTATTAGAAAATTTATTACAAGATGAAAGAGGTTACAATTTTTTAGGACGATGTGGAATCCCTTTTATTTAGGGCAGAGACCTCACTATCTTATTCTCATCAAGATCCAACCCTAGTAGCTCTATTAAATTAAATTATTATGGATTAAGGGAATGAAATAACAATGGTTTAGGAAAAGATTTTTTAAATATAGGGAATACCTATTGTGCAAGAATATGTTTATGTTTTTGTAGAGGATTTACAATGATATCCCCCTGAGTGGAAAATTGATTTTTCCATTGAATTAATTCTTGATTCAAGGACCATATCAAAGACCCATTATAGAATGGACACTATGGAATTATTTAAACTAATGAAACAACTACGCAAATTGTGTGATAAATGATTTAATCACCCTAGTGTTTCTCCATGGAGAGCCTTAGTTCTTTTCATTATGAAGAAAGATGGATCTATGAGGTTGTGCATTGACTACAGGGTGATCAACGCTATAACAATAAAAAACAATTATCCCCTACCTCACATTAAGGATTTATCTGATTAACATCATGGAGATTAATATTTATCGAATATTGACCTTCAATCTTGATATCACCAGTGGCTTATGAGGAAAGAAGTTATTCCAAAAACATAATTTTGAACCAGGTATAGGAATTATAAGTTTACAGTAATGCCTTTTGGACTAACTAATGCACCCTCTATTTTCATGGAGCTAATGAATAGAGTTTTCAAGGAATAACTTAATGAATTTGTGGTGATATTTATTGATAATATATTATTATACTGTAAAATTAATGAAGATCATGAAAATGAGTTGCACACTATTCTGAAGACTCTAAGACGGAATGAATTATATTAGAAATTTTAGAAGTATAAATTTGGATTCCATCAGTTTCTCTTATTGGGAACATTTTCTCTATGGATGGATAATCATTTGATCCTATAAAGACAAATGCTGTTCAAGAATGGCCTACTACAACAAACATAATTGAGGTACATAGTTTTATTGGTTTAATTTTTTATTATCAGCATTTCTTTCTAAACATCACCCATTTAGCCAACCCAATGACCAAGATTACACATAAAGGGGTTATGTTCGTATGGACAAAAGAATGTGAGTAATGTTTTGAGGAATTGTTGTGGAGATTAGTGAATTATCTTATCCTAAATCTACCATCAGGAATGATGGGTTTGTGATCTATAGTGATGCATCGATGAATGGACTTGGTTGTATATTTATGTAGAATGATATAGTTATTGATTATGCATCAAGGAAATTAAAAATTCATGAACAAAACTATCTTACTCATGATCTTGAGTTAGTTGCTATTATTGTTTCTCTATAAATATGGAGACAATTTCTCTATGGTGAAAGATGTGAGATATATATGGATCACAAAAGTATGAAGTATATCTCCTCACATAAAGAATTCTACATGATGCAAAGGTCATGTATTGAACTAATAGTGGATTATGATTATTCCATACAATACCACTTAGGAAAGGAAAATAAGGTATATGATGCACTGAGCAGGAAAGAGCATGGTGTCCTTGACTAAACGAGGATTGCCAATGATCCATTGTACATAGATCGAGTGTGGATGGATATGGGAAATATCAAAGAAGGTGAAACATCACTACTTTATGAAATTTTTTTCCTACCATACTTTTTGAAAATAATTAAAGCATCATAGTCTTATGTAGAGAATCATCAAAAAAATCAGTTCTATGAAATATGGGATGTTGGTTGACTTCATCTGTGAAGATGGGATTTAGAAATTTTGGAAGAGGCTATGTGTTCTCTCTCTACCCGAGATGAAAATGGAGTTATTAGATGATGATCATAACTAAAATATCGCAACACACTCTATTAGATGTAAAATTTATAGATATTTTAAATAAAATGTATTATGGTATAATATAAAGAGAGAAATTGATGATTATGTAGCAAGAAGTTTAGTCTGTCATCAAGTAAAGGCTGAACGAAAAATTCCAAGTGGAGTTAGGAAAGCTCTACCTATTCTTACATGGAAATTGGATATCATCACAATGTATTTTTTCATTGGATTACCCAAAACTCTAAGAATGAATGATGCAATATGGTATTTGTTGATCGACTTTCAAAATCTGCACATTTCATTACTATAAGGGAGTATTTTCCACTTGATCACCCAGTAAGACTATATATCAATGATTTTTTGAGACTTCTTGGAGAACCAAACTCAATTTTTTTTATCAAAATCAATGATTTACATCAAAATTATAGAAAATTCATCCGAAATCCTTAGATATTGAGCTTTTTTTGAGTACAACTTATCATCCTAAAATATATAGGAGATAAGAAAATATGTTCCAAACCATGGAGGACATGTTTAGATCATGTTCACTTAACATTCTAGGTATGTGGGATTTATGATTACCTTTAGTGGAGTTTTCCTACAATAATAGTTTCTATTCAAGTATTCAAATGGATCCTTATAAGGTATTGTATGAAAAGAGATTCTATACACCATCATATTGGGATAAAGTTAGTAAAAGGAAGCTAGTGAGCCCAGAGCTTATGGAGGAAAAAATAGTAAAGGTAAAGACTATTCAATGTCATATCAAAGCAGTTCAATGTATACAAAAATGATATACTGATAATCAAAGTATGGATTTTTAATTTCAAGTGAGAGATCATGTTGTCTTAAAAGTATCTCCATGGAAGGGTGTTATAAGATTTGGGAAGAACAGGAAACAGAGACCTAGGTATATAGACCATTTTAAAATTTTGGAGAGAATTTGAGCTCTTTCATATCATTTGGATATTCCACTTATCCTATATAAAGTACACAATTTGTTCCATGTCTCATTGATGAGAAAGTACATGCTTGAACTAATGTATGTCCTCAATTCAGAAGGTATAGAATTAGAACCTGACTAATCGTACTATGAAGTTCCTATCTGGATTCTGGAAACTAATGAAAAGGTGTCGAGAAATCATATGAATTGATTGGTAAAGATACATTGTAAAAATCATAAAATTGAGGAGGCAACAGGGGATCCTGAGGGGCATATTATGAAGAACTACCTAAACATATTTGTGTGTTAATATTCATTTAATTTCGAGGAAGAATTTTTTGTAATGAGGGGATAATGTAACAACCAATTATTTTGTAAATAAATTTAATGCATGAAATACTAAGTATCTATAAAGAATCACTTTGTTAAAACATATCCATAAAACATAATTTTCCACTTCTATGTTTGAAATTTTGAAAAACTGACTTACACAATTGCGTTCAGTAAGATATTTAGAGTCTGATAAAGACCAACATAAATTTTAGTGAGTAGTAACATACCCTAATGAATAGTAATATTACCCTTATAAATAATAAATTAGTTATTATTTTATTGTCATAATGATTTATGATAATGATACCTTGATTAATTTTTCAAAGTGATATAAATGAATTATTGTTTTAAAATGTTTTTTTATAGAATAAATATTTATTTTATTTAAAAATTAAATTATTCGTAAATAGAAAATGATATTCAAAAAATTGGAGTTCATTTTTGAATTATACATGTCAAAAAATGGTTAGGGTGAACTTTTGGGATTTTTCTAAAATACATGAATTTTGGGTGAATAGTAAAATATGATAATTTATGATATATGTTAAATACATTATCTATTGGGACATATGTGATGTAAGGATGATGTATACCCACTAGTTTCGAACTAAAATTCATTTAATTTTATTATGGGTCACATGAATCAACACAATTTGTTGTATTGAGAGAAATAATAAAATAAAGAGTAAAATAATGGGAAAACCCTCCTCTCCTAGAATATAACCCCCCTCACTCCCTATTCTCCTCACTATTATAAGAAATTATGCTCCTAAATGTTCTGCACAAATACCCTTCCCTAGTCACTTCCCGTATCCAATAGCTCTTATTCTTTCCAAAAGACCAAAAATCCTTCCCTTAGATAGATTCTCAAGGAGGTGGATTCAAGAGGTAAATTCACATTTGATTTCTTTCATTTTCAATTCAAGTTCATTTATCTTATTATCCTATTTCCTCCACTATCCAATGGATAATTATAACTCCAGTATCATCTATATACTATAATTTTATCATGTGAATGGAAGAATAGTCATCAATATCTTTATTATGTCTCTTTTATTTTATAAATGAAATCATCGTCTGTGAGGTTCCAAATTTACAACCCTCATGGACGACGAAGTTTGGTTCTTCAATTTATCCATAAATACTGGTCCTAGAACCAATTTTAATATTTAAATAGACTATAAAATATACATAATAACCCAATTAATATTCAGAAACCAGTATATGTACATAATATTAAACCATATGACCCAACTAGTTCTTAATAATCCAAGTACTGCTGAAATAATCTAAGTGATTGTCATTATAATTTCATCTAATGATTATTCCTCCTACCATAATACAAAGAGATATAATTGACCTTTAAAACCTATGGATTTTTATAAATAATATGTAAATTTAATTCGGGATATTTACATATTTTAAACATGATCTCCACTACTTAAAAAAAGTGAACTAATTTTGGAAATCAAGAAAACAAATAGTGGAATGATGAAATATAATATTATAACATATCAATAAGGACATAAATGAACTAAATAAATTATGATAAACTATATGAATTTATATTAGGTTCTCAAATATGTTATTAATGTGTCTAATTTTATATTACAAAATTATAAGGTCAAGAGTAGAACATTCAGACTTAAGGTAAGGGTTTTCTACCCAAACTTCCATTTCTCATTTGGGTTACCCTTATTCTAATCTTACCTCAATAAAAGTATTATTTATTAATATTTAAATCTCATATATTCTGTGATAATGTTCTATAATTGTGTAAAAACTTGAATCCTACTTTCATTTATGGGTATTTATATGTTTTAAAGGATCTTTCAAAAATACTTCCCGAAACACAAGACCGATTCAAGGGATTCTCTAAAATTCTTACCTTTTTTAAAGGGAAGTATATAATCTATATTTGGAATCCATTATCATATAAAATATCTGATATAGTTATGAAAATACAATCATAATTTACTTCCAATTTTATAAAAATCTCATTCAATAAGAACTTTTCTTTTCAAAGAAAAAGACTAATTATCTAAAGAATTATTCAATGATTAAATAAGAGGATATTTATCTATTTAAACACACTCTTTTATTCTTATATATTATTAGTATTAATATTTTAAGATATCATCCAACATATTTAATTTAAATCTTTATTATTATTTGGACTATGTATGTGCATTCTTAAAACCATTCACCAATTTATTCTGAATGGTTAGTATTTATGAATAATGTTCGAAGAAAGTTATTTATGTTTCATATATTAGTTCCAATATGAATTTATATGTGGTTTATGTATATCCCCTTTTATATTATGATTTAATTAGACATAGTATGTGTCAATTGGGGCCCACTATATCCCCTTAGTTCATCATTATGTCTTATGGGACAAACTACTGTCTTGGAGAAGGCGTTGACAAAATGATTGTTTAGGGTCTTGAAATGAGGCCTTGACAGTATGGTTATGATGTACCGTATTATGAATTCCCTCATTATGAAAATATTATTTATGGTTCACGTGGTTATTCAACTAGTATAATACCCATGGTTATCTTTTATTATGGGATTACTAATTCATCTGTATTTCTTTCCATAATGTTCTTGTGTTTATTTTTAAAGGCATTTTTTATTAGTTATTATACATCACTAATATTTATATTTTATGATATATTCTATTGTATTCCTTACTCTTACTAAGCATTTGAGATCATCCCTTTTTTATTTTTCATTTTTCCTGGAAACGACGTGGTATATTCTGATTGACATGTAGAAATAACCTTGGACTTATGGATGTAGTCAAAGGAGTTTCTAGGTTGTATTTATTTTCATTTTTTAAATTTAAACATTTGAATTTATCTTTTTTCCCAATCAATTAAACAACTTGGTCCTTCAGGATTCATATTCTTTGTTTATATGCCAATGTAATAAAATAAGGCACCAGCTCGGAGCAACTGGGTTTGGGTACTTACAACGGACAAGGGACTCCCATAAGTAAAACACTCTAAATACAGAAATTTATATAAAACAATGGACATAAGAACATTGTATTGAAATTTTAAGGACATGCCGCATAAAAAACTAAACATAAAAGGAAAAGAGAAGTTGATATTTTCCTTACATTGTACAGTAACTCCTAAAAATCAATTATTGGGACCTTGGGGGCTTGAATAAACCTTGGGAAGACTCATTGGGAGTTAAAAATATCATATATTAGTGGAGAATTAATTTTTAAAAAAATATAACAGATAAATTTCTGAGACTTTCAAGAAAAATGGGAGGATTTGATTATTAATTTTTTTGGTCACCTAAGTAGTGGTAACGTAAAAGCCATGGGATTTCCCATGGTAATTTCTCATAGAATTAGCAACATGGTACACCAATTATGTTATAATATTCTAGAAGAGTCAAATATAATTTTATATTAGTTATTGCATCATTTTGATGTCACAAAACATACCAACAACTCAAAACTATATTTTTTTACTATTCACTGTGGGGAAAATATTTTATGAAATCTTCATAAATTAATAATATCCAAAATTGTAAGTTATTATTTCAAAAACGAAGTTTATTATATCATATTAATTGTATATATATGATAAATTTATCTTTTGAATACTGTATTCCTTATATATTAAAAATTTTAGCGTACAAAAAATGCATAGTAAAATGAATAGTAAAATTTAAGATAATTGAAATCAAAAAATAAATTTTGTCACTTAAATTTAATATAAGAGATTTTTAATAATAGTATTTAGTTGAAAGAAATTATTTTTCATGATATATTAGTTTATTATAAATATTTATATCGTTTATGATATGTACAATTTATGTTTGACCAATCAATTTATCAAAGTCATCATACTTTTAAGATAACCTATTCTCAAAATCGAATTGAAATAATAAAAAATTTATTAATAAAATGTGATGAAAAATTAAATAAATAATAAATTGAAACATAACCCCTTATAACCCCCTCTTAAGACCTAAGGGTGAGGTGTGTGATATAGTTAGATTCTCGTGGCAACTCAGATAACATCGCTCGAGTGGTAATTTCCACTAATTGGAACTTATCCCATAGGTGGTTTAGTTCAAGATTAATATGTAAAATTGAAGAATTTGATTGTTTAAGTGAAAATCCTAGGGTTTCTACCTCCATCCCATGTTTTAAAAAAAGGGCTTTGTATGACATGATTCAACTAGAAGAGGCCATTGGGACTTCGTTATAAATTAATTTTCCCTTTTCATTTTTACTTATAAACAATAATTATAATGTTAAAATATATATTAAAAGTATAGTTTCCAATGGTAATATTGAACAATAGTCATAATTAACCAATAATAATAATTGACCAATGGTCATACACTAGTCGAAACCCGATGGTTATATTTCAATTATACTCACAATGTTATTAAAGTGATGTAGTTTTGATTAGTATAAAATAATATAACACACATTTTCCTAAAGAAAATATTATTAAAAAAGTTCGAGTCATTACATTCATCACCCCTTAAAAAATTTCATCCCTGTAATTAAAACTCATTCCCTTTGTTGAGAAAAGGTGTAGGTACATTTTCCTCATAGTCTCCTCTGGTTCCCATGTGGGTTCTTTATATTTTTGTTTCCTACACAACACATTAATGAGTATGATAGTTTTTTTTCATAGAACTATGTATCTATGGTCCCAGATATCTATTGGCTACTCTTGATAAGAGTGTTCATGATCTAGTTTTACTACCATAGGATTCTGTACATGTGAAGTGTCGGGTTTTTTCTTCTTGAATATATATATATATGTAGAATATATCATGAACATGAGATAGATTTGGAGGATGTGTAAGGTGATATGTTACTGCTCCATTGCGATCAAGTATTTCATAGGGTAAATTGTACATAGGGATGAGCTTCCCTTTCATCCCAAACCACACTACTCTTTTCCAAGGTGGAATTTGAAAGAATAATTTCCACCAACATGAAACTCCATGCCCCATCAACAGTTGTAAGAATAGATATTCTACCAAATATTAGTAGCATTTATGTTTTCTTGGATGGAATGATCCCTTTCATTTATCTCTATCACAAGATCAGTCCCAAGAAGCATTTTCTCACTAGCTTTGTCCCAAAAAGTAGGATTTCTACATCACATCGCATATAGAGCTTTATAGGGTTCTTTTACGATACTATAATGGAAGTTGATTATGAATTATAAAAAAATATTGGGAGATGATGATCCCACCAACCATTAAATTATTTTGATCATGTTCTCAACATTTTCTCAAGTGTCTAAATAGGACATTTATACTAGCCATCATTTTGGGGTGATTGGTCATACATAAATTAAATTTGGTACTCAAACCATGTTGAAGACCTCCCTAGAATATTGATGTGACCCTTATATCATGATTAGATATGGTGGAGAGTGGTACCCCATTCAACCTTAACACATACTTTATATAAATACTGGTATGTTGGTCAACAGAGAAATATTCCTGAATACAGATAAAATGGGATGTCTTTGTGGGACGTTCCACTATAACCCTTATTACTTTATTTCTATTGGATGTTTTAGGGAGACCAATGACAATGTACATTGTGATATTGTCACAATTCCATGTTATTATGGGTAGTGGTTGTAATTCCTCTTTAGGAATTTTTCTCCCAGCCTTCAAATTTTGACACACCAAGCACCTTATAGTGTAGTCAGAAATGTCCCTTTTTGTGTTATCCCACTAATAAGGATCATGATGGACCCTAGAAATTTTTGTGCTTCCATGATGTATAGAAAATATAGAGATATTATCTTCATCCATAATCTCATTCTTTATTTCGAAAATAGCGGGAACAACTATCCATGTATAAAATAGTATTACACCTTCTTCATCAATATTAAACTCATAAAACATCCCAACCAAAATTTACTGTATGTTATTTTGAAAAAAGGGATCATATATTTGATACTTTTTTATATTTTATAGAAATTATGGTATATAGATAATTTGGTAAAGGTTTAATGATTTCTACTCCCTTGAATTTCCCATATCTTGTTTTACAAGCCCTTCATTCAAAGGATCTCATTGAACCCTCAACATTACCCCAGAAACTATGACTTTCCTATTTAATGCATCTGTGACTTTTTTTCTCTTATGATTTGATAACGAATTGAACAATCATAGTCCTTAAGTAGTTCCAACTATCTACTATGTCTCATGTTCAATCCATCTTGCCTAAAAATATAGTTTATACTTTTAGGGTCTGTGTATATATCGCATTTATTATTATAAAGATAGTGCCTCTGAATCATCATATCAAAACCAATGCAACAATATTCAGGACATGGGTAGGATAGTTCTTTTAATTATGATTCAACTATAGAGATTCATAAGAAATCTCCTTATCATTTTTAATAAGGATGTACTAATTCCATTTTAGATATGCATCCCTTGCATAGATTCATCAACAAAAGTTTTTGTAACCAAAATCCACATTTTCTAAACATCGCAAATAGCCTCTCATTTATTTTAGTTTTCCATTTAACCTGATGATAATACTCATGATCCTCAAAACATTTTGAATATATAATAATATCATCAATGAAAACTAAAAACATTAAAGGTGGTCCTTAAAAAATCTATTAACCAAATACATAAAAATAGATGGATAATTATTCAAGTCAATGAGAATAACAAAAAAATCATATTTCTCATATATATATATTGGAAGGTTGTCTGTGAATATCTTCTTTATTCACCCTCTATTGATGATAACCCGGTTGAAGATCAATAATGGGGAATAATTTGTCCCCGTGAATTTGATTAATTAAATCATCAATTCTAGGAAGAGGGTTCTTGTTCTTAACTATGATCTTTTTAGGTTACCTTTAATCAATGCATAACTGCAATAATATATCCACCTTCTTCAAAAAGATAAAATGTTCTCTATAAGGAGACATACTTGGTCTGTTGAACACCTTACCCATAAGAACATGGCTTTGTTTTATTAATTCTTCAAACTCCATGTTTTTATTCAATATAGGGTCATGGATATCATCATGGATCTAGGAATAAGTTCAATGAAGAACTTTACCTCTCTTTTTGGGGAGGTCTAAGTAACTCCTCAGGAAATACATCAATGTTTTCTTAAATGATAGGGAAATTTTCTATTCATACACTTTTATTTCCCTCTTTATCTTTACTAGTAATCTAAACAAATAATACAACAAGTTCTTCTTCTATTCAATTCTCATATCAAGATATCTCTCCTTTGAAAACAATTCTCGGTTTTCCATTCAGGACTACTAAGATTTATTTTCTTCCACAATTATTAATAGCCATATATTTTGAGATCAATTACATCACTAGTATAATGTCAAATTCCAATGTGGGAATTAATACTATAATTGTGATGAAATTGTACTCACCAAATTGAATACTAGAGTTTCAATATTCTATTAATTGTTGGATAATACTACAATGAGTCTTGACTAGGAACTCTACTTCTATATGTTTAAGGATTTATTCTATTTCATTTACAAACTATGAGGAAATAAAGGAATGTGCAGAACCAAACTCAAACAAAGTACTCTCTATCTTTGAGATAACAATAGGAGTACCACCCAACACATCATTTGGAGTTACACAATCAACTATCATGATAGGAAAACTTGACATTCATTGTTCTCCCTGTGCTACAGTTTATGGTGATTCTACTCCATTATCATTTGATTTGGATAGTGTGTGTAAATGATCCATAGTTATCCAATCATGAATAATTAAGCTTCAGGTAGGTCCTACAACATATTCACTTTCTCTTCAATTCTATGAAATTGATGTTTAACTACACTATGATAGTTTTGAGGAATATATCATTCTCTTCCACACATGTAACATTTATCATTCAAAATAAATTAGTTCTTTGAATGCTTCTTCCTACATTTTTTTCATGTTAAATGTTTCATTTATTTTCCTTCTATTAATTGATAAAACATCATCACCTAGTTTTTCTCCAAAGATCGAAACAATTTATTTGATCTATGGGACCACTACATCTTTTTGAACTCCTGTTCAACTTTCATTGCACTCCTCACTATATCTGAATAGTTTTCGTAGAGTTGGTTGGATAGATTCGTCTATAGATGTGGTCTCAATACACCAATGAATCTATGAATCTTCCCATTATGATCCATGAATAATTAATAGGTGTAGAGAGAAATCCTCGTGATCTTCATCTCAAATATTCCAATAGATAAATATTCTTTTTTACTTTAGCTATAGGAATTCTGTATCCAGTTTTTCAAATTGAACGGGGTAAATAAGTTTTGAAAATGATTCCCCTAAAGTCTTCCCACACCATAACTACAATATCCCCACTTAGCTTAGTGTTTCTATCATGTGTCCACAATTGAAAAAATAATCCCTCTAAAAGGTACATAAACATAATGAAATTCTCTAATTCTGAACAAATGAGTTCAAAAAAGAACATTTATATAGTTCTTATCCTTTATTCAGCAATCAATGGGTCAGTAGATCCACTCAATGAAGGTGGTCACTGACGTATTAAGGAATCAGTGAAATTTTTTTCTCATCGAGGTGAATATAGTATCTCAAATTGTATAAAGTAATTTGTCATAACTCATGTTAGTTGATTTATCATACTCATGATGTTTTCCATTCCATCTTCCATCAGAACGTCATCTGCACCAGGACTATTATGCTCCCCATTTACACGATTTTTCTTATTTCCCACCATTATTTAAAAGGATAAAACCTTATTGAAAAACATGTTACATTTTGTAGTCTTATAATTATAATGTAATTTCATGTCAACAAACATAATTATTAAATATTTTATTCAATAAATCCAATTTCATTTTCTATAAATCTATCCCAATGGTTCATAAAAATAATGTGATTAACCAAACAGATCCCCCAGAGGTGTCAAACTAGGAGTGATGCAAGGTCCATTATCATGTGGAAAGTTACAATGAGTCAGGCCTGATGTAAATTGTTAGATATTTCACCCCTAGGTACATTTGTGTCAAAGACACATCCACTTATTCGTATCCAGAAATGGATTTATTTTCCGAAAAACCACTTAAATAATATTTCAGAAAAATAACCAGCTGATTTCCAATATCATAACAAGTCCATAAGGTTATTAATAATGTTTTTAAATCCTAATTTCCAAAAATAGCTAAAGCTTATTTCGATGCTAAGTATTCCATCCCAACTTTTTAATAAATAATTTTTTCAATACATTTTACAAAAGTGTTAATCTATTAAATTTTAGTTTCTTGTAAAAAGGTAAACAATAGATGAATAGAAAAGAAATATATTCTATTCCACATGATGATGGATCGAATATGTAGATATAAGTCTATTAGATGGAACAATACAAGAGGGGGGGGTGAATTGTAGGTTTAAAATCCTATGAGTTTTAGCAACTTAAGAGATTTGTTTAAATGATCTTAAACTAATACAAATACAAATACCCACAATTGTATTGAATATAAAAGGTATGATGTATTGTAATACTAATGTAATGTAAAACAATTGTATTCAAGGTGAACACAATAATTAGAGTAATACAAAGATGAATGATTCTACCTTAAAGCATATAGAATCAATCAAAACAAAATGTAATAGAATGATTGTAATTGAAACAATTACAATTGAATATATAAAGAAGAAAGGAAACAATACAAATCCCTTTCTAATACAAGTAACTGCGGAAATGTAAAAGTATTACAATTCTTTTAACCCAAAGAGAAGGGTTATCATTTCACCTAGGATAAAAGGTATGTCTCACCAACAACTTGGTGAGCCCTCGATACGATGATCGGCACGTCTGTCTGCCTATCCCTGGAAGCCCTCGATACGATGATCGGCACGTCTGTCTGCCTATCCCCAGCAGCCCTCGATACGATGATCGGCACGTCTGTCTGCCTATCCCCGACAGCCCCCGATTTTGTAGGTAATCGGTACCTATGTATTTTAATTACTTGAAATCCCTCGATACGATGATCGGATGCATAAGGAAGATGAGAGAAGTCACAGTGTCTCTCTCTAGAATCTTTGTAGTTCACAGAGTCTCTTCATTCGTTCTCTTTGTTCATCGTTGTACTCTCAGATTCAAATGACCTCCTATTTATAGGCATCGGGTTCCAACGATCATATTGCCTCCAACGGTCATATTGAAACAGAAATCACGACATCGATTTGATTAGTTTGTAACTAACTCAACGACATCGTTTTGTTAGGACAAGAGATATATAGAAATGAAAAACATGAGTACGATTCATATGCAATGAGTGTTTTTGACTAAGTACCAAAACAAATAATGAACATCTGAATAGCAGAGTCAGTACGATACGATTGACAGAGTCAGTATGGTATGATTGACTGAGTCAGTACGATACGATTGACAGAGTCAGTACAATACGACTGACAGTGTCAGTACGATCAGTATTGTACGATACGATAAACATGATAGAAGACAAATGTAATTTCCAAAATATGATAGAATGAATTTGTGATTTCCAAAACATGATATAGAAGTCAAAAGAAGACTTTTGACTTAATAATCTCCCCCTTTTTGGAAAGAACAACACACAAAGTAAATGTAACAAGAAATAATTATCTCCCCCTGAGTTATTGAAAACTCTTCTGAATAATAAATTGAATACAACTAACTCCCCCTTAGGTATGGACTTTCCTAAGGATTGTATTCGTAGATTTTTTTTTACGAGCATTGTAAAGCATTCTCCCCCTTTGTAAATATTCTCCCATTTGTAAATATTCTCCCCCTTTGTGACTTACAAAAAGAAAAGAGTAATCTTGAATTGTCTGAGGGAGTTAGAAAAAAAAACACAAGATAAAGGATAAAAGAAAAGGATCATAAAAGTCATTACAAAACAAAGACAAGTTCCAAAGGAAAAAAATACAGCAATAATTTGTTTTCTCTTTCCTTCTCCTTCTTTATAAGCTCATGAAGAACAGATTTCATCTTCTTGATCTCCTTCTTGTCTTCAGAAATTGATTCACCCTGAGTTTTGAGAAGCTCTTGTTGGTCCGCAAAAAAATGATCTTGATTTCTGATAGTCTCCTCCTGGACTCTGATTACTTCTTCAAGGGTATCAATTCTGTTTTGCAAATTCTTGTTATCTTTGGATAACACAGAATTTTGATTCTTCATCAAGACCATTTCATCCTTGAAAGATGAAACCTTCAAGAATTCAGATTGAAAAACATTCATTCTCTCTTGAAAATCCTTTACTGAAGGAACATTGGCTCTTTGTGAAGACAAAAGATTCAACCATTCAACCATTTCTCTATCAAGATTGTTTAAAGAAATTTCAAGCTCATTTGATAACCTTCTTATATCTTAAATTTCTATCTCATGATCATTGATTGAGCTCTCTGTTTTGTACGACCACTTGGTCATCTTATTTCATGCCTTCTTATGAGCAACCGAGCTTTCTGAAAGAACATTCAAATCGGCTTCAAATGACAAAACTTTCTTCCTCAACTCTTTTACGGAGCCAAACTTTTCCTTTTGATTGTCAGTAATAAAATCAATCTTCCCTTCCAGCCTTGGGAAATAAGGAATGGTCTTCTCAACTCTTCGCAAAACATGAACAATGTAATCACTCTTCTTGAGAGAGATTGTATGTTCTGAATCAGTATCTTCATCGTACGATGCTAGTTCATACGATCGGCTTGAGTCAACAAGTGGCTGTTTTCCTTTTGATTTTTCTTTCTACTTTCTTTCTTCTTCCACTTTGTCACTAATGACAACAACTTTATCATAGTGAGAGGATTGAGTACCTTGCTTTTCTTGAGATGACATTCTGTCTGGATATCGTGCCTGATCGGCATGAGGAGTTTGTTGAACACCTTCACTCAGCTTTTGAACCGATTCCTCTCTACTCTTCTTTGAACATTGAAGAAATTCTAAAAGAAAGTCTCCTTCTTCTTCTTCCACTTCTTCTATCTCTTCCATCACTTGTTTTTGTTTTCCTTTCTCAGGGAGACTCTGTACGATGGGCTCTTGATGCACTTCTTCTGTTAGTTGGGCACTAGCATCCTCAAACGCTTTCAAGACTTTAGAGACATCAAAGTCCTGAGCCTTTCTTTTTAAAAGAACCTTCTTCTTCTTTTCAGCCTGAAGGGTTTCTTCTACCCTTACTCTTTCTGCAAAAACCTCAGCAGGGTCAAGACCAAACTTCGGATCTCCTTCCTTTCTCTGTTCCTTATCCTTTATCCATTTTTCTACAACCTCCTTACTGTAACTTGGCTTCTTCTTCGACTTTGAACTGGTTTGCGGATCAGACTTTTGAGTAACACTGGTATATTGAATGTCTCTGGCTGGCATATGTGCGGATTGATTCTGAGCCAATTCAGCTTCTACATCTCTGACAAAAAGTCTTGAATTCGGATCAAAACAAACATTCAGCTTTTTCATCGTACTCTTACTAATCCACGAGGGCTTCAAATCCATGGTGTTTCCTTTCAAAGGAATGTTACAAAACTTCATACTTTCCAGAATGAACTTCGTAAGGATAGATGGATACATAATCATCTGGGACTTAATCACTCCTGTCTTGACATTCTTAATGGTTTCAAAAACATATCCCATGATATTTACTTTTCTCATATTCACAAGATAGTCAAGCATAAAGATATCAGAAACTTTCAGAGTTTCTCTACCCCCTTTCCTTGGGATAAGAAAACCTTGCATCCATAAAGTGACAAAACGATTGTCCGGAGAAAGATGAGACACTTTTATCTTTTCTTCATTAATAACAAACAAAGTCTTTTCAGCACTTTCTCTATTAAACTTACCAACTTCCCCTGGTAGTTTGTGCGATGGACAGAATTAATCCCCTTCTATAGAAACATTCAGAAAATGTGCCGCTTGTTTCACCGATATAGATAATTTTCTATCATACACAATGAAGTGTATAGTCATGTCTTTGTCGAAAGAAACGGTTTTGTAAAACTGAAAAACTTCATCAAAAAGAACCGGATCTTGAGAATCGGGCTTTTCAACACACAGATGTTCCCATCCTTGAAACAAAATGATCGTCCTGATTGTAGAATCGTACCTATCGAACAAATCTTGAGATACTAACCTTTCCATGTTAAAGTCTTTCTCTGTAAAAGTCTTTGAAGACATTTCGGCGGGAGTATTAGCAGAGGATTGAGACATAATGGTGATGCCGATGAGAAGATCGTACGATGATTTATAGCTGGTGGAGCAGAGCATCGCCTCAAATCCTGAAAATTCAATGTGGGTTTGGGGAGGGGAGGGGGCTATTTATAGGCGATAAAGTGGTGACCGTTGATCTTCTACGGTCAAAAAAGGATGACCATTGATCTTCTACGGTCAAGATTAGAGAAAACCAGATCAATGGTAAGGATTAAAACAAGGGAAAATTTTTTAAAAAAAATGAAAAAAATACCTGTCGGAGAACATAAGGTAATTGTTGGTTTCAATATATTTTAAAAGAAAATACAAACATACGAAATAAAATACAATAGAATTATTAGACAACATGCCGATGGAAAACAAATTCAATACTATCATCGGTCGATTCAATACCATGATTGATTGATACGATGGAAAACAAATTCAATACCATCATCGGTAGATTCAATCCCATGATTGATTAATACGATGGAAAAAAATTTCAATACCATCATCGGTCGATTCAATACCAAGATTGATTGATATGATGGAAAATAATTTCAATACCATCATCGGTCGATTCAATACCAAGATTGATTGATACGATGGAGAAGAATTTCAATACCATCATCGGTCGATTCAATACCAAGATTGATTGATACGATGGAAAAGAATTTGATTACCATCATCGGTCGATACGATGGAAAAGAATTTCAATACAATCATCGGTCGATTCAATACCAAGATTGATTGATACGATGGAAAAGAATTTGATTACCATCATCGGTCGATACGATGGAAAATAATTTGATTACCATCATCAGTTGATACGATGGAAAAGTATTTGATTACCATCATCGGTCGATACGATGGAAAATAATTTGATTACCATCATCAGCCGATAGTAAATGATATTATAAAACTGTCAATACGATAAACAGGAAAAAAGAACGAAACGATAAAACTGTCAATACGATAAACAGGAAAAAAGAATGAAATGATAAAACTGTCAATACGATAAATAGAAGGGAAAAATGAATGATAAAATAAAATTGTCAATACGATAAACTGAAAAAGATACACAAATTGAGAGAGTAAATAGTTAAAGATCATAAAATAAAAAGAAACATAAAGTCATAGAAAGAAATGTCCTCCCCCTTTCTACGTGGAGTTTCTTACTATTATGAGAGATGTAAAACAGGAAGTAAATATGAATGATTATTTTAATGTAATCATTCCTAGCTTCTGTTATATAAATTCAAATCTATCAGAAGGTAAAGGTTTTGTAAAAATGTCAGCAAGTTGTTCTTGCATTCCGATGAATTGTAAAACAATATCTCCTTTTTGTGTGTGATCCCAAAGAAAGTGATGCCTAACATCTATGTGTTTTGCACGTGAGTGATGTGCTAGGTTTTTACTAAGAGCTATGGCACTTGTATTATCACAAAGAATTTGAGTTTTGGAGAAACTCAAACCATAGTCAGTGAGAGTGTGTTGCATCCACAATACTTGAGCACAACAACTTCCAGCTGCTACATATTCAGCTTCAGCAGTGTAGAGTGCTACTGAGTGTTGTTTCTTGCAGGACCAAGAAACCAAATAATCTCCTAAGAAATGACATGTTCCAGATGTACGTTTTCTATCCATTCTACAACCACCAAAGTCAGCATCTGAAAAACTTTTTAAAACAAAATCATTTCCAGAAGAGTAGAAAAGACCTAAATCCATAGTGTCTTTTAAATACCAAAATATTCTCTTTACGGCTTTTAAGTGAGACTCTTTTGGATTAGATTGATATCTTGCACATAATCATACAGAAAATATCAAGTCGGGTCGACTAGCTATCAAGTATAGCAAACTCCCTATCATACCTCTAATTTTTTTTTGATCTACTGGTTTCCCAGTTTCATCAAGATCAAGAGTATTTGAGGTACCAATTGGGGTGCTAATACTTTTTGTTTTGTCAAATCCATATTTTTTGAGTATGTCTTTAATATACTTATGTTGAGATATATAAGTTCCTTCTAGTTTTTGAGAAATTTCAAAACCTAGAAAGAATGTTAACTCACCCATCATACTCATTTCAAACTCATATTTCATTAAATTTGCAAAAGAATCAGTTAATGATTTCTGAGTTGATCCAAATATGATGTCATCAACATAGATTTGGACAATCAAAACATTTTTGTTTTCCATTTTGATAAAAATAGTTGGATCTTCTGTACCTTTTGTATAATTTTTTTTGTAAAAGAAATCATGTAAGTCTATCATACCATGCTCTAGGGGCTTGTTTAAGACCATATAGAGCCTTGGTAAGTTTAAAAACATGATCAGGATGTTTTGGGTCTTGAAAACCATGAGGTTGTTCTACAAAAACTTCTTCTTGAACAAAACCATTTAGAAAAGCACATTTGACATCCATTTGAAATAGTTTGAAATTGAAATATTCTGCGAAGGCTAATAGAATACAAATAGATTCAAGTCTAGCAACAGGAGCATATGTTTCTTCATAGTCTATTCCCTCTTGTTGATTATAGCCTTTAGCGACAAGTCTTTCTTTATTTCTTACAATGATTCCATTTTCTTTACACTTGTTTCTGAAAACCCGTTTTACACCAATCACAGTTGTTTCTTTAGGTCTTTCAACTAAAGTCCAGACTTGATTCCTTTCAAATTCATTTAGTTCATCCTGCATTTCTTTGATCCATTCATCATCACCTAAGGCCTCACTTGGACTTCTAGGTTCAAATTGGGAAAGAAAAGCAAGATGTTCTATTTCATTTCTTAAGAAATTTCTGGTCCTTACAGGTTGATTTATATTACCAACGATGTTATCACTGGGATTATTCCTAAGAGACAATTGATTTGGGTTTTGTAAAACCTGTTCATCAACATATGGTAGAAAATCTTCTGTGGTAAATGTTTCAGGAATACTTTCTTGAACATTTTCCTTATCAGAATGCTCTTCTAATAAAGGTTGATAAACATTTTTAGAAAACACATCTGAGGATGTAGGATTGGGTTGGTTGTAAACAAAAGGATCAGTTTCATCGAATTTTACATGTACTGTTTCCTCAACAGTACATGTGTTTTTATTGAAAACTCTATAAGCCTTGGAGGTTGTAGAATAGCCTAGAAAGATTCCTTCATCAGATTTTGGTGCAAATTTGTGTAGATTATCTTTTGTATTCAGAATGAATACTTTGCATCCAAAAACTTTGAAGTATGAAACTTTAGGTTTTCGGCCAGTCCATAACTCATAAGGGGTTTTATTAAGAAATGGTCTTGTTAAAACACGATTTATAGTATAGCAGGTAGTACTAACGGCTTCAGCCCAAAAGTGCTTAGCAATTGAGTATTCACTCAACATGGTTCGAGTCATTTCCTGAAGAATACGATTTCTTCTTTCAACAACACCATTTTGCTGAGGAGTTCTTGGAGCTGAGAAATTGTGAGTAATACCTTTCTTACTACAAAACGTTTCAAAATCTGAGTTTTAAAATTCACCACCATGATCACTATGAATAGTTATCAATGGTATGTTTTTCTCATTTTTAACATGGGATCTAAAAGTTTTGAAATAGGAAAAGGCTTCAGATTTCTTTGTGTGAAAGTAGACCCATGTAAATCTAGTAAAGTCATCAACTAAAACAAATACATAGTATTTGCCTCCAATGCTTCCAGATTGTGAAGGACCAAACAGATCCATATGCACAAGCTGTAATACATTAGATGTTGAAACTTCATTAATTGATTTCAAGCTAGTTTTATGTTGCTTTCCAAATTGGCAAGGATCACAGACTTTTGAAGAATCATATCTAAGGTCCGGTAGCCCTTTTACAAGTCCTTTCTTTGAGAGTTTTCTTAGGTTTCTCATATTACAGTGTCCTAGTCTCCTATGCCATAGCCAAGATTGGTCTTCTATTACACTTAAGCAAGGTATGTTTTGGTTCCTAAGGTCTTCTATGTTAATAGTGTAAACATTCTCTTGCCTATGGGAAGATAGAATGAACTCATCCTTGGAATTGTGAACTAGACACTTATCATTTCTAAAATTCACAAGGTAACCTTCATCACATAATTGACTTATGCTGATGAGATTGTGCCTAAGACCTTTAACAAACAAAACATTTGAAATAATAAATTTTCCAAGAAAAACAATATTACCTATACCAATAATCTTTCCTTGAGCATTATCTCCGAAGGTAACTTTTCCACCTTTTGTTTTGATAACCTTTTCAAAGAGATCTTTATTTCCAGTCATATGTCGAGAACAACCACTATCCATGTATCAAATGTTCTTATTGGTACACTTCTCGTTTTTTCTGAAAAAGAAACAATTAGATTTTCGGAATCCAAACTTGTTTGGATCCAGAAGGGTTAGATAAAAGAATTTTAGGAATCCACATTTGTTTTGAAAAATGAGCTTTATGAAATCCTAAAGATTGAGTTTTGTTAAGAGAACAATCTCTTCTTCAGTGTCCACCACATTGACACATAGAACAGAAAATGGTTTTTCGAGGAACAAAATAGTTATTGCTAAAAATAGGTTTGGAATAAGTATAACCAAGACCAGAATGATTTCTCAAAGGTCTAATTTGAGAATATATCCTATAAAAGTTTTCTTTTCCATGAGTAATGTTTGAAAAACACTTTTTCAGGAATAAAATCTCTGACTTTAGTTTTAATACCAAATTCTTATTTTCCAAAACATTTGAATTTGAACCAGAGTTAGGCTCTAAAATATTTTTCTTTGAAATTACAGTTTCAAGATCCTTAAAATTTTATCCTTATCAGATTTAACTTTCTCAAGGGTTTTTAAAATGCTTTCAAAATCAGAAGATTTCACAACAAGATCTTTAGAAATATCTGATACTTCTTTAGCAAAATTGAAATTCTAGAATTTGATTTTTCAAATCTCTTTTTAAGTTTAGAATTTTCATTTTAAAGTAACTTAGAAAATCTAGAGACCTCTTCAAAAGAAGGTAATGTATCATCCTCTGATGATGAGGATCCATAATTTGAAGATTCATAATATCTATTATCAATATAATTTTCATTTAAAGAGACATTTGCAATAGCTTCAGCATTATGTACCTTAGCCATGAGACAATGATCTTCAATTGGTAGTCTGGCTAGAAGTCCAATATTTCTTTGTCCTGATGTCTCATATTATGAAAAATCATCTGAGGAATCACTACCACTTGCACTCCAAGTATCATTTGCTTTCAAGCCATTCTTTGTCTTATAAAACCTTTTCTTGTTTCTTTCATAGTGTTTCTCTTTTCTATCTTTCCTCTTCAGTAAAGGACAATCAGACCTTATATGTCCCGCTTTCTTGCATTCATAACAAGTTACCTCTAAATCTTTCCTATCTTTCTTTTTGAATCTATATTGAAAATATTTCTTTCCCACGATCTTGTTCATCCTTCGAGCAAGATTGGCTAACTCATTATCCGAAAAATTACAATCACTTGAATTAGATATAACAACTTTCTTTGATTTAGACCTTGTATGCCTTTCAGGTGTTTTAGCTTTAGATGCAAAGGCTACACTTCCATTCCCATTCTTCTTCTTATTGAAATCATCATCTCTCTTCATTCTTATCTCATGCTGTAGGAGAGTTCCAAAGAGTTCATCAAGAGTAATCTGGGATACTTTTATATTTTCATCAATAGCTGTCCTTTTTGACTCCCATTCATTTGGCATAATATCTATAATCTTATCAATAAGAGCTTCATCATCAAGGCCTTTTTCTCCCATAGATTGTAATCTATTTACAATCATCATAAACCTTTGTTTCACTTTACATACTGGCTCTCCATAAGGAAAAACAAATCCATGATACTATGCTCGAAGCATTGCTCTCCTTGTTTCTATAACCTTGGATGTACCAAAAATGAGTAACTTCTAATTTCTTCCAAATACAGTTGGATGCTTCACATGAAGATATCTGACTATATATATTCCTGGTCATAGAGCAGAATAAAGTATTGCGTACCTTGTAATTCAGTTGATATTCTTGCTTCTCTTGGTTGATGAAAGTACTAACTTCTTTGTCAGGAATTTTGTACCCCCCAGTAAGCATAATAAAATTGTCTACACCAGTATTGATAAAGAAAGTCTTCATACGATCTCTCCAATACTCATAATCATTCCCATCAAAGATTGGTGGTATAGAAGGATTCGGATTATCTATTGACCCGATATTCATTCCTGCCATCTAATACAACAAAAACAACTTTTCCACTCCACACGTTAGTGTAGTAAGTATTCAAGATATTAATAAGAAATAAAGCTAGTAATACAAATCAGTGGAAAAGCTCCTCTGATACCAATTGTTGGATCGAATATGTAGATATAAGTCTATTATATGGAACAATACAAGAGGGGGTGAATTGTAGGTTTAAAAACCTATGAGTTTTAGCAACTTAAGAGATTTGTTTAAATGATCTTAAACTAATACAAATACAAATACCCACAATTGTATTGAATATAAAAGGTATGATGTATTGTAATACTAATGTAATGTAAAACAATTTTATTCAAGGTGAACACATTAATCAGAGTAATATAGAGATGAATGATTCTACCTTAAAGCGTATAGAATCAATCAAAACAAAATGTAATAGAATGATTGTAATTGAAACAATTACAATTGAATATGTAAAGAAGAAAGGAAACAATACAAATCCCTTTCTAATACAAGTAACAGCGGAAATGTAAAAGTATTCCAATTATTTTAACCCAAAGAGAAGGGTTATCCTTTCACCTAGGATAAAAGGTCTATCTCACCAACACCTTGGTGAGCCCTCGATACGATGATCGGCACGTATGTCTGCCTATCCCCGGCAGCCCTCGATACGATGATCGGCACGTCTGTCTGCCTATCCCCGGCAGCCCTCGATTTTGTAGGTAATCGGCACCTCTGTCTTTCAATTACATGAAAGCCCTCGATACGATGATCAGACGCACAAGGCAGTTGAGAGAAGTCACAGTGTCTCTCTCTAGAATCTTTGTAGTTCACAGAGTCTCTTCATTCGTTCTCTTTGTTCATCGTTGTACTCTCAGCTTCATATGACCTCCTATTTAAAGGCCTCGGGTTCCAACGGTCATATTGCCTCCAACGGTCATATTGAAACAGAAAGCATGACATCGTTTTGATTAGTTTGTAACTAACTCAATGACATCGTTTTGATAGGACAAGAGATATATAGAAATGAAAAACATGAGTACGATTCATATGCAATGAGTGTTTTTGACTAAATACCAAAACAAATAATGAACATCTGAATAGCAGAGTCAGTACGATACGATTGACAGAGTCCGTATGGTACGATTGACAGAGTCAGTACGATACGGTTGACAGAGTCAGTATGATACGATTGACAGAGTCAGTACGATCAGTATTGTACGATATGATAAACATGATAGAAGACAAATGTAATTTCCAAAATATGATAGAATGCATTTGGGATTTCCAAAACATGATATAGAAGTCAAAAGAAGACTTTTGACTTAACACATGAAAGGTTTCATAATAGGTTACTCTTTAGTAAAATTACTACATCACATTTCATGGGTATATACATCAACTGAAAGGGTGATCATTAGTCCCAATAAGGGAAATAGTTTACATGTGATCATGAGGAAATTCCATAAAAAATGTAGAATATAATTATCACAAAAAAAATATCATTAGTAAAGTAATAAATAAAATTACATGATTAATAATTATTCATGTGGGTAAAATATTTAATTTACACATTCATAAGCATATCACCATGTTTTTTCACTGAGTTGTGATAAAAACATACATGTATATTGATGAGGGTATCGTACATCATGTCATCTGTTGAGATTATATTCATTAAAAATGCATTGGAGTGCTATCAAGTGAAGCCATAATATTTATTAATTATTTTGAACCCCATATATCATAATAAGAATTTCATAAATAACTCTTTTTGAATAAAATATATGATTTTCATATAAAAATCATGGTGTTTTAAAAAAGAAATGCTTAATGGTATGATATGTATGTCATTATTAAACCATGTATAAAGAAGAAGGGTTTAGTGTATTTTAATCAAAAAATAAAATAGATAATTTTGAAATATATGTGAATACCATTAGAAAAAAATAGTTTTGGTTATTCACAATAGAAAATAATATAATTTCTTGAGAAACAGAGTGAAAATTTTAGATGAATATTCGAGAACATAATGGCAATGAAAAATCGTTTTAGAAAACATTAAAATGAGAGGAGAAAAGAGTAATCCATTAATAAAATAATCTAAAAAATAATGGGATAGGATAAAATGGACAATATAACATAGTATGTTATTTTCAAGGATATACCAAATAAAAAGGTAACTTAAAAGGAAAAGGGATGTTGAGATCTCGCTTACCTTGAAGCAGATCTCACAAACTCAAAGATTTGGACTAAGGGGGATTGATGAAACCTTGGGAGGATTCCTTGGGTGTTAAAACTATAATATCTTAATGAAGGATGAATTTAAAATGAATGTTAATGGATAATAATGTTGGTATTTATAGGAGAAGGGAGGATTTTATTATTAATTTCCTTGGACATCTATGTAGTGGTAAATTCAAAACCATGGCCTTTCCCATGGTATTTTCCCATAGTATTAGTCAGAAAGTACACTTATAATTTTGTTATAATAAAAAAGATTCTACCATAAATTAATATTACTTATTACATCATTATTATGTCATTAAAATTATCAAAAACACACAACTGTATTTTTACAATTCACAAAAAAAAACAAAAATATTTTAGAAAATTCCCAGAAATTCACTCGAACCTAAATTTGAAATAAAAATTTCAAAAATGTATAGTTTTTTATATTAATTATATAAGTAAATTAATTTTACATTTTAAATATAAAAATACTTATTTATTAATAGTAATAGTTGATAGAAAGTGTATAGGAAAATTTCTAACACTTGAAAAATTAAAATAAATTTATAATTCAAATTTAAATATGAGTTTCTTAATCTTAATATTTCAATGAAATAATTATTATTCATAATATAATACTTTATTATAAATATTTATATCTTTAATGGTGAATACACTTTCTGTCTGAAAATCAATTTAATAAATTCATCATATATTTTAGAAATATTCACAAAACAGAATTGATGGAATAAGAAAATTACATATACAAATAGATTAAACATTAATTAACTAATTAAAAAACACATATACCAATATAAAACCAACATATATCCTATATTTTAGGTGTGAAATAGTTATATATTTGTGGGAGGCTACAGAAACATCACCAAGTAGTAATTTCCTTAAAGATAATCTTCTCCCATATGTGATTTTATTCAAGATTAACACGTTGAAGCTTATATTTTTCTTGGTCACGATCAAAGTAAAGTAATGATACCAACCTCCCATGTGTTATCAAATAGGCATCATACGACACAACTCTAATAGAATAGTCTATCAACAATTCTTTCTGTATTAATATTCCTTTTTTGTTTCTACTTATAAATAATAATTATAACATTAGTGTTATTATTAAGATTATAGTTTCCAATGGTCATATTGACCAAAGACCATAATTTCCCAATAGTCATATAACACTCAAAACTCAAAGGTCACATTACAATTATACTCACATCATTATTAAATGGATATTGTTTTTTAGAGTATTAAATAATATAATTCACTTTTTTTGTAAACAAATTTTATTCAAAGAGTTTGTGTTGTTACACTTTGAAAGTTGAAAAAATATTTCACTTCAAGAATTTTTTATATCTTAAATGATAGATGGATAATATATATTTCACATTTTATAAAACAAAATACATTTATTTTATTAAAATACTTAAATAATATCAATAAAAATTATGTAAGGACAGAAATGATCATAATATGTATGATAGACAACTAAAGAGGTTTTTGGTTTTTTGAACTTTTGAAGATTTTTTGATAATATTAAATTCATAATTAATTCCTTCAACATAACTACTTGTAAATATTATAATATCCTCCAGTAAAACACATTTTGTGAGAAATGTCATCAAAGATTTCATTTTTTTGATCAACGTTTCATCATTAATATCATATTTATAATGTTCAATGCTTAGAAAAATGTATTTAGAATCCTTAACTATATAAAATAAAATATTAATATATTAATAAATTATTTTTTTACCTTAAATATCTTATATATTCATCATCATAATTATTCATAGAATATTCCTATAAATATTTATATAATATAATTTGGATAAAAAATGAAACTCTTTACATTTTTATCAACACATCCTAAAAATTGTTCAGGTAAAAGGTGATATTCACATCAATATGGAAAACAAATGTAAATTATTACATTTTTATTATATATATACCATAAATGATTTTATGATATTATTTTATATTCATATATAAATTTTAATTCCATATTAATTGATTTATTGTATTTTAACTTCTCTAAATGAAAATATATTAATCTCGGATCATAGAAACCATATTTTGATTATGATGCCATACTAACTTATATAAACTATATCATGTTATGTAATTAAAATTATTTCATTTAGTGGGAATATTTATTAAATAAACTATTTTACCCATTTCTTATATGGTATTATATATGTTTGGATCATTAAAACAAAAATAATATTTTTTCATTAAAATATACCCATAGTGGGTTGTGGATTACAAATTAATTATTTTTTAAAATGTATATAAGATAAACTCACTGTCTAGGATAAAAATCCAATAAACATTTCATTATTTTCAACCATTCTATTGAATTGGATGAATCATAAACCATGAGTATCAAAACCATCATCCTATATTGTTTGAATCAATCCTTATTAAAAAAAACACATCTTAATATATCAAATAAATTAGAATAAAATACATATCCTTTATATAGATCATTATATGCTTCATATATATTCCTTCCCATTCAAATCATTGATTCAAGAACCCTTTTCACCATAATTTTATCAAAAACTATAGTCCTTGTCAACTATTCATTATATTTTAAACTCTTATTATTTTGAAGAACATTTAATTATTATACGTAGGTATATATATCCGTCCAAATTAAATATTCTATTTTTCTAATAGATATATATGACATGGACACTCCATGTGTCATGAACCAGATCTAGTCAAAATCAAAACCTGCACCCAAACCTTCCCCTAGCAAGGCCTGAAGGGCATTACTTATCCCCATGGGTGGGCACAAGTGCCCAAGTATCCTAAATAATGGTCTGGGAATTATTTACCAAAGTTAGGATACCTAAAACAACAAATAATGGTGAATTAACCCAATTTAAAAATTCATGCCAAAAAAATCCATAATTAAAATTCATAACTGAATAAAATGCTTTGAATAAGAAACAAGAGGTCCAAAAATGCAAAAATGTGGTAGAGAAACTTCCCAAGGACTTCCACACGACAAGGGGTCATCACCCACATGTTCTCTCTGCCACACCATATCAAGACAGAAACTAACAACCTGAACCACCATCTCCAAAGGCCTTTTTTTAGTTGTTTCAATCATAATGAAGTCTAATTACACCAAAATGTGTATGTATGGTGTTATCCTAAAACCAATTGGATACCACCAAAACATATTCCATGTGATAAACATCATAAGATAAAAATCATGCCTATTTTTATAACTAGAAATGGTATCAATGGTTTCTAAATAATTTATCCTATAAATGAAAATAGTTTTCAAGGGGTAACATTAAAGAATGAACAATTTTGAATAAAACATTCATTCTAGTGCTTTTGTTGGCCAAACACACCATTGTACAAATGGATATACCAAGTAGTCAATAATCACTAAACATGAGAACATCGCTAGGCACTAGTTAGTTGTGAGCCCTAGGTACCTAGAATCTCAGTGTGAAAGTAACCATATCAATTTATGTTTTAATGCACAAGACACAAGTAGGGAACATACCCATAAACTATTGTTCCCCTATAATCACCATTATAGTTTTTTTACTTTTGTCAAGATCAAAATTCTTATGTGAAACATGGAAAAAACCAGTCTGGATCACGAGAATACTAGTACACGTCCTCCCACCTATATACTCGAGTTTCCCTCTTTATTTATAAACAAGTTCTATATGATTTTAAATTACAATTTCACATAATGAACCTGATCTATTCATACACACTCAAAATAGTATCAAGAAAATATTTCCTCCCTTTGAGTAATTCAATAAACCCTTTATAATTTTTATAAAATAATTTCATGAAGTACAACCATGCTTTGCACATAAAATCTATCTAAAACCCATCTTTCAAAACCAAATTCATACTAGTATCACACCAAACTAGAATTGGAATCCCTAAAACCATTAAATAATATCATTTCATGAACTATAAAACTATCCCAATTGATACATCATGGAACAGACAAGAAAAACACTAACCTTTTCATAAAAATGACATTTTAAAATCAACCACTGAACCAATGATACCAGAAATAGTTTTTAACAAAAAACAATCGAAAAGAATATTTTGAAAAAATAAATCATGAAAATATAACTCATCAAGGGATTCATATTCAAGGAATAACCTACCATATATGTATAAAACCTTGAATCATTGTGTGAAATCTCAACTACACCACCACTGCATCACAAGGGAGTGAAAAAAAAACCTAAAACCACAATATTGTCAAAGAAGCTCAAAATAAACCTCTAAGTAGGAAAACCCTGTTTCTGGACATTTGTAACTTCAATAAGGAAGGGATAATCCCTAGTTAAATGGAAGTAACAAGAGAGGAATTCACTTGAGAAAATTGGATGAAATCGCCCTAAATACAACAATAGTTGAATATCCAAGAAGCCAAAATTGAATGGTAGGTTAGAATAAGACTGAGGATTTCATGTGGTGACTACAATTAGAAAAGAGATTAAAAATGAATAATGATTTTATAAACTATGATGAAATTAGAACTAATCCATAATGAAGATGGAACCTAAAGAGGAAAAATGGAACATGGGTGTGTGCCTAGGGTATTTGGGATTGAGTAAGAGGTGTAATGATGAAAACATGTTAAAAATGAATGAGATTTAAAAGAAAAAATTTATTTCCCTATATCAAGTAGTGGGCTCACGGGTTGGACCAATGCCTGAATGAATTGCCCAAATCCACAATGATTATGAATTTATAAGGGGGTCTAAATAGATATGGTTGTTTGAATTTGTTAGGGGATCCTATGTGGTAAATGGAATGGGATAAAAGTTTTGAAAAAAAGGAGTTGTAAAATAAATAAATTTTTATTTTAATTCTTGAAAATGGATCATGGTTTGGACCAAAACTTGAAGAAACCACAATTTTCTCCAAAAATTCCTAGGAAACCCCTAAAAACAAATAATTAATAAAATTCATATGAAAAATACTAATAAAATATGTCATTTATATGCCAATTATCACCACCATAAAAACTTTTCACCCTTAGAATGTCAGTATGATGCCTAATCAGTTCAGTGAAAATGAAACTGCTCTTTGACCCAAGACATTTTCTCCCATGTCTCATGCTCATTAGGCCCATGCTGCCAGGTGACTCAAAAAAATAGACTAGTGTTCCTTAGAAGAACTTTTTCTCTTGATTCCATGATATGAATTGGTTGCTCAACCAAAGATAGATCTAGTTCTAAATCAAACTCTATCCAACTCAATATGCAGGACAAGTCCAAATTGTATTTATTTAATTAGGAGATGTGGAACACATCATGGATCAACTTCAACTAAGAGGGAAAATCTAACTATTATTCCATCATACCAATCCTATATATTATTTTAAAAGGTACCATATTATGTGGTGTTAAAATCCCTTTAATACCAAGATGGTGATAACCCAAGCGATGTGCCACTTTCCAGAATACCTTTTCACCCATAGAAAACTCAAAAGCTCAACACCTCTAATCGGCATAAGACATGTGTTAACTCTAGGCTGTCAATAACCATTTTATAACCAAATAAATCTTTTTTAACATATCCTACACAATACTCAGACACATCAGTGAGGTCTCACCCACCTCCACCCAACATAAAGGAGATTGACACAGCTGACCATAAATTCCCTCAAATGGTGCTATCTTGATTGAGAATTGATAGTTATTATTATATACAAACTATACCAATACCAAATTTCAATCCCATGAACTATTTAGATCTAACACACATGCATTAAGCATGTATTCTAGAATCTGATTAACCCAGTCCATCTGACCATCCTTTTGTGGGTGGTATGTCGTACACAACTTAATCTAAGACCACAATTCCTTATGAATTCCACTCCAAAACTGGGAGGTAAAATGAGGGTAGTTATCAGAAATGATGGATGATGTCACACCATGGAGACTCTCAACATCCTACACATACAACAGGCCCAATTCCTCTACTTTGGTCAAATCTTTGATCAGAATGAAATGGTCTGATTTGGTCAGACGATCAATCACTACCAAGATAGAATTATTTCCCAAAGGTGTACGAGATAAAACAACTATGATATCCATGGAAACAACATCCCACTTCAATCTAGGAATAGGTTATAGATAAATGGAACCAGAGGGCCTTTTATTCTCTTCATGAACCTATAGAGAAGTATATCATCTCGATACAAAGTTAGTTATGCCTCGTCTCATGCTTGGACACCATAACTAGTGATGAACATCATAATACATCTTGGTGGAACCAAGATAGACAATCCACTGAGACCGGTGGCTATCACGCATCACCACATTCTACAAAACCAAGAGCACCACTTAAAGGACATTTAAGCACAAGATGCCCTTGTGAGATGTAAACCAATCAGATGACATCTCCTACAATGAAAACACTACCTCGAGCATTGACATAAATCATCACAGCGCTGCTTCTGGCGAATTAGCTTTATAAGAGAAGGGGTCAACTGAATTCTTTCCCAGATCTCCCATCCACTGTGCTCTATGGTCTTCATATGAATCTATGAAAAGATCCCCATCAGAGTCCACTCATCATTGGACTTCATAGAATCCTACACTGTTACCCTTTTTCTCAAGGCATCATCCACCACGTTACCCTTCCTTGGGATGTATATGATATAAAAGTCAAACCCCAACAAGTTCTCATTTCAATGATGCTACCTTAGGTTAAGATCCCTTTGCGTGAATATTTATGTTTTTCTATTATGATCTGAATAAAACACAAAAATCTATCTAATGATGTAGTGACACCACTTCTTTAATGCACGCATCATAGCAGCTAGCTCATGTCATGGTTAAGGTAATTCATTTTGTGTAGTCGGAGTTGGTGGGTGATATAGGACACCATGTGATCATCCTCCATAAGCGTGCACCCAAGACCCATACCTTAAGCATCAAAATACACCACATATCCCATTCCAGATTTTAGAAAGATCAACATAACGGTTGTATGAATCTTTTTCATTAGATCCTAGAATTATGCTTGGCATTATGAGCCCAAAAAATCTTCATCGCATTTCGGGTGAGCGTGGTCATGGGCATAGAAAGGTGAGAGAAATCTAAAAAAACTGCCTATAGTATCCTGCCAAGCTGTGGAAACACCTTATCTCAAACGCATGATTTGGCTTCTCCAATTCCATTACTGCACTGATATTCTTGGAATCTATTAAAACTTCCTTCTCTGATATCACATTCCCCATAAACCTCTCTTCCATGATTTAGAAGGTGCACTTGGACACCTTTTTATCAAGGCACTGATCCTGCAATATTCCTAACATTTTCCGCAATTGATTCTCTTTCTCCTCCTCAGATACAGAGCAAAGTCAGATGTCTTCCATGAATACCACTACATAAGAATCATGATATTTCTAGAACACCCTATTTCGGAATTCCATAACAACCACTAGAGCATTCGTACATCCAAAAGGAATGACCAAGTACTCAAAGTGTCCTTACCTACTTTGGAAAGCTTTCTTTAGGATATCTTCCCCTTTCACCCTGAGTTGGTGGTATCCCAAACAAAATTCTATTTTATAAAACCACTTTTTACCCCTTAAACTAATCATTCAATTCATTTGTTCAGGGGAAATTATATTTTTTCTTTATGGTTACCTTATTCAAATTTTAGTAATCATTACCCAACTGGAGGGATCTATCTTCCTGCTTTGAAATAGAATAAGAGTGGCCCAAGGAGAGATGATCGGGTGAATGAATCCTTTGGATTCTATATCGTCTAGAAATATTATTAATTCCCTCATCTTGGTTGTGGTCATATGATACAAGGGAAGATATATAATTTGTGTTCTTGACGCCAAATTGATCCTGAAATCCACATACCGATCTGGGGGGAAAGCCTAAAATCACCTAGAAATACCTATAGGAACTCATCCACTACATGAGGTAACCCACCTTAAGAAGGACGACCATCATCCTCTAGTGTGAGTGATGACAACTGCAATAAATGATTTTCTATCTCTGGAAGTGGAGGTCCTGCATGACCCAACTGAGGATCCCATTCCCCACAAAAACATGAGGATTTTCATGAGGTGCTGGAAAACTCACCCACCATCCAAAGCAATATATGTGCACCTAAAAGTGTACCAGCTAATCCATGATAAGTATTATGTAAAATAGATCAATATCTAGGACTAGTAGGTCGCACTCCAACTCAATACATGGCACGAAAAGTGCATACGATGGGCACATGTGTGACAACAGGGTTCATGGTGACAACACGATCACCCCACCATAACACGATCATCACGTCTTGGCCAACCATGTACCACCAGTTTCCCTATAAACATGTGGTATCCGCACTCAAGGACACCCAAATTCTCAAATGGTTCATCTAACTAATTATATTGCCAATATTCCACCACATGTCATTTCCTACGTTCTTTTTCATCACTCACACACACCCTAGAAAACTTCCAAAAAAGTCAGCCATCCTGATCACTACTCTAGGCCACACTTTCTTAACTATAGAGTTCAAATCATCTAGGCTCCTGAAAAGGAAGGTTCACCTTGTAGACATGAGTCTTATCATTTAGTCATATAACTCTATATTATTCTGGGGTGTCACATTAACACTCCCTTTATAGAAAAACTTCCTTGATGTGGCCCTGTATCTAAACCCTGGCAGTGCACCACATTTAAGGTTGTGTACCACCTCTGATACCAAATGTGACAATTGGGTCCTGGTGACAGCACATACACCCCTGCCCTAACATGGTCTTCGGGTCCTGGCCTGCCCGGTACCACCAATTGCCTCACAGACACATGGTCCCTACCCAGGGGCCCACCCACATGCATGAACTGGTCATCGGACTAATGAAAGTCCCCACAGGCTAACATGTGTCCTTTATTTTGTGCTTTGTCCTCACTCACACACACCTTGGGAAACATCCACGAAGGTCACCCATCTTGATCACTACTCCCGGAAAAACACTCTAAACTATGGAGTTATAATCAGGCAAGCTCCTAAAATAGAATGTTCACCTAGTTAACCCGAGTCTTATCATTTATTCATTTAACTCTTTATTGTTATGGGGTGTTACAACCCAAGACCTTATTCCTTATTATTTTCCAACAACATCACCAACTCAATCGTGAATGAAAAATGCTCAGTTATAAAATTCAATGTGCCCACTATACAGGTAGAGATAAATGAAACAGAATCACATGTATCTATAAGACCAGTAATTATAAAAGATGAAATTGAAATGGTACCTCGGACAGTCAATGGGCTTGCATCTGATTCCATTGGTTCCTACTCCATGACATGAAGATGGATAAACTCTGCCTAAGAATAGCCACTCACATGTGGATCTTCTGTGAACTAGCTCTGACCAGAAGATGATCTGGCCTAGCCTCCATGACCACCTAACTGAGATCCCCTCTTCCATGACGATTCTGACAGATCTGGTACTCCCATAGAAACCACTAATCCTACCCCACTCTGGAGTGGACATTCCATCATGCAAATGTTTGTCCATCGTCCCATAGATCCACACTATGAATAGGGCTTTGGAGGAGGTGTGCATGCAGGTCATATTTTCTCTGGACTTTGACACTAGGGAAACACTAGGAACCACACATCATAATCCTCATATGAATTGTGCTTGGAAGGGTGGCCTGAATGACCACATCCTTTCCTCTCCTTCTCCTATCACTTCTTTTTTCTCCAATGATCATACACTACATATCACTAATACTACCCTTGAAAAACCAGACATCCCCTTGTGATCAATCCCTTCTATACAATCTCAATCAACCACTTCCGCATATGTTTTCATCTTGATCCTTAATACCTAAAAATAGATATCTGGATGCAAACCTCTCTCAATATTTTGGGCCTTCATATGCTAATTAGAGACCATTTTAGGTCTGTAATGTATTAGATCAATGAAAGAGGTGGCATACCCCGTCACTGATTGGTCCCCTTAGGCATGTTCCGTAAACTCTCGGGGCATGGCAGAATCCAATACTTCTATATAATATTGGTCATTGAAAGTGACCTTGAAGTCCTTCTAACTCATCTTCTCATGCTTTCCAGTTTAACGCACTAATTCCCAACACCAGTAGTGGGGACCCACTAATAGGGTAGAGACACATTTCAGCATGACCTCCTCAGGTGTATAAATGAACTTGAACAAATTATCAATATTCTCAAGCCATTCCTCTCCTTCCTAGGGTTCTGTGATACCTCAGAAAGTGGGAGGATTTTTTTTTGAAACTACTAGTCTATTTCCTTCCTCAGACCACACACATATTCTCTGGCTATACTAGAAGTAAGTGCTACTCCCTATCCCAGATCATGGACATCCCAATATAGAGCTTCTGCATTCATCTGATAAAGTGGTGAGGGAGAACTATATCCAACTTCCTCTGATGGCTTGGGAGCATTCTTTGGATGAATGATTCTATGAAGAGAAAAAATCATAAAATAGAACATTAGTATGAAAATAATGATAAATTTCAGAAATAATATCCAATATAAATGAATCTAAATCATCAAAAAAAAATAAAATAAACAACTACTTCACACTCACCCAATGTCCACATGTAGTCTTCATCCTCCACATCCCACCCAGAACAAAAGTAAAACAAACTACCCTGAAATCCAATTCAGACATAGGGTCAATAACGAGAGGTGTGTTCCAAGAACCCTACTCATGTCTAGACCTCAGAGTCTAGGCAATACAAACTCATGTCTAACCAGACTCATACCAAAATTATAATATAATCCAAAAATATTATCCTCCTTTGATTCCATTTATTCATAAACTAGATCTTGTTGCCATCCAACCCGGCACCCAAAATGTAACGTGTTAAGGCTCGAAGGGCAATGCCTATCCCCATGGGCTAGCACAAGTTCCAAGGTATCATAAACAATGGTTTGGGAATTATTTACCTGTGTTAGGATATATAAAACAACCAATAATTGAGTGTAAATACAATGGTAAAATTCATGCCAAACAAGCCATAATTAAAACTCAAAATTGAATAAAAGGTTTTAAACAAGATAAAATAGGTCCAAATATATGAAAGTATCAGCAAAAAGAGTCCATGGAATACCACATGACAAGGGGTTATCACCCATGAGCTGTCTCCCCAACACCTCACCATGGATGCAACTAAAAACATGAACTTCCATCTCCAAAGGCCTTTCCCTTACATGTGTAAAACATAATCTTGATTACATACACCCAAAGCATTATATAGGGTGTGAGACTAAGACTAATAAGATAACACCCAAATATATTCCAAGTGATAAACATCATAAGTTAAAAAATCATTCCATTTTTTATAATAATAAATGGTAGAAAAAATTTCTAAAGAATGTTACGTTTAAATGAAAACAGTTTTTAAAGGGTAACATTAATGTCTGGATACTTTTAAATAAAACGTCCAATATAATTATTTTTACAAAAAAACACTCCATAGTCCAATGGAAAATACCACGTATTAAACGATCACTAAATATGGGAACCCCCCAAGGAACTAGTTAGTTCTGAGACCCACGTACCTTATATCTCGGTGTGAATGTAACCATATCAATATTCATTCTCATGCATGAGAAACTAGTACATAACATACCCATAACCTAGTGGTCTCCATTAATCACCATTATAATTTTTTAGTGTTGTCAACATCAAACATTCTAAGTGAAATAGAGTCAATATCACTCTGGATCCCTAGTATAATAGTACACATCTTCCCATATAGATACTATGGTTTCCCTCTTTGTGCTCAAATAAATTACAAATTATATCAAATTCCATTTTAACATAAGACACTATTTCCAATCATACACACTCAATACAATAAGAATAAATGCTTTACACCCTTGGTGAAATTAATCAAAACCTTTAGAATTTTCATAAAACAATTTCAAGAATTACAACCATGATTTACATATAAAATCCATCTAAAAAGTCTTTTTGAAACCAAATGCATACTAAAATCACACCAACACAGAATTGGAGTCCCTAAAACCATTTAATAATAACATTTAGTGAACCATAAAAAACCCAATTGATACAACATGGAACAAATAAGAAGAAAATTTATTTTCACACAAAAATGAAACTTTAAAATCAACCACCTAACCAATGCTACCAAAACTGATTTTTTCACCCAAAAAATGGAATATGAGTAGATTGAAAATATAAACCAAGAAAATCTATCTCATCAATGGGTGATTAATTTTGGAATCACCGACCATATATGTTAAAAACCTTGAATCCTTGTCTGAAACTTCTACCGCACCACCGCTCCACTATAAGGGAGTGAAAATAAAACTAAAATTACAATATTGGACCAATAAAATCAAAATCAAACCCTAGTTACAAAACCCTTGTTGATGGAAATTTGGAACTTCTTGAAGGAGGGGAGAAACACTAAGGAAATGGAACGAAGAAGGTAGGAATTCACTTACTTGATAAATTTTGTAGTAATCAAACGAAATAAATAATAGATAAAACTACAAGAAGAAAAAATTGAAAGGGTGGTTTTCATAAGGCTGAGTAGGTTGATTTGGGACTGAAATGGGGTAAAAAGATTCCAAATTAATTATTTATAAATGAATCAAGTTCCCTTTGAAAATCTGGATGATTTTAGAAACCTTGAGGGAATTTTACCTAATCCTTAGTGAAGATGAGTTCCAAATCGGGGAAATGGAACATGGGGTGTGCATATGGTTTTTGGGATCAAGTGAGAGGTGTAATGACTGAATAAATGTTGAAAAAATGTATGAGATATAAAATAATTAAATTATTACCTTAAATATGGAAATGGGCACATGGGTTGTCTCATTGCCTGAATGAATCACCCAAATCCACCATGATTATGAGTTACTAAGGAGTCCAAATGGATATGGTGGTTTGAATTGGTCAGGGTAGGCCAAGTGAGAATTGGAATGGGTGGAAATGATGAAAAAACAATGGTGTAATAAAAGAAACATATTTTATTTTTAAATATAGAAATGGGCTCATGGTTTGGCCCAAATCATGAAGAAAAAACCTTTTTTCAGGAAGTGTCTGGGGAACCCCCACAAACAAAGAAAGAATATAAATTACCTGAAAAATACCTTTAAATTATTCTTTTAGGTGACACCATGGTTTTTTTGAAATATCAAATGTTATTTCATAAATTCCATATCATATAGAAATATTTCCCCTCGATTTTTATACATGATTATTGTTTCCAATAGAATGGTTGAGTATTAATCAATTTAATCCTTCCATTCTATCCTAAATCACCACACATTAGTATTAGATGTCAAATTTCATAGTCATATATAATAAACAAACTGAGAAAATAGTGTAAATATTTCTTGAACTCCTTCACGTTATCTGAAATTTTGAAATGAAAATTATAGAATGAATTCTTTAGCCTAGTAATGTAAGGGTTCACTCTAACACATCGGTTTTTATTTTCATAATAAATATTGATTATTATATTATTCACTAGATTAAAAATATAATTAAATTAATAACCTCCTTATAAATAATTTAACTTTTCATTAATTTAAATAAATCTGATTATATTAAATTACAAAAAATAATATTTGTAGACGATTATCATACTTTTCATTTAATTAATATGTACATTTTCTAAATGTTATTCTCTTAAGATGATGATAGATTTTAAAATTTTCCGTATATTATTTTAGACCATGTTCTATATATCTCTACAAAATTAATATATATTGGGTTTTCTCTCAATAATTTTCTATTTGTGTAGATAATCAAACCAATCATATGATATATGACCCATGGATAGCAGAGTGGAAAAACCTACATAGTCCATCATAGAGATAACCTATAAATTATAACCTTGAAAAGGTCTTCCTAAAAATTTGTAACATAAATAAAATCAAATAAATGTAACCAAAAACATATAGTAACCATAATACATAATTCAATGGAATAAGATAATCTAGGGGATCCTTGATTATTAATAATTAGAAAATTTGAATTATCGAGGTCTTGAATATTGTTAATATTTGAAGGAATCTCTCATATTGTATTTTAAAAAATATTTAATCTTTCTAAATTATTCAATGTTATTCCAGTCACATGTATACAATATTAAAATGATTTTATTTTTGAATCATGTTCCCTCCAACAAAAAATATTTTTATACCATATTGATGTGTGACTCTTTAAAAACTCATATTTTGTGTTACGAGTGAAAATTAAAACACAAATTTATTCCTACATATCCATATGTATCATATTAATTGGTAAATGAATCCCATTTAGGTAATGGTTTTGAATCATATCAAATTACCGATACTCATAAGAGGAATCTTCTAGATAATGACATATAACCCGTAATTTTCTAGACAAGGCTTAATGTATCATGTGAATGATAAATCTAACATAATTGTTTCCTACCCTAGGGTTATTACTAAATATTGACCTCAATTCCATTAAATTCTAACACCTAGAATGTATTAACTATTATCAATATATAAAATCAAGATCATAAACCATTGTAATACAACTTTATGGTATATGAACACTAAATGTATTATCATACATAACAAATAACTCATTAAATGCATGTACTATAGTTTAAATAATTTTTTTACATTTATCTAAATCACACATCCAATTATAATATAAAAAAATTATTCATGATTAATTCATGTAATAAAATAAATAGATTTAAATTTCTTCTATAAAAACATGAGATAAAAAATATAATATCTACACTTAAATAATGAAACTATAAACCTTTTATTATATAGACATGGATTATAGAAATTATATAATCAATTAAAAAACTATATTTTTATTTAATTTTAATATATTTTTTCACATTATCCATTATGTGGAATTTAATATAAATATAGACTATCTGAAATATAAATATTATATATATGAAATATTGATATATCATATAATCATTCAACATATTTCAAAGGAAATTTATATTTAAACATTGATCATATCTGTTATAAAAACATATTTTTACATGTTTTCAATAGTTCCTCAAATAAGGGTTATTAATTTAAACAATTCCAATTAATTTTTATGAATAAATAGTAATGTTCAATATAAACATTTTTATGTATTTCATTTTTAATTTTAAAAATTATAAAAATTTAGAGTAATAATTTAAATATAATATATTTAAATCCCTAATATAATTTATTCGAAATAAATTTAAAGGGAATTTAATATTGAAATTAAATTTTATGGAATATTCATTTATTAAATTGTATTTAAATGTTTAGTAACTAATCATAAATATTGTTTGATTAATTTTCTTATAAAAACACTATTAATGGTGTAAATATCATAAAATACCTTTGTGTATAATTTTTAAAAATAATTTAAATTATATCATTTATTTTACAGTAATAATTTTCAAAAAATAATTTTTTTATGTATACCATATTTTATGATATGTTATATATCGTAAGGTGAAACATGCCTTATTATATCATTAATTCTATTTTAAATAATCATGTTTATAAAAAAACATCAACTCTGATGAATGATTTATTTATGTTATATAGTGTGTCAAAATAATGTTTTGATAATATATTATAAATATTTAACGCAACAATGTCATCTCACATGGCTTCTCATACCTTATATTACAATATACTAAAAACCAAACTATAACACTTTGTCACTGCCAACAATATCCTATATCATTTTGCATTTACTCAACATAACATACAGCATCCAACATCATATAACAAGCCATGGTGTATATATTAAAATCTCTATTATGATATACTTTTTTTAGATATATCCACTCTATAACTTTAATATAATTTTTTTAAAATATGATATATGATATTTAATTTTATTCATTTTCAAACTTCATTTTATTAATCAACATTTGCAGGAAATTTTTATAACAAATCAGGGATTCTATGGATCAATAAATACATTTTAAAAGTTATAAAATATATTATGAACCAAATACCTATCATCATAATGAAATAGAAAAAAAAAATTCAATGAGTAATATAAATAATAAAAATATACCTTTTACCATTGACATTTGATGATATAATTCATAATGTAAAGATGTTTATGGATGATATTAATGAGAAACCAATATGTTTTTCCTTTATGTTGTATCCACTAGAATATTTGAACCACCAAAAATAGATATTAGGAACCTCCTTACAATGATAGTCTCTTATTAGCCAAGTTAGAAATAGTTGGAGGACATGAGTGCTTTAGATAGAATCAATATATGGCCAATCAAGTATCACACAAATGAAGACACACATATCAATTCTTTAAAATTATTATATATTGATGATGGATTGTCTTTGAGTCTTTCTTGACTTTACTTATATGTTATGAAATGTATCAGTAAATGCATATAGTAAAAAATATTTGTAACCCTTGACCATGCAGTTAAAAATTAAGTGCACTCAATTCACCCCAAAAATTCCCCTTATTAAAAAATTTATCAAATATTGGTTTATTTTAAAATATATATTCAAAAAGTAACATTTAACAAACAAAAACCTAAAAAGTCATAATTTTTCACCATAATTATACACTACAATGTAATACATTATGATAAGCTTAATTCCACACAATAACAATATATATTGAAGGGACATTATAATGTCCACATATTTTAAGTAATGATATACCTAAATGGAATAAAATATTCTTTTCATAATGGATACCATATAATAAAATATCCCAGATATCAAACTATATGATATATCCTAAAACAACACATGTAAATAGGATTTAGGGAATATCTCCATCAATTATCAGATGTCATTTTTCTATGATTATTGAGGTTCTCCATAAATGGGGTGTTTTGGATCATCATAGACTAGATATATAAATCTAGAATTGGATTAAAATGTAAGAATAATGGAATACCCACACTATTTCCCATATTATATTGAAATTTATTATATCCAAAAATCAATGATGATTTAACTAAAATAATTTCCAATGATCAAACTAGATGTTTATAGATCATAAACAATTATGAAGATATATAAAATTTTATTGGATATGAATGATAACCATATTTATCATGGAAAAAAATTTAATACATTTCTGTCCCGTATATATTCTCTTATGAAGTCAAACCATTGATGCCTTCCATTTTATCTAAAAACTAATGATTTTGAGCCAAAATATTAAAAGTGATCCTAGAAAATATTTCCATACCAATGAGTGGAATCATAATTATATCGTAGAATTCCTATTAATGTTCATTAACATCATTCATGTTTAGTGAATTATAATATTTGAAACCTATATAGTAAATTTGATACAAAATGATACATAAATGTGAATGCATTAAATAAGATTTATATTAACACCAAAGAAATGTTTTTTGGTTCTCATGGTAAAAATTCATATATAAATTTTCCTAAATATTGGAACAAAATGACAAAGCCAAACCCAGTGATGAATAATGGTTGAAGATGATGAAAATAAAGATTTTCCCTTATAAAATATAAACCCCTACTATTTGGATTTCAAACCTATGAGTTGATACATATGAGAGAGTTGAAATTATTCAATATAAGATCCATCAATTTTCAATTCCACATATAATTTATAGAGTGATTATTCTTCAATTTCATGATAGATTTAGTAAAACCATTGAGAAAAATAAGAATATAATTTATTAAGAGGATAAATATAACTACCTTGTTCCCAAAACCACGTTTATACTTTATTAAAATGAACATAGACATGATTTAGTACAATATTATCCTAAAAGGGTCATAAAAAATGATTAAGTTAATATGAGAGAGTGGCTATCCCTATTGGAGGCCATTATTAGATTTTATAAACAAGAGGACCAACCCATGATTGAGATAATGAACTATAATAATGATATATAACTAAAAGGGAAATCATAAATATCTTAAGAGAAACTAATGTAAATAAGAACATTGAGAATAAATTTTTATTCTCTTACATTATTTATCTTTTATATATTAACATTAAATAACATATTTCTTCCATGGATATTTTTTTCCAACATCCAACATCATCCAATTGTTGAAACCCATACCCCCTGAGATTTTCCTTTAAGAGATAATGTCATGAGGGTAATTTGAAGTAATATATGGATGTAATATCATAATATTAGTAATTATTCTTAAAAAATAATTTTTAAAAGCCATTTTAATGTATTATGTGATTAAAATTTAGAATAATAATGGGGTTTTATTCATTGAATTCGTGAACAATAAAGTGGAAGTTATAAAATATGGATGATGGAACCCTTTAATAAACTCCCAATATTCTAGATTTGGATATTGTATAATGATTATCTATGAACTATAAAATATATCCCAGCAAAATATCAAGGACATATGCAATCAATAAATAAAATAATGACCTATTAAAAAACATCTTATTTGGGTGATTTATTCACTATTATATTAACTTGAGGGGTGCTAAAAGATGAGATAAAATTATTTTAATAATTTGGAAATGAATTTATTGTAGGATGTTCCCAATGGTGAAAGACATCAACCTCCACTGTCAAAAGAGATGCAAGATACACAAAATCCATTAAATAGAATTATAAAATTTTATTCATGAATTATATTTTTATTTTATGTTTTGGTTACCTAACGAATTAATTTATTTTACATATTCCTGTAATAATAGTTCATTTTTATCATCATTGAAAAGATAATATATTAAAATATTTCCCTTGGTAAATTTACACCTAGAAAAAATGTTTAGATATTGTAATAATGTGATATGATTTTCACTCAACTAGTTTCCCATCTAGATTTTCCCCAAGACCTCAAGAAAACCTCACTATATACCTGAGTAATGAAAATAGCATCAGGGTATAAGAAATTATTACGGTGTTGCTAAACACCATGTTTAAGAGTTCACCACAGAATATTAAGTAAGAAAATATCATACATTGTGACAATATAAATTTGAAAGCAATTTAATAAAGGGAGTTAATAATTATAATGAAATAAAGGCTTTATAAGCAATTTCATGAAATAATTAAAAAACCAGAGGGATAGTCACATGTAAATATACATAAAAAGAAAAAAAGTTGCAGGATACATGAATACACCAAGTCTCACCTCATGTCAATAGCCATACTCATAATGATTTTTCAACTAAAAAATTCCTTCTTGAGCCTTAGCTCATAACCTATAACTATAATTACCATGTCTTGTAACCTTAAGAAACTATGTCCTGAGAATGGTGGGATTAAAAAATTAATAGGAAACCACGAATTATGTTCCATATCAACTAGAATGTACATTAATATTTAAATGAATAATTTTCAATATAAATAAATATACAAATAAAAATATTTTAAATAAGAAAAACATACCTTATTTTGATAATTTTTTGAATTTATATGAGCACACCATACATAACATACCAACCCAGATAATATAAATAATACTATTGTAGATCCTTAGTTCCATGACTATGATTGACTATACCTTATTCAGCCAGTGTTGGGGTCTCCCTGATAACATCATAATGATTGTTCCAAACATATAATACCAGATCCTAGGGCACAACCCAAACATCCCGGAAGCATCATCAAAGACAACCTATAATCTCAACAAATCATATTATTTTATTGATCACAAGAATCAAGAGAATGTATCTTGGCTATATGTATAAATAATTACAACATAAAAAATTCAAAATCGTCTTCAGAATCCCTAAATGTAGAATGATCTTTATGTCACTATGCCAAATGGATAGATCCTAGGAAACATGTACATCCTAATCATGAACATGTAATTTCATCCAAAACCATAGGATAAATCCTAGGTACGACCATGTTATCCCATGTTAATCATTACCATAATAAAATTAATATTACAAGACATTGTTTTTGGACACTAGTCAATAAATTCATCCTAGATTCCCATAGTACCCAAGCTATCCCATGCTAACCCATGATCAAATCTTGTAATCCTATTATTGTTTCATGTGTATTAAGGTTTGGATCTTCATATACACCACAATAATCAAGGGTTAGTATGAAACAGCTGAGTATTATCAGATAATACAATGTGAGTCATAAAGTCAAATCCCATATATAAAATTTAGGCATCCACCATATTGTCATCACTTCAGACACAAAGCCATGGTCCTAAGAAGAACATCCAAAAACCATATAAAAATGATTGGTGTATGTTATAAGGTTACAAAATCATTGATATATTCCTAGGATATACTCTCTCATTAATGGTTAGTGTAACATATCAATAAAAAGGATTTATTAATAGTAATGTTTATGATTTTGTTTTTCAATTTTGGAGAGAATATGGTTTTTTATTGGAGAATTTATTAAGGGTACTATTAAGTATATATTATAGGAAAAATTCACACCATGAAGCCAATTATCAATATGAATTCATCACTCAATAGAATCTGTGAAATACATTCATGTTGGGAAGATGATTTAAGACAAGAATGTGATTGACATTATGTATTGGATTATCAGAATTATTTAACAGGGATGGTAATATTTTTCAAAAAACATGCAATGTAGGTTATTCACATCTAGAGTTAAAGATTCCCAACATCTATCCTTCATGACCAGTGTAACGACCTAGACATTTATTAAGAAAATTACCTTTATTTTAAAGTATTACAAATATAGAAAACACATGGACTTTATTATTATTATTATTATTATTATTATTATTATTATTCTTCCTAAATTTCCATTAAGTAATGTTTCCTTTGATAATATAGACATTGAATAGTGATCACAAAGATGATATAAATATAGGGAAAAAATACTTTCAACATAGGAAAAGGAGATGGTGGCCTCATATAGTGGACTGGGTCCATACGAAGCTCATTTGTCGAAGCATTGGAAGATGGTAGAATCACCGGGATTCTCTATTGACCAAGCCTAATCCAAGAATCAACATGTTAAGTTTGAAAGAGATCACGTCAGTAAAAGTTCATGTTAATAGAGATCACCACCCGGATGATGTTATCCAAGCCTCCCCAAGATTCTCTCATCATCACACACCATACCATTAGGTCTTATATGGGTGTTATAAGTGTTTATGTAATAAGGTATTAGTTTCTTATTGTGTAATCCCTTTTTATTGATAAGATTTTTTATTCCATCCATTCTTTTTTAGAATTTTCTTTCTTAAAAGAAAGATAAATTTGATAAATTGAGTTTTTGGGTAAAATGGTAATTTTGAGAAATATATACATTATTATATTAAACTAGGGTTTTTATTAATAATATTATAATAAAAATCTTATAAATAAGGATTTTATCAGTTCTATATCTGTAAATGATTAGAGAATTAGTTTGATAGGAGTTATATTTTTTATACAATGAAATAAAATTTATATTTTTTAATAATTTATTTTATGGAATTATGGAATTTTTGAAATTATTAATATTTTAATAAAATATTATTATTAAATTAATCTTATTAATAATAAATTAGTATATAATTTTTATTAAGTTGAATGTAATTTTTATTAAGGTTCTAAAACTATTTTTTTCAAAACCCTTGAATTTTCAATATATGTCGGTCATCATTTGAATAGTTAAAATTATAATATTTAGAAAAATATTCTGATACAATGAATATTATTTTTGCAATCAGGACATCTAAATTATCCAAAGGGGAATTTTTCATAATTTTCTGAGATAGTTGAATTTTTAGGTAAAAATTAAATACCATATAAATAAAATATGTGTTTTAAGACATCACAATGACCAAAAAATGATGTAATTGGTACTATAATGGGTATTTGCGGCCCAATATATTTTTCCATTTAAATAATGTGATTTTAGAATTGGTTTACTTATTTAATAAATCCTTAGTGAATCCTCCAAAGTGTATAATATATTTTATGGTTTTAAATTAATTTCATTAATAATGTGACTCACCTCTACAAAATCAAGGATAATATTTTAATATGTTATTCCTTTTTACTTATAAAATAACGTTTTACAATTCTGCTTTTAAAAACCAAGGTATGGTTTGGAGTTTTGAGTATTAAAGTATATAGGTTCCAAAACCTTTGTTTGTGAAATATTAAAGAAACCCCCTCTCATTTTCGATATAAACCCACCAAATACACCACTTCATTTCACTAAAAATCCAAGGATCACATCTATTAATTTTCATTAACTTCTTTTTATTCCCCCAAAGGATCCCCGAGATCCAAAGAATCCTCTCACAAGCCTTTGGGATCTCGTATCCAGGTAAGGGATTATTTCCTTTCTCAAATTTTTCCGAGTTTCCTTATGATGATTTAAAGTATTATTTTCAATTAAAAATGTTATGGTATGATTTTTAACCTACCCCATAATTACCTACTTATTTTTTAATGATGATATACCCCTTTCTCTATAATTAATTCCTTATGCGTACACATGTTACCTGTAATGACCCGTAAATTCCAAGGAAATTTTTTTTTCTTAATTTTCTTTGGAATTTTACAAGAACGCAGTTTCTGACGGCACCTGATTCCGAGGCCCGGTGTGCCCGGAATCAATTTCCGAAGTTTGGCTCGGGTACGTTCAGTGAACGGACGAGCGGGTTTTTCTAACTTTTGAACCGGTTCTCGGAATCAAATTCTGAGGGCACCGATGGAATCACAGCGCCTGTATTTGCTTAGAAACGCCTCTTCCAGAGTTGCGTTTGCTCGGGTGTGGTTTTTAATTTTCGGGCTTAAAGTTAAGAAATAAAATAATTTTACGAAAACTTTATTTTATTTCACTTAATCCACTTGGAAGCCACTTGAAGCCACTTAAAAGCGGCTTAAACTGAGTTGAACCGGATAGGGTACTATCCAGAAATATCATACCCTCTTTGTAGGATATTTGTGAGGTGGTGCCCGCACGAGCCCCGCTGTTTCTTTCCGCTAAGTAACGCACCCGTGAAAACCCATCTTTATGAAAGTCAACTGACGCATTTTCTTAAATTCTTAACAGACCATTTAATTGGGCGGTTTAGTTCATAAATTAAATGAGCTGTTTCTTTCGTTGAATTAATTCTACGAATTAATGGTTCGTTTCTTATCATTTGAAATTCAAATGTTTAGTTGTGTAAATAAAATATGGCTTAAGCTTATTTTATTTTGGGTTGAAACTTGTGGCGTGGAGAGGATTTGGAGGAAAGCGTTCTTCTTCGGTGAAGAACACGAAGAACGCAAAGAACGCCAAACCTGCGGAGATCGACGACGTGAAGCCTTGTACCACGACGCCAACGGATCTCCCTTCGCGACGCTTCTTCCACGACGATCCAACCCCGCGACAGCCTTCGATCGACAACAACCAAGGTAGGGGGTTGTGCTTCTTTTTATTTTCTTTTTGGATTTCAACAACAACATGGATTTAATTATTATTAATTAATCCGTATGTTCTTGGTCCTCGAAGGTCGTCGACGCGACGCCCTTCCGCGGTGTGACGATCACCTCCTTCCGCGACGGTCAATTCCGCGACGGCCTCGCATCCGACAGCGACGACGAGGTAGGGATTTATTTTGGGAATTACCCCTCTTTTATTTTTATATTCCCGTAATTGTTTCTTTAAAAAGTTAAAGAACTGGATTTGTGGACAATTTTAAAATTATTAAAATTGTTGTTTCCGTTCAAATAAGGAACCCGTTTTTATGAAACAATTTTATTTCATTAAAAATTGTTTCGGATATGACGGGCAACGACGGAACGTGCCGCAACGGATGTTTGATGATCCCGCAGTAAAGAACGGAACCCGGGAGGAACAACGGCGCATACGGGAAGGAAAACGGGCCACCGGAGCGACTCCGGCGGCCCGAGGTGGCGACACCCCGCGGGTGCCGCAGGTGTCCAGCGCGACACCCCGCGGGTGCCGCGGGGTTGTCACGTGGCACCCCGCGGGTGTCCCGGGCGACACCCCGCCGGTGCCGCGGGGTTGTCACGCGGCACCCCGCGGGTGTCCAGGGCGGCACCCCGCGGGTGTCCAGGGCGGCACCCCGCGGGTGTCGCGGGGTTGTCACGCGGCACGTCCGGCTGTCTGGCCGACACCCCGCGGGTGCCGCGGGGGTGTCACGCGTGGCGGCGGCTTTCCCCCGCGTCGGCCGCTCGGCCGCTCGGCCGAGCCGAGCCGGACTGGCCCTGGCCGGGCCGGGCCGGGCCAACCAGGGGGGGTCGGGCCGGGTCGGCCGGTCCCGGACCCCCCGTCTTCGGACGACTTTCGCTCAAACGCCCGTAACTTGAGCTACGGGCCTCCAAACGACTCGCCGTCAGCGGCAACGCAATCCTTGGAGCGAGTCGGTCATTTCGGTTTATCGCACTCAATGTTTCGGAATACTTTGGGTTTGGTCGGGTTGGTTCGTACACAAAACCAACTGGGCCCTCGGAGCGGAAACGCTCATATCTTGAGCTACGGACGTCCGATTGACGTATCGTCAGCTTTGTTAGTTTCCTCTTAGTGAGACGGATCTTTTGGCTCACTCCGCCTGGGGTTTGGGCGCAGGTGGATTACGGTCGGGTTGGTTTTGACATAAAGACCAACCGGGCCCCTGGGACGAAAAAGCCAATAACTCTCAGACCGGGCGTCCGATTGACGTGCCGTCTGTTGCGTTGAGTTCCTGTTGACGATACGGAACTTTTGGCATCCTTCGCCCGAGTTTTGGATACAGTTGGTAGTGGCCGGGTTGGATCGCACCCGAAATCCAACTGAGCCCCTGGAACGGAAAAGCTGATAACTTTCAGACAGGACGTCCGTTTGACGAACCGTCAGCGGCGTTGACGATCACGTTGAGAAACGGTTCCTATGAGTGTACCCTATGAGAGATTGGGGTACAGTTGAGATACGGCTGGGTTTGGTTCGCTCACGAAACCAACCAGGCCCCTGGGACGAAAAGGCTAATAACTCACAGACCGGGCGTCCGATCGACGCGTCGTCTGTTGCGTTGAGACCCCTGTGACGAGGTGGTCCTTTGAGATACTTCTTAGTGGGACCTTGAGATACATGGAGTATCGAATTGCAGCTCGTGGAGCGGACCCTCCCAAAGACGATCGTGCAGAGTACGGAGACCGTGTAGCTGACTGAGACCTGACGACTGCTTGACCGACTCGACTTGGAGTGAGTCGACTAGCCCAGTGGACGGAGCACTACTTTTTTTGGGTGCAGACCCATGGCGGATGGAGCACTACCTGTGTGATAGTGCAGACCCATGGTACTCGTCCGGAGAGTACCTCTGCAGGCTACTAGGGGGTGTGCACTACTGTGTTTGGGTGACATACCTCGGCGGGAAGAACTGCTGTGTTTGGGTGGCTGGCCCGCGGTACTCGACAGGAGGAGTACCTCAGCAGTCTTAGGTTAGTGAGCAGTACCTCGGAGTCGTGACAGGACCACTGTACACTCTAGAGACGGAGCTCTTCAGCAGTTACGGTTTCGATAATGAAAATCCAGGTTTGAGCTGAGACTTTTGACCTTTGTGTTTCCTCATGATTGAGATGGGTCACTTGATAACTTAGATATATGTATGGGCATATACCTGGGTAGTGGTTATCCGTTGATTTCATGATCCTTGTGTTTCCTCATGATTGAGATGGGTTACATGATAACTTAGGTATTTTTATGGGCATATACCTAAGTAGAGGTTATCTGTTGAGATCTTCTTGTGGTTATCCTTGTTGGTTTTAGTGAGACCTTGAGGGTCTCGGGGTCCCTACTGAGTATCGTTATACTCACCCCTGCACGGGCTATGCCTGCACTACGTTGTGTTGGTTGCAGACGACGGACAGCGTTGATCGTGGCTGAGGCTTGCAGAGCAGGACGGTACCTGGAGGTGGACCACTGGGCGGGACGTGCTCGGAGCGGACGGCGAGACCCGAGGAGCATTGGAGTTATCTGTACCCACCCTTCAGGTGGGATTTTCAATGGACAACTCGGTGTAGCGGCTTTTACTTTACAGTTGTTGTTTCCCCTTTCGAGTTGTACTTTACTTTCAGTTGGGTTTGTATACTGGCCCATTTACTTTTCCGCACTTCAGTTGTACTCTGTTTTTACTTAGTGTTTACTTTTTCCGCTTGCTTACTCTGTGGTGCTCGTTTTCTTTTATAAAGGAAATGCCTTCCCTATTATCTGGATTTACGCCTTTGGTGCTAGTCGCCAGCCCCTGGCCTATAGAAGGCGGGCTTGGGGTAGTCACGGCACGGGCCCCGAGGACGGGTCGTGACAAATTGGTATCAGAGGTGGTCGGTTCTACCGCAGACTCTGAACTTTCTTTCTGTGAAGCAATAGTGTTAAGGGTACCGAGTGTAGTTTCCAGTTCAGGGAGTCCAGTGTTGGTGCGGGCGGCCGACGTATCCATACACCAGGACCCTGGCAACTGATTTCCGACTTTGTGCACGAAAACACTGATTGTGTGTGTGTTTTCAAAGGTTTCCCCCCTTAAAACAGCACAAACTAGGTCAGCTCACTAGGTATAATCGTTTGACCGTGTTACATTGTTTCTTTCAGGATGCCTTTTCTCGGACGACCAGTTAGAGCCCAGAGGGATGTGCGTGCTGACAGTCTGTCGAGTGACGAGGCTTCGGTACAGGGCCCTCTTGCAGTTGAGGCACCAGTGGAGGCACCAGCGGTACTACCATACGTTGGGCCACCGATGCCACCATCCCCAGCAGTAGGCGATGCCCGCTACTTGAGCGCACTGCATGAGTTCCAGCGCCAGAGGCCACCGAGGTTCGGGGGAGAGACGGACCCGAAGGCAGTTGAGGATTGGATGGAGGCTGTGGTTGGAGTCTTCAGGCTAGTAGGGACGCCATTGGACATCATGGTGACCTTTGCTGCCAGCCTTCTTCAGGCAGCAGCAGGCAGGTGGTGGAGACACTTGTTCCAGTTTTGCGATGGGGTGGCTTTCACATGGGAAGACTTCGAGACCTTCTTCAGGGTGGAGTTTGTGCCAGTAGCTCTACACCCCGAGCGTGTTCAGGATCTGCTGCCTTTTCCGCGTGTTTTTCGATCAGAAGACGAGTCATCTGTGGACAGTAGACAGATGATGCAGAGGTCTAGGAGGACCAGACCAGCAGTTGGGCGATCTCATGTTTTAGGACCGGTGCTGCGGGGCACCCGGGGTGGGGTCAGAGCCAGGCGTGCCAGAAGCAGACTGTGTTACTCGTGCGGTGGAAAGGGGCACCTGGCACGTGACTGTCCGACTCCTCGTACAGTTGATCCATAGGCTTTTGAGGAGCCACCGAGGCAGAGGCAGTGAGGTGTTGTACATCCTAACATGCTACAACCACCCGCCTTAGTTATTCCCGCCAGGCTCAGGGAGCTGGAGGGCGGAGGAAGAGTGCGGCTGCATGCGGTCAAGGAGTGTGACCCAAATGCTCTAGAAATGATTCAAGGGACAGTCTATGGCCACTACTAGTTGTTGTAGTAACAGACGTCGATATGAATCATTCCTCACTTCCACAAATCTTGTTCCAGACCTAGAGTTTCCGGTAAGCCGTGGACTTGACCCTCACGTCTGGAGATACCTTGGGAGGAGACTCGATAATCACACTTACGCCGACTGTGTGGTCAGACCCTCGAGGCGAGTGTTCTGGTTGGAATCTCTTGGTGGTACCGTCGAGGCCTTACGACGTTAGTTTGAGTATGGAATGGGCAATAACTGTTCATACTCAAATTGACAGTTTTAGGCAAACATTGGGATGGGTTTTCCTTGGTCGGCGGAAAAGGAAACCCCAGGCAGTGCAGGGTAACTCTTGCACAGGAGGGTGCGACCGATCACTCTTGAGTCGGTCAACCTTACCCTCATAGCAGCAGTCGTTTTGAGTTTCAGTTCTAACAGAAATGGAGACCTCTGGAGTTCGAGGATGACGACCACGTCTTCTTACGGGTCTCACCTCGACGAGGTTTATGGAGATGTGGCCTCAGAGTCAAGTTATCTTCGAGGTTCAACGGACCTTTCTAGGTCCTCAGCTGGGTAGGCGAGGTGGTTTACCACTTGGCCCATCCACTTCAGTTGCACTAGGTGCACGACGTTTTCCACGTATCCCAACTGAGGAGATACGTGCTCGACCCCTTCGCATATCATCGACCATGAGAAGCTAGACGGTGGCGATGAGTGTCTAATACGGAGGTTCCTGTGGGGATCGAGGATCGACAGGAGCGGATCCTAGGAGGATGGTCGATTCCTCTTGTGCACATTCTTTGGCAGCACGGGAACCTCCAGGTGAGCACATGGGAGCGGAAGGCTCCGATGCGTGCTCAGTACCGCTTTGTTTCCCTAAGTTTGTGGTGAAGCTTTACGGGGACATAAAGCCCTGTGGTGGGAGTAATGTAAAGACCCATAAATTTTAAGGAAATTTTTTTTCCTTAATTTTCTTTGGAATTTTACATGAACGCAGTTTCTGACGGCGCCTGATTCCGAGGCCCAGTGTGCCCGGAATCAATTTCCGAAGTTTGGCTCGGGTACGTTCAGTGAACGGACGAGCGGGTTTTTCTAACTTTTGAACCGGTGCTCGGAATCAAATTTTGAGGGCACCGATGGAATCGCAGCGCCGGTATTTGCTTAGAAACGCCTCTTCCGGAGTTGCGTTTTCTCGGGTGTGGTTTTAATTTTCGGGCTTAAAGTGAAGAAATAAAATAACTTTACGTCAACTTTATTTTATTTCACTTCAGCCACTTGGAATCCACTTGAAGCCACTTAAAAGTAGATTAAACTGAGTTGAACCGGATAGGGTACTATCTAGAAAAATCTTAACCTCTTGGTAGGATATTTGTGAGGTGGTGCCCGCACGAGCCCCGCTGTTTCTTTCCGCTAAGTAACGCACCTGTGAAAACCCATCTTTATGAAAGTCAACTGACGCGTTTTCGTAAATTCTTAACATACCATTTAATTGGTCGGTTTAGTTCGTAAATTAAATGAGCTGTTTCTTTCGTTGAATTAATTCTCCGAATTAATGGTTCGTTTCTTATCTTTTGAAATTAAAATGTTTAGTTGTGTAAATAAAATAAGGCTTATGCTTACTTTATTTTGGGTTGAAAGTTGTGGCATGGAGAGGATTTGGAGGAAAGCGTTCTTCTTCGGCGAAGAACGCGAAGAACATGAAGAAAGCGAAGAACGCCAAACCTGCGGAGATCGACGACGTGAAGCCTTATACCGCGACGCCAACGGATCTCCCTTCGCGACGCTTCTTCTGCGACGATCCAAACCCGCGACAACCTTCGATCGACAACAACCAAGGTAGGGGGTTGCGCTTCTTTTTATTTTCTTTTTGGATTTCAACAACAACATGGATTTAATTATTATTAATTAATCCGTATGTTCTTGGTCCTCGGAGGTCGTCGACGCGACGCCCTTCCGCGGTGTGACGATCACCTCCTTCCGTGATGGTCAATTCTGCGACGACCTCGCATCCGACATCGACGGCGAGGTAGGGATTTATTTTGGGAATTAACCCCCTTTTCTTTTTATATTCCCGTAATTGTTTCTTTAAAAAGTTAAAGAACTGGATTTGTGATCAATTTTAAAATTATTAAAATTGTTGTTTCCGTTCAAATAAGGAACCCGTTTTTATGAAACAATTGTATTTCATTAAAAATTGTTTCGGATATGCGTTCATGTGTTGAACTTTAATTTCTCCCGTTGTTTATATCTAACGCGGAGGGTGCGGGCCAAACGAACACGGCCCGACAACCCTCCGCCGTTCTTCGTTCTTGTGCGGATTTGACGGGCAACGACGGAACGTGCCGCAACGGATGTTTGATGATCCCGCAGTAAAGAACGGAACCTGGGAGGAACAACGGCGCAGACGAGAAGGAAAACGGGCCACCGGAGCGACTCCGGCGGCCCGCGAAAGCCGGTGGCGGCGCGGGTCGCCGGCGCGGCAGCGCCGGCGGCCGGAGGGGGCGGCACCCCGCGGGTGCCGCGGGTGTCCAGCGCGACACCCCGCGGGTGTCGCGGGGTTGTCACGCGGCACCCCGCGGGTGTCCAGCACGGCACCCCGCGGGTGCCGCGGGGTTGTCCCGCGGCACCCCGCGGGTGTCCCGGGCGACACCCCGCGGGTGCCGCGGTGTTGTCACCCGGCACCCCGTGGGTGTCCAGGGTGGCGCCCCGCGGGTGTCACGGGGTTGTCACCCGGCACGTCCGGCTGTCTGGCTGACACCCCGCGAGTGCCACGGGGGTGTCCCGCGTGGCAGCGGCTTTCCCCCGCATCGGCCGCTCGGCCGACCCGAGCCGAACCGGCCCTGGCCAGGCCGGGCCGGGCGAACCGGGTCGGACCCGACCCGGTTCGGGCCAACCAGGGGGGGTCGGGCCGGGTCGGCCCGGGCCCGGACCCCCCGTCTTCGGACGACTTTCGCTGAAACGCCCGTAACATGAGCTACGGGCCTCCAAACGATTCGCCGTCAGCGACAACGCAATCCTTGGAGCGAGTAAGTTTCTTCGGGTTATCGCACTCAAAGTTTCGGAATACTTTGGGTTCGGTCGGGTTGGTTCGTACACGAAACCAACCGGGCCCTCGGAGCGGAAACGCTCATATCTTGAGCTACGGACGTCCGATTGACGTATCGTCAGCTTTTTTAGTTTCCTCTTAGTGAGACGGATCTTTTGGCTCACTCCGCCCGGGGTTTGGGCGCAGGTGGAGTACGGTCGGGTTGGTTTTGCCTTTAAAACCAACCGGGACCCTAGGATGAAAAAGCCAATAACTCTCAGACCGGTCGTCTGATTGACGCGTCGTCTGTTGCGTTGAGTTCCTGTTGACGATACAGAACTTTTGGCACCCTTCGCCCGAGTTTTGGATACAGTTGGTAGTGGCCGGGTTGGATCGCACCCGAAATCCAACTGTGCCCCTGGAACGGAAAAGCTGATAACTTTCAGACAGGACGTCCGTTTGACGAACCGTCAGCGGCGTTGACGATCACGTTGAGAAACGGTCCCTATTAGTATACTCTATGAGAGATCGGGGTACAGTTGAGATACGGCTGGGTTTGGTTCGCTCACGAAACTAACCGGGCCCCTGGGACGAAAAGGCTAATAACTCACAGACCGGGCATCCGATCGACGCGCCGTCTGTTGCGTTGAGACCCCTGTGACGACGTGGTCCTTTGAGATACTTCTTCGTGGGACCTTGAGATACTTGGAGTATCGACTTGCAGCTCGTGGAACGGACCCTCCCAGAGATGAGCAAGCGGAGTACGGAGACCGTGTAGCCGACTGAGACCTGACGACTGCTTGACCGACTCGACTTGGAGTGAGTCGACTAGCCCAGTGGGCGGAGCACTACTTTGTTTGGGTGCAGACCCATGGCGGACGGAGCACTACCTGTGTGATAGTGCAGACCCGCGGTACTCGTCCGGAGAGTACCTCTGCAGGCAACTAGGGGGTGTGCACTACTGTGTTTGGGTGACATACCTTGGCGGGAAGCACTACTGTGTTTGGGTGGCTGGCCCACGGTACTCGACAGGAGGAGTACCTCAGCAGTCTTAGGTTAGTGAGCAGTACCTCGGAGTCGTGACAGGACCACTGTACACTCTAGAGACGGAGCTCTTCAGCAGTTACGGTTTCGATAATGAAAACCCTGGTTTGAGCTGAGAATTTTGACCTTTGTCTTTCCTCATGATTGAGATGAGTCACTTGATAACTTAGATATATGTATGGGCATATACCTGCGTAGTGGTTATCCATTGATTTCATGATCCTTGTGTTTCCTCATGATTGAGATGGGTTACATGATAACTTAGGTATATGTATGGGCATATACCTAAGTAGAGGTTATCTGTTGAGATCTTCTTGTGGTAATCCTTGTTGGTTTTAGTGAGACCTTGAGGGTCTCGGGGACCCCACTGAGTATCGTTATACTCACCCCTGCACGGGCTATGCCCGCACTACGTTGTGTTGGTTGCAGACGACGGACATCGTTGATCGTGGCTCAGGCTTGCAGAGCAGGACGGTACCTGGAGGTGGACCACTGGGCGGGACGTGCTCGGAGCCGATGACGGGACCCGAGGAGCATTGGAGCTATCTGTACCCACCCATCAGGTGGGATTTTCAGTGGACAGCTCGGTGTAGCGGCTTTTACTTTACAGTTGTTGTTTTCCCCTTTCAAGTTGTACTTTACTTTCAGTTGGGTTTGTATACTGGCCCATTTACTTTTCCGCACTTCAGTTGTACTCTGTTTTTACTTAGTGTTTAATTTTTCCGCTTGCTTACTCTATGGTGCTCGTTTTCTTTTATAAAGGCAATGCCTTCCCTGTTATCTGGATTTACGCCTTTGGTGCTAGTCGCCAGCCGCTGGCCTATGGAAGGCGGGCTTGGGGTAGTCACGGCACGGGCCCCGAGTACGAGTCGTGAAAAATTGGTATCAGAGGTTGTCGGTTCTACCACAGACTCTGATCTTTCTTTCTGTGAAGCAATAGTGTTAAGGGTACCGAGTGTGGTTTTCAGTTCAGGGAGTCCAGTGTTGGTGCGGGCGGCCGACGTATCGATACACCAGGACCCTGGCAACTGATTTCCGACTTTGTGCACGAAAACACTGATTGCGTGTGTGTTTTCAAAGGTTTCCCCCCATAAAACATCTCAAACCAGGTCATCTCACCAGGTATAATCGTTTGACCGTGTTACGTTGTTTCTTTCAGGATGCCTTTTCTCGGACGACCAGTTAGAGCCCAGAGGGATGTGCGTGCTGACAGACTGTCGAGTGACGAGGCTTCGGTACAGGTCCCTCTTGCAGTTGAGGCACCAGCGGAGGCACCAGCCGTACTACCATACGTTGGGCCGCCGATGCCACCAGCCCCAGCAGTAGGCGATGCCCGCTACTTGAGCGCACTACATGAGTTCCAGCGCCAGAGGCCACCCAGGTTCGGGGGAGAGACGGACCCGCAGGCGGCTAAGGATTGGCTGGAGGCTGTGGTGGGAGTCTTCAGGCTAGTGGGGACGCCATTGGACTTCATGGTGACCTTTGCTGCCAGCCTTCTTCCGGAAGCAGCAGGCAGGTGGTGGAGCCACTTGTTCTAGTTTTGTGATGGGATGGCTTTCACATTGGAAGACTGCGAGACCTTCTTCAGGGTGGAGTTTGTGCCAGTAGATCTACACCCCGAGCATGTTCAGGAGCTGCTGCCTTTTCCGCGTGTTTTTCGATCAGAAGCCGAGTCATCTATGGGCAGTAGACAGATGATGCAGAGGTCCAGGAGGACCAGACCAGCAGTTGGGCGATCTCGGGTTTTAGGACCGGTGGTGCGGGGCACCCGGGGTGGGGTCAGATCCAGGCGTGCCAGAAGCAGACTGTGTTACTCGTGCGGTGGAAAGGGGCACCTGGCACGTGACTGTCCGACTCCTCGTAAAGTTGATCCATAGGCTTTTGCGGAGACACCGAGGCAGAGGCAGCGACGAATGCTTGAGCAACAATAGAGCAGTGGACAAGGCAGTAGAGCTCCTGGAGCCGGTGGACAGGAGCGGAACTAGTGGATACGTCTCTTATACTTCTAGTTCCATGTTGATGTTGTTTTTGTGTCTTTGTACCATGAGATGCAATAAAATAAAGACACTTATCTTGTGATGTTTGCTTTCCAGTCCTCTTTTGTAATGTTACTAAGTGGTCCTGGTTAAGACTGTTGACTTGACCCTCACTTTCGAAATTCCTACTGGAGGATACCCAGTGACCTCACACTGATGCCGACAGTGTGACTCGACCCTTGGAGGCGAGAGTGACAGATGGATCTATTAGTAGTTGCGTCGAGGCCTTACGATGTCATCCATGACATGAATGCATCATTTATGTCATGATTGACTGTATTAGGCAATGAATGTGGTTCATCCAGGGGATGAGACCAGATTTCTCTTATCGGCAAAGAAGAAATCATCGCAGCTCTTTTGAGACTAAAGGAGGTGCAGTTCATCCAGGAGCAGATGAAGACTGCACAGTGCAGTAAGAAACAAGGAGTCGGTGCCAGTCTTAGAGACTCGGGCGTGATAAATATTTCAAGAAGAGGTAGCTTTAAATAGAGATGAGTCTGTGAAGCGGCAGACATGGAGGCAAAGCTAGGAGAGCAGCATGAGGTGGTGTACATCTTAACATGCTACAACCACCCGCCTTAGTTATTCCCGCCAGGCTCAGGGACCTGGAGGGCGGAGGAAGAGTGCGGATGCATGCGGTCAAGGAGTGTGACCCAATGGCTCTAGAAATGATTCAAGGGACAGTCTATGTCCACTACTAGCTGCTGTAGTAACATACGTCGATATGAATCATTCCTCGCTTCCAAAAATCTTGTTCCAGACCTATAGATTCCGGTAAGACGTGGACTTGACCCTCACGTTTGGAGATACCTTGGGAGGAGACTCGATAATCACACTTACGCCGACGGTGTGGTCAGACAATCGAGGCGAGAGTTCTGGTTGGAATCTCTTGGCGGCAGCGTCGAGGCCTTACGACGTTAGTTTGAGTATGGAATGGGCAATAACTGTTCATACTCAAATTGACAGTTTTAGGAAAACGTTGGGATGGGTTTTCGTTGGTCGGCGGAAAAGGAAACCCCATGCAGTGCATGGTAACTCTTGCACAGGAGGGTGCGACCGATCACTCTTGAGTCAGTCAACCTTACCCTCATAGCAACAGTCGTTTTGAGTTTCAGTTCTAACAGAAATGGATACCTATGGAGTTCGAGGATGATGACCACATCTTCTTACGGGTCTCACCTCGACGATGTTTACGGAGATGTGGCCTGGGAGGCAAGTTATCTCCGAGGTTCAACGGACCTTTCTAGGTCCTCAGCGGGGTAGGCGAGGTGGTTTACCGCTTGGCCCATCCACTTCAGTTGCACTAGGTGCACGACGTTTTCCATGTATCGCAACTGAGGAGATACGTGCTCGACCCCTTCGCATATCATCGACCATGAGGAGCTAGACGGTGGCGATGAGTGTCCTATACGGAGGTTCCTGTGGGGATCGAGGATCGACAGGAGCGGATCCTAGGAGGATGGTCGATTCCTCTTGTGCACTTTCTTTGGCAGCACGAGAACCTCTAGGTGAGCACATGGGAGCGGAAGGCTCAGATGCGTGCTCAGTACCGGTTTGTTTCCCTAAGTTTGTGGTGAAGCTTTACGGGGACATAAAGCCCTGTTGTGGGAGTAATGTAAAGACCCGTAAATTCAAAGGAATTTTTTTTTTCTTAATTTTCTTTGGAATTTTACAAGAACGCAGTTTCTGACGGCGCCTGATTCCGAGGCCCGGTGTGCCCGGAATCAATTTCCGAAGTTTGGCTCGGGTACGTTCAGTGAACAGACGAGTGGGTTTTTCTAACTTTTGAACCGGTGCTCAGAATCGAATTCTGAGGGCACTGATGGAATCACAGTGCCTGTATTTGCTTAGAAGCACCTCTTCTGGAGTTGCGTTTGCTAGGGTGTGGTTTTTAATTTTCGGGCTTAAAGTTAAGAAATAAAATAATTTTACGACAACTTTATTTTATTTCACTTAAGCCACTTGGAAGCCACTTGAAGCCACATAAAAGTGTCTTAAACGGAGTTGAACCGGATAGGGTACTATCCAGAAATATCTTACCCTCTTGGTAGGATATTTGTGAGGTGGTGCCCGCACGAGCCCCGCTGTTTCTTTCCGCTAAGTAACGCACCCGTGAAAACCCATCTTTATGAAAGTCAACTGACGCGTTTTCTTAAATTCTTAACAGACCATTTAATTGGGCGGTTTAGTTCGTAAATTAAATGAGCTGTTTCTTTCGTTGAAATAATTCTATGAATTAATGGTTCGTTTCTTATCATTTTAAATTCAAATGTTTAGTTGTGTAAATAAAATAAGGCTTAAGATTATTTTATTTTGGGTTGAAACTTGTGGCGTGGAGAGGATTTGGAGGAAAGCGTTCTTCTTCGACGAAGAACGCGAAGAATGCGAAGAATGCCAAACCTGCGGAGATCGACGACGTGAAGCCTTGTACCGCGACGCCAACGGATCTCCCTTCGCAACGCTTCTTCCGCGACGATCCAACCCTGCGACAGCCTTCGATCGACAACAACCAAGGTAGGGGGTTGCGCTTCTTTTTATTTTATTTTTGGATTTCATCAACAACATGGATTTAATTATTATTAATTAATCCGTATGTTCTTGGTCCTCGGAGGTCGTCGACGTGACGCCCTTCCGCGGTGTGACGATCACCTCCTTCCGCGACGGTCAATTCCGCAACGACCTCGCATCCGACAACGACAGCGAGGTAGGGATTTATTTTGGGAATTACCCCCCTTTTCTTTTTATATTCCCGTAATTGTTTCTTTAAAAAGTTAAAGAACTGGATTTGTGAACAATTTTAAAATTATTAAAATTGTTGTTTCCGTTAAAATAAGGAACCCGTTTTTATGAAACAATTTTATTTCACTAAAAATTGTTTCGGATATGGGTTCATGTGTTGAACTTTAATTTCTCCCGTTGTTTATATCTAACGCGGAGGGTGCGGGCCAAACGAACACGGCCAGACAACCCTCCGCCATTCTTCGTTCTTGTGCGGATTTGACAGGCAACGACGAAACGTGCCGCAACGGATGTTTGATGATCCTGTAGTAAAGAACGGAACCCGGGAGGAACAACGGCGCAGACGGGAAGGAAAACGGGCCACCGGAGCGACTCCGGCGGCCCGCGGAAGCCGGTGGCGGCGCGGGTCGCCGGCGCGGCGGCACCGGCGGCCGGAGGCGGCGGCACCCCACGGGTGTCCATCGCGACACCCCGCGGGTGCCGCGGGGTTGTCACGCGGCACCCCGCGGGTGTCCAGCACGGCACCCCGCGGGTGTCCAGGGCGGCACCCCGCGGGTGGCGCGGGGTTGTCACGCGGCACGTCCGGCTGTCTGGCCGACACCCCGCGGGTGCCGCGGGGGTGTCACGCGTGGCGGCGGCTTTCCCCCGTGTCGGCCGCTCGGCCGAGCTGAGCCGGACCGGCCCTGGCTGGGCCGGGCCGGGCCAACCGGGTCGGACCCGACCCGGTTCGGGCCAACCAGGGGGGGTCGGGCCGGGTCGGCCCGGGCCCGGACGCCCCCGTCTTCGGACGACTTTCGCTCAAACGCCCGTAACTTGAGCTACGGGCCTCCAAACGACTCACCGTTAGCGGCAACACAATCCTTGGAGCGAGTCGGTCGTTTCGGTTTATCGTACTCAAAGTTTCGGAATACTTTGGGTTCAGTCGGGTTGGTTCGTACACGAAACCAACCGGGCCCTCGGAGCGGAAACGCTCATATCTTGAGCTACGGACCTCCGATTGACGTATCGTCAGCTTTGTTAGTTTCCTCTTAGTGATACAGATCTTTTGGCTCACTCCGCCCGGGGTTTGGGCGTAGGTGGAGTACGGTCGGGTTGGTTTTGCCTTAAAAACCAACCGGGCCCCTGGGACGAAAAAGCCAATAACTCTCAGACCGGGCGTCCGATTGACGCGCCGTCTGTTGCGTTGAGTTCCTGTTGACGATACGGAACTTTTGGCATCCTTAGCCCGAGTTTTGGATACAGTTGGTAGTGGCCGGGTTGGATCGCACCCAAAATCCAACTGGGCCCCTGGAACGGAAAAGCTGATAACTTTCAGACAAGACGTCTGTTTGACAAACTGTCAGCGGCGTTGACGATCACATTGAGAAACAGTCCCTATGAGTATACCCTATGAGAGATCGAGGTACAATTGAGATACGTCTGGGTTTGGTTCGCTCACGAAACCAACCGGCCCCCTGGGACGAAAAGGATAATAACTCACAGACCGGGCGTCCGATCGATGCACCGTCTGTTGCGTTGAGACCCCTGTGACGAGGTGGTCCTTTGAGATACTTCTTCATGGGACCTTGAGATACTTGGAGTATCGACTTGCATCTCGTGGAGCGGACCCTCCCAGAGACGATCGTGCGGAGTACGGAGACCGTGTAGCCAACTGAGACCTGACGACTGCTTGACCGACTCGACTTGGAGTGAGTCGACTAGCCTAGTGGACGGAGCACTACTTTGTTTGGGTGCAGACCCATGGCGGATGGAGCACTACCTGTGTGATAGTGCAGACCCGCGGTACTCATCCGGAGAGTACCTCTGCAGGCTACTAGGGGGTGTGCACTACTGTGTTTGGGTGACATACCTCGGCGGGAAGCACTACTGTGTTTGGGTGGCTGGCCCGCAATACTCGATAGGAGGAGTACCTCAGCAGTCTTAGGTTAGTGAGCAGTACCTCGGAGTCGTGACAGGACCACTGTACACTCTAGAGACGGAGCTCTTCAGCAGTTACGGTTTCGATAATGAAAATCCTGGTTTGAGCTGAGACTTTTGACCTTTGTGTTTCCTCATGATTGAGATGGGTCACTTGATAACTTAGATATATGTATGGGCATATACCTGGGTAGTGGTTATCCGTTGATTACATGATCCTTGTGTTTCCTCATGATTGAGATGGGTTACATGATAACTTATGTATATGTATGGGCATATACCTAAGTAGAGGTTATCTGTTGAGATCTTCTTGTGGTTATAGTTGTTGGTTTTAGTGAGACCTTGAGGATCTCGGGGTCCCTACTGAGTATCGTTATACTCACCCCTGCACGGGCTATGCCCGCACTACGTTGTGTTGGTTGCAGACGACGAACATCATTGATCGTGGCTGAGGCTTGCAGAGTAGAATGGTACCTGGAGGTGGACCACTGGGCGAGACGTGCTCGGAGCGGACGACGGGACCTGAGGAGCATTGGAGCTATCTGTTCCCACCCTTTAGGTGGGATTTTCAGTGGATAGCTCAGTGTAGTGGCTTTTACTTTACAGTTGCTGTTTTCCCCTTTCGAGTTGTATTTTACTTTCAGTTGGGTTTGTATACTCGCCCATTTACTTTTCCGCACTTCAGTTGTACTCTGTTTTTACTTAGTGTTTACTTTTTCCGCTTGCTTACTCTGTGGTGCTCGTTTTCTTTTATAAAGGCAATGCCTTCCCTGTTATCTGGATTTATGACTTTGGTGCTAGTCGCCATCCCCTGGCCTATGGAAGGTGGGTTTGGGGTAGTCATGGCATGGGCCCTGAGGACGGGTCGTGACATTACCATGCTAAAATCCCATAATGGATTTCTCTTTTTTTTTCATTCGAGAATTAATTAAATATTATTCATCTAAATTAAAATTTATATGTTTAAATATTATTCTCCATGACTCCCTTACTATCTATTTCTCATATAAATTATTAGATACCTATTTCTCTCTCGTCAACCCGAATTTATTAATCGACATATAATGTTGGTATGCTGCCGAAATTGCATTGTGATTTTCCAAGAAAAAATCATCGTTTAGAGAATACCATACCCATTTCTCTATCAAGGGTATTCACCATTATTATTTTATACTTATTGAATGGTACATACATTTATGTATTCCAAATAATTTGATTTTGGAAAAAATTATGATTTTGAATAAATCCATGTAATATGATCTATGTGGCACACTTAAGCATGAAATTGAAATGAATGTGATGGGTGTGCCCTGATAGCACTCAAATAATTGGGTCATGTTTAGTATCATGATACCTAATTTTGGGATAGGGATTTACCTTATTCCTTTTAGGAAATTTTTCACCATGCTGGGACTGGGGTTCACTTGATTCCTTTATGTTAATTATGCAGTGTTTTAAGTTGTTTCCACATTTCCATGTTATGATTATCATGCTATATCATGCATTTATATTCATGTTTTTCTTATGAACCAATGAAATTCCCATTTCCTACATATATTTTAGACTTCAGGTTATTCTTTTTTTACTCCCTTACTACTCTTTATAGCTTACGCTTCACTCAAGTATATGCTTAGGTTATCTCATTAAATGCTAAGTACGAAGGATTGTTGTGGCCATGTAAAATTTGTTTTCAAAAAAGATGTTGTATTTTATTTATTAAGTTATCATGTAATGTACCTAATCTCTAAATACACTATAACTCTCTATAATATGGGTTGTTTTAAGTGCATTTTTACAATTAATGTTTAAATATGAAATAATGTGCAGGGTTGGAATAGTTGGTTTTAGTGGATAGGTTTGGTTATTTTTGGGATTGGGGTCATAAAAATATAGCAAAAGCCTTAGGGATAAGAATGCATATATGAAAATAATCCCTAAATATTATTGAGAATAGTGTAAGTGTTTTATCAATAAAATACATCCCATTATGGATATGAACACGTATCAGTTTCTCTGTAATAGATTTATCTTGGGGTAAAACCTGAAAACACTTCTTTGAGCTAGACTCGAACAGGAACTGGTGCACGAAAATGGGCCTTACTTCACTATGGGTTCTGCAATTTTAGGGATATTCTTTTGTAAATTCGTATTATTATTATAAACAATTATTAAGGGAGAAAAATATCCCATAATAATATACATTAGGAAATAGATCATGGATAAGATATATTAATTCCTAGAATGACATAAGTTAATGAGACAAATGAAATTTATAAGTTATCCTTATTTTCGTTGGATTCCCCATTATGTGTTTTATAGTATATAATAAGTTCCCCAATTTTCCTTTTGTTATATCCAATGGCTATTAAAAATAGGAATCAGGCTAACAACCGATGCGAAGATCAATTTGATGACTATTCTCGTGAGATTCCCAACCCGATTTGAGCAGGAATCACAAACATTGTCATGATAATATATCAGTTAAATTAAGTTTTGAATAGAAACATGGGTAAAGACGAATGTCAAACCCCTCCCCCCTAATAAATAACAATTCACAATTGAGATCATCATGATACAATGTCCCCATTCTTTCAGTGGATCATTCAATCCCTCAATCGCCGAATAATGGATCAAATCCATTGATAAGTACTTCTCCATCCTTCAAAGTTTCAAATATGAGAAGTTTATTTTGGATTCCTATTGTATGGTGGGTGAAGCTGATAAGTGGTGGAAATTGATCAAAAATACTATGCATGAGTTAGAGATCAAGGTGTTGGAATGGAAGGATTTTCGGAATGTGTTATTTAAATAAATATTTTCCCCGCAACCTTCATCTCAATATGGAATGAAATTTATTTTCACTCAAGAAAAAGGATGAAGAATCTATTGACGTGTACAAGTAATTCCTTACCCAACATGCATGATACAACTCTAGTTTTATCATTACCCTCGAATGCAAGGTTGGATACTTCTTTGGTAGGATAAAACCTAGCCTATGGAAAGATCTAGTGATCCACGACATTGAATGCTTTGAGAAGATTTTTCAATGTTCCCTCAAAGTCGAGATGGAGGTTGGAAAATCATAGAAGTATCATGGGTATATGAAGAGGAAATTGGAATTTATTTCTATTAGAGTGATGGAAAAAATAAACATTGCAATGAAATTATAGCATCCCACTTGCCAAAGGTGTGGGAAGAAGCACCCTAGAAATTTCCTAAAGTGGATGAAGAAATTATTTTGGTGTAGAATAGAAGGGTACATGGATAATGATTTCCGATGAGAGAACCCAATGGGGAGGAAGAGGGAAGACATTTTCTGGTCAACCCTCAGCACATGTTTTATTTCTACAACTGCATTGAACTAGTGATCTTTGCAAACCAGTGCCCTAATCCAAGGGTAATTGGAGGAAACCAATGAACTCTGTGTCATCAAGGGTGATCTTTTTCCATCACTACCACATAAGTGAATCCCGAGAATGAAGTGGTGACATGTATTATAGTTATTCATTCAAGAATAGTGAAAATAATTTTTTATTGTGGTTCTACGCATTCGTTTATATCCCAACATTTTAGAAGAAAAATCCAAACACCACCACAAATCATGGAAATAGAGATGTCGGTGAGAATGAAAAATGGGGAAATTATCACATCCCATGAATATAACTCTTCTCTTTTCACAATTTTTGGATTTAACTTCCCAGCAAACCTCATTACACACCCCTTGGTAGAATTTGATGCAATTAGTAGCATGGATTGGATTTCTATATATGGATAGACTGTAAACTATCACGAGAGGGAAATAAATATCCATATGGTGGATCAACCCCAGATTTTGTACAATTGCAAGGAGGAATAAGAATCATCTTTAGAACCATATTCTCAAGCATGGATATTAATTCCCTAGGATAATGTGTTTCATAATAGGATTATTGATTCTAAGGAAGGAATCATCCTCAAAGGCATGCCTATATTATCGGAATTCACTTATGTGTTTCCCAAAGAAATGTTTGGTCTTCCTCCTAGAATAGATATTGAATTAATGATTGATCATATACTAATGGGGTTTCCAACATTCAAGACTCCATATAGAAAGGAGATTGTGGAGCTTGAAGAGCTAAATAATCAACTACAAAAAAATATGGGTAAAGGTTTTATATTACCAAGTGCTTCACTATGGGGTAAACCACTCTTCTTTGTCAAGAATACGGATGTGTCATTGCACCTTGGAATTTATTATCGTGATCTCAAAAAAAATCATACTAATGAAAAATTAACCTTTTCCAAGAATTGATGACTTGTTCAATTAGCTATGTGGAGCCCAATACTTCTCCAAGGTGGATCTGTGGTTGGGATATTACCATGTAAGGATGAAGAAAGAGGATATCCCATAGACTACATTTCCTACAATGTATGAGCACTCTGAATTCATATTAATGCCTTTCGTACTCAGTTTTTATCCAATAATATTCATGGACTTGATTAATAGAGTCATTAGAGATTTCCTCAAAAAATTTGTGGTTGTCTTTATTAAAAAAATTCTAATATAATCCAAAAGAAAGGAAAAACATGAGAAGAATAAGATCACTATACTAGAGATCTTGAAAAAGGAGAACCTCTATGCAAAGTACAAAAAGTGTGAGTTTTAATTGAAGGATGTATCATTCATAGGGAATATAATCAAAAGATAAGGGATATATGTAGATCCTTCCAAAATAATAGAAATTGGGGGATGGCCGAGGGTGACATCTATGATGGATATCCATAGCATTCTCAGGATAGATGGATAATATCACTGATTTTTGAGAAATTTCTCATGATTATAAAACCCACATTCCAAGATTACTCGTAAAGGGAGTTATGTTTTTTAAGAATGATGAATATGAAGAAATATTCATGGAGTTGAAGAATATTCTTATCATTGTCCCTATGCTCACACTACCCATAAGTGGGCAGCATCTTATAATCATTAGGGATTCTTCAAATAAGGGTTTGGGTTGTGTGTTAATGCAGAATGACAAATTCATGGCTTATACCTCATGGCAGATGAAAATTCATGAACAAAACTATCCCACACATGATCTGGAGTTGGAACCCCTGATCATTGTGTTGAATGTAGAGCAGTATTATCTCATTGAAGAGAACTGTAAAATATATACAGATCACAAAAATATGTAATATATATTCACAAAAATAGATATGAATATGTTCCAACAAAGATAGTTAGATGTCATCAAGCACTATGACTACTCAATCCATTATCACCCTGGGAAATCGAACAAGGTGGCGAATGCTGTAGGTAGAATGGACTCAACAATTCCATCATTTATGAGAATTGAAAAGGATCCAAGCTTCTTATATTTTATGAATATGTACATGGGAATCATAAATAAGGGAACAACATCAATCCATTCAAAAATTATTTCACAACCATCTCATTCAGAAATGTTAAATGATTCTTAAAATAATGATGTGTGAATTCAAAATAACGTTGAAACTATCATGAAGAAGAAATACTCAGAGTTCAATGTTAATGAAAAAGGAATTGGGAGATTTGGGTCTAGAATATGTATTATATCATATACATATGTAAAGAAAGAACTTTTGGATGATTAATGTAGTTCTAATTTCTCCATCAACCCAGGAAACACAAAGTTGTATTGGGATCTCCGAGAGCATTATTGGTGGGATAAAATGAAGAATTATATAGCCGAATATACGTCAAAGATCATGTAATGTCATCATGTGATGGATTAGAGGAATATGTCAAAGGGGACGATGAAACCATTACCCATACCAACATGGAAATGGGAGAACATCACCATAGACTTTGTCTCTAGACTGATGAAGACATCCATAGGAAATAATGGTATCTGGGTATTTGTGGATTTTCTTATAAATATTACAATCTTAATTGTGATTCAAGAGGAATTATCATTGGATCAACTGAAACAAAGATACATAAGAGAATTGGTAAGGATGCATGGTGTACCACTACCGATAGTATCCGATTGAGATCCAAGATTCACCTCTATGTTATGGAAGAATCTCCAAAATTATTTGAATACTGAGCTGAAATTTAGTATGAATTATTATCAACAATCCGATGTCCAATCATAGAAGACTATATAAACACTTGAAGACCGGTTTAGAACATTCTCAATGGACATCAAAGTAGAATGTGATCAACATCTTCTTCTAGTTTAGTTCTCTTATAACTACAGTTTCCACTCAAGCATCCAAATGCATCCTTATAATGCCATTTATGGGAAGAGGTGTAGAACACCAGCATGTTGGGATGAAGTTGGGCGGGAAAAACATCTAGGTCCCGAAATGGTCTAATAAAGGGTGGAGAAGGTTAAGACCTTCCAGTAGCACCTCAAAGCTAATAAGAGTCAAAAAAATATATTTTCTAACAACTGTCGACGACACCATTAGATTGGTGTTGGAGATATATTTTTCCTCCACATTTCTAAATGGATTAGAGTGATGAGATTATGGATGAATGTAATTATTTTTACATGGTAAATCATCCCTTTTGAGATCCTTGATCGCAACAAATTAGTGGCCTATAAACGAGAACTCCCACTGAACCTATCTCATGTACATTATGTATTATTTGATTCACTCTTGAGAAAGTACATAATTTCCCATCGATGTACTCAATCCCGAGGCGATACCATGGGAAGATGAATACTATAATGAAGAGAAGCATGTGAAGATCTCAGATTTTATGGGAAAAGTCCTATGAAATAAGTCAATTCCCATCGTTGAAGTGTTTTGGAGAAATCACAAGTTTGATGAAGAAAAATTGGAACTAGAGGAAGTGATGAGGGAGAGTTATCCTCATCTATTTTGGTGTGGAAAAAGGAAATTTGGCCACATAAATTTCTTAAGGGGGGAATATTGTAACGAAGTGAACATTTATGAATAAAATTTCCATTCTTTTAATGTATTATGGATATCAAAGACACATGAAACTTATTTTATTATTATTATTATTGGGTTTATATTACCTTTACGCATCATTACTATTGATAATATAGTCATTGAATAGTGATCACAGAACTGATATAAATATATGGTTTAAAAAATAATTTCAACATAGAAAAAGGAGAGGATGTCCTCATCTAGTAGAATCGGGCCCTACAAAGCCCATTTGTTAGAGATTGGGAAGGAGGTAGAGCCACTGGTTTTCTCTCTTGACGAACTCCCAGTTGAGCTTCAACATGTTAAGCTTGTTCGAGATCACTTATAGAAGAAGTTCATGTTAATAGATATTATCATCAGGGTGATGTTATATGAGCCTCTCCACGAGTCGGTCACCACCATACACCATACAATTAGGTGAAAAGTGGGTGTTCAAAGATTTTATGTAAAAAGGTATTAGTTAGTTATTGTTTAATCGATTTTATTAATAAAAGTCTTATTACATTAATTATTTTCTTAGAAAAGTATTTCTTAAAATAACGATGAATTTGATAAATTGAGTTTCTTAGGTAGAAATGGTATTTTTGAGAAATATATAATTTATTATATTAAACTAATATTTTTTTAATAATATAATAAAAAAAATCTTATAAATTATGATTATATCATTCCTTTATCTGTAAAATATTATGTAATTAGTTAGATAAGGTTTATATTTTCTATACGATAAAACAGAATGATTATTTTTAAAGAATTTAATTTAAGGAATTAATGAATATTTTAAATGATTAATATTTTAATTAAATATTATTGTCAAATTACTTTTATATATACTAATTGAGTATATAATTTTTATGATGTCTAATGTAATTTTTATTAAGGTTTGAAAACTATTTTGTTTCAAAACCTGTTAATTTTCAATAATTTTCGATTTTCATTTTAAAAGTAAAATTCACATATTTAGAAAATTATTTAAAAAATATGAATATTATTTTTGGAATCATTATATTAAAGTTATTTAATGGTGAATGTTTCATAATTTTCAAAGATAGTCAAATGTTTGGATAAAAAACAAATACCGTATAAATAGAATATGTGTTTTATGACATTTTAATGACCCCAAAATGATGTAGTATATACTATAATGGGTATTCTCGGCACAATATATGTTTTTATCATTAAAATATAGTGATTTTATGTTTTTATACATATTTTATAATTCCTTAGTGATTCCTCCAAAGTGTATAATATATATTATTATTTTAAATTCATTTCATTAATAATTTGACTCACCTCCACATAATCATGGATACTATTTTATTATTTTCGGCCATTAGACTTATAAAATAATTTTTTTCACTCATATTTTTAAAAATCCATGGGAAAACAATTTCATGGTTTGTGGTTTTTAGTATTTAAGTATATAGGTTCAAAACCTAATGTTTGTGAAAAATTGAAGAATTCCCCTCTCATTTCCTATATAAACCCACCCAATCCCCCACTTTTCTTCACTAAAAATCCTTGGAGAACATGCATAATCTATCCTAAACTCTATATACTACCCCATGTCTCCCCAAGCTCCCAATAACCCTCTCTCAAGACACTCTCAATCCTTTTAGATTACACATCCATGTAATGGATTCATTCTATTCTCATTTTTTCCAAGTTTTAATATATTGTTTTAGAGTTTTAATTTAAATTAAAATATTGGGGTTTGATTTAAAACATCTGAAAAAATACCATCCTTATGTTTTAATGATTATATATCTATTTTTCTCTCATTAATTCCTTTTTTATAGACTCGTTACCGTGCCGAAATCCCGTAACGGGTTTCTCTCTTCGTATTTGCATTGAAGCATTTATTCTATATAATTTTTAAAAATTCCATTTCATATGTGGGGATATTATTATACATGATTTTATTAATATCTATTTCATGTATTAACAAATAGATACCCCTTTATCTCTCATCAACCCAATTTATGAATCTCTATATAACGTCGTTATGCTGCAGAAATTACACCGTGATTTTCCAAGATAAAATAATCATGTAGTGAAGACCATACCCATTTCTCTATCAAGTGTGTTTAACTTTAGGAACATATACATATTTAATGGTACTTATATGTATTTTTTTCACATTCTTTCATCGTGGAAGAAATCATGATTTTGAATGAATAAATGTTATATGATCTATGTGGCGCACTTAAGCATGAGATTGAAATGAATATGAAGGGTGCGCCCTAATAAAACTCCAATGAATTGGGTAATGTTTAGTATCATGATATGTCATGTTAGAATCGGTCTTTACCTAATTTCTTTTTGGAAAAAAATTCACCATGTTGGGATAGTGGTTTACTTAATTCCTTTATTGTAATGATGTGGTGTTTTATGTTGTTTCCACATTTTCATGTTATGATAATCCTGTTATATCATGCCTTTATGTTCATGTTTCTTTTGTTATCAATTTACATGTCCATTTTATATCACGTATTTTATTCTTCATGTTCTTCCTTTTTTAACCCCTTAATAGGCTTTATATCTCACCATTTTCTTATGTTTGTCCTCTGGTTATCCCATGAAATGCTAAGATGGAAGGAATGTTGTGGTCATTTAAAAGAAGTTTTCCATAAAGATGTTGTATTTTATGTATTAATTTTTCATGTAATATTCCTAATACCTAAATACACTGGACCTCTCAATCATCTAGGTTGAATTATATGAAAGTTTACGATGCTTGGATTTGTTATTTAATAAAGAGTTGGGTTGTTATAACCAGTGTGTTTTATTACACGTAAAGTATGATTAATGGTTCATTCATTGTGAATAATCCTCCTTAATAATATAGGCATCTCATAGTTAATTTTTGGTGATTACATATCTTCCAGAATGCTTTGTTTTATGGAATGATCATTAATGGTTGGTTTCTTTTCAATTGGAAATCATTCAATTCTCTCATCTATTTATTCTTTTTTTTGATGTTTTTATGTGGTGTTGGAATATTTTTGTCTTATTTGTGATCATGTAAAAAATCTTATTCTACCCTTATAGATTTTTTTTGATATATATCCAATTCTTTCCTTTATTGGTGTTTGGGTACCATTATGGGTGTTGTGTAACCTATGTACAGTGTATGTGGTTTACTTTCTACAATATGTTATATTAACTAAAATTTCAACTGGTTTATACATTTCTTATAAATTAATTTGAATGATTGATTGATATTTGGGTCTGAATGGTTTTTTCGAGAAAAGTTGGTTCCTTATGTATTGGTAAGTTTATTTTTTTAATGAGTTGTCAAAAATATTTGTTGAGTTATTTTAAAATTATGTTTTTGATAGAACAAGGAAATTTGGAACTATATTATGAAATGTGATATTTATTTTAGAAATGATTTGATAAATTCGACCCATGGGATCCATGGGTACATATGTGGATGGAATAATATTAGGCCCTATAAATTATTTCTATATGGGGTTCACAAGTGTGGTGTTCATATAATCCCTAGGATTGATTTCATTGGGTCATGATTTGATATTGTAGGGGTTTCAATCATGGGGTGTTCAAATTTTATGTAGCATATTCATTTAAGGGACTTGAATGGGCACTAGTCCTGATGACGATATGAGCAGTATATATATCTTAGCATGTTGGGATCTTAGGATTTTTAACCACTATTATATAACATTTTCTAATTGTTAATTTATTTAACTAATTTGATGAAATATAATTTTTTTATTATAAATATATTTTTAAATTAACTTACCTTAAATTGATATAGAACTATTGGAAAAAGGGAACTTTTTTACCCAATATTTTTTGTAAAAGATTTTAATATAATATAATGAATATTTTCTTCAAAAAATTGATCATACTGGGATTGTCTATAGAGTTTTGATATATAACACCTAGGTGGGATCCTATTAGAAATGTAAATATAGAAAATTTCATGTATAAAGATTATATATTAATAAATATATATTTGAGAGAGAACATAATGATCCCTTCCAGAATCATTTCAGTCTAGTTCCTTTAGAAACATGGTCACATAAACAACTAAACCATAAGTCAGATACATCATCTGAGACAGTGTTCTCCATAACTAGTACTATTGTTTGAAATATTATATACAATACCTTTCATTATAAACTATGGAAAGGAAACATATGAATGGTTGATTTTAGATTCCCATTAAGGATAAACAACAGATATTTCATCATATCACAAGAATTAGGAAAAGGGAACATGATTAAACCATTCAAAAACTGAAACCTACGTATGATATATCATAACAATAAGTCATAAAAAATCATGGTAGTTTATAAGAATTGAATCATGAGAGAATCAATGAAATTTAATCATGATAACATAATGTTGGTATTAGAAATAGATTTTTGGAATACCAATAAATATGGAAAATATTATATTAAGGCTACCCACAAAGACATTCATAATATGTTAGGATTGTTATAACCATATATATACCTACATTAACAATGGGATAGACTCCTCTATAGCCTTTTTGGACTAGGATATCCTCTAGTGTTCTAACTTTTTATTTTGGGATAACCCCCCATGTACCCTCATTTGGGATTGGGATAACATCTCATATACCCTATTTTAGGATTTGGGTAACCAATAGTGTACCCTTTTTTGATCTTTTGATAACCTCTTATGTACCCATTGATCTCATATAAAATTAATCTTTACCTAATGAATTTGAGGGAGATGTAGATTCCACCTATCACATAATAAAAATCAAATATATTTGTTCCAAAAATATAATAAAACATTCATCATATCATAACTCATGAAAAGAAAAAGGTTTCAAAAACATTTATCATTAAAGAACTTATGGAAATGAAAAAGGTTTCAAAATCATTTTATCATTTCATCAAATCATAACTGATGTAAAAATATGCATATTTCATAATAATTTTGTCATGGAATAAACTATTGAAAATAATTGGGATTCATAATCATATTATCATTATAAATATAAACAATCCATATAAAGGATAAAAATTGTATCCTTGGGGCATATCCCTAGTAAAGCATAAGTAAGATCAAAATATGTCATCTTAGATGGGAAAAAGTTTTCAAAAATTGTTTTTAAAATATATTTAGAAAGATAAAATTTACATGAAAATAAATTATTAATACAAATCATTATAAAATATTATAGAAATCATTTTCTTTAACAATTTACATTGAAAACATATAAAGAGAGATTTAAAATTCATTTGATCCATTTCTTGAGGAAAATATCATTCTCGCTTTAAAAAACAAGTTTCCAAACTATATAACAAATTAAAAGTATTTTTTTTATTTAATATAACCATTGAAAATTTTTAAGGAAGATGTAACAAATTTATTACTAATTATGGTAGAAAATTATATATTTTTCTAACATGTTAATACAAATATTCATTTAACTTGTTTTGGTAAATTCCAAAAAATACTTGTTTTCATTGAGTCAGAAAGGTTCATTTTAATTTTTTTTAAATTAAAAAATCTATAAAATTAAATTTAAATAATAATTTAGTAATATAAAATATTTTGTATTAAATGTTTTTTAAAACATGGACATGGAGGTGAAAGGCTTTTTGATCTTAGAGATAAATAGAGTCATTTTTTGTTTAAAAAGATTATATTGAAATGTTGAATGTATAATGAAATTAAAATGAATTGAAAACATATATCCTTCATAAATAACCATAGGAGTGAAAGAATATTTAGTTTCATGGGAGATATATCATTACAGTTCATCATTGGAAGCATAATCCGGATCTATCCTGATAAATGATGAGATTTTATCACATAACCCTTACAACTTTGATAAAATTGAATTGTATGTACCGGTAAAGAATAAATTTAAATGATACCATAATTATAATAAGAATAAACAATTTAATCAAAATAAATCTAAGGAGGGAAATATATAAACCCCATAAAACATGATAGGTGAATGACACAACAAATGTCTCAAAGAAGGAAAATGGAGAAAAAATTACCTTACATCTTCAGTACAATTTCAATAGTTTGATATGGAGATCTATAAACGCTTTTAACAACCACATAATTTTCATGAAAAAATGTATAAATAATTCATGTGTATTATATACACCACAAATAAGAAATATGTGTGGAATATATGATGTATCTCAAAGATATGAAAGCGAGATGAAAACAACTTTACCTTAAGTATCGACTTCCTTCATACAAGATCAAACCTATATTATTGAAAAATAATTATATATATCATACCATATATGAGTTATATATTTATTTACAATTCCATGTTAAAGTCATGTTTTAGGTAATAACTACATTTTTTATGTTTGTTTTGATTTGGAATTTTCTATCTTATTGCATAGATTATTGTTCCATTATCAATATAATTTAAATTAGTATATATATTGATTATATATTCAGTATATATATTAATAGTAATCCATAAAATTTAGAGATAGAATGTTATATATAGTATTCATAGAGATGTTAGGTCGTATGTATGCATGAACATTGAATCTATTTTCTCGATAGATTGGAGGAAATAAATTTAAATCATATATTACAATTTTAAAATAATTTTTATGTCATATAAATAAAATATATTTATTTTAAATTTTACTTATTATGTTCAATGTAATGTGTAAGCAAAGTGTGAATCATGCTGCTTTAAGAGGTGGTAGACCGCCATGAACATGAACTACATTATCATAGTCCAACTAAATAGAATGTAACAATTCATATATGATATAATTATTAAAGAAGAATATTAATATCGCAAATATCATATATAAATAATAAATCCACTATTATATCCATCTATTATAGGTGGTGATGGTAAACTAATAACATCGGTTCATGAGGTAGTAGTCTTCTGTACACATGAATGATGATTTCATAACCCATTCGATGGAAGAAAAGATGGATATAAATAAATTCATTAATATAAAAACATATATGTATATGAAATATACTTATGATATTATATAATATGGATTTATTCATAATTTAATTATGTTTATGAAGAAATAAATTAAAAAATTAGATAGGGATACTTCTTCTTCATCAAAAAAATGCTTTTGGTATGAAACAAAATCCATCTTAGGTTGGATTTCTTACCAATATATATATTATTAGATTATTGTAAAAAATTAAGAATGTGATTTGGGACAGTAAATACATAACTAATGTGTTTTTTATATATCAAGAATAGAGGATAAGGGTCACCTTTTATATGTTAGGTGAGTGGAACACTTATAATATTTGTAAATAGAAACATGTTCCCTCATTTTTTAACATGATAGAAGGATCAAAAAAAGGAATATTATCAATTTTTTATTATATAAAATCTAAATAAGGCCACCAAATGTTGTTTTCATATGTTTATGGAAAATTCGAACCCATATCATTTTAGATTAACCCCCGAAAGACACATTTTAACCATAACCATAGTAAATAATTGTTAGTGTTTTAACTATTAATTATGTAAAAAAATATTTTTATCTTACTAGATAATGCAAATTATTATGATTCATAATATTGAATAAATTCTTAAAAATTCCATTCATATTAGTGTAAAATTGAAATTGAAATTTAATCCCATAGATGCGATGAGAAAACAGGGTTTCAAAAGATATATATAAAAGCTCAGATAGTTTTTAATATCAAAATTCTATATTAAAATGATTAAAATGATCTAAATTGGATTAATATATATATATATAATAACACTAATATCAATTTAAAATTAATTTTTTTAATAATGAAAATTAATATAATTTTTTAATGAAAATGATTTTTTCTATAAAAAACCATAATTTTTCAAAATTTTTAAAAAAATTAACCAATTAATAAATATATGAAAAATAAACCCAAAAAATCACATTATAATTTAAAATTTTATTTTATTTTTATCAAAGAAAAATTATAAATGTTTGAAAAATAATTTTATTATTTTTTGTAAAACTAAAAAAATAGTTTTTCAGAAAATGGTTTTTTCAAATCATATAATGATTTTTCTTGAAATTATGAAATTTTTTTAAATATTGTTTCTTTATATTAAACTATTATGATGAATATTTTAATTATAGTAATTACCCTTCCTATCAATAAATATAATGGCTAGGATATAATAGTTGTGCTTAAATGAAAATATTAATAATATGTAATGGTTATTTAAAACTCAATGTCCCATGTAAAACATCTTAAACATGTTGTTTTCTATAAGATAAGTTAAAATAATTATCGTTTTTAACACGTGATATCTAATAAAATTATATTTTTTTGAAAAATAAAATATTTCATAAAATCACGAAGTGTTATAGGGCATGTTAGGTTTAAACCCTGCACATTCCATTAGGAAAGTGTAGACCTTGTATTATCTTTTGATTCAAAAAAAAGAAAAGGTTCCATAGTGAGGCAATGCACAATACATCTACTAGGTTAGAATATATGTTTTTAAGATGGTGGGACGTTTCCCATATAAAATATAGAGTATTTTATTACTAGTTTTGTTTCCTTTTTCATTGTTGGACATGTACCAAAGAGTTTTATCTTACTAATTTTGGGTTTTATCAATGAAACTTAATTTAATTTATTTTTGAATTCATTATTTTTTTCTTTGATTCATATATATGTTCCATTTATCTAGTTTTGGGTCAGATAAATCATTACATATTCTTTTATATGGAGGTGTTAGTCTCTAACCCGCGGGGATTGGGATCTCCCTTCCGGTGTATGGAGAAATGGTTCAGGTGATAGTTTCAAAAAATATCTCAATATTTATCATAAAAAAATGGTATTATAGATCATTTTACAATCCTATTGTATTTATCATGGGATTTGTGGTATACTATAGATTTTATATTTAGGACACAAGAGGTTGGTTTCGATGAGTTTCTAGCCAGATCATCCCATGATGAGCTTCAAGATACCATGGGATGTTGGGATGTGTTTCTGTAATGCAGGGTTTTTAGCAAGATCACAATTTCTAATTTTTTTGAAGTTAAAAACGAGATTATCCAAAAAAATATTATTTCATATTTGTATGGTTTGTGGAAACATGTATCTAAGACATCTTCCTCAAACTCCACATGATTATGAAGTGAGAGATTAACTTAATGGGATTCTTGATAACGAGGCTATCATATGGGGCACTCATGACATGGATGAAAATTTAAATTTAGTTTACAACCTAGTTTTTGAGGCATAACAAGTTGTTGTAGGATAACTAATTCAAGCTCAAGTGTTAGTATATGAGACACCCCCTTCCATTAATGATGCAATTTAAACTCATGAGAAAGAGGACTCTATGGAAAAGATGAATTGGTCCTTTGAATTACAAGATACTAATTAGGATAAATGGGTGAAGGGAATATAATTTAGACTCGTGGGGTCCCATTGAGTGAGGGAAATATTCTTGGTATTGGGAGATCACAATGTTGGTGTGCATTAGATGTGTTTCAAGACCAACATCATTATATAGTTCTACCTTATGTAGGTTGTAATGGATGATAAATTTACCAATTTATATTCCCAAAATTATAATTATTTAATACAGTATAAATCACATACATCAAAAAGATATCATATTTAAAACATTATTCCCATAAATTAATAATAAAAAATGTGGTATTCATGGAAATTAAAAAACTACTACCAATAGAATATTAACCTATCCATTGGAATAGAAATAGGACTAAAAGGAATTGTAATCTGGCTAATAGAATAGTAACCTCACCTAATAAAGTATAATTACATTTTACGAATCTTATATATTCCAATGAGATCAATTTATATCATAGTATAATAAAATAGATGTTTTAAAAATTATAATGTAAGTGTCGTTAATTTTTAGTAAAACTAAATTATTATTTAAAATTTTATAATTAATATAATGATATAATATAAATTTTTTTACCAAAAAAATTAAAAATTAAAAATTTTCATACTTATAATTAAAATATAATTTAATGAGACCATAATAAATTTTCAATGTTATATAAAATCAGTTATAATATTAAATCAGTATTATTTGCATAAATGATGATTTTTATAAAAAAAATTAATTAATCACATTTAGAAAATAATTTTCATAAAATGGGGGCCATTTTTTAATTAAACACATTGAAAAATCGTTAGGGAAAATATTTGGGTTTTATCTAAAATAGTTGAATTTATGGTGAATAATAAAATATAGTAGTTTATGGTATTTAACATTTCAATCCAATAAATAAAATTTTCAGTCATGGATGATGTAATAAACCATTAGCTAGATTGAGTATTCTATAATAACTATACATAGTCATAGTTATCAACACTCATGAAAATCACAAGTTAAAAAAATCAAATGAATAAAATAATCGAAAACACCCTTATCCTCCCTTTACAAATACCTCTCATGACCACCCCTTCTCCTCAAACCTTATATTCCTTGGATATTACTAATATTCTATACAATTCTTATACAAAACATTATCTCTATGTACTAGACATTCATATCTCACTGAAATAATAATATGATGTCAAAAAAAGAGGTTCTCAAGGAGATAACTCTCAAGTGGTAAAATCCATCTTATTTCTCTTTTAATTTAATTTCTTTTTATTAACCTCCTCTCACTTCCAGTTCCAAATAAATCATGAAAATTATAGTAATATATATATATATATATTCTGTATTTTTATTGTTTCAATTGAATATCCATAATCAAATATCCTATCCTCTCTTTTTAATTCTAAAAAATAGAACATCATCCATGAGTTGTCAATTTACCACCTTCATAGATGATGTGTTCTCATTTTTTTGACTATCACAATGGAAATATATAAAACCATTTTTATAGTTAAAACAGATTATAATATGTGTATGTAAACTTATTTAATGTTTTATAAATAATATATAAAAAAATATTAAATAAAATTATACCACATCATGATAGTAGTAACAACCTCCAAAATAAACAAATCATTTTTTATTACCAATTAATTAAGTTATTCATCAATATGTAAAATAAAAAAAATTATATATATAAAAATTTAATTTTATGACATTGAGTTATGTCAATATAATTTCTCTTCTGGATAATTGTACCAACCTTTAAAATATCATCCATAATTATACACATGTGGACCAATCATGAAACCAGGATAATACTTTTCTCGATATAATGAAAATAAAAATAAAAACTCATCACAATTTCCAAAAATTATATGAGAAAAATTATAATAAATCAATCGTATATTGATTATTTTTTAATTAAATTTACAATTTTTGTAATTTTAATGTCCTAAACATTATTTACAAGTGTAGAAATCTTTCAGACATACGGTAAGGAATTCACTCCGATTATCTATTTTTTTATTTGGGTTATGCTTTCTCTCTCATTTCAAAAATATTATTATTAATTTTTGTTTTTAATCCCACTAAATGTTGTGTTTATTTTAAAAAAATATGTACCTAGATCAATTATTCATCATTTTATGGGGTAAAACATGTTTTATAAGGTTCCCTTTTAATACCTGCATATAAGCAAGCACAATTTAAGGGAATCTCCCAATTTCATACCCTTTTTAAAATACCCTCCATAATCAATTTTAAGCATCCAATGTTTTTCTAAAATCACTCCTTCTATAATGAAAAACAATCCTAGTTAATTTATAATTTTATGGTTACAATTATGCCTATATTGTATTTAAAGCTTCTTTTATATTTTCCATTAAACTGCACTAAATTACCTCATTTCTAGATTTTCTTAAAAACAATATTTATATTTTTTCACATCAGTTGGAAATAATATATTAATATATATGATTATTTTACCATTAGTATTTCTATGTATAATTTAAATCCATTATTTCATGGAAAACATTATGATATTCCAATTTGTTATGCCTTTTGAGATGACTATGATACCAATTTGTTTCCATAAGTAACCCTTGGGTTTATCCCTTATGTTTGATTCATTATGTTACACACATATAAAGAACATGTTATGATTATTGAAACCAAATATAACTCTAATTTATTGGGTAATTTTTTGTCTCATGAGATGTCATTTTGTGATAGGGTGTAAACCAAATACCTTTATGGGACTTTTCCCACCGTGTGATGTAGTCTTGTCAGTTTTTCATGACTCGTGTTAATGAAATGTTATATATTTCTTCCACATTCATGTGTATCAATTATTAAATTACCCTATGTTCTATATTATTTCTTCCATATTTTTATTATTACACCATGATTTTTTATTTCGTCATGTTATTCACCCAAACCCATGTGTTATTCTTATTTACCTTGTTTATTCCCTTACTGGGTTTCTAGATCATCCCTTTGTTCATGTATTCCCTAGGTCAACCTATATAGTTGTAATATCACAAAGTAATTTTTGAGATCATTTTGCCGATAAAATTAATGATTTCATAATTTTGGTTTCATGTTTTATAATTATGTAACTAATCCTCCAAATACAATAGAATTTATGATCCATGGTTTGTATTTGATGGTTAATTATTCATAAAAGCATGTAATTATATGTGAAAAAGTCCAGGGTTTCTATAATTGGTATCTAATGATGGTCTAGTAATTTTTGAAGATTATGAATATAAAATCTAAGTAATCACCCTTGGGGTAAATTAATCACCGTGTTTAAACTATATTTTAACATAGTGAATCACATATTAGGACTTACTTCCCATTTCCATGTTTATCCTTAATTGATTAAAGTTTTATTTTTTAGGTGCTTATTAGAAAAGTATTCAAGGCCCCCTAATTGTACATTTTTTGGCCATGTTAATTTATGAAAATTGGAAAACCAATTCCAAAATTAATTTTGATATACAATGTGATGATATCCCTAATTAATACCAAATATGAGGGGAATGGGAGCTCAAAACATCATGATAGTACAAACACAACTAGATGATGATCTGAAATATAACTTCAATCATTTGGAATCCCCTGTATATTTTAGTAATGATCATATTGTCTTAAAATCCTTTATATGAAAAAGACTCCCATATTTAGTAGACCTTTATATCCCATTATTTCAGAATAATGGATTAACTACATTAATACGATATTCTCTGTCATCCCATGCTCCAAAGATGAGAACTTTGTTCATGGAGGTATATAATTTTGATAGGAAAGCTGAAAAATGGTGGAAACTAATAAAAAAATACAAACCATAAGGAGTAAATTTAATCTATGTATTCAGAATAATTTTTTACAATATTTTTCATAAATATTTTCCACGAATAGTCTATCTTAAAATGAACAGGGAGTTCCTTAGAGTAAATAAATACGAGGATGATTTTATTGGGGTGTATAAAACAAAAATCATAAGAAATTGAAAATATTCCTCTATATTTTTCATTAACATTGAACGTATATTAGATCACTTATTTAGAAGAATAATGATGAGTATACAAAAACAGTAGTTGATTTGAGACTTTTATAGATATGAAGAGACTTTCTGTTGTGACCTTATGATTGAAAAGGAGATCATAGACTCTCAGTGATCTCAATGCAATAGAGATTGAAATCATAAAATGGAGTTTAATATTTTAGGATCAATAGATAAATATCCGGGAAAAAAAGAAAACCACAATTACGACATGCCAAAAGGGTGGGATGAAGCATTCTTTAAACCGTCTAAGGGGAATAAGGAGATACTTCCAATTTGTTAGAGAGGGGAATCAAGATAATTATTACAAAATAGATTTGGAGAATCCCAATAATGATGAATAATAAAGTAAGGTTCATATCAACACTTAGTCTATACTATAGTGTTTGAACTACAAGTTACATTAGAATTATGAGGAAAATTTCTATAATCAATGGTTTTTCATAGGAAATCAACAACAACATCCTCCCAGGAAACAAATAATGGAATATGTTATAACTACTACTGTGGTGGTGTGTAGAAATTATTAGTTGATATTCATAATGGTTATTCATTCAATAATAGTGAATTTACTGTTTGAATCTATTTCTACACATTGCTTCATATCATTGTATTTTAGTAGAACAATTCAAACACCACCTCAAAATATGCAGGTTGAGTTATCTATCACAATAAAAAATAGGGAAATAATTACCTCCAAAACATATAACTCATCCCTAGTAAATATATATGTATAGGATCTCTGAGAAAATTTCATCTTACTTCCTTTAGTACAATTTGTTGTTATTTTTGGAATGAATCAGATATCTTTATACAAAGACAACATCAACTATCAAGAATGGAATAACTCCCTTCGCATACCATGGATTACCCCAATTATTTATATGTTTATGGAGGATGATGAATCTCATATAAAATAAAAATCAAAATTGCTGATATTATTGACTTATGATCAAGAATAAACATCTCAAATGATTGAGAAAAAGGAGAGAATCATTCTTAAAGACATTAATTTTTTGAGGGACTACAAAGACATGTTCCCCGAAGAATTTAAAGGCCTTATCCATAATTCATAGGTTGAGTTGTCAACTAATCTTAATCCAAGATCGCTCCCGATATCAATGAACCCTTATAGAATTACATCCACTGAGTTCAAAGTACTAAATAAGTAATTACAAGATAATCTGGACAAGGGTTCCATATGCCGAAGTGCATCACCATGGTGTGTGATAGTCCTCTTCATCACGATGAAGAATGTATAAATGAACATATCTATTGATTATAGTAAGCTCAATAAAAGCATGATAAAGAACATGTAATGTGTTGTTGAGATAGATTACATGTTTAATAAACTATGTGGGTCCAAGTATTTGTCAATGAAGAACCTTCATTCAGGATATGACCAATTAAACGTGAATAATGAAGATATTCTATAGACTACCATTAAAACGAAGTATGAAAAATATTAGTTCATAGTGATCTCCTTAGGACTCACTAATTCTCCTTAAATATTCATGGGCTTATTGAATATATTTTTTATATATTAAATCAAAAACACTTTGTTATATTTATCAATCATACTGTGATATACTTCAAAAGCAAGGAGGTCCATGAGGAGAACATTAATTCTATTATACTGGCATTGGGAAGGGAGAAACTATATAAAAATTATAGTATATGTGAGTTCTATATAGAGTACGTATCTTTATTGAGGAATGTTATAATCAGTAAATGAATATCCATGTACCCATCCATGACAAAGGTAATCAAAGAGTGGCCTAGGAAAACATATGTAAGGGAGATATATATTTTCTTTAGACTAGATTGGTATTAATGATGATTTTTTAAGAATAGATAAAAATATTCAAAACCATTAACTGAGATGAATCAGAAGGGAGTATAGTCTCTTTTGACTAGTGACTGTAATACTACTTCAAATAGTTGAAAACGAGGATCAGCAATGCTCTGATACTCACACTAATAATAGCTGTGGAACACTTATTGGTATAAAATGATGCTCCAATGAAGAAATTATGTTGTTAATTAATGTAAAATGATAAATTTATATCCTAAAATTATGGTATTTGAAAATTTAGGAGAAACAATATCCCAAAAATGACCTAGAGTTTGGAAGCTATGATCTTCACAATGAACATCTGGTGGAATTCTATATATTAGGTGAAGTGTGAGATATAGATTGATCATAAGAGACTAAATTATATATTTAAATAGAAGGTAAATAATATGCACTACTGAAGACAGTTAGAGAAAATCATGTTTTATTACTTCTCAATCCACTACCATTATGGTAACGCAAATAATGTGGTGTATGGTCTAAGTAGAAAGGATCCTGCAACATTATCAATGATGAAAATTTTAAAGGATCCAATATTATTGGGCTTTAAATGGATGTTCATGGGAATAATTATGGAATTAACATCATAAATCCTTTTTCAAATGACTTCTCAAACATTCCATATAGAGAAAATAAGAGATTCACTGTGAAATAATGCACAAATTCCGAAAATGGTGGAAAATAATTGAAACAAAAAATCCATAAAGATAAAAATTGATGAAAAAGAAGTCATATGATTTTGGTTACAAATATATATACCATAAAATGTATATTTAATGGATTTTATTCTGAATAAAATACAAAACTCATCGTTTTATATTCACCTAGGTATAATGAGGATGTATCGAGATCACCAATGGAACTTTTTTGGGACCAATATAAAGATGGAGATTGCTAAAAACACATAAAATTTCATTATATTCCAGCAAAGTGAAGGATGAAAGGAAAAAACCGATTGGTATTATGAAACCATTACCCTTACCAACATGAGAAATTGGAAACATCACCATGGACATTATCACATGAAATCTAAATAAAACCATAGAAAATTATACCATATCGATCGTTGGGGATCTTCTTACAAAGACATCTAAATTTATCACAATTCAAGAGGACTTCAACCTTGATCAATGTGAATAGATATACATCAATGAATTGTGGAGGATATATGAATTACCACAATCAATTTTACACTACCAAGATCCGAGATTCACCTCCCTCTTTTGGAAAAGTCTCCAACATGCAGTAGATGCTGATCTAAGTTTCAGTACAGATTATCATCATCAAAATGATGTCCAATCTCAGAAGAATATTTAGACACATGAAGACATGTTGTAATTAAGTTATATGGACATTAAAGGGACATGGGTCCAACATTGAACTCTATTTGAGTTCTTGTACAACAATCATTTTCACTCGAGTATCCAAATAGATCCATATGAATCCCTTTATGGTAAAATATATAGAACAATGGAATTCTATGAAGATGTTATTGAACATAAGCTTACAAGAACTGAAATTACTGTTGAAAGGGTAGAAAAGGTGAAAACCATTTAGTAGAACATCAAGGTATCCAAAATTATATAGAATATACATGCATACAATATTCAATGGGTCTTGGAGTTTATGGGTGGAGACATGGTATTCCTCTCTATATATCTGTGGAAGAGAATAATGAATTTTAGGAAGAATGGAAAAATATTTCATAGGTACATCATCCCCTTTGAGATTCTGAAATGTGTCAGAGTTGTGGTCTATTCACTAGAACTTATTCCAAACATTTCTTATAAACATGATGAATTCCATGTATCTCCCTTGAGGTAGTCAATAACATTTCCCTCATTTATTTTAAATTTAATGTTTGTATGGTTGGAAAATGATCTCTATTATGAGTAGTGACTAGTGAATATCTTAGACACTAGAGATAATGTTTTACGCAATAAGACAACTCAATTAGTAAGTACTATGGAAAAACCGTATGTACTCAGAGGTAACATGAGAACTAGAGGAAGGGATGAAGGAGAAGTACTCTCACCTATTTTCACATTAATATTTAATAAGAAATATAGATGAAAAAATTTAATAAAGGAGGAAAGAATGTAACAAACCATAATTTTATCAAAAGAAAATTACTTATAAATATTTGATATAGTTCTGAACACTCACATCACATAGGAAAACATAAATACAGTATTCTCATAAATTATGAAATAAATAGGTGGTATTCATAGATATTAAAGAACCAATGTTAATGGATTGGTATTATAACCATCCAAATACTTATATAACCATTTGGAATAATAATTCTTCCAATAAAATAGTAACCTCTGCAACAAATATATAAATAAAATTTATGAATCATATAAATTATAATATGATATATTTATATCATGGTATATGAAAATAAATATTTTAAAAATGATAAATTAAGTGTTGGTATTTTCTGAAATGTTACCGCTTATTTATAATTTTATAATTATTATAATTACATAAAATATAACTTACATTCAATAAATAGATTCATAAATTAATATGTTTTTCTCTTATTATATGTTAATTTTATGAGAGCTTAGTTAATTTTTCAATGTGTTATAAATTCTGTGACAATATTAAAATCTATATTTTTTAAATAAATAAAGTTATATATTAAAAATAAATAAATTACACATATTTAGAAAATTATTTTCATGATTTGAAGTCATTTTTGAGAAATAAATGTTAAAAATTGGTGAGGGTTATTTTTTAAAAAATTTATAATAGTTGAATTTTTTCTGAAATACTGAAATACCATATTTTGCAGTATTAACATTTTATGAAAAATACAATTATTTTTATTCATGAATGATTTAAAAACATTACTTCTATATCACACACCCTATTTTCTCTAAATAGTTACAATAATAAACAAAATTTATTGTCTTTAGACAAAATAATAGAAATATAGATAAACCAATCAAAAACACACATATCCTACCCCCGATAAATACCACCACACACCACCTCTTCTCCTCACACATTCTAAGAATTGGATCATGATAATATTATGGAAAATCCCTCTTTATAATATATTCACCATTTTCTATCATTTCTATTTTCACCAAAATACTAATTCCAATTTCCTTAAAGAGGTTCTCATTGAGACTACATTGAAGAGGTAAAATTCTATTTCATTCACTTTTAATTTATTTTGTTTTTTATCGTCATATATAATTCTATATAAAAATTAGGATTATAACTAAGGTGTTATATATATACTATAATTTAATTATTTCATTGTAATATCTATCATCCAATCTCAGATCCTCTTCTTTTAATTCTAAAAATTAAAACATCATGAGTGAGGTGTCAATCTACCGCCTTCATGGATGATGAGTTTTATTTTTTCACTACCAACATTAAAGCTAGTCATAAAACCATTTTCTGGTTAAAAAATATTATAACATTTTTCATAAAGACTTATTTAATTTTATCGAACCCCTATATACAACTAATAATATATAAAATGATAATAGTTCATGATGGTCGTAAAAACCACCAATGAAAACGAATAATTTTTCATCATTAAAACATTGTCAAATAATGAATCCACTTTTCAAACAAAATAAAATGATATATGGGAAAATTAAATTTTTTAAGGTGAATTGATACCAAATAATATCACTTTTGGTGAATTATTCCATTTTGATATGATCTTCCATTATTATAGACAAGCAAACAGATTGTGAAACCATGAAGAGAGTACTACCAAAACATTGAAAATAAACTCTAAAAATAATCAATCCTTTAATAATTGAACACAAAAAATTTATAAAAATTCAAATATATATTTATGATCTTCCAAATATAATTATTAATTAATCTAATATGATTATCAAGAACATTATGTACAAGTGTAGAAATTTTTTGAACATATGTTAAGGGATTCTTTCTGAAACAGCATTTTTTTTTCTCAGGCTACACATTCTCTTCTATTACCCAAATGTAATTATATATTCTAATTATTTAATCCTAAAAAAATCACTTTTTAGGTTTACAACATATGTACCTAGCTCAATTATTCTTTTTTTGAAGAGGAAAATCTAGTTTTATAATGTTCCCTTTTCAATTCCTCCCAACAATAAATAGGGATTTATGAGAACTTTTAAATTTTATGGAAATTTTAAAGTACAGTAAATAATCTATATTAAGTCAAAAATATTTCCGAAAATTAAAAAAAATAGAAAAATATATATCAATTAATTTTTGGTTTTATAAAAAAAATTGTTCATTTTTTCCCTTTAAAGGATACTTTATATTTTCCCTAAAACCGCACTAAAGTTGATCACTTATAATTTTTCATAAACACTATTTTTATATGTTTTACCTTTATTTAGATATAATTATTCATTATATATTCTTATTTTACCTTATTAATGTCTATTTAGGATTTAATCCCATAATTTCATGGAAATCATTATGATACTTCCATTTTTTATTCCTTATGAGATGATTACGATACCCATTTAATTCATTAGATAACCCTTATGTTTATTCATTACATTATATTTTTCATTAGGAACACATATTCATGGACATGCTATAATGGGTGCACCCATATAGGGATCCAATTCATTGGTTAATTTTTAGTTTCATAATACATCATGTTACGATAGGGAGTATTCCTAACTCATTTGTTGGACTTTTTCCACCAAGTGATATAGCATTTGACGCTGGATTTGACTCATTTTGTTATCTTATTATATGTTTCTTACACATTACTATATATCCATGATTACATGATCCCATATTCTATATGTTATTATTTGATATATTTATTCTTGTTCCATGTTTTTTTATTTTATAAGGATATGCCTTCTTACAATGTTTATATTCTTATTTCTTATATTTAATACAATAATTGGATTTTTAGTTCATACCATGATTCAGGTATTCCCTCGATCATCCTATGATGATGTTAGATCCCAATAGAAGGTAGGATCTCATTTTAGAGTTTAAATAAAATATATATTTATTTTGGTTTAATATTTTTTAATTATGTACCTAATCATCCAAAGACACTAGAATTTAAGATATTTGGAATATATATTATAGTTAATTATACTTAAAATATTTAAGGACATGTGTAAAAGTATAAGGGCCTTATATAGATTAAGATGTAATTTCTATAGAGTTTCTCTCCTTTTAGTGGGATGATTTATCAGCTTATGAGTACACTAATCAGTTTGCAGATCTAGTTATTTTCTCTACAGAGGTGGTGATGAATGATTACATAAATGCTAAAAAATAAATGAATAATTATTGGCCAGGTACATAACCATATGAATACTTATAGAATATTACCATAAAATAATACATAGTATATAGATATAAGATGTGATAAATGAATGTTGGTGAAATTACTGGCTTCTATAGACCATCTATTTCACACAATGGAAGCATTATTGGTTCTCTATGAAAGAAGATGATGTAGGATGCCAATTACATGGGTGGTGGGTTTGGTTCACAGATGGATAACTCCTCTATAAATTCTCTGTGTCTAATATTTTCCCTTAAACATTCAATAATTCTACCATGATTGGGAACAAATGATGTACTTATCCAATATCCATGAATATTTTAAATGATGGTGGTATCCATTTCCATATGTAGTGGTTTTTCATGATATGTCCACCCATCATTACTTTCAAGTATCATCATATCTAAGGGAAACTATTTTATAATAAAAATCTTCAATGAATTTTGGAATATATATATATATATAGACTTTTGGAGTAAACTTCCTTCACATAGTGGATGTGATTTTAATGGATCAACACTGAAGTGGATACAATGAGAGGTACCATTTATATTCCAAAGTCTCTATAAAATACATTATTTACGGTTGATTTCTCATAATCATATATATATTCTCATTTTTTTTATATTCTAAAACAACCAAACAATATTGTATAATTTTTTATGTAGTTGTAAATGCCTTTGGTAAAGTCAAAGGAGTGGGGATTAGATCTCCATATTTTTTCCCATGATTTTTTATTATAGAGTTATTCTATATTTTCCTTATTATAGGTATAGTAGTTTCCAATTTTATCATTGATATTGATTGGATTTTTTCTCATTATTCCATGATTGATTTCTATCATCAATGTCCCATTCTTTTCCACTAATGTGTTATCTCGATTGTTTTTTGGACAGTGGGATTTGAGGTATGGTAATGTAGTTCCATCCTTACAAGATCTTAGGATTTTTTTCATTTGTTACAGTCATGTAAAATGTTGTTCTTCCTTTTTACAATCATCCCATGGTTGTATAGGATTTCAATGATGTCTTCCCATATGAATTCCCCATTCTTCATCCATTGATAAATGTAGAGTTTGTGATTGATTTTGTATAGTGGAAACATATAATTTCTATAATATTTATCATATATAACCTACAATGTTAAAAGAGAATGTGGTCTATTTGGATAATTTGAAAGATAAATGTTTTTTCACCTATAGGTTTCTCAATGGATGAATTCAATTTCATTTCCTAGATTTTTTGTGGTTTACTTCATTTTTTACATTGATTATTAAATGTTGAAATAGTTAACAATTAATTGATTGTACCCTTTTAACCATATGTATTAGTTGAAGGGAGTGATGTGGTTTTTGAAAGTTGATATTCAGCCTAGTTATCATCAAACCATAGTTTGGGATTCCAGGGTTTTAAAGACCAATTTATGTCGTAGGTATGGATAATATGAATATCATTTCATACCTTTTGTTTTGAATAATTCCTCTATCATTTTTAGTTAATTTATTATTTATATATTATATATATATCTCAATTCCATTTTTTAGAACTTTTATGTATTATACTACGTTAATCAATACCTTTGGCTGAGAAATAGAACCATATAATTCTAGTTTTGGAAATATTTAAAAAAAATAAATTTATGGGAAGACACCGAAATGATTTTTTTTGATCTATTAAGTTAATTTTCTAGGATATTTTATTTAAGAATATGGTTTTTTAGTAGATCCTGAAAAAGAGAAAATTATTGTTTCATGGGAAAACCATGAATAATTTTTGATATACATTAGTTACCATTATGGAAAATGAATTTCTGGTGGGTTTTCAATGATTTATAAAAAAATACATCATCAATCGTAAATATTGTCAAGAATGGGGTGAGTTTTTAATGGGTTGAGAACCCATAGAATTCCTTTTACAAGTTGATATATCAACTAATTTCGACGCATATTCTTTTATTACCTGGTCCTGATAAGCTGCATTTTTTTATTTTGATTCTTATGGTGCTATTAAAGGTTGTGTTCTTATATAGGATGATTATGTTGGGGCCTATAGATCTCATAATATTCTAATTCAGGAGAATATTTACCAAACTCTTGGTTTGGAGCCTTTGGTGGTTATGGATGAGATTAATTAATAGAGGCACCACATTTTTTGGGAGAGAATCATAGTGTGATCAGATCATAAGAGTTTAAGATATATGTACTCTCATAATTTCATGAATTTTAGAAAAAATTTATTGGAGTAATACCTCCATATATATAAATTCAATATCAACAACATTCATGGGAAGAGGAATGTTGTTTCTAAATCTCTCATCAAGAATGTTCCACCATAATCTATTTTTTAATAGAATGAGGATTGGAACATGATATGGTTATTTTTAGTTGAATTTGGTTACGTAAGAGGATGAATCAGGTGTGGTTCTAACCAGTGTTAATTTTTTATTAGCTCTCCTTAAGTCTATTTTTTAGTCTTAGTTGCATGATAATGAGTATAAAATAATCAAGGAAACCCTTTATAATTGGTAGACCATTGATGGTTGGTCTATCCCTTGTTATGTAATTTTCTACATTGGGGACTAGTTTTTTATGACATCATCTATCAGAAAATAACTACTATGTGATTATTATTTTTCTTTTAGGATACATTAACCCTCTTTCTATGATGATGTATTAGCACACAAGAAGATGTTTCTGATGGTTGTGTATGATGGGAAACATTATTGATTTCTTGATCCACTGTTACACCTACTGGTTGATAAGTCATAGAACTTTAAGCATTCATGTTTACTCCAATATATTCTTATTGTGGTCTAGAAATGGGATGAGGGATCAATGGAATTAATTTTTGGATTACCAATGTCTCCCCAAGGGATGTATATTTTATGGGTGGGGATTGATTAGTTGATAAAATATGGTGACTTTAATTTAATAATGGTCACAGCTAAAGTGGAAGATATATGAAATCCATATGTATTGTATATTATGAGATCGTCTGATGGAACACTATAATAAATGCATGTTATAACCACATACCAAAACAAATAGTTTTTAAAACCCATTGTTTGAGGTGGTCCTATCCCAGTGGTTCAAAAAAATAATTTGGATACTCTGCATGGAAAAATACTATAGAAATGGTTTTAAAACCCCATTTTCATATACTATGGTGGACCAATGGTTTTTTAAAACAATTGGTAGATAGGATTATATTTTAACAATTTGAAAGAAACTTTGGTATAGGCTTCCCATGGGCTCCTCATTCCATCATATTTTCATCTAGAGACATAGAATTCACTATTTAGAGTTTTTCCCGCTAGTGGAGATCTCACTTATCATCTTATTTTAATTCCATTCTTCCCCATTATTAAATAAATGTCTTCCAAATCATTATGGTATTCAAATAAACATGAATTTTATATTTATTCTAGGTCTAAAACACCATGGTAGATTCATTTTTATATCTTCAGTTAATTTAGTTTCATTTGTTTAACTCTTCTTATTGATGTTGAAAAATGGTTTTACAAATATATATTGATTGGGAATCGTGTAATTTTACGGTATTTAATTCTTTAATATTCTGGGTATTTAAATGGGATACAACCATCTATAAAATTTTATTTTTTTATAAGGTTATTATCTTATTTTAATCCATTTATGGGACCTCATTAGTAATGGTTCTTTCGATATAATTATCATTATTTCATTTTCTGATATTTGGAACCAAATTTGACTCTTTTCCACTTATAATTTTTTATTTTTTGTTTTCCACAAACATTTTAAAAAGGATTCACTTATATATACATAAATATAAGATGTTTATATCACTATAATTACCCACCATGAATGTATTTTTTTTCAATTATATCTTGTCTTTCAAGACTCATAGTTGAAGGGAAGAGTCACTAAGTCACCTCTCTATAGGTCAATTATACCTCGCCAATTTATTCACTCAGTTATTCCTCATTAAAATAAAACACATAGGTATTTATATTTTATATCTAAAATTATAATAATTAAACACTAGACGCTTGGTGAATGAGGAATCAAAAGAGTTTTAATGTTCCCCCATGGATATGAAACATTATTTGATTCAACTCTATATATATCATAAAAATATATAATTCAATATATTTAAAATGTGTAAATTGAAAAATATTGTGGTACCACACATATCATGATAAGTTTGAAAACATGTAAAATATTAAGGGGTATCTTTTAAGGATCACTTATCATAGAAGTGAAAAAATTCCATATTAAAGCACTACATTGTAAACAATTTGTATGCATATCCAAGAGTACTAGTTATATTCCTCACACATGAGGCCATATGTCATTCCAAGAACTGTTAGAAACTAATTATAATAGTTATAATAACTAATAATTTTATTTTAAAATTCTATATATACTAATTGAATCAATTAGTGACTCTAATACAGATATATTGTGACTAAACAGCTAGTAATGGTATGTAACATACACTCTAAACAATCCTAGAAAAAAACCTATAACAAAAATACCATAATCAAATTAAATCAATTTAATTTAAATATAAAATACAAATAATCAATGCATATACCAAAAATAGGTTCTATATCTTCTATAACTTAATAGACTCCTCATCCACAAAACACATACATCCTAAATAACATTTAATGATTATTTGTTTATATTCCCATACTACATGACCCATTTTATATATATAACACCACATTGCATGTGTTTTATTTCAACCATTATTACATAAAAATGAATAGTTTCACACTCCTATATAAATAGATATAGAATCTAGTCCCACACTCTAAGAGTTACATGAAACAAAACCTAAGATAACTATATTAAACTAATAACCATGATAATCATTCATATCACTCCTTTATAAAAAAAAATTCCAAAATAATCTTTATGAAAATTGGATATCTCACTTATGGAAAAGTCTACTTCATGAAAATCCACCAGCTTAGAAGTGTTCCATAATACAAAGAATGAACCCGCACATTCTCCATCTAAGATATACTAATTTAGATTCATCATTTTCCATCCCATTAAGATGCACAAAACAAAATGTATATAGTGATAAGAGTACAAATTATCCTTCCCTAAAAATAATTATTGATGATATTGAACATCAACTGTAGGTTCCATCCTCATATAAATCTATGTCATTATCATTCTTAAAATATATAGAGAGTCAATTTTCTTACATTTATCTCATTGTGTGTTAGGATTCAACTTAACATCTCTCAATATGGGAAACCACTAATTATGGATTCATCCAAAAAAATACCATAATTTATGTGTACTTAAGAAGATGGTTACTTTGGAAGTCTATACATTTATACATAAATTTATGGAATATGAATAACCATGGTTAAAAAATGAATAAAATAAGATATAAAAAACTAAAATTATAAAAACATTTTTTATTATTATATATATTTATTAATCATTGATATAATTTAATTTGTTATCATGATTTTATATTTATAATATTTTTAATATACATATTATTTATTTCATTTATATTATTATTATCTGATAAACTATTGGTTTATTTATGGTTTTATTAAACATGAAAAATTGTCATTTCCTTAAATATATTTTCAATTTAACTTCAATATTATTTAATTTAATGAATGTAAAATAGATAACATTTTTTATAGAAATATAAAACTTCAATGAATCACTGAGCTGATCACAATTTAATATCTAAACAATTTGGAGATATTTTTTAGATTATTCATTTAACAATGTATTAGATAGATATCACATATAAATACAATGATATTATTGAGTTGGAGGAACTTTGTGGAGTTTTAAATATTTTTACAACCATATAACCAGATATAGATTTAATAAAAACTATAATTTATAGTTTCATAGTGGGGAGAATATGAAATCAAAAACTTTCCATGATTTTAATTAGTGGAATGGATTTGAGAATTTATTAGATGATTCATTTCTATTTATTCATCATCATGTCAAAAAATAATTGTTAAAAAAATAATTCTTATATAAGATCTCACTTGATTTATATAATATAAATTATGATGTCAATAGGATGAAAATAATTAAATGATGATTCCATGACTCTAATATATCAAAAAATGGGGAAAATAAAAAAAAGATGAAATTTATAATCAAACTATTTCATGGGAAAATCACATATTGAATTTATAATTCTTCCATTGATTATATTGTTACCTATTTTATGGATATACTTAAACATAATGCAAAAATTCCTACAAACCATTAAATGGAATGAAATTTAGTTGACGAACATGGATTTTCTAGAAAAAAAATTAGGTTTTCCCAGAATATTGAAGATAGTACTAGGATGAAACTGCGGAAAAGAATGATTGTAAAAAGTATGGAACATAACAATGAATAATAAATGATAATGGAAAACTCTCATTTATTCCAAATAAAATATAATGTTTCACTTTCAATTTATTACCATACTCTATAATTATTTAATATTCGATGAAATTTCACTAAATATGTTATTTTATTATACTAAGAAAAATAATTATAATGATGTGTTCATTCATCTTACTAATGTATTTCCATTGAACACATTTTCTTCTTGATATAATGATATTTTAGCTTACATGTGTAATCTTGGGTTGGGGTCCATTATTTTATGGTTTTAATATGTTTGGGAAGATTCATACTTTGCATAGAACATGGAAAGTTTTCTTACATATTTATATCCTTCCCCCATGAATATGTGTGAAAAAACAATCACTTTCATGATTATACTCATATATGGACCTTATAATCCTAGAAATGATATATATGTATACATTAAAACTTTAATAAAACAGTTGAATAATATATATATGGTGGGTGTTTTCACATAGGATTCGTGTTTGAAAAACAAATTTCAGATACATGTTGTGCTAATCTGGTTGATAAATGATTATCCAACTTATCAAATGATTTTCAGATTTAGAATGAATTTAAGACTATCATGTCATATTTGTATAAAGAATAAATGATCCATGAAACTTATTTATCACTATAGATTCATTTTAATGTGACATATTCAATTCTTTTATATTGATCATCTATATAGGAATTATCGTTGATGGTTTGAAAAATCCATGAATAATAAAAATATACCATATTACATATATATAAAGTATCCATATAGGGAATTGAATGATGTTATAATTTAATTCAAGAATAGTAAAATGAAATATATAAATCGAAAGAATGTTTCCCCTATAAAAAATTCCATTAGAATAAGAAAGTTTTATTCATTGATTTGCCTTATTGGTCAAGCAATTTGAAACTCCTTTTCGGGGATGTAATGCACAATGAAAAAAATGTGAAATGTTTCTCTAAATTATTATAAATTTCAACGGAATTAAAAAATGTGGTTTATAATCTTGGAATGACTTGGTATATTGGGGTATTAGACAAATACCTCATCATGTGTGAATTAGTGAATATAAATGGAATTTTTTATGTACTTTTTATGTGATGAAACCATTAGAAAAAATATCATTTTTTGGAATTACTAGACACTATGAAATGTTATTGATAGAAATTAAAAGAAAATATCAATATGGGTCAACAAACTATTGTTTAATATGATTTATTTGAAGAATAAATAATATCAGATCGTCTTGCATGAGTTGATTCCAATAGAAATACTACACATACTAACCAATAAATTATGTGTGGTTGTTATTCCATTATTGTATTTTTATATTGATATTTGTGTTAGTAATTTTTCAATGTTATTCAAAAACAAAATATTTTATGTGAAACTATTATCTTCATGTGAGTTGGCGGAAATATTTACTCCATCATATTTCACTTTCATGCTATACCTAATTATCCATCTTCAAACTAAGATTCTTCTAGGAGGACCTATTTATTTTCATTGGATATATCCAACTAAATGAAATATGTATATATTGATGTCTTATTTATATAATATGAATCATATTAAAGGATATATAGTTGAATTATACCTGGCTCAAGAATGTATGTATTTCTATTCAATGTATTTTCCTGAAGTGGCTATATGATTAAATTGAAAAATAAAAAATAATGATGAGTAGTATGATAAAATTGAGTGCATTTTTCCTTCACATCCAAAAATATTTAGAATTTTCAAATCATATATGCTGACCATATTAGGACTTGAATAATGATAGATGAGAAATCACACAGTTCTATTTATGTATTATTTTTTCAATTATTACTAATTGAATGTAAATTAAACATATATATATTATATCACAACTCGTGTAGTTTTTTAAATCCGTTTAAATTTTTTTATTTTTTTCTTAATATAAAATAAAGAAGTTATATATAGAAATAATCATGCATTATATTTTATAATGATAAATCCTATACATTTTGTAGATTTTTCTTCCTGGTTAAAATTGATGGAAAAATAAATATTTTAGTAAAAAATGAAATTAATATTTTGTTTATTTTAATAATAATTTATATTTTCTTTATTTAGTTTTCATGTTGACTCTATCTATGTGGAAATAAGATCATTGGATATTGTTCAAAATTCTTTTGTTGGTGAAGGGAAACCCATTATGATCATTGTGTACAAATTTAATTTCACTGAATGAGAAATGATTTTGAGAACACAACATTATAATGTTATGGTACCATCCAGAACATATATTTATTACAATTTATCAGATATTAGAACATTAATAGAAAATTAATATTTTTATGGATTCATTGAGAAAATGTTAATATTAGATTATTACTCTCACAGTTGACTAACTATGATGAAATTTAAGTGGTTTCATTCAAGGACGATACATGGAAAATTTATTGATGACTATGTATTTTGAGTTTTTTCATTACTCAAGCTCTTACTACTAATGAGCCATATATATTGACATCAATGGATAAACAAGTTATTTATCTGAATGATCATTTATGACCTGAATTTGGTGTCATTATTGACATAATCCTTAGACATATTTTTTAAATTTGATATGATGAAATTGAAATATTCTATGATCCCATTTCACCGATCAATTTATTACTTTTTATGACTACAATATTTCTATTTTCAATGTTTATTGTGAACTTGATGTTTTTTGTGGTAAATATATAGAATACTACATATGTATTCTTTGATATTTTGGCTTATCTTGACTAGGGTCATTAAGGATGGTTCTATTAATATTTATTTTTTATAGATTACATATATTTTCGAATCCAAATTGACCTTCATGTTAATTTTCCGTATCTACTTGTTATAGTTTTCATTGATTTTTTTTCTAGTATTGAAATGAACTGTATTGGATCCAACCAAACCAAAAATTGTGAAACAAATTAATTTAAAATAAAAATATTAATTGAATTAAAACATATTAAACTAATTTAAATTAAAATTTGAATGAGTGAAAATTCTGACGAAGCCAAAATAAAGAAAAATGACTTATCCCTAAATATGAACGAAATGGTATAACCAAAAAATGATAAATAACCTAATAAATTAACCAAAATTAAACAAATTACTAAACCAAAATTGATTTTAATTGAATTAAATATGTAACATAACTATATCATACCCCTACTAAAAATTATAATATGAATATATTGATTTTTCTATGACATATTTTTTAGGTTTTGATATAAAAAGCACTAAATATAAAATTATTCTCTTATGTATATATGTTTCCTTTATTTCACCTGACAATTGGAATTATATTAATTCATGTCCAATATTATATCTTATTTTTCTTACACACGAGTTTGAATTTTTTAAATAATTATGTATTTGTTTTCAAATGATGGAAATTAAAAACATTAAATATCTATCAAAGAAAAAGGAAAGATCGAAAATAATCATCGAATCAGAGATATGGGTATCCCGCTTGAATTAACTTCTAATCCAAATCCACCACCTAGGAGGACGCTATTCCCTATATAGCCTACTGGTAGTAGTGCTCAACCAGATGATGCAAGGGGGTAATGGTGCTATGCACCCCACTTGGAATACTCTATAACACAATATCCCTTCCTCTAACATATCATATAGAATATTTTTTATTAGATAGTATCCATAGAGTGGCCTAAGATATTAAGTTCACCTATGTTTTCACTGACATTTTTACATGATTGTCTGGACTTATATTTTCCTTATCTGAATAAGGATCCTACTCCCCATCCATATAAAACATTCCCATAAACATCTACACCACATTCATATAAATTTTATTCCTTCTCTCATAGATTTGATATTCATGATCCTTTGACTTCTAATCTGAAAAATTTTGAGCCACTAGAGTAGTCACTTTGTCCCACTTCTTCTATATAGTTTGATGATCAATCATAGCCTAGGGATCTACTGGTAACCATCGTCTAGACTACATCAGCGATATTTATCGAACAATATTATTTGTTTTGACAATAATTTATAATGATTATATAATGTATTGATATAATATTTGTTATTTCTTTCACTAATGGATCTTTCACTATGCACTATGGGTGTACAAAAATGCGTGTTGTGTGGAAATTATGCATAAATTTAATGGTTGGGTACAAATAAGTCAATAAAATGATTGAAAAAACATATAGAAAATGTACATATCTTATGGTGACTCATTCCAAATAATCCAACATCATTCCCATCAAGACAATATCCTAGAGACGCCTTCCAAATGATGTGATGGATAAATCTTTGGTCCTAATATGGGTAAGAAAATTCATTGGATTTAATATTATTGTTTATTTTATTTATATGAATTAGTATTTTGGTGATATATTCATTATAATTCTACTGGAAAACATGAACGAAGGAATTAGGTGAGATTATAGGGAATATAATAACGGGTTATAATGTGGCTGGCATTCAAGATTAGGTACAAATTTGGAGGCCAAACCTTTCATGATTGAGTGTATAGTAACACATTATTGGGAAATTATTTCTTATCTATATAGTACATAGTTCATGTTATTAATAGAAATTGAGGTTTTTGAATGAAAATTACCATGATTTTCAATAGTATTTAGTTTTTTATTATTGAAAATTATTTTTTAAGAGGTATTAGGATGAACGAAAAAACAAGGATGCTATAAAATACCTCCACATTTATGGAAGACTGCGATGCCAGACCATGAGAGAAAGCGGGTACAATACTTGTTCCAAACATTTATATTTTAATAAATTATACAAATAACATCTCTTGAATTGTAAATTTTTTGGATTCCCTTGAATTTTTATCAAAACAACTATATTGCATAATTAGATTGTTTGGGATATGTTAAAGATATCATTATAATAATGGTGTGTAAAATGGATTTTAAAATAGAATACTTTCTTGTGAAATCCTATATAACCTCTTAATAATATATGAATGTTTAATATGATATATAGGAAGAAATATGAAGTGCTATTGTGGTGAATTTAATGAGGTAATTGGAAATTGGTTGGTGGGGAATGGTTATGATAAATTTCAATGATATCAGAAACATCTAATTATTTTAGAAACAAAGAAGCAGATATAATGTTTATCTTTAAGAAGTTTGGAAAATATATATAATGAATATAAATACAATGCACGTCATATCCATTAATCATTAACATAAATGATTTATGACTATATGTTAAAATTAACCAATATGTTCTTGCTACATAAGGTAATCCAACATCATTGAAATATTGAAATAAAATTATAAGGATCATCTAGTGTAAAATTCATCTTATTGGGAAGTTCTATTTGGTATGGAATTATGTTAAAACAGTCCATTGAAATATATCTAGACATCTTACGCCTCCATTATAAATTCTAATGTGTTTTTGAGTCATCCTCAATTGAAAATAGTCCCTAAAATTAGATTTATTAGTCAAATGGAATCTATTTTTTTAATTACATTAGCAGTATTTTCTTCCTTTATTTTCATTCCATTACTCATTGGGATAGATAAATGTTCAAGTATCCTTTAGTAGAGTGGTCTACATTCTTGGAACATTCACATAGATTCTCGTGAATTTTCTCCACTAATCCAATCATCTTTCTTTTCAAGGATTCATTCTCAATTTTTAATCTGTGTAATTAACTCACTAAAAAGCTCGAGGAGAATTTAAAATAGTTGATAACATTTATTCTAATTCTATAATATAAAATATCTTTTTATTTTTATGATACATTCATTTTATACTTCATGGGACAGTTATTTTTAATAAATTAGTTTTAAAAAAACTCATGTAAACCTTACATTCACACATTATCAGATTATTATTTTTTGGTCTTATCATCTCTGTATTTTTTTGGAACAATATTGGATAAATATCAAATGAATGAATCATTACTAAAACTACCTTGATTTTATTTTCTATATAATTTCTCCAAGAATCCAAAATGTTTCAGGAAAATTTGTTTGTATAATTCTTCTATGTACTTTTTGTCGTATTGACCTTTAATCATGTGGCTGTAAGATATAATTGAACTCTATAGGATAGTATATTATTCAAAAAATCTTTTAAAATTTGGCCTACTATTTTACAACCCCATACTTGGCCATCAAATCAGGTTCTTATATTTATTAAAATAGTTCCATATTTGACACAATGATGTTTTTATTAAAAACAATATTATCTTTTGTCACACATAGAGAATATATTATACTACACTTGATAACCTCCACCAAAGAGGAAATTATAAGTTGACCAACAAATTTCATCATCGACCTCAAAAAAAATTTAATCATAAACTTTACATAAATATAATTTTATCATGAACATAATTCTATTTGATGGATTTGACCATTTTCTTTGAACTTCACAAATATTTATCATTAGATAATCATTAACACTCCCTTCTATTGTATATAAAAAAGTTAATGAAAAAATCAATCAAAAAACATCATAGAATTTCCTACCAAACTCACAACATATATCACATAAAATGTAATTAAATTATCAAGTTAATTAAGTGTGTTTACTTCTAAAAAATTCAATTGCAATATTAATAAACTCATTAAAGTGAAATAATTTGTATTAAATGAAAAAGCATGTCAAATGCATCCCAATAATGAACTAAAATCCATAAACATATAATATTAACTTGTATCAAAATTATTAACACTTAAAATACCTAAATCCTCATTTAAATATAAATTATATTACTAATTTTTTAACCTCACTAATTTCATAAATTATTACATCATTTACATATTTTATTTCACCATTCTTCACTTTAATTCACCACTTTATCCATTGATATTCAAAAATGAAGCACTAAAAACCCACATTAGTTCATGAATTTCACAAAAAAATTAAAATATTAATAATTAACATAACAATATGGTTTCCATGTGAAGAAAACACATAAAATTATTTAATAATTCTATAGTTCACATTTAATATATAATCACATGATCAACACTAAATAATTTAAATTAGTGGCCAAGTCAAATAATAAAAAAATCATCACAGGGAAATGGGTTTTAATCATATATGAATGCAAAGAATCCTTAATCCAACAACCTATAATTAAAATAATTAATATTTGAATTTGAAAGGGACCAAATCTTTTCACATTTTTATTAAACGATATGTTTATTTATTCTATCACTTAGATAAAACTAATGTTACCAATGACATAAAATTTTAATGTTAAATATAATTGAACTCAATACATGATTCTTATGAGAGGAAAATAATTTTTATGAGACATAACATTGATAAAAAAGTCATTAGTTAATTTCAAAAATCCAGGATAGAAAGAAAATCAGTTACATAAGTTATTAAATTAAAATACAAATATATATTATGTAAAATATATTTTACATGTAAACTGGCTGCATAATTATTTAAAAAAATTATTATAGATCATTAAAGAACACTCACCTCACAAAAATCACTATTAAAATGTATACATCAAACACATCAATGTTATTTAGTGTTTTTAATTAAAAAAATTAAATTTTTATCTCCTTTAAACACTATTCTATAAATTTACCACATTAAATCACATTGAATTACTATAAAATGCGAGATATTAGTTTTTTCATAGCATAAATTTAATAAAAAACTTCATAAGACAATTTATTCCACATTAGTTCACTATTAAATTACACAAATTATTTTATCCATAATGTATATAATTCCCTATAATACTTTAAACTAAACATTGTATAATTTCACATGTATTCTCATTATTAATCTATAAAAAATCATGGTATCACATCCCTATTTGAATTATTAGATATTTTCAAATAAAAAAATCATAAACCAACCAAATTAAATTTTGGGATTAAATATAATATAGTAGTGTAGTGAAATATAAGCTCAAAGAAGAATACAATCACATTCCATATGGTTTTTTACCATTCCCCTCAAGGATTAAAAGCTTAATACTAACTATAATTTACAAATATCAAAAACCACTAATAAATAAAAAAACTAATTAAAACATAAAAGAAACTAAAACTCTTTTCAATTTACCTAAACTATAAACCAAACAATATAAACACCATTTCAATACAACACATATTATTTAAATAATCATAGAGCAAAAAATATTATGTTATATACTATCATGATAAATAAACATCAAAAATCATAAAAAAATATGTAATAAATAAGATTCATTCATTTTTATTTTTAACAAAACCAAAAAACAATATTGACTAAACATTGTCATCAATATCCACTAATGAAAAATTTACGTTGCTTTTCCCTATTTTATCCGATTTCAAATTAAATTATTGAAACATGTATAACCAAATAGGAACAAATATTTTAATATTTTATGCTTTAAATGTAACCATATTATTCATGTATTTAGTCATTATTTTCTTCTTTAATAAATACATTCAATTTCAATAATTCTCTGATTACATTTCTCTAATATTTATCAAAATAGTATATACAAATTAGAATCCTCCAATTCCAATTTCTATTTATTTTTAATATAATTATTAAAAAGTATTCCATATTCTCCCAATTTATTATATAAAATATCATTTCTTTACCCACTCATACCAACTAGAAAAAACTAATAAATCATTATAGAAAATCATTTTACATTATAATATATATCCATTTGAGATTAGTTATGAAATAAATTATTAATAAATTATTTTATATTATGGTTTTCTACATTTAATTTAATTATAGGGGGAGTTTTTTAATATTTAATGTAACGTTCCCTGAGTAAAATTGGTTTTCTTGAGAAAAATGAAAAAATATTGTTGCGCGGTAAAAAAACCACCATAACATAATATTATAACTTTTTCATAGTTGATATAAAATAATAATATCTATTTTGTAACTAAATTGTCCATTTATATTTGTGACACTATGCTATGATGTCCCTTGATGAGTAGGAAGTTGTCAAATTTGGGCCAAAAAGTCATTTACATCAGGTTTTGGGTGAAGAGCACCATGGTAGAGTTTGTGTCTGCCTAAGAAGAGTATTGTCCCAACTAGATATTAGATAACTTAATTTTCTTGTTTTGATTTCACCTCAATGTAAATAGCTAATTCCCAAGCATCATTGGTTTAGGATGAGCCATAAGGGGCCAAAAAATTATATTACATGATTATGAATGGAATCAAAGGGAAAAAATGAAATTATTAAATTTTTGGAAGCCTTATTTACATCAATTCTAACAGATACCACTGTGTATTGTGAGGCATGTATTTTGGAAATTAATATATTATATAGTGCATTGGGAGATGGTTCTTGTGGTGGTCATGATGATTAATTTCAGGTCGATGGATATATTAATGGTGATGATGATGGTGAGTATTATGGTGTGGATAATGACAAGGTTAATGGTGAGGATGACAGTGAGGATGATTTTAGTGAAGCTGGTGTTGATGAGGGAGAGAATGATTGTTTAATTTTTTACTGTTATTTTTGAAATTTTCTATTTTTTATTAGTTGTGAATGAATATAAGTTTTGTTTTGTATGTGTCTTATTACTTATTGAATTAATTAATTATTTTCACTTCTCATCATTATTTTTATATTGGATGATGATGTTTGGTGAAACTGTTTCCTGATTTATGCAGGTGATTGGCCTAGGTGGGTGTGTTAATGTGATTTCAAAAATGTTACACTTTATAGTGTGGTGTTTTCATAATGATAGAATGACTAATTGGATATAAATGACTTTTAAACATGTCAATTCTTCGGATATTAATCCTTATATTGTGTATAATATTTTTTTGAACTCTATATATTGAATTTTATTGGTTTTTATGGTTTTTATTAGTTTTTTTAATCCTATATATGGTATTATAGTGTTTCTTCAGGTGATGGAGAATCAGAAATGAAGGGTAGGCTATTCTGTGTAACGTTTGAGGTGCATTGGGAGAATCTATGTGGGACATATTTTTAGAATGGTGGACTATTCTATACCAACTAGTTATAAACATTTGGTTTTGTTTTATAGAGGATGACCTATATAAATGGTATCACAACTATTGGTATAGATATACATTAATGGATTATACAAACCACTAGTATAGTCTACTTTTCATTGGTCTATACAAATTAATTTCCATAAATAATTAATATAAGACATATACACAACATAACTCCCAACATTTTGGAAAACCGTTGGTAAATTCTATAATAACGGGTTTCCTACCAATATCATGGGTTTTAAACCTTTTTTCTAGCCTAAGATTTTAGCAGTTCTCTGTCTTTCATTTTCTCAAATAGAGATCATCAAGTGACTTCTAGATTCTGGAAGAGTCTCTTTGAGTAAATAAGGACTCGTGTAAAGTTGAGTACAAAGTTATATCAACCAACAGAAGCTCTAATGGAACATGTTATTCAGTTACTAGTTGATATATACCCTACCTTGTATTTGATTTTTGTTGATCATGGGACAACCGTATAAGACTAGGCGAGTTTGAAGTAAAAAAAATAACTAGTCATGGATCAAAATGGCTCCCGTCATCGTTTTGTATGGTCACCCATGTTGGTCACCTCCTTTTTGGGAAAATGATGGTGATGAAATCTTGTGGGAATGAGCCACTTTCATTAAATTTCAGTAAGGATATTGAAAATAATTTATGTTGGTTAAAAATTTAAGTAAGTAGAAATAATATATCTCTATTCAGTTTTTATTACTACCTTAGTTGAGTGGTGTTCATGATTTTTTCCATATATCACTATTCAATAAATATCTCTCACATCCATCCCATGATCTGATTTTGGAAGAGATTTGGATGAATATTGATGTTTCTATTATGGAGACACCAGTGGAAATAATTTTGTATCGGGTGAATTTCATCCATATGATGTCTTATGGGGGCATGAATTTGATTCAAATGAGACATGGGGGAGTGAATCGGTGATAAGGGAACCTTAATATCACCAATTTCTAGATAATTCCCCACTCACACGAATTATATAGAATATAAAGTCCAATGGTGGGATGATTATAACATGTAAGAAAAAAAATTATTCAAATTTTCTTTTTGAATTTTTTAGCTGAGTTTTTAATAGAATTATGAAATATATTAAGCATATATGAAACCAGCTATTGTATATAGATAATAATCATGACATGATTTTGATTCACTACATGTATCTATAAATCAGAAGAGGCATTGTATCTAGCTCATGATTGGAAAATGATTTATGATATGAAATTGATTCATTTCACGAATTTCATGACTAATATTACATAACTATGGCGAGGCATTTTTTCTAGAAATATTATGTGGGATATTCACATTGTGAGTTGAGGATTCATGATTTGAATCCAACAAGCCCAGTGGGTTTTATTTCAATTAATGGATGAATCATAATTCATTCGCAGTGTATCCTACCCCATTGAAACCTAAGTCTCTCCTATAATATTTTTGGTTATTCCAACCCTTATGGACTGCTTCATTTCAGGCATATATCTCTAGTGTAGTTCATTTCTATTCAATAATTAAGCTTACCGTAATCTATTTTTAGTAATCATTTCTCTTCAGTTATGGAAGTGGTGTAGGGATTCATTTTTTTTGATAAGTTATCATGTGATGAATCTCTTTCTTCACATTCTAGATCATTTTTATCTATATTCTTATCCTTCTATTATTGGTTTGTGTTTCTTATTATAGGTAGTGTGTGATTCGTGTTTTAGGTAGGTTATTCTATTAGTACCATATTCTAGATGATCTTTTATTTTTATTAGATTTTATATTTTTAATTATATTAATTTTCATGATCGATTGATTTATGTGTGTCAATTGGTTTTGGATAAAATTAATTTTTCAAATTATTTTGGAAAAAGAATAGTGTTTTCAAATCACTAATAAATGGTTATGTGGTATGATTTTAAAATGATTTTGTTTATGGAAAATTGATGTTTGAAACTATATTGTAGAATGTGATGATTATTATTGAAATGATTTGATAAATGAAACACATGGGATCCTTGGGTACCAAGGAAAAGGTCTTGTATTAGCCCTTATCTTTTTTTCCATAGGAAGTACACTCATTAGGTGTTACTATATTCCATAGAACTTGTTTCATTGGGACTTGGTTTGAAAATTTAAGGGTTTTAATCATGGGGTATTCCCATATTCCCTATACCTGGTGAAATATGGAATTGAGTGTGAACTAGTATTAATGAGGGTATGAGTATTAAATCTATCCTATCCTATTTTTCTCAATGTAATCTCTACCAATTTTTATTGTATTTATCTAATTTTTCAAAGAAATAGCTTCATTGATGAATGTTAAATGTTTTATCATAATTATGATTGAAAAGTTTATTATATAGATATCATAGATTAATGTAAAAAATGGGAACTACATAACATGGTTTTTATGTTAATCTATTTAACTCCTTATCTTTCCATGTTTTCCTTAAAATCATGAATATTGGCATTGTTTTATAGAGACTTGATATGGAACAAAATTGTGTTATCCTACTACAATTATTTAGCACACACCATGAACATTCCCTAAATAATTTATAGAAATTTTATTTTATTTTTATTTCAAAAATGGATTGAAACTGAGGTAGTGAGGATTATATTAGCTTGGTATGGGTAGCTAGTGGTGAGATGATAAAATGTTTCCAAAATACCACCTAGAGTATTGTTTGATGGTATAAATTCAATTTTGGATTTATGACATGTACATTAGTGTTTTATAGTACTTCTTTTGAGTATTATCACTACCTATGTCTTTCATTAATTATGGAACTCATTTTGTACACATTTATATTCCTATTTATGTTACATTTATCATTTTTAGGTTATGATAAATAATTTCCTCTACTTCCTATTAGATGTCTGGGTGATAGTCTCTGGACTATGGGTATTAAGAACTCCATATGAGTCTATAGAGAATTAGTATGGGTAAATGATTTAGAAGTTATACATGGTAATTTTGATAAATTTAGTCAATCAATGGGGTTCTGACATAGGTCCCCTAGGTCCCAACATGCCACATGATCCAACATGTGTCTCCTCAGTATTAGTAATGGTCATAGGTTTATAGTCGATGTCATAGGATTATGACTCCCCCTTACATCATCATCATGATAGTGAGACTTCACTCATTATATAGGGTATCTCACATTCGAATCACTCATGAGGTGTAACATGACCCAACTCAATCCTCAAGGTACCAAAAGGCTAGTCTAGAACCAAATCCAATTGAATGAGCCTATCGACTCTAGGGAACTACCTAATTCTTAACATTTACATCTATGACCTCCCTTATCTGATAATCTAACCCCCATAGCTGGAGGTGTGTATGGATTTTGGGAAAAATATAATAGGTCATATCCATTCTACACCAATAGGGAATACCCATTTTCAGGTCTAAAAATTTAATATAATCATTTACAATGATGGTATTTTATATCAATATTTGAGAAAAAATAAAAAAGTTCCCTAGGTACAACACGCCCCTCGAACATTGTGCATCAAAATCATGGGAATTTCAGTATAATTAATTATTAAAAGAAAATCAACTCAAAAAATTCAATTTTTATGGTTTAATTACACATTAAATTAAAACTAACTTGTTGAACACCTTAGTGGTGAGACCACATGAAACAAGAATAAAGTAAATGAATATATAGCATGAAGTTATATACTCATACCACCTAAAATTGTTTAATTATTTCCAATTTATCTATAAGATGTGGATGCTATACCAAGGTCATAAGAGGTCTACCTAGGGCGAGTCCTCACTCACATCACCTCCCGAGTTCTAAGCTCACATCATTAATCTTAGAAAAAGTAATCATTTAAATATTATTTAGTATTAACTTATTTTAAATTAGTCATATTTAGTGAAAACTCATTATGACTATATATCTCATAGAAAGAACATAAATTGGAACCCTAAGGGACTATATCAAATCCTTATTGTTACAATAGGAGAAGTTCATAATAAATAATTCCAAATTTCATGAAAATTTAAATTATAATTGGGGGAAACCCTAAAAACCCTGTAATAGTGACATACCTTGTTGAATAAATGAGAAAAAAGGATCATTGGAATCTCAAGATACCATCATCACATGTATAAATGAATTCCCATCTCACTTAGATGATTCCAAAAATATTCGATAAAATTGAAATCAATGGTTTTTCTGAGAAATTTAAATAATTTTTAAGGATGAGTTAGGGTATATATAGAGTCAATGGGGGAAGAAAAATCAAATTAAAATACTTATAAACAAGGTAAAATCCACCCAAAGTCAGGGGGAATAATAGGATGGATAGTAAAGATGGTGGTTTGGACATTTAATGAGAATCAAGGAGGAAAGAGGGTTCTCTCGTATTAAATTATTTATGAAAACCCATAAAAATCCATTTTTAATGAGATGAATAGTGGGATACATGGTTTTCCATACTGTGTACCAACCATATATCCTTCACTGTCATAGGTAGAAAATCACACATTATTGGTTTAAATATTTTCCCAAAATATGTGTTGAACATGAAAAATTTATCTTCAACATTCAATGTGGCTTGTTAGGAACTATGTACATATAGTACACAAAGCCTCCATCACTTAAAAATATGTGTTTTTTGTTCTATAACCACACATATTTTCCCCTTAATTTTTTCATAAACTATATTGAGATATATTACCTTAAGAAAAATAATTACAATTACTTAATCTCTAGGGTTCCCCATGGTTTTATCTAAAACATGTACCCCAAAAGTAGCATAGTCAATACCACCCCAAAAAATTCTTACTCTATCATGAATCCCCAAATAATAGCTCAAGAAATTAGGACCACTTAAAAAACTATTCCATGTCTAAAAACATCAGTTTAGGATCTACCAACTCAGGGAATTCCATTTCGAAGATATATCCATAATCTAGACTATCCCAAATTTTAAATATTCCAATTCATTCTGAATATTTTAACTCATATGGACACATGATTTTATTAACTCCCCTTGACAGCCCTTCTCATTCTTGGTAAGTCCCATCACTCATCTCATAATCAATAAAATCCTAATTGTTTCATCAGTTCATTATCAACTTTTGATACTCTAACCTAAAATGTAAAACACACACTTGATGTAAAATATTAAAATTAAGGCACTCGTAGAATGGAACTATGATATGATGCTCATAATCCGCACTAAAACATTTTTTCAGCATTAACCCAAAAATTTCCATCTTAGGTCATGACCATTTCATCATATAATTCATCATCTGACCAACAGTTCCATGCAATAGTAATTTTAACAAAAAAATTATCGATTTTTAACCATGGTTTTTTCACAAAATCATGGTTTTATATAGAAGTTTTTTAGTGTTCCACCAACCCAATTGGAATGATTATTGATATTCCACACCTGATCACAGATAAGAAATTCACCCCGTCAATTATTGTCTATTATATGAGTCAGTAAAATTCTATTCAACCCTACTAGAACCATGTTTTCATGTAATTTTTCATTAAAATTCTTAGCTAACATATGAGACTCAATATCCAATTCTAATATGACATAATCACTAATGATTATGGATCTCTACATTATATCTTGTGAAAAAATGGACATGTGTCCTCCATCTATCCATTCTTGAAAATTCTTTACTCCATATTTCATTTCATTAACAATTATCCATATGATGATTCCTTTAACATAAAAGGAATATTTTCACCATCAATGCACCTAAACTTATGTTTATATACAACACTCAATATGATTTCCTCATTGAATCATTACTCCACCAAAAAAAATTGTTCCCTACTTTGAGCATGATTCATTTCTAACATGACCACATTTGATCCAACTCAAAATCACACAGTTCCAAAATCCACAATATGAAATTATTTATCAGGACATTCCCACTCACATCCATCATTTCCTAATGAATATATATTAAATTTGATCTATTTTCTAACTGGTATCTGAATCTTTAAATGACTAAACAAATGTTGTTCACATACTCTTGCACTTCCTCTAGCATGATGGTTTTATATACAAAACTTATATCACACCCCCACCACATGGATTACCTAATTCCACTCCGGAATATAGCATAAATATGATACTATTCTAAGGTGTTTATATCATCATTATAAAGATAGAATAACTAGATTTTAAAACAATACCAACACATGATCAACTTTAGGATTGACCATCACAATATACCTGATCCATTTACAATTTCTTCTTAACCATAGTGGGACAATTCAAATTCTTCATATGATCCCCAATTATATATTCCCATAATATTCACACAATGATTTTAAACGCTTTTATTTTCCAAATCAATTCACGGATTCAAAAATCAATAAGCAACCCTCTTACAGATGAAAATTTTCTGATTTTATTCTCAAATGAAATGATATACAGTCACATACCACTAGATATCCAAAACTCATCTAATGATATTTTGTTTCGAATGAAATATTTCAAGGAGGAGGATTCTTAATAAATTTTCAAACATATCTAACCTGAATCTCCTATGGAACTCCACCAAAAATGATCACTTTAAATATTCCCCAGTCAATATCAATATCAGAAAACAATTATACTAGAATTGAACAAGTGGGTTTATAATTTAGGAATCTAATTCATGTGTTAACATACATGGTCCACAACACACCCTAAGAACATTGGTTCATATCATCCTCAAAGTTAATGGGTGTTTCAATATAGATGCACAAGAATTGCTATCAGAATGAAATAAATATAAATATCATCCCAATGGAGTAGAATAAACCTATAAAAATATATTGAAAAACTCTATATTATTAGTTAATAATAATTTTAATAGTGTTTATAGTTTCATCATTGAAAAATATCACACTATAAGGCCCCTAAAAGTCACGTGAATCCTTTTGTGCTAGGTATTACAGAGTCATAACAACTCCAACCATTTGGGGAAATATTCCAGGTCCATAAAATATAAATGGTAAATATCAAGCATCATGTGAATTAATATAGGTTACTTCCAAAATAACCATAATAGCCTAATGAAATAAGATCAATCCGAAATCCATTGTATCATGGACTTCCACTAGAATATTTATCTATGATGAACTCATCTATATGTCATCATAATATCTAATATATTTCTATACCTAATGTCTACCATATCCAATAACATTTGGACAAAAAAAATATTATTTGATACCACATTTTAACGAACCAATCTAAAGGACACCCAACTACTTCCAATGCATGGTTCACATAAATACCTAAAGCACGCCTCCATAAACACTAGAGGCTACTTACTAGTATCAGTGTTCTATGTAGGTATCATTGAGATGATATAAACCATGTATCAGAGTTCATATTAGAATATAAATTAAAAAATAGAAACCAACATGATAATATGAAATTAGAATCAATAAAAGCCTGATATAATATAAATGATAAGTCAAAACATCTTGATCAGCCATACCATACAAAAAAACTGACCTCCCACTATGCTGACACATATACAAACTAGTAAAAAAGAAATAAAATATATTTTAACCATGTCTACACTGATTATCAACTAATTAGCATCTCTAACCTCATATTTATCATCCAATCAATCATCAATTCCCATAAATTATCTCAAAACTGTTTCTATAATAACCATATGAGAGTTTCTCATCTACCCAATTGAAATAGAGGCCTGAATTGGGAATGAGGTTAAAACTCTATGGGATTCCACTGATTTTTTCCAATACCTAATAATATATACATGTGACATGATTTATATAAATATATAAAATAATAAAAAAAATATATTCTACTTTGAATCAATGTGGGAATGTCTATTGGAATGTTGCATAGACTATTCTAACCACGATACCAAGACAATACTAAGTTTTTTTTCCTTATGTAAATGAACCCATTAAATCATACATATTTTTCTTATTTCCAACGTGACTTTGAGAAAGTTATAATGATCTTGGAAAAAAAATGCAACTACATCCACATGTGGAACCAAGGAATCCCAAAATGATGATCCCAAAAGGAAAATTATCTCCTCATATTTGGCTCAACATTCCAACCCTAGGAATCGTTATCAATTTCATGAACCATAAATATAAATAATGTCATAAATATAATTCTCTATAATTCTTTGAAATCAATAAATAGGGATAATCTGCACGTTCTCCTGACAAGCATCCAAAAACCATACATCAAAGGAATCTAGATAAATAACAAGTAATAACTTCTCATTCCACATGATGGATCCTACAGATCACCTAGGCATATCATAATAATTATAATCAAAAATAATAATCACCAAATAATATGAGGATGGATGCTATATTGGCTAAGAGACCTTGGGAACAATGAAATATAGGGAATCTGAAGTATACCCGAGGTCGAATACTTATATCCAAGGAATTTTTCATATGGCTCAATAGTGGAACCTAGGATACACAATAGAAATACATTGTAGTAAAAACTAATGTAAGTTGTATCACTCAATACCACATGATTCCCAATGATAGATCCCATGAATTACTACAGGGAATCCACCACATATCCATAAAACTGGTCCCATATCCTTATTTCTAAGATGTTCATTTGGATAACATCGATACATTGTCAATAAATTCATGAGTGAATAAATGAATTTCATTATTTTTTCAGACACCAAAACCATTACTACAATTCATCACCCTACCATATTACATGATCAGTGAATGTTCTATAGTGACAGAAACTACCATCTCTATATAGAACATAAAAACCTGCTATGTATTTTTATATCAATGGGCTCCAGATAGGGTCCCCACCATCATTATAATAGACTATGGCCCCTCAAAAGGGTCCCTGATCCCAGTCCAATTCAAAGGTCAACACTCGATGACCACAGAATAATACCATCCTCACTATTTTATCAATACATCATAACCTCATTTTCAAGACATGGTTTCTCAAATTGGAAACCCTCTAGAGATGGAACATTGATAGGTTCAGTCCACAAGGTTGCATAAGGTTGGTCATGTTACCAGAATAACTTAATGGGACTATTATTTATGTGTAACTACCCAAGATCCACATAGACAACTAGGGATTCCCATATCAATTCATCTCACACCCCCTACTAGGAGGGGACTAAGGATTCTAGTTACAATCATTTAAGACATTTCCAATATGCATTTATTTTGACCACCCCTATTGAGGTCCATACATATTATAAAACCATTTACAAGGGAGGAATCATCCATCATCCACTATGGGAAACCATGTTTATGCAAAAAAAAATCCGTCCTCTTTGTACTTTGTGTATCCTAGTCATGTGAGTTTCAATTTAATTAAATATCATATTTAAATAAACTACTAAAAATTAAATTAACATTATTAAATTATAAAATTATATTAATATAATAATTTCAATCACTTTTGGGGTGAAAACGCATTCCATTAGAATAAAATTTTTTGATAAATACCATGAGGGAAACTATACTGATTACTTACCATTATTTGGATCAATATAATCTCCAGGATTCAAAAGATCATCCAAGGTCCGTTGAGGTCCACCAATTCATGGTCATTACCAATCTCACGACCTATGTAATAAAATAATTGTAATAATCATAGAAAAATTAATTATATTAATTATATTTAATTAAATAAGTTAATTAATATACGGAGTATTCAGTGAAAACTCACCTCATTATAAGATCACATTGAAACACCAAACAATGAAAATATAAGAGCCTATATCATATCATCATCATTGTGTTGAGAGAAAATTTTAATACATAGTTACAAATGAAATTTCCATTAAATTAAAAATTGAGAAAAGACCTATAAAAACCAATAACGAAGAATCAAATTGATGAATCACTAATTATCCAAGTAAATATGGAACAATATGACAAAGTCATTGTAAGTAGAAGGGAATCATCATATAACATGGATGATTCCACAAAAGATTGGTGTATTCATGGCCAATCCTATATTTGAGATAATTCAAAAAATTAGAAAGAGGAGGTTGGAGATGTATGGATGAAACTGAAGGTGAATGAGTATCATAAAATGTAAATTAGTAATGCCAAATACTAAAAATATCTAGGGTAATATTATGATTGAGAGAGGATATTGCGTGCTGATCTCACATGTGATAAAAATGTGGGAAATAAGGGTCTCCCCAATTAAAACTCATAGGAGAAAAAAAATGTCCAATTTTAATGATCCAGTTTATTTAGACACACAACTTTGGAAAATATTTTCTAACTATGATTCCTTTATTTTCCATGGAATAAAATCCCATAAGTTTGATTCTCATTACATTAAAAATGATGTTTTTATCATGTATATAATCTATGAAGCATTTTCCATTATTTTCTATAATTATGTGCATACCATTCACCAATTAAGTATATGAAATAGTGACACATAGTTTCCTATAAAAACTCTCATATTTTTCCTATAACTATTTTCCAACCATGTTTCCATGTTGTTACAAATATAAAATAAAATTTAAAATTTACATAATATATAGGGTGTTTCAAGGATTACACTAAATTAAGAATCCCAACCCATGCATTGTTATAACATCCTACATAAACCATAAAAACCCCAATACTTCCATATTGGATTGATCACCTAGGTTACCCTCCAAGCCCCATTTAATCTCTAAAAACATCACATTGATAAATCCAATCTCTCAAAATTCCATTCTAAACCCTGATTGAATATTCAGACTATTCAAAAAAATAAAATTATTCAGAATATTTGATCCCATATATAAATGGTATCCTATAGATAAACATGTTTTCTTTCATAAATGGAATGAAAAAATGGTTATCAAATTGTGATAGAAATTATTGATTAATAACATGAATCACCAAATTTGTTTATACATGTGTTTTTTCTAGGGTCTCAATACTTTAATGTCATTTCATCTTAATAAAATTAATTCTCTTATTTTTTAAATAAAAAACACTCCGAGTGAGGCAGTGATCTATATACTATAAGAAAATGAAATGGAAGTTATGATTTATGGATAATAAAACCCAATATGTAAATGATATTACAAATTCATAAATATTTTTTACTTCATAGTTTAAGAACCAAATAATTATGACTAGATAAAATAATGGATGATGATGGAATCCATGATCATTGAAATTTTGCATACACTAAACATTTTTGAAGAAAACATGAAGGATAAACATGATCATTCGCTAATTTTATGGTTTTTTTACGAGGTTAAATGGTCCCCAAGGAACCCTATATAAAAAACATGTGGCGCTGTCATAATGACATTAAACCCATCCATATTTCTTAGAATCAATTTCTATCATTTTATATAATGGTTCTACTTTATATTTAAAACAAACACCAACAATACACAACATGGTTATAAGGAAAAAAGGGATGATAATTCCATAATTAATTCTAACCTATAACACCAAATACCACATAATAAAATTCACGGTAAAACGATTGTTATAAGTTAAAACTTCAGGGAAATGTTGTCTTGAAGAATCAATGATAACCACCAAACAGGTTTTCTCCAATAAAGTTCATATGTTTTAATTTATAAGGGTAGTATGATGGATTATTGGATATTTAACACTCTTGGAGATATATTTTAGATTATTAGATTTTTTTTTGGTTTTAAATTTAATATCAATGAAAGGTTAGAGTTATGAGATTCTTTATTATGGTATTATTATTTGGTGATAAAGCATAATATATATTTTTCCATGTGATAAAAATAAATAATGTTTTTTGTATGAGAGAGTAACCATGAATAAATTTCTCTCTTTACTATTCTCGTGAACATTCATTCCCTCATCATTTATATTTAGTTGGTAAGATGAAGTTCTACGGATCCTCTTATCATGTGCCAATATATAATTGACCATACTAGTGGATTGAGTAGTCTTTTATTTTTTTATTTTCTTTTTAAAAAACACACTAATATGATCATGTTTTATACCTTTAATCATCATTATGGATTGAATCACGAAATATATAGACTATATGGAATTTAAGGACACAGATTAATATATATCCATCTCATAGATAATATAAATCCAAATAGATATATATGGTTATTGAATAAATGAAGAGTCAATCCTCTTTTGAAGAAATATTCTACCAATAATCATATATTTATAAAATTATAGATAAAGTGTATTAATATGACACATTATTAAGGTATATAAGGATTTAGAAAATCCTTGATTATCCTAATCAAGGGTTAGGACATCCATTTGATGAGAATCCTTAGAAGGGGTAGAAAAACCCCTTTGACTCCTTATGATGAGGGTTTTTGGTTTAACTGTAGGTGAGGACATTCCAATTTATAAAAAAAACATATATATTTATGGGAAATAATAATATTGATGTATATTTTAGTTTCATAATAGATTTTCCCATTAGAGATCATATTAACTAATATTTAACTATATCCAATAATGAAGATAAATTGATATGTACAATTAAATGTAGGTATATGGAGTTGTTGGGCTTGGAATATCAAATCTAAAATTGTCAACCGACATGAAATTACATAAATAGTTTCCGTTATCCTATAAAATGGTGGAACCTATAATTTTTAATAGATCCCTATGATATGGATTTTAAATTTCACTATATGAGAATCATAACCCTGATATAAAACCATTTCCAATAAAAGTATGAGGAAATGGATTCTTCCAATTAACCATGATTTCCATGACCATGAATTTATGATTTTATCTGTGGATTTGTGGAGAATATTGAAATGTTTAGAATCCAAAATTCTAATAATCATATGGATTTTATACCATAAGAGTTTTTAATAAATCAAGAAAATGAAATGAATGAATTTTTATTATGACTAATAATTACAATAATTGTGTGAGAATATAAATTTGAGGCTTTGTAGTGCTTGGAAGAGGAAAACTAAAGGTTATATTCCAGTCAATGGAATACATTTAATTCATATTGATCACTATGGATAGGTATAAAATTAGTAATGTCGAAGAAATTAATGAGATAAAGTGAACACATATGTACATTAGACTTTGTAAGGGAGTTTTTATGATGGAATAGAATGGTTTTTAATGAAACTGAAAGGAATTGATGGTTATAGAAAAACATCGAATTTATTGTTTCACTAGTAGTACAATTACTATGTAATACAATGTTTTTATAATAAAAATATTTTTCAAAAAAATAAAATTATTTTTTAAAATTATTTTAAACTATCATTATTCTTTATTTCTTTTTATGTTCCTTAATAATATATATGTGTGTGTGTGTGGGTGTGTGTAAAAATTATATAATTAGGTCTATTAGATTTGTAATCCCCAATTTGTAGGGTTGAAAAAAGGGTTTTGGGATGACCAGGAATGGCCTAAGAGTCCATTTTAATCCATATATACCCAATTTAGAAAAAATCTCCCAAATTGGAATAAAATAATAAAACCAAATTATTTCTTTTTTTTAAACTCTCCAATATTTTCTGATGGAAATTAAAGATCCACAACAACCTATGTTTGGCATGAAAGAAGTGAATACCTCTAGGTTAGCTAGAAATGAGGCTACGAGACTAGACATGGAAGCGGAAAGGAAACCAGATATGGGGTCAATTGAGAGAATTTAAAAAATATAATAAAATATATTTTGAATTAATAATAATTTTTATAATAACTCTATAAATTTATCATTAATTTATTACTTATAATATAAATTATTTTTAGAAAACATTATAATGTTATATGAACCCCACAAATATTTTAGAAAATGTATAATTATATCTATACAACTTATACATATCATACATTATTATTTATAAAATATTTTATAAATATTACACAATGTTGTTGTATATTTTCACTTCCTTATAATATCATATTTTTAAAGATATTATATTTCATATGATAGATATAAAAGTTACAATATGTTAACAATATAATAAAAATAGAAGTTATTTTTTATTAAGAAAATATATGAAATAATTCATGAAATCTTAATTAACTTAGCTATTTATAGTTAATTCTCTAATTATCAATATTTAATTAAACTACAATGTGGAATAATTTAGTAAATAATAATGAAAATTTATTGAAATATGTAATTCAATTATGTGGATAAAACATTACTGATAATTAATGTTAAAAATTAAAAAATAATATAAAATTATAATGACTCTAAGAGAAGATAGTAATGCATGATGCTTATATTTAAAATTTAATACAATTTATTTAATACTATACTCTCTCTCTAATATAAAAATTCAATGAAATTAATAGTTTCACACAAATAATAATTTTTAGCTATATATATAGATAAGTGAATTATAATACTAGATGACAAATGATATTTTATGGACATTAAATCATTATCTTTTGAAAAAATATAAATAATGGAATTTGTAAATTTTCATGTATCTTTCTAAGTAATATTTAATAAATATTATCCATGGTGTTCAGTAAAATAAAATAGTATCTTCAATTAAATATTTTTCTTTGAAAAATAATTTATAATAGATTCATTGAGCATAACACGATATTGGATTCTTATATAGGGTAGAACAAAATCATTTTGAATTTTAATAAAAATCATGACATTACTTACAATTAAAATATTCCTTCAAAATTTAATTCCTTATATAATTAAATTATATTGTTTGATAACCGTATAAAAATTTCTAAATTTGTTTCTAACTCTTATCGTCTACTCTATAAAATAAAACATCTTTCTATTCAATTTTAATAGTGATTTATATGTCTTCTCTAAAAACTAGTGTATAAAATTGGTATATGGAGTGGATTTATTTTCTCATATTAAATATTATTTAAAATTAATTTCTTATATATCTTGGATAAAAAATAATTAAAAATAAAATAAAACTTATAACTAACCACTATAAATATAATTTGAAAATAAAATTCCACTTAAACATAATACACCAGCATGTCATGGTAATGGCTTATGGAAAATATCCACGAGTCATCTCAAGAGATCCTATACAATCTCATGATAATTTTTAATCATTGAAAATGTTATATAAATATACTAAGTAGAGGAATTCAGAAACATGAAGAGTCGAGAAAAACTAAAAAATTAATAAAATAGCTGACTAAAAATTTTTGGGGACTAAACATTAATAGTCACATCCCTTCCATACACACCATATTATATGATATGTGGAGAAGTATGCCCTAATGATTTTTATCATGTCATTTCATATTAAAAATACAAATTATATAATATTATCCTTTAAAATGATTGTAAATTTAATTTAATAATTATTTCTATTAAATAATCATGGTAACTTATATTTTTTTAATGGAATTAACAAGGATAAGAGAGAATGTAAATTATTACAAGATACCTAGAGACCATCGTCGGGTGGGTAAAAATTAATATAGGAATATATATCCAAGAAAACTAATTATGACATATCCAATAAACTGGAAAATGAATATTGAAGGAATAAAATAATGAATACATTTTTAAAAATTATATTTCTTAAATTGTTAAAAAATATTGATTCCTAATTATTTTATAATGATTTAAAATAATTATATATGAAATATTATGTTAAATATTTACAAATATGGTCATCAAATCCAATAAATTTTTATTGATGAATTTAGTAGAATCACATAGAATAATATGTGATAAGACACTAATATTTTGAAATTAAGATGTTATGGATGGTTGGAATAGGATAGTAAAAATAATAAATAAAGTCAGAAAATATAATAAATGATAATAAAAAACAAAGAAAAATTTATATTAAAAAGAATAATAGATTAGTAAAATTGTTATCTCAAAGGATATTGATAATTCATTGGAAAATAAGTAAGATAATCGGATACAACCTAAGGATAACATATATACATATCCAATCATTTTAGATGAAAAATTATTCCATCTCAAAATGATTCATGCCTGATAATTGAAAATGATTATTTTATTTAGATTATAGAATACTAATCAACTTCTTAACGATTAATTTCAACATCTCCCACTATCATTATTCTCACATGTTATCCTTTTATACATATCAAACTATATACATTTCATCATAAACAAGGGAAATGAAAACATTATAAATAATGATATTCTATGATCTATAATTTTAAACTTATGAGATACATATTTAAAGATCATAAATTCATGTTAGATGATAATAAGTGAATGGTGACATGACCAAAACATACAATAATCAGACCAAATCAGTCATTTATAAAAATCATGAGTAATGGAATAATGATTTGGCATAAGAGTGTAGAAAAATAATCAATCAATCATAAGAAATGATAATATTTCATTATCATACAAATTTATCATAGGAGTGTGGCATTCACATAAGCATTGAAAAAAAAATACATAGTCAAGGATCACTGTCAATAATATTATTACAGAGGGGATAAAATTTAATAGTGAATATGGTTCACTCCCTAAACCCTTTTAAACATTTTTAGACAATTAACCGTAGTGTATTGGGATTAATCCCCATTCCTATAGATATTTTCCAATGAAATATCAAAAAAAAATTAATTAATTTTGGGACTATATAATTTTGATCCAACATGTCATATATAGCTGGTTATCCAATATTATAAAAATATTTCCCCTTACCTTTAATATAATGACATGTATTGATGAATTATGTTTTCAATTTCAATTATATGGAATGGAGGGGGAAATTATTTTCACATAAACATAATAATATTTTGGATTATTATGTTTCTAATTATATTATTTTGGGGTTGATATAGATGATTTTAATGATTTTGAATAATAATTTAAATTTCTTTTAAACAGTTAATTTGGTTACTTATTCCAGGGGTAACCTCCTTTGTAATCCTTGTTATGCCATATCAGTTTGGTATTTTAGTTATAAAACACCACTAGGTAATTAATAAATGTGGTGGAATATGATTAGGTAGGATATTTTTTGAGCTATAATTTCCAATTTTTTTGAATAAGAAGTGTGTGGAAGTGATATTTTTTATGTGAGAGGTGTCACATGCTTATAAATATTAAAAACATTTAAAGATAATAAATTTCATTATAATTGGTAATAGCTCCAGTTTATCCAAATATAAAATATAGAATAAGGTGATTTCAAAATAATCTAAACCAATCAAATAATGAAGTGGTTATTACTATATTCAAATCATTACCCATTAGTTTAACCCTAGTTATCTAATTTTAACCATTATTGTATTGACTTATTTTTTTACCATGGTTACTGTTAAACATATCTAAAAATTAAACATTAATAATAATAAATATTAGCCATGGAAATTAAAAATATGTAGTAAATTTTATCAAATTCAATTACTAATGGTTGATGAAGTTAATTATAATATCAACACATAAAAGGAAAAAACCCCATTATTAAAAAAAATGTATCTTTTGCATAAAAAACATTTTATTCTCATTATCCCAATAGTAAAAACCATTTATATGAATGTTAAATCAATTTTTTGAACATAGTTTCTAAAGTTTTAATTAAAATCATTCTTGAATAGTTACTAATTAAATTCATTAAGTTAATAATAAATTTCTCTCCTAATTTTTTTTAACTGGTATCACTTTTTACTTTCAAAGTATTTTATCTTTATTTATAACTATTTGATAATATACATGAGAATTATCGTAAATTAGTAGACATGTATAAATATAAAATTTCTAAATTATTCTGAGTTTTAATATGATAGATTAACTTTTAATTAATAGATATAAAATAATACAGTGTTTTCAAACAAACTATTTTTGTTTATCCAAGAATTATTATGCTACTATTCATTATTAATACATAACCAAATAAAGGATGGTAACATGAGCCTCGACCTGGTTAGTGAGATCTATTAAGTGCATCTAGCCGACCCGGGATCAAATCCAGGTGGAGGAACAATTTCTTGTGGGACTGTAGTAGTATTGTAGTAGGTACTATAGCGGGAATTGTGTAGTACTCTAGCAGGTACTATTGCGAAAAATGTAGCAGGCACTGTTGGGTACTGTAGCAGTAGGGAATTTTCCCCTGTTTGGGCCTTCAGGTTACTGATTTGGTCCCGATTCGTTTACGGCCTTCAGGCCACCCAAGCCTTTGGGCTAGTAAGGCCTTCGGGCTACCTAAAGGAATTTGGGAGGGGTTAAGTGCACATGAAAACCAGACAACCTATAAGAAAAAATCTCTATAGGAGGATGAGCAAGGAGCTTTCACCAGAGAAGAAGCTACCCAGATTTCCAAAATGAGAGGTTATGGTACCTTCCATCAGGACAAGCCTTTGTATGAATGGGAAAGTCTAGTCAAACAACCATGTGAAGGTGGAGAGCTGATTTCGCAATGATGATGTTGCAGAGGAGCAGTTCCAAGTTGTTAGTCTGGGTTGTATGTAATGATTGAAGCCTACAGGCAATGAATTCTTCTAAGGCCTATGGGCCATGTAATACTTATTCCTACGGACATTGTAAGGGTTCCACCTCACACCTTGAAAGGTGGATTATCAAAATCAATATAAAATGATGGTCGTCGAGCCATTGGATGGATTAAATGATGGCATTAATTGGTTTTACACATTTATATTTCAAATTTTTCAATAAATATCAATAAAATCATCTAAAAAAGTATTATTTTTAATTTCAATTCCTTATTTAACAAAATATTTTCAAATAATCTCTTTATTATTAATTAATTTATTATGTGAATTTTACTCCTTTGATTTTAAAAAATAATTTATTTATATACACATTGAACTACTTATAAATGTGTATATTTTATGTAGTATTAAATAATTATTAACATCATATTTGTGTTACATTAATGAAAAATAGCTGAACAGATGATATTTATTTTAATGGAAAATATATTCAAAAATAATATTGTTTTATATTCGACCCCCTTATAGAAATTTCTCCCTTGAAATTATTTTACTATGATAAAAGAATATGTATTATTTTTCCTCATTACATCATTTGGTTCCAACATAACTTCTTAAATATTAGAGGGTTCACCATAAAATTTTAACTACTTTCATGGTCTTATTCCCCGATATTATATCCATCTGATGAAAAATATCAACCTATTGTTCCTCATAAAAGAAAAAATTTCCAATGGAACAACCTATGAATTTATTTCACATAAAGGATTAGGTATGTATGTCCTCCAAATTTATTGATGGAACACATCATTAACATGAGTTTGGACCATTGGATGTTCCATGTAATAAACATAAATAATAATATGATCAAATATATCATATGGTCCAATATATAACAGACTCATCTCTCCCATATTTCTTAATTTCTTAACCATATTCTTAGGTTATTTTCAATGAAAAATAGTATCACCAAATCCAAATTCTAGATATCACTGATGATTGTTAGTATATCTTTTTTGTTAATATCGATCATTCCCTATGTGCTACTGACGGACACTAAACATCACAATTATTTACACTACTAGTTTAGTTCCCCATTTATTTTCTTAAACAACATCATCACCACATGTTGATATTCTACACTTATTTCAATAGTTATATTCATAGGGATCCATTTGAATACTTGAGTGAAAGGTATTCCTGTATGAAAAATGGACTAGAGATTGTTGTTTATCCCAAGACCCATTAAAACCAATGAAAATATATATTTTCTTATCTTATAGGGTTTTAATGGACCTATTAACAATTCCATGTTATTGATGACAACATAAACTAGTAAAATTTGACTATGTATGAAATTATTGAGGGAGAATTATCAGGAACATTGTGGATGACCATGGATATTGACCATATAAAATTGAGTGTTTTATAATATAAATACATTCCCATTCAATAATTTTAATCCTGGGATGTTTTTCAACATAAAAAACTACTCTAACATAAATTAAATTTTATGACATCATAAGAAGGTTTACAAAAAAGAAAATGGATTAATGAAATTTAGATATCTTGTCGAGTAATGTGATGAAATCTAAGGTGATGTTTTCCTAATTCCATATATTATTTATAAAGTTTTTATAATCCCCTTAGAATTATGGAATTCATATTTTATGTTTTGACATACCAAGAATCAGGATACATACTATAAAATATCAATATTTTTCCACAAAAAATGTTATTTGATATAACTCTACATATTTAAACATCTTGTAGTATTAATGAATGATTTGTTCTGTTTTTTATCCAAAAGTTCATTATTCAATCCTATAATTGAAGGGACTAATACCTAGTTCTTGAATATTATCGTTCACCAGGTTCACAATTGAACTATAGACCAATACATACCTTTTTTTCAATTTTAAATCCCTCATATATGTCAAATTAATTGTCACCTAGATGGATGGATAAATATTCTTTTTAGAAGAATATAATTTCTTTGATTCTCTTGTTACATCAATGTTTATCTTATTAAAATTAAAAATTATTGTTTCTATTTCAGTCAACATCATGGAAAATATAAAATTATACTTCTAAATCAGAGAACCATCCACATTATCTATTCCCATGGTGGTAATTTATAATCAAGTCATAATATTTAATCAACTCAATCTATATCCTTTGTCACAAATTAAACTCTTTTGTATGAATATATAATTCATTCATTTATAATCAGTATAAATATAAATCCATTAATCATAACTATAATGATTATATATTTTTATTCCAAAAATAGTTCCTCCCTCACTAAATCATGAGATGTGTAATTTTTCTCATGAATCTTCAACCGTTCATTAATAAATCACTTTATACTACAAACCCTTCCCCACAATAGGGTAGTTGAGAATATTTTTACTTTACAACAATCAATTCAACTCAATGAATTTTTCTACATGTCATATATCAAACATCAAGTAGATCCCTTCTATATCAAAATGGTTTGTGGATTTTATAGTCAAGAAATGTTTATAAAAAATAAATAGTAATATACAGAAAATATATTGAAACTATATATCTCATTCACCATGGATAGACTAGATCAATGACCAATAACAAACTTCATTGAGTGATACATAGAGATAACATCTATTTTAATTACATGACATGATAATAGTAGTTTATATATCCAAAATTCCCTTGTGATAAACATTTAAAAAAGATTACCCTTTCTCGTATTATTCAACACAATACAAAAATGAGAATCCATATCTTTATTTCTCATGGAATATAAGATGATATCATCTATAAGAACTATAAGAAACTAATCAAGATAATGTATACATACTCTATTAATTTTTCTATGAAGTTAGTGAGGATATTATTATTTATGAATAGAATCTCTATAATTTATAGTCTCCATAAGATGTATGGAATGATGATTTTGATATGTCAACAATTTTCACCTTAATTAATTATTTCAAAATTAAATAATGGAATTGTAGAAGTATTTATATACACCATGTTTAAAAAAAAGTCATAAATACTTGGTAAATAATGCTTATTCTAGAAAATGTTCTTTTTTAAGTTCCCAATAATAAATTAATTTTTCTAACCTATCTATGCTATTAACAAAGAGAATATGATTACTATATGATTACTCACTACTGACTATGAATCCCTTATCAATATTCTATAGGAGTTAATTTAAGAATTCCTACACCAGAATTTTGGGGTATTCTCAATGATGTCTTCAAAATAGGTGTAGTACTATCTATGGGTTACATTGAAATATGAATTTCACGATTCAAGAGAATAATAAGAAAATATTTATAAAATAAATTTTTATATTCCTACATAGTTGGGTTTTCATGAATGTGTGGTCTCTCCCCAACCATTCTCTCTTGATACACTTATAAGTATCTATTATGACCCATATAATGGATGTAATCTCTATTATATGTTCATATTATTACTAAAATTGATAAATGATCATAGAATGATTTGAGGTATCAAATATGACTTCACTTATATAAAATTTGTTATCATCTCATTAAATAGATATCCAATGCATGCCCAAAATCACATCAAATCAGACTATATAGAGAATAATATTAAATTAAATTTTAATACAATATAATCTTATATAAAAAAGAATTATTGTATTTATATTCAATAACCGTACCATTAGAATTTTTTATTAAAATATTAACTTCTAATAATCAGGGTTGTGATGTTATAAACATAGTAAATTTTCATGATTTAAAATCATGGGTTGAACCTAAATCAAATATTATAATTTTACTTCTATATTAAATAACTTTTTTCCCTTTATCAACCGTTTTCATGTCACCAACCATAATAGTTTTTATTTTCGATTACTTATATTTTATCTTTGGAATAGAATGTTCTAAAGACTAATTATCAACTATAACCATTGTATTTATACACTAATTGGTGTAATTTCTATACTCTATTCAATTTAATAACTGTAGTGTGGGTTGTTCATTATCATGATCAGTATTTTCATCTCATTAATTAACGATCCAATTAATTTTACATTGATATTTATTTAATTTATTTTCTAATTCACTACCCTTGAGGAATTTAATTGTTCCCTTATGATAATTTTTTTATGATTATTTATATATTTTTAACATAATAGTATCTTAATTAAATTTCCTCTATGTATTTTATTATTTAAAAATACTGAAAAATATATATATATATTTTTCTTCTTTTCCATAAAACCATGATAACAATGAGAGCCTATACTCTCCATTTCTACGTTGAGAGATCATCAAATTATTTTTCATAGATATAAAAGTATTTTGTTGTGAATTCCCATTTGAGACATTCCTTTAATACATAAAACAATCAGTCATTTTTTTATTCATGGTTGATGATAATAGGATTTGATTTATTTAAATACCCTATTGATTTTCTTCAAATGTAAAAATGGATTCCTCATACTTTTGATCCAGTACATGAAATTTATAGTCCAATTGAGCATGATCATTTCAAGGGAAATATATATTTAAAAGTACTTTCATAGACTCTTATCATTTCATGGAGTCAATTTCATAGTCATTCGTCCCTTTATTGACAGGTATTTGACGTTGATCAGATTCACCATCCAATAAATTCATAAAAAAAAATTACATTATCTTGATCTAATCAATAGATAAGGGAAAATATTTTATCTACTAAATTGATAATTTTCCCAACAATAAGTGGATTATAGGACCCCAAAATGGATGGATGACATTACTACAAAAAATGTTTTAACTGTTTTTTGTTCATTACTTTGGTTATTTCAATGTTCATAAATATTGTTGTTATCATTCATATCTTGAGTGAGTTGGGTGATCATAGTAATATTATTTTTTTACCCCATATCATATTTAATCAAGTTACCCATGTTGCTGATCATTGAATTCGTTCTCCCATTTGTTTCCAATATGATTACTCTTGGATACATCCATCGATCTAAATGATATTAAATTTGAGAATAAATAAATATTAATAAGAATAAGAAATTATATTTTAATGAAAATAATTTATAACATATCCTATATTATAAAAGCTTATTTTATCCACTAAAATTCTAGTTTCATCTCTTATAACATTATCTAAAACTTTATTTTTGGTTATACACTTTGATTCAATATAAAATAATCAAAATAAATAAATAAATGGTAATCTAATACCAACTAAGGAAACTTGATCATACATTAAGTACATATTCTAGCATTTTAGATGAAAATTTTTAAATATCACTGTATTTCAATCTCAATAATAATAATGGGTATGATTCATTATAAATTAAGTGTATAATCATCGAATTAATGAATAATATTTAGTATTCCCTGTATAAGTATTAGATATGATAAAATAATATAATAATATTACTTCATACCATTCCATATAAGATAGAGAAATTGGAACATAAAATGGGTGGACTCATATTCTCAAAAATGGAAAATGAACTCAATATAAATTAAAGATCATAAATTGGATTAATAAAATCATAAGGTAATGATAAAATGATCACCACATGTTATAAATATACAAAATCGGTAATTGAAAAAAAAGGATTTAGGAAATTAGGATTTGGAATAAGCCTGTAAGAACATAATTAATCAATGATAGACTATGAGATAATATCATAAGCCTAAAAATATGATATGTCATAAACTGAGCCACAATTCCATCCAATGTGACATTCGACTCAGTCTGTGGCAGGGATCAAAGGGTGTTCATGATCCACATGTGCTGGAAACTAGATAATGGTTATCAACAATATGGATTGGAATTGATTTGACCAATTTTAATATAAATTAAAACCAAATGAAATAAGAATCACAATAACATATGAGAATAACCAAATTAGGTAGAACAATTTATAGAATTAAATGATTAATACTTTAAGAAAAACACAAATATGTATAATAATAAATGACTATAAGAGAATCCAAAAACTTCCATGTGATAGGAGGGTCATCACCCTCAAGACACCACCACCAAAACCCAAAAGTAGTGGAATTATAACTACCTGGTCTACCATCACCATGATACATATTTCCATTTACTGGGTCAAACATTTTAAATTCTATATACACCAATCTCTGTGTGTGTGTATAGGGTTTATCCAATTAGTACTTGGATTCCACCCTATAGAAGAGATTCAATTCTATAACATTATATAAAAAAATAACTTCAGAATTTTTATAAGAACACTTGAATCATTATGAAGATAACATGTTAAAGGATACATTATCAATAAACACGTTTCAATGAAAATCCTGTTTACAAATAATCTTTCTTGGAATAATGATATATATAAGGACTACCATATGTAGATAAATACAACCACATTAGATAAGAATCAAGATATAACGGTGTACCATGGGAAAATCCCTATACATAATTATCACTGGTAGGAACATGGAAATGTATACATTGGATATCAAAATCCTTAAGTAACCTACCAATAACATCATCATGCATGAACCACTAGGGTGAAATTTACTCCAATGTCTAGTGTTCTACAAAAAAAATAATTCTTATGTACATGCCACTAGAGGGTAACACATTACATTGTCAACTAGTCCCTGATCCTTTCACATGTTTAGTTGGTGTTGCAATCAAAAATATTTCTTGAGGAATCCTCGACATAACCACTTCTAAATCAACTAATTTACTAGTTTTAGCTCAGACACCATGTTACCTAGGATTCCCTCATCCAACTGCCCAGAGGCTTTCACTTTTTTTTATTTTAATCTGAAACCCCCTATTAAGGGAAGAAGGGGGAAAACCCTAACAAACATCATCGACTTAAGACAATTAGGATCCAAATGTCAAACATGAAAAACCAAAAAGACAACATGAAGCTACCTCTTCCCTGCATATAACCATTATAGAGCTCTCCACCAAAGAATAGATGGCCAACAAACATGGGTCATGTGTTAAAGCATAGGGCTGATCTGATGGCTGAGGCCATATCCTCTGAAACATCCAAATATGAAAAGCATTGCAGCAGTGAATAACAAGATCAAGAACCTCCTCTGGTGCCTGATCCACATGGAGTCCAGGTGCATCACTAAACCAACAGTCCTCATAATACAAAACCTTTCCACCATTCCACAATCACTGATCCAAGTCTACAAACCCCACTGCCTTCCACAGACACCCAAACTAATACAACATCAGAAGCCTCTAAGGAAATTCAAAATGCATGAGATCAAACCATAGTATCCTAGGACTGGATGGCCCAACACCATCGCTGAGGGAAAACCACTGATGAAGTAATATGTGTCATCCTGAAATAGAAATGCTTCTCTTGGCATGGGTATGCTCAAATAAAATCCACGGATACACCTCATCAGGATCTGAAACTATCCCCATGATAACGAGGAAATAGTGGATTGGAAGAGAATATATTCCTACATCAATCCAAATGAAAATAAGAACCATCCAAATGCACAATCAGAATATACCAAAATGAGACCTGAATAACCACAAACCAAAAACGAAGCACAACACCTCCTCCTATGGAACACGTAGATCTGGGTGAGCCACACTGAAACTGTTGAAGACCACCTGGTCATGCTAGTCAAAACAAGAGACCATGATGGGGTTAATCCATGTCATCAAAAGAGATGGTGAACACTGAATCACCGCCACTAATCCCCGGCATCTTCAGAAGATGCAAGCCGCACCGAGCAACCAAAATATCATCACTGAGAATCATAGATTCTAAGCCCCACCGAGGCACCAGGCATGGGATCTAGAAGAACGACGTCTCCCCCTCCAAGAATAAACTAAATGAAGCCGCCACAAATGGACCTAGATTGATGGGGAAGGGGAATCGTCTTGGGAATAAACTTTAGGTGGTGCGAGATTGGGAGAATATGTCACTCTGAGGCTAACTCTTAGAATTAGTTTTCCCTAAGATTCCCATTTTTCTCACGTTCCATTAAACATATAAAATAAATAAACACTTTAACATACTAATTCCATGCATGCTACGAAAAGAAGGAAAATCACCCATTTCACAACCACCACTTGAAAACTACCATCATCCATTGTCAAAACCACTTTTTATTTCATACATAGACTAAAAACATTTATACAGACACCTTTTACCACCTACATAAGTTATGATATCCATTTTTTAAACAAAACAAGAAGAACACATGTTTAATCCTACTATATTTCATGGGAAAAGGCCTTTTTTAGGATCATATCCACATGAAAACCATTTTCATAACATGATTCAAAATTATAAGACACAATAAAGGTGCACAAAAAAGGAATCCAATATTCATTAAAACTCATTCACATGAAAACACAAATATTAACACATTTTCACTTTTAATTCTCTTTGAATACACATTTCAAACCATCCACACAAGGAATAGAATATATTTAAGAAACACAAAAATGAAGCACATATAAAATAAAACAAATTTCTTTTCAAAAACCTTCTTTAAACGAATATGAATGCTAAATCATTTCCAAAAAATGTTTTCCACCACCATGATAATCTTCATAACATGATTAAGAACTCAAGAATGCATATAAAAACCATAAAATAATTTCAAATCATGGAACCATCTACATATAACTTAGAAGTTTTACGAAATTGGTGTGAAACCACAATAACACCACCAAAAGTACATAAAAAAGGGCATGATTTAATAACACAACATCAATATTTCCCCATACAGCACAAGATGAAATATTCTATTGGTAAATCACCCCAATGGAAAATAAGAAACCCTGAAAAAAAGAGGATAGGCCCTAGAAAAGTGAGAAATAATGATAGAAAACACATAATTGATGATTCCTTGATGAATCCACACCAAAACCACCGAGAACATAACGATCCAAGGGATGTAGAGGATAATGTATAGGTTCCTAGTTAACATAATCCTGAATGTGGTGAAATTGAGGTGTTTAAGAGTTAAATTCATAATGGGCACAAAGTTAATTTCTCAATTTTTGATGACCTGGAGAAGTCATACAATTCTACCATATAGTTTTCCAAATAGTTTGGGAACGATGTGACCCTCTCTACCTAGGAGTAATAATATTCAGAGTTAGCCTACACAGGTTTACTAACCATCACCAACCGGGTGGTTCACCATTGTCTACAAAGATATTTGTTTATAGAGTTTCTTGTTGATGGGTTCGTGGTTTCACCTAAATGTGTACCAACCATGAACCACCATCTATGAAGAAAAAAATCAATATATTTCTTTAAAAGAACACGGGGAACCAAGGGATAAATTCAAGAATAGTAAAAATGGAAGGAAATACCTCAAAAAGAAAATATGAATGTGATCATTCTCTCCACTATGAAAACATTTCACACCTGAAAAGTCACTCAAAATCATGATCAGAGAAAAAAAAGTGTACTCGTCATCAAATAAATAATTACACTCCAATGTCTCATTCACATCCTTTCAATGTCTCTAAGGAACTCAAAACAATAAAATAGAATTCCCACAAATCACTTTTTCATTAGAATCCACAATTCTCCCTAGATATTGCAACACACAAAAAACAGGCTGCAATTCCAAATCCTACCAATTCAACACAGGATATGGATATAGGTTACAATTTTTTCAACTGGGAGACATCGAACATATAATGAAATGATATCAATTTATAGGGAGAAAAATAAAATGTATGTAAACTTTCAAGATATTTTGGTAATCTCAAATGGTCTTAAATTCATAGGTGTTAGATTTCCTTACTTACCCAAATAATGATGTCCTATGAAATGTGATCTTTGAGGAACATCATTTTACCCCCATAAAAAACCAAATAACAGTAAATATGATTTTCATAAGACCTGTGATGACTCTAAGCTATCAATTTCCAATGTCTAGTCAACTTAACTTTATCAAAAGTCTATTTCACAATGATCAGTCCCAAAAATAAGGTTTCACCAACCTCAACCAAATGTAATGGAGATCAACATGGATGGCCACATAGAAACTCAAAGGGATCCATTCTAACTGATAATTGGTAACTATTGTTATACATTAACTCAACCAATCATAGATGTCTCTTCTATGAATGACCAAAATCTAGCACATATTCCCAGATCATGTCTTCTAAAACATGATTTTCTTATTTCGTTTGACCATCCATTTGAGGATGGTATGTTGTGCATGTAACACCTGAGACTTTTATGTGAAATATTTTGTTTTTATGTTATATAAATCATCAAAGGAATCTTTAACTACACACAACACTAGCTTGGCATTCTTTACACGCAACCGCGACCTTCCTCGATAGCTTGCGTCGTACGAAATACCGAGTTTCACTAAACAATGATATGCTATTAAAATATTATTAAAACTAAAAATTATGAATAGTAATAAACACTTTTTGAAATTTTATACATTTTATTTTTCAAAATGGACTTCATTTTTGGATTCAGAATATCGAAATTATCCTAGGGTGACATTTTTATATTTTTCTGAAAACTTTCAATTTTTGATGAATACTGAAACCACTAAGTGGTAGTAAAAAAAACTGAATTTTTCATAAAACTTAATTTTACCGCTTCTGTGAGTGGAATTTTGAAAATCCGAGAGACACGGTTAATATCAAGGACTAAAATGTGGTTCAATGAGATGAAAATAATTTTTGGTGAATAGTAACTTTTTACTTTTATTAACCACAGTTAAAAGTAAATAGGGTAATTAAGGGTAAAATGATTTTATTATTACCCTAACACATGTCCTAATTCTATTGGACAAGTTTAATTCGACCTAAAACAACCTTAGGAATAAAATATCATCATTTAGGCCCACTTGGATTAGATTAGGACATTTATTATTAATTTATTTAAAGAAGGGTTAGATAGTTAAAATAAATGATTAATAAGTAAATCATTTTTAATATGGGGTTATAAATAAGATAAATTCGACTATAAATATTAATTAGAAAGATAAAAATATTTCAAACATAATGGTATTTTATCTGTAATTTTTAGACATTAAATAATTTAATTTATTTATGACACAATGATGATGCAGTAATTATCTTATTAATGAAATATTGACATAATTGATGTTATAAATACCCAAATAAATGTAATTTGAGTCTTTTTATGAATTACACTAATTTTATAGATTAATATGGCATGTTAGTATTGATTTAATTAACTTTTCTAAATTATATTGGATGAGAGGATTTAGACCCATCCCCACATTAGCTTCGAAATAAATCAATTTGGAGCTATTTAAAACCGAACTCGACTTTATAATAAAATAATATTTTTAGTTTTTCCAAAGGAGACCCTCTCCTCCCCCTCTTCCTCACACCAAATTGAGCCTTCAAGCTCGGCCAACCCCTGCCAATTTCTTCTCTCCACTTCCCTAGAAACATCCTAGAGGTTCTGGTCTTCTTCAAAGACCTATTTTAGTGTCGTAAAAGGAAGTCTCAAAGAAGCACTTCAAAGGAGAGGTAATGTTCGTTACCGATACTCTCATCTTTATTTCTTCTTCCACTTCTTCTTATTTAGTTGTTACATTATGAAGTAATAACATAAGTATCGCTCATATACCGATATGTTATTATAAGTATGAAACAACTCTATTTCACCATCTATCCATCCTACGGAAAAAGAAATCAACGTGCGTGCGTACGTACGGAATGTCGTCTCCACGCCGTGGTGTATTCTATTTTCCACCACCACCATACTTGGATGGGTATAATGGTGTAAATAATGACTATATATGACTATTATAAAGTGATACTGATTCTGAAATAGTATACAGTCCAATACAATTCCACGATCATAGGAACAATATCATCACTCGTGCGTACGTACGGAATACCGTCTCCACGATGTGATGCAACTCGTTATACATGATATTCATTTCATAATGATTATATAAATGAATTGAATGAATGAATATGATATATATTACACTAATACCATTCTGGAAATGAGGTATTTATAACCTAAAGAGAAGAAAAATAATTTATTCGACAAAACACGCATAAGAACAAAAAGTTATAAACACCCGAATAACAAGTAGTAATGAAATATTACTACTGAGAAGCTAAGAATATGACCATATATGATATCATAAAAATATGTATGATTATTTAATAAGTCAATAACATTATTTAAATCATTATACAGGAGGTTAGGACACGTACAAAGCATATCAGACCTAAGGTAAGGGAAATATCACAATCTCATTTTTATCCGAGATTGTTTATACATTGGTATTTACTGGGGTGTATTTTATCATCGACATCCATGTTTATTCAATATCTAATATTATTTCCATACACCTATAATTGTTTAAATCCAATTTTACCCTTCGGTGAGATTTTAGTAAAAGATATGAAAGGAATCTTTTGTCGTTTTTCGTACGAGGTACTTTTTGACTTTCTGACAAAAGTACGAGAAGAATGTTTTTTTAACTTATATGGAATGAATGGATTTTTTAAACATTATTTCCAAGAAGCTTCACTTACAGGTTTTCAAGTTTATTTTTAATCAACTTGTTTTAGTTTAGATTTGAATTACATGTTAAGAAAGGAAAAGTGTTTTTGAAGTAGAAAGGATATTTTCTTCAAGAATAGAGTTCAAGTGTTTTATCAAAATGATTTTCCATCTAAGATAATATAGGGTTATGTTTATATCCCTATTATTACATTTATTTGATTATTTTGTGATGGAATTATTTTTATGAATTCCTTTATCTTATATTAATTGGTTTATGATGTCATGTTGTTTAAGAATCCCATTTTTATTACATGGGTTATGCAATGATGTATGATTTATGATATTTGTGGCACACATAAGAATGGTATCATTATGAGATGGGTGGGTCCTATATCTCCCTCCAATGCATTGGGTAAAGATTTTATATCTCATGAGATAGACATGGCTGGAACGGTAGGTTATACCGGTTCAGTGAAACAGGACTGAAACGAAGAGTGAACTCGGTTCAGAAATGGACTTTGTCCACTAAGATAGTCTTGGAAATTAGTCGTGACTAACAAGAAATTATTCTCTATGATTATGTGTGTATGCCACAAAGTTCCATGTTTTAAGTTATGATTATTGGGATTACATTTCACTACTATGATTTATCCCATGTTATGAAATTATGATCTCTTTTGCAGGTTAAGATTTCCAAAAGATATGTTCTTATGAATATGATGTGATTGATATTTCTTTTGTTTACCCTTACTGAGCATTTGAGCTCACCCTTTTATGTTTTCTTTTCCCCAGGATATAAAGAAAGGTTTTAGGTAATAAAAAAAGGAAGATATTTATGGGAGATGTTGAAGATCTTTCACCATGATTAGAAGATTACGTTCCGAGTTTACAAAGACACTAAACTACTATGGTCCTCATGTGTGTGTTTTTGTTATGTAATAAGTATTCCGCAAAAGTAATGTAATGTCCATGTACGTCAAGCTTCGAGTCTTTATAGTTGGTATCAGAGGAAAGGTATAGTCAACCATTGGAAACTAGGATGTGAAAGCCTTAGTAAGATCCCTAAGGATAATTCTAAGCATAGAACACAATCTTAGTGTTTTAGAAATGGCCATGAATAACCTAGGATAAGACCTTAAGTGTAAAATTTTATTCTTGATTATGTGGTTTTCCTATTATAATTAGTGTTTCTCACACTATTCTTCTTGGTTTTAGTCAATGGATGGAACCCGAAGGAACCATGTTAATGCGGAATGCGACGGTCAATGCAATGAGTGTCCCCCTGAGTAACCAAATGTTATTAGAGCTGGAATGCAAAATCTTGTAGCCATGCTCACAAAACTTTCTAAAGCTATGAATCAAGCAGGACTTCAAAACTAGAAAAGGAAGGAGCAACATTCTGTTGAATCCTTCATGAGACAATGTCCACCTTCATTCAGTGGGTCTACTGATCCATTAGTTGCTGACCAATGGATTAGTACTAATGAAAAGATATTTTCAGTTCTTCAATGTTCTGAGCATGATAAAGTCATCTTAGCAATGTATCGTTTGGAAGGTGATGTTGATCAATGGTGGAATATTATTAATAATATGAGGCAAAGGGATGAAATTGAGTCCATGGAATGGGACGAGTTCAACAACTTATTTTTCAATAAGTACTTCCCTCGTATTTTCTGAACAAAGATGGAGAAAGAGTTTCTTGAACTGAAGCAAAAGGATGATGAATCTGTTGGTACCTATGAGGCAAATTTTACAATACTTGCAAGGTACGCTTCTGGTATTATTATCCATCCTGAGAGTAAGATCGGTCGATTCTTTAGTGGCTTAAAACCAAGTCTTTGAAGGGATTATCCATAAGGGACTTCAATAGCTACGAGGAAATCGTTCGATGGTCTCTCAAATTTGAGATGGAGATTGGAGTAACCCATCAGTCATATGGGTTTGATAAGAAGAGGAAAATGGAATTCAAAGGAAAATCTAAAGAGCACACTGAAAAGAATATGAGCTTTACCTTATGCTGAAAGTGTGGAAAGAAACATGGAGGGAGTTGTCTTAAAGAGACAAGTAAATATTTCAAATGTGGAAAGGAAGGTCATCGGGCATTTTAATGCCGCGATGATGGGAAGAAGATGTCTAGTGATGCAAAAAAAGGAAGGGATACACAGAATGAACCTACTACACTTCAATGTTTCAAGTGCAAGGATATGGGACATTATTCCAATAAATGCCCTAATCCAAGGGTTGATGATGATGGTCGACATCAACAAACTATTAAGGCTAAAGACAAAGGAACGCCACATGCAATTTCTATCAGCGATGTGGAGTACGATAACGATGTGCTGAAAGGTACACTTACCATCCACTCTAAAGTAGCAAATGTTTTATTTGATTCTGGATCCACCCACTCTTTTATTTTTGAAAAATTTTCTAAGGGTATCACCATATTACCTCAACATTTATATGCTGAGTTAGCTATGACAACACCTAATGGCACAACAGTCGCATCAACAGTTTATAATTCCTCTCCGATTGAAGTTTGTGGGAAAGTGCTTCCTGCAAATCTTGTGATCCTTCCTATAGTGGAATTTGATGTGATTCTTGGCATGGATTGGCTTTCTCTACATGGAGCTCATATCAATTGCCAAAGAAGGGAAGCCACATTTCATATTCCAGATCAATCTATGATCGTCTATCGATGCAAGGATGAACATAATCTTCTAGTGGAAATTTCTTCCATTTTATGGGTCTTGATTCCACTAAATGAAGGTTATTTATCTCAAATGGTTGGTGGGAAACTCACGATTAAGAATATTCCCATTGTACGGGAGTTTGATGATGTCTTTCCGGAGGAATTACCAGGTCTTCCACCGAATCATGAAGTTGAGTTTTCAATTGAACTCATACCGAGTGCTTTGCCTATTTCAAATACACCTTATAGAATGACCCCAATTGAGTTTCAGGAATTGAAGAAGAAACTCCAAGAGAATCTTGATAAGGGATTCATATGCCCTAGTGCGTCACCTTGGGGAGCACCTGTTCTATTTTTTAAGAAGAAAGATGGAACAATGAGACTCTACATTGATTATCGAGAACTTAACAAGATCACTATCATGAACAAATATCCACTCCCATGCATTGATGACTTATTTGACCAACTACGCGGAGCTCAATACTTTTCCAAGATTGATCTTCATTCAGGGTATCATCAATTAAGGTTCAAAAGGGAGGATATACCAAAGACGGCTTTTCGTACAAGGTATGGAAACTATGAATTTATAGTGATGCCATTTGGTCTTACTAATGCCCCTGCTATCTTCATGGATCTGATGAATAGAGTCTTTAGTGACTATCTTGATCAATTTTTGGTAGTCTTTATAGATGATATTCATGTCTATTCAAAGAGCAAGGAAGAACATGAAGATCACATGAGAATTATATTGAATACCCTGAGAAAGGAGAAGCTTTATGCCAAATTTACCAAGTGTGAATTTTGGCTTCAAAAAGTTGCATTTTTGGGTCACATAATTTCAAATGAGGGGATATCTGTGGATCCAGCAAAAACAGAGCTTATCGAAAGATGGTGGAGACCAACAACAGTAACTGAGATCTGATGTTTTCTTGGTTTGGATAGATATTATCGACTTTTTGTGAAAGATTTTTCACGATTACCTAATCCACTCACCAAGTTGACTTGGAAAGGAGTTAAGTTTGTTTGGACGGAGGAATGTGAAGAGAATTTCAAGGAGTTGAAAAGAAGGTTATCCAATGCACCTGTGCTCACACTACCTTGTAGTTGAGAAAGGTTTGTGATCTATAGTGATGCATCCAAGAAGGGATTGGGGTGTGTTATTATAAAAAATGATATGGTGATAGCTTATGCCTCATGAAAATTGAAAATCCATGAGCAAAATTACCCAATACATGATTTGGAGTTAGCTGCGGTAATCTTTGCATTAAAGATTTGGAGGCATTATCTTTATGGAGAAAGGTTTGACATTTATACTGATCATAAAAGTTTAAAGTATATTTTCACACAAAAGGAGCTGAATATGTGTCAAAGAAGATGGTTGGAGCTGATTAAGGATTATGACTGCTCAATCCATTACCACCCTGGGAAAGCAAACAAGGTGGCAGATGCATTAAGTCGACAAGACCATGCCAGTTTATCCATGATGAGGATCACAAAAGATCCAATATTTATGGATTTACAAAGGATGGATCATGGAATTATAATGGAAGGGGAAAAATCTTATCTTTCTCAAATGGATGTTCAACCATCTATACATGTGAAGATTAAAGAGGCATAGAAAGCAGATGTCGAGTTACAAAAGAAGGTGAGAAATGTTCCTGAATTCAACCTTGATTGTGATGGGATAATAAAGTTTAGGAATCAGGTTTGTGTTCCTCCCATCCCGGAATTAAAGAAGGATCTGCTGGATGAGGCTCATATTTCTTCATTCTCTATTCATCCTGGAATCACGAAGATGTAAAGGGACCTGAAAGAGTACTTTTGGTGGGATGGCATGAAAAGAGATGTTGCTGAATATGTCTCTTGATGCTTGGTTTGTCAACAAGTTAAAGCTGAGAGACTAAAGTCTAAGGGGATGTTACAACCATTACCCATACCCGAATGGAAATGGGAAAACATCACTATGGACTTTGTCACAGGACTTCCTAAAACATCCAAAGGAAATAATGCTATCTGGGTCATAGTTGATCGTCTTACAAAGTCTGCACACTTCATTGCTATTAGAGAGGATTTCTCTCTGGATCAGCTTGTCAGGATATATGTAAAGGAAGTGGTAAGATTGCATGGAGTACCACTTTCTATTATATCTGATCGGGATCCGAAATTTACCTCGAAGTTCTGGTGAAGTCTTCAGCAAACTCTGGATATAGAGTTCAGTTACAGCACAACTTATCATCCTCAGACAGACGGTCAGTCTGAGAGAACAATTCAAACTCTAGAAGATATGTTGAGAGCTTGCTCTATGGATTTTAAAGGTGGTTGGGATCAACACCTACCTTTTGTGGAATTTTCTTATAATAATAGCTTTCACTCCAGTATTCAGATGGCTCCTTATGAAGCTCTCTATGGAAATAAATGTAGGACTCCAACTTGCTGGGATGAAGTTGGGGAAAGAAAGCTATTAGGACCCGATCTCGTTGATGAAATGGAATAAAAGGTCAGATATATTCAACAACACATAAGAGTAGCTCAGAGTCGACAGAAAAGTTATGCCAACAATTGAAGAAAAGACCTAGAGTTTGAAGTCGGTGATAAAGTGTTCTTACGAATATCTCCCTGGAAGAGGGTCATGAGATTTGGAAAGAAGGGGAAGTTGAGCCCTAGATATATCGGTCCTTTCGAAATAATGGATCGTGTTGGGATGGTAGCTTACCGATTGGTGCTTCCACCGAATCTCTCTCAAGTTCACGATGTGTTCCACGTATCTCTCCTGAGAAAGTACATACCTGATCCTTCACATGTACTCATCTCAGAAGTTGTACCGCTAGAGCAAGATCTTTCTTATGAAGAACAACTGATAGAGATTCTAGATCGTAGCGAAAAAGTCCTATGAAACAAGACCACTCGATTGGTTAATGTTTTATGGAGGAACCACCAATTAGAAGAAGCTACATGGGAGCTTGAGGATATGATGAGGGAGAGGTATCCTCATCTGTTTGTTACAAAGTGACAAATTTCGAGGGCGAAATTCATTTTAAGGGGGGTAGAATGTAACACCCGAGACTTTTATGTGAAATATTTTGTTTTTATGTTATATAAATCATCAAAGAAATATTTCACTACACACAACACTATCTTGTCTTGCTTTACACGCAACCGCGGCCTTCCTCGATAGCCTGCGTCGTACGCAATACCGAGTTTCACTAAACAATGATATGCTATTAAAATATTATTAAAACTAGCCGTTATGAATAGTAATAACCACTTTTTGAAATTTTATAAATTTTATTTTTCAAAATGGACTTCATTTTTTGATTTGGAATATCGAAATTAGCCTAGGGTGAAATTTTGGTATTTTTCTGAAAACTTTCAATTTTTGATGAATAGTAAAACCACTAAGTGGTAGTTAAAAAGAAACTGAATTTTTCATAAAACATAATTTTACCGCTTCTGTGAGTGGAATTTCGAAAATCCGAGAGACACGGTTAATATCAAGGACTAAAATGTGGTTCAATGAGATGAAAATATTTTTTGGTGAATAGTAACTTTTTTACTTTTATTTACCACAGTTAAAAGTAAATAGGGTAATTAAGGGTAAAAATGATATTATTATTACCCTAACACATGCCCTAATTCTATTGGACAAGTGTAATTCGACCAAAATCAAACTTAGGAATAAACTATGACCATTTAGGCCCACTTGGATTAGATTAGGACATTTATTATTAATTTATTTAAAGAAGGGTTAGATAGTTAAAATCAAAGTTTAATAAGTAAATCATTTTTAAAATGGGGTTATACATAAGACAAATTAGACTATAAATATTAATTAGAAAGCTAAAAATATTTCCTACATAATGGTATTTTATTTTTAATTTTTAGACATTAAATAAGTTAATTTATTTATGACACAATGATGATGTAGTAATTATCTTATTAATGAAATATTGACATAATTGATGTTCTAAATACCCAAATAAATGTAATTTGAGACTTTTTATGAATTAAACTAATTTTCTAGATTAATATGACATGTTAGTATTGATTTAATTAACTTTGTTCGAACTAATTATTCTGTTATGATTTTTACAAAAATTAATTACTAAATAGTATCAAAATTGACATAAAATAGTTTTTAAAAACAAATATTATATTAGTAATTGTTATGTTATTCCTAAAAATCTAAGGTTCGGCCAAATGACTTATATAAGGTTATATATATTAATAATAAACAACTTTGGGTTCTTTTTGCTGCTTATAGTAATTTTATTAACCTTATAGTATAAGAACACAAGAAGACACGTTAAAAGTAAAATTATTTAACTTAATGTTAAATCGAAATGATAAGGTTAAAATAGGAACCTAAACCTGTCTAAATTATATTGGATGAGATGATTTCGACCCATCCCCACCTTAGCATCGAAATAAATCAATTTGGACCTATTTAAAACCGAACATGACTTTATAATAAAATGATATTTTTAGTTTTTCCAAAGGAGCCCCTCTCCTCCCTTATAAAAGGGCACCTCCTCCCCATCTTCCTCACACCACTTTGAGTCTTAAATCTCGGCCAAACCCTTCCCATTTCTTCTCTCCACTTCCCTAGAAACATCCTAGAGGTTCTGGTCTTCTTCAAAGACCTATTTTAGTTCCCTAAAAGGAGGTCTCAAAGAAGCACTTCAAAGAAGAGGTAATGTTCGTTACCGATTCTTTCATCTTTATTTCTTCTTCCACTTCTTCTTATTTAGTTGTTTCATTATGAATTAATAACATCAGTATCACTAATATACTGATATGTTATTATATGTATGAAACAACCCTATTTCACCATCTATCCATCTTACGGAAAAAGAAATCACCGCGCGTGCGTACGTACGGAATGCCGTCTCCACGCCGTGGTGTATTCTATTTTCCACCACCACCTTACTTGGATGGGTATAATGGTGTAAATAATGACTATATATGACTATTATAAAGTGATACTGATTCTCAAATAGTATACACTCCAATAAAATTCCACGATCATAGGAACGATATCATCACTCGTGCGTACGTACGGAATACCGTCTCCATGATGTGATGCGTCTCGTTTTACATGATCTTCATTTCATAATGATTATATAAATGAATTGAATGAATGAATATGATATATATTACACTAATAACATTATGGAAATGAGGTATCTATAACCTAAAGAGAATAATAATAATTTATTCGACAAAACACGCATAAGAACAAAAATTTATAAACACCCGAATAACAAGTAGCAATGAAATTTTACTACTAAGAAGCTAAGAATATGACCATATATGATATCATATAAATAAGTATGATTATGTTATAAGTAAATAACATTATTTAAATCATTATACATGAGGTTTAGACATGTACAAAGCATATCAAACCTAAGGTAAGGGAAATATCACAATCTCATTTTTATCCGAGATTGTTTATACTTTGGTATTTACTGGGGTGTATTTTACATCCACATCCATGTTTCTTCAATATGTAATATTATTTCCATCCACCTAAAATTGTTTAAATCCAATTTTACCCTTCGGTGAGATTTTAGTAAAATATATGAAAGGAATCTTTTGTCATTTTTCGTACGAGGTACTTTTTGACTTTCCGACAAAAGTACGAGAAGAATGTTTTTTTAACTTATAAAGCATGAATGGATTTTTAAAACATTATTTCCCAGAATCTTCCCTTACAAGTTTTCAAGTTTATTTTTAATCAACTTCTTTTAGTTTAGATTTGAATGACATGTTATGAAAGGAAAAGTGTTTTTGAAGTAGAAAGGATATTTTTCTCAAGAATAGAGTTCAAGTGTTTTATCAAAATTATTTTCCATCTAAGATAATATAGGGTTCTGTTTATATCCCTATTATTACATTGATTTGATTATGTTGTGATGGAATTATTTTTATGAATTCATTTATCTTATATGAATTGTTTTATGATGTCATGTTGTTTATGAATCCCATTTTTATTACATAGGTTATGCAATGATGTATGATTTATGATTTTGTGGTACACATAATAATGGTATCATTATGAGATGGGTGGGACCTATATCTCCCTCCAATGCATTGGATAAAGATTTTATTTCTCATGAGATAGACATGGCTGTAACAGTAGGTTATACCGGTTCAGTGAAACAGAACTGAAACGAGGAGTGAACTCGGTTCAGAAATGGACTTTGTCCACTAAGATTGTCTTGGAAATGAGTCTTGACTAACAAGAAATGATTCTCTATGATTATGTGTGTATTCCAAAAAGTTCCATGTTTTATGTTATGATTATTGGGATTACATTTCACTACTATGATTTATCCCATGTTATGAAATTATGATCTCTTTTTCAGGTTAAGATTTCCAAAAGATATGTTCTTATGAATATGATGTGATTGATATTTCTTTTGTTTACCCTTATTGGGCATTTGAGCTCACCCTTTTATGTTTTCTTTTCCCCAGGATATAAAGAAAGGTTTTAGGTAAGAAAAAAAGGAAGAACTTTATGGGAGATGTCGAATATCTTTCACCATGATTAGAAGATTACGTTCCGGGTTTCCAAAGACATTAAACTACTACGGTCCTCGTGTGTGTGTTTTTGTTATGTACTATGTATTCCGCAAAAGTAATGTAATGTCCATGTACGTCAAGCTTTGGGTATTTATAGTGCACAACTTGAAATGTGAGTCCATTTACTTTTTAGTGCCTTCCAAAAACAGATAGGTGAAGTAGCGGTCCTGATCAAAAAAAATTCCTATGTCACACCGTGAAACCTCACAACCACATAAACAGAAAACCAGAAAAACTCATCCACGTTCCCTAAATCTTTTATTAGAATGAAATTGGATTATTTTGTTAGATGATAGATCACTACCCAAATAGAATTTCTTCAATAGGTTGTATAAGTAAATTTATAAATTATGTCCATGGGGATCTCTTCTCCCATCCAGGTATTAATTGGTATGGGATGGAGATAATTAGAGGGCCTTTGGGGCTCTACATTAATGCACTAACATATATAACACTAGGATACAATGTAAGCAATATATCACCACATAACTAGACACCATAACTACTGATGCACATCATAGTACATCTTGGTGGCAAGAAGATTAATGAACTACTATTATTGATGTATATCCTACAACACCTCCTTCCTGGATGATAACAATACAATTAAGAAACACTTAATGTACAAAACTCCATTGGGACATAGTGTCCAATCACAAAAAAAAATTCCCAACAACTAAGGAACATTAGATAATGCTGCTACATATCATCACTATGTTTATAAAACTGAAACAATTATAGAATAGATTGTATCAACTTCACGTTGTCCAAGAATTCACTATCACTATGATCCTTGGCTTCAAAATGAATCTAAGAAAAGTTCTCCCAAAAAATTCCACTCATCCGTAGACTTTTTCAATTGTTTCACTAACACATTCATATTCAAAGAATCAACCACCAAATTTCCATTTCTAGGGGTGTACAGTATATCAAAATTGAAACCCTTGAGATATTAAACCCAACGTTGTCGCCTAAAATTAATAAATTTTGGAAAACAATATAGGCCAAAATATTATTATCAAAATAAACAAAAACATTTTCCCCAAAAATATAATTTTCTATGTCCTTAAGGCATGGAAAATTGATGCAAACTCAAGGTCATGGGTTTGGTAATTATTTTCATATTGATAGAGTTGGTGCCAACCCTAATACATCACATAATTATCCTACCTTAGCACACACCCAAGACTCATACCTAAGGCATCACAATAGAACACACATCGCGTTCTAAAATCCAGAAATATTTAAATAGGGGCTATGGTCAACCCCTGCTTTAGCTCCTTGAAGGGAGTCTAACACAGTAGGATCCATTAAATCTTTTCACCTTTCCTGTTAAGTGATTCCATGGATGATGTAAACCAAGAGAGATCCCAAAAAACAACATGTAATACTAATCCATACACAAAAATCTTCTAATTTTAAAGACATTATTCAGAAATTATAATGAAATAACTGTACTAATCAATTAAAGTTCCATAGAAACCCCTTGTTCCCAGATAAAATGGATTAAAAACATCACCTACATAATCTAGAAGGTTTACTAAGAAAACAAAACTTAGATATAATGGTCCTTAAGGGTTCCCAACATAATTCAAAAATGTCACTCATGCTCCGCCTTAGCCCCTACATAAATCAGGATTTCATCAACAATTAGCACAATAATTGAGTGAATATAATGATGAAACCTTATGTTCATGAGTTCCGTAATAATCATTGTAGAATTTTTTAACCCAAAAGGGATGAATAGGTACTCAAAATGGTCATACCTACTTCGAAACACTTTTTTTGGAACATCTGACTCTCTAACATGGATTTTATGATACCAAGAATGCATATCTACAATGGAAAACAACCTTGAATAATTAAATAGATCAAAAAAATCATGAATATGGGGAAAAGGTTACTTGTTGTTGATCTTTACCTCATTGAACATCCATTAATCCATATAAAACTAGATAAATCCATCATCCTTTTTTAACTAGATCAGTCAAAGCCCAATTTGAGACGCTTGAGCGAATGAATACTTAGGAATCCAAATTGTAAAGTTGTACTTTAAATTCCCAAAACTCTATGGACTCCATATGGTATAATTAAACAGATATCTATTGTGTTCCTAGAAACATATCGATGGTGAACTTCACATCCTGTTCTGGAGGAAAAGCCCAGAAATCATGTGAAAACACTTCTAGGAACTCATCCACCACAGTAGGTAATCCACTCTCATGAACACTGTCAACGTCCTCCCGCATGAGCGGTGAGATTTGAAAAATATGGTTTCCCAAATATGGAAGTGTAGTCCCTTCCCAACCTGATTGATTATCTCATTCTACCTAAAAAACATGGGTACTTAAATCAATTTCCATAATACTCACTCATCGCCTATAGTAATCAAGGCGTGCCTGAAAACACACCTTCCAATTTCTAATAGGGATCACCTAAAAATTTTCTATCTATAAAATGATAAAATCTCATTCCAAATCAACCATAACATGGTGAGTTCACAATACAGATACTAAAAATAATCTCTAACTTCCTACCTAGAAGTATTACCAACTACATCACATTCAACATAAGCTCATTTTTTATCTATAACACTTATACAAGGGGAAGAAATAAATGAAGTTGAAGAACTTGTATTGAAGAGAAACATACATAATGATGGTGAAATAAGATTGGTACATCGAACTGTTTCATTCCACGCATCCAATTTCACTATGACTCAATACATTGTAAAGAGTTTTCTCATCTCAACTGTAGATGGAGAATAACCACTGGACTGTGACTCTGCACAAAACATTCTCAGCCTATACGACGATCCATTCATTCCAAAAAAAAACTCAAAGCTAAGAATATACTATCTTGGAATTATATCACCAAAATAAAATCCCATTTGAATCCACATATCCTACACCAAACGGATATGGGTGTGACACTTTGAAAAATTATTTCATGTACTACATAGTACAATGATGAGAAGGCCTGGTTGGAGATGAACATGAATGAGGTGTATTCCCTACCTTCCCACTCTGGTAGCACACGACCTAAAAAACATCATAATCCACAAATAAAGATATTCGAAAAGGACAGCCTAAAGTACCACCTCCCTTCTCCTCTTGTTCATCCGACTTTCGCTTTCTCTTAGAGGAACTGTGACTACCCATAGCTGAAATTTCTCCCAAGAGATGAGGATATCCCTTAGATCAATCTATACCAACATATCATGATTAACCATGTCATAATATGTTTTTAGCTTAAATATGAAAAACCAAGACCATATTCTTGATCATAACCCCATATCAATCATCTAATCCTTTACATATTCATTGGATAGGACCTTAGGTCCATACCAAATAAAAATTGAAAAGTGGTTGTCATATTCCATCAAGGACTAATGTCCCTTAATAATTCAAAAACACATGGTATTTAGAGAAGGTTAACATCTTAGGACAATACCAATAATTGAAGATATCTTTGAAATCATTTTAGCCCTTCATCTCATGTTTTCCAGGAATTCATTATTGAGTACCACCACTTATGACCAGGACCTTCAAATAAAAAAGAAGAACACTTCTTTCTAACTACCTAATGAGTATCAAGAAACTCAACCATACTCTTTATCTACTCATGAAATTACTATTCTTCCTGAGGTTTCATGATACCTTGGAATGAACGTGGATTGTTCTTGAGTAACTCTTGAAACATTTCCTTATGGGTACATGCTTCGAATTCACTAACATGAGAAAGACTAGAGCCCTCTCCTTTCTCCAATGCTTAGAAAATACAAATCACGACTTCCAATATCCTCTAATCATTTGGTGACGTAGAAATCTCTCTACACTCTTATCTCAATTGTTTAAGAGATCATTGAGTTGGTATTTTACGACAACAGAAAACAATGAGGAAGACCCATTAATGAACCCATCAACTAACATTCTAAATTTTTTTAAAAATAAAAATAAAAATTCTTCACATTCATAAATTATAACAAACCAAATCCATCATAATAACAAATAAAACCAAACCAATATACCTCTATAAATTTTCAATATACATTCTGAAACCTTTACATATCACATAGAGGATAATTAAAAATATATCCGTACATCCCCTAGAAACCCAAGCTCCATTATAATGTGTGAATTCATGGTAACTTACTCACAACATGAAGCTAAAGACCTGACAATACTAGGTCCAGTCTATCGAGACTCATTCCACAAAAAACTAATCTCAAAAATGTGTGTTACCTCCTATAATGCCATTTTATCACGAATGAAGCCAAAGATCCATCCAACTTGACATATGACCCCACATATGTCATATCCAAAATGGTTTTCCTGGTTACCATTGGATGGAAACTATTTCCTACATATAAAAAATATACCATGGGAATGATTTCACCCATTTTATAAGAATAATTAACCAACCGAAAGAAGCATCACATTAACATATGATCATAACTAAATTGAGTACAATAGTTTCTAGAATTCAATTTTTTCATCTTTAGACAAAACCAAAAGAGGTAAAACAAATAGTGGACATCATGACTATTCTAGAACCTCCATGTTAGAAAAGTGTAATCACCATCATTCCACCACCTCCCAAAACTGCAAGAAGTGGAACTATAACAACTAGAACCACCATCACTTTGATATATCTTATCTTTACATGGATAGTAGATAAAAAATCTACATACACAATGGGGTGTATGTATGGTGTGGGCTAATGCCAAGTAGGATGCCGCCAAAAAAAGAGATTTCATGTTATAACATTATAAGAAAAATTAATATTCAAATGCTTATAAGAACATTTCAAACATTTCGATGAAAAAAATTTGAAGGAGACTTTCTCGAGAAACACTTTTCAATGAAAATACACTTTACAGATAATCTTTCGTGAATTAAATATATACAAAAGGTCTAGTGTATGCTGACAGCTATCACCATATCACATAAGCATAATGATACGGAGGAGCTCCATGGGAAAATACCTATAGGTAACTAGAACTATAAATACACTAGAAACCTTGTACCTCGGTGATGAAAATACATTACTAAACTACCAACAATGTCCTCAAGCCCAAACCACTATAAGGGAACATATACATAGGTTCAATAGTATCCAAAACAATGTTCCCTTGAATGATCCACTATAGGCGAACACATAAAATGGCTTCTGGTCTCTGATCATATCTCATTTTTAGTTAGTGTTGTAATCGTAAAACATGTTAGATGAATCCATGCCATAGTAACTTCCAAATCAACTATCTTAATAATTCTAGATGACCCACCTAGATACCTAGTATTCCATTTATGCTCATGTTTCTATTAACATATCACAAAAACAAATGCTTTTAAATATTCATTCAAAGCATCATAAGCATACATGTAAAATTAAAACATTCACAACCATCACATGAAACCAACCGAATTCCATAGACAAAACCACATTCAATTTCATAAATTTACAAAAACTATTTCGAAATACACTTCTCACTACTTACACAATTTATAATTTATATTTTTCAAACAAAACAAGAAGTGCACATGTTTCAGAACCCGGATCTTCTTTCAGGTATGTTTTTCCTTTCTCTAGAGTTTTTTGGGAAAGAGGTGTTTCTGGAAATTTTTGATGTGCACGTCGTGTACATTATGAGTACACGCTGTGTACTTTGGTGCCACAGAAGGTCATGTTCTGGCCATGTCATTGCTACACACATAATCGTGTGGGATGATGTGAAGGCCTCTTAAAAAGGAGTATGAAAAAGGAGAGTACATGTCATGTACTCAAAAATCACACGTCATTTACTTTTTTTGTTAAACGCATCAGGGTCACGTCTAACAGATAGAACCATATTCTTTTAGGTTCAACTTGTCTGGGATAAACTGTACGACCACAGATCTTCTTCGAGCCCCCGAGCCTCCATTTGTTCTCTGAATCGACCACTTTCGATTTCCTTAGAACCACATCAGTAATCTTTTCCTTCAATTAGAGCATCATTTTCTAATTCCTCTTCTTTTCCATGTTATCATGGGTTAAACATTTTATTTTTTTTCGTAGATCTACTACGTTCAGAGAAGATTTAAGCCTCGTGGTTCAAGTATATTGATCTCCTAACCCCATGGTAGGTGGTTTTTTCCATTCTGTTTGAAAGTCTTTGAGTATTATGTTCAAATTCTACCAATACCCTTGAATGGGGTATTACGTGTTTACCGTTTTACCCCTGCTATTTTTCTACCATGCTTGTATGATTTTTTAGAGGTTATTTGGATATAAATTGGGTTGATTGCTATGACTTGGATTTTATGCTCATGCTTTTTTCTGTTTACGAACGTTTGGTCCTGTTTAGCTTATTGGACGTTACCTGTTTTCCATGCCTTGTGGTCGTAAGATGGAGTGTTGTTTTCTGACATGCTTGAGATGATGTAGACAGGTTAGACAAGTAGTTTTGTAGGTTTAATTTGGATATATATCATTATTATGCATTGACCTACCTGAGGCCATGAGAACATGGTACTATAGACAAAATGATCATAGACCTAGTGAGCTTCCTCAGAGAGTCTTTGGATAGTATAGACTATAAATGGATATACCGAGTGAGCATTCTCAGAGAGTCTTTGGACATTATAAACTATAGGGGGATAGAAAAATTGAGCTTCCTTAGAAAGTATTTGAGCATTGTAGACTATAAGTGTTTAGACCGAGTGAGCTTCCTAAGAGAGTCTTTTTTTTACTTGAATTACCTTGAACCACTCCAGGCTATAAGAGTAATTGACCGGGTGATCTTCCTCAGAGAGTCTGTGAACGACAAGGGGCTATAAGAGGAATTGACCGAGTGAGCTTCCTCAGAGAGTATGTAACACCCCAAGATTCTATGGTATGCTTCTCATTGAATAATACAGTAGCGTGTCTTGTATGCAACTTTGAGTTCCAACACACACCACAACCAATCAAACTAGCACTTATGAATAGTAATACCCACTTTTTGAAATTCTATAAATTTTATCTTTCAAAATGGACTTCATTTTTGGATTCTTAATATTGAAATTATCTTAGGGTGATGTTTTTTTACTTTACGAATAACTTCCATATTTTGATGAATAGTGAAAATTACTAAATTTTATTTAAAAACAACTTTTTTAATCGAAATAATTAACAGCGATAAATTAATAATTTGAGTGAATTTAGAGTATAATTAGATTATATTTTTACCATTTAATCCAATGTTGTTCATTGGACATAATTTCACATTTCAACTAAACATAAGCAAGTGCCAATCTTTTGATAGTTATTATCTTTTAAAAACATGTTTTTTGTTTTAACAACAGGAATTAATTTTAAATTACTTTCTTCCACTTATGTGTTTTGAATTTAGAAAAATGGAGTCCATATTTAGAATCAGGAGGTCCAAATTGTGTAAATATGTAACTTTCATTCTTATACATTTAGAATAAATACTTCGGTAAATATTTTATTTACCATGGTTAAAGGGTAAATCCGGTAAATAAGGGTAAAAATAATATTATAATTATAAAAAATTACCCTAAACCGTGTCCTAAACCTTTTTGTTGATACATGTCCAACGATGGGAATCTTTGGGTCGATTTTGGTACCCCATGTATACACTTGTAAGTGATAATGATACTTTATATTAATTTAGTTAAAGTGAATACAAAAATTACATAGGCATATATGTTTTAGAAAAACAATTTTTTTACATAGGGTTATATATGTTATATTTTTGACTATAAATATTCACTGGAAATATAAAAATATTTCCTACATAATGTTATTTTATTTTAATTTTTAGACATTTAATAATGAAATTTATTTTTGACACAATAATGATGCAGTATTTTCCTTATTAATGAAAGAATCAAATAATTAGTATTATAAATGTTAAAATAAATATAATTTGGAGGTTTTTATGAAATACAAAACATTTATTGGTTAATATGACATGTTATAATTTCTTAAATGAATTTGGTTCTAATTAATTAAGTTGTTAAGACTTTAACAAAAATCAATTATTAAATAGTGTCAAAATTGACATAAAAGAGTTTTTAAAACAAATATTATATTATTAATTGATATTCTCTTCCTAAAAATAAAAGGTTATGAAAAAGGACTTATATAATAATATGTGTATTATTAATGGACCAATTGGGGTCTCTTGGAAGTTTATAGTTGATTTATTAACTATATAATATAAAAATACAAAGAGACTTGGAAAATGTCAAACTATTTAACTAAGAGTTAAATCAAAAAGATATTGTTTATATAGTGACCCAAACCTGTCTAAAACCTATTGGTTGAGATTTTTTCAACCCATCCCACCATAGACTCGAAATAAATCAGTTTGGAGCCATTAGAAACCGAATTTGATTTTATTATAAAATAATATTTCTACCTTTTCTTAAGGTGCCTCTCACCCCTCTTATAAAAGGGAACTCCCCCTTCCCTCTAATTAATACCTTCAAAGACTTTTGATTTGTCTACACCCTACCAAAATATTCTCTCAACATACCTAAATTAATCCTAAAGGCCTTAGTTAGATCATAAAGCCAACCTAAATGGCTATTTTGATCAAATCAAAAGGAAGAACCCGAAGAGGAGGTAATGTTTTCACCACCCTCTTTCAAGTTCCTTTCTTATTCAACATCATCATTCATTGTTATCTCCATTATAAAATAACAACTCCATTATCTTATATATAATGTGATGTGTTTTTAAATATGGTACAACTATATTCTTTGTTCTACTCATCCCTTGAATGACATGTCACCATACGTGCGTACGTACGGCTTACCATCTCCACGTCGTGATGTAATTGTTATTCAAAACATTATTATTTGGATAGGTATGATAATGAAGTTTAATTGATTTAAATAATAAATATAACATTATAATGATTCTATATATATGATATAATATCGTATATAAATAAGATACAACCTATCATTCTAATTTTAATTCTCATCGTATATACCATCGTATCCATGCAAGTCTAATTCTCATTTGATAATTAAAAATAATGTTTAAGAACTTGATATAATTCTATATATGAATAAGATCCAACCTATTCATAATGAACACTACTTATGTAACAAAATATATAAAATAAAAAGGGTAAGTTAACACCCGAAATGACGATAATACTAAGATATTATTAACAAAACAATGTTAAAAGATCATATATGATATCAAATTAATGTATATGATTATTGTATAATTTAATAACAATTATTTCACCATTATAAAGGAGGTTAACCTAACCTCAACCAAGTAAAAGTACAAGGTAAGGGTTTATTTCACAATCTCTTCAATATCTGAGGTTGTTTATACATAATTATCTACTGGGACCTCTTTATCATCCACATCCATGTTTCTTAAAAATGTATTTCAAATCATTCTTACTATTTTATAGACTATGGGTTAAAGTATTTTATACCCTTATTGGATTTTTATAAGATTTTTATAATGGAATCTTTCCGTTGTTCTCCAATCATGGTTCTTTTTAACCTTTTCGACAAAATTATGGTAAGAATGTCTTTTTTTAACCTATACAGCGGGTACGGCAATTTTCCTCCTTTATAAAATCGTCGAAGATTCCCTTACAAGCATATAAGAATATTTATAAAGTAAATATTTTATTTTATAATTATGTTACATTTAAATTATTTCAAAATTAATATTATAAGAATTTGTGAAAGGTACTCTTTATCAAGATCATAATTTTAAATATTTTATAGATTTATCTTTCTAAATCATTTTAAGTAATGTCCTTGTTTTCGAAATGATTTTAAGGATTTATTTATATGGACATGAATATTTTGAAATGATATTTCTTTTCAAAAGTTTCAAAGTGGGATGGGACACTTTGATTCAAAAATCTCTTTTAAATTACTTCCTTTATAAATGTTTGACTTTTCAATGATTTCAAAAAAAGATATATTTCTCTCAAATAGTTTTTATTTCATCGATGTCAACATCCTTTGATAGATTTTAAGCTTATTTAAAGTTTATTTATTAGGATACAAAACTTCAATATTTTATTGAAGTTTTTGTGATATGTTTGACTATGGATGTGATATTTTTATACTATTAATGGTTTACAGAGAAAGTATTGACATTTCGTATGCTAGTTTTAATATGAATGTTTATGTTTAGTTTAAACCTATTCATATGAGGAATTAATTGGACATAATAAGTGACGGGTGGAGCCCACTATAGCTCTTTGATGCATCGGTAGGTCTAATGAGACAAACTAGTGTCTTGGCAGAAGCCCTTGACAAAATCTTATTTGTAGTCTCGGCACAAGGCCTTGACTATGTGGTTATGATAGTCATGAATAATTCCTTCCATCATTATGAAAGTGGTTAATGATATTGTATCTGATTATTCATCTAGTAGAATATCCATGTAAATAAGTAAATGAAATTAATTCATTTTATTTTATCCATATTATGCTGAATTTCAAGTTTAAAAGGATTTTGTTTTAGTTATACATTTCCTTAAATGTTTATTCTTATTTATGAACGTTTCCGCTATATTTTTATCCTTACTGAGCATCTGAACTCACCCCTTTCAATTTTTTATTTTTCCCAGGATGTGAAGAGGTATTTTATGAATGACTTGTAGGGATTTTATGAGGGTATATGAAGACAATATGTTGTTGTAGTTTTTTTCACTATATGATGTAATTTAAGACTTATGAATATATCTAGTGATTCCAAGGCTACTAAACTAATCGGTATTTCGAGACTTGATCTTTTTTGATCATGCCAATGTTATGTAATAATGAACCGACTCTGGGTAACTAGGTTCGGGGTGTTACAGAGTCTCTTGAACATGGGGCTATAAGGGGAATTGACTACGTGATCCTCCTCATAGATTCCATGACTACCTTAGACTATAAGTGGAATTGACCGAGTGATCTTCCTCAGAGAGTCTTATAATTTTTGTATAACCAAACCAATGGAGATAGTCTGAGTGTACTTCCTAGAGGGTTGTTGGTTTTTGTTAGGTAGGTCTAGAGGGGATGGCTGAGTGTACTTCCCAGAGGTTTACCTGTTTGTGTTTAGCTACTGGTAAGCTATTTCTTGATATTTGAACTGTGGATTATTTACTGCTCAGTATTTTCATGTTTACTACTTTCTGTACGTTTACCTGCCATATATTCACTGACTGTTAGGCACAGATCTTCATGTGGTTGCCTACCGAGATTAAGTCTCACACCATGTTTGGGCCATGCTTTTGGGCCCAAACAGATTATATTCTTTCAGGTATAGGAAAGGTCAAGAGCCCTTCAACTTCAAGTACTTGACTTTCGGTGGAGCTGGAGAGCATGGGACAAAGATTTGTCTTGTGAGGATGATGACTTGTTTATATTTTCTTTTTTACTTTGGTTCTGTACTGTTTTATTCATCATTGTGACTTTTTTGGCTGTTTTCTTAGACATATGTATCATGCATCATTTATATATGTGCTCCAGTTTTTTCTTACTTTTAGCCTTCCACTGATTTCTTTTTTATGGATTATTACTGCTTCCGCTATTGTATCGTGTTTCTCTTTCGTTGTTTACTCTTCCAATGAGGGCATAGTTTCCCCACTATTACACCCAAGGCCTTCGCTGCTTGTCGGCAGCCTCTAGCGTACAAGGAATTTTCCTTGAGTCCATGTGACCAACTAGGTACGGGGAGCCTCTGGGTGGCTTCCAGAACCGGGACATTACAAAGTGGTAGTAGAGGAATTATTTTTTATTGACTTACTGTTTGGATCCTATAGCCAGGGATAAGACGGAATAGGTACCTAGTAATAAGATTTTCACTGGAGTAGCTAAACTGTGTATAGGGAAAAGCCAATATACCTCGTTTATTGCAATTTCTTCTGGTTTTGAATGTTTACGATTGATCTGATTTTCACCGACGGGTGACTCACATGTTTTGTTCTGTTACTGTTGATATTATTCGGGTTCTATTTCTATCGCAACCTAATGAGATGAGGGTTTTCCATCTCATGCATCATATAGAAACATTCAAGAAATCACATGTCATGCATTTTTTCCAAGCCATTTAGGGTGCATTAGCGATTGCATGTTGTTGTGATAAATGTTGTGTAGAATATGCATGTTGTTGTGATAAATGCTTGATATAATACATGCTTTTAATAGGTATTTCAATATGTAAGGTCTTGTTTGAATGAATTCCAAATTTTGATTCATGAGGTGTTATGGGCCCACATGAATCGGGACTTAGTGGATCATTGACTTGATTCCTTTGTGTATGACATGTATGAGATGCCAAGATTTGATTCGCGGGGAGTTTGGACCCTTACAGATTAGAATTTGGCACCTTAATTCTTGTTCTCTGTGTTTTCTAGGCTCCGGAGTAGTTTCTGAGGCTACTTCCTAGAAAAACCCAGAATACACGGCGTGTACCTTATAAACACACACTGTGTAATTTTTAACCGTGACACTGACTGCATGGGTAGGGACATATGGTTGTGAAAAATCTTCCATGAACACACCATGTACGGTACGTACACGCCGTGTTGTAGTGACCGTGTGTCTACATGTGTGACTAAAGACACTTTTGGATGAAACTTCAACTATACACACTTTGTCATGATTTCACACATCATGTCTTGAAACCTAGGTACCCATCCATGTCACGAACAACACGGGTCTGGTAAATCCTTCATATACACACCGTGTGCACATGGAGCACCCTGTGTAGAGTGAACCGTGTAGCCTGCCATGTAACTAACAACACAAGTCGTTGAAACTTGTCTATTACATGTTGTGTCCTTCGTGAACACGCCGTGTAGTCTAGGATTAAGAAGACTATGTGGGTTAGCTATTTATGGAGACTCCAGAAGGGGAATAGATTTCAAGTACACACCGTGTGTGGGGATAACACGTCGTTTGGTTGGGGAGTTACACAACCAGTTGTGGCAGAAGTAAAAGCCCATGTGGATGACATAAAAGAACACGCCATGTAGTGTATATACAAATCGTGTAGTCATGTTTTGTAATAGTTGAATTTTTATTTCCCATGTTCCATTCTAACACTCCATGTTTTTATTCCTTGATAATCATGATCTAAGATGTGTTCTTTACTTTGTAGAGTCATTCCGCTAAGACTTCCTCCAGTTGTATGCAAGTTTCCAAATGGTGATCAGACAACAAATATGGCTGATCAAGGACATCCTGTAGATCCTCCTAGTATGCTAGCCTTAGAACTATCAGTTATACTGGTTGCAGGTGCTGATGCGCAGTTTAGGCTATGTTTTATGAGGATGATGCAGACCTTCTAGGGAGAGTCACCTCCCGCCACGTAGATGAAAGAGTTGACATGGGTTTTCCAGCAGCAGCATCCTCCCAATTTCTCTGGGGTTAGAGGACCCCAGGGTGTAGAATCATGGCTATTGGACATATTGACAGTTTTAAAGCATCAAGAGATACATCGAGATAAGAGGGTGAAGCTCTCCACCTATATGCTCAGATACTCTACCAAGAGGTGGTGGGAGGTGATCTCATAGTCAGGATGCTAGCAGAGTATGACGTGGGATGAGTTTCGGAACATCTTCTATTATTAGTTCTACCAAGAGACCATGAGGGCATATCGAGATCATGTTTTTATGAGTCTGGAGAAGGGAACTCTTTCTGTTATGGAGTACTCGTAACGCTTTACTGAGCTGCAGTGTTTCACACCGATTCCTGGAGGTGATGAGTTGTTCCTTGTGTGGATGTTCGAGGATGGTCTGAGGCATGACATCCGATCGTAGTTTAACATATTCAGGTTGACTTCGATATCCTCTATCGCCAACCAGGAACTGATCACTGAGCGCAATCTGAGGGATTCTAGAGCAGTGAGCCAGGGAGTTTTAACACCCAGAGTTAGTGTTCCTCTTATTGATAGCAGAAAGCACTGTAGGGAGTCTGCGCGATGAGATCAGAGTAGGCGGGATGTATCTTTGGGCATCCATGTAGTATTCTACCAATGCGGTAGGAGCAGGCATACTAGACCTCAGTACCAGATAGACCTGATGGAGTGCTAATCTTGCGGTAAGATGGGCCATCTTTAGCGTTTCTGTCAGATCTTTTCACCTGCAGCTAGTGGTAGGGATTCTTCTATGACCCCACGTTCAGTAGAAGCATCACCAGTTTCTCATCAGTCTGGGTACTAGAGTTCTTCCGGCCGTTCGGGCTGAGGTAGAGGTCACAGTCGTGGTGGTCAGTCACCAAACTACCAGTGACAACATAATGGATCAGCTCAGAGTGGTACGGTAGGGTCACATGGCTGTGGAGCATGCTAGACCTTTTCAGTGGACCAGACCCATCAGGAGCAGGATCTCCACCCCTCTACAGTTCTAGGTACGATCTTAGTAGCCTCAGTTTTATCTTCATCTCTTTTTGATATATGGGCTTCCCATAGCTTTATATTTGTCACTGTTATGGAGATTCTTGGTCTTTGAATCGTTTCTTCTATCGACATCTTGACACTAGACACATAGTTGTGGACTAGGATAGCAAGTGTATGTTAGTGCAAGGAGTGCCCTCTAGAGGTTGGTGGGTGTCACTTTCTATGGGAGCTGTATGTCCTAGAGATGACAGGTTATGATGTCATTCTCAAAATGGACTGGTTAGTTCCCTTCCAGGCAGTTGTTGATTGATATCTCTGCTGGGTGAGTTTCATATCAACATAAGGTGGATCTTTTCTTCATATGGGTTGGTGAGATGTGCAGGAGAGTAGACCATGTCCAAAGTATCTTAGGTTAATAGGTGTTACCGCTCATATTTCTAGTCTATATCTGGATGACCAAGGGACTTCACAGTCAGGCATTGCTCCAGTGGTGGATCATTTCAGGGACATCATTCTTGAGGACTTTTCATGTTTTCCTCAGGAGAATGAGGTGGAATTTTATATTGAGCTTGTTCTAATGGTGGCACCGGTGTCCATTCCTCCTTATAGGATGGATACACCAGAGTTGCAGGAGCTCATGAAACAGTTGGAGGAGTTACAGGCCAACGTCTTCATCCGACCCAGTATATAGCCTTTGGGTTCTCTTGTCCTATTTGAGAAGAATGAAGACGATACCCTTAGTCTTTTTCTTGACTATCGGAAGTTGAACTAGTTGACGGTCAAGAACCTATATCCCTTACCGAGGATCGATGATCTCATTGATCAACTTTGAGCAGCCCAGGTGTTCTCGAAAATTGATTTGAGATCCGGTTAACATCAGTTGCATGTTAGGCCTTCAGATATACCTCTTACAGCCTTCAGGATCAAGTATGGTCTATACAAGTACTTGGTTATGTCGTTCGGTCTCACGAATGTGTCTGCAGTTTCCATGGAACTGATGAACTGAGTGTTCTATCCATACTTGTATTCCATCATGGTGGTTTTCTTGGATGATATCTTGGTGTAGTCTCACACTCGACACGACCATACTACCCATCATGAGATCGTTTTTAGTACCCTGAGGGAGCATCAGTTTTATGCTATGCTCTCAAAATGCATCTTCTGGATGGACCAGATTCACATTGTGGGTCATGTTATCACAGAGACAATAGTGTCAGTAGACCCAGAGAATGTGAGTTCAGTAGTTTCCTAAAAGCAGCTGAAGAATGTCTTTGTGGGGATGAATTTTCTAGGGCTAGATGGATACTACAAACGCTTTATTCAAGACTTTACATGCATAGAAGCACCACTGAGGGGTCAGACTAAGAAGGGTATGAAGTTCTTGTGGTCCGATTCTTATGAGTCAGCCTTTCAGGAGCTAAAAGGGAGGTTGACTTCTGTACTGATACTACTCTTGACAGATCCAGGAAGGATCTATACCGTTTACTACGATGCATCAGGAATTGGTATGGGAGCTATGCTTATGCAAGGAGATGGAGTCATTACTTACAGTTCTTGGAAATTGAGGCCATATGAGAGGAATTACCCGACGTATGATCTGAAGTTGCCAGCTATTGTTCATGCCCTATGCTGCTGGAGAAATTATCTTTAGGGAGATCACTTTGTGGTGTTCACCAACCACAAGAGTCTCAAGTACATCGTCACTCAGTGTTACTTGAATTTGAGACAGCGATGGTTGGTTGAGTACCTTCAGTCTTTTGAACTTGAGCTGGCCTACATGCCTGGGAAAGGCAATGTTGTGGTTGATTCCCTGAGCATGAGGACTCAGATACATGCAGTTCAGGAGGACACCAGTGAGTGGAAGCTTATGGCACTATTCTATGAGATGCATTTGGAGGTGTACATCAGACAGGGGTATACTTTTTCTATCTTCTGTAGCTATTACCTCTACTCTTCTAGATCGAGTTTAAATGAGGCAGCTATCAGATTCTGAAGGCCTAGTAATATGGGAAGACATGTCAGGAGAGGTCCCTATTCCTGGATGTACTGTAGGTGAGGATGAAATCTTGCGTTTCTAGGGATGCATATGGGTTCCAGCAGACATACGCGAGGAGCTGATGTGGGATTTTCATTCCTCAGTTTGGGAACTTCATCCTAGAATCACCAAGATGTACTGCGATCGACACCGTCAGTATTGTTTGCCTGGTATGAAGAGTGACATATATGTTTTCGTCTTGAGGTGTTCCACTTTTCAGTAGGTGAAGGTGGAGCATCAGAGATTAGCATGGATTTTGCATCAGTTACCCATTCCCTAGTGGAAGTGGAACGACATCACAATGGATTTCTTGATATGGTTACCAAGGTATCCTCGAGGGAACGACGCAATATGGGTTGTCATTGACAAACTCAAAAAGGTTTCTCAATTCTTTCAGATCAAGGAAACCTTCAGTTTTGATGAGCTGGGGTGGTTGTACATCCGAGAGATTGTACATCTGCATGGAGTTCCGCACTCCATTTTTTTTCATACAGGGATGCACGTTTAACTTCTTGGGTCTGGCAGGGGCTTCAGAAGTCTTTGGGTACACATGTACTTTTGAGTACAGAATATCATCCCCAGATAGATGGCCAGTCCGAGCGTATGATTCAGGTGCTTGAAGACATGCTCCGAGCTTGCATCCTAGATTTTGGAGGTTGTTTGGAGAATCATATACCTCTTGTAGAGGTTTCTTACAACAACAGTTTCTAAAGGACTATTCAGATGGAACATTATGAGGCTTTGTACGGTAGGCCATACTAATCACCCTTATATTGGCTGGAGGGAGGATAGGTACCTATGATGGGACCTTGTCTTGTCCTGGAGACCACAATGTAGATAGAGTTGATTTAGAAGAGGATGGCTACTGCGTAGTTTTGTCATAATTCTGATGCTGATTAGCAGAGATGACCTCTAGAGTTCGAGGTCAGGAATCAGGTTTTCCTGCATGTCACACCATGGTTGGGACATAGGATGATCAAGAGACAGGGTAATATTTTTTTGAGGTACATCGGTCCATTTGAAGGGTTGGAGAGAGTTGGGATGATTGCCTCTCGGTTTCAGTTATGTCAGAGGTACCGAGCTATGCACAACGTCTTCCATGATTATCAGCTCCGACGTTACTTTTCGGACCCCTCTCATGTCTTTCAACCTGAGGAGGTTGAGCTCGAAGCAGATGCATCATCTGAGGAGCATCCAATTTGTATTGTTGATCACAATACGAAGGTCCTCCATGGATAATCGGTTCTTCTTGTATGGGTTCTATGGAAGCACAGGCGAGTACAAGATGAGACATGGTAGATGGACGTTGATGTACGGTCGCACTGGCTGGAGTTGTTCGAGGTTTCTTCTTCTATGCCGCGCTAGGGAAATTTGGGGATGAATTTGCTTAAGGGGGGAAGTTTGTAAGAACCTGGATCTTCCGTTCAGGTATGTTTTTCCTTTTTCTAGTGTTTTTTAGAAAAGAGGAGTTTCTGGAAATTTTTGAAGTACACGTCGTGTACTTTATGAGTACATGTCATGTACATTGTTTCCACAGAAGGACGTGTGTTGGCCATGTCATGGCCACACACATGGTCATGTGGGGTGATGTGGAGGCCTCTTAAAGAGGAGTATGGAAAAGGAAAGTACACAATGTGTACTCCAAATTTACACACCGTGTACTTTATTTTTTTCGTTAAATGCATCGGGGTCACGTTTGAAGGACATAACCATCTTCTTTTAGGTTCTGCTCGTCCGGGAGAAACCATACGGCCATTGATCTTCATTGATCCCTCGAGCCTCTGTCTGTTATCCTAATCAACCGTCACTGATTGTGTTGGAAGCCCAGTAGTAAGCTCTTCCTTCTTCTAGAGCATCGTTTTCCAATTCCTCCTCTTTTCCATGTTATCGTGGGTTGAATGTTTTATGTGTTTTCATATATCTATGAAGTTATAAGGATATCCAAGCCTTGTGGTTAAAGTATATTGATCTCCTAATGTAAGGTAGGTGTTTTGTGCCTTTCTGTTAAATGTCTATGAGTATTATGTTCAAATTCCACTAATACCCTTGAAATGGGTATTGTGTGTTTACCGTTTTACCCCAGCTATTTTCCTACCATGCTTGTATGACTGTGTAGAGGTTATTTGGATATGAATTGGGTTGATTTCTATGCCTTGAATGTTCGTCTCATGCATTGTTCTGTTTATGATTGTTTGTTCTTGTTTATCCTATTGGTTTTTACCTGTTTTCCATGCCTTGTGGTCATAGGATGGAGTATAGTTTTTTGACATGCTTGAGATACTCTAGACTAGATATCCAAGTAGTTCTATAGGTTTACTTTTTTCCATATAGGATTATTATGCATTGACCTAATTGAGGCCGTGAGAACCTGGTGCTATAGACTAAAAGAGGATAGACAGAGTGAGCTTCCTTAGAGAATCTTTTGGTAGTTTAGACTATAAGAGGATAGACCGAGTGAGATTCCTCAGAGAGTCTTTGGACATTATAGACTATAGGGGGATAGACCGAGTAAGCTTACTCAGAGAGTCTTTGAGCTTTATATTCTATAAGGGGATATAACTATTGATCTTCCTCATTGACTCTTTGTTTTACATGAATTACCTTGAACCAGTCCAGGCTATAAGAGAAATTGACCGGGTGAGCATCCTCAGAGAGTCTGTGAACGACCTGGGGCTATAAGAGGAATTGACTGAGTGAGCTTCCTCAGAGAGTCTCTTGTCCTTGGGGATGTAAGGGGAATTGACTATGTAATCTTCTTCAGAGAGTCGCTGACTACGCTAGACTATAAGGGGAATTGACCGAGTGAGCTTCCTCATAGCATCTTATAATTTTCGTAAGACCATTCCGGAGGGGTTAGGCTGAGTGTATTGTCCAGAGGGTTGTTGGTTTTGGTTAGGTAGAACCAGAGGGGATGGAAACGAGTACTTCCTAGAGGTTTACCTGTTTGTGTTTAGATGCTGGTTATCAGTTGCTTCATATTGGAACAATGGATTGTTTACTGGTGAGTATTTTCCTGTTTACTGCTTTCTGTAATTTTACCTACCATATATTCACTGACTATTAGGCACAGGTCTTCGGGTTGTTGCCTATAATGATTTATTCTCACACCCTATTTAGGCCAGGCTTTTGGGCCCAAACAGATTATATTGCCTCAGGTATAGACATGGGAAAGCACCCTTCAACTTCAGGTACTTGTCATGTTGTGGAGCCAAAGAGCATGGGACCAAGATTTGGCTTGCGATGATGAGGAGTTGTTTATCTTTTATTTTGTAATTTGGATCAGTACTGTTGTATTCAGAATTGTGACTTTTTTGGATATTTTCTTAGACATGTGTATCATGCATCATTTATATATGTGCTCCTGTTGTTTCTTACTTTTAGCCTTCCGTTGATTTCTTTTGTATGGATTATTACAGCTTCCGCTATTGTATCGTGTTTCTCTTATGCTGTGTACTCTACCAATGAGGGCATAGATTCCCCACTATCACACCCAAGGCCCTCGCTACTAGTCTGTATACTCTGGCATTCGGGGAAATACGTTTGAGGCCATGTGACAAACTGGGTACGGGGCGCCTCTGGGTGGCTTCCGGAATCGGGACATTACAACATGTACACCGCCACCACCAGAATATATTTTTATTATTATGAAACCACTTCAAGGAAAGTGGAATGCCATAGTTATCAAAGAGGAATACAAGTACATGATTAAAGAGCTCACAAAGAGAGTATACACCAGAATAAGATTATTTGATTCATCCACTCTAAATAATTTCTAGTGTAGAGTACCAAACTATGTGTCTGGATCCTTTCTGATAAGTTATTCGAGGGGAGTAACTATTTTTGCCATTGTATGAATGGATTCCTCCAAGGTGATTTTTCATTGATTGAAGCCTCAAGCTATGATTTGTTCTTCCTTGTCTATCCACACTTCTTGCTCCTCGGTGGCAGCAGCTTTCAACTTCCTTTCATATATTCCTCAAATATCCTCATTTAATGCGATGGGATTAAGGACTCTTTCATTCATTTCTTCCTTGGAGTGGAGTATGAGTTTTAAACACTCCCCTTCTCCTCCTTCCATCCCATAAGAAGAGCACATGTACACTCCTATAACTTTTTATCTGAAAAATCCCTTTCCATATCATATATACATAAAACCATTATCATATTAATCTTTAAAATTTCAATACATAATAATGGTGCACAATAAGGAATCCTAAACACAACAAAACCCATTTCACATGAATAGAACACTTTCAATGAATTTTCAAATTTTAATATATTTAAAAACACATTTTAAACCTTCCACGCATGGCATAAAATATATTTAAGAAACACCACAAATAAGAACACATGAAAAATAACTAATTTCATTCCAAAATCCATCTTTAATCACATATTCCTTTTATCCTTTTCCAAAAAAATGTTTTCTTCCATAGAAATAATCCATAGAACATGTTTAAGAATTCAAGAAAGAATATAAAAAAGATCTTATAATGTAAAATCATGGAACAACTTACCTCACACTTTGAAACATCTATAAATTGGTGTGAAACCACCACTACAAGACCCTTAAATGGAATGATTCAACAACAAAAATCAATATTTCACCAAATAAAAAAATATGAAACCTTACCCAGTCCATATACCCTTCATGAGAATAAGAATAAAAGAAAGTGGGAGGGGAAACCCAAGAAAAAAGGTAGAAATTAAAAGATAAAACACTTACATGATAATTCCTTGATGAATCCACACCAAAGACACCATGAAAATGAGGATCCAAGGGCGATATGGGAAGAAGGAGAGGTGCCCAGTCTAGAGAATCCTGAATGGAGAAAAATAGATATTTTTTAGGGTTAAATTTAACGAGGTAATAATGAAAATTTATAAATATTTAACGAATTCGACAATTCACATGATATTCCCACATTGTTTTTCCAAAACATGTGGCAACCATGTGCCTTTCTCTACCTAGAAGGAAAAAACTGCATGGTTAGACTACACGGTTTGACTAAATATTCACCAACCATGTGGTTTTCCATTTCCCAAAATGACATTTGGCTGCATGGTTTCCAAGGTATGGTTGCACGGTTTCCCCTAACCATGCACCAACTGTGTTCCATCCGCTTTCAAGCCCAAAATCATTATTTTTCTATAAAAGTACATGGGGAACCCAAGGTAAAAATTGAACACCAAAATATATTATAGAAATACCTAAAGATTAAAACCCATATGTGATATTATATAAGTTTTAGAACACATATAATCATATAAAATCATTTCCCTTCACATGGATAAATTCTCAGACAATCATCACATAGTGAACAATAACCCATACTGAATTGGGCTTACTCCCCAGTTTCTTAAAAACTGTGTTGTTTATAGTCTCCAAGGGTATTAGTTTATCTCCTCTTTTCCAAACATATTTTTTCCATGATATATAATGATTTAGAAAATTTATTATATGAATATAAAAATCTAGAACCACATATCACATAAGAAAAATCCTACATATGTGTTCCAAATTCTAATAAAACCATTCAATATTTCATCATAGATTAATTAAAACATGGTAAATATACATGTTTACTAGAAACATCATTAAAATATAATCACAATATATCTAAAAATGAAGGAGCATTCTTTCATTAAAAAGTATTCCTAGTTGGGAATGTAAAAAAATAAATTTTGTTAATACATATGAAAAAATCTTCATTAAATATATTATAAATATGATTTGAAAAATGCGATAAAATATCATTTCAGTTTGGTACATAATTAAACACGAAACACATAGAAAAATGGGAATATGAAATTCCATGATTAACCATGCAATCATGTAAATGAGTTATAGATTTAAATGAAAACCATAATGGAGTGAAATAGATAAATGTGACAAATGATTAAAAAACCATTTTATTCACCCTTTTATAAAAAATTATATAATATTCTAGTGTGGAAAAAATTAAAAAAGTTAATTTTTATGAATTTCTAAAAAAAATTAAAATTCATTTTTATTTTTTGATAAATATTCTTGAAATATATTAATAAACAAGGGAAAGAAAAAAATTCCTTATCTAAAGCAAGAAATAAATTTGACTTTTGATAAAAAAATTCAATACTTTATATTAAAAAATATGGGGAAATATAAAGATTACCTAAAATCCAAATAATATCTAGAGAGTAATAATATATATAAACTATATGAGGGAAAAAATATAATTTACCATTAGATAAATTGATACATAATTAATGCTAATAAAAATGAGATTGTTACATAAATCCATACCTTGGACGTCTGAATATTTGAACACTCTATAATCACTTATAAAATAAATTTTAATTTACTATAATTTCTATTTATAATACTATATGTATATTTCAATATATATTTAAACTATTTTAGAGTGTTTTTATTCTGTGAATGACTTTGAAATATACTAAGAAATATTTTTGTACCGCAACACTAAGACGACGCCAGATTAAGAGACCCGGTGACACTAGAATTGATATTAAGAAATATTAAATATATTTCTATCATGAACACATATTTTATCATAAATAATGGTATATGTCCTAAATAGTTTCTTGAATATTAAATCTATGGTCATGGAGGTGTCTGATGTTCAATGTTTACCCTAGGTGGTTCCTATGGTTGGTTGGTGTCAGGCGTCTGGTTGATGTGACCATTGGAGGGTGGGTTTAATAAAAATATAATAATAAAATATTTAATTGTTTTATCAAAAAATGTAACTATATCTTATATAAATTTCCTCTTATTATATTTTTCAAGTTGTTATGCACACATACATTTCTAGATGTGATAGGGGTGGACAATGTTCTTAGCTAGAGGATCATCAGTGGATACCAAATGATGGCCACATTGAGGTTGATCATGTGATAAAAGATGTAGATGATCTTACCTATCATTAGAAAACATGTTCTTCCCAAATGATAAACCTGTAATTTAGGTTGGATTCATAATTTTTGGTTTTTCCCTTGATTTATATTTTGTTAATGTTTATATATATTTTTCACTGATTTGTGATTAATTAATCCTTCATATGAATAATATTTCCAATTATTTTATTAATTCAAGAAATATATTCTATTTCACATGCAATCAAACCTCTAAATCTCATATTTTTAGTCATTTTAAATGATTTTTTATAATTATTTATTTAATTTTTTATGTTCTTCATCATCCTATACTCTTTGTATTCTTCAACATTGGACTATGGGGTTATATTTGGACATATCCAGGAATGTTCGAGAGAGATAGAACCCTTAGATTTAATAATGATTCATATGAGAAAATACGTGTTTAAATTTTAGGATGGATCATGTTTGATCTATAATTTAAGGTTATGCTTCATGGATCTTGGATCTGAGGAGGTGATATGATCAAGCGGTGGTGATCAATGGGTATTGTGAACCATTGTGGGATTCTAGTGAATTTATGGATTATAATGTGTTCTTCATATAACTGTAGAAGGTATGGTTTCATCCAAAGTTAAATATCACACAAAGAGTATGTAGAATAACATGGTATGTGATCCTCCCATAGTGGGATAGTAATTTGGTAGCTGCAAACTCCATTTTCTGCATAAGAGAGGACATGTCGCGTACTCTGGGTGTACATGGTCATGTTTTTTGAACCTGGGAATGGCCATGTACATGGAAAAGCCTGATTGAAATGGGCATGAGTTGGAGCATAGAAGCAGTCCTTGAGTGGTTGAGGCATGTTGTGAGGATGTTGTACATGTTGTGTTTGGTAACATGTCCATATAGTGGTGTCAAGATGATATAGGTACACACAGTGATGTGAGGTAACACACCATGTCGACCCCCATGCACTCTATGTAATTCCCTATACAAATTAATTATCTCTTATATTCATAATATTATATTAGTTTTTTCCTAATAAAAATATTATCCAAATTTTTTTCCCTATAAAAGGATATATTATATTTTGTAATGTCTTTTGAGATACAATGTGAGATAGTCCATGCTTTGTGATTTATATAGTGAAGTTTGATCAATGGTATTGATAATTTATGATCATTGGAGTGTAACTAGGGTCATTGCTCCCATGTCCCACCAGGGCGTGGGTTCCACATATACATTACACATGTGTAACCAAGGTAATCACTCCCATGTCACACCAAGGAACAGGTTCAACATATCCGTTACCCATATGTTTCCTTTTTTAGTACTCCCTAATTACCCTAGGGTGGAGATTCACCAATTTTGTTTACATATGTTGGGTCAATACTCTCCATAATACTATATGACATGGGTTCCCTTCCAATGTAGTGGCACTCCCCATATTCAATATCTTGTAGTGTGTAGGTTTTTAATGTGAGTTGTGGATCCTTTTGACATGGAGTGTATTTGTAGGGTGTGGTCCCATCCATGATTTCCCCAGTGAGGATATGTAAGATACATGATTATGAGTCATGACTCCCTCTGATGTGGTGCATAGTAGAGTCCAAGTGTGGATCCCTCACCATGGATTATTATGTTTATATTCATGAATTTTGGAATCAATGATGAAACTTTGAAGTTAGAACTTCCTCAAGCTATGTTGCTGAAGTGAGTTGTGGGACCTCATCATGAAAATTTCATATTGACATATGTGACTCTTCACATTGATGGTAGACATTTGGATCTATAGGAAGAATCATCTTCCTGTGATTTTCAATGATATGAATATCTCTTTTCGATGTCAAATGGGTTTCTTAAAATTTAATACATACATTTGGGTTGTTGATTTTTGATTCAAAATTTCTTTTGGTTGAGTTGAATACTTCTATCGTGTCACATATTTCACCCTATTAATTTTTTTGGTGTCATATTACTTAAATATATACTCATACTATTCTTTTTTCCAACATGTGTGGTGTATTGTGTAGATCAAAAATAGTTTATTGATATTTTTTTGGAACTTAGTGATTCTTGGGAGAATTGACCAAATGTGGCAGTTAAGGATTATTGAGCAAGAGCTCTGATCTCTCGAATCTTTGTTATTATTATTTTTGTTAGGGAGGGACATCTTTTCTGGGTGGGCATGTATTTTTCCTTTATATTTCTAATTTCAATATATTTATAATTTTTTTCCCTAGAGTATATAACTTCCATGGGTTTTACTTTATATGTTATTGTATTTTATTATTTTTAAACTGAACATGTGTATAGACTTGGTTGGGTGCATGTCTATAAGTATATTTTGAAATGGCCTCCTACTTTTTATTCCTCATCAATACTAGTATCTAACTCCTAGAAAATAGAGGTAGGTTTAATTTTGTGGAATCTTGTCCTTTCATCATCTTGGTGGGCCCTAATGGGTTGAGTTCTAATAGAGTGGTATTAGGGGTGGTTTGACCAGGGGATAGTGCTTGGAGTTTTTTACAATTGTGATGTTTGGTTGTATAGTTTGGGAAGAAATGTCAAAATGTCATAGGTGTGGATTTCAGTGTAGAGAACCCAGTATTAGTTCAGAAGATAACATATCCAAACACCCCTATTGTGACTACTTTTTTCACCTTAACATTACAAGACATTATTTGTAGGTAACACTGGTGCATGAATGAAATATTATTAAGTCCTTTTAATTCCCATTATGATTCATATCCCTAAATAAATATTCTAATCTAACTATTTTATGTATTGATTACTTTTATGATGCATCAGTTATGTTAGAATGCTAGGTTACTGATTATAGAACATGATAAAAACTCGATGAGGGATGTGGGCTCAGTTCATGGGTAATCTAGTAAGTTATTTTCCTAGGAGGAGAAGTGGATGCACCCCTACCTCGTAAGAGGGTGATTATACTGGTAGAGTGGGATGATGATGTGCACAGTCTTAGTATACTCTATTATTTCATGTTCCATATGTCTTTTAGATTCTACGGTGATCAAAATCACCAGGTAGATGAGGATTGGATTGATTTGGTGCTCAGATCATTCCAAACATTTAGGATCCTGGATGATTAGAAGGTTGCATTATTATCTAGTCCTTTCCATAGTGAAGTAGTTCACTAGTGGATTATAGTCATACAGACTTTTGAAGAGTATGTATACTCATAGTCCAATGTCAAATAGTTTTTTCATTAGGAGTACAACCCATTATTAATGAAATCAGTTCATATTAATAAAAGTTTTTCACTTTATAATGGAGGGATTATAGTCATAGGTTTTCTACTAGGTTTCATAAAAATACATGGTACCCTCTCAACATGGTTTGGGATGGATTCTTCTGGGAGAGGATGCTTGATTGGGGTCTCTATATATACATACAATCCATTTTAGTCTCATTATGACCCCATACATATATAAGAGTTCTAGAGAGAGATATAGTTTTAGTGTGTTTTCTAATAGAGGGACATCATGTGGTTAGTGCTGTTAATGGGCATCCTAGGGATGAGTCATATAACGTTGATGGAAGATGATAGGTAGAGAGAGAATGGATGCATACCCATAATGGGACTTAGTCAGGTGTCTATGAAACATAATTACCACATAGAGGACCAGGTAATGATAAATAGGGGTCATGCCATGGATCTAATGGGTGTGGTTACATAGAACAATATTTCTTGATGTGATGTGCTATGAAGGGAATAAAGAAAGTATATGGACTTCCATGAAATAAGCAACATCATGGCATTGATATCACAGGTGAGGACATGGTGGCCCCTAGGGAGGCAAAGCTAATAGATTAATTGGTGGGGCACTAATATTATGATATTATAGTGTTGGATGACATTATAAAATACCAAAACCACCACCACAATAAAGTCCATGCCAGGCTTAGGGTGGTGGTGTTCGTGGATGCACATAGCTGCAAGCTATAGATCCTTATGACCTAGCATCTCATGAGATGATCTGAGGCATGATCTATGTTTATTATATTCACTATACAGTAATATTAGACATAGGTTTGAGTCATTCTACAATTACCCAACCCACATTTTGAGACATGGAGATCCAAGTTTACACTATATCCCAAAATAATTGGCTTACGCTTCCTATAGGAAATCCATTTAAAATAGTATACTATAATGGGATTGTGTATTTGTGATGAACATGAAATCCATTACAAATAGTTTACTCTAATGGGTTATTTCTAACCAAATATTTAGTCAGTTGCTATCATTATTTTCCACCATGGTTATTATTTATAAAATATAACTTATTCATGAATAGCTTTCATGTCATTTCATATGAATTGGAATGATGTTGTTATTTGTGATAGAATGTATATTTATATCACAAATATTCTCTATGTGGTATTTTATTTGTGATGGAACATAATTTACATCATAATTAATCCGTTCCATGAGGATTATTTGGAAAATAAATATATATTATGTTGCAAATGTGTAGGGATTATTTGAGGTTTATTGTGATTTCAATTGAAAATAAGCTTTACAAAGTGTACATTTGAGATGAAAATTTGCATTCAATTTAATAAAAAACAAATTAATTCATTTTAATTTCTGTCCCAAAATGTTCAAATGATTAATTTTTTATGCATTATTATATTTCGAAATGTTTTTCGAATATAAGTAAAATATAAATACCACACCCCCATCTTATTCCAATTCAGATGTGTATTAATTCATTATTATGTCTAAACACTCTCTATTAATAATATATCCTTCTATTTAAATATTTTTCAATTATAAACCTGTTATTTCTAATTTAGACTCTTATTTGAAAGATTTTGGTTTTACAAAAACTAATTTTTACCCATAAAAATGAATAATGGTATAAATTTAATAAATATTAAAAATTAAAGGTTTTTTTACTTAATAATTTTTTAGTTTGACAAATTATTTTTTAATTCATTTTATAATTGTCGGATTGTACCTAGATTTCATTTTATTAATTTCATACTAATTGTTTTATCAATATTTCATTAAGTTACTAATAATCTTTTTTGTAAATTATAATGTGTGTGAGATCTGGTGGGTAATATATAGACACCCAATTATACCTTCTAATTTTTTGTAATTTTATGATGCAAATAATATTAACCATTTATCAACCCCAATTTATAAAAGATTAATACAATAGTAGTATGGATTAATATGGTTATTTATTCAATCAAGATCTAAAAATTATGACCATTTTCGATTTTCATGGTTTATAATTTTATTCAAATATAATAATAATTAGATTATTTTATAAAAGGATTAAAAATTAGTAAAAAATTTATTTTAATTAAATGAAAATCTAATTTAGACTAATTTATAGTGAATTAGAAAGTTTTCTATTAATATATACTAATTCTGAAAAACTACAACTTATTAAGAAAAATGTGTACTGATTAACACTAACTAATACTAATTAATAAAAAATAATAGTAAATAATAGTAATTAATCTAAATAATTTTAATTTATAGTATTACATTGTGTTATATAACAGTTAATTTTAATTTAATGTAATTTATTGGAATCTCTACTAATTTACACAGATTTATACTAATTTAGAGTAATTTATAATAATTAAAATTAATTTATAGTAATTTATAAAAATTTATAACTATTTATATTAATATATACCACTTTAAAATAATTTATATTAATTTATACTAATTTATATAAAATAGTACTAATATATACTAATTTATAGTAATATATAGCTATTTATAGTAATTTTTAGTAATGTATTCATGATTATAGTAAGATATATAAATTTATTCAAATATAATGTAATTTGTAATATGTTTTACTAATTTATAATAATTTATTAATAATAAGAGTAAATTATAATAATATATACTATTTTATCTAATTTATATTAATTTATTCTAATTTATTATAACTTGTACTATTTTTACTAATTTATAATTATTTATAATAATTTCTAGTAATTTAAACTAATTTACATAAATTAATACTATTCAATATTAATTATTACTTAATCCTAGTAATTAAATAAAATTAATAGTAATTAATAGTAAATAAGAATAATTTATTGAAATTTTTACTAATTTATACTAATATATAATAATTTATGAAAATGTATACTAATTAATAAAAATTTAAAAAATTTTGTACGAATTTATAATAAATTATTAGTATTAATATTAATTATAACAATTTATAATAATTTATACTAATTTATACTAATTAAATCTTACTATTTATTTATAAATTGATTAATTGTGTGTAATTATATAAATTAATTGATATTTTATACAAATTTATAAAATTTATAGTGAATAATAATAACTACTAACTAGTCATTTATTATTTTTTATTTAATTATGATACATTTTTTAAGATTTATTAGATTTTTAACTATAAAAGAAATTATTAAATGAAATTAATATTTCATGAGCAAGCATAATTTCTATAATTTACAAAAAATTATTTTCTAGAATAATCCAAAATCATATTAAATTATAATTTACAATAAGATTATTAGTAACTAAATGAAATATTGAAAAAACAATTAGTATAAAATTAATAAAATGAACTATAGGTACAATCAGACTGTTATAAAATGAATTAAAAAATAATTTTTACAAATAAAAAATTAATAAGTAAAAAAAATTTAATTTTTAATTTTTTTTTAATTTATACCATTATACATTTTTATGGGTAAAAATTGGTTTTTGTAAAACCAATATCCTTCAAATAAAAGCCTGAATTAGAAATAACAGGATTATAATTGAAAAATATTTAAATAGAAGGATATAATATTAATAGAGAGTGTTTAGACATAATAATGAATTAATACACATGTGTATTGAAATATGATGGGGGTGTGGTATTAATATTTTACTTGTATTTGAAATACTTTTCAAAATATAATACTGCATAAAAAATTAATCATTTGAACATTTTTGGATAGAAATTACAATGTGTTAATTTGTTTTTTATAAAATGGAATGAAAATTTTCATCTCAAAAGTACACTTTGTAAAGCTTATTTTCAATTGAAATCACAATCAACCTCAAATAATCCCTACACATTTGCAACAAATTATATATTTCTTTTCCAAATATTCCTTATAGAACATATTAATTATGATGTAAATTATCTTCCATCACAAATAAAATACCACATAGGGAATATATGTGATATAAATATACATTCTATCACAAATAACAACATAATTCCAATTCATATGAAAGGACATGATAACTATTCATGAATAAATTATATTTAATAAATAATAACCATGGTGGAAAATAATGATAGCAACTGACTAAATATTTGGTTAGAAATAACCCATTAGAGTAAACTATTTTTAATGGATTTCATGTTCATCACAAATACACTATCTCATTATAGTATACTATTTTAAATGGATTTCATATCGGAAGCGTAAGACAATAATTTTAGGATATAGTCTAAACTAGGATCTCCATCTCTCACAATGTGGGTTGGGTAATGGTTTAATGACTCAATCCTATGTCTAATATTACTATATAATGAATATAATAAACATAGATCATGCCTCAAATCATCTCATGATCTGCTAGGTCATAAGGGTCCATAGCTTGCAGCTACGTGCATCTACGACCACCACCACCCTAAGCCTGGAATGAACCTCATTGTGGTTGTGGTTTTGGTATTTTAAAATGTCATCCACCACTATAATATCATCATATTATGCCCCACCAATTCCTCTATTAGCTTAGCCTCCCTAGGGGCCACCATGGCCTCACTTGGGATATCCATTCCATCATGTTTCCTATGTCATGGAAGTCCATACACTTTCTTCCTTCCCTTCTCAGCACATCACATCACGAAATATTGTTCTATGTAACCACACCCATTAGATCATTGGCATGACCCCTCTTTATCATTACCTGGTCCTCTATTTGGTTATTATGCATCATATACACTTGACTAAGTCCCATTATGGGTATGCCTCCTTTTTCTCTCCACTTATCATCTTCCATCAACTGTATATGACTCATCCCTAGGATTCCCATTAACAGCACTAACCACATGATGTCCCTGTATTATAAAACACAATAAAACTATATATCGTTCTAGAACTCCTATATATGTAGGTAGACATAATGAGACTACAATGGCTTGTATGTATCTACAGAGACCCCAATCAAGAATCTTCTCCCAGAAGAAGACATCCCAACAATAGGTTGGGAGTCATAATGAGACTATAATTGAGTGTCTATATATTACCCACCAGTTCATTTTATTAATTTCATACTAATTATTTTTTAATGGTTTTTAGTTTATACATATATTGAGGTATGTGTTTCTATAAAAAGGATTAATTCCATGATTTTATTATTATTATTTTAATTTACTTTTCATTATTCATTTAATTGAATTAATTTTTGATTATAATGGATTTTTTATAAAAATAATTTTTAAGGGGTATTTATTTAAAAATAGCTTCTACACACCAAGTATTTGATAAAATTATTTAATGGTCTATTTGAATTAAAAAATCAATGTAAATCATAAAAGTAAATTGGATTTGATTCTAGTTTTTCTGTAAAAATATTGAGAGTGGATTTTAATTGCGTTTGAGCAATCATATCACACTAGGAACCATATGTGCTTCAAGAATAGACATTCCAATTATAATTTGTGTAATCCCACATGAGGTTTCTTTCACATTTATGTGTGTAATTCTACTAAAGGATTTATTGGTTGGATCCATAGGATGCCTAGATTGGGTATTTATTTTTCCACCTATTACATATACCCATATGTTAGAGAAAAAATAGAATGTTTTTTTATTTATGAATGGATCATCAGATAATGGATTGGTGATAGATATTTGTTCCCATGCTTTAATATGATTGATTATTCATGGATATTTTCATAGATATTCTCACATAATGGGTTTTTCATTGTTATTCCATCACATACTCTTACATTATGGATTATTTATGGTTATTCAATCACCTAATTTTACATGCCGTAATTCCATGGTTGTTTGTCTAAATTTTTAACTTATGGTGTATTCATGGATTGTGATTGAAATTCCCTCCAGATTATCCACTAATAAAAAACATATCTTTTTCTTTGGGAAGGATAATGTATTTTTTTAAATATAGGGGATGATTTGAAAATAGGTTTAATTTATTGAATTTATTTTTAAAATATATTTCATTAAAATTCAGAACATCAACATCCATGATAATTGACATTGTATAAATCCTTTGGTTGAATACTACTACACATTGTGATTACAACCTACTTTTTCTAAAGGGTAGTTATATCTGTTGTTTAGTAGGATTCAGGTAAAGGTAAGGGAATTATGTTGAATGATGGGTTCTATTTTCTCTTTAACCTTTATAGTGTATTGGTTTGTAGGTGAAATTTGATCACATAGAGAGTTGAAGGAATTTTCTTGTCATACATTCTGGTTAAGATGGTTTGGAATTGACTATATGGAAATTCGAAAAATATTATTCTTCTACTCTATGAACATGTTTTATATATTTTTTGGGTATATATAAGACTTATTTTTTATATTATTTCAATTAACCATCATGGAAGAACAAGTTTTGTGGCATGTCATGTTGACTCATAGTGGTTCATTATATAATTTCATCAAAGGGAAATACACATCCTATGTTTTGTAACACTAACTAGGATGGGATCAATTCCATTGTTAGAAAAGAGTTAGGACTGATAGTAATTTAGAAGTATGTGTGGGAGGGTGCCTGGACCACTCAATTCCATATATGCACTTGAGTTACAATGGGTGGCTAAAAAAGTTTTACAATTTTTGAGATATATAGTTTGAGGTCATTTGAATGAACTAGACTGGGATATTATTTAAATGCACATGTTACTTTTTATATTGGTGTGTCTCAATTCTAGAAATAAAATTTCATTAAATTCAAATTATTTTAAGGAATTGACATGAATTCTTGTGATTTGTTCATTTATTTTGGAATTATTCTAAACAATTGACTGATTCCTTCCTATAATTTATTAGATTTTGCCTCCATGAATAGATCTGCAAAATTTTGGAGTGGTCCCTATGAGACATTTTTCATTGGATAATCCCTCGGAGGACTATTGTTTGTTAGATGACTTATTATGTACTATTTTGACTCTAGGTCAAGTGGGTGTCATAAACATTGTCTATGTAATGGATTATGGATTTAAATTAACTATGAAAAATAGAACCATATTTTTTTATGACCAAGGCCAGAATGGATTTCATGAGTGTATTGTTAATTTTGATATGATGATCATCTTCTCTAAGTCTCTTTGGGACAATAAGGTGGTATTTCACTTATGTGCTTGAGGGAGCATGATTATGATATTGTTCCTTAAATATTAAAGCTATGATTAATGATTATATATCATGGACTTATTTTATGATAATATTCAATTAATGATTTTACACTAACATGTTATGTGTGGAAAAGGCTTGGGTGTTTCTAACTGTAGGCCAATGTTAGTGTACTACTCTAGATTATTCCTACTATTTTTCATGTTGGTTCATTTGACACAAAATCTACTCACTAATGTTTTTATAATGTAATTATGGTTTGAGTAGAGATGGAGGCATGGTATTTCATCTATGTTAACTCTTATGTTCATTCTAATATTATAAAGGTAGTCAATAAAGTAACATTATTAGAGGATGACATAGATATAAAGAATACATTGGGTAGAGCTTAATTTGGTGTAGTTGTTAACTACGGTGTTGGTCGCACACAGATTTACCTATTTTATATAGTTTGAGTGATCTCTAGTAGTAGAACTTGGGTTATATAATCAATTCGGACCTAAGATGAAACTATAGTTGCTCAAGGATATTTGAGGTTTTGGCTATGAAGTTTCCAATTATGAGGTTGATTTTAATTTTGAAAATAGAATATTAATGAGTATAAGTGAATGGATTGAATGAAATAATGAAACAATTATATATTTCAATGGATGAAATTAATTAATATGAGTCAATACTATGTTTTCACTAGGTATTGAATGGATGTATTTTTTCAAAGAATATTTGAAATCACTAATTGAAAATCTATCCAATCAATGAGGTAATTACCCAACATCATTCACCAATTTAATATTTACATAATTCCAATGATAGTAATCAATTCACTTATAGTTTCATATTCATTAACTATTTATGTAATTGGATAATACTAGAACTCAAAATATGTAGTTTTTAAATTCAGTGAAGACGGTGAATAAAATAACAAATCAAATCGAAATATTACAAAATGTATTCATTTAAGAATTTGTGATCATTAAAAAAATTTCATCCACCCCTTGAAACTCCCTATGATCCCCCCATAAATATTTATCCATTCATTTATGAAATTAAACCAATGTAATTAGGAATTAGACTTAAATAAGTGGTATTGAAGAAGTTAAAACAATGAAATAATGATCACTTCACCGTTGTGTGATGAATTTCACAAAATATGATTTGACAAGATTCACTTCCTAAGGTAACACTATCATTGTGATATTAATAAAAGAATATGAAATTAAAAATAACAAGAATATTAACTTCTGTTAATAACTATTTTGACTGAAAGAAAACATTCACGAGAAAAAACAAACAAGAAATGACAAATTAAGAGTGAAACATTATAATTGAAATAATAAAACATGAATCTAAAATACTTTCACCACAAAATCCTTATATAATAATATTGTTATCATTAGGTTGAACCTCAAACAATCAATTCCCTCCAATTTAATTTGGATAGTAAAAGGTGTGAGAGAAATCAAAGGAAATTTGAATTTTCAACTTTGACCATGGAAATAGGACCAGATTCACCCCCCCCCATATTGGATTGAAAATAATTCCTTAATTATTGTTGAATAATTGTTGTCTGTATAAGGGGAATATCTACCTGAATTACTCCTCTAATATCTGTAAAAATTTCATGTCAATTGGTTCATCCTTTCAGATGTTATGATTGAAATAGTGGGCTGGTTTTATGTTCCTTCAAATCTGGCCCACAATTTAAATGTCAATTTGGGCTCCCTAGATCACCTAGAAATTTTTTTAATTAGATCTACCTATATTTGAATGAAATTATAACTATAAGTTTTTATTTCTATATTTGAAATATTTCTTTCATTGGGCTTCATTTATGGGATCCTCTTTTACTTGATGGGCATAAGTCCCATTATGCTTTGTCCAGAAATTTCTTCATTCCTTGCTAAACATCTCCAACTACCCATGTGACTTATCCATTTTTCATAAAAGATAAATTATTTCAAAAAAATATAAATAATTTCATTATATATAAAATTAATATAATTAATATAATTTTTCCCTCAAATAGATGAATTATTGGGCCCAAATTCACACTTTAAAAATGAATTTTAATTGTGATGAGAAATGATGTTAAATTTATAAAGTGAACAAAAACATAGGTTTTTATAATTTGAAATAGTTGAATATTATTATATAATTAATTAATATTATCCCTTTTCAGTGTCCAATCACTTCTCAACATGATTTTTTATAGTCACAAGGAAAAAAGTCTCTCAAAAATATGAAATTAAATTCATTTTTTTCAAAAAAAAATTTTAATAGTCAATTCTCACCAAAATTCTTCATGTCGAATAATCATGAATGTAAAAAAATTAATTTCACACAAGCCTGGATGGCATGTATATCTTAATCCCAAGCTTATTCCATTTTTCAAATTTATAACTAAATTTTATCCAATTTCAAATAAGTATGATGATTTGTTATGTATCTTAAAATATGTGGGGCTATTTACTTTTTCAAGGGAAAAATGGATGTTATAGGTGGGAATCACAATAAACCTTAACATGAGTATTCAATTTAATCTTTTTTCTTTATTCGTCATTTTTTTAACCACAATATATAGGAAAAGACTAACTCCGGGTAAGACAACTATGGAGTTATGATCCCCAAGTGCCGAATGATGCACATATTCTCAATTACATGCTATAAAATAGAGGTGTAAATCCTAACTATGGGGATGAAAAATATGGATTAATGATACCCAAGGGCTGGAAGCCACATATTTAGACAAAAAATTTCTTTATGTGGATATTATATTCATTTTTATTGTTGGATACTCAAATTAAAATAAATGTCTCCATTTACATTATTCATTAATGAATGGTACCCCATTACTCAAAATTACACCCAAAATACAATCAAATTTCATTGTGGAATTTAGATTAATGGGAAAAATATGTAAACATTGACAAATCACAATGGGAAACTGCACTTTCCCAAAACAAAATTATGCTAATGAACATAAACATGCATTAAAATTATATTCAAGGACATAAAAATCATTCGACATTTAGTTATTATGTTACAAAATGTAAATTAATTCAGTATTAGATAATGAATTTATTTTTTTCATTAAATGCTATTTTTTTCATAAAAGGACAATTTTTTTAAAAAAAATCACAATGATTAACTCCACCCAACATACAATGAAACAACCATTAGTTATAAATTTTAAGGGAAGTGGGATTTTATAATTGGTAATATATATGGGGATATTTGATATGAGATGAAATCATGTAAAAACCATCATGGTTTAATGTTGAGGACACATTAATAATAATTTTATTAATTTATCTTTAAGTCACAAGTAGACTCGTCACTGATGATTGATTATTAAGTACGAACTTTGGAAGGAATGTGTTTTATTAGGAAATAGGAATTGCTTAAACAACTAAATCTTCATAGAAAATATAAAATATATCACATTATGAACCCAAAGGGGGTTCCAATAAAAAAAATAACAAACAAAATAAAAAATCAATGCATAAGACGGGTTGCCTCCTGGAAATTACTTATTTTAAAATCCTTAACTAGAATTGGACCCCCAACATATCCAATTAAAAATTTAATCATTTTAAGGACACCATTTTTATCCACTTCTACTAGATTTAGATTTACTCTTTTTTTTAAAATTTATGTCATGTAAACACATTTTTTATATAATGAATTTGAAAACACAAGGAATATCGGAAATGGTTGATCAAATTTCATTTTTTTCTTACCTAATAAACCAATGATAATTCCTATGTTATTAGTATCATGAGAAGCATTATTGACTAAATAGCAGTATTGGTTATCAAATCTGATGTGAATGTTGATTGGGGATGGAAGGATAAAAGTTTTTACTTTGGCTTTATTGAAATATACAAAAGAAGATTGATAATTTCAATAAAAATCATATTATTTTCTAATAAAACTAGTAACGCATTATTCCTTTGGAAAATATGATTCCTTCTCAAAAATTCTACATTTTAATTTCTTGAGTGGGTATAGACTTAATGTTTGGGATTTCTCATAATGGTTTAGTGATCGGTTGTCTTGAAAAATAATCATTGGTTCTATATTTAGAATATTCAATCTATGAAGAAAAAATTACTTCTTATGATTCCAAAAATACATTTTAGTCATTATTTATATACCCTTAAATAATTACTTGATATTCTTAATCTATCCAAAATCCAAAGGATGTTTCTTCAATAAATTCATCATATTTACGAGAGTTACAACATTCTTCTACCAGTGATGAGGAAGGAACAACATGAGTAGGCATTATTTCCATAATTGTTTCAATTCCTTTTAGTTATAATCTCAATGATAAAACTTCTAGATTCATTTTAAACATTTTTATCAAAATTATTATATTAATTGTTTTCTATTTATCTTGATGGGATTTTGGACATCATGTCCATTCCCAACATTGATCTCATTAATAATCCTTGAGAGGTCTTGAAATTGTTCCTTTATCCATTCATCATACATTTGAGTGTAAATCTCATCAGGTGTCGTGTAATCAATCCATGATTGATCAATGAAATTCGTAAAGTATAGTGACTCCCAATATTGATTTTCTACTTTTATCTAGCTCGGTTTTCAATTGATGTGTTTTTCAAGATATTCTATTGGGGTATATAGACATTTGAAATTCATATTTTTAGGACACACACAAATAGAATGGGGACAAAATAAGAGAAATATGGGTGAGAATAGAGAATTTATGTAATGGCCCGGATCTCTCTGGTCCATTACTTTGTCAAAAAGAAGGTCATGAAGTGTTCTAGAGGGTAAAATGGACTTTTCCCACAATTTCCAGAATTTTGAAACTACACGCCGTGTATTTTGAGTACACGTCATGTACTCCCGTTACGGGTATACCCCGTGTTGCAGGTCGTGTCCTTGTCGTGTGAAGTAAATGAGTACACGTCGTGTGTCTAAAATACATGCCGTGTAGTCCTTCCCTGCGTATGTGTTACCCTCAAACCGTGTATTGACCAGTCAACGGTTGCGGAGCCGTGTTGGAAGCCGCGTGGAGACCGTGTAAAATAACCGAGTACACGCCGTGTACCATAAAGTACACGCCGTGTACTTTTCCTTTTCTCACCTATAAAAGGAGGGGTCCCCTCATTTTCATTTCACTCCTCTCCTCCCCTTTCCTCTGAGCAGAGTTCTCCCAAGAGATTTGAAGGCTCCTTTTCTTCCATAACTTCTACGTCCGAGCTCCGATTTACGATCCGTCAGCGGCCACAAGATCGTAACGACGAGGCAGAACTTCTGAGCTTGGGTCCGTTTTCGTTCCTTAATCCTTTCCTTTCTGACTTCCACCTGAGGAGGTTTTTCTGGGACCCGAAAGAAGTGACGGACGCCGACGGACTTCTTCAAAAGTTGATCTGGGGGAGCGATGTGATCAGAACCTGTCAAGGTAGGGATCTTACCTGTTACGCCCGAGACTTTTATAAGAAATATTTGGTTTTTAGGTTATACAAATCATCAAAATAATCTTTCACTACACACAACACTAGCTTGGCTTTCTTTACATGCAACCGCGACCTTCCTCTATATCTTGCGTCATACGCAATACCGAGTTTCACTAAACAACGATATGCTATTAAAATATTATTAAAACTAGCCGTTATGAATAGTAATAACCACTTTTTGAAATTTTGTTAATTTTTTTTTTCAAAATGGACTTCATTTTTGGATTCGGAATATCGAAATTAGCTTATGGTGAAATTTTGGTACTTTTCAGATAACTTTCATATTCTGATGAATAGTTAAAATTACTAAATTTTAATTAAAAACAACTTTTTTAGTCGAAATAATTAATAGTGATAAATTATTAATTTGAGTGGTTTTAAAGTATATTTAGAATACATTTTTACAATTTAATACAATGTTGTTCATTAGATTTAATTTCACATTTAAACTAGACATAAACAAGTGTCAATATTTTGATAGTTATTATCTCTTAAAAACACGCTATTTGTTTTGACGACGATAATTAATGTTTAAATTAGTTAATGTAACTGATATGTTTTGAATTTGGTAAAATATACATAATTTTTTAATTCATAATATCAAATATATCTTAGGCCTAATTTTTTGTATTTTTCTGGAAAACTTTCATTTTTTGATGAATAGTAAAACCACTAAGTGGTAGTTAAAAAAACTGAATTTTTCATAAAACTTAATTTTACCGCTTTTGGGAGTAGAATTTAGAAAATCCAAGAGACATGGTTAATATCAAAGACTAAAATTTGGTTCAATGATATGAAAATAATTTTTAGTGAATAATAACTTTTTACTTTTTTTTACCACGGTTAAAAGTAAATAGCGTAATTAAGGGTAAAAGTGTTATTATTATTACCCTAACACATGTCCTAATTCTATTGGATAAGTTTAATTCGACCAAAAACAACCTTAGGAATAAAATATGACCATTTATGCCCACTTGGATTAGATTAGGAAATTTATTATCAATTTATTTAAAGAAGGGTTAAAATAGTTAAAATCAATGTTTAATAACTAAATCATTTTTAATATAGGGTTATATATAAGATAAATTAGACTATAAATATTATTTATAAAGCTAAAAATATTTCCAACATAATGGTATTTTATTTGTAATTTTTAGACTTAAAATAATTTAATTTATATATGATACAATGATGATGCAATAATTATCTTATTAATGAAATATTGACATAACTGATGTTATAAATACCCAAATAAATGTGATTTGAGACTTTTTATGAATTACAATAATTTTCTATGTTAATATTACATGTTAGTATTGATTTAATTAATTGTTTTATAACTAATCATTCTGTTATGATTTTCAAAAAAATAAATTACCAAATAGTTTCAAAATTGACATAAAATAGTTTTGAAAACAAATATTATATTATTAATTGTTATTATATTCCTAAAAATATAAGTTTCGGCCAAGATAATTATATCATGATAGTTGTATCATTAATGGACCACTCGGGGGTCTCCTGGTTTTATATGTTATGTTTATTAACTATATAATATAAAAATACAAAGTGACATGGTAAATGTCAATCTAATTAACTAAGAGTTAAAACTAAAAGATAAGGTTAATATAATGACCTAAACTTGTATAAATTCTATTTTATGAGAGTATTTCGACCCATCTCCACCTTATATTCAAAATATATCAATTTGGATCTATTAAAAACCTAATTTTACATTATAATAAAATAATATTTTTAGTTATTCTAAAGGTGCCCCTCTCCTCCCTTATAAAAGGGAACCTCCTCCCTCTCTTCCTCACACCACTTTGAGCCTTCAATATCGGAAAACCCCTGCTGATTTTTCTTCTCCACTTCCCTAGAAAAATCCTAGAGGTCCTGGTCTTCTTCAAAGACCAATTTTATTGCCCTAAGAGGAGGTCTCAAAGAGGCGCTTCAAAGAAGAGGTAATGTCCGTTACCGATTATTTCAACTTTATTTCTTCTTCCACTTTTTCTTATTTAGTTGTATCATTATGAAGTAATAACATAAGTATAAATCATATAATTATATGTTATTATAAGTATGAAACAACCCTATTTCACCATCTATCCATCCTACGGACAATGAAATCACCGCGCGTGCGTACGTACGGAATACCGTCTCCACGTCGTGGTGTAATCTATTTTCCACCAGCACCTTACTTGGATGGGTATAATGGTGTAAATAATGACTATATATGATTATTGTAAAGTGATATTGATTCTAAAATAGTATACATACACTCCAATACAATTCCACGATCATGGGAATGATATCATCGCTCGTGCGTATGTACGGAATACCGTCTCCACGATGTAATGCGACTTGTTCTACATGATCTTCATTTCATAATGAATATATAAATGAATGGAATAAATTAATATGATTTATATTACACTAATAACATTCTGTAAATGAGGTATCTATAACCTAAAAAGAAAAATAAGAATTTATTCGACAAAACACGCATAAGAACAAAAAGTAATAAACATCCGAATAACAAGTAGTAATGAAATATTACTAATAAGAAGCTAAGAATATGAGCATATATGATATCATAAAAATAAGTATGATTCTGGAATAAGTCAATAACATTATTTAAATCATTATACAGGAGGTTCGGACACTTACGAAGCAAATCGGACCTAAGGTAAGGGAAAATATCACAATCTCATTTTATCCGAGATTGTTTATACATTGGTATTTACTGGGGTGTATTTTATCATCCACATCCATGTTTACTCAATATTTAATATTGTTTCCATCCACCTAAAATTGTTTAAATCCAATTTTACCCTTTGGTGAGTTTTTAGTAAAAGATATTAAAGGAATCTTTTGTCATTTTTCGTACGAGGTACTTTTTGACTTTTTCTACAAAAGTACGAGAAGAATGTTTTTTTAACTTATACGGAATGAATGGATTTTTAAAACATTATTTCCAAGAATCTTACTTTACTAGTTTTCAAGTTTATTTTTAATCAACTTTTTTTTGTTTAAAATTGTAAGACATGTTAAGAAAGGAAAATGTTTTTGAAGTAGAAAGGATATTTTCCTCAAGAATGTAGTTCAAGTGTTTTATCAAAATTATTTTCCATCTAAGATAATATAGGGTTCCGTTTCTATCCCTATTATTACATTGATTTGATTATGTTGTGATGGAATTATTTTTATGAATTCCTTTATCTTATATGAATTGTTTTAAGATGTCATGTTGTTTAAGAATCCCATTTTTTATTACATGGGTTATGCAATGATGTATGATTTATGATTTTGTGGAACACATAAGAATGATATCTTTATGAGATGGGTGGGACCTATATATCCCTCAAATTAATTGGTTAGAGATTTTATATCTCATGAGATAGATATGGCTGGAACGACAGGTTAAACCGGTTCGGTGAAACAAGACTGAAACGAGGAGTGAACTCGGTTTAGAAATGGTCTTTGTCCACTAAGATAGTCTTGGAAATGATTATTGACTAATAATAAATGATTCTCTATGATTATGTGTGTATTCCACAAAGTTTCATGTTTTAAGTTATGATTATTGGGATTACATTTCACTACTATGATTTATTCCATGTTATGAAATTATGATCTCTTTTGTAGGTTAAGATTTCTAAAAGTTATGTTCTTATTTATATGATGTCATTGATATTTCTTTTGTTTACCCTTAATGAGCATTTGAGCTCACCCTTTTGTATGTTTTATTTCCCCAAGTCAGGATGAAGGTTATTAAGTAGGATATGCAAAAAGGGACTCTCGATATGATGAAATAAATGGGAGGCAAAGTATATGCTTTATGAACCTGTTGTTTATGTTTCCCAGTTTCTATAGACTCTATACATATACGGTCCTTTCCTGGTTTTGTTATATGTTGTAATAAGTGTGCTTCAATTATGAATTAATAACAATGTATGTAATGTATGGGTCTTTATAGTTGGTATCAGAGGAATGGTATAGTCAACCTTTGGAAACTAGGGTGTGAAAGCCTTAGGAAGAACCCTAAGGATAAGTCTAAGCATAGAACACAATCTTAGTGTTTTAGAAATGGCCATGAATAACCTATGATAAGACCTTAAGTGTGAAATTTTATTCTTGATTATGTGGTTTTCCTATTATAATTAGTGTTTCTCACACTATTCTGGTTGGCTTTAGTCAATGGCTGGAACCTGAAGGAACCGTGTTAATGCGGAATGCGACAGGCAATACAGTGATTGTCCCCCTGAGCAGCCAAACGTTATGGGAGATAGAATGAAAAATCTTGTAGCCATGCTCACACAACTTTCTCAAGATATGACTCATGCAGGACTTCCAAACGAGCAATGGAAGGAGCAACATTCTGTTGAATCCTTCATGAGGCAACGTCCACCTTCTATCAGCGGGTCTACTGATCCATTAGTTGGTGAACAATGGATTAGTACTACTAAAAAGATATTTTCAGTTCTCCAATGTTATGAACATGATAAAGTCATCCTAGCAGTGTATTGTTTGAAAGGAGATGCTGATCAATGGTGGAATCTTATTAAGAATATGAGGCAAAGGGATGAAATTGAGTCTATGGAATGGGACGAGTTCAAGAACTTATTTTTCAATAAGTACTTCCCTCGTATGCGCCGAACAAAGATGGAGAAAGAGTTTCTTGAACTGAATCAAAAGGATGATGAATCTGTGGGTACCTATGAAGAAAATTTTACAAGACATGAAAGGTATGCTTCTGGTATTATTATCCAACCTGAGAGTAAGATCGATCGATTCTTTAGTGGCTTAATACCAAGTCTTCGAAGGGCCTTAGCCATAAGGGACTTCAATAGCTACGAGGAAATTGTTCGATGTCCTCTCAAAGTTGAGATGGATATTGGAGTAACCCATCAGTCATATGGGTTTGATAAGAAGAGGAAAATGGAATTCAAAGGAAAATCTAAAGAGCACACTGAAAAGAAGATGAGCTTTCCCTTATGCTCAAAGTGTGGAAAGAAACATGGAGCGAGATGTCTTAAAGGGACAGGTAAATGATTCAAATATGGAAAGGAAGGTCATCGGGCATTTTAATGCCGCAATGATGGGAAGAAGATGCCTAATGATGCATACAAAGGAAGGGATACACAGAATGAACCTACTACACTTCAATGGTTCAAGTGCAAGGAGATAGAGAATTATTCCAATCAATGACCAAATCCAAGGGTTGATGATGATGGTCGATGTCTGTAGAGACTCGAAGCTTGAAGTATATTGACATTACATTACATTTGCGGAATACTTAGTACATAACAAAAACACACACACAAGGATCGTAATAGTTTAGTGTCTTTGGAAACTCGGAATATAATCTTCTAATCCTGGTGAAATATCTTCAACATCTCCCATAAAGATCATCCTTTTTTTATACCTAAAACCTTTCCTTATATCCTGGGGAAAAGAAAACATGAATGGGTGAGCTCAAATGCTCAGTAAGGTTAAACAAAAGAAATATCAATCACATCATATACATAAGCACATAACTTTTGGAAATCTTAACCTGTAAAAGAGATCATAATTTCATAACCTGGAATAACTCATGGCAGTGAAATGTAATCACAATAATCATAACTTAAAACATTAAACTTTTTGGCATACACACATAATCATAGAGAATCATTTCTTGTTAGTCAAGACTCATTGCCAAGACTATCTTAGTGGACAAAGTCCCTTTCTGAACCGAGTCACCCTCGTTTCAGTCCTGTTTCACTAAACCGGTATAACCTACCATTCCATCCATGTCTATCTCATGAGATATAAAATCTTTACCCAATGCATTAGAGGGAGATATAGGTCCCACCCATCTCATAATGATACCATTCTTATGTGTGCCACAAAATCATAAATCATACATCATTTCATAACCCATGTAGTAAAAATGGGATTCGTAAACATCGTGACGTCATAAAACAATTCATATAAGATAAATGAATTCATAAAAATAATTCCATCACAACATATCCAAATCAATGTAATAATAGGGATAGAAACAGAACCCTATGTTATCTTAGAAGGAAAATAATTTTTATAAAACACTTGAAATGAATTCTTGAGGAAAATATCCTTTGTTCTTCAAAATCAATTTCTTTTCACAAAACGCCATGCAATTTTAAAAGAAATATATTTTATTGAAAATAGTAATGAAATATTTTAGAGGAAGATTCATGAAAATAAGGCTTTATAAAACCATAAAAATCCATTCGCGCCGTATAATTTTAAAAAAACATTCTTCGTACTTTTGTCGAAAAAGTCAAAAAGTACCTCGTACGAAAAACGACAAAAGATTCCTTGCATATCTTTTACTAAAAACTCACCAAAGGGTAAAATTGGATTTAAAAAATTGTAGGTGGATGGAAATAACATTACATATTGAGGATACATAGATGTGGATGATAAAATACACCCCAGTAAATACTAAAATATAAACAATCTCAGATAAAAATGAGATTGTGATATTTCCCTTACCTTAGGTCCGATTTGCTTCGTAAGTGTCCGAACCTCCTGTATAATGATTTAAATAATGTCATTGACTTATTACAGAATCATATTCATTGTTATGATATAATATATGGTTCACTTATGACTTTATATTACCCGTTCGTTTGTAAATTCCATGTTAAAGAGCGTTTTGGGTAAAATTGTTTCATTTGTCGTCCGTATTTTGACTTGTAATTATTCATATGATTACTTAGATCATGATTTCGTAATTCCAGAATATAAAACATGATTTATATATATATATATATATATATATTCAGAATATACATATATATAATAAATCAGTAAATGGAAATAAATACACCGTTCATGGAGACGGTATGCCGTACGTACGCATGAACGCTGTTTTCGTTTCCTTATTGAGTTGAACGGAATTAAGTAGATGACATTCATATATATACACATAAATCCAGTATCATTATTATGTCATATATTTCATGATTACTTATTATATATACTTTATAATCATTCATGAATGGTTAAAGTGGAGAATGAATCTCATCGCATCGTGGCGACAGTAGTCCGTACGTACGCACGAGCGATGATATCGTTCTCATGACCGTGGGACTGTATTGGAGTGTATGTATACTATTTCAGAATCAATATCACTTTAAAATAATAATATATAGTTATTATTTACTCCATTATACCCATCCAAGTAAGGTGGTGGTGGAAAATAGATTTCACCACGGCGTGGAGACGGTATTCCGTACGTACGCACGCGCGGTGATTTCGTTTTCCGTAGGATGGATAGATGGTGAAATAGGATTGTTTCATAATTATAATAACATATCAGTATATGATTGATACTGATTTTATTACTTCATAATGAAAAATCCTATGAAGAATAAGTGGAAGAAGATATAAAGGTGAAAGAATCGGTAACGGAAATTACCTCTTCTTTGAAGCGCCTCTTTGAGACCTCCTCTTAGGGCACTAAAATTGGTCTTTGAGAAAGACCAAAACCTCTAGGATGTTTCTAGGGAAGTGAAGAAGAGAATTTGGCAGGGGTTTTCCGAGCTTGAAGGCTCAAAGTTGTGTGAAGAAGAGAGGGAGGAGGTGCCCTTTTATAAGGGAGGAGAGGGGCACCTTTGGAATAACTAAAAATATTATTTTTTTATAAAGTCAAGTTCGGTTTTAAATAGCTTCAAATTGATTTATTTCGAGGATAAGGTGGGTATGGGTCGAAATCCTCTCATCCAATATAATTTAGACAAGTTTAGGTTCCTATTGTAACCTTATCATTTAGATTTAACATTAAGTTAAATAATTTTACTTTTACCGTGTCTTCTTGTGTTCTTACACTATAAGGTTAATAAACTTATTATAAGAAGAAAAAAGAACCCCAAATTGTTTATTATTAATATATATAACCTTATATAAGTCATTTGGCTGAATCTTAGATTTTTAAGAATAAAATAACAATTAATAATATAATATTTGTTTTAAAAACATATTTATGTCAATTTTGACACTATTTAGTAATTGATTTTTGTGAAAATCATAACAGAATGATACGTTCGAAAAACATTAATTAAATCAATACGAACATGTCATAGTAACCTAGAAAATTAGTGAAATGCATAAAAAGTCTTAAATTACATTTATTTTGGTATTTATAACATCAATTAAGTCAATATTTCATTAATAAGATAATTACTGCATCATCTTTGTGTCATAAATAAATTATATTATTTGATGTCTAAAAATTACAAATAAAATCCCATTATGTAGGAAATCGTTTTATCTTTCTAATGAATATTTATAGTCAAATTTATCTTATGTATAACCCCATATTAAAAATGTTTTAGTAAATAAACATTGATTTTAACTCTTTTAACCCTTCTTTAAATAAATTAATAATAAATGTCCTAATCTAATCCATGTGGGCCTAAACGGTCATATTTTATGCCTAAGTTTGTTTTTGGTCGAATTACACTTGATCAATAGAATTAGGACATGTGTTAGGGTAATAATAATATCATTTCTACCCTTAATTACCCTATTTACTTTTAACCGTGGTAAAAAAAAGTAAAAAGTTACTATTCACCAAAAAATTATTTTCATCTCATTGAACCACATTTTACTTACTGACACCAACCGTGTCTCTCGGATTTTTGTAATTCAACTCACAGAAGCGGTAAAATTATGTTTTATGAAAAATTCATTTTTTTTAACTACCACTTAGTGGTTTCACTATTCATCAAAAATTGAAAGTTTTCAGAAAAATACCAAAAATTAGGCCTAAGCTATATTTGATATTATGAACTCAAAAATGATTTCTATTTTACCAAATTCAAAACATATCAGTTGCATTAATTAATTTAAAAATTAATTCCCGTCGTCAAAACAAAAGGCGTGTTTTTAAGAGATAATAACTATCAAAAGATTGACACTTGTTTATAACTGGTTTAAATGTGAAATTACATCCAATGACCAACATTGTATTAAATTGTAAAAATATATTCCAAATATACTTTAAAACCACTAAAATTAATAATTTTTCACTATTAATTATTTCGATTGAAAAAGTTGTTTTTAATTAAAATTTAGTAATTTCCACTATTCATCAAAATATGAAAGTTATCCGAAAATTACCAAAATTTCACCCTAAGCTAATTTCAATATTCTGAATCCAAAAATGAAGTCCATTTTGAAAAATAAAATTTACAAAATTTCAAAAAGTGGTTATTACTATTCATAACGGCTAGTTTTAATAATATTTTAATAGCATATCGTTGTTTAGTGAAACTCGAAATTGCGTACTACACGCGCTATCAAGGAAGGTCGCGATTGCATGTAATAAAAGGCAAGTCAAGGATATGTGTTGTGAAAGCTCCTTTTGGTGTAGCGTACAACACATGACATTAATGAAATTAAAAATAATATTTTTCATAAAATCTCGGGGTGTTACATTCTACCCACCTTAAAATGAATTTCTCCCTCGAAATTCGTCGGGGTTATAAATGGTTTACTATTCAAAATTTTCTTTAATTGAAACCCACATCGTAAAAAGGAATACAAAAAACCAATCTTTAAAAACAAATATATGAAACGTAACGGTTACCCAAATAAACTAATCACTGGGTTTCCACATAGGTGAAAATATGGATATGGAAGAGAAATCTAACTATCATGTTCTGATGGAGAGTGGTAGAGAACATGGATATGGAAAAGACAACAATCACAAATCCATAAATTTGTGACGATCTAAGGTACCATCTGATTAATCAGATATAAGATCACTAGGACAACATTTTTGGTTTTCAAAATCGTTTCCCTAAAGTTGAAGAATTTGAATTAGAATAAATACTTACTTTATTTTGGTACAATCTCACTATTGTTTGTTCCATGAACAATTTACACTTCATCTCTTAAGTAAATGAAGTTGAATTTGTTATTCGTGAAGTGTTAGCAGATCATGTGATAGAATGACGGGTCATTCCATCTGTCTCAAACAAAAGGTTAGCAAAAGTTTTTAAATATACATAAGTCATTCTATAGTGAGATTAATCATATATGGTTCCTAAAATGAACTTATACTTCATATATCATACCGCTTAAGAAAATAAAACTAGTTTCTACTGACCAGGGACTTCCTGTAGGCCAGTGGTAGGTGATAAAGGCCAGTCGTACTTCAGTTGTGGGTTCGATTCCCACGGCCTTGTCCGACGCGATGGGCTGTCACCCGTCCTGTAGGTTGTCCTTTTTCTAAAACTACATTACTATAACATCACATAAATAATATCAAAAGTTCTATCCTCAAACAATACTAACTTATGTCCAACATAATCCATTCCAATCTTTAGGCTAATCCATAATACTACAGTCCACTCTCATAATATAGTGAAAATGATAACCAGAGATTTAATACCATCTTTGATCCCCATATATCATAAGATATGTCTTGTTGGTCACATTCCAAACATTCAAAGGCCTTAATCATGTATTCTCTTGAATACCCATTGAACCATAGTGAAAACATGAATGCAGTTAAAAGTTAACACTTTCTATAAACCAAAATCCTCAAAATTATTTATACTCAAACCATTATAACACTTAGTCCTTATATCAATCATGGGCTCATTAATACAATCAAACATCTCATTATCGTCTTATCCCTTCATTATGCGCATATCATCTACATTCCAAAAATATCTGAATAACCTTTCCTGGATACTGGTACCATTAATCATACACTTTCGAAACTCAAGGAAAGACAATAGTGTAACAATCCTTAGATGTATCTTTATTCCATAGTACCATGAGATTACTTATACAACATTACACATGATAAACATGTCATCATTCCACTACATTCTTAAACCATTGACCGAGCTTCAACAATTCTTTCATCTCAAATATCATTTGTAGTCTCTTCATCATCATCAACATAAATACTACCCATACGACCATACAGATTCTCTTCATGAGACTTTCCCTTAGGGCATTGGTTTGCATAATGCCTGTACATTCCACATTTAAAACATTTAACCATTGTTGATGTCGTAGCCATACCATTATCCTCATCCCTGGTGTTAACTGAACCTTTTCCTTTGCACTTACTGGCTTTGTGTCCTTCTTTTCCACACCCAAAGCATCTTCCAGTTCCTTTGAAACATTCTCCTTGATGTCTCTTCCCACATGTTTTACATAGGGGAAATTGAACTTTCTTTCCTCTATGATCATCATGAAACTCCATCATTCTCTTATTAGCCGATTCCGGAAACTTACCAAATTTTACTTTATTGATCATATTATGAGATTTCTGATTCGGCATAATAATGATGTTTGGACTTCCAAATCCCATTTCATTTGTTTTCTCATGAATAATATCATTCCATTGCCCATCATATCCTCTATTATCATGAATCATCTTGTTTCCAGCCATTTTCTAAAACCCAAAAAGAATAGTGTGAGAGGCAAAAATCATGCTAGGGAAAACAACATAATAAAGGGGGAGTACCTTCAATATCTAACATCTTAGGTTAAATTCTAAGATCGTTAGTTCAATTCTAGGACTATAACCTATACGTATACTTAACCTTAGAGACATCCCTAGACATACCATAGAAATATCTCTAGGGATCTCACTAAAGTTCTCGCATCCTAGTTTCCAAAGGTTGACTAAACCTTTCCTCTGATACCAACTGTAGAGACCCAAAGCTTGATGTACATTGACATTACATTACATTTGCGGAATACTTAGTACATAAAAAAACACACACACAAGGATCGTAATAGTTTAGTGCCTTTCGAAACTCAGAATATAATCTTCTAATCCTGGTGAAAGATCTTCAACATCTCCCATAAAGATCTTCCTTTTTTTATACCTAAAACCATTCCTTATATCCTGGGGAAATGAAAACAAAAAAGGGTGAGCTCAAATGCTCAGTAAGGGTAAAAAAAAGAAATATCAATCACATCATATACATAAGCACATAACTTTTGGAAATCTTAACCTGTAAAAGAGATCATAATTTCATAACCTGGAATAACTCATGGCAGTGAAATGTAATCACAATAATCATAACTTAAAACATAAAACATTGTGGCATACACACATAATCATAGAGAATCATTTATTGTTAGCCAATACTCATTACCAAGACTATCTTAGTGGACAAAGTCCTTTTCTAATCCGAGTCACCCTCGTTTCAGTCATGTTTCACTGAACCGGTATAACCTACCATTCCAGCCATGTCTATCTCATGAGATATAAAATCTTTACCCATTGCATTGGAGGGAGATATAGGTCCCACCCATATCATAATGATACCATTCTTATGTGTTCCACAAAATCATAAATCATACATGATTTCATAACCCATGTAGTAAAAATGGGATTCGTAAACATCGTGACATCATAAAACAATTCATATAAGATAAAGGAATTCATAAAAATAATTTCATCACAACATAATCAAATCAATATAATAATAGGGATAGAAATAGAACCCTATGTTATCTTAGATGGAAAATAATTTTGATAAAACACTTGAAATGAATTCTTGAGGAAAATATCCTTTCTTCTTCAAAATCAATTTCTTTTCACAAAACGTCATGCAATTTGAAAAGAATGAGATTTTATTGAAAATAGTCATGAAATCTTTTGGAGGAAGATTCATGAAAATAAGGATTTATAAAACCGTAAAAATCCATTCATTCCGTATAAGATAAAAAAACATTCTTCGTACTTTTGTCGAAAAAGTCAAAAAGTACCTCATACGAAAAACGACAAAAGATTCCTTTCATATCTTTTATTAAAAACTCACCAAAGGGTAAAATTGGATTTAAACAATTGTAGGTGGATGGAAATAACATTACATATTGAGGAAACATAGATGTGGATGATAAAATACACCCCAGTAAATACTAAAGTATAAACAATCTCAGATAAAAATGAGATTGTGATATTTCCCTTACCTTAGGTCCGATTTGCTTCGTAAGTGTCCTAACCTCCTTTATAATGATTTAAATAATGTCATTGACTTATTACAGAATCATATTCATTGTTATGATATCATATATGGTTCACTTATTACTTTATATTACCTGTTCTTTTGTAAATTCCATGTTAAAGAGCGTTTTGGGTAAAATTGTTTCATTTGTCGTCCGTGTTTTGACTTGTAATTATTCATATGATTAATTAGATCATGATTACTTAATTCCATAATATAAAACATGATTTATATATATATATTCAGAATATAAATATATAAAATAAATCAGTAAATGGAAAGAAATACACCGTTCATGGAGACGGTAGGCCGTACGTACGCATGAACGCTGTTTTCGTTTCCTTATTTAGTTGAACGGAATTAAGTAGATGACATTCATATATATACACATAAATCCAGTATCATTATTATGTCATATATTTCATGATTACTTATTATATATACTTTATAATCATTCATGAATGGTTAAAGTGGAGAATGAATCTCATCGCGTCGTGGAGACGGTAGTCCGTATGTACACACGAGCGATGATATCGTTCTCATGATCGTGGGACTGTATTGGAGTGTATGTATACTATTTCAGAATAAATATCACTTTAAAATAATAATATATAGTTATTATTTACACCATTATACCCATCCAAGTAAGGTGGTGGTGGAAAATAGATTTCACCACGGCGTGGAGACGGTATTCCGTACGTACGCACACGCGGTGATTTCATTTTCCGTAGGATGGATAGATAGTGAAATAGGATTGTTTCATACTTATAATAACATATAATTATATGAGTGATACTGATGTTATTACTTCATAATGAAACAACCTAAGAAGAAGAAGTGGAAGAATAAATAAAGGTGAAAGAATCAGTAACGGAAATTACCTCTTCTTTGAAGCGCCTCTTTGAGACCTCCTCTTAGGGCACTAAAATTGGTCTTTTAGGAATACCAGAACCTCTAGGATGTTTATAGGGAAGTGGAGAAGATAATTTGGCAGGGTTTGGACGAGCTGGAAGGCTCAAAGTTGTGTGAGGAAGAGAGGGAGGAGGTTCCCTTTTATAAGGGAGGAGAGGGGCACCTTTGGAATAACTAAAAATATTATTTTATTATAAAGTCATGTTCGGTTTTAAATAGCTCTAAATTGATTTATTTCGAGGCTAATGTGGGGATGGGTCGAAATCCTCTCATCCAATAGAATTTAGACAAGTTTAGGTTCCTATTATAAACTTATAATTTAGATTTAACATTAAGTTAAATAATTTTACTTTTACCTTGTCTTCTTGTGTTCTTACACTATAAGGTTAATAAACTTACTATAAGAAGCCAAACGAACCCCAAATAGTTTATTATTAATATATATAACCTTATATAAGTCAATTTAACGAACCTTAGATTTTTAGGAATAAAATAACAATTAGTAATATAATATTTGTTTTAAAAACTATTTTATGTCAATTTTGACACTATTTAGTAATTGATTTTTGTGAAAAATCATAACAGAATGATAAGTTCGAAAAAAGTTAATTAAATCAATACTAACATGTCATATTAACCTAGAAAATAAGTGGAATGCATAAAAAGTCTTAAATTACATTTATTTTGGTATTTATAAAATCAATTATGTCAATATTTAATTAATAAGATAATTACTGCATCATCATTGTGTCATAAATAAATTAAATTATTTGATGTCTAAAAATAACAAATAAAATACTATTATGTAGGAAATATTTTTATCTCTCTAATGAATATTTATAGTCGAATTTATCTTATGTATAACCCAATTTAAAAATGTTTTAGTAAATAAACTTTGATTTTAACTCTTTTAACCCTTCTTTAAATAAATTAATAATAAATGGCCTAATCTAATCCAAGTGGTCCTAAATGGTCATATTTTATTCCTAAGTTTGTTTTCTGTCTAATTACACTTGTCCAATAGAATTAGGGCATGTGTTAGGGTAATAATAATATCATTTCTACCCTTAATTACCCTATTTACTTTTAACCGTGGTAAAAAAAAGAAAAAATTTACTATTCACCAAAAAATTGTTTTTATCCCATTGTACCACATTTTACTTACTGACATCAACCGTGTCTCTCGGATTTTTGAAATTCCACTCACAGAAGCGGTAAAATTAAGTTTTATGAAAAATTCAGTTTTTTTTAACTACCACTTAGTGGTTTCACTATTAATCAAAAATTGAAAGTTTTCAGAAAAATACCAAAAATTAGACCTAAGCTATATTTGATATTATGAACTCAAAAATAATTTCTATTTTACCAAATTCAAAACATATCAGTTTCATTAATTAATTTAAAAATTAATTCCCGTTGTCAAAACAAAAGGCGTGTTTTTAAGAGATAATAACAATCAAAAGATTGACACTTGTTTATAACTGGTTTAAATGTGAAATTACATCCAATGACCAACATTGTATTAAATTGTAAAAATATATTCTAAATATACTTTAAAACCACTAAAATTAATAATTTATCACTATTTATTATATCGATTGAAAAAGTTGTTTTTAATTAAAATTTAGTAATTTCCACTATTCATCAAAATATGAAAGTTATCTGAAAATTACCAAAATTTTACCCTAAGCTAATTTCGATATTCCGAATCCAAAAATGAAGTCCATTTTGAAAAATAAAATTTACAAAATTTCAAAAAGTGGTTATTACTATTTATAACGTCTAGTTTTAATAATATTTTAATAGCATATCGTTGTTTAGTGAAACTCGGTATAGCGTACTACACACGCTATCAAGGAAGGTCGTGATTGCGTGTAATGAAAGGAAAGTCAAGGATACGTGTTGTGCAAGCTTCTTTTGGTGTAGCGTACAACACAAGACATTAATAAAATTAAAAAGAATATTTTTCATAAAATCTCGGGGTGTTACAACATCAAAAAACTCTTAAGGCTAAAGACAAAGGAAAGTCACATGCAATTTCTATCAGCGATGTGGAGTACGATAACGATGTGGTGAAAGGTACACTTACCATCCACTCTAAAGTAGAAAATGTTTTATTTGATTCTGGATCCTCCCTCTCTTTTATTTCTGAATAACTTTCTAAGAGTATCACCGTATTACCTCAACAATTAGATTTTGAGTTAGCTGTGACAACCCCTAATGGCACAATATTCGCATCAAAAGTTTATAATTCTTCCCCGATTGAAGTTTGTGGGAAAGTGCTTCCTGCAAATCTTGTGATTCTTCCTATAGTGGAATTTGATGTGATTCTTGGCATTGATTGTCTTTCTTTATATGGAGCTCATATCAATTTCCAAAGAAGGGAAGTCACATTTCATATTCCAGATCAATCTATGATCGTCTATCGATGCAAGAATGAACATAACCTTCCAGTGGAGATTTCTTCCATCTTATGGGTCTTGATTCCACTAAATAAGGGTTATTTATCTCAAATGGCTGGAGAGAAACTCAAGGATAAGAATATGCCTGTTGTACAAGAGTTTGATGATGTCTTTCCAAAGGAATTTCCATGTCTTCCACCAAATCGTGATGTTGAGATTTCAATAGAACTCATACCGGGTGCTTTGCCTATTTCAAAGACACCTTATAGAATGGCCCCAATTGAGTTGCAGGAATTGAATAAGAAACCCCAAGAGAATCTTGATAAGGGATTCATACACCCTAGTGCGTCACCTTGGGGAGGACCTATTCTGTTTGTTATGAAGAAAGATGGATCAATGAGACTCTGCATTGATTATCAAGAACTTAACAAGATCACTTTCAAGAAAAAATATCCTCTCCCGTGCATTGATGTCTTATTTGACCAACTACGTGGCGCTCAATACTTTTCGAAGATTGATCTACGTTTAGGGTATCATCAATTAAGGGTCCAAAGGGATGATATACAAAATACGGCTTTACGTACGAGGTATGGACACTATGAATTTATAGTAATGCCATTTGGTCTTACTAATGCCCCTACTATCTTCATGGATCTGATCAATAGTGTCTTTAGAGACTATCTTGATCAGTTTTTGTTAGTCTTTATAGACGATATTCTTGTTTATTCAAATATCAATGAAGAACATGAAGATCACTTGAGAATTATATTGAAGACCCTGAGAAAGGAGAAGCTTTATGCCATATTTACCAAGTTTGATTTTTGGCATCAAAAAGTTGCATTTTTGGGTCACATAATCTCAAAAGAGGGGATATCTATAGATCCAGCAAAAACAGAGGTTATCAAAAGATGGTTGAGACTAACAACAGTAACCGAGATCCGAAGTTTTCTTGGTTTGTCTGGATATTATCGATGTTTTGTGAAAGATTTTTCACGATTATCTAATCCACTCACTAGGTTGACTCGGAAAGGAGTTAAGTTTGTTTGGATGAAGGAATGTGAAGAGAATTTCATGGAGTTGAAAAGAAGGTTATCCAGTGCACATGTGCTCACACTTACTTGTAGTGGAGAAAGGCTTGTGATCTACAGTGATGAATCCAAGAAGGGATTGGGGTGTGTTCTTATGCAAAATGATATGGTGATAGCTTATGCCTCATGACAATTGAAAATCCATGAGCAAAATTACCCAACTCATGATTTGGGGTTAGCTGTGGTAATCTTTGCATTAAATATTTGGAGGCATTATCTTTATGGAGAAAGGTGTGACATTTATTATGAGCATAAAAGTTTAAAGTATATATTCACACAAATGGAGTTGAATATGCACCAAAGAATATGGTTGGAGCTGATTAAAGATTACGACTGCTCAATTCATTACCACCCTGGGAAAGCAAACAAGGTGGCAGGTGCATTAAGTCGACAAGACCATGCCAGTTTATCCATGACGAGGATCACAAAAGATTCAATATTTATGGATTTACAATGGATGGATCTTGGAATTATAATGGAAGGGAGGAAATCTTATCTTTCCCAAATGAATGTTCAAACATCTATACATGTGAAGATTAAAGATGCACAGAAAGAATATGTAGAGATACAAAAGAAGGTGAGAAATATTTCTGAATTCAACCTTGATTGTGATGGGATAATAAAGTTCAGGAATCAGGTTTGTGTACCTCCCATCCTAGAATTAAAGAAGGAGCTGCTGGATGAGGCTCATAGTTCTTCATTATCTATTCATCCTGGATGCACAAAGATGTATAGGGACCAGAAAGAGTACTTCTGGGTGGATGGCATGAAAAGAGATGTTGCTGAATATTTCTCTCGATGCTTGGTTTGTCAGCAAGTTAAAGCTGAGAGACAGAAGTCTAAGGGGATGTTACAACCATTACCCATACCCGAATGGAAATGGGAAAACATCACTATGGACTTTGTCACAGGACATCCTAAAACATCCAAAGGAAATAATGCTATCTGGGTCATAGTTGATCGTCTTACAAAGTCGGCACACTTCATTGATATTAGAGAGTATTTCTCTCTGGATCATCTTTCCATGATATATGTAAAGGAAGTGGTAAGATTGCATGGAGTACCACTTTCTGTTATATCTGATCGGGATCCGAGATTTACCTCGAAGTTCTAGTGAAGTCTTCAGCATACTCTGGATACATAGTTGAGTTTTAGCACTGCTTATCATCCTCAGACAGACGGTCAGTCTGAGAGAAAAATTCAAACTCTGGAAGATATGTTAAGAGCATGCTCTATGGATTTCAAAGGTGGTTGAGATCAACACCTACCTTTGGTGGAATTTTATTATAATAATCGCGTTCACTCCAGTATTCAGATGGCTCTTTATGAAACTCTCTATGGAAATAAATGCACGACTCCAACTTGCTGGGATGAAGTTGGGGAAAGAAATCTACTAGGACCTAATCTTGTTGATGATATGGGAGAAAAGGTCTGATCTATTCAACAACACATAAGAGCATCCCAGAGTCGACAGAAAAGTTATGGTGACAACCGAAGAAAAGACCTAGAGTTTGAAGTGGGTGATAAAGTGTTCTTATGAATATCTCCCTGTAAGAGGGTCATGAGATTTGGAAAGAAGGGGAAGTTGAGCCCTAGATATATCGGTACTTCCGAAATACTGGATCATGTTGGAAAGGTAGCTTACCGATTGGATCTTCCACCGAATATCTCTCAAGTTCACGATGTGTTCCATGTATCTCTCCTGAGAAAGTACATACTTGATCCTTCACATGTACTAAGATCAGAAGTTGTACCGCTGGAGCAAGATCTTTCTTATGAAGAACAGCCGATAGAGATTCTGGATCGTAGCAAAAAAGTCCTACGAAACAAGACCACTCGATTGGTTAAAGTTTTATGGAGGAACTACCAATTATAAGAAGCTATATGGGAGCTTGAGGATATGATGAGGGAAAGGTTTCCACATCTTTTTGTTACAATGTGACAAATTTCGAGGGTGAAATTCATTTTAAGGGGGGTAGAATGTAACGCCCGAGACTTTTATGAGAAATATTCTGTTTTTATGTTATATAAATCATCAAAGGAATCTTCTACTACACACAACACTATCTTGGCTTACTTTACATGAAACCGCGACCTTCCTCAATAGCTTGTGTCGTACACAATACCGAGTTTCACTAAACAACGATATGTTATTAAAATATTATTAAAACTAGCCGTTATGAATAGTAATAACCACTTTTTGAAATTTTGTAATTTTTTTTTCAAAATTGACTTCATTTTTGGATTCGGAATATCGAAATTAGCTTAGGGTGAAATTTTGGTACTTTTCGGATAACTTTCATATTCCGATGAATAGTGAAAATTACTAAATTTTAATTAAAAACATCTTTATTAATCGAAATAATTAATAGTGATAAATTTTTCAATTTGAGTGGTTTTAAAGTATATTTAGAATATATTTTTACATTTTAATACAATTTTGTTCATTGGATGTAATTTCACATTTAAATCAAACATAAACAAGTGTCAATCTTTTGATAGTTATTATCTCCTAAAAACACGCTAATTGTTTTAACGACGGGAATTAATTTTTAAATTAGTTAATGTAATTGATATGTTTTGAATTTGGTAAAATAGAAATCATTTTTGAATTCATAATATCTAATATAGCTTAGGCCTAATTTTTGGTATTTTTCTGGAAACTTTCATTTTTTGATGAATAGTGAAACCACTAAGTGGTAGTTAAAAAAATGAATTTTTCATAAAACTTAATTTTACCGCTTCTCTGAATAGAATTTCGAAAATCCAAGATACACGGTTAATATCAAGGACTAAAATTTGGTTCAATGAGATGAAAATAATTTTTGGTAAATAGTAACTTTTTACTTTTTTTACCACGGTTAAAAGTAAATAGGGTAATTTAGGGCAAAAGTGTTATTATTATTACCCTAAAACATGTCCTAATTCTAATGGATAAGTTTAATTCGACCGAAAACAATCTTAGGAATAAAATATGACAATTTAGGCCCACTTGGATTAGATTAGGACATTTATTATCAATTTATTTAAAGAAGTGTTAAAATAGGTAAAATCAATGTTTAATAACTAAATCATTTTTAATATTGGGTTATATATAAGATAAATTCAACTATAAATATTCATTAGAAAGATAAAAATATTTTCAACATAATTTTATTTCATTTGTAATTTTTAGACTTAAAATAATTTAATTTATTTATGATACAATGATAATGCAGTAATTATCTTATTAATGAAATATTGACATAACTGATGTTATAAATACCCAAATAATTGTAATTTGAGACTTTTTATGAATTCCAATAATTTTCTATGTTAATATGACATGTTATTATTGATTTAATTTATTTTTTTCGAACTAAACATTCTGTAATGAGTTTCACAAAAATCAATTAACAAAAAGTGTCAAAATTGACATAAAATAGTTTTTAAAACAAATATTATATTATAAATTGTTATTATATTCCTAAAGATCTAAGGCTCGGCCAAGATACTTATATCCTGATAGGTGTATCATTGATGGACCACTTCGGGGTCGCTTGGATGTATATGGTATGTTTATTAACAATATAATATAAAAATAAAAAGTGACATGGTAAATGTCAATCTAATTAACTAAGAGTTAAAACTAAATGATAAGGTTAATATAATGACCTAAACTTGTGTAAATTCTATTGGATGAAAGGCTTTAGACCCATCCCCACCTTATCTTCAAAATATATCAATTTTTAGCCATTAAAAACCGAATTTGACTTTATGATAAAATAAAATATTTAGTTATTCCAAAGGTGCCCCTCTCCTCCTTTATAAAAGGGCACCTCCTCCCTCTCATCCTCACACCACTTTGAGCCTTCATGCTCGGCCAACCCCTACCAATTTCTCTTATACACTTCCCTAGAAACATCCTAGAGGTCCTGGTCTTCTTCAAAGTCCAATTTTATTGCCCTAAGAGGGGGTCTCAAAGAGGCGCTTCAAAGAAGAGGTAATGTCTGTTACCGATTCTTTCAACTTTATTTCATCTTCCACTTCTTCTTCATTAGTTGTTTCATTATGAAGTAATAACATCAGTATCACTCATATACTGATATGTTATTATATGTATGAAACAACCCTATTTCACCATCTATACATCTTACGGAAAACGAAATCACCACGCGTGCGTACGTACGGAATACCGTCTCCACGTCGTGGTGTAATCTATTTTCCACCACCACCTTTATTGGATGGGTATAATGGTGTAAATAATGACTATATATGATTATTGTAAATTGATATTGATTCTTAAATAGTATACATACACTCCAATACAATTCCACGATCATGGGAACGATATCATCGCTCGTGCGTATGTACGGAATACCGTCTCCACGATGTGATGCTACTTGTTCTACATGATCTTCATTGCATAATGATTATATAAATGAATGGAATAAATTAATATGATTTATATTACACTAATACCATTCTGTAAATGAGGTATCTATAACCTAAAAAGAAAAATAATAATTTATTCGACAAAACACGCATAAGAACAAAAAGTAATAAACACCCGAATAACAAGTAGTAATGAAATATTACTAATAAGAAGCTAATAATAGGACCATATATGATATAATAAAAATAAGTATGATTCTATAATAAGTCAATAACATTATATAAATCATTATACAGGAGGTTCAGACACTTACGAAGCAAATCGGACCTAAGGTAAGGGAAAATATCACAATCTCATTTTATCCGAGATAGTTTATACATTGGTATTTACTGGGGTATATTTTATCATCCATATCCATGTTTCCTCAATATGTAATATTGTTTCCATCCTCCTACAATTTTTTAATTCCAATTTTACCCTTCGGTGAGTTTTTAGTAAAAGATATGAAAGGAATCTTTTGTTGTTTTTCGTACGAGGTACTTTTTGACTTTTCCGACAAAAGTACGAGAAGAATGTTTTTTAACTTATATGGCATGAATGGATTTTTAAAACATTATTTCCAAGAAGCTTCCTTTACTAGTTTTCAAGTTTATTTTTAATCAACTTGTTTTAGTTTAAAATTGTAAGACATGTTAAGAAAGGAAATTGTTTTTGAAGTAGACAGGATATTTTCCTCAAGAATGGAGTTCAAGTGTTTTATCAAAATTATTTTCCATATAAGATAATATAGGGTTCTATTTCTATCCCTATTATTACATTGATTTGATTATGTTGTGATGGAATTATTTTTATGAATTCCTTTATCTTATATGAATTGTTTTATGATGTCATGTTGTTTAAGAATCCCATATTTTATTACATGGGTTATGCAATGATGTATGATTTCTGATTTTGTGGCACACATAAGAATGGTATCATTATGAGATGGGTGGGACCTATATCTCCCTCCAATGAATTGGGTAAAGATTTTATATCTCATGAGATAGAAATGGCTGGAATGGCAGGTTAAACCGGTTCAGTGAAACATGACTGAAACGAGGAGTGAACTAGGTTCAGAAATAGAATTTGTCCAATAAGATAGTCTTGGAAATGAGTCCTTCCTAATAAGAAATGAATCTCCATGATTATGTGTGTATTCCACAAAGTTTCCTATTTTATGTTATTATTATTGGGATTACATTTCACTACTATGATTTATCCCATGTTATGAAATTATGATCTCTTTTGCAGGTAAAGATTTCCAAAATTTATGTTCTTATGTATATGATGTGATTGATATTTCTTTTGTTTACCCTTACTGAGCATTTGAGCTCACCGTTTTGTATGTTTTATTTCCCCAGGTCAGGAAGAAGGTTATTAAGTAGAATATGCCAAAATAGACTCTAGATATGATGAAATAAATGGGAGTAAAAGTAGATGCTTTATGAACCAGTTGTTTATGTTTCCCAGTTTCTAAATACTCTATACCTATATGGTCCTTTCCTGGTTTTGTTATATGTTGTTATAAGTGTGCTTCAATTCTGAAGTAATAACAATGTATGTAAAGTATGGGTCGTTATATTACCTTCGTCTCTCTAATTTTCGCATCATGCGGGGTGGGTATCATCTTTTTTTCATGAGAAACAGTTGAACCATTAATTGAAGATAATAACTGGTTAAAGAACGGGGTTGGAATGTTTGTGATTGATGTTACTTTATATCTTGTGATATTATGTTGTGAATTGATTGAGCTTCTGACTATTGAAAATCACGGTCGTTGGGGGCCTTTGCTTGAGCAATTAAATGTTGCCCTATCATTCTAGACCGTTTTTGTGGAATGTGGAAATTGGTTAATCATGTAAAGTTGGCTGTTTAAAATCCGGAACCCTTGTGTGATCACCCCGGTTAAACAAAAATGGAATAATGAACATGTGGGTGTTGTCTTGGATACGTGGCATGTGTTGGGGGTGTTTTGTGGGATGTTGTGGATCAGGTGAGCAGCAGGGCTACAATTGGCTTGGTTGTGGGTTGGTGTGAATGTTATGTTGGTGACGGGCAGCAGGGTTGCGATAAGTGGTATTAAAGGGATAATGATGTATGTGTTTCGGTGCAGTTGTGGTTATGGTGGATGGAAGCGGGGCTACAAGGATGGGTTGAATGTGAACGGAATTTGGGTTGTGAGTAATAAAAGCGTAAGAGTTAATGAATGGTGGGGCGTGGTAATGAAACGTAATTCATAGTCAATGAGGTTTTTTGGTTAATAAGAAGGACTCGGTTGTGTTGCTTGTGTTTTCCTAACTTGATTTGTGGATGGCAGGGATATGTTTTACGAACGATCGATGTGGTTGGTTGTGGATAGTTTCCCAGTAGTAAAGGAACTAAAAAACTAATTCTGTTGAAATGTGAAAACCTAAATGGGGTTGGGGTTGTTTGTTGTATGCGTGCTTCGTAGTAGCAGTGCCGATGCATGTGCTCAGTTTCTCTGTTTTGAAGCCATAGGTTGGGCTGTGTGGTTGGTATATATATATATATATATCTGTATCTTTTGTGTTTTATCGCACCCCACCAATGTTGAGAACTTAGTTCCGAACACTACCATTTCATGGGAGAGGGTGTTTTCCCCTTAGTTTCTAGCTCCTTCCTGCTCCTTATCCCCTAGGATGTGATGGCTTGAGGCGACCTTACACCTAAGACTCTTCGGGTAGGTTTCGATTGGGGTGACCTTAGCCTAAGACTCTTCAGGAAGGTTCTACTGTTTCCCAAGAATCTTCGTGATGAGGCCCAGGTGCGTGCGGGCAGGATACGTGGTTGTGAGGACCAGGTGTGTGCGGGCGGGATACGTGGTTGTGAGGCCTAGGTGTGTGTGCGGGCGGGATGTGTGGTTGTGAGGACCAAGTGTGTGCGGGCGGGATACGTGGTAGTGAGACCTAGGTGTGTGTGGGCGGGGAGAGTGTGGCAGCGTCAGGACGTTCTCCGTTTGGAAGAGCAGCTAACTAAAGTGAAATGGTGCAGGGTACCCAATAATCCGGTCTCATATATACTACTACCTTTTGTGCTTGTGTTTTAGTGAGTGTGGCTGGTGAGGTTGGGTGGATAGAATTCTGTGCTAGGTTTCTTTTGTTGTTCTCATGGGACATTAGGATGTCTCCCCACTTGTGAACGAGATCTTTAGGTTTCCCTACAGAGTATACTTGTATGCTCACCCTACATTTACATTCAGGTTTCCAGGAGGACTACCAGGGCCGTGCGGGACCCTACTAGTCGGACAGTTGGAGTTGTTGCTGTTGTTGTACTCTTGTTTTCTTTTGGTATTGTTCTTTGATATTTATTGTACTTGAACCTTGTTATTAAATTGTTTAAACATGCATGTGGGCTTGTTTGGTTTTATTTATATACACTTGTTCTTTTCCTTTTTGGTGGTTGACTTGTCCTATCTCTCGATCCTAAATAAATAAAAAGGGTAATTCCTCTCATATTTTTGAAAATTCATACCCTTGGTGCTAGTCTCCACCCCGGGGCCTACTGGAGGTGGGACTCGGGGGTCATTATCTCCCTTTCACCATTGCCAGCTCAGGAGAGGCATCTTTGGTGGGAGGGGGTCGTGACAATTTCAGGCGAGAAAAGGATGCTATGTCTAAGATAACTTATTTAGGTCTCTAACAATGCTCCCCAAATTTTTTTGAACACAATTTTACCCAATTTATATGGTGATAGAGATCTGTTGTAGTAAATATTGTGGAATAGAAACCATAGGGACATAATAATAAAAATTTATAAACTTAGGGATGTTGGAGTGTTTGGCTAAGATGTTTCCAAATATGAGGCCGATTTTAATTTCCATAAAATAATACTATTGTGTCTAAGTGAATGGATTGAATTAAATAATGAAACTCCAAAATATTTTAATTGAATCTATTAATATATACCATTTGATCTGACATTGTAACTAGGAATTTATGAGATATATTGGTTCTCTTATAAAATTTGAAATCACTAATTCAAATTTTATCCAAATGATGAATTAATTACCCCAAATCATCCACCATTTTAATCCTCACACAATTACAAGGATAGTAATCTATTCACATAGAGGATCACATTCATGATCAATCTAAAGCATTTGATCAAACTAGAACTCAAAACGTGTAGTTTTTAAAGGTAATGAATACAATAATGAAAATATGACATCAAATGGAAATTTTTAAATAATGACCCAAATTAAGAATTTAAGATAATAAAAAAACATTAAATGAATCCATTAAAACACCCTACGATAAACCCATAAATTTTTATTACTCTATTGATGAAATTATATCAATGGATGTAGAAAGTTAACTTAAAAAATAAAAATTAAATAATTGAAAATAATGAAATAATGATTACTCTACCATTGTTTGATGAATTTCAAAAAATATAATGTGAAGAGATTTACACCACAAAAAATAGTCTCATTTTTATATGAATAAGATAAAAATAAATGAAAAATATGGATAATAATAATTGTTTTGAGAAAATAATGAGATCGAAAAAAAAATAAGTGGGAAAAAGTAAAAATTCAATCACAAAATGTTAGCAAATCATTTTAATTTAACGAATAAAACATTGATATCAAATCCCATAACCACCAGATCCTTAAATATTCATATTTCATGTCTAAATTCAACCCTACAACAATTAATTCCCTTCCATTTAATTAGGAAAGTAAAATGTGTGAGTGAAAGCAAGGGAAAATCGACTTTTCATCTTCGACAAAAAAGGACCAGATTCACCACCCCCCTTGGAGTGAAAATAAGATATGAATATGGTTGACTATTTTATGGTCATAGAAGAGAAATTTCTTCTTCTAAGTCTCTTATAATATCTTTCCAAATTTCATGAATACTTTGTGAACCAATCAGATGTTATGCATGAAATAGTGCGACGGTTTTAGGGACCTTCAAATCTGGCCCACAAATTAAATATCAACATAGGATCCCTAGAAATCCTTAAAAACCTTATAGTTTACTCTATAGATAGTTGGATGAAGTTATCCCCATGTTTTTAACTTTATATATTTAGATTATTAGTTTCATTGTGCTTGAATTATTGGCTCCACTTTTACATGATGAGCCAAAGGCACATTATGCTTTTTTCAAGACTATCTGTGTTCATTGCCAAAAATCATCATATTACTTTATGATCCATCGATTGATCTTAAAATTTAATATTTTTCAATCAAAGTGACCAATAGTATCCGAAAATATCTAAATAAAAAGACTAATATAATTTTTTTCCATAAATAATTGATTTTTTGGGACCAAATTTTTACATTAATCATGAATTTCACTTGTGATGATAAGATAAGTTCAACTTATAAAATGCACTAATTCTTACATTGATGGACATTGAAACACTTCAATATTAAAATATAATAAATAAATATGAGACTCCTTCAATGGCTAATTGTAACACCCCAGGTAAATAAGGAATACGACATTTTTATTTTTATCCATATTTGTGAATAAAATATTAATATGAACGCTATGCTCGATGGCGTAGCCAACACGCAACAACGAGTTTCTTGGGAATCTTACGTTGCACTCTAATAATAAAATAATATTATTTTTAAATGGTAGTTAACATTTAGCCGTTGTAATGGCGGGAATGGATAGAAAAAACTAAAATATGATTATATATGTTCTTAAATATTTTTACATTTATACAATAAAAGATAAAGGCTTAAAATACGGAAAGAATTCAATTTTAGGCGTATATGCCGTAGTTTTCACTAAAGGTTCACTTATCACCTTTTGATGGAGAACCGTCATTAAATATAGTTTTGTTCACTCTTAAACATTCTTTTGGACCAAATAAAACTCTTATTAAGAATCGGGACATCAAAATTTACTTTGTGTAAATTTTTGGTATCTTTCCGATAAAGTTCATTTTTTAATGAGTAGTGTAAAATGTTGTATTTTAATTCAAAACCACTTTTTAATCTAATTTATTTATATGATTAGATTATATTTTGAATTGGTTTTAAAGTGAAATTAGAAAATATTTTTACCGTTAAATCCAATAGTGGTCGTTGGAATCAATTTCACTTTGAAATCAGACTTAAACTAGTGTCAATCTTTTGATACTTATTGTTTCATAAAACACGCTATTTGTCATGACAGCGGGAATTAATTATTAAATTAATTAATGTGACTAATATGTTTTGAATTTTGTAAAACAGACTTCATTTTTTAATTCGGAATATCAAATATAGCTCAGGGTGAATTTTTGGGATTTTTCTGAAAAACTTCAATTTTTGAGGAATAGTGAAACCACAAAGTGTACTTATAAAAGCTGATTTTCCGTTTAAATGAAATTTTGCCATCATTGTGTTTTGATTTTCAAAAATCTGACATACATGGTTGTCATTAAGAAGTAAAATGTGGTTCAATGAGATAAAAATAATTTTTTGGTGAATAGTAACTTATTAAGTTTTTAATCGTGATTAGAGAAATTAGTGTAGTTTAAGGTAAAAATGATATTATAAGAATGTGAAAACACCATGAAACTTGTCCTATACCTATTGGGTGAGTCCTGGCCGACCAAGACATGCCATGGGCCAACTTGGGGACCCCATGTAGCCACTTTAGTTGGAAACTGACAATAATATATTTTCATTTAATGTTAAAATTAAATTGACACAAACATGAGTTGTTTTACTAAAACAGTTTTTAAATAGGGTTAAAGAAGTCCAAATTTTTATTATAAATAGTAATTGGAAATATAAAAAGATTTCCTACATCATAGTATTTTTTTTATAATTTTTGGACATTAAATAAATTAAATTATTTATGACATAATAATGATGCAGCGATGACATCATTATTTGACGATTTAAATAAAATGGAAAGATAATGTAAAATATATGAATTAAACATGTCCAAAACCAATTTTATGAGTGGATTTAGAAGCCTTATCACCTTATCCACGAATTATATCAATGTGGTACCTTTTGAAACCGAAACACATTTTCAAATAAAGTAATATTTCTTTACTTTCCAAAAGTGCCCCTCCTCTCCTCTTATAAAAGGCCCCCACCTCTACCTCATTTCACACACTCCTCAAGCCTTTGGCTCGGCCAAACCCTGACCATTTACTCTCTAAACATCCCTATCCTCATCCTAGAGTATTACCTTTGGGCATAATCCTTTAAAAGGAAGCCTTTAGGCTCAAATCAAAAGGAGTTACACTTTTAAAGGTAATTCATTCTCTCATGTTCATTTGTTTTATTTTTCTTATCCAACCCCCTAAACTCTTTTTATTTATTTCTTTTGTAACAACACCAGTATCTTCAATATACTAGGATGTTTTTATAATATTTATTCGAGCTAAACTCTCACACAACTACATCAAATGGTTAAAGAACATACGGTTTCCGTGGATGGTGAAATTCTGCCTCCCGAAATGATGATTGTTCAATACTCATTTAACACCTTCAAAGGTGGACATTATGATGTCACTATTTTTATATATGATAAATAATATGTTTATGTTTTCCTTAAGCTTCTGTTTTTTTCATTTTGGGCATACCTTTATGGTTTCCATTATGGGTAAACGCGATATCTTCATTTAAGGAAGTGCGGACTACCGCCCCCTCAAAGTGATTTGATTCGTTAAATACCATATGTGGGACGTATAAAGGATGGAACTATGATAACATATATGATATTATACTGTAATTATAGTATACCTTTATATAATTATTATTCCATTCTATAAAATATGAAATACAAATGATAGTAGCGTTCATGCGTACGTACGACTTACCGTCTCCATGAATGGTGCATTTCATTTCTTACCTCTAAATGATTATGTAATGTTATAAATGAATGCATGTACTGGATATATATATGACATATATTATATATACCTCATGAATACAATTCTGGATATAATAAACATTTGGCCACATGAACAACATGTAATTGTAAGAAGTCCACTTTCGACTTAAGAACCAAATATCGGCAAAACAAATATTATTAACTTAAATGATTACATAATGTTTATGACATGGTAATAAGTGATATAAAAGGAATAATGAACTTGAAAAGGGTTCTTAATGAAGTAGAAATTAACTCAAGTTTATTATTCAGGAGATTAAAGAACGATCGAGTCAAGTCGGACCCGAGGTAAGGGATCCTACAACTCTCTTTCCTTTTAAGTACACTCTTTTATGTCATTTATTTTAAGCTCATCTTTCTTATGATTGGGATGTTCTTTTATATTACATTTACTGTAATTTTTATGTTCATGTGATGAGAGACCCTATTCTCTCTCATCAATCCATTTTGGAAGTTTTGAGTGGTGCCGTTAGGCTGCCGATCTTTCGTAAGAGATCTACCCTCTCTCTTTTTTTAAGTACTCTCCTTTATGTCACTTATTTTAAACTCCTCCTTGCAATGTTGGGGGATTTTCTTTTATATTACACTTGCGGTAAATTCTATTGTAATATGATGGGATACTCTATTTGATCTCATCAATACATATTCGGAAGTTTTATGTGGCGTCGTTAGGCTGCCGAGTTTTCGTAAGGGATTTTTCATCTCACTTTTATTCCTGTGAGATTTATGCTACATTTGCCACAAATTCCATTGAGTGGTGTATGTACTGCCCATTATTCTACTCTTTGTGTAATATACTTTTGTTTATGAGTATTTACATCTATTACCTATTGTCTTTCTTTCATGGGGTGTATGTTTTGAAAGATACCCAAGTCGGTAAGGGAACCTTTCACCCTCCTCTTTTATAAAAGACTTCTTTTATTGGGTCTTTTAATTTACATATTTTTATGTTGGGATATGTTCTCATACATCCTTATTGATGTAAATTTTATGTCCAATTGATGAGATACACTTTTTATCTCTCATCAAATCATTTTGATGTGATGCCGTTAGGCTGTCAAGGGAACTTTTTAACCCAATTTCGATTTCTTTGGGTTCAACTTGTAGTCATTGAATATGTCATCCATTGAATATGTGTGAATGACATTTTATTGTTTTACACTTAATATACACTTATATTGGGTGTATATATATTTGTCACACATATTTTTGAGATTTATTTGTCCTTAATTTAAGGATACCTTCTTTATAAGGGATTTCATCACATTTGACATTTCTATTGAGGGTTCATTGCTGTTATGCACCAATTCACTCTTATATGGTGTATATACTATCCTTTGGAGTATTATATCATGAATCCATTTATTCTCATGATATTATAAAGTTCTGACTAAAATTTTATTCCTCGATTATTGTATTCAAGTGTCTCTAATTTTGGTAAAACCCCTTTAACCAAAATATCGTTTTAAATGTTTTAACTATTTGTTGTTATTAATATCCATGTTTTCAAAATGGTTTTAAGGATTTATTTTTATGGATATTAATGGTTTAAAATGTTAAAAGCTTCAAGGTGGTATGGGACACTTTGATTCAAAAATCTCTTTATTAAATGTTTTAAATGGTTTTGGAAATGGTTTCATTTTGAATGGATTCATTATTTCAATATCCTAAAATGTTATATTGTGATTGAAATGTGGAAATGTTATGTTTCCTTTATTCATGTTTATGTGATACGATTATGTTATGGTTCTTGGGCATTGTTATGAAGAACAGGTGGTTCCGTGATAAACTAAGGGCGGGTGAGCCCGATATAGCTATCCAATGCATTGGGTAACGCGAAGGAGTGAAACGTTAAGGTTTCTCCGAAGAGATTTAGGGAATATACTGTGATGTGTATTCCAAACGTAACCAAGAGGGTTACTCCCTACGTAAGAATGTTATGAATGCCTCAAGTTACCGTTATGTCTTATGTTTTCTATGATTTATTCATGGTTTGATGAGGTATGTTAAAGTGCCTATGTTTTATGGGTAAAGTATGATTTCATTCTTATGTATATATGAACTCATGTTTCCTTTCCATATTTTTATAACCCTTACTGAGCTTTTTATGCACATCCCATGTTTTTGAAATGCTTTTCACAGGTCAAGGGAAAGGTACATGATGTGACGATAGTGTCAAGGATGTGTCAAGAAAGAATCCGTGTTTTATTTTAAATAGGTTTCCATTGATGGGAAGAATGAATATTGTCTTTTATGTAACTACCTTGTTTTAATGTGGAATATAATGCAAGTTTCATGATCTAATTCTCTAAAACTCTAAACCTGAAAAGATCCTCAATGTGTAATCTTGTAATAACTCAAGTTTATGTACGGTTTAAGGTTGGGGCCTTATAGTTGGTATCAAAGGTCGGTTTAGATAACTTTAGAGGTTAGGGTATTCTTTAAGCATAATTGAAAATTACCATAATGGTTAGGATTTCAGAAAGAGTCTTAGTTTTAGATAAAGTGAATGAGTAAGTATATCTTATTGTCTATCGTACTCATTAGTGCATGATGGTTTTGTTGATATACTCACACTGACCTTTTTGGTTTTAGTAAATGGCTGGATCTAGCAGGCACCAAAGTAACATTGGATGTGAAGGAAACTGTGACAGTTTTTTGAGCAAGCAACTGAATGATATGGGAGCTGCAATGAGAACTCTTTTGATTATCCTCAACCAACTATCTGGAGTCATGATTGACCACCTAAACCTTGGAGATTTTTCTAAGGCATCATATATGAAAGAAACAAATCCCTATGGAAGTACAGGTAATAATCATAAAGGTAAGTGTGTTCAAAAACCTATGTGTCAAAGATGTGGAAAGAAACACCTAGGAAAATGTTTCAAAGGGACAGAAATATGCTATAGATGTGGAAATGAAGGTCATAAAGCAAGAACCTTCCATGGAAAAAGGAAGCATCCAGTTGACTCGAGGAAAGGGAAAGAAGTTCTTTCTGAGGGATCAATTGAATGTTTTAAATGTGGTGTTCATGGTCATTATGCAAACACATGTCCTATGAAGAAGCTTCGTGAATGGGGTCACCAAGAGCGTACCAATATTCGTTTACCAATACCTAATGCCATTCCGATTGAGGATGAAGAAACTGACAATGACCAATCAAAGGTATGTACTATTTCATGACTATTGTTTTCTTATTTTGGAATCTTGGGATATGATTCATGATTTTGTTTGTAGGAAAGAGGTATTTCGGAATAAGTTGGAAAGGAATGGATAATGGATCATGAAGAATGTTGAATGAGTAAGATGTCAACATATAAGGGCTTCAAGAGTTTGGGTGAAATTCTTAAGAGTATTAAGTCTCTTTTGATGATGGGGTTACATTAGAAGACTTTTTATATTATGTGTAACCCTGATATTTAATATAGGCAAATTTTATTCAAGTAATAGTTATCTTTTCTTTTGTGGACATAGTTATAAAGAACCATTTGGGTTTATATGATCCTTACTTTTGAGGTAATTATGGGTTACCATATGTTATGATTGAAGTGAAAGGCATGAGATAAAATTGAGGTTAAATTATGTTATAGTTATTTTTGATGATTTTATCCCTTTTTGGGTAATGATTTGAGAATTATATAGTTTTGAAAAAAGGACAACACGCAGACCGTGTGACAACCCGTCGCGTCGGACAAAGCTGCGGGAATCGAACCCACAACCGAAGTGCGACTGGTATTTATCGCCTACCACTGGACTACGTGAAGTCCCTGGTTAGTTTGACTTATTCTTTTTAGTTATATGATTTTACGAATTAAGAGTAATTTTATTTTGGGGGATATGTGATTAGGATAATTACTTTTCAATGTGAGACTTTAGGAGCAACTGATGTTGTTTGGAGATAAATGTTACGATTTAACTTGGAAGACTATATGACTAAATCTTTCAAATATTTGGGTTTCAATCTTATATTGGTTTACGTTGAAGAATTTTATGGACAAATTGTTTATCGGATGGTCCTCGTTGAACATTGGGTTTTGTTGGACAAATTTTGGAGATTAAGAATAGATTTTCTTTTTATAAGGGGTTATCCTTTTCTGGATTATCTGATCTTGTACTAACCTTTTTGGTTTTGGTTTTGGTTAAAGCCTAAATACATGGGATGTATATAGTTCTCTTTTGGGGATTAGGTGATTCTCTAGAAGTTGATTATAGTACTCTTAATGCGAACAAGTCTCCCTAAATACTCGTCTTTTGGAAAAAATATGAGTTTGACTAAGGAATCTAGTAAAAGTTGAAAGTCAACATGATAAGTGATTATGCTTCCTTATGAATAAATTCCTCAATAAAAAGTAACTTAAAACAAAAATGTTGTCTATTAACTTTTCCTACTGGGGAACCCAACACCGTTTAACCCATCACAAGTTTGTGATTTCCTTATTGTTAACTTTCTCCTAAACATGTTTTCTATCACTCTCCATCGGAACATGACCCTATGTTTTCTCCTCCATGTCCATATTTTCATACATAGAATCCTAGTATGGGTTAACTCGAGTGACCTCTGTGCTTATCTTTCTTTATTTTAAAGTGATTGTTTTACCAACTCTTGTTCCGATGTGGGACGTTCAAGGATGTTTCCAAGCGCAATTTTAAAATTGCGAGGACGCAATTCCCAAAAGGGGGGAAGGATGTAACACCCCAGGTAAATAAGGAATATGACATTTTTATTTTTATCCATATTTGTGAATAAAATATTAATATGACTTTAAAGGGGACTCTATGCTCGATGGCGTAGCCAACACACAAAAACGAGTTTCTTGGGAATCTTACGTTTCACTCTAATAATAAAATAATATTATTTTTAAATGGTAGTTAACATGTATCCGTTGTAATGGTGGGAATGGATAGAAATAACTAAAATATGATTATATATGTTCTTAAATATTTTTACATTTATACAATAAAAGATAAAGGCTTAAAATACGGAAAGAATTCAAGTTTAGGCGTATATGCCCTAGTTTTCACTAAAGGTTCACTTATCACCTTTTGATGGAGAACCGTCATTAAATATAGTTTTTTTTCACTCTTAAACATTCTTTTGGACCAAATAAAACTCTTATTAAGAATCGGGACATCAAAATTTACTTTGTGTAAATTTTTGGTATCTTTCCGATAAAGTTCATTTTTATAATGAGTAGTGTAAAATGTTGTATTTTAATTCAAAACCACTTTTTAATCTAATTTATTTATATGATTAGATTATATTTTGAATTGGTTTTAAAGTGAAATTATAAAATATTTTTACCATTAAATCCAATAGTGGTCATTGGAATCAATTTCACTTTGAAATCAGACTTAAACTAGTCTCAATCTTTTGATACTTATTGTTTCATAAAACACGCTATTTGTCATGACAGGGGGAATTAATTATTAAATTAATTAATGTGACTAATATGTTTTGAATTTTGTAAAACGGACTTCATTTTTGAATTCGGAATATCAAATATAGCTTAGGGTGAATTTTTGGGATTATTCTGAAAAACTTCAATTTTTGAGGAATAGTGAAACCACTAAGTGGTACTTATAAAAGCTGATTTTCCGTTTAAATGAAATTTTTCCATCATTGTGTTTTGATTTTCAAAAATCTGACATACATGGTTGTCATTAATAAGTAAAATGTGGTTCAATGAGATTAAAATAATTTTTTGGTGAATAGTAACTTATTAAGTTTTTAATCGCGATTAGAGGTAATTAGTGTAGTTTAAGGTAAAAATGATATTATAAGAATGTGAAAACACCATGAAACTTGTACTATACCTATTGGGTGAGTCATGGCCGACCAAGACAATCCATGGGCCAACTTGGGGACCCCATGGAGCCACTTTAGTTAGAAAATGACAATAATATATTTTTATTTAATGTTAAAATTAAATTGACACAAACATGAGTTGTTTTACTACAAGAGTTTTTAAATAGGGTTACACAAGTCCAAATTTTGATTATAAATAGGCATTGGAAATATAAGAAGAGTTACTACATCATAGTATTTTTTTATAATTTTTTGACATTAAATAAATTAAATTATTTATGACATAATAATGATGCAGCGATGACATCATTATTTGACGATTTAAATAAAATGGAATGATAATGTAAAATCTATGCATTACACATGTCCAAAACCAATTGGATTAGTGTATTTCGAAGCCTTATCACCTTATCCACGAATTATATCAATGTGGGACCTTTTGAAACCGAAACACATTTTCAAATAAAGTAATATTTCTTTACTTTCCAAAAGTGCCCCTCCTCTCCTCTTATAAAAGACCCCCACCTCTACCTCATTTCACACACTCCTCAAGCCTTTGGCTCGGACAAACCATTCCCATTTACTCTCTCCACATCCCTCTCCTCATCCTAGAGTATTCCCTTTGGGCAGAATCCTTTCAAAGGAAGCCTTTAGGCTCAAATCAAAAGGAGTTACACTTTTAAAGGTAATTCATTCTCTCATGTTCATTTGTTTTATTTTTCTTCTCCAACCCCCTAAACTCTTTTTATTTATTTCTTTTGTAACAACACAAGTATATTCAATATACTAGGATGTTGTTATAAGATTTATTCGAGCTACACTCTCACACAACTACATCAAATGGTTAAAGAACATACGGTTTCCGTGGATGGCGAAATTCTGCCTCCTGAAACGATGATTGTTCAATACTCATTTAACACCTTCAAAGGTGGCCATTATGATGTCACTATTTTTATATATGATAAATAATATGTTTATGGTTTCCTTAAGCTTCTGTTTTTTTTCATTTTGGGCATACCTTTATGGTTTCCATTATGGGTAAACGCGATATCTTCATTTAAGGAAGTGCGGACTACCGCCCCCTCAAAGTGATTTGATTCGTTAAATACCATATGTGGGACGTATAAAGGATGGAACTATGATAATATATATGATATTATACTGTAATTATAATATACCTTTATATAATTATTATTACATTCTATAAAATATTAAATAGAAATGAAAGTAGCGTTCATGTGTACGTACGGCTTACCGTCTCCATGAACGGTGCATTTCATTTCTTACCTCTAAATGATTATGTAATGTTATAAATGCATGAATGTACTGGATATATATATGAAATATATTATAACTACATCATGAATACAATTATGGATATAATAAACATTTGGCCACATGAACAACATTTAATTGTAAGAAGTCCACTTTCGACTTAAGAACCAAATATCGGCAAAACAAATATTATTAACTTAAATGATTACATAATGTTTATGACATGGTAATAAGTGATATAAAAGGAATAATGAACTTGAGAAGGGTTCTCAATGAAGTATAAATTAACTCAATTTTATTATTCAGGAGATTAAAGAACGATCGAGTCAAGTCGGACCCGAGGTAAGGGATCCTACAACTCTCTTTCTTTTTAAGTACACTCTTTTATGTCATTTATTTTAAGCTCATCTTTCTTATGATTGGGATATTCTTTTATATTACATTTACTGTAATTTTTATTTTTATGTGATGAGAGACCCTATTCTCTCTCATCAATCCATTTTGGAAGTTTTGAGTGGCGCCGTTAGGCTGCCGAACTTTCGTAAGAGATCTAGCCTCTCTCTTTCTTTTTAAGTACTCTCCTTTATGTCACTTCTTTTAAACTCCTCCTTGCAATGTTGTTGGATTTTATTTTATATTCCACTTTCTGTAAATTCTATTGTAATATGATGGGATACTATATTTGATCTCATCAATCCATATTCGGAAGTTTTATGTGGCGTCGTTAGGCTCCCGAGTTTTCGTAAGGGATTTTTCATCTCACTTTTATTCCTGTGAGATTTATGCTACATTTGCCACAAATTCCATTGAGTGGTGTATGTACTACCCATTATTCTACTCTTTGTGTAATATACTTTTGTTTATGAGTATTTACATCAATGACCTATTGTCTTTCTTTCATGGGGTGTATGTTTTGAAAGATACCCAAGTCGGTAAGGGAACCTTTCACCCTCCTATTTTTTAAAAGACTTATTTTATTGGGTCTTTTAATTTACATATTTTTATGTTGGGATATGTTCTCATACTTCCTTATTGATGTAAATTTTATGTCCAAGTGATGAGATACACTTTTTATCTCTCATCAAATCATTTTGATGTGATGCCGTTAGGCTGTCAAGGGAACTTTTTAACCCAATTTCGATTTCTTTGGGTTCAACTTGTAGTCATTGAATATGTCATCCATTGAATATGTGTGAATGACATTTTATTGTTTTACACTTAATATCCACTTATATTGGGTGTATATATATTTGTCACACATATTTTTGAGACTTATTTGTCCTTAATTTAAGGATACCTTCTTTATAAGGGATTTCATCACATTTGACATTTCTATTGAGGGTTCATTGCTGTTATGCACCAATTCACTCTTATATGGTGTATATACTGTCCTTTGGAGTATTATATCATGAATCCATTTATTCTCATGATATTATAAAGTTCTGACTAAAATTTTATTCCTCGATTATTGTATTCAAGTGTCTCTAATTTTGGTAAAACCCCTTTAACCAAAATATCGTTTTAAATGTTTTAATTATTTGTTCTTATTAATATCCATGTTTTCAAAATGGTTTTAAGGATTTATTTATATGGATATTAATGGTTTAAAATTTTAAAAGCTTCAAGGTGGTATGGGACACTTTGATTCAAAAATCTCTTTATTAAATGTTTTAAATGGTTTTGGAAATGGTTTCTTTTTGAATGGATTCATTATTTCAATATCCTAAAATGTTATATTGTGATTGAAATGTGGAAATGTTATGTTTCCTTTATTCATGTTTATGTGATATGATTATGTTATGGTTATTGGGCATTGTTATGAAGAACGGGTGGTTCCGTGATAAACTAAGGGCGGGTGAGCCCGATATAGCTCTCCAATGCATTGAGTAACGCAAAGGAATGAAACGTTAAGGTTTCTATGAAGAGATTTAGGGAATATACTGTGATGGGTATTCCAAACGTAACCAAGAGGGTTACTCCCTACGTAAGAATGTTATGAATGCCTCAAGTTACCTTTATGTCTTATGTTTTCTATGATTTATTCATGGTTTGATGAGGTATGTTAAAGTGCCTATGTTTTATGGGTAAAGTATGATTTCATTCTTATGTATATATGAACTCATGTTTCCTTTCCATATTTTTATAACCCTTACTGAGCTTTTTATGCTCATCCCAAGTTTTTGAAATGCTTTTCACAGGTCAAGGGAAAGGTACATGGTGTGACGATAGTGTCAAGGATGTGTCACGAAAGAATCCGTGTTTTATTTTAAATAGGTTTCCAATGATGGGAAGAATGAATATTGTATTTTATGTAACCACCTTGTTTAAATGTGGAATGTAATGCAAGTTTCATGATCTAATTCTCTAAAACTCTAAACCTGAAAAGATCCTCAATGTGTAATCTTGTAATAACTCAAGTTTAAGTAAGGTTTAAGGCTGGGGCCTTATACTAATCAACTATGTCTTTGGGTCATAAAAAGTATAAGGCTTCTTAGTTTTCTTCAGTACAAATTTCAAGGGCCTTGTTAGTATAATAGTGTATTTTCATCTACCAATATAGAAGGATTGTTCATATGAATACTATCTGTTTGGAGAATCCTAATAAATTTCATCTTTTTTAACTATCAATACTTTTGAGACATTTTTTTAAAGAACATCCTAGCGATGTTAGGGTTGATCAATTCACAATAAGGGTTCACATGTTCGTTGTAATGCTTCCAAGGGTGTTGATTCTAATATATATGAAAATAAGGACGTTCTTTTATCTATGACTAGATTAATTTATATGGAAAACTGTGTTCTAGTGGAATACGATATATGTCCATCTACTAATAGTGGTATAGTTTTTTATTCATCCTCTACGGTGCTATCATTGTTTGATACATTTGCTAGTAATAATTTTTTAACATATAATTTAGTTATCATGTTGGGATTATGTGTGAGCGGTGTCCACTCTTTCTCGTGAGGCGACTAGGGTTTCCCCTATTTCCTTTTTCCTTCCCCCTCCGGCCTAGATCGGACACGGTTTCTCCTTCTGGTCTCGGCTTGTCCTTTCTCTGGTGTGGAGCAGTGAGATCCGGTGGTGTTCGGCGTTGTCCAGTATCGGTGATGATGCTCCGCTCCAGTGCTTCGGATCGGCGTGCTTTGGGATGACGCGGTTTGGCATAGTTCCACGGTGGGATGATGCGGCCTGGCACAGTTCCTCGGTGGTGGCGCAATGTACCATCTTTCTGGAAACACTGGGTTTCTCTGCTCGGCTCTCCATCACTTACGTTGCCTCCAGCGGTCTCTATGGCATCCACTGAGAGGCTTCAGCTTCTCGGTTTGTCCGGTGAGTTATGGTGAGGGCTCCGGTGGGCTTCCAGCGGGCTCCGGGTCTGACCTACAGTGCCTCGGAGGGGGGAGGATTTCAGTTTTTTGATTTGTGTATTTAATAGGTGATGGTCTTAACACGTCTAGTTTGTGTTCCACTTCGGTGCTTTGTCTCTCTGGATATCTTGCGGTTGATTTTTTTATGTTGGAATTGTTTATTTGGTTAAGTCGATTTGTTGATTTGTGGATCTGGCGGATGATGCTTTGATTTGGTGATGTGTTAACTATTTTGATGTGTTCTGTGGTGTTGTTTTGTATGGTTTGATCATGGAGGTTGGAGGTTTTGTGCATCCGAACTCGATCACTTGGATCATGCTCAGAGGAGGATTCAGAGCTGGCGGTTATTCTTTGTAGTGCTTTTCAGACTCGGTTGTTTGAGAGGGTATGGTGTTTGCCATCAGATCGGTCATGTGCTTGTCACAAGACATATACTTGCCGATTTTCCTTGCAACGTTGGAGTGCTTCAACATGTTTTTATTCTAGGGTGGGGTTGATCTAGTTTGCAGTCTGGTATTCATTATTTTTGTCCTTCGGGTGTGATTGTAAGTCTTGAAGTCTTTTGGGTTTCCCCGTTATTCCCTTAGTAGGGGGATTTATCAATAATAATAAAAATATTTGAAGGTTAAAGTGGTCTGAAGAAGATTTTTGAATTGTCTCATGTGTTGCGTGATGATTGTTGACTTCGATTTGGTGGGTGACTTTTAGTTCTTGATATTGACATCACAGACCTAATCCATGAAAAGAATTTGATGATTAGTGTTTTGGACCATATAAAATATTATTCTTGTTGGGTTTTATTTCTATAATTTTATGGGTTCACACATATTTCTTAGGATAGGTGGGACCCTATATTGGGATTGGTTGGGCCTTTTGTTCGGCATGCTGGGGTAATATCATTTCAGTTGTCCAAGATATTTCGTGATAGTATTGATTCTGGTTTAAGTTGTTTGCTTCCTATAGTGGGTTATGAATACCACAATTTCATACCTATTTATTTATTTAGTTTACCACCACAAAGAGATGTTGAGTTTAGTATTGAACTTCTCTATAGTATGATTTATATTTCAATGCCATTTTATTGCATGGAACCTCTTGAGTTTTTTGGAACATAAATTCTACCTTAAAGACCTATAGGATAAGGGATTTATTAATCATATAATGTCACCATAGGCTTTACCTATCCTCAATTATAATAAGTAATATGATAGTATATGACTTTACATGGATTATCAAAATTTAAATTTGGTGACTGTTAAGAAAAAAATATCCTTTTTCATGGATTAATAATCTCTATGAACAGTTTAGAGGGGCACGTTGATTTTAATAAATCAACACTGATTGGGGTACCACAAGTTGATATTTAAAGAAATTGATGTAGCTAAAAAATTAGAATCTAGTATGAAATTTTAGAGTTTCTAATTAGGCCATTTAGTCACATTTCTGTTATAGTTGTATTTATATATTTAATGAATTGAATATCTTATCATTTAATATGTTATTTTTTTATTGTGTTTGTAGATGACATATATGTACTCTAAATTGGAGGAGGATAATATAGACCATTTTAACATCACTATTTGAAAATTTAAGGAACATCATATGTATGTCAAGGTTTCCAAATATGAATTTCTGATCTGTGAGGTGAAATTTATTAGGAATGACATATCTTAGCAGAAGGCTTAGTGGATCTTAAGAAAATATTGGTTATTATATCTAGTGGGAATTCTTTAAATGTTTTTAAGACCTATATATTCTTGTGTTTGGATGGTTAATAATGGTTTTTTGTTAAGGATTTCCCCAATAATTCCTCTTATATGAATGATTTAACATGTAAGGTTGTAATGTTTGAAAGGAAAAAAATATTTGGAAATTTTGGGGAGATAAAGGAGTTTTCACCCTAAAACCCCATTTTGAAACATCCATTATAATGTTTGGGTTAGGATTTTTTCTACGAGGATTCTTGTATAGAATTGGGGTGCATATTGATGTAGGGGAAATATGTGGTGGCCTATGTCTCTCACAAGTTACACCATTATTATAATAACTACCCTTTCCACGAACATGAGTTTGCAGGGATATGAATGAAATAAAAATATGGAACCACTATCTCTTTAGAATGTGGTATAAAATTTTTTATGATCATAAGAACCAGAAATATATTTTTAATCAGTGGGCTCAAATATTGCATCCATGATTATGGGTGGAGTATCTTCTGACTTTTTTATTTTGATATTTCATAAATTACATGAAATTTTAATGTGGTTGTTGATGTGTTGAGTATAAAATTATTTACAAAAGTCGTGAAGGAATAACTTGTGTGGGATTTGATGATTTTATCTATGGACAAGATATTGGGAGTGGAAGAGGTTGGTGGAAAGGCATTATCTGTATTAAAAAAATCTAAATCATTATTTGATGAGAGATTTAGGATCAATATGGTGAGATTTCCACTGATTTAATCAATGATTTTCTATATAATTCAAAAGGTAAAAATAATAATTCTTTAATCACTGATCAACTAACAAAATCATATAATTTCTTATGAGTAAAAGAGGTAATTTATGTGCAAGAACTCACAGCCTTGTGCATAAGAGAGATTGTGATACTTTAGGGAATTCTATAGGTGATTTTTTCTTACAGGGACCCAAGTTTCAAATTATGGTTGTCAAAATATTTATAAGAGGTGATGTGTTCCTAGTTGACTTGGTCATAGATTATCTTGAACATATGGATGGACAGATGAAGATAGCTATCTAGGTTCTTAAGGACATCCATTGGGTGTGAATTCTTGATTTTGGTGGATCTTGTGAATATAATTTACTTCTATTTGACCTCTGAATTAATCAAAAAATTTAGTATTAATTGAATATTAATCCCTTTTAGGTGTTATATGGATTCCCATATAGATGATCCTTATTCTAGTTTGATTTAGGAAAGATGTACTTATTTGGTCTGAGCCTCATTTGGGAGATGATATAAAAGGTAACATTGACCAAGATGATGTTGGATAGAAAATAGATCTATCAAAAATCTTATATAGACTCTTATAATAAGATACAAGAGTTTGAGTTTGGTTATTGGGGTTTTATAAGAGTTTCACCTTTCTTGGGAAATCATGAGTTGGGTAATAAAGTTATATTGGAACTGTGTTTTATGGGGACCATTGATATTGTAGAGTTATTTGGAAAATTTTCTTATCAATTAACCATATGATATTGAGTGACATTAATTGAGGATATGTTTCAAATTTTCAAACTAAGGAGACGTCAAACAGATCTATACCATGTGATTGAATATAAGGATGTTTATTGTAATCCCTATAGAGCCATTGTTGAATGACTAGTTCATATTATTGATCTCCATGTTATAAAACAATGAATAAAAAATTATTTCCTTGTTTCAGGTACTATGACGTGTGGATGGGATAAACACATGATGTGGGAGTGGGATCCATTGATTAGGCAGTAACAAAATTCACTTTTTGGGTATAGGATCATTTGGAATTTCATAGGACAAAAATCTATTATTGTGGGGAGAATCATGGCACCCCATGGATCTCAAATACAATTTAATTTAATAATGGATTGTCAGTAAATTCATTCTATATGATTCAATGGAATGAGGGTTGAAAATTATTATTTTTTTGTGTAGAAAATCCATGTGAACTATTTGAAAAGAGTTAGTACTAATAGTGTAAAAATTGTGTAGTTGTATCTATGTTTTAATAGTTGGGTCTATCTTGTTTTGTGAAAAGATAAAGAAAAAAATGTCTCACTAGGTAAAACCATGAAGGGTCTAGGAATTTTTAGAAGGGTTTTTCATAGATATACCATACCATGCATCTTTTCCCAAGAGACTGTTTATCATATCTTTTTAATGGAATAGTTTCGTTATACGGACAGGGCATAGTTTCTCTAACTATGTGGCATAGTCGAACACGAAACAATGAACACTTTAAATGTTTTTAACCTTTTTACCTTATAAATTTTTGTTCCTAATCACCCCTAGTCTCATCTAGGTGTGACCAAATACATCCCCTATGTCTAAAGTCGTATTCCTTGGGAATAATTTTTATTTCCCTTCATTCATAGCATATTTCTTAGGGTATGTATAGGTTTGGATATGGTTTACTATTTCTATATTAGATCATTTCTAGCTCTTTCCCACCCTTGACTCATTAGAACCCATAGGGATTGTGGATTTAATATTTATGTGGTTGGATACTCTCAATAAATGATATTTCTAGGGATATATGATCATGATGGCCCAATCTACTCTCCCCCAATCTCCATTTTCAAGGGTCTTTAGTTCTACAACTGTACTTGAAATAAGTATTTTTATAAAATGGGATAATTCTATAAATTTATTATTTATATTTTAAATTCCTTTAGGGAACTCATTAAATTTAATATTTGTGTGGTTAACATATTTTTTATAAATACATAATTTTTCACAGGGGGTTTTCTATAAAAATGGTTAGTAAACACAATGCCTCTAATAAAATTATTGAATAGTTTATTTAACTTAAAAATGAGATTTCAAGCACTAAAGGAGATTTTATTATCTTTGAAATTTGTAGTTTTAAATTGTACACCTGGTATTTAAATAGTTTTTAAAAATAAATTCACATCGTAATCCATGGGTGCGATGGGAATAGTCCTAGAATTCATATTGTTTGTAGTACCAAATGTAGTTTTCTATCACTATAGTGTGCATCATTACACTAGAGGCTATATAAATTGGATCATCTGTAGTCCATGATTTAGGTTTTCTATTTCTAGAATGTATACCCGTATGTTAGAGAAAAAATGGTGTTGTTTTCCGTTTTTTATTTGATCATCACATGATGGATTAGTCATATTTCTTGGTTCACATTAGATCACCTGATGGATTGGTAATGGTTATTTTCTCACATATATTCACATTATAGGGTGTTCATGGTTATTTTCTCACATATATAAGATGATGTTTTTTATGGTTATTTGGTCATATATATTTACATTATGGATTTTTCAGGGTTATTTTTTGTTCCATATTAAATTTGTGGTGTATTCGTGGATTTTATTTGTTATGATCTTTTTATTATCCATTTATACTTTTCATTATCATTATTTTGAAACTATGAGAGGATATTATGGACTACCAAGGGATTATTTACAAATGGTTTTCATTTATGAAAATTATTTTTAAAAATATATTTGTTTCAAAGTTAGAACTATATCAATCATGATATTTATGTTTGTATAGATTCTATAGTGGGACACTACTAGGCTTTGTGGAAAAAACCTATTTTTGGATTTGGAAAGTTATAGTTGTTGATTTATATGATTCACTAAAAGGTAAGGGAGTTATGTATTATGCCAGCATCTATTTTCATTTTTGTTATCATAATGGGATTGTTTGGTGTTGACAATTGGTCACATAGAGGTGTGATGGTCATGACATGTCATACATTATTATTTAGCTGTTTTGAAATGGATTTTGTGGATCATGGATGTATTACTTTTCTATATTGTGCTTCGGTTTTATGTCTTGTTTTCTTATATAAGAGACTTATTACAGTTATCATGTTTCCCCTAACCATCATGATGAGATGGAATGGCTGTCTTGTCTACTTAACCTACGTTGGATCATTACATTAAATGTAATAATTGTGATCATTAGGGATTAAAATCATTTGATAATACTAGAGACCATATATTTCAATATGATTTATAAAAAAAAATTATATTGGGAATTAATATGGGGAACACAATTAAAAAGAGGATACCGATTTTTGGATATTAGATCCATCACAGTATCAAAATTTACAAATTTATCACATTAAATAATATCTTCATGATATAGAATCATAGAATTATATTTAAAACCCTAAATTAGAAGCAACTAAATTTTATGGGTTTTCAATATTTGATGAGGAGGCACAATATAAAATTTGGAAGGGAAAAAATTGAGAAGTAATTAGATAATTTATGGATACTTAATTATATTTTGGAATTTTAATTGGGTATTTGGATTAAAATTTGTATATTTTTAAATCCGTGTTTCTAAATGGAAATACACTAGTAGAAAATTTCCATTAAATAAAGATGTTGGTCCATAATTTGGGTGTTATTTATCAGAATAACTATGCATGGTCAAATTCTTTATAGTTAAATTATGTTCAATATGAGATATTATTTAATTTCAGGCATGTGAGATGTCGATGTACAAATTGTTACAAATAGTAAATAACATATTATTTTCTATTAAACTATTTCCATATTTTCTAGTTACACCCAGATTTCTATGTTTATTTGTGTTTTATAATACAGGTACCTTGATGACATGATATATGTATAATACTCCAATCACTAGAAGAATAAATCATCCAATGATGATGATTCATGGATTACCAATGGTTACATCAATTCTCTTATTTCCATGAAAAATAAAAATATTAGGTTTAGGCTTTCAAATTATGTTTTCAATCTATTTAGTTATTATGGAAGTCATTATTCTTATTGTCATATTTTAATAACTCTATAAAACATACCACCTTGGATGTTGGAAAAGAAACCATATATACATATTTGTAATTATAATTTTCATTAAATATATAGAATAATATATATTTTTACTTGAGTCCACTGATCTATAAGTATATTTTATTATTAAGTGACATTGAAACTATTTATTATTTTACTATATAATAGATGTTTACTATAAAAACTTCAATACAATAAAAAATTTGTATCTATATTTTTTATTTTTTTTCTAAGAGTAATTATAGTATTAAAATATTTTAATGTTTCATGGTTAAAAATATTTGATCGTATTTATTGGAAAAACTATGTTTTTATAATTTTATCACTAATTTCTTCCAATAGATCATGATTTTCAAAGGAATAAGAATAATTTTATGAAAGGTGGCGTATGAATAAATAGACCCCCATAGTGTTCTCATGTAATTTTTAAAAATTTATCATCCTTTCAATACCTCAATTTACCTTTTCACCATGAATATACCAATAATTAAAATATAGATTTCAGAGAAATAAAAATTGTATTAAGTGATTTCTTATTTTTTTTCACATGCAATATTAGTGTCATTTTTCAATAAAATGTAAAATTTAATGATTTTTTAGAGGAAATATTTTGGTAAATTATTTATTCACATTTTGGACACTCATAGAACGACCAATGATATTGTAAAAGATTAATTACATATTTCCCAATATTTAATGTCTTCCTATATATGAGTTATTTAAAAATATCACGTCAAATTAATTAATTAGTTCAAAATAATTTTTTTAATTAAAAAAAATATTTTATTATTCTATCCTCGGACTATAGATTTGATATTTTAATATGATTATTCCTCTACTTTTTACCACAATGTTCGAAATAGTCATATATCTTTATTAAAATTCTGGATTTTGATTTCATAAGTAATATATTATTGAATATTGAAATTAAAGGGTTTTTAAATTCTCAAATTTAGGATATGTTGATTGAAATATCATATTCATTCAAGGATTTTTTAGATACATAAAAATATGACGCACTAAGTAATCTAAAATAGTATTTATTCAGAATTCACTTAAATTCGAAAAGAATATATGATTAGTCCTATTTGATTAAATGGAATGTTAAATTTAACATTTTCACATGAAGTAAAATATGGAGGGTCGGTATACTTTAGTTAGATGTTCCCATATGAAATATTAATATAAAAACTAATGGATAATGGGTATAATAATTCATTAGTTGAAGGCTCAATTATAGTTACTATCTACATGTAGGAAATTCATATTTAATCTAATATTAATTTCAATCTAAATATTCTTCATAAAATAATAGAATGGGTCACAATAAGAGAAATTTTTATTAGGTAATATACTCTATTTTATCAATATTTTTTTTCTATAGATTAATTTTAGTAGTGGTCATGAATGATGGATATTAGGTTACCAAAAAACTCATTGCACATAGATATATTACTCTCAATTATTAATAAATGAAATAATTTGTATAATTAATTTTACTTTTATTTGTATAGGATTAAATGAACGTTTATATTAATTTTATTATATTTTAAGATGATCATATCAAAATTAAATTCTCCAAAATGACCAGGAAGGATCTTTATGTAAACTGATGATATAATTTTCCCACTCTTTTTAAATACTGCTGTGTTAAATTCTATATAGGTGTTTTTATGAATTAATTTATTGGTGAATATATTATTAATTATTTTTATATTATTCTATGTTTCACAACCGGGAAATAAAATTTATAGATGAATATTTTCAAAATGTAACTCACCATCCAAATTTTTTAAATATTACAATGTATATGATCTTAATGGACATAGATTTCATACATGAACATATCGTGAAGAAAACGAAAAATGGTTTTTTTAGAAAGTTGAAATCATAATGAAAGTGAATTTAAATTTTAAATAATGATGGTTGAAATAACTAAGTTATGTCATCATGGATAAAATTAGGTAACATTATTTAAGTGTAATTGGTTTGATACTGATAAGGGGATCTAGATTCATTTATTCCATGTATTGACTTTCATTTAATATTTCAATATTTTTGTATCACTTAAACAACATATTTGTCCACAAAAAGAACATAAAATTAATTATTAATATTATTTTATTACCATAAGAGATATAGGAAACTAGTGGGGAGTGATAAAAGGAAATATAAAGATAATCCTTTCATGGAGAAAGATTTTTTTTTATTAAAGTTAAAACCCCTGAATTATTTCCTGATACATCCATATATGCATCTCCTAATCTAAAATATATAGATATCAATAATAAAACCATGTAGTTAAGATCCAATTGTGATGATAATGACATTAATGTATCCAATGAGTTTGAAATAATGAGGGATGAAGAAATTCAGTCTAATATGGAAATAGATGATGTTGAGGATCAATATGAAGACATTGATATCAACTAATATGAAGATGAAAATAATAAATTTTGAATAAATATTTATTTTTTTATTATATTTTAACTATCTATTAATAATTATCCAATAGTAAAATTAATTTATCCCTATAGAATGTAGATGGAATTAGAGAAGTTTCATGTGATGATCTGTATCTTGTCTAAGGATGTGATATTTATTCATGAGAACCATAGTTCATCAAGAAATAATATTGATATTGGTTCATCTATAATCACAGATAGAGGCCTTATAGGATTGATTCTTTTGGATCCTTTTCTTGAATATATTATATCTCATCAATTTTATACTCATTAGAGGAATTTGATTTATTTTTGAATTTTATTTTTTAAAATTTATTTAAATTTATTTAATAAATTTGTTACTAATTATCCCAATTTAAAAAAAAAATTCACATATAGACATTGGATTGGCCAATGTTATTTTGATGAACTATTTTTTAGCTTCATATGTTTCATGAGATAACTTTATTACTCAAATGAATTACTATATATTAAAGAACATAACATAATTTATAAATTTAAATTTCAATTTATTTTAAATTTATATATATTTATTTAAATTAATATATTATCAAATATTTGAAAGTTTTGTAGTATCATATTAATGATATCATGGCACAATATTTTTGGGAATCATGGGATTCATGAACCTATATGCTTTTCTATTAATATATAAATACCCTTCAATGGATTGTTTTGGATAAATAATATTCAACCACCATTAATGGTACTTATGTGCATCATCATCTTGATTATATCTATGAACATGCTTGATAGGTATTATTAAATTATAAGATATATATGAGATACTTTTATGGGTAGATCAGTTTTTGGGTGAACTAATTAGGGAATACATGATGTGACTCATAGTTTTGGAATTCTAAGTATAAGAATATTTCATGGAAAGATGGAAAAAAATACTATTCATTAAGTTTTTTATATATATTACTAAATGTATATAATAAATTTATGTAGTTTGTGATTGATCTTGACATTATTGAATTTTTTATGTAAAAGAGGACAAAAAATCATAGTAGTACTAGGACGATTAATTGTGAGAGACATTGATATATTGCATAAATTTTTATGGTTTTAAAATTACCTTAATATTTATTTGTTTATAGGATATGTATAAAACATATATTCCTCATATGCATGAGGCATAAGAAGAGACAGACATCGAAGATGATTCCTTAAAATATTTCTGTTTTGATGAGACAACATAGCAATGGGAAATTGAAATTGGTTTTCAGATATATTGGGTGATCAATAATGGTTCACAATCTACACTAAAAGTTATTATGGTACTGAATTGATGTCACAATTTAACAGAATGTAAGAACAAGAAGGATCTTTATACATCACTATTCCTGTGTATTAAGTGAGGCTATAAGATCCTTATTATATTATAAATAGATAGTTATAAGGGAAGGATTGTTCATATATCTTTTTTTATAACAATGGTAATTAATGAATATGGATCTCTAAGAGATTTTTCTTCAATATGATGACAAATAAGAATGAGGATAAAAGAGTTTCATGGAATATGGAAGAAGAATCCAAAGTTTCAAAAGAACAATATAATTTCCCATGTATATCTTTATAAGATTGTACTGATTATTTCATGAATGGAAGACACATCAGGGAAGATTATATTAAAGCTACTTTTTGTAATGTCTCATGTCTCTATGTTGTGAAATTTCAAAAGGATTTGAATTTTGGATTTTGATGAGTATTGTTTTTTGAAAAAATCATATTTATATTAGATTTATGAGGTTTATAAAAGCTTATAGAAATTTTTTTAGACAGGTAACATGGCCCAATATGTTTTTTCGGTGCTTATTTGGCAATCCAAATAAGGATGGGTGGTCTTGTAGAAATTATTTCTACAGATCCTCTACCATGGGAGCACCACAAGGTAGATATCACAACATTAATGGGTAAAACACATGTAGAATGAGGGTATGGTTCCTAGGATGGATGTGGTACATGAGAGAGGCACCATTAAATAACAAAGAGGATGAAACAAAAATGGTTGACCAGAAGGTGGAGGCAACCATTCCTCGGTTAATGTGTTTCCGAGGAATGTTAGTTAGTATTTTTCCTTTAATGTCATGGAACCTTGGGGGATTCCATTTGGGAAATGTTGATGGAGAAAACATTGTGTATATAATAATTTTTTTATACTAAAGGACAAACTTATTGGTGTTTTGGTAAGCGTGGAAGGTTGACTTGGGAATTCTGGTTAAGTGGTTTCTTATAATAACCCATGACCCACAGTCAGAGGTCTGGTGTTAAAAATAGTAAAAATATATTTATATAATTGATCACAATAATTGTGACCAAATTTATACAATCATAATGTTAAAAATTGAGTGGAAGTGTTAGAAACCTTACATACTAAAGGACCTTTTAAGTCTATTGTTCTGGATAATTAATGGAAAATACTGAATAATAATATGCATGTCTTTATGTGAAAATTATTCCCACTAGTCCAAGATCTTATTAACACATATTGAGTCTTTTTCACTGTTATTAATCATCAATAAACCATGTTAAATCATTTAGAAATGTTGTATGATCAAATGAACGTGGTAAGATACATAATAACAATAATACATGATAGTCCTTTTTAGAAGCATTTGATCTTAAAAGAGAGTATTCCTATAACATAATAATCATTAGGCTAAAATAATCATAAAAAAATACATGAATTCATCCATACTAGCCATATTATTTTGAAAAATCCTGTTATGAAAAATGAAATTCTAAATAAAAAATATGAGGGTATCTTCGAAAACATCATAACCCCTACAAATTGTTTTCCGAAAAATATACATTTATCCTCTAAAGGGCATAATATTTTTGTAGAATAGAAGATTAATATATTAAATTTAGAAAAAAATTATTATATGAAGACTCATTTGCAGTATTATAAATTCATGTTGGTATCCTACAAAGTAATCTTCATAGTACTATCACACAAGACCTTAAAATTGAATAACTAAAACGTTCAACTTCTAACATAATTTTCTACAGAACATAATAATTACCCATTAATTTGGAGAGCTATATCAGGCTCGCCCACTCATAAAAAAATTATAATGAAAATAACATGTATAAAACACATATAATTATTATTTTTTACAATTAACTTCTTAAAAATATACCTTTGAATCCATTTTCATAAATTTTTTAATCGTGAGATAAAATGAAAAATATTTTTTTAATAAAATTAAAAAACTTCACATAATTATGATAAATTGAGCATCCTTGAAAATATCCATGTATATTTATTAAGGTTTCATCAAAAAATAATAATGTGTGTGGTAGTAGGAAAATTTATTCAAGTCATTTATGATAAAATAGATCATTCCATTTTCTATTTATAACAAAAGTCAAACCATTCAATAAATAAATTCATTTCGAATTGCATGGTAATAAGTTCAAAATATTACATTATAAATAAATCATTTATATATAAATAAATAAATAAAGTTATTTTATTAATAAAAACTTGAAATAAAATTATTTAGAAAAAAAATCATTAAAATGATTACAAAGACACTTTATGTAATGTTTCAATTTGCTCAAGTATGAGTAATGAAGTACATTCTTTATCATCCAAAATAATTCATAGAAGGTTATTATTTTCATTATTAAAAAAATTATTTTAATTATACATTTTATTTTATTTGTTACCATGTTATATTTTATTATGTAATCAATTAAATTCAAGTCGAATGATTTGATGATATTAGACTCATATATCCATAATTATTTCGGTATGTTGATTATGTTCAATGATATTATTATTCCATTATATAAAAAATAATAATCATTGAATAATTATATTTTTTAAAGATTAATTGTAATTTAAAACCAACCATGAATAATAGTTAGGAAAAATGAATTATGTTACAATCATGTAGTTGGTGGGTCGTACGTATGCATGAATAAAAACTCTTTTTTAGGTGAACATAATTCGAAGAAGGTAAGTAATATATTATTTTTTAAAACAAAATTTATCACCATTTTCATATTATTTATTTTAAGATAGATATATCGAGAATCTTTGTGAGGTTCTCATAAAATAAATGATAACTATTTTTAGAGGTGGCTATCAACACATACACATGAACTATGTTACTATTTTTCAATAGATGGAAGGGTGAGAAATTAGTTGACATAATATACATTTTTAATCATAAATATATCATTAATATTATATAAATATTAATTAAATCCATGATTATTATCTCTCATGAGTGTATGTGATTGAAAAATATTTACATGAGTTCATGATGTGGTAGTCCACTGTACACATAAATGATGGTTTCATTTCCCAATTTTTGAAAGAAAATATGGATATAGGCTTTTTCAATAAAATTAAACCATATCAGTATATCGAATATATAGGTTCTATTCTTTCATAATGTTTAAAGAATTTTAGTAATAATGTTAATATAAAATAAAACTAAATCATTCGGTCAAAAGAAACACATTTACTTCTTAAAACCACCATATAAATAAATCCCTATAAGGATTGTATTATTTAATTACTATTACATATGAAATATGATTTAGTGTGTTTGGAATGGTTTTTTAAGGTCTTGTCTAAATATTAATGTTATGTTGTTTAGAGGATATGATAGGGATAACCTTTTATATGTTACTGGATGGGAACTCTTAATTAATTAAATTATTAAAGTAATTTAAAAAATTAATGGATAAATTGATAAAAATGGATATAATTATATAATAGGTTGAGGATATATGAAATAAAATTTATAAAATATAAATTTTAACTGTATAAATGAGGTTATTTAACATATAATTTGGTTATTAACCCCTATTAACCATTTTAACAATTATCGTGTTATCATTATTTCTTTATATTAAATGAGCCAGTAAATTTACATCAAAAGTACACCTAACCAAATAAATTGATCATTTTTTATATTATCAACTATATCCCATTCAAATGTCGTTATTTATGACTTTAATTAATTTTAATTAAATTATTAAAATATTTTTTTTAAGAATATTAGTAATTTAATTTTTAAAAATACATAGAATATTATAATATATATGTTTCTAACTGTTTTTAAATGTTAAAAAAGGAAATTTATTTAAAGATAATGAGTATTTTTGTCTCTATATATTACTATAATAATTTTTTTTGAAAGATTTTATATAATTTTAATCCTATTCTTTTAAATTAACCCTTTTCTATACAATTGTAACCTTAATTGTGACAATGATATTTTCAATATTAATGGGTTATAATATTAATATTAAAGAAAAAATTAGCTGATAAATGGAAATTTATGATATTTGAGATCATTTATGTTTCTATTTTTCTTACATAAATATTTTTAATATTTTTAAATAATGTAATACATTATTATTTAACATAAAATATCATTAAAGTCAATTTTACAATGTTCAATTAATTTTAATTTAAATAATACATGATAGTAATGGAATTAAAATATAAACCTATTTCACATCCCTACTATTTTATATTTTTATATAAAATTATCATGGAATGATAAAGAACCCAAAAATTTACTTTTAGATTTAAATAAAAATCAATTTCGTAATTTTTTAACTTAATTTACATTCATTATGTCGGTGTTGCATAAGTATTTAGGAAGATTATATCATTCAGCATATTTAAAATTATATTAATTTCTTAAAAAAATATTAAACCTTTACATTCATCTAATATGACTATTTATAGAGATCTATTTTATGGAAATATATTTAATAAACAATTTTCACATTTCTATCCTTGGACAAGCATTGAAAACATATTTGGTATGTCCCTTGTCATATAGTACCAAAATTTGATAATATCATTCCATATATAAGTTTATAAAAAATATTTATTAAAAAATTCATGTGAAGAATTATCTCATCTTCATTTTTTTCATTAGGACCTTTATTATGTCTTTTCTAGTGTTTTTAACACTTCTTTAGCATTGAAAATGATTTCATGTAAATCCTACAATAAATTGGGTATTTTATGTATTTTAGTATTTAATTATAAAATAAAATATATACTATCAAAAGATATTCATTACGTATGTTAAATACATTTTTATATCATATTTTTATTTTGGAGATATCCATAAAGATATGATATTTCAATAAAAAAAATTATGCATCCTTGGATAATAAATGATATTGCATCTTGTCTTGGCACTCTAATTCGAATAGATCATCTGAACGTTGAAGGTGAACTTGGTTTCTCTGCTCGCATGCTAGTTGATGTTAACATGGTGTTGAAGCATCCTAATAGAATTTATTTCACTAATAATGGAAACAAATCTGATGTCAGGATTGAGTATGAGAACGTTCCCCCTTTCTGTGAAGTTTGCAAGATGGTAGGTCATTTGTTTTCTAATTGGAGGATCTGGAAAAAGAATGTTAATGCTCCGAAGGCTCTGGAATTGAATGATGCTAATAAGGGAAAGAAGTAAAAGAATTTAGCTGGTGAGAAGATGGGAGCCCCTAAAAATCAAGCTGGTCCTCCACTGGCTACTTCGAAGATCTAGCAGAATAATCCTCACGTGATTCATGAGGTAGTACAAGCTACCAAATAGGATGTTGTCACTAGAAGGATCAATTCTGGTTCACTCATGAAAAAATAGACATGGGTTGATAAAGTAGAGTAGGAGGAAACTGAGGAATCACTTGCCAATACTCTGGTCAAGAATGAGCTAATGATTCTTCAGAATCTGAATTCTGTTATATCAGAAGACATTTTTCTATTGGCTTTGAAATTGCAGCATGAAGTGGAGGATGAAGTCAATTTTATGGATTTTTCCAATCAAATCAATAATATTGTTTTCTCTATGATGGTTGGGCAGCTATCAAATTAGGATCTGGAAGAGGGATCAATTAACCTAAAAGAACTTTTGGATATTACTAGGGCAGGACAAGAAGAGCCATCTTCTTTGAATTTGATCGAATCTGGCCATCTAGTGAGTAATAAAGGCACCAGGATCATTTTTCAGGGATGAGTCTAAAGTCACAGTCAAATGATTATATTAGAGAACAAGTTTATGGTGCTGGTATTTTTGAAATTGGATCAAAAATTGTGATCCTACCTTTCTCCTTTAATTCTCCCTCTATCACCTCTACAAAAAGTGAAGGGACACATGGCCATGGTGGCTTGAATGCATGTCCATGTTTGCAACTAGAGGATAATATTGGAAAATGTAATATTGGATATGAATTCCTTCAAGTTAATGAGCATGATGAGGCTTACAGATCTCAATTGGTGAGGGATGGGGAAACTAGATGTGGTTTTAAATCTTTTGATGCCAGAAAATCTAATCTGGATATTCTAACAGATTTGGGCAAGGATTTGCATGATCAATGCAAGGTTTCCAAAGATAGAACAACTAATATTAAGGACTTATTTTAGGGTTCAGCAGCTATAAAAATGAATTATGGGAGTCCACCTAAGAATCATGGTGGAAAAGGCATAAGGGGTACCAGCCTCGTAGTTAGTTTCAAATAAAGATGTTGTTCTGGAACTGTCAGGGTCTTGGGATTCTAGAAACCACCAGATCCATTCAGCTTTTTATACAAAAACATCAACCTGTTCTTATTGGACTTTCTGAGCCCAAAAAGGTCTTTTTTTCAAATATTGAAAGATTTGAAAAGCTGGGGTATTTTCTAATTGACACTAATCATTGTTCTTCTGAAGTGAAGAGTCTTTGGGTTTTGGCTCACTCGTCTCTGAGATGCACTATGGTTGTCTCAAGTGAGCAACAAGTCACTTGCTCATGTAAATATCATGTCTTCAGCTTTTTTTGCACTTTTTTATGCCAGTAACAGATACTAGTATCGTAGGAACCTTTGAGAGGATTTGGGAACATTAAACTCAAGCATTTATGGTCCTTGGATAATATTAGGGGATTTTAATGCAATCCTCAACCCGAATGAAAAGATGGGGCTGTCACCAATTCTATTTCCTCTAGATAATTCATAACTTGAATAGATAAATATGATCTTATTGAGGTCAATATGTTTGGTGATAAATATATCTGGTACAAGAATCACTTAAATAGTTTTGTATCCAGAAAAATTGACACAGCTTTTATCAATGGTACTTCTTTGTATTCATGGGCTTGCATCTCTTGTTCAACAGTTGCTAGGCTTAATTCTGATCATCACCCAATCCTGATGGACCTTTCAGAAAAGGAACCCGAATGTCCTTTTCCTTTTAGGTTCAATAAAGCATGGATCACACATCCATCTTATAGGGTTATTGTGAAGTCTACATGGAATTATGTGGAGTTCAGTATAGATGATTTTTCATGTATTGCAATGCTTAGGATCCTTAAGAGGAATCTTAAACCTTGGAGTAGGGATTGCTTCACCTCCATAGATTCTGACAATTATTCTCTGGAGGCTTCTCTTCTACTGCTTCAAGAATCTAGCACGTCTAGTGATTTTTTGAATGGGTGTGTGGCTAAATCTGAGTTAGCCACTAAACTCAATAAGTTGCTCAATTTAAAGGATGACTTACAAAGGGACTCCATAAAATTTAAATGGTTACAGGAAGGGATAGAAATTCAAAAAAAAATTAATGCTTTACAGAGAATCATAAGGATTTCCAAGCCCCTTTCCTTGATCAAAAATGGGGATAGCATGATTGATAATAGAAAGGATCTTTTGAAGCATATAATTCCTTACTTCAAGAGTCTCTTCAATGTATCATCATCCAAAATCAATCTCATGGATGGTGTGATTTCTAAGCTTGTGACTCGGGAGGATAATTCTAGTATTACCACTGTTCCTTTTGAATATGATATTAATTAAGATGTTTTCAGTCTTAAACTTGAGATCTCTCTTGGTCCGAAAGGTTTTGGGAATTTTTTCTTTCTATCTTTCTGGGATATCATTCATGAAGATGTTTACAGGTTAGTCATTCAATTCTTTAGAGGTAGGTCTCTTCTAAAATACATGAATGCTCAGTTCCTTTCCCTTATTCCAAAAGTTGATAATGCCAATGAAATTCATCTCTTCAGACCTGTTTCCTTGGTCAACACTACATTCAAAATTATATGCAAAATTCTTACTACTAGGTTGTCAAGTATTTCTAGTAAGATTGTCTCTACTAATCAGTTCAGCTTCATCAAAGGAAGATCGATCCAAGATTGTCTCATAACTACTTCGGATTGTGTGAATATTCATAAATCTCCTATCAGGGGTGGTAACAATGCTCTTACGATGGACATCAGAAAAACATTTGAAACAATGGATTGGGGTCTCATATGCAAGATCCATGACATGTACGACTTTGATCATGTTTTTATCAATTTGATTAACTCCATTTTTAATTATGCTCACATTTTTGTTCTTATCAATGGATCTCCTGAGGGATACTTTGATTGCTCAAGAGGTGTCAGGCAGTGTGATCCTTTATCAGCAGTCATTTTTTTTCTATTACTGAGGATTATCTCAGTAGGATTCTCTCCATTATGGCCAGTAATGGAATGTTGAAGATCATTCATGCTTGTAGGGGTTTGGTAGTGCCTTCAAACTTTCTTTATGCTGATGATAACATTCTCTTTACCCAAGGGGACAGGAGGAACATCAGGAACATCAAGAGAGTTTTTTCATTATGAGTTCGTATCTGGACATAAGATCAGTTGGAATAATTCGTTTTTTTATTTAGGAAGGAATTTCTATCCCAGCAGGAAGGCTAATATCATCAGAGATATGAGCATTCGAGAAGGAGCTCTCCCCTTCACCTACTCGGGTGTGCTGATGTTTTAGGGTAGGACGAAGGTTTCTTACTTCTCATCCATTGTTATCATGATAATAAGACAACTATCATCATGGAAGGGAAAGTCTTTATCCATTCCTGGGAGAGTGTGTCTTGTTAAATCCATCATCATTTCAAAATTTGTGTATTCCTTCATGGTTTATAAGTGGTTGATTTCTTTATTAAAGAGTGTTAATGCATCTATTAAGAATTTCATTTGGAGTGGATTTGTCACTTAGAAGAAGCTTGCAACAGTCTCTTGGAATGTTGTTTGTAACCCTTTTGAAGAAGGGGTCTTAGGTATCAAGAATCTTGGATACTTTAATGACTCTATGCAGGCTGGTTTTATTTTGAGGTTAATGATTATAAAATCTGAGGCTCTTTCCTTTCTAAGAGCTAGGTTATTGAGCAGGTTCAAGGCAAGGAACTTTAATTACTTCACGTTTTTAGTTTGGCCTGCCTTCAAGAATGTTTTCTCCAGAATTTATGACAATTCTAGATGGTTGGTCTCAGGGGAATCTTCACTTCAATTTTGGAAGTGTAATTGGACTGGGAATAGATTGGAAGATATGGTCCTTGAGGACAGTCCTAATATTTATTTTGACTTGTCAATCAAAGAACAACTTGAATGCTTATATGGTATACCTAGCCATGTCAATTTCATTATTGAACAGTATGTCTTTTCTTCCCAGGGGGATTTCGGGGCGTGGGAGGCAGCTCCAAATGGGATTCCTTCCTCCGAGGTTTTTATAAGCACTTTAATGTGAGAACTTCTTGGAATTCAATGGATGGGTCATTTGAGAAAGGGATTCTTGAGGCCTTCTCGGGTCTTGATCTCTTGTAGGATTGCTCACAAAAAACTTCCAACTGGTGGTTTTCTCTAAACATGTGGGATTTCACTTTGCTCAAGATGTGTTCTGTGTCATCAACACATGGAGGATATAAATCATCTATTCCTTAATTGTGTGGTTTCTTTAGCTATGTGAGAGAAATATTTTGATATTTTTGAAGTTTAATCACCCCATGAAAATACAATTGATGAGTTTATGAAATGTTGTAATGAAATTAGGTTGTCTTAGTAGGTTTCCTGCTTGTTTCTTGCAGTTTTATAGGAGCATCTGCTTTTTTGTGGCTTCTTCGGAATAAGATTATGCATGATCAGCAGACTTTTCATGATGGTTTTGCTTTGAAAGGGCATTCATACACTACTCCTGCTATTATGTACCATGGAAGCGAGTCTCTTATAGGAAATGCTATGACAGGGTTATCTGATGATTTGGTAGGGTCTTCCTCCGCTGCTCCTACTATTATGAATTCTAGAAGTGGTGTTCATGATGGCAGTGTTGGGTTATCTAATGATTTCCAGGATTTCCTGCATCGAGGCAGCACGTTACAGGTCAGTACTGTCTTGGCTAATCTCCTCACTACTTCTCGCATTGTGCCACAACCAAGTAGTAGGTTTTTTTAAAATTCATTACATGATTGGATGGTTCTGATTCGGGTTGGTGTCAAGGGGAATATTCGGCCACCTCATGGCACAATTGAAGTGATATGGCATCATCCTATTGATGGTTGGATTAAGATCAATTCTGATGGAGCTTCCAGAGGTAATCCCAGATTTTCATGTTTTGGTGCCATTTTTAGGGATCATCACAGGTGTTCTCTTGGTTGTCTTAATGGGTCGTGTGGTGTTGTATCTGCCCTTGAAGCAGAGATTCATGGAGTCATTGAGGCGGTTGAACATGTTGATCGAAGGATATGGAACAAGATATGGATTGAATGTGATTCAATGATTGTAGTTACGGCTCTTCAAACTGGTTCTATTCATATTTCTTGGAAGTTTACTAATAGATGGGAAAGGTGCTTGGATCTTCTTATTTCAAAGGATAATATTTTTACTCATGTATATCACGAGGAAAATTCTTTGGCGGATGGGCTTGCTAACAAAGGCATCAATGGTAATGCATTTCATTGGGTGGATCAAGTCCCAGAATATCTTCTTCCTATTCTATGGAGGGATCAGTGTAAAACTTCTACTTTCAGAGTTGTGTAATCTTTTATATTTTTATTAAAGGGGTCTTTCTTTTCTAGGCAAGGTCTCAGTCATCTTCAAAAAAAATTATCTTTTCACTATTACAAAAAAGATTAACTTTTTCTAAAAATATAAAAGTTAAAGATAAGAAAAATGTTAAAATATAAATAAAGTAATTATTTAATGATGAATAATTTCTATACTATTATCGGGTATAAATAAATTTTAATATATAATCAAAAAATGTATTGAAAATATATATTTTGGAAAAAAAATATTTATACCCAAAACAATATTATTCGAAAAATCATGTATAACAGTTATTAATATGCTATTGTTTATATTTTGTATAATTAAAGGAGTCATATATTTATTTGAGATCAAATATTACATCATAATTATAATTTTCATATACAATAAATAATAATTTTACAAAAGGAGGTATTTTTCACAATTCATTGAGAAATCAATCTTTTCTGAAATATATAAAAAAAATTGTATATTAAAATTTATAAGATGATTTAAAAAATGATATACATTTTATAAAATATTTTTTTAAAAATTTATACTAATTAATTATATAATTCTCTCTTAAAAATCAATAAGCAATATTTTTGAATAAAAATTCTAAAGATAAAATTAATATATTGATGAATTAGGTGTTTATTTCATAAACATTCATCATAAATTTTTTTTTGAGTGGGATAATAATATAAATATGTATATTATAATTAGGTTAACCTTATTTATACATGCCAATTTATTACTAATTTAATAAATATAAAAAATATATATTAAAATTTCATGGTTCTTTTAAGCTTACTTTTTCATGTGTGATATAATGTAAAACATATAATTCTTTTAAAAAAATTTATGTTACATTATCTAACGAAATAATAAAATAATTCCTTAAAATATTATATTATTATTTGATACTTAGGGATTGACATTTTCAGAATGCTTTGTTGAAATATCACATCCAAAAAATGGTTAATAAAACATACTCTTAAAAAAAGGGAATGGAAAAAGCTAAGGTTGCATTAAATAAATAATAAAATGGTTTCTAAATAGAATAAAATTAGTATCTTGTGAAAATATGAACATTGATGAAAATAATACTCTAAATAATGATGAAGAGTGACATATAACATCGATCACAAAAAAATTAATGATAAATAGAATGTTAATTCCCTGGAAAACATAAATCATTGATGCGTGAAAATGACCATCCAAATATCAAAAATGAAGTTAATATAATATATTTTTTTCATGAACCCTTTCATATAGTTGAAAACTTTTATTACTATATATACTAATAAAATAATGAAATATAATTTCATATCATGTATAATTTTACCTTTAATCAATTTCATAACAAATATCATATTTTTCTCCAAATAGTACCTTTTAAATATTAATTTTTCATGTCTCTAGAATGAAAATTAACTTATAATTGACCGTAATGTATATAATAGATGAAAATATAATCGTCTTATTTTTTGGGATTAGTGATTTTTAATACTTCTATATATATTTATGGATCATTCCTTGGTGTTTCCATTGTGTTTGGATGCCATTGAACACTAAAATTAATATATTAAAATTTTAATTTATTTTAAATCACTCAAAAATCATTTAAATTAAATGGGATTCCTATTTATTGGTACTTCTTATGTGAAATTCATGACCATGTTTGATTCCAAAATATGGGGTTGGGCCTAGGTGTGATATAATGTAGGTTGGTATCATGCTTTTGGTTGATGAATACCACTACTAAGAACATTAAATTAATTAATTAAATTATTACTTTAATTTATTTGATGACCAAAACCTAATTCCTCATCACCTTAAAATCCATCATAGAAAATCCCAAGGGTTATACCCATAATATTAGGATGTTAGAGAGGATTAGTAAGGGAGATCTATCGGAAGATCTGGAATAATTATAGATGATGAATGACTGAAGAGTATCATGAGATGGAATATAGAAATGGAATCATCACCTTATTAATTGGTGGAAACATTCACTCCCAAAAATTAATCCACTATAGATTTTTAGAATATTATATTTTGATTTCAAACCCGTAATTAATTTCATAGCATTGATTCAATATTATCTTACTTGTCTAGAAATTTCCACACCTATAAGGAGACAAATTTTGATTAATATTATTGATCATATTTTTTCTAATTTATGTGAATTTATACCGCCCTTGGGTTTTTTCAAATTATGATCATTGACCCAAATTTCAATCTACATTGACGATCTCATAATTGGTCATCTGATTTTAACACCGCCATTCTTTTCATTCATTGTAGTTGGCCCATGGGGTTAATAATTTGACATTGATGTGTATTATTTCATTAATATTGAAAAAAAATCATTTTAAATTATTATGTGACTTAAAGCCTGATTATTTTAATATGGGTTTATATGTGTTGCAAGATATATGTTAGGGAATCATAGATCATGTTTCCCAATGGTGGAAGACTATAATACAATTATTTTTTAAGTAATTAGAATAATTTTTTAAATGAATATAGGATACTAAATAATGATCAAAGAATGAATCATTCATATTTGGTGAGTTTCAATGTGTCAACCATTGAGGAACATAGTATAAGAGGTATATCAAGCTTCTGGGTAAAAAAAATATGTTTTTGTACTATTAAGACCAGATGCCATGTAACCCTGAGGATCAAATATTTGGTGGTATGAGTTCTCCCAATGGCTTTCATTTCCACAAAGATACATTTCAAATGTTGTGTTGTTTTTCCAATACACCATGTGATCATACCCAAGTAGAAAAACCATGTACTAAAGGCACATGCCTAGGAAGATGTGTGGTTAGTCAAACTATGTACCCTAAGGGACACACATTGTTTATATGAATGTCTAGTTGAATCATTTATTATACGTACATTACTAGCGACATGATAGAATGTACATCCTTAGTGACCATATATTTATTTTGATTAGTATTGAATGGATTCCCATGTTGTGTCTAGGAGATGACACACCCAGGTCTAAAAATTTCGTCACATGACTTGTAACCCCTTGTACATGTCGTGTATGTTTTCTATAAACATTCATCTTGCATATATTATTTCTTTATAATTGGAATTAGTTCAATAATTACACTATCATTGGGTGTTGTTTCATGTTTGATGTGATGGTGGATTTCATTTTTGTTTTAGATATATATTGTGAGGTGATGGGAGTGAGATTCTTATTTTATTAATGCTTATCTATTGGCAGTGATCAAGTGTATTTATTTGGAGTGTTATTGAGGTCAATAAGCCCTCTCACACAAGGTTTCTGGTCCACCATACTCATTATATATGTACAGCCAGACCCCGCATTCAATTAATGGAATAGTTTCCATATCTATAGAGTGTCCCCTCATATTATAGCTTTGGTGGGGAGCGAGACCTATACATTAGATAGTTACCCCACTTTTATGGAGTGGAGTGAAAAGTTGTGGGACCTCCACATAGATTCTTCTAATGGAGTGCATATCCTTTTTCTAGTAGATAGGGCCTTTCGAGCTATGGGTAGACTTTTAGTTCGTGGATGTCATGGAGAATGGACACCCCATTTCTCACTAGGTTTTGTCATTGTATATGAAATTTTTTGTTTTATTTACCCTATTTCCTAATGTCTGATCATGTTATTGTTTGTAGTTTCCTTCTTAGTATAGATATACCTAGCAGAGCTTACCGATTTTGGTGGTCTTCACAGAGAATGTGAACCGAGGACTGTTTTGTCTCTCATTTTAGTTATTTTTAGGTTGTGAACTAATTTATGGATTTGCGTGTTCTTTTCACCTTAATAATCTTTATACTTTACTTTTTTACTTTGATGGAATGTAGATTTATTAATGTATTACACTCTAGAGGATCAGTATTTTATTATATGTCTATACAATTTCATAAACTAGTAGCATTAATCTATATAGTTTTTTAGGATAAGGACTCCCATTTAAAATATATAGCTACTCAGTAGTAGTTTCTTGACCCTATCCAATCAGAGACATGCATGGGGATTCACACTCAGGTTATCACTGACTAAGTGGGGCCTAGTGGGTTTGGTCGTGATAAAGAGGAATAAAAGGGGGTGTTCTCCGAGGTCAGAGTTTAGAGTTTGACTAGTTTTGAGGACAAGTTTGGTAATATAAGGAAATGATTCTAGAGTGCCTTGAGTTCATCCCTCGGACCAACAAACCAACGAATGGAGAATTAGCTAACGTATCAGTATACCAGCAATATTAAAAATTTCATCTATCTTTTCATACTAGGAAATTAGTTGTAGGGAATCCAATGGTACATGAATCATATATGATTTCATATTTTCATTTTGATTTCTTTATTAAAATATCAGCCATGATATAATCATCAAAATTATGTATATCTCAAAAATAATCCGAAAGTATCCATGATGACATCCATATAGGAAATACAAATATGATCATAGTAGTGTCCAATTGATTGAGGATTCCTGTATCACCCATGGTTTTAGGTATATTAACAATTTTTTCTATATCTTGTGTTTATATAATTCATCGGTTTATTTTATAGAGTAATGATATGTTTTAATGGTATTCAATTGGGACTTTTAATTTTCTAATGAATTTATAGCACATTGTTTATAGCATCATCATGAGCCTTTGGTGATTATGATGTGGATACCATATGTTGCGGTGTAGGTGGATCAATGTGGATTTTTTTTGTGACTCTTTTAATTTTTTAACCACTGAGGCATAATAGTGTGTTATTTAAGAATCAATATTTGGTGGCACCATGGTGTAGGGGGATACAACATAGCCCACTTACCTAAATTATAGTATTTTTGGTGCAACATGAATTATTCCATTCATACATGTTGTTGACCAAGACAGCTTGGTGTGGTCCATTTCTATATATCATTTCCTATGTTTCCCAAGTATATCTACATAATATTCTCTTGGTTGTGCCCTTTTTTGGTGGTTCATAGCATTAAATTATTTGTTTTTAGAATTAATGTGAAAAAATCCACATGAATTTTATAATATTCTTGGGTGTTGAACTTCCCTATATCCCTAGGATTCAGAGTCAATTCCATTCAATCTAGAAGAAAATTTCAGATTAATCTATGTAAATTTGAGTTTGGGAATCAATTGTATGTGTTTATTCTTCCTTATTATACATAGATATTATTTTACCCCCTCTATCTCAGATCCATAGATCTATTGAATTATGAATATATATATATATATATATATATATATATATATATATATATATCTTATATGATATGATTTATAATGATATCTTACTAGATCTATTGAAGGGATTTTGTTTTTTCCAAGATAAGGAAAATCTATGTCCCATCCTTTATTATCACTATTTTTTGACATGTATGTATCTTATATCTCATCTCCAATATTCTAATAAATTAAGGATTATTTTTCATAAAAAATCATTAATTTTTTATGGAAACATTAGAAGATTTCATGTCAGGGAACTCGTTAATTTATATTTTCAACGGTGGAAAATTGATGGCCTCTATAAAAAATCATTTTTGGATTATAATTTTGGAAATATTATTTTAAAATTATTTTTATGATTTCGAAACATACAATGTGATTCATTAAATTATTTGAAATGAAGAATTGTTTTTTTAAAATTAGTTTTAAATAAATTTGGAAATAATCTGTTGGTGTGTGTTCAAAGGAGACTAAAATGGGAATAAATGCCACCATAAATGTTGAATATATTCTATTAATGAAGAAACATAGTTAATGGATATCCCAATAATGAGTGTTTTTGTGTTTTTATCATGGGATGGCTGTGTGTCTTTGAACATTGAAACATATATTCAAAACCTAAATTGATAAAAATATTCTTTTTTAGGTTTTTATTAGATTGATTTATTTTATTGACATACATAAAGTATTTTGAAAAATTAAAGTTATTTGACTAAAATGTGATAACAGAATTTTTATCATAGTGGAAGGTTTTGTGAATTAATCATATAATTCCTACATAGTATATAATCACCCGCATCTTTGGAACATAAATTTGTTTACAAATATTATATACTAGGACATATGAATGGGAAATTTGTCATATTTATATAGTGATTCTTCTTGATAGATTTGGATATGTTAGAAATGTTGGATCATGGATATGGTTTAGGTATTAAGGAGATCTTGTAACATGATGTGTTTGATTATTTTTGTCTTTTGGTTATGTCATTTTATATTAGGTGTTTTGTTGTTACTCTAATATTGGCATTCTTTTGGTATTATTTTTGGGATGTATTAGTGATACCCATGAATCATGTGGTGGGTTAGATGTTATTGTTTTTTATTTTATAGTTATTTTATAATTAATTAAAAAATTATCCCCTAATTATCATCTAATCCCTATGAATTTATATATATCCTTTATTTTCTTGTAAAGTCACATCTATTTAATAGAACATTGTCTCTTCTCAATCCAATGAGTTTCAATGGGCTATTACAAATTGTATCATTCTTTGATGATCTGTTAGTTTATTTTGATGATAGAAAGGTGATAGAAATTTCATAAAATTATATATATATATATATATATATATATATATATATTATAATGTTGAATCTAACCAATTTTTGTGGAACATTATGTAACATAGGTTTCTTGGTACAAAATTGTTTGAATAGGTCTTTAGGAATATTTTTATCTCATTACTATGGGATTAAAAATGAGTTTTCCATATCATGTTTTAGTTGTAAGAATTCCCATTATAACTCCCTATCTCATTATTTATTTCATTATTTATGGAAAATTTGTATAGTAAATACATTTTGAAAACAAAATTGTTGCACATAGGAAAGCATTATTTCTTAATACTATTTATAGTAATTTGGAAAATTTTATATAAGCCTTTAGTTCATAATGTGTGACAACTAAATGGATATTTTTCTTATTTATAGTAATGAATATAAGTATAAATCATAGAAATAAAAAAAATATTCTTCTCAAAATGAGGATTCACCTATTCCATATGTAGAAAAAAAACATTTATCAAAATCATCAATTAGTATTATCACGCTGTCAACTATGGAAATAGTATTGATGATTTTGAATAGGTAGACCAATCAGTTCAGTTTTAGAAACTAATTCCATCTATATTTCTTTGGGATTCTAATCATGAAATAGTGGAAATATAGATGAATTAGTTGATCCAAAATTTTGAATTCATGGGAACACCAGGCGAGATGAAGGTGAAATTAGAAAATTATGTACTGGATAATATTTCTTTTCCAAGGTGGGATTTACCTACTCAAGATAATTTTATCCAAGGAATTGGATGGGAGCTCATTGAATAATGTTTCACTAAAAAATATATCCATGAAAATTTATATTTCCTTGAATAAATGATTCACATTTTGAAATAGGAGAATATATGTATTGATTGTGTCATGGGACAATAAAAAATAGAAATGAAACATGATTCCATATAGGGGATTCTAGACCATATCATAAATTCATCTCAATTTATCGCCAATTTTGAATTTAATACTATGTATTAACATTTCTTTGTTCTTATAAGAATTTATTACATTATAGATTCAATTTTTTTCTCAATAGAACCCCATGATTATTCATTATTTTTGAACACCAAATAGAAATCCATTGGAACCCAATTTCCCATTATTATAAGATATCATCATCAAATGGATTGGAGATCTGAAATGGTGATCCAAACATTTGAATAAATCTAGAGATATTATGTAATGGATTTTAGTGGTTCATGGAAGGAGAACATACCAATAGTGGAGTTCTCATAAATTAATATATATCACAATTCTATACATATGAATTAATTCAAATCATTATATGGTTATCATTTTTGACCTAAAATTTTATGGATGAATACCACTAAAATAGTACTGTTCTGACCTAGACAAGATCACAATATAATAGAGAAGATTCAAATGATCATGAAGTGAATTGATATATATTAGAGTCGCTTTAAATCTTATATAGATAATTATCAATGAAATTTATCATTTGAAGTAGCTGATCATGTTTTCATGGGAATATCTCCAAGGTTGGGGCAATGTCATTTTAGTATGCAAGGAATGTGTTATCCTTAATACATTGTACCTTTTGACATACTTGAATGGGTGGGTGATGTGACTAATCCTTTGTCCACACATATATGTTTTTGATTCATTCTCAATGTGTTCAAGTATCTCAATTAAATATGTATCATCCAAGTGTAAACCATGTGATTTGATGTGACTATATTGATATTTGACCAATTTCTATATTGACTCATGTGCTAGTATTAATTGTGGTTAGCAATGGAAAGACATTTCATGGGGAAATTAGTGATTTAGTGTGGTTTTTATGAAAATGTGGCCAGATTTAGGAAGAAAATTGGGATCATGAAAATTATATGTTAGAAAAAATGATTTATCTCTTCCAAAACAACCTCATATTACAACTATTTAGGGCTGGAATAACCAATAGAAGGGAGAATGTTTTGATGACCCAAAACACAAAGACCCATAAATTCTAGAATATAGGCATGTGTGAGACCCTAATATCACCTCCAATAGGTTGCATGCTTGAAACCACCACCGATAAGGAATATCACAAAATTCGGAGACCATTTCCTAATGTACCAATACATATGAACACACATCTCCATGTACCCACATAATGATAAAGAATAAAAGAACATTCATACCAAAATGCATTCCTAAATATATATCCCAAAATCAATGTATGATGAAGTACTATAAATAAAAACGGGGGAAATAAAATTCCACAAAGGTAGAAAAAATTCTAACTTATTATGATGGAGGGGACTGCTATCAAATTCCACACTGGGTATGAACAATGGTATGTCTAACTAAATGTAAAAATCCTTCTTCTAGTCCTCCTTGAAATCCATTATGATTGTTTTCATATACATATGTCATGGAATGTGCTGGTATATCCCATAAAAGTGTGTGTATATTGATACCTAATAGGCGGACCATAAATCAAAAAACTAATAACATCATGTTATAGTGATGATTAACCCATAAATGTATGTAAATCTATATATTAGAAATATAATGGGAATCCTAGATACTCATGATAGATACTAAGTCTCAATACATGTCCATAACACACATCTAATCTAGGATTATGCTCAAGTCTCTAATGCAGCTCTCACCAGGGAGAACTCACTCCATGAGCCTATATAAGACTAGTAGATCTTATTCAATATGTCATAGACATAAGGCCTCACAATTGGGAATTACACTATAGAACTCAAATTTTTTGATACATATATATGGGATCACACCCATGTATCAAGGGGTATGCATCAAAACCAATGTGTTTTAATCATCTAGACATGGAATCAATGCATGTGTATGTTGTCCATGTCAAATCCAACAACCCTTTCATGGTTAGAAAGAAGGAATGAGGATACAACCTAATACTTGATGGAGGATTCCTTTACTAATTTTTTAATGTGTCTCACATTCAATATATGAGACCGAATGACATACTAAAACCTCAGGTAAGAATACTGAGTGAAACATATCCAAAAACAAGAGAACCCATAAATAAATAAATTTAAAGGGGAACACATCCTGATTAAGGGGAAGAGGGAACATAGTTATCTCATATTACATTATTTTATAGGAAATGGGGGATCTAAACAATCCTACAGGAATCTCATGGCATGTTTAAGAATTATACAATGTTAGCTTTTAATCATGGACTTTCTCAAGTCCATACTCATATTCCATAACCAGGTCCATGTGTATGGTCGTGCCTCTATATATATCCACGACCATGTACCTAGACATACACATGACCATTATTGTCTTTGTGGACATGTACCTCTACAAAACCATACCTCATAGAATAGGGTATTATCCTAGGAGATCAACCACATGGATGAGCCCCACTATATGGAATGTACCGCCATTACATGGTGTGTAATCCAAAATGTCATTTATTCACCTAACACAAATAAAACATGACATGTGTTCTTTATTAATATGTCGATTGGTCTGGATTTCCGAACATGAAATCCCTAAAAATGTCCCAAAAAGTTTTGTCTACTTTGTTTAGCTACAATTCAACACATGATTAGTCCTTAGTAGTTATAAAGAAATGTTTAATATAATAAAACAATGCATTAATGATGATCTAGGAAGAAAAACTATAAATTCACCTACCACATGGGGGACACACTAATGATTCAGTTTCACAACGACACCTAGGATCCACCATACCTGGATTTGGTTTTGATTTCAATCAAGGATGGAATATGGTGGTGCCAATGTATCCGTCCTCGATCATTTCAGCAACTGTTGGTGGAGTGTTTTCCCCTTATTTATCCATGTGTATGAGACATGATGATGGGAGATATTATTTTAATTCATTTAATTATTAAATTAACAACTTATCACATCTATCAATTATATCAACATAAAACCTAGAACCTACCTACATTATGTCTCACCTAGGGTAAAATTTATGTCTTTAATACAACTGTGGACCTATATTTCTCATAATGGGTCTTCAAAAATGGGAAAAAAATTCCAAAACATTATAATTCATGTGTTGATATAATTTAATATTTTAACACATAAATAACAAGTCTATAAGGGGCCTATAATCTTGTGCATCCTTAGTTATCACCTCTAAAATTATTGTTTATAAAATCATAAAGTCACTCAAGGTAAAAATTGAGATGTTAAACTCTAAAAAATGAATGGGTTTCATACTGCAAAGAAAAAAACCTACTCAAAATAGTTTGTTTAATGATATCACATTAAATTATCATGAACCTAGGTTATGTCATATAGATTATCATGATTCTATTGGAAATGAACCAATTTAATCACTCTCCCACAATGGCTCCACTGATTCTAATATATGATCTCTAAGGGGTACTCTACAATGGTAAGCTCATCCTTGATTTACAACTCTCCTTAGTCAATCACATGTGACCGGTCATGTGCATACCTCATCAAATGTGGATTCTAGAAGGAATTGTGTAACCCATGCAACTAAAATTGTATGGACATGATGAATTCCAACAATCCAACCCTCCGCAGTACTTAAAAAGGGCCAATGAACCTTAAACATAAATTTTCTCCATATCCAAAAACCTACACTTCTAAAAGTGGTGATACCTTCAAGAATACATGATATCCATTATCATACTCCAATGGAATCCATTATTGATTATAATATATATTTTAATGGATTTGGGTAGTACTCATCCACTTTTGGATGATATATAACATATCTTTCATCTCTTGTACCAACTCATGGCCCATATGTATCTTTTGGAATGGGTTATCCCTATACAATGGTGATCTGTATCAGCACCCGAGAAAGCCCTCAAATGGTTCCATACTGATAGTGGTGTGGTAGATAATGTTATTAAAATAATAAAAAAGGTAGTTTATCCTCCTGAAAACATAAAATTATGACATATAAGCTTTAATAATGACCACAAAACCTGAATAATTTTCTAAATCTTGCTATCATTATGGGGTGGTAATTCCATGCTCAAATGAATATGATTCCCAAAGTCCTCCAACAATACTATCGATAATCAGGATGCTCAATAATAATTATTTTTTTGAAACAATCATCAAGGGAACCCCATGATATCAGATTATTTCCTATAACTAAGGGAATCCCAAACACTCTACTAAAATCTTCCATCAGATAGCTAGGAAGTGGGCTGACATGGGTAGTCTTAATATGAAAACCCATATTGAATCATTGCATATAGTAAATATTGAAAATAGATTTATGAATTCTTTAATATTCCATATCACATCCAATATGGAACCTTAAGGTGATGGTCCAATGCTGCTTGAACCTAATGTTTAGAATTCACTAGTAGATAAGTTGGCCATCGAGACACAAACTCGACAAAGTTCTTATTTATCAATAGCCACCAATACTAACAATGACTGTATTAGTACATATTCTTCAATACTAGATAAAAAACTATGGGGAAGTAAGAAAATCCCACAGAAATACCTCCCACAATATCTATGGCACCATCACCCACCCTCGAAAAAGGAAAACGTGCTTTACAATTTTAGAAAATTCATCAGGAGAACATCCTATGGATATCAAAGTACACATGGTATCAAAGTTGGTATGTTTAAGCTGATCCTCCCAATCCTACTATAAATGTTGTCATGAAACAACCATCTACTATTGGTATTTTCTATCATATTCATTAAATTATTATAACTATACAGACAAAAAGAACTTGTTTTCATTGGACAACAACTCTATGTAATACTTCATACTGATAGAATCTACCACCATATTCTACTTCCAAGGAGTATCCACTATATAAATGTCATAATCCTAGATGAACTATAGATATATTCTTTTCCTATTGTAAAATTAATTCTATAAGAAGACATAAATGAGTCTCCTATGGTCATTGTAGGTGATAAACCATTCACCCATATGATATTTTATCCATGTCATCCAAGTGAAGACTATCACTGTTGGCACAAGATCATGGGACACATAATACTTCTCATGGGGTTTCAAATGTTAGGTCCCAAAATAAATAACTTGTAACAACTAAATTATCATAAAAATGATACTATATCTATAGGTTTCCCATAACAATATCTACTCAACACCCTCCTATGGAATTCATAAGACTGGGATGCTCATCAACCATTATCTCAACTCTTAAAATGATTGTTGGATCATCTATAACTATATAAACTTATTCCCCTTTTAGGTAAAAGTAGTGATGGGTACTAAAACCGTAGAGAAATTAGCAACAAATCATTGATAGTATAATTTTGACCAATGGATACTTTTCACCTATGTAACACTCTTGGGTGGTCCCCCAACTTGTATTGCCTCATCAAATACTAGATCAACAAGTACACCCCATTCTATGATTTCATGTTCCAAAATTTGGAGCACTCAAATCTATAACTAAAACATAGATATATTCCCATCAGTATGGTGCTGTTAGATTATTCCCAAAATCATTCTAATTTATCATGTCTACACAACCTTATACATTGTGTACAATATGAAATCATCGATAAAGATTATAAGTAATTGATCATTGAAAGGAAAAATTATTTATTCTTGATTCCAATGTACACTGCTAGGGAATTACTTTCACTAAAAGGAATAACCATGTACTCACAGTATATTGGAACATGCTTAACGTTCATAGATATAAAATATTTTTTTATGAATATTCCCTACTTTAAAGAAAGACACGCCTGAGGACCATAATAGTTTAGTGTCTTGGAAACATGGAAACATAAACACTGGTTTATAGGTGAGTTACATTACCTCTCAATTTGTTATTCACAACTAGAAACCTTCTTATACATATCACATATAATACATATATTTATAACATGGTTAGAGGAAAAAAAAGAAAGGGTATTCTAATAGGCTCTATAAGTCTAAACAAAGGAGATACATAAGAAAAACCTGAACATAAGAAGAGGAGAACAATAGAGTAACATTGGTAAAGCATACTTGGGTTATCAGAAATCATTATAGTGAGTTGTGGAATAAATATTTGTAGTTAAGTAGACATAAATAACAAGGGAATCAATGAACATGATCCATGAGATCATAATTAGAACATAATTCATGGAATTTGTGACATACTCATAAGAAAAGAAAATAATTTCCATATTATTAAATGATCACTTCCATGCTCATTATAGTGGAAAAAATAATTTATTGAACCATGTTTAATCCCCATTAAAATCTCGTATTACTGAACAAGGTTCTATTCCCATTATATCCATATCTTATTGATTTGAGTTCACCCCCATTCCATTTATGTCGATATCATAAGATATAAATCCTTCCCCGATGCACTAAACAGAGATATAATTCACCCATGTCACATAATGAAAACAATATTTACGTATGTAAAAAGATAAAAAAAATTCATAATTTCATAAACCATGAAATGAAATTGGAATAATAAATATTTCATTATATCATAACATATAGAAAAGATATATATCATAATCATTTCATCATAGAATAACTCATGAAAAAGCGAGTTTCATAAGAATATTTTCATGGTATACCCTAGGAAAGAGAAACAACTTTTGAAAAAATAAAATTATAAACATGAACCATTTTGAGAAACAATAACAATTTTGTATTTGGATCATATCTTCAGTAATTCATATGTAACATCAACAAGTTTCATCTTAGATGGAGAATGAATTTAATCAATAATTAAAAACATTTCTTAAGAAAAATATACTTTCCTCATTGAATTTTTTAAAAAATAAATAAAATTTTAAGTAATTTTATGATTAAAATATTCTTTTAAACTTATAAATCAATATTTAATGTTATGATTTTTCATACTGTAAAAAAATCCATTAATGGCGTATATGTTAAAATGTTGATTTTTCAACATTTTAATTATAGGAAAACATGAATTATTTAGAAAATTTCATGAAGATTACATTAAATACATTTTTGAAAAATTAATACAGTTGCAAAATTTATTTTAAAATTCATAAGTTTATAATTAAATAATTTTAAATCCCTTTTCAAAACCATAGTCTTGGATGAAAATAGATTTTTGACTGAAGGGATAAATAAATTAATTTTTTCATATATGGATTATCTTAATAATATCAAGTACCAAATAGTTGAAAAATGGAACCAATATTTTGAGATATCATAAATACCCAAATTAAAATGAAATCCATAATTTTTATTAAGATTTAGATCATGATATTTATACATTGGAGACATAATCCTAAATAATCCCGATAACTGATGAGATTGTAACATTAAATATTTAATAAATTTTTAATAATGGATCACAGACCCCATGAAAGTCAAACAGAAAATGAAACATAAAATACCATTATGATGAATAAATAAAATATATTATTTTTCAAATGGGTAGTATATACACCTCATAATTGAATATAGGTGAATGATTTAACGAACGTCTCAAAGAAGGAAAATTTAGAAAAAAATCATTTACCTTTAGTCTTGACACATGTTGTACTTATTTCATCCTCCTATATAATAAATATAAAATTATTATAATTATATTATATAAGAATATTAATATAAATCATAACATATATGATTTGATTATGATATTTTATTACCCTTTTATTAAAAATTCCATGTTAAAGTCATTTCCCATAATAAGCATTTTTATTTTCGTATAATTTTTGATTTGTTAGGGTTTTTGTCCTATTACTTGAATCATGATTGCATCAAACCAAGAATGATAAAAAATTTATAAATATTTTATATATCCATTATTTATTTATTTATATTTATCAAATAAAATTTAGTTATCCGGAATGATATACACCATTCATGGAGACGGTAGGTTGTACGCATGCAGGAATGTTTTTTTCATTTTATTAATGTGATAAAAAAAGGTAAACGATATATATTATTTTTATTTAATTATTTATACATCATATATATCAAAAAAATTATTAAACCCTTCATCAATTCATTCCATGTAATGTGTTAATAAATCATATCTCTTGGTGAGCCTGTAGTCCTCCTTACACACGATCAACATTATCTTATTCCACCTAAATGGAAATCTTGATGCTATGTTTGACATAAAAATTATCAATTAATAATAAAATATTAAATATAATATATTTTACTTATAAAAAATAAATATATCAATATGACCATCCTTGATATGTGGTAATACAAAAATGAATATCACCATTTCATGAGGAGGTAGTCTGTCATACACATAAAAGATGATTCCATAACACATTTAATGGATGTAGAGATAGTGGTAGGTAATTGTCTAAACATAAAAAACATATCAATATAATTACGATCTCGATGATATTATATAATCATGATGTAAAAATAATTTATGGGGATTGAGGAAGATCTAAAACCAAGACACTCATTGATGAATGTTATCTCTTCTTCAGGTATCAGCCTCAAGATTGAACTAAATGTCTTATTAAGATGGGTTTACACAAAAAATTATTTTAGGATAAGGGGAGGAATTTTGATGATTGATTAGGGTAGGGAATGAATGAGCCTAATATGATTGAAGTCGTGAATAGTATATGAAAGGGGGTGTTCATTCCTAAGTGGGAAAGATGACACGCTAGGCATTTGGGAAAAGAAATAAGTGATACCAGGTTTCTTCATTTGTAAAAGGATTAAAATTAGGCCATTATAAAAAAATATTGTTTTAATGCTAGAAACAGTTCCACAATTTTTTTTAAAAGTTTATAGTCAAATTTTATCATTATCTTTTTAGTTTTATACTTTGTTATCGCATTTTACCTTAGTTTCGTTAATTAAATTTTATTGAATTTAATATAATTATTTCTTAAAAATTTAATATGGAATAATTCAAAATTATAAATTATATTGATTTGAAATATGGAATCCATTTTTAGAAATTTCATTCATACAAGACAAAATAGTTAAATAAAAAATAATCTCACAGACAGAATGAGAAAATGGGTTATTAAAGTAAAACTAATCAAAAGTTTGCAAATTGTATCTCCAACATCAATATTATGTTCATTCCTATGATGTAAATTTTATTAATATATATATAATTTAATTAAATATACATTAGAGAAAATTTAAAAAATAATTTATCATTATAAATAAATTTAACAAAAATATAATTCTAAATTAAAAATCATTAATTTGAATTATTCATCAGTAATGAGATTTTAAAGTTTAATGAAAAAAGGATTCCCTATGATAATATTAACATTTTAAATAAAAAAATATTTTATCAACTTAATTACCTAAAATTAAAAAATATATTTTCTTTTTGTTCAATATAAGTACAAGAATAGTTTTTGTAGAAAATGGTATTTTTAAAACATATAAATAAATTTCTGAAAATTATGTATTTTATTATCAATATAGTTTATTTATATAAAAATTGTGAAATATTTAATATTTTTTAATTTATATTTATATTACTGATATTAATGGCTATGCTATAATGGTAACTGTTAAATTACCAAATTAATAATATATCATGGATTTGTTAACTCTTAGTGTTGCATGTAAAACATGATATGATTATGTTTTTTGTAGTGAAATTCAATAATGGTGCTGAGTATTATGGAATTAATCAATAAAATTTAATTTATTAGAGAAAAAACCATAAAAATGTAGGGTTTTACATTATAAACTCCTTAAAATGATCTTATCACTTGGAATTCATCATTATAATATAATAAAATGAAGATACGTGTTCCTCATTATATCTTCAAGTTCAGATTTAGCTTATAAAAATTGATGGTTTCTATGGAAAACATGGATATGGTGAGTCGTATTATTTCAAAGAATATTATATGTATCATACAGAATCTCCTATGATTATTCCTCATAAGAATTATATTTCTTATGTTTTATGATCTCTATGTTCATAACAGGAGATGGAAAGTTATGTAATTCAATTGGAGAGATACATATAACCCATTGTGGAATTGTTATGGGATTAGTGGAAGTTAAAAGAAATTATATACCATCCTAAGGCGATTAATATTTACAAAGGGATAGATAACCTTGGGGTTAGTTTTCCTTTATTATTAAATCTCATTACATTCTTCCCTATAAAAAATATTTTAATCACCTTATCACCAACTTCAAATTCTAGATCACAATAGAATTTTTTAGAATAAATTTTCCAACTCTGAGCTGCAATGATGTACTAATGAATGGTTTTAACATTATCTACCATTTATTTTCCTTTCACAAGTCACTGTAATTTGTGTTCTCCAACGTTATTTTTACACATTGGAGATAAAAATTAATTTCTATATAAGGATTCATAATGATCTATATAAATTCATAATTGTAAGTTAGTTTTGTATGTAAACTCAAATAGACGAACTTTTGTTCAAATCTCCACTTAAAACCATGGAACATGATTTCAAAATATCCTCTAGGGATTGAATTTTTTTCAAACAGGAAATATTTTCTTGGAAGATAGTAATTTTTGTATCCAAATTCCATATCAATATATTGATGGAGACTTCACTAGAACATTCAAGTAAGAATTAGATCCCAATCAGACACAATATAATATAGTACTCTATGAAACCTAACCACTTCTTTAATGTATATATTAGAATAATGATCCAAATAGATGTATTATTTGATATCGATGAACTGTGTTGACAAAGTAAGGTAATAAATTATAGTACATGTATAATTTTTTCTTTTAAACATTTTTCAAGGTCCAATGTTAGAATCCAATGTGATTTTCTCCCATTTCCATTCTGGTATTGGTAACGAATTCCACATCTACATATTCCAATGTCTTTTATCCTTGACTTTCTAATATACCAAGGACCAAGATACAAACTCTATGATATTTCTCTTCATTTTGTCCCACCAAAAGTATTAATTCAATTATAAATACATATTCATACATTCCGAATGAATTGGGAATGAATAACTATGGTCTTACTCTAAAAACTCCATCAATTTTGGTATGAAAGGAACACACGAATGGCCCCTGGAACTTATTATTCCATCTTGAAAAAAGGATTAACTTAGGAATATTTGTAACCATCTTATCAGCTTTATATATGTTTTCTCACTTTGTTATTCATCACATGGATAGATGGTTTAAATTTTTTTGACCAAGATAAGATTTTTCACCTTCAAATTTTCTAGAACAATCCGTTAGAAATACAGAATTATTGGATCTTTTTTATCCTCATCATAGATAATCTATAATGATCGGTTCATCTCAAAGCATTGGAAACCATGTTTTGTTTCCCTATGTGGTAATATATTGAAAATCCATAATCATTAAATGGTTTTAACCATATTCATTGATTAATATTAAACTCCTTTTATATGAATATATACATTAAACTTATATGATCAGTATAAATGTAACATGTTTCTCCATACATATAATTCATCAATATATTTAATGAAAAAGTTATAGTATCTTACTCCAAAAAATGAGTTGGAACAAAATTTATACGATCCTTCAATTATCATGAGGCATAATCTATAAAAATTCCCTTATTCATAATAACACATACACATACCTTCATATAAGTTTAAATACATCTTAAAATTCCATATAAACTATAGGGTAATGTAATAATCATTCTGAAGACTAATATTTTCTTTAGTTCCATGAAATTTTCCTTGTATTTGATTGTATATATGAACATGGATCCTTTTTGAGTTATCCTTGTTTAAGGATTGGATAGTCCTGATAAATTATCCAAAAACCATCGATAGTATCTAGATAAACCATTGAACTTATAGATCTTAGTAAATATGGTTAGTCTAGATCGACAATCGATAGCCTCTTTATTTGACGTAACTTCTGAAATACCCATTCATGAGATTATATAACAAACAAAGAAACATTTTTCAGCCAAAATTCACACTTTTACAAAATTTTCTATAGTTTATCCTCCCTTAGAAACATTATTACAATTTTAAATTAGCCTTCAAGAACTTTTTTACATTTGAATATATAAGAATATAATCGATAAATTCTTCCAAAAAATGACCACTATGATATCTAAAGACTCAATTCATTAAATCCATATAGATAGTGGGGGAATTTGTAATAATAAAAGGCCTTAATAATGATTCTTATGGTCTATAACATGTACAAAATGTCATCTTGTGTATATCCAATTTATTGAACAATAATTGATGATTTCCATAAAGAAGATAAATCATAGAAAAAGTGTTGATATTTTCATACCTAATCAAAGAATTCATCAATAAAAGAAAGAGGATAGTTTTTTATAATTGTGATCTTTTTTAGCTCCCAATAATCAATGTAGTGTCAAATTGATCCATATTTATTTGTCAATAAAAGAACATGTTCTCCCCATGGTGACAAACATGGAGGAATTAATTACCGGTAAATGCATTCCTAGAGTTTCTTTTTTTATTCTTACAACTAAATTGAAGGCATTCTTCATGGAGTCATTGAAATTGGTTGGGCACTATGTATGAGTTCTATTGAGATGTAACCTTTATAGTATAATGGAATAATATTAAATTAATCCATAATGATATAGACCAATTTTTTACAATAGGAATATAATTAAGGTAAATATTATCCCCACCAAATTGTGGTAAGAACCCTTTTTAAAGAGAATTAAAACCAATAAAACGGAGGTAGTATCCATCAAATATTTATGTGCATGGTAACATTTATATAAGATCAAATCTTGGTTTAGAATATCAAATATTACTTCCCTTACTTGAAAATTGATGTGGAATTTATACATAGAATTAAAATATATTCTTTATAAGACAACAAATTCAACATGATGAAGAACAAAAATATTTTCAAGAAGCTCAATACCTCCATCGTAAACATTAGAGTAATCATTCACATGAGATATTATAATTATAACATTACGGGTTTTAATTACTAATTACACATCATATCATTTTCTTGTAATCTTTATACCAATATATATTTATTTAAATATGAATGAATAGTATATACATATTAAAATAATATATTATTACTTCTATTATGACGCCCCGACCCCGGTAGCCCGGTGCCGGTGCTTCGGTTATGGTGTGCAATTTATTTCGTACAAATGAAACAAATAAGACACACGTCATAACCCATCAGGAGGAACTTTCTGGTTTAGATCCTGGAGAATCAGAGACAACAGCTTTGCATCTTTATTTCTGAGCTAAGAACAAACATCCATGTCTTGGAAAGGCTCTATCAACCTGTAAAAATTTAACATAAAACATAGGGTGAGCATTGAAATACTCAGTAAGGGGTTTTTGAAAATACTTTAATACAGCTTTTGAAATCTACGTTGAGAAATACTTTTCCATACTTAGAAAATTTCTTAAAAGAAAAACTTCAAGAAAAATCAAAGGTTGATACACCAGAGTTAAAGTACTTCATACGTATGCACTAAAACACTTAGTGGTAACTCACTTAGCAAACAAGATAGCCTAATAATAAAAAGGCATGGGTTGCACGAAGTAAAGTGTCCATAAACAAGAAAAGTGTGTATGATCAATAAGATGAAAATGTCATCAGAGTCGCGCACAAGCGCACCATCTACACAAAATATGCACATTATGACATGATAATTGAAATAAAACATTTGAAATGAAGTTCTGGAAAAGAAATTGGCCATGCATCAACATTGCCATATCATATGTCTTGTGTTTTTTTTATCTGATACTCATAGGTAAGGTTCTATAACCAAGGTTATTCCTCTAATCGGAATAAACACTAGGTTGGTCATAAACAAAGAAATGCATGCTGAAGGACTCATGGTCTCTGTGTCAAGGCCTTGCCCCATGACCTAAGGGTAAAAACCCAATCTGACTGTCTCGAGAACTATCGATGCATCGAGGAGCTTACTTTTACCGGTCTCCAACCCGGAGGGCTTACTTTAACCAGTCCCCAACCTGGAGGGTTTTCTTCTTACCGGACCCCAATCCGGGTAGTCCCATACATTTCTCACATGTTGATAGGGTTAGATATTCAAGGTGTCCCATACCACTTTGAATATTTAATTTTCATTTCATATTACCCAAGGTGTCCCATACCACTTTTGGTAATACCATTTTCATTTCTCATTACCCAAGGTGTCCCTTACCAAATTGGGTAATTAGTTCTTAGTTCCTCTTCATGTTGAGTCATATGCATGAATAATATTAATAAGGTAACAATTACATAACTGTTTTACAAATACATGATATGACAGATAAACATGAAAATATGGAATAAAAGAAGGCATGGTTAAGCAAGCATACTATGTGTGTAGAACAATTATTTAAGCACATAAAATGATGAATGTGAGAGACTTGCTCCCAAGGGTTATTAAATGATGAGTTTATAAAATTCCAGTGAATGGAAAAGAACTACTTGGCATTAAATATTGTACTTCACAGGTCATAGTACTTGCAACAAATCTCCATCCGCTAAGAATTACTACGGAATGCTTGGTATAAAAATATTAAACACTTGCAATCTTTAAAATTCCGACACTTGGAAAAAAACCACATTAAAAATATTATCTTTCATTAATTATTATTCTTCTCTGGTCATAGAATTTGATGTTACACTCTGCCCACTAAAAATCATTGCAACGAGTTTGGTATAAAAATAATAGAGGATTTCTACACATTAACATAACCCTTAAATCCATATCCTTTTAATGCAAGTTTAAAACAGTCAAGGGCATATCCTTGTGAAAAAACACAAATCATTTCAAGGGAGACTTTAATCAAGTTCATTGGAGTACCCTTAGTCACAGAAATATAAAACAGCATAGACAAGTACTAAAATTCTACATGCATAACCATTTCTTGAAACTAGGGTTTTCAGATATTAATCTTAAAAACTCATACACACATAGGGATATATATATACACAATATATACAAATAGGGTTTCTCATAAATTAAACATGGTTAACATGAAATCTGAAACCTCTAACAATCTATCATTTATTCAGTTTAAAAAAAAACAAAACCTTATGGGTTTTAAGTGTTTAAGAAACTGTAAATATATAAAACCTCAACTACAACTATTACATGTTTGCACGTAACACAAAGACCCGGTTCGCATCCAATATCATTCATAGACAAAGTAAGAATAAAGAACTGATTTGCATTTAAATACATAACTAATAAAATTATATAATTATATATATATAAGGCTTACATAAAAATTGTACACGTTAGGACTTGCTTTAAAATAACCCCTTTCATAGTCATAATTCTTATCATAAAATACTGAATTATAATGAAGTCTTAGAAACATAATTTTGTATGGTTTGCATGGAATATATATATATATATATAGAGTTATATATACAACATTAACTATTAGGCGTATATTAATATATATACCCATGTATATAAAAACTTGTACCGAGAACCATGGGTGGAAAAAAAAACATAAAAACGTGGCACCCTTACAGCTCAAGAGAGGAGCTCGCCGGAGGTTTGCTGGGTGGCCGGTGAACCAGGAGAAGCTCTGGTGTCGCGGTGGCACGGGTTGGCTCCGGAGGTCCTGTTTTCACCGGGGTTTCTCAGTTCTTAAAGGATGATGATCCGGGGAAGGTTAGGCCGAGCCTATGGCGTCCTAGGTAGGTGGTTGCGCGAGGTCAACGTGAGCAGTGGGGGAAGGCGTCTCGGCAAACCTTGTCTGGTTCGTGGGTCCCCGTCGCAAGGTAGGAGAAGATGTGTTTGGAGAATGAGAGGAAAAAAACGATGGCCGAGATCCGACCGAGAGAGATCAGAAGGCCGAGATGAAATGATCATTTTAAAACACATCAACGGCCGAGATCTTCCTAGGCGAGATCAGACGGTCAAGGAGAAATCACGGGGGAGAAGATCCATGCGGGATCGGGATGGCCTGGGTTACATATTTTTTAAAAAAAAACAGTTTTAAAAAACGTTAAAAATATACTACTTTGCAATATATATTTATATAACCGGTACATTATAATTTGGAATTTGTATAAAACATAATAAGTACTTTTAACTCATAGTTTTCTAATCCAAAATCCCATTTTAGTTTACGAAACCAAATGATACTATTTAATATAACTATTATTTTCTTTAAAAAAAAATACATATATTTTTAATACAACACTTTTATAACTACTAGGATCTTATAACCATTAAAATCCTATTTATAACTAACTTCACTTGTTGATTTATACAATTATGTTTAAAAGACCTATAGTTTTTCTCTAATTCAAAACACATATTTTTTTAGAGATCCGAAAAAAATACATTTTTCTATTATTGTTGATACCCCATTCGACACATTTTAAAATACCATGTTTTCCACCATATAAATATCATCATGATCAAAATAGATTCATTTACAAGAATAATATTTTATTTTAATAATTGAAGATATAACTCTAATATTTTGTACTTATTAAAATATCGAAATACCATAATATTATAAAAGCGTAATAAAGACCAAATTTTATAAAAAGATGCACTTTGTCCCTAGGAACCCAATGGTAAAAAAACGGTCATATTCCTTTTAGAGGTACATTATAAAAGCAAGGGGGTAGGATGTTTTATATTTTTCAAAACACCGGACCCTTGGCGGATGGCACTCCTCATACCTCTGTTGCTGAGTGCGTGCGCGGTGATTCTGGCGGTTATACTTTTCACTCTGATGGACCCTGAAGACGACGACTATCCGATTTCCCGTGTTGTGGTTCTTTGTAGTCTTGCTATGGCCGTGTTAGGTCTTGTGCAGGGTACTTTCAATTAGATGGGTCTTGTTGTAATGTATCTTTTAAATATATAACAGTTTATAGTATTCTTCATGTTTGATTTCTACTCGAATTCTTTATCAGCACACAAACCATAAAAAGGAATAAACAAGAGACATCATTAACAAGCACAACATTGTTTACTTGAACCAGTTTATAAAACCTAGGGCGTTACATTATCCCCTCTTAAAAGAATTGCGTCCCCGCAATTCGATCGGCGTACAAACACTGACTTACTCACACAGCTTCTCTGACACCCTTGGTGATGTCCCTCTACCTCCAAGGCCCATGGAAGAAGTTACTATTCAACTCAACCCCCAGGGCTGAACAGAGCTTGTGGGTCTCGTCTTCCCAAATACATTTTTGGCAAAGTGGATCGTGATTGAAGCCAAGCTCCCGTTTGATATAGGTAGTTTTCCAGAGATGGGAATGAGTGACATCAAGCTTCGAGACATCTTCTTGGATTTGGTTCCTAAAGATCTCTCGAACCATTTCATAATTGAAGGATTCTAGGAAAGATCCAAAATCATAGAGCTCCCCAAGCATGCTGAAGCACAAGATTTGGTACATAAAGACTGCGCGGAAGTCCAACTGCTTTGCAGCTTCTCCAAATACCGGGAAGGCCAACCATTTATTGTTCATGGTGAAACACAGGAAGAGTCCCTCATAGTACTTCCCTTTATTTTTATAATTCTCAAACAGCACACTAGCCATTAGGTTATACACAACTCTTGACCCTCGGAAGATTCGAAGGACATTCGAGCTTTTCGATATTTCATAGAGGGTTTTGCACGTGAGTCGTAAGTTAACAAAAGGTTGATAACTTGTTGAGCAGGATTTTGCTACAATAGTCTCTATGATTTCTGTAGGGAGAGTCAAGAGTCTAGGCATGGTTCGCTGTCTTTCCATCTGAGAAGTTTAAGAACAGACCCTACTTAGTAAAACATTATTAATGTTTTTGTGTTGTTCTAATTTTCCAAGGTTTCCTAAACCATTCCTCTGATACCAACTATGACGCCCCGACCCCGGTAGCCCGGTGCCGGTGCTTCGGTTATGGTGTTCAATTTATTTCGTACAAATGAAACAAATAAGACACACGTCATAACCCATCAGGAGGAACTTTCTGGTTTAGATCCTGGAGAATCAGAGACAACAGCTTTGTGTCTTTATTTCTGAGCTAAGAACAAACATCCAAGTCTTGGAAAGGCTCTATCAACCTATAAAAATTTAACATAAAACATAGGGTGAGCATTGAAATACTCAGTAAGGGGTTTTTGAAAATACTTTAATACAGCTTTTGAAAACTACGTTGAGAAATACTTTTCCATACATAGAAAATTTTTTAAAAGAAAAACTTCAAGAAAAATCAAAGGTTGATACACCAGAGTTAAAGTACTTCATACGTATGCACTAAAACACTTAGCTGTAACTCACTTAGCAAAAAAGATAAGCATAATAATAAAAAGGCATGGGTTTCACGAAGTAAAGTGTCCATAAACAAGAAAAGTGTGTATGATCAATAAGATGAAAATGTCATCAGAGTCGCGCACAAGCGCACCATCTACACAAAATATGCACATTATGACATGATAATTGAAATAAAACATTTGAAATGAAGTTTTGGAAAAGGAATTGGTCATGCATCAACATTGCCATATCATATGTCTTGTGTTTTTTTATCTGATACTCATAGGTAAGGTTCTATAACCAAGGTTATTCCTCTAATCGGAATAAACACTAGGTTGGTCATAAACAAAGAAATGCATGCTGAAGGACTCATGGTCTCTATGTCAAGGCCTTGTGCCATGACCTAAGGGTAAAAACCCAATCTGACTTTCTCGAGAACTATCGATGCATCGAGGAGCTTACTTTTACCGGTCTCCAAACCAGAGGGCTTACATTAACCAGTCCCCTACCTGGAGGGTTTTCTTCTTACCGGACCCCATTCCGGGTAGTCCCATACATTTCTCACATGTTGATAGGGTCAGATATTCAAGGTGTCCCATACCACTTTGAATATTTAATTTTCATTTCATATTACCCAAGGTGTCCCATACCACTTTGGGTAATACCATTTTCATTTCTCATTACCCAAGGTGTCCCTTACCACTTTGGGTAATTAGTTCTTAGTTCCTCTTCATGTTGAGTCATATGCATGAATAATATTAATAAGGTAACAATTACATAACTAGTTTAAAAATACATGATATGACAGATAAACATGAAAATATGGAATAAAAGAAGGCATGGTTAAGCAAGCATACTATGTGTGTAGAACAATTATTTAAGCACATAAAATGATGAATGTGAGAGACTTGCTCCCAAGGGTTATTAAATGATGAGTTTCTAAAATTCCAGTGCATGGAAAAGAACTACTTGGCATTAAATATTGTACTTCATAGGTCATAGTACGTGCAACAAATCTCCATCCGCTAAGAATTACTGCGGCATGCTTGGTATAAAAATATTAAACACTTGCAATCTTTAAAATTCCGACACTTGGAAAAAAACCACTTTAAAAATATTATCTTTCATTAATTATTATTCTTCTCTGGTCATAGAATTTGATGTTACACTCTGCCCACTAAAAATCATTGCAACGAGTTTGGTATAAAAATAATAGAGGATTTTTACACATTAACATAACCCTTAAATCCATATCCTTTTAATGCAAGTTTAAAATAGTCAAGGACATATCCTTTTGAAAAAACACAAATCATTTCAAGGGCGACTTTAATCAAGTTCATTGGAGTACCCTTAGTCACAGAAATATAAAACAGCATAGACAAGTAATAAAATTCTACATGCATAACCATTTCTTGAAACTAGGGTTTTCAGATATTAATCTTAAAAACTCATACATACATAGGGATATATATATACACAATATATACAAATAGGGTTTCTCATAAATTAAACATGGTTCACTTGAAATATGAAACCTCTAACAATCTATCATTTATTCAGTTTAAAAAAAAACCTTATGGGTTTTAAGTGTTCAAGAAACTGTAAATATATAAAACCTCAACTACAACTATTACATGTTTGCACTTAACACAAAGACATGGTTCACATCCAATATCATTCATAGATAAAGTAAGAATGAAGAACTGATTTTCATTTAAATACATAACTAATAAAATTATATAATTATATACATATAAGGCTTACATAAAAAATGTACACGTTAGGACTTGCTTTAAAATAACCCCTTTCATAGTCACAATTCTTATCATAAAATACTGAATTATAAGGAAGTCTTAGAAACATAATTTTGTATGGTTTGCAAGGAATGTATATATATATATAGAGTTATATATAAAACTTTAACTATTAGGCGTATATATATATATATACCCATGTATATAAAAACTTGTACCGAGAACCATGGGTGGAAAAAAAACATAAAAACGTGGCACCCTTACAGCTCAAGAGAGGAGCTCGCCGGAGGTTTGCTAGGTGGCCGGTGAACCAGGAGAAGCTCTGGTGTCGCGGTGGCGCGGGTTGGCTCCGGAGGTCCTGTTTTCACCGGGGTTTCTCAGTTCTTAAAGGATGATGATCCGGGGAAGTTTTGGCCGAGCCTATGGCGTCCTAGGTAGGTGGTTGCGCGAGGTCAACGTGAGCTGTGGGGGAAGGCGTCTCGGCAAACCTTGTCTGGTTCGCGGGTCCCCCTCGCGAGGTAGGAGAAGACGTGTTTGGAGAATGAGAGGAAAAAAAACGACGGCCGAGATCCGACCGAGAGAGATCAGAAGGCCGAGAAGAAATGAGCATTTTAAAACACATCAACGACCGGGATCTTCCTAGGCGAGATCGGACGGTCAAGGAGAAATCACGGGGGAGAAGATCCATGCGGGATCGGGATGGCCTGGGTTACATATTTAAAAAAAAAACAGTTTTAATAAATGTTAAAAATATACTACTTTGCAATATATATTTATATAACCGGTACATTATAATTTGGAATTTGTATAAAACATAATAAGTACTTTTAACTCATAGTTTTCAAATCCAAAATCCCATTTTAGTTTAAGCAGACAAATGATACTATTTAATATAACTATTATTTTCTTTAAAAAAAATACATATATTTTTAATACAACACTTTTATAACTACTAGGATCTTATAACCATTAAAATCCTATTTATAACTTACTTCACTTGTTGATTTATACAATTATGTTTAAAAGACCTATAGTTTTTCTCTAATTCAAAACACATTTTTTTTAGAGATCTGAAAAAAAATACATTTTTCAATTATTGTTGATACCCCATTCGACACATTTTAAAATACCATGTTTTCCACCATATAAATATCATCATGATCAAAATAGATTCATTTACAAGAATAATATTTTATTTTAATAATTAAAGATATAACTCTAATATTTTGTACTTATTAAAATATCAAAATACCATAATATTATAAAAGCGTAATAAAGACCAAATTTTATAAAAAGATGCACTTTGTCCCTTGGAACCCAACGGTAAAAAAAACGGTCATATTCCTTTTAGAGGTCCATTATAAAAGCAAGGGGGTAGGATGTTTTATATTTTTCAAAACACCGGACCCTTGGCGGATGGCTCTCCTCATACCTCTGGTGCTGAGTGCGTGCGCGGTGATTCTGGCGGTTATACTTTTCACACTGATGGACCCTGAAGACGACGACTATCCGACTGCCCGTGTTGTGGTTCTTTGTAGTCTTGCTGTGGCCGTTTTTGGTCTTGTGCAGGGTACTTTCAATTAGATGGGTCTTGTTGTAATGTATCTTTTAAATATATAACAGTTTATCGTATTCTTCATGTTTGATTTCTACTCGAATTCTTTATCAGTACACAAACCATAAAAAGGAATAAACAAGAGACATCATTAACAAGCACAACATTGTTTACTTGAACCAGTTTATAAAAACTGGGGTGTTACATCTATAGTGGATGGTAAGTATACCTTTCACCATGTCATTATTGCACCCCTCATCAGAAATAGTGATCAGATAACATTTCCCCTTTCCCAATGGATTAATATGTTTTTGAAATGAATAATCATCATTAACCCTTTGATTTAGGAATTGGATAGAATAATATCATTTATCCTTACACTTGGATAACTAATGTCAGGTAGGTGAAGTCTATGAATTTTTCACTCGATTCACATCACTACCTAACTTCTTCCATCAATTATGCAATCAATTTACCAATGACCATCCCTGACACAAATAAAACTTTTACTAGTCCCTGAATTTAATTTCCTCCATGATTTTTCGTCACTTTTTGGATAAAGGAAATAATTTCTTCTTCTCTCTTTAGTTATTATATTTTACTTTGAAATACATATTTATTTATTTTTTAAAACCATGAGATTTATTTGTAACACAAACCCCCATTTTCAACTTGATATCACATCAAAAAATATCTTCAAATAGAGTGATATTTTTTATGGATTAAAACCTTTGGGGACATGTTTTTAAGCCACTGAATAATTGAATCAACCTTACTATCTAGTTAGATGGTCATACAGTAATATTTCCTCACAGGTCTTGAAAAATGTTCCCCATTAATTCCAATGGATTAATCATAATTGTTTCTAATCTCAAGGAATTCCATCCCTATATTCATAAAGACAGTTAGAGTAATGTACTTATTATAAAATAAGTTCTTGAATTCAACCCAATATATAAAGTAAATTTCATCCTAGTTACCACAGATCCTTGATGAGATTCTACTTTTTACCCACTTAACCTTCCAAATTGTTGAAATCAAAAATGAATATTTCATTTTATTAACACTGGAGAACGAAAAAAAAATCAATATAAGTAATCCATTTTGTAGTGACTAGTCAATCACATGACCTAATAAAATAATGTGGAAGTTTCCTTATGATGGAATCAATAGAATGATATTACCTACTTCGTTATTTTGGATGTACAACATGATTCATAGCTTGAGAATGTTGTGTGAGCATAATAATGAGATTTTTTAGTCCAGTTCAAATAACATTTTTTTACCATGAGAAAATTATTGTATTGTCCATCAAATTTAGAAATAACTTTGTTATTTTGGTTTCAAGACATTGGCTTAAAAGATATAACATATTATAAGAAACAACAATCACAGTAGGGAACCAGATAATCATGAAATATTACATTTAGGATGTCTAAATCATTACATATTCATCCTTAATATCTGACAACATTGGTTTATTATAGGTAATTCATAGTCATAATCTATATAAATCCTTCATGATGGATCATAAAGAGTTTGTGAATTCCCAAACCACGTCCCATTGGATTGTGAAACATGGTGTTTATAAAGTTCCAGTGTCATGCATCAGTTCCTGATGGATTCTATATCAATACGGTGTTTTGGGTTGTTACTCCTATGTTTATATATTCCAAAACCACATCCACTTATAGTATCTTGAAATAGATTTCTTTGTTGACAAATACTCTTCCAATCGATTACCATTATTTAAGTACATTTTCCAATACATTGAATCATCCTTATACTAAACCTTAAATAGGTTTTTAGGTATCTCACTAAAGTTCTCTCATCCTAGATTTTAAAGGTTTGCTATAACTAAACATTGTTTTCAAATATGGTGACATATTCTTAATATTCATTTAAATTACATAATTATTAGTGAATATTCATCAAATTATAAAAACACATGTCTGCAGACTATAATAGTTTAGAGACATTAGAATATTGGAAACATAAACACTAGTACATAGGTGAGATACACCATCTCATACTATGTTTTTCACAACTAGAACCCTTATTAGACATGTCACACATAATATGTATATTCATAATATATAGAAAGAAATAATAATAAATAGTGATATAATTTTACCAGTATGGGTAATCAAGGGATATACATAACAATAAAATAAACATAAGTGTATTATAATATGCAAAAATCATTTCAAAACCATACCCTTCATTTCAATTATCATAGTATTTTGTCACGGAATAATGAGAGACTATCTATAAGACATGAATCATAATGGAATCAAATAAGATGATTTATGTATTCATAATAATAAAATAATACATGGTTGTTTTGACATACTCATATGTATATAAAATTATTTCTATTTTAGGTTGGTATGAGATTCAAGACCATCATTTTTTTCATTCTATAAAATTAAAAATGAAAATTCCATTCCAAATTATCTATAAAATTCAAATAGAAATTGGTTGGAAAATAATATGAAGATTACCTTTTAAAAATTGTAAAAATAAAAACATCGATAAAACTATATTTTGAGAAAAATAAGAGAGTTATATTCTTTTTGAATTTTTTTTAGAAGAACGTGATTTTTGAAGAAAACTGAGTTCTGACTGAAGAGATAAATAAAGTCGGATTTTCATACAGACATTATGCTACTAATTTTTAGTACCAATGAGTAGAAATATGTTAATTTAAGTTGATGATATCATTAATAAAAAAAGAATATAATTTTTGATAATTTTTTATAGTTGTATCTTGAGATTTCAATATTTAACACTTAATCATAAACAATCATTATAAATTATGATATTTTAACGTAAAATCATTACTTATTTGGAAAAATTGGGTAATAATTACCAAGAAGGATTAATATAAAATGGAATATGATGTGTATTGAGGATTAATAAATTCATGATAATACATGTTAAAGGGTATGTATATATTCCTCAAAAAAAATATAGGTTCATAACATAACACGCGCCTCAAATATTAAAAATTGAGACAAACTTCCCTTACCATATGTATTAACTTCAATTAGACTCCTTAGTACCTCCTATATAATAAATTTAATTATATAATAAATCTATTATATTACCATATTCATATATATCATATTATATTATAAAATATTATGACCTTTTTTTACTCTTTTTTTAACAATTCCATGTTAATGTTTCCTTTCAGGTAACAAACACATTATTTTTCAAATATGTTTTGATTTATAATATTTTTGTCCCTCTTAAATATATAATGGATAAATAATTTAATAATTTTAAAAATGATATAAATATCAAAGATACTCATAATTAATTTATATATATAAATCTTTAATGTTTTTTTAATAGTAATTAAATACACCTTTTTTGGATATGATAGCTGGTACATACACATGGACATTGTTTTCCCTTATTTTCTGGATTGAACAAAGGAAAATAAAATGATATAAATAAAAATTCCATAATCATAGTTATTTAATATACATAAAATTTTACTTATTATGAACATACTTAATACATTCCTTACAAATCTTGAACAAATAACATCATTTTTTGAGGTGGTAGTTTGTCATACACATGAATTACATTTTCATATTCCCAAAAAAATTGAAGCATGAACATATGATTCATGTAAAAATTAATGAATCCTAAAAAATAATAAACATCACATATATGATATATATATATTTATATAATAATTCCATCATTTTGAACATCCTTGATATATGGTAATGGAAAAAACAAAAGACATCGGTTTGTTAGGGGGTAGTACCCCATACATACGAATGATGATTTCATTACCCATTTGATAGAATTGGAGATGGTTGTATGTCATTAAATTAAAATAAGAAAATCTCATTCTTTCGATGTCACATAGATTATTATATTGGAATAATATAATAAAATTGAAGGGGTTTGATTATGAAATAAAAAATAGGCGCACGTTGATGAACATTGCCTCTTCTTCAGGTATCCTCATTATAATTTTACAGAAAAGTATTAATATGATTTATTTCTACCTAAAATAAGGATCTTAATATGTGGGGATAAATTTTGTGATGTTATTAGCTTAGTTCTCATCCAATAAAATGGGGTTTTATGTTTTTAAGAATAGAGGAGAGTGGTTGTCCTTTTATAAATGGGGGATGGGATACCCTTTGTATTTATGAAAAAAATATGTGATCCTAAATTTTTCATATTTATGAACTATCCAATTTTGGAAATTATATTACCATGGAGGATTAATGTTTAATATAGTTCAATAAAACATTTATTAACAATGGTATTCAAAAATTTAACCGTTATTATTTACATTTAAACCCACGGTAATCCCAATTTTATCATAACTATGGTGAATAATTTTTAATGATTTCACTATTCATTTTGGATAAAAAATTGAGTTTCTCTTAATTGAAAGTATAAATTATTCAGTTTCCAAAATTTAATTAATTTATAAAAATTACAATCACATTAGTGGAATAATTAAATTGAAAATAGACACCATAATTTTGATGTGAAAGTTGGTTTTTGAGGTGAAAATGATCAAAAGTTTATAATGTTTTCATATCCAATTTCAATATTAAGATAATTAAAATAACTGAAATTTGAGTAATAGATGTATAATTGAAATAAATATGTTTAAAAAAAATTAAAATTATACGTAATCTTTATAAAAATATTAAATAGAATGTTAGTTTTTAATTAAAATTCATTATTTTTCACTATTAATTAAAAAATGAATTTTTTTCAAAATAATAATAAAAAATAAACCAAATTAAATTATGACAGAATTAATTAAAAAATTAATTTTATTTAAAAATAATTATTTTATAAATGTTTCAAAAAATTATTTTTTCATTGATCATAAAAATTATAAAAAAATTGACAAAATGATATTTTAGAAACTAATTGAGACTTGAACAAAGCTTATGTACATTTTTATGAATATATTTAATTTATTAAAAAAATTATAATTAATATTTAAAAATTAGTTAATACTATGCATATCAGAAATTGTAATATCTATGTTATAATGGTGTTGTTTAAATAAATTAATTTATAATATATCCCTAGTTTGTTAATACTCAGGGTTGCGTATAACACAAGCTAAGAAAGGGTTGCATGTATCCTATACAAAACATGGTGTTCTGTAAAATTCAATCCATCAATGACAAAAAATTAATTGAAAAAAATCATAAATACTCATGGTGTTATACATAGTTACCGTAATGACATCAGAATTCCATCATTTGTATATCCTAATTATCCACTCATAGGTAGTGATATCCTAATATGATGTCAATATTTGAGAACTATCTCTCCCTTATCAGTTGGATAAAGATATCATGTATCCTTGATAGTGGATATAAATTCATGAATGTCACATGGTTTAGGTGATAGTAATCTACACAAATCCTAAAGATCCCATCCTCCTTCTTGTATGAAAACATTGGGGCTACCTTAGGTGACACCCTATGTCTAATAAAGAACTTCATCTACAAATCCTCTAGATTCACTTTCCTCTAAAAAATATCTATGGGACATATCTGATATGCTGGAAGACATATCAATCTCATACATGGGTGAAATTATTTATAGATTTCAATCTTATAGTGGTGATGTAATCCTAGTACATCTTCAAGAAGTATGTCCCCATAATATACCACCAATGTAGGTAACTAATCTATCTTAACATCAATCATTCCAAGGGAAATACTAAACAGTCGTTGATGGATTGACTGTATCACCACGAGAACTGAAATAAAATTCTATACCTAAATAAAATTCTAACTAATGATGGAAAACCAAGAGATATCGATGTTGGAACACAATTTCATCTACATATAACAATAGGTATGTGCATTCACTAAAAAGTTTATGTCTATAAACATGATGATGACATAAGACCTCACCACTACAATGAATCAATCCCGTTATAATATATCTTATCTAGGTGTATAATTACCAAATATTATCATAGATATATATCACATTAATTTATATTAATATCTAATAAATATCATGAACACACCCCTAAGGATCATAGGCATGAAGTTCATTTTGAGACAAGAAACACAGTCATAATATTTCATAAAATATTCTAAACATATCCCACAATTATCTCCCCACATAATATTCTTCTTATAAATAACCTATTTAAAACATGTCTACATAAACTAAGAAAATAAACTGAGAAATACATTTGAAAAACATACATTTCATTTCATGTATCAAATACTTATATCACGGAATAAATCCTGGAATTTTATAAGACGTGAATCATAATAGAATAAAATAACATGATCCATGATAACATAAAATTGGTATAATAAATTGAGCTTTTGAATACACATAATCATAATTGTATTATCATTCAATGATCCTTGTAAAAATAATAATAGTGGAATGGGTTCACTCTCCAAACCATCTTAGAAGTTAAGGTTCACCCCCAATACTATTATAGTTTAAAATGACCATTACTAAACTTGGATGACTTCCCATTATAGTCTTTTATATCTCACAAGATTTAAATAATTACCCAACTAATTAGAGGAAGATATATGCCCCACAATCACATAATGAAAATCATACAAATGTGTGGAAAAAAGATTACAATAAATTCATCATATCTAAACCCATGAAAAATGGCTTTTGAAATTGATTCTTCATAAAATAACTTGTGAAAATGAAACAGGTTTTATAATAATTTCACCATTTCCTTAAGAAAAAAAAATAGAAAAAGAATATAGGTCCATAAAAATTTGTCATTGTATAACCCATAGATGAAAAATTGATTTCATCAATATATTTTCATCATAAACATAAAACATTCAATAATGGAAAAAGAATTGTATCTTTGGGTCATATCGACAATCAAAAATTAGATACATCCAATGAGTTCAACTTAAATGGAAAATTATTTTTAAGGATAAATCACTTAGACAGTTTCAGGATGGAAATAAAATTTTTAATCTGAAAAACAATTTTTAATCCATGAATCATTTTAAATATTATTTTCATTTAAAATATCCTTTGGAAAAATAGAAAATAAAGTTCAAGAAATAAAAAATTTCATGAGGAAAATAAAATTTATATGAAAAACAAAAAATTGAACTAAAATTTCATAAAATGTTTTGGAAAACCATTTCATTTAAAAAACATTTGATACACATAATTTATTCATTATAAAATTTATTGGTTATGATGGCGACAAATTCTTTACACATTAAAATAAATCTTTGTTTCATATTTTAATGAACACCAAACATTCCTTGTTTGTAAATGACATGTAGATTGTATTCATTATTTTTAAAAAGTAATAAATGGGTAAATTTTCCATAAAAATAAGTTAAATAATGTTAAAATCATTTTTATGAAATTTTCCAAAAAACATGGAATTGGAAGAAAAACTGGTTGCCGAGTAAATAAAAAAGTAAAGATTATTTTTCTTTACATTACTCTTTTTAACTATTGATTACATAAAATGAGGAAAATGAATGTTGAATGTGTATTATCTTGGAATAAATATAGGGGAATTAAATTAGTGCTTTTCATGAGATATGGATAAATAATATTTCATTATTGGAAGCAACAACATAAACAATCCCAATAAATGATGAGATTGTATCATAAAGACATTACCACTTTTTAACATTGAATCATAATTACCATTAAGTAATAACATTAAATGATAATTAAATTATCATTAATATAATTATATTAATGATATAACATCTCAATTATTCATCATATATACCTTATAAAATAATATAGGTTCATAACCTAACATATGTCTCAAAGAATGAAAATTTGAATAGAAATTTCTTTAATCATTGGTATATTTTAAACTCTATGCCCCAAAAAAGAGAGATTGTAAAATTAATATGTAAATATAATAACTTTTTTGATAAAAATAATAATAAATTATTCATGCATATTATATACACCACATAAAATAAAAATGAGGGGAAAATGTAAATTGTCTCACTAAAAATAAAAGTGGGAATGAAATCCCTTACCATAAGACTCGACATCCGTCATACATGTTTGAACCTAAAATAAAATAAATATATTTTTATTTTAAATCTATTATATAAACATACTCATATTTACCAAACAATATATTATTTACTTTTTAATTTTAATTAAATATTATTTAACAATTCCTTATCATAATTACTTTTCAGGTAGTAACTTGTTCACTTTTCACGTATGTTTTGGTTTCTTATTTTCATTCAATTACATTGATCATGATTTTAAAAGTTCCATAACATAAAAAATTAAATAAATATAATATATATTCTTCATATATATATTTATAGTAATCCATTAATATTTTATATAAGAAATTAAATACACCATTAATAGTGATGGTAGACTATACATATTTTTGTATGATATTTCCATTTTCATAAATGATGAATTGAAATAAAGGGAAATAATATATTATCATTACTGAATAATTTTAATTGTAGATATATATATATCATATATTAACTAAATTAACCATAATTATATTCCTTGAAAGGAATTAGTGAAAAACAAATCACATTGCTTCATGAGGTGGTGGTATATGATAAACATGAATGACGTTATCGTATCCCTCATGAAATATAATGTTATACTGTATATGTAATATAATATTTAATGATTTATAATTATTTTAAATATATAAAATATATTCATTTAATCTATTATTATTATAATAAATGTAAAATAGAATTAAAAAACACATCACATTGGTTTACAAGACGTAGTTTGTCGTACATATAACCGACATTATTTTTTCCCAATGTCAATAGAGGTAATATGGTAGATGTGGTATTATAATTAGAAAGATACAATATAATCATAAATATAATATATGGACATTTAGTTCATTATTATAACCATATGAGAGTGGTGGTGGTGGAAAATGAATAAAATCGGTTGGTGACGTTGTAGTCAGTTGTACACACTAATGACAATTTTTATAACCCATTTAATTAAAGAGGATAATAATTTAGGTTATTAAATTTAAAAATAAACATATAATTTAATTTCATAATCTTTTTTATTATATCAATTTGGTTTAATAATAAATCTGTGATGTTGAGAAAGAAATAGCATGAAATTCTAGGTTATGGATGATATATCTTTTTAATACAACTTCGTATGGTTTCCATGTGAAGGATTATTAGGTTGAGGTTACCAAAAAAATACAGATTAAAAGATGAGAGAAATGATGTAGTATTTTATTTGGTATTTTTTTTATTAAAATAGTTGGTTTCACAATTTTGAAATGAAGGGGATATGGGGTGTCCTTTTATATGTGATGTGAGTGCACATTTGAAATTTGTAAAAAGGAAAATTCATACCCATATTTTTTTATGAAAAAAGAATAAATAATTAGATAATAAAATTCTATAGGTTATATGGTATAAAAATTTAAATACCATTAGTTTTGGAAAAGTTTCTTTCTCACTTTACTCCTTTTTATTTTAGTTTAAACCCTAGTAAATCCATTTCAACCAGGACTCTAGTAAATAATTTTTAATGTTTATTAAATTTGTAGTTGAAAAAAATTATGTGACCATAATATAAAATATAAATTATTATTATTATAAATATGAAATACATTTTTTCAAATTCAATTCATATAAGTGGAATAAATTAATTTAAAATAAAAACCATAGATTCCAAAGAAAAGATGTTTTTCCAATAGAAAATATTCATATGTATATCGAACATTATATCAAAATTAAATATGAAAATTATTATAATGCAATAAATTGGATTAATATATACATAATTTATGTAATTTTAATTTTTTACCCATCATAAGTAATTAAATATTTCCAAAATTATTAAAATAAATGACAAATCTAAATAAAAACATGTATTTTATTGTTCTATTCATCAAAAAATATATATACTTAGAAAATTATTAGAAATTAAACCAAGGATAATTTTGATATGATGACTCCCAATATAATTATAAATTTTCAAAATAATGCTTCAAAAAAAATATTAAAATATTTTAAAAATATCAAAACAAGATGTCATAAATCTGTTTTTTAGAAAAAATTGTTTTTATGCATAAAATTGGATTTATTATTATCTAATGATTATAAAACACATAATATGAATTTTCAATTTTTTATCTCATATATAATATATAAGTTTCACTAAAATAATTCAACTACAGATATTTATTTAATATATTAAGGTAAGATATAATTGTGTGTAGAAAAATATTTTCTTCATAAGAATGTTTTCTTTATTCTTAAATAGTTCATATTTATATTTTTAATATATTGTTTACCAAAAAATAAATTTATTTTAATTTTTAATCCATATATTTTTATAATTTAGTTTGTCTTATTTATACCCTCTTTTTCAACATATAGGTGAAAAGAATCATATAAAATGATAATATATTTCTAGAATGTCACATTTCAATTAAAATTGGCATGGCGTATAATGAAAGATAAAATCATTGTGCCATGTTATGAAAAAATATCAAAATATAAAAAAAAAAATTGAAAAAACATATATAAAAAATATTTAGGTGTTACATAATACCCCCATATAAACATAATTTATACATAAAAATTTTTCACACAATTACAAACAAATGTGGATACTTATACATCATTACAACATGAGGTTATCATGCAACATAATCACGCTCCTGGTTTCACAAAAAAACTAAGACTATATGAGTGGAAATATTTCATAGATATTTCTCTATATTATATAGAATCCCAAAATATTTTTCCTTATAAGAAATATCATTCTCAAGTGGAAATACCTATGAGGTCTATACATGTGAAGTATCTGGTATGTACTCACTCAGTAAAAATACATGGACCCAAGTTTTGGTGGAAGTGAAAATCAATAACCCAATGTCAAAATATGATCAAGAAATTAAAAAGGACTAATATATATAGGGATAATCATTCCTTTATATCATAAAAACAATTTCATCTATTCATAGTGCTTTGATCTACATACACATTATAAGTTACCCAATAAAAGGAATATTCATAATAAAATTTTCTTTCTTGATAAACTATAATAATCATAAAATCTATATATAATTCCCTCAAAGTCTAAATATTTACTAAAACCATGATGGAGAGATAATCTTATCCAATAACAACTAAACATCAACTTAATTAATTCCATTAATAGTTAATGTTAAGGCCCCACAAAAATATGCCTAACCAAAATTAAATTCCAAATATTACAACGATTTGATCTCATATCCTTCCATGATCAAATTAAAAATAATATTAATGACCCATAAAGTCACTTACCAAAATGTATATACCATAATAATTTTTAAAAGAAACAATAAAACCATATATGATTCATAAATATAATTCATCTTTATTCATTACATAAGCTAATATCCGAGTCAAACCAATTCCATTAGAAATTTGGGTTCATCCTTTCCCTCATATATGATCGTTTTTATATTGTGAATATAAACTGTGATTTACTTAGTACAAAATCTATTTAGAGAGATATAATAACATGACATTTCACAGAAATATTCACAAAAATGTTTTTAATAGAGATCATTATAACAAAAATCCAATATTAAATTACCCATTATAGAGTGCCCCAATTATAATGATTCCCTTTAGTTGTGAATATTTTATAATATTTCCCCTTAAACAATGACTTAAATGGTTATTGTGGATGATCATCACCATTCGCCCTCTTATTTGGTCATTGATTTTTATAATTCATAATGTCATTTCATTTGGAAATATAGAGTGTGGATGGTTTATTTTTTGAGCTCTCTCTCCCTTAATTTCTTGAATTTAAAATTTAAATCACTTTTACATTTTTTTATAGATGTATAAACCACCCTCACCTATAAAATTTTCTTTTTCCTTTTATAAATTTTCTTGAGTTTTTCTTCCCACATTTCTATAATGTAGATGACTAAAATATCAATCAAAAACATGATTTATTTGAGTTATCAGGAGTCTATATCATCACATTCTTATAAAACCCATTATAATGGTGGGGATATCTAATTTCAATTTCTACCATTACTGGAAATAAAATTAAATATTCATATGAACTAAATTATATTATTAACAAGGCCTTCCAATGACATGGTTTTGGGCCACCATATAATTGATCAATTATTATTTCATTTATAATGATTAAACAGGAATCATACATTAGAATTAAATTAAAATTAACATCATAGGTATCATTAGATTCATCTTCCTTCTATATATTCTTAAGTAATTACTCATCTATAAGTGTATATAGAATAAGAGAAAAATAATTACTAAAAAATACCAACTAAAACTCTTCCCATTTTATAGATGAATTTATTATTTTTCCCTCATGTTCTTAAATAGATTCCACCTATAATATTTTGATCCTTCCAAACAAAAAAGATCGAAAATGGATTTTTCAAGATTAGAAAAATGATAAGGGGGAAATATATTTTTAGTTATACTGATCCATTTCTCATCACCTAGGTGACTAGTAGGGCCACTACTGCAAGGTGGATGTTTCCTCATGAATGAATCAATAAAAATTTATTCCCTATATTGATTATTTTTATGTTCATCATGATTCATATTTGGAGAATTTTTTATGATAATAACAAGAAGATATTTCAACAGATCACTGAAAACATTTTGTTTCCTTGGAGGAAAATCATTTCTTTTTCCATCACACATTGCATTATTAATCTTTTTTTGGGCTCCATGCATTGACTAAAAGCATAAATCATAGTGTGAGAAAGAGTAAACATATATGAAAACCACATGATCTTGAAAAATAATTTATTGGATGTTTAAATCATGGATACTTATTTCTAATCAATGACACCATAGGATTATACAAGGCCCTACATAGTCATAGTTTATTTAAATCCTTTATGATGTTTTATAAAGTGTTTTTGAATTTCCAATGCATATCCCCCAGGATTGTTAAACTAGGTGTTTAGTAAAGAATATTATCATACACCACGTGATGATCAAGGCCAAGTAAATATTTCTTTATTAAATTTATTACCCAAAGATATAATTTTTTCACATCCACATCCACATTTTGTATTTATACAATGATGTAATTTCTTAGAAACTAATCACCCAATCATTTACCAATGTTATATGAAATTTTCCCATAATTTGACTCATCCATTTATGTATCCTTTGATTTATTACAAGACACGCATTAAGTAATATCCCTAGGGAACATAATAAAGATATCTGATCATCGTTTCTGATAGTTAACAAAACCTATCCTCTAATTCCAACTATTGTAAACCATGATTTCCATTGATAGATATCACAGAATTGCAGATGAATATTAAACACATTTTGTAAAAAAATTCTAGAAGATCATAAAGGTACCTTTAATTTAGAAACATAAACCTAATATTATTATTATTTTAATTTTATTCAGAATCTATCACAATGATCTTCCTACATATTACTCTTCAGAGACATTACTAACCTAAAACCATTAATCATATCTTAATGAAAGGAAACGTAAGAAAGGTTAATTTTGGATACTCTGTAAGGGTAAAATAGGGAGATATCAACATCTCATGAGTGCAAGGTTTTGAGAACATGAGAATAACATTTGAAAACTATACCATACATATCATAGAAAATAAAATTATGTTATATGATAAATCATGGCATTCATAAGACAAGAATCATAACCCAATCAATGAAAATGATCTATTGTAATATATAATTCAAATATTATATATATTTATGGAATATAGAAATATATACTAAATAATTTACATAGTAGTCAAGGATTGTTTCCAAATCTATCATAGCAGAATTGGTTCACTCGCTTAACCATCACAGTTGTCACAGTTTACTCTAAAGACTATTGTATTTAACAAATCCCCTTACAGAATGGGGTTAACTACACATTCCATCCATATTTATCTCTATATATATCACACATTACCTAATACATTTTAGAGATATATAGGTCTCAATAATCATATAATGAAAACAATGTATATGTGTGTCTCAAAATCATAATATATTCATCATATGAAAACCAATTAATTAAAATATGTTCCATAAAAATTTCACCATATCATATCCCCTGGGAGATAAATAGGTTTCATAATAATTTAATCATTTCATCCTAGTATATACATAGGATAAAGATGTTATTTTCATAAAATATTTATCATCGTATAACCCGTGGAAGATAAACAGTTTTCTCAAAATTCATGGAATCGTAAACATAAACCATTTAGGTAAAGAAAAAAAATAAAATTCATCGATCATATATGTAAAATATTTTTTACCAACTATCGGGAAATCTAATTTTCATTAACTCTTATCCTATTCAATTTGGTGTATCTTGGGAATCCCATGTATGAAGATAATATTATAAGGGAAAATACCTAACATTCAGGGTTATTTTTTGAATTAATATAGGATGGGTATAAATATATCAACGGTTTTATAATGTTACCTCTATGTTTAGAGGACATAAAATTTTCTTTTAGTTTTCGTGTAAGAATATGCAGTGTTTGCAGTCTACAGGACAAATAAATAATGTTTAATAAGAGTAAAACATTTGTATGACTTGTAGGTAAGATGACATGAAATTGGTACAAAACCTGGAGAGTACATGTTGTATAAATTTTACACAATATGTAATAATAAGAGATCAGTTTTAAAGAAAGATTATTTTTTCAGAATACATGATCCCTATGGATTTATCCACATTTAAGTTGATTACACACTACGTAAATATCACAGTAATAGATTTTAGGTTGTTGGTTATCTTAATTTTATTTCCCTCATCCACATCTCATTTATCTATCAATGGAGAAGGCTTCATTGGGAATTTTTTATGTCTCTTCTCTATTTAGATTTACCCATTTAGTAATTGATCATCATGGAAGTTGGTTTTCCTATATTAAGGTGAGTGATTGTTTCTTCTTCTTTGTTACATTAATCATGGTGGCAGTGTTTTGATGTGTTATGGGATCTATTTACCAATACTGATGTTTATTCAAGTTTCGTTATAGATCTGTTATGTGATCTTATTCTAGGGGTTGTTCCCCTGTTAGTTGTGGTGCAACATTTTTTCATTCCTGATGTATGTGTTTTTTCATATTCTCTGAAAATACATTACATTAGTTGAATTAATTATAATATGTCTTGGTTGATTTGTTGTAATTTTTTTTTCTTTGTTGGATTTTCTTTTTGGATGATCATTTTTGGGCTTGTGCGACAACAAGTTTTGAGGAAGGTGGTTCTATCTCTAGTATGTTTTGGTGAACTAAATTTATCTTATTTTGTTAAATATTTTTATAAAATGAAAAAGAATAATATGAATGAATTTATTTGTTTGTGCGGAACAGCGTTTTAATACAAGATGTTTTCCATTACTTTTGGTAAATGGAAAATTGTTTTCAAATCATTGTAAAATGTTTTTAAAAAATTAAAATATTAAACTTGATTTGATGAATTAATTTGGGAAATATAGAACATGTGAAGACTTGGTTAAATAGGTGAAAGGTATATTAATAGGTATCATCCATTTTCAGGGGTTTTCTCAGGGGTCCTTCTTCTACTCTATAGGTTTGTTGTTCTAGGGACATGTTAGTCCTATTAGGGGGTTCAATTTCTAGGGTATTCCTCTTCCCTATATGCATAATGAATATGACTAGTGGCTTGTTTAATATATGACTATCTATGATAAGTACTATTTTCCTAGATATGAGGACCTAGTGTGATCATTGACATGATGTTAGTTGTGTTTCTTGGTCAATTGGAAATTTTGTCTTTGGTTTGATCTATTTTTTGTACATCCAAAGATATAATATGATAAATGATACATTATTTGTATTTTTTGACGTGATAAATATAATTATATATAAGGATACAAAATGATATCACAATTATTTCTATGATTTATTTGGAAATAGTGAAAAGAAGAAACATAAAATTATTTTCAATGATTTTGATATAAAAAATGTTAAACTATTTTAATTAATTTTTTATTTAATGTTGAGAATGGTTTTATTATTATTCTGAGACATGGTATGTAACACTTGGGTGAGATCCTTTTAATCATGTTATCTCAAACCCTTTGTACATCCTCAACGGTTTGTAGACCTAGTTATGTCTTCTGATATAGGGAATAGAAATGCATTGTATTGAGGTAGAGAGGTTTTCTTCTAGCTGACATGAGTATATGGTTGTGAGATAGTGGGGGTTTTCCCACACTATCACATGAAGTAGGTTTTTTGAATTTTAGGTAGTTATTTGTGGTTGGACATGTACATAGTGATTTTTTCTTATATTGGGTCATTTGTTTTCTACTATTTTGTTTTATTTGAGGAATATATTTATCTTTTCCACTATTGTCTCATTTATGTATATGTTATCCAAGTAATTACTTTAGGTTGGGAGAAACTGTTCCCTATATTTTTTTTCTTAATTCCAAGGTGATATACGTCAGCCCATGGGGATCCAGATGACCCTTTGGGTATGTGGCATATTGAGTCAGGTAATCGTTTTAGAGTTATTTGGGTTAGTTCATAAAATAATGGAATCATAGGTGTCCATTCTTCATTATACATTGACTGTTGATATGAGGTAGACTGTAGATAAGATTTTAGATACCTGAGAGGTATATTTTTGTGAGTTCCTAGCACACACTTTCTTAAATGAGACTCTAGTTATCATTGTATGTTGACATTTATGTCTACTTTTTTGAGTTCTTGGTGTTGATCATAGTTTTTTAATGTGGGTTTCCTATGATTAACTGAAATTTTAATTTTTTTTAATCATTTATTCTACCTAAGTGTGTAGTAGTATACTTCTGAGATTTGTTCCACAAGTTCCTCAGGAGGATGCAGCTGATGTTCCAAAATGGTATCCCCTGATGGAACAAAAATTTATTGATGCTATTATGAGAACAGTCCATGGTTTTGTCCATAAGATTTCATAAGCTCCAAGAAATTTAGTTGAGGAATATCCACAATCTATAGGGGAAGGTGATAAATCAAAGGAGTTCTTACATGAGAAACGATAATCCTATAAAGTTATAAATAAACCTCATGTGTCATAAGAGTATCTTGAAAAGATCAATAAAATTATTGACTTCTGTAACACACATCATAATATAAAATTAATGTTTTCATGACATACACATAAGTAACTTAATAAGAGTTTTTAGGGTTCCATGATACATGAAGATAAGCAAGTGTGTTTGGACTGGAAGGGTTTCAAGACTCTTTTCATCCATCAAATTTGGCCAGTGTCACTAATGATGGTTATGTTTCTAGAGTTCCCCTCATTGGATTAAGAAGTTCATTTGTTGTAAACATACAAAAATTAATATTCATATATGGTCTATTTTTAAGAAGTGGTTATAAATAATTACCAGCTAATTGGTTAGATGTGACTATAGAGTTTGTTACCGATTATTAGATCATAAGTATTTTTTATTAATCTTTCAACATATAGAGAGATATTAGATTTGGATATGATGTAAGCATTTAATGTAGCATGTAAGGTTGGATGTTTTTCCCCTTCTCTTACACATAGTAGAAAATACAGTGGTGTGCCATTAGAAAAGATAATGTTGTAGGATCATCACATGAGTATTGGAGGTGGTTCCTAGTAGCATGCCCCTTTGGTAGATCCTATTATAGTAAGTGGTGTAGATCTGACATTCTATCAGAATTGAATGTTCATAATCACATGGAGTTTTATTAGTTCAACAACAAATAATTTTAACCATAATTCATATTATGGTAATCTATAGAGTATCTGTCAAACTAGGTATACTCCTCAGTATAGTTAGGGATGATCAGCTCTAAAGAATACTATGGTGCAGTATGATGCTTCAAAAATTAGAATGATCTAGCTATAGGCCTCTCTACTAATGAAACATCACATTGTAGATAATTTTCCCACATTTTAAGATCTGAGTATTACTATAATGTGGGTTACCAGCATTATTAAATCCTCAGTATCAATTTCATTATTAGATAGTGGATCTTCCCACTCACTCAAATATGGAGTACTTATTAATATTCTAATACATCTAATGGAACTCACATCATTTATTATGGTGTAAAAAAACCACTTAGGGATGATTAAGGAGAAGTGATTTATGTGTCCTTGTGTTTTATCTATAGTAGACGCAGAGTTAGTCTGAGATTTTTTAATTATCAATATAGATTTTATTTGAAATCATCTTTGGGATAGATTGTCTTGATTTTCATTGAGATGATGTTTATTTTAATCATTAGCATGTCTTGTTTATTATGAATTATGGGAGCTCATTGGTGTTTCTAGGAGTGTGAGATCTAAGGTATCATCATGCATAACCTTTTTACAATGTTATGATGAGTTTTTTATATGATGTTGCAATTGATCCCAATGATATTTCCTCTATTTTTGTTTATTATATTCCTAATTTATTCAATGATTATTTATCAGGGAATAATACATTGAGGGATGCTTAGTTTAAAAATGAACTAGTTCAAATTATTTAGTTGATATTGATACCTTCTTTTCCTATGAAAGAAGTGGAGAAAATAGATATCAATATTTAATTGTATGATCTATTGAAAAAGGGAATTTTTAGCCCAAATATTTCCCCTAGGGTTGTGCCAATGCTATTTTACAAGAAAAAGTATGGGACAATGTGATTTTATTTGGACTGTCAGATGTTGATAAATAATATATTTATGAAATACTATAATTTTCCTTGATTGGAAGATTTGTTTGATTAGTTAAGGGGGGAATCTTTTTTCAAGGATTGATCTAGTTCAGGTTATCAATATCTCACAATTTGGCAGTTTTATATGCCAATCATAGAATTTTAGAGAATTTATGTCCATTATGAATATCATTTTTTATTTTTGGTCTGACTAACAATCATGTAGTTTCAATGGATTTGATGAATCAGATATTAAATTATTATCTCAACACTTCTTTGGTTGTGTATGTAGATGAAATTTTGGGTTATTCATAATCCAGGAATAAGCACAGGTACTATATAGGTTTGTTTTTTAGATTGATGATGAGTCACCGTTTATATGGGAAGATTTTGACATGCTAGTGTTGGATTCAATTAGTTAAATTATTAGGGAATGTTATATCAGAGAATAGATTATTAGTCCATCCTGGGAAAATAATGAATTTATTGTCGAGCGAGTATCCATAGAATGTCATTGAAATTCAAAAAATCCTTGGTCTTTTAGGACACTATCAATGGTTCTTCAAGTATTAATCAATTTTAGAATCACATTTGACTACTCATATTAGGAACGAAGTGAAATTCACTTGGGGTATAATGTGCCAGTCATATTTTGATGATCTGAAAAGAATGCTCATGTCGACTCCTATTTCGATCATACATGATACTATTATATTTTTTCGGTTTTCTATGATGTTTTTAGTTAGGTTTTTGGGATGTGTTCTCATATATTTTGATCATGTGGTGTCTTGTAGTTCTTGTTAGCTTGGTCTGCATGATAATTATTTCCCCACTCATGATTTAGATCATACTAAAATTATGTATGCACTTAATTTTTGGAATCATTATCATTTTTATGGAAGTTTCATATCCATTTGTAACCATAAGATTTTATGTTATATATTTTTTTAACAAATATTTGAATCATATATAGATATTATTGGTGGAATACCTTAATATGGTTGGCATTGAAATCACTTACACCCCGAGGAAGCAGAATGTCATTAGAGAGATTCTTAATAGGAATTTTATGTCACAATAATTATTTTAATCGAAGGGATATTGAATCCTTTTAGGGTTTTTATATAAGTGGCACCTATATTTTTAGAAGTATAATTTTAATACCCAAAAAATCTAAAGTTTGAACATTGTATTCGTCATCATATATAACATGAAACACCAAGAACAAAAGGGACTATAATATCCTAAGAATTTATAATATAGTTACTATTTTAAATAAATTGAATATATTTTATATCATTCAATTAACATGATTATAATTTAGTAGGTGATATATTCAACAATAAGTTTTTCAATGGCTTTTGTTACACATAAGACCAAGTTTTAACTGAACAAGAATATATTTTTAAAATTTATTATTTAATATAATAAGATAAAATAAACTTTCCATTATGAATTTTATTAACAAACTCATTAAAATATTTATATTAATAACATATTTCATGGGTTTCAAATTAATTATAAATTAAAATAAGAGCCAACTCAAAATAAAATAAATATTTTATAAGAAAATATTCTTATGCTCACAAAGATATTTTACATTAATAAATTAAATTAATAAAAATTATTGAGTGATATTAATGTAATATAAATATTATATATTCAATTGAATATTTTTTATATATTAATACAATTTATTTTATAGGCACATCATAAGAACATACTCAATTTTACATATAAACCCCTATTTTTTATTAAGGAATTTGTACTGCCTTTTAATAGAGAACTTATTTTATATTAAATTTTTTGAACATTTATAGATTCCATGTGTCACAATAAACATTATATCTATATTGAATAAATAAAAATTAGTTTATGGTTAATTGTTTTCACTTTTCTGTTATGTTTCATTTTTTAATGAATAATGAAAATACTAAATTTTAGTTCAGAAATAATTTTTCATCTAATTTGTTTATAAAGATAAATCATAGTTTAAATTGGAATAAAAGTTTTATTAGATAAAATTGTATTTAATTAATCAAAATTTCTGTCATTTTAATCAATTTCACATTGGAATTTAATATATAAACATAGTAATCTTTCATACTGATTTATTTTAAAAAACACGCAATTTATTCAAAATAGTGGGAGTAAATTTAAATTAAATTTTGACAGTTCTTTGATTAAAATTTATAAAAATGGATTCCATGTTTGGAATCAAAAAAATTTAGAATTTATAATAAGGTAAACTTAATTATTTTCCAAAAAAATTATTGAATTTAAAAAAAATTAATTACAACGAATAAAGTCAAAATAAAAATAATAAGGAACTAAATTGCAATTTCAGTGTCCCTATTGACCTATAAATTTATTTAAAATCCATTTTATAACCATATTTAGACCCTATATTCCATTTTCTCTACTTTTGATCATTATTGGATCCAGTTTCATTGGGAGAATGGGGGTGGAATTCCCTTTTGAAAAATATACAAGAGTTTCACTCCTCAACTATTAAAAGGCCTCCTCTCCTCCCACTTTTTCAAACCTCTCAGGCCACTTTTCAAAAACCAAGATCTACCCAAATATCTCATAAACATACCTCTAATTATCCTATAATCCTCACATTGGTGATAAATCAATACAAGAAATCATTTTGGTACATTCCTAAAGATGTTACTCTATTAACAGGTAACATTATTCCTTTAGCTCTCTAGTTTTATTTATTTTATACACCACCTAAAATATTCTTATTATGTGATTATATAAAAATAAAACTATCCTGAATATACTATGATTTTTATGTAAATTTTTAGACCTTAACATACACATACTTCAATCAAATTATTAATGAGAATAATGTTTACATGTATGGAGAATGGTCGCCTCAGAAAACGACAATTGTTTATTTTTCTGTTACCATGTCTCACGGTGTCCATTAGGATGAAAAATCTATTTATATATTTTATATATGATATTTAATATGTATTAATTAATCTTTAATTATTTTAAAATGTATTCCCTTTTACGTTCCATTTTGTGTTAATATGATAACATCATTTGTGGAAGTGTGGACTACATCTCCTAAAAGTGATGTGATTCGATCACATGATACATGGAATGTATAAAGGATGAATTTAATTAAACATATGCTACATAAAAAAATATCTATATCATATTAATGAAATATTTAACTTTCTGGAAATATAATATATATCATTTTCTTTATTACCCTTCCATACACTAAAAATTGGACAACATCGTTTGTGGACATGTGGACTACCAACACTTCAACACACTGTGATTCCTTTTTTCATCCTAAGAATTATATATATAAGTATTTATGATCATATAATAATGTATTTATTATATAATGATAATTATTGAAATATATAGTTCTACTTACCTCATTTCCAAAACTATCATTGTAAAATGGTAATGTTACTCTTATGTTTGTACGACCAAACGTCTCCATGATTGTAACATTGGTTCATCCACATTTAATGATTGTTTTGAAAAGATAATTGATGTATAATTTTGATAATTATTTCATTATTATTATTATTTATAATTTATATAATGACCCCTTTGTCCAAGGTGGTCCTACTAATGTTTTTTTTCTCACATAAACCGAATTAGGTCAAAACACCACACATAAACATAATTTTTTAGGTATTTATATATAAAATAATAATAATTGCAATAAAAATTATTATAAAAAAAATGTTACCATTAAAATAAATAATGACATAAGTTTTCTATTTAGAAATTTAAATACACATGAGGAAAGTCGGTCACTAGGTAAATGATATCATCTAAATATATGTTCCATTAAGACCTATTTGTTGTCATGCACCTAGTTTCTTTTATATAGTGTATATAATTCCATTTGAAATGTAATATCATGGAACTCTTTATTCTCGTGATATTTTTATTTTCATTTAATTTTATTATTTCATGGAGAAAATGATAAAAATGTTTCAAAGTGGTTTGGGACACTTTCAAATATTTATTGATTATCTTACCCAAGAACATTTTTAATGATTATATTTGAAATATCACTTCCTTTTGTGATTTTTATATTTATTTTGAAATAATTTGTTTATTTTTATATTCACTTAATTTCTGGTATATATTGTACATACATCAACTTTATCAGATACTATAATTATTCATTCATTTTTCATGATATTTTGAATTTCAATTAGAATTATCTTATCTATGGGTATTTAAGATAACATTTACCAAGTGAAAAAGAGATCTCCTAAACCAATTCCTTTTTCATTGGGTTATATTACATCCTAATTGTCATTAATATTCATTTAAAATGTGTATAATGAATTTAACTATCCATTGTTCTATTTTCTCTTCTATATATGGATTTACAGTAGATACACATAATCTACTAATTGATTGATTCTCACTCCAACATTATAATTAATTCAATGTTTTAATTTACAATCTTATTTTATTCTGGATTTTTTACACTTGAACTTCAATTAGCAGAAATTATTTGATCATTGTATAATAATACATTTAATTTTATTCTCATATGGTTATTTTTGACTTTTTATGTAATAGTACAATTTTATCTATTTTTGGTACTCAAAATGTTTTAGAAAATGTTTTTATGAAAACCCGATATTATTTATCTCTTAAGTAGGAGAACATTTTATCCTAAAAAAGCCATGTTTTCTCAAAATTATTTCAAAAATGTTTCTAAATTGATTTGGAAAATATATTTTTACCCCTTGAGTCTTTTACCTATGTTTTTGAAGGAATATTCTTCTCACATTCCGAATAAGACATGTTTCTTACCTTTTTACTATGAAAAATAATTTTTTTACATCGTACAGAATGTAAAAAATTTACTCACCACTAGTTTTTGAAGTTTTCTTTTTTTGTTTGAAAGATTAATCTATAATGTTAATTATTTAAAAAATTATTTTCAAAGAAAAGGGTTTTCAAAAAAATCAAAAAAGAGGATATTTTTCTCAAGAATGTTTTCAAAAGATCTTGTTATTGTGTTTTCATTCATCAATGACAACAACAATTTATTATAATCTACTTTGGATATATTATATTGATAACATACTTATTCTTCATTTGGATGGTTTATTTGGTCAAGGATATTATTCAGATTCACTTCCTCGATTAATTTGTTAGCCCCTTTGAAATATTAAATCTCTTATGATCAATGAACATTATGTTCCCCCTAATTATCCAAATAATTTATCATTGATATAACTATTACCTAAACCATATATAAATTTCAATAAGATTTAAAATTTTATAGTTAATTGGTTATTTGTAGAAATATTGATTAATTTATATCTTTTTTTATAAAGATATTTGATAAGGAATAATATTTATTTTGATAATTTTATATGAGGAATGATTTAGAAACGAAATTTTGGCTAGAGCCCAAAAATTAAATGGATCATCAATGAATTGACATGTTATCATGGGATTTTTTATAAAATCAACATATTTTAAACCATATTTTGAATGGTCTTGGAGGTATAGGTTTACATGTGCCTCATACATTACATCCATTAAGAAAACATTTACCTCATTTAGATTGAGTTATTATTCATTAATGAGATTTTACATCTACATATCTATGGATGCATTTAATTTTCATTTCATTGATTAAATGGAATGTGTTTAAGTTTCTTACCTTGGAATATTTATTTTTCCTTATCTAGTTATTTTAATGGATTTTTTTTTCAATTAAATTTCTTTATTTAGTATTCACTTTTTTCGACTATTGATTACTTGGAGAGTTTGTTCAGTTAACTATCTTTCCATGTTTATTTATTTTCATTAATTCATTATTGATTTTTTTATGAATTACTGATACTATGCATTTGATCACACCCTTATTATGTTTCCTTTCCCTAGTAAACCAAGAAGCATACTATGAATGGTATGAAGGGATACACTTGATGGAAATAAGTTATATTCAAAGTTAGTTATTTAGAAGACAATTATTTTGTAATTAGTATATTCATTTGAAATAATAGACTCATGAATTGATCTAGTTTACTATGACTACAAAACCAATTGGTCCTTTGGGATTTGATTCAATATAATCATGCCAATATAATTGATACCAAGCACCATCTTTGCGCTTGATGAGGTTCAGTTGTTAAAGTTCATGTTAGTTATGTTTAGTAGAAATCATGGGATCTAGATTTACAAAAAAAATATTTGAGCACATAACCCAAAGGTATAATTTGAGGATAAGTATAGAATAACATCATAGAATTTCGGTAAAGAATAATTTATGTGGGTATTCCTAGTAATATATCCATGTTTGAATGATACGTGTGGATTCAATTCTGACATAGACTTATGAAGGAGTTAAAACTCCAATAAGGTGTGTCAGGCCAGACTGGACATATACCGGTACACAAAAATGGGCCTTACTACAAACCTCGTTTGACACTCCCTATAGATATGATTATAATAATTCACATTTTCTTTATAAACCATGATGAAGTATTTTGATAATGTATAACCTCGGTTAAACATAATGTGGTTTATATTGATGATATTGTGTCATGATTGAGAAATTCTATAAATGATATTATAGATAAACCCTATTTTAAGGAAGGACGTATATGCAAATAAATGGATGAAGTATTAATCTATTAGTTTTTTTTGGAAAACTTTTCTAAAAGGGTGTTTAGTGATTAACCATATTTCAAGTATTTAAATAATATTTATTTCTGAAATTATATTCATATGGTTTTATAAATTGACAACCTATAAGCTGTTTGACAACCAATGAAATCTGGTACGGCTGTTGTACATGAACCAATGACCGAAGAATGGAAAGGGTTTCATGCCAACCACTAACCTACACAATTTTTTGGTTCATAATTCATTGTTTTTAGTTGATTAAGATATTAAGGATGAACTAGTAATGTACCGTATTAGGTTTAGAGATTAATGTATTAACCATATTGACTCTTTAGAATAGTTAGAGAAAAAAAGTTAAACATTTAACTCATTTTTGGGCCTTATTATCTGTTAAATATTTTTTTGTTCTTCAAGATTCGAAGTTATTTTTCAGATATCCCTTCCTTGATGTAATGGATGAATTGGAATTTTATAAAAGAACAACCAAAATATGGATTGAATCACATGAAATTAAAACGTATCATGCAAGTAAATTTCATTATATTCATGGGTAAGAAATGAATTACATAACATTAGGAAAATGACTTAGATATACAATATTGGAACTATCACATTAATTTCTATTGAACCAATGTTCTTTTAAATCATCTTTGATTTATTAATTTGTGGAAATGAACATTATACTGATCATTCATTTATTTTTAATTGATGTACCCAGTCACTCACTATAAATATTTTCTCTTTTACATTATGTGTGTATCTCCACAATCCACGAATGTCCTCCAATATAGATACAGAGTCATATGTTACTCAACTGGACCTTTGTACTTCCCATTATCTATTTTCTAGAGGATGTTTTATGACCGTTATAATGATTTGGGATTACAAACCTAGGAATTATCAAACATTATATTAACATGATTGATTTTAAATTTCAAGGATGTAATTTTATTAATGAAGGAGAATGGGCCATTCCAAAAATCCAGTGTAGCAACATTGTATTCAAAAACATGTATAATGAGCAACACCAAGTGCATAAGGGAATAAAATATCATGAGAATGTATAATATATATATTACATTAAATAAAATAAAAATTTTATATTACTTTATATGAAAGTGATGCTATGTTAACGTGTGATATAAGTAACAAAAAGTTTCTTCAATGGATTTCATTACATGAAAGATCGAATTTTAACCGAACAACACTATAATATTAATATATTGTTATATAATATAATAAGATAGAAGTGTGTGGTCTCAATTAGGTGTATTAAATAAATTATGAAAATATATTTTTTACATGACTAATTAATTGGTTTCAAAATAAATATAAATGATAATAATATCCAATTAAAAATAAAGGGAATCTTTTATAGAAAGGGATTTCTTCCTCAAAAATATATTTTACCCTAATAAATTAAATTAAATCAAATTAAAAAGTTATATTAATTTAATATATATATATATATATATAATATAATATAATATTTTTTATTTTCATCAAACTGATTTCATAATAAAAAAAGGAAAAACCTATTTTTATATATAAATGTCTATATTTTATTAATGTATTTTTATCGCCTTTTAATAGAGAACCAATTTAAAATTCAATATTTGGAAATTATATGGATATTATATGTGAAAAAAAAATAATTATTTAATTTAAAAGATAAAAATTAGATCATGGTTATTTTTTGGTATTTTCTACTAAGTATCATTTTTTAATAAATACTGAAAAATACTGTATTTTATATCAGAACCACTTTTATATATAATTTATTTATATGGTAAAATTATATTTTAAATTGGTTTTAAATATTTATTTGATATAATTATTATAATTTATTCCAATTTAGTTAATTGTAATCAATTACATTAAGAAATTGTCTATAATTCACTTTTAATGTTGTTGGACATTTTTACTTTGAAAACCGAAAAGTCATCGTGTCTAAGAGATTAAATTTAAATTAATTTCAACCAGATATATGATTGTAATTTGAAAAAATAGATTCCATATTTTTAATAATCTTAATTTATTATATCTAATATGGTAAAATTAATTTTTGACCACAAATATTATTGAATGTAATTCAAGTTAATTACACCGATTTTGGTAGATTTTAGATTAATAAGGGACTATGCCTTAATCCTAAGGGCACAAATGACCTTTACACTTTTAAAAGAGCAGTTTTTTCATATAAAGAAAATATACTCAATTTTAAAAAACTTTTTCCCTTTATTGGATCCACATTCCATGATAAAAATTTCGGTGGAATGCCCATTCCCAATATTTACAAGAGTATTAACATATCCTCAAATAAAAAAGGTATCCTTTCCTACCAAATACTCAAATATCTAAAGACATATTAGATCGACAAAGATCTTCCTGAATATCTCTTAAATATTTCCTAACCTCATCCTAGAAGACTAAAATTAGTCATAAATAAATATAAGGAATCCATTTGCAACAAACAAATTGAAGTTACCTAATTAAGAGATAACATCATTCCTTTAGCCTTTTTGTTTTATTTCCATTCTCAACCCACTAAAATATTATTATTAAATTTTGATATAAAAAAATTGTATCCTAAATATACTATTATGTTTTTATGTTATGTTTTATACCTTATTATACACAAAATTCAATCTAATAGGCCATGATCTTACTATTTACATGTACGGTGAACTATTTCCTCATAAAATGATGACTGTTCATTTTAGCATTACCACCTATCATGGTGGCTATTATGATGAAAAATATGTTTATATATGTTATATATGATATTTATTATGTCTTTGAGATTATTTCATTCTTTTATAACACACATCATTATAATTTCTATTTTTTTAAATACGATAACATCGTTTGTGGAACTATGGACTACTGCCTCCTAAAAGTGATATGATTCGATCACATGATACATAGAATGTATAAAATATGGGTCTGATTAAAATTATGTGACATAGATAATATATATGATATTAATTTCATAATAAACCTTCTTTAAATTTAATACACATCATTTTATTTATTACACTTTCACAGACATAAAAATTGATAACGTTGTTCGTGGATGTGTGGACTACCACCTCCTCGACACAATGTGATTCCTTTTAAATCACAAGAGTTATATATATAAGTGTATATTAATATATAACCAAGTATTTATGATATAAATATAATTATATAGAGATAGATTTTTACTTATGAACTTCTAGAATGATCATTGAAAAATGGTAACGTTGCTCAGGAGTACGTACAACCTATTGTCTCCATCATTGTAATGTTGATTCATTTTTTCATAACCATATTTTGTTATTGTTTTAAAAAGTAAAATTTCTGTGCATATAAGATAATTATGACATTATTTTTATTCTAGAGAAGTTATATAATGACCCATTTGACCATAGTTGACCTACCAATGATGTTTTTGAGACATTAACTGAATATTATCAAAACACTAGACATAAAATTAATTGTTTAAGAAGTTGTATATGAAATCACAATAACTAAAATAAAAATTATTATAAACATTAAAATTTTATCCATAAATTAAATAATTAACATATGTTTTTATTTAGTTATATAAAGTCAAATGATACATGTCGGGAACATGTGGATAGATTTTTTCTCAATTTACATTTCACTTAAACTTGTTTGTTGTTATGAAACTAGTTATTTTATATGGTGTATATACGTCCATTTTAAATTTTATATCATTAAAAAATTTATTATCATGATATTATATATTTCATTTAATTTTATTACTTCATGGAGATTATAATTCAAATTTTTCGAAGTGGTACGAGACACTTTGGAATGTTTAATGATTATCCTCCTCAAGAATATTTTTAATTATTACCTTTTCAATATCACTTAAGTTTGTGATTTTTATCCTTATCCTGAAATAGTCACATTATTCTTGAGAACCTAATTTCTTATATATTATGTACATACTTGCACATTGTCTTATAATATCACAATTAATTTGTTATTCATGATATTTTGAGTTTCAATTTGAATTATTTTATCTAATATAATTTGATATAAAAGTAACCCAATGAAAAAGATATCTTATAACATAATTCCTTTTTCATGAGGTTATTTTACTTCCTCATTGTAATTCATATTATATGAATATGTTTTCAATTACATTGAATATATATTTATATATTTCGTCTTCTATATTTGGATTTACAATTGATATAGATAATCTACCAATTGATTAATTCTCACTCAAATATTATAATATTTTAAAGGGTTTACTTTAAAATATCATTTTGTTCATGATTTTTTACCCTTGAATTTACATGACAGAAAATTATTTTACCATTATCTAATAAACCCATTGGAAATTTTCTCTAATGGTTATTCATGAACATTATTAAGTAATAATATCATTTTACACACTTTGGTACTCAATGTATTTTAGAATATGTTTTAAAAAAATATGATGTTAATTACCTCTTTAGTAATGAAACCAAATTTCATCTAAAAATGATTTTATTCTCAAAATAATTTCGTTTTTTTAAATGATTTGGTAATGAAATTTTTACACCTTTTTTCCTTCTGGTAATGTTTTCAAAGGAATCTTATTTTCACTTTCCAAATAAATTTTTTTTATCCTTTTTACCAGGTCGAAGGAATGTTCTTTTTACCTCGTACAATCTATAATAATTTACTCTCCATAGTTTTCTGAAGCATTCTTTTCATTTTTAAATGGTTTCTTTTTTAAGAAAAATTTATAAAAATTTAATTTTAAAAAAACATCAGAAGGTACAAAAATGGATATTTTCCTCATGAATGTTTTTAAAAGATTATATTATAACATTTCCATTAATCAACAGCAACAAATCTCTATTTTACTCCACTCTAGATATATTGTAATTGATATCATCCTTATTCTTCCATTGGATTGTTTATTTTTTTTTCAAGGATAGTATTCACATAAACTTCCTTCATGCATTTTTTAGTCCCCATGAAATTTTCAATCTCTTATGTTCATTGAGCATTGAGTTTCCCCAAAATTATTTGTTTAATTTATCTTATATATTACTATTTCATTAATGACATAACACATTACATAAATGTCTACTTTGATAGTTAATTGATTATTTGGGTAAATATTGATAAATCTATATCTTATATATAATATTTAAATTTGATAAGGCATATTATTTATTTCAATTATTTGATAGAATGAATTATTTGGAGAGGAATTGAATGGTGGAGGCCAGACATTATATGGATCCTCGACGTATCGAGGGGTTATCATGGGACAAATTAGTTTCACTAAACAGAATTTTTTAAACCTTATTTTGAAAGGTATTGATGGTATATGTTTTTATGTGGCTCAGACATCAAATCAATTAAGAATTATTTTCCACATTTAGTTTTAGTTATTATATGTTAATGAAATTATGAGTCATCATATCAATAGAAAATTTTCATTTCAATTTCATTGATTAAATGGAATTTTTTTCTATTTTTGACCTTGAAATATTTATTTATCCTTCACTAGTTATTTTAAAGGATTGTTGAAGTCCAACTATAGTTGAAGTTGGTCAAAATTTTAAAATTTATGTTTTCCTACAAACTATTGTATAGTGAAGAGCAGGGTCAAACCGATAGGGTAGGTACAGTGGACCAAAACATTTCTAATTTTCTTAAAAACACGGTACTGTTGTCAGTGGCAGGTTAAACTTTTTTTATATGATTTTTTTTTACTTTTCTATGTTTTAATTATGCAGTTAAGAGACACAAAATTTTTTTGTATATTTTTTAAAATCTAAAGTATATTTAATCAATAAATAATCTAAAATAAATAAGTAACTAATATATAATATGCATATAGATGAACAATCAGAATTAAATGCCAGTGGAAAACTCTATTCTACTGGTTTTGAAATAATTCTTAATCACTTAAATTTTTATTGTGATGTTCCACTGAAAAAGGAATGACTTATTTCTTTTTGTTGGAGATATGTCACATAGGTTGAGCTATTTTGGAGTTATACACTCGAAAGAACTTCAAGAACGAGAATTTAAATTTGATGAGTACAATAGAACATACTCTCTATTATTTAGGAAGTTTTGATTTTGGATTTAAATGTTTTATAAAATGATTCTGCGATCAGACTCACCGAACAATTGTCGAGTTTTGAAATTAAGTACTAGTTATATGATGCAGTTGAACACATTATGAATTGATCTCTCCCCTTAAATTTTGAACATATAAAAATGATTAATTGAAAAGGCATAAAAGTAACCAGAAGAAGTAAAAATTTTCTCAAACTAAATGATTTTGAAAACAATCTTGATCATATTCAAAAAATAAATCATTCTATTATAATATACGGAATTGAAATGAAAATAGTGGATAGATAACTCCCCTATAAACTATAATATTGCTTCAATTCTTCTTCTCATATCTCTAGGAAAAGGATCTACAAGAAGTGCTCCATGATCTCCTCGAAGGTTCTGCTCTACTTCGAAGTGTTAGAAGTTGTGAATAGTGTAGTGTATGTCCCCCCCAATGATGTTCTCCTACTCTATTTTTAAACAACCTATTATCTGTTGTATATCACACACAACATCCATCGACGTAATATTGTTATTCAATTTTCTCACCACAGAAATGTGTTTTTGAGAGCCACACGTCACATTAATATTTCCCTTGTAACTAACTCCCGGTGAGTTAGTTAAATGAACTTAGACGAGTTTCCGGATCCTGCATGAACCTGCATATCATAGAAAAATACAAAATTGTTATAAAAAATAAAACAATGAAATATTATTAATTATTAAAGTTATTAATTTATTATAAAGTCTTTAATAAAATTATAATGTTTTATTATTTATTACGTTGTTTTATTAGTATTATGAATAATTTTATTTTTGATCTAGATTAATATTTATTAATTATTTTTTAATAATTAATTTACTATAATTATCATTATAAAAGCTATGGTATAATAATTATTTAATTGTTAATGTATAACTAAGTTTATCAATATAATTCATCATTAATCATTGTCAATTTTTATGTTTAAAAGGATTTATTAATTATATATTTTATATATTTTAATTTATTTATTTTATTAAGTTATTTATTTATATTTATTATAATTATCAATGTTAGTAATAACTATTAAAATTTATTATTTTTCTATAAATTCAATAACATTTTTTTAAATTAATTATAATTTATTTATAAATTATTAATAATAATTTTAGTTTATATATAATTCAATTAATTAATTGATTTAATAATTCTATTCAACCAGGCGGCATGACTCATTCGCAATCAGAAAGAATCAAAGATAGTTGATTCCTCTCCAGATCAAGTTTAATCAGCTTCTTCCTCAGTAGTGACAGATGGCTCATCTTGCTTGGTTCCCTCCTATAAAGCAGTGCAAGGGGGTGTGGAAAATGGATCATGTACAGTGAAGGTGCATTGAATGCTTCTTCGGGCTAACAAACTGTAATATTTAGTGGAACTGTCCCCAGCAGGTAGCGGCTCTACTCGTCTCCAGCATGCCCATCAATCAGTAGTGTCTCGCTTCAGTTTCCAAGGTTAAAACCTACATGGGAAATAGAATCGAATGGTGGATCCTCCTTCAATGAGGTTGAACAATTCCACACACTGAGTAGTGGAAAGCACAGATCTGGAATGATAATGGTTTAAGGAGTTCATATTTTTTGGAAAATGGTTGTAGATCATGTATAATATGTTTCTTATTTAATGTTTGAATATGGTTTGAGATTGGTTCGAGTTTTCGATTGGGGAAGTGAGAACGGGGTGAAGGAGGGGATGCTGCGTCGGTGAGATATGGGGAATGACATCGGTCATAGGTTGGTTGGTATTTTTAGGAGGAGATGAAATTGGACGGTGACAGTAAGTTGCTTCCATTAATAGCACTGGTAGTGTCATAAGGATGGAAGATAGTGCGATCGTGGGTATTAGTTTGAAAGAAGAAGTAGGGGAGATGGTGTCTCAAACTGGGAGTAGGAAGGAGGATCAGTGAGTTGTGCGTGATGAAACAGTTTCGGTGGAAAGGGATATGGTGGATAGGTGGGTGCATGAGACAACAATGGAAGAAGAGGTTATTGGTGTGGTGAAGCATTAGTAGGATTTAACATAAGGGGAATCAATTGTAAGAAGGGAGGAGAAACTGACGTCAGTGCGAGGATGAGACCGATTTCCTCAGTGAGTCAAAAAAATAAAAAAGCAGTGGATCAGTGAGACTGATACCAAATGATGATCGGTGAGTCATCTAACCGATAGTGAAAGATAGATAGTGAACTATCGATAGGTGAACTGAAAAAATTTAAAAAAATAAAATAAATTGATTAACAAATTAAATAAAATAATTATTAGTTAAAACAATTGAAAATTAACTAAGCTAATAAAGACTAAACTAATTAAGTTATTAATCATACCAATTAAAACAATTAAAAGAAGGATTAAGAATTAAAATAACAAAATAAATTTGAAAGGGTTAAATTAATTATTGTAAGTAAATTAGAAATTAAAATTGATAAAAAAAATTAAGAAAACAAATAATTAAAGTTTTTGAAATAAATTAAATATTAATTAAATTAAAATAGATTAAATTTGATTAATTTATTTAAATAATTAAATCGAATTAAATAAAAATTAAAGGGGAAAAATTCGGTGAGACTGACAGGGTATGGGTAAGAAGTATCAGTGAAATAACTCACAGATAGAAGAGAAAAATGGTGGCACTGATGATACACATTAGTGAGACCAATGGTAAAAAATTAAAAAGTCTGTGACATAAATTTTTATAAATTCATAAATAAAATTAAAATAAAAAAGTTTTAATAAACTAAAATAATCAATTAAATATCAATCTATACACTTAAAACTAAAAATACATTAGTTAATCAAATTTGGACGTAAGAGCATTACTAAGATTAAATGACACAATAATTAAATTAATAATGTTAAATTATTTTAATCAATATAAATTAAAACAAATAATATTTAATCAAAAAATGATTAATAATACACAAAAAAATGATTAAATGATTAATTAATAAAACTGTCAATTTATTGAAATGTTATGCAGATTGAAGTTAACAAAACTAATTAAGAAATAATTAAATTGGATAAGTTAGTTAGATTAAATTAATTATTTTAAAGACTAAAAAAATTATAAAAGATGATTAATTTATAAATTTCATTATAATAAAAAAATTCCTGAATATTTATCAAAAATCATAAAATTAAAAAATTGAATTGTTAAAAAATAAATAAAATGATGTGGAAAATGTGTAAAAATAGGGCCACATAAAATTCCCCCACACTTGACCATTATTTTTTCTCAAACGATCCCATTTTTTATTATATTTGAAAACTGATGTAATGTTATTAATCTGCTCAAAAGGTAACATATCCAGAACATTCAAAATAGAGGACTATCACATGTCAATAGGCATTAAAAATGATTTTTTTCAAATTAATCTTTCCTTAAATCCAACTATCACTGCTAGTATAAAAAACTATGAATCATCAAGAAATGAATATGTCCTTCCTAATATGTGGTACAACATAAAGACTCATTATAATTCAAGATTAAGTACTATTTTTAAGAGTGAAGATAGGTTAAATATATATGGAATTAAAAACATAACCAATGAAACTTGGTACTTTGAATTATCACCTATGTTTCAAAAATAAATAATTTTTTTATGAATCACCTTATTGGTACAAACTAAATTATTCCCACAAAAACAATTTTTCCCTTATTCCTTTGTCATTCATCATTCCCATCACCTTAATGTACTCATTTTTGTCCCTAAAAATTTATTTTATTTTTCCCTATCCATATAGCATGTGATAAGCACTTTTCATATGCACTTATTCAAAGTGTACATAGGGCTTATAGTAAACAAAAACACGCCTAGCATCTTGGGTCTCAAAGATTCATCATGGGATCCCAAATTCCCAAAATACTCCATTTTCAAATAAAATGTACAAAAACCATTTACATTCATTCTCTAAGGTGATTACATTTTATAATTAAATGAAAAATGAGTCACATAGGATCATATTCAAAATTTTAGTTCTTAGAGCTAGGATTTCCATCTCACAAAAATGTAACCCATATCACCCTAAAAAGAAGTTCGTAAAAAATATTTTCATATCATCAAGAAGCTTTTTCACTCATCCATCATCCATTATCATTAATTTCATATTCAAAGTAGATCTTCAATACCATTCAAGAATCATCCTAAGGAAAGATTCATTAGAGTCTAGAATACAGCCTATATTATGGATGAATTTTTAGAACATGTTACCATTTTTTTCATAAAAATAATAATGGTCATGGGAATTTATGGGATTTTAATTTAAGAACAATTTATCTCAATCAATAATTGACCCCCTCTTCACACATAAAACCGCAATTTTTCCCCAAAAGTATAATTCTAAAGTGGAGAAGAACAATTGATCACTTAATATTCAAAAGAGATTTTCAATTATAAAGATTTACGACATGAATCTAGGGTCTCGGTGAGATTGAAAGAATATGTTTTCCACAAAGGTTAATTTACAATAGGTTCTCACGAAATTACATGCTTTAACATTAAAGTTAGTAGAAAATATTTTGAATATAATTAAAAAGTGGCATGTAACTTGTATGTGAAAATTATGCTGGGAGTAAGCATTTTAATATATTGAGTTCATAAATATGTTCAATAGTTCATAAGAATTCATGATAAAACACCTAAAAAAACAAGTATATTCAATAAATTTCCAGCCTACATGTATCCCCCCACACTTATGTTAAAATAGTAATGATATTAAACCATTGAAACACCATTCTCAACTAGGAAAAACATGCAGAATTTTTAAAAAACAAAGTGACATGAATCATACTTTAATTCAATTAAATGAAGAATTTTTATATAATATATATAATTTTTCAAGCAAGACAAGTAATATATTTTTTAAACATCTCAAGTTATGGAGTGGAATTTTTAGTACCAACTGAATTTTTTAAACAACCAAGTAGAGTTTTCCAAACAATCAGTCAATGATTCACCGCTAGTAGTTTATCTTTTAGTAACCATCAGTAACACAAATGAGTCATCGACAAAAATGCATTGGTGGCTCAGGTGCATCAGTGAGTCATTGACTCACCGATAGCTGTAAAACTATGACTTGGAGTGAATTTCAATTAAAGTGAATAGAAGAAGAAAAACTAATAACGAAATTAAAATACTTCCCTGAAATGGTTTGTCATTAATACTCCAACATAGTAATTACACTCCCTTATGACATAAAATTATTATCCAAACACAATGAAAAAAAAAACCAAGAACAAGAACAAAGAAACAACAGGAAATGCAAAGAAAAAAGAGCATGCAGTATTGTTATTCAATTTCCAAAAATGAAACAACAAAAGGAAAAAAATAACCATGGGTTGCCTCCCATGCAACACTAAGTTTAAAGTATTCAGCCAGACTTTATTCAAAATCAATTTCCAAGAACAATTAAAGTAGAAAATCCCTTTGGATATCCTTCAAAATAGAGTTTCACTCTCTTCCCATTGACCGATATCATTTTGTTTTCTTCACAAACTAGTTCTATACCACCATTCATAAGCACTCTCAACACAGTAAATGGTTTCAGACCACTTAGGCTTATCCTTTTAGGAAATATTTTTACTCTAGAATTAAAGACAAGAAATTTATGTCTTGTTTTGAACACTTTTGTTTGAATGATATAATCATGAGTGTTTTTAGTCCAATATTTATAAATCCCGGAATTATAATAACTCTCCCCTAATCTCATCAAGTTCACCTATCTCAAGTAATATTCTCTCACCAGCACACTTAAAATCAAAATTTAGAGCCTTAACTATCCAATATGACTTATGATGAAACTCCACATGAAAATAACAACACTTTCCAATGAAAATATTATACGGAGACATGCCTATGGGGGTCTTCATCGCAGTTCTATATGCCCATAAATCTTTATCAAATTTAAGTGACCAGTCTTTTCTAAAGATTGTCACCGTTTTTTCCAAAAAATGTTTTAGATCTCTGTTTGAGATTTCCACCTGTCCATTCGAATACGGATGATAAAGAGTTCCATTCCTATGAACACACCGATAGTTTTCCATAAAATCCTTAAATTGTTTGTTCTTAATGTGTGTTCCATTATCAGTAATAAAGGATTTATGGACTCCAAATTTTGAAAATATGTTCTTTTTGAAAAATTTTCTGACAGAGTTGGGTTGATTATTGGGAAGTTACACTCCCGCAACCCACATAATCAATAACAACAATAATATACTCATTCCCATATGATGATGGAAATGAACCCATGAAATCTAAACCCAATACATCAAAAATTCAATCTTATAAAATACCCTTTTGGGTTAACTCATGTTTCTTATCCATATTTCCTAACCACTAACACTTGTCACATCTAAAAATAAAGCATCTAGCATATTTTAAAAGGGTGGTCCAATAAAAACATGATTGGAGGACTTTTTGAGATGTCATTTCACCACCATGGTGACCTTCAAAAGGTTAGGGGTGACAACTCTCTAAAATGGGAAGCATATATTCATCAATCACACATCCTAAGAATACCATCAGCACACTTCCTAAACAAAAAAATGGTCTTCCCAATTGTTGTAATTATGTTTAGAGATAATTTTCATCCTTTGGTAATTAGAGAGGTCTTTGGAAAAGACTCATACTTCTAGGATATTGGAAAAATCAGCATACCATGCAGACTGCCTGATTGACACAGTGTGTAGTTTTTCATTAGGTAAGGGAGAATTGATCTCCCTTAGATCTTCAGAATGGGTATGATGAAGACTATATAGATTTTCAACTACTAAATTATCTGCTACATCATTATCCGTTATTTCTATGTCAAACTCTTGCAACAACTGAATCCATCTAATTCGTCTGGGTTTTGATTCTTTCTTAGAAAACAAATACTTCAAAGCAGAAAGATCTATAAAGATGATGACTTTAGAGCCTAACAAATACTATATAAAATTCTCTATAGTAAAACAATAGCTAATAATTACTTTTTAGTGGTGGTTTAATTCTTTTGGGACTCATCTAGCTGACTAATAGCATAATACACCACATGTACCTTCCTATCCCTTCTCTATACAAGGATTGAACCTACAACCACATCACTAGAATCCCTCATATGTTCAAAATTGAGTTTCCAATCAGGTGTAGTGATGATGGGTGATGCAGTGAATTTTTTCATTAATAGATTAAATGATTTCAAATAGTTTTTATCATAGTTTAAAGGTGCATCCTTAACAAGTAGAGAACACAAGGGATTAGTGATTTATGAAAAGTATTTTATGAATCTCTGTTAGAAACCAGAATTCCTTAAGAAACATATAATACCTTTAACATATTCAAGAGGTGAAAGTTTTTTAATGACATCAATATTTACAGTATCTACTTCCAGACCTCTCTTTGACACTTTATGACCTAACACAATACATTTTGTGACCATGAATTGAAACATCACCTAGTTAAGAACAATGTTGGTATCAATGCATCTTTATAACAATAAATCAAGATTTCCTAAACAAGTATCAAAAGTACATACCATAATGGAGAAATAATCCATGAATACCTTAATGATCATATCAATCATATCTGCAAAAATATCCATCACGAACATTTGAAAGGTTGTTAGGGATCCACACAACCGAATGGCATCTGCTGTAAGAAAATTTTCTATTGGGGCATGTGAATTTAGTATTCTACTAATTCTCTAGATCAATAGGATTTTAGTTGTAACCAGAATACCCGTCCAAGAAATAGAAAAAACCATTTACATCATTCCTCTCAAGAATTTGATCAAGTAAGGGAATTGAAAAATGGTCCTTTAATGTGGATACATTTAGTTTCAAATAATCTATACAATCTCTCCATTTTGTGGCTTTCCTAACATAGATCTCTTAATGCGTTTAATTTTTGAGAATAGTGAAACCTCCCTTCTTAGGGACAACCTAGATAGGGATGACCCAAGCTCTATTAGATATGGGAATGATTATACCAGTATCTAGTAGCACCCTTTATATCTGCTATGGTAGAGCCTATGGTATATTTTCACTTCTTCAGAACATTTAGTATCCTTTATTCTTAATTTTCATCAAGCTCAGTATAATTTATAAGAAGAAGAGTGGAATTCCTACCCAAAATTGAGTATTTCAAATGACCATGGAGTAGATTAAGTACACAGATTGTTTGGTTCTATACTATAAGGAATAATCTTATTCATAAGAGATATAAGGTATTCATTATACCTCTTAAAAGGAGTATCAATAGATGAAATATATCCAATTTATAATTCATATTTAGAGTTTACAGTGCCACAATCCAATGTCAAGATTTTCATGATTAGAACATAACTGATTTATCAACTCAAAATCATCAAGTTGTCTTGTATGTTCTTCCTCAAAATCATCAATGTGATCAGTAGTATTAGTGTTAACAGAAACACCCTTTAATTCAATCAAAAAGCTTCTAAGTATAGAAACAGAGAACTCTTCTACAACAGACACTCGACAGTTTCCCAGTTATGGAAAATTCTCTAGATTCAGTGATTGAGAATAATTTTCAACTTGTGTGGTAAGAAAATCGGGATTTCTATCTCTTAAATTATTTTCATCAAAAAATGATTGATTTTCTGATTCTTTAGTGTTTTCAGTTTAGGTTTCATCTTCTAAGGACTCTACCATTAAAAAAATTTCTGAAAATGTTGGTCCTTTGAAAATTTTAAACAAATAAAAATATTCTTGTTGAACTCCAATTTTAAAGATAAGATAAAATTTGGAAACATGAATAACAACACCACCTGTGTCCAAGAAGGGACTGCCCAAGACAGTGGGTACCTCTTTATCACATTTCGTGTCTAGGACTAGAATGATAGTAGGAAGAAATGGTTTCCCAACCCCAACTAACAGATCATCTATCCTACCCACATTATGATTATATGATCTATCAGCTAACTGAAGTATGACTGTGGTGGGTTGAATATCACCTAGCCTCAATAATTGAAATAGTGAGTAAGGGAGAAGATTGATAATAGAACCTAAGTAACAAGATAGTTGATATGACCATAATTTCCTAGGGTACAAAGGATGAAAAAGCTATCTGGGTCTTTTAGTTTGAGTGGAATTTTATTTTGAAATACTACTATACACTCTTTAGTGAGGCTGTAAGTAGAAAATTCATCAAGGTTGTTTTTTTGAAAAAAATTTCCTAATAGAATTCAAGTAATATTGGATTTGAAATAAAGCTTGGATGAATGGAATGTTCACTTGTAGTTTGGTATGGAGAACAAGTAAATGAAGAAGTTCAACCTTGGTGTTACTTTGAGGTTTCTTCTTCTTAGGGAAAGGTATAAGTGTGGAAATGATTCTCAGAACAGTAGGAATATCTCTGATTTACTCATCTTTTTTATTTCCATTTATTCTTATGAGTATTAGATAAATTTCCAGCATGATTTTGTGATGAAAAAACTAGATTCTCTACATTTACAGCATCTTTTTCATTGTTTTTAGATTTAGTACAAAGAATAATTTAATTTACATATTCCAATAGTTTCTCATATTGGGAATTTTCTAAGTATTTTTTCTCCATAGATTGAGTATTTAGCCAACCTCAAGTTACTATAGATGTGGCATTCTCCTGGGGTTGAGTTTAGTTGTTCTTGGAATTCTAAATGTTTTCCTAGATCTAGCATCCCAGGTAAACTGACCCATTTGAATTTAAAGATTCTTCATTCTTGCATTCACTTTAATTTTATAATATTCATTTTTTTTCTTTTGTTCATCAACCCAACCTATCAATAATCAACAAATATATTTCACCACATCCTTAGAATTTGAAAATTCAGTCTTAGGTTGAGATTGGTGTTGGGATTACTGCCTAGGAGGCTGTTGGAATCTAGAAGTGGTAGCAGGTCAAAGAACTCCCTACTCACTCCCAGAACAGTTTGGGTGATTCCTATACTGCTGATTAAAATTATTGGAAAATGGGTCTTCCCTAGGTGGTATTCTTTGAAAATAGCTAGCAATGTTGGAATTTTCATGAGGTTAGACAAGCATGTCATTGTTTGGATGGAAATTCTCAATGTGCCCAAATATACAACACTGGGCACACTGCTCCCTAATAGATTGATTTTGGTTTTCGTAGATTACATGGTTAACATATTTTTTGAAATTCCAGTTCAATAATAATGATGTTAGTCAGTGATTTCAGCTAGTTGATCTTGAGTTTCATTCATTAAACCATAACCCGTATTGACATTAGGATTTTTTTACTCTTTTTTATCCTGAATTATTACGTTGAGAGTTTGGTGCAATGATGTAAAAAATTTGTCTCAACTCTTCATCGTCATTTTCATTGTAATGACCCCCAGTTTCATTGTCAAATGTGTTCTGAGTAGAGGAAGAGAGCCCTTCCAAGATTTTATCTATGAAAAGGTGGGATGAGGCTTGATGATGAGAACACTGCCTAAGAATGTCGCTAAATTTGTCCCAAGATTCATGAAAAGATTCTCCATACTGTTGAAAAAACCAGGATATCTTATTTCTTATTTCATCATTCAATATTTGAGGATAAAATTTCATTATTAATGAAGTGTACACTTGATCCCAATTCGAAAATATGTTTTCATCTAACTCAGAAACCAATTCCTAGAATTTCCTTTAAGCTAAAAGGGAAAGACTCTCATTCTCATCTCATTTTCTGTGAGTCCTAGAAGAGGATGTTATTTCATATTATTGTAGAAATATATAATGAAGGAAAGAGAGTCCTCATTAGAGAGTCCATTAAAGGCAGCCAACAATGAAATATGGGACTCTTTCAGAACATAATTTTAAACTCTATGATATTGTCTAATGGAAGAAGGGTTTCTTGAAACTTGAGGCAGTTAGAACATCCTTGTCTTAGGCCTATCATTTTCCTCTAAGAGTTCTGGATGGTTTTGGAAGTTGTTTACGAGCACTATTTATTCTATGTTCTCCATTTGAATCTTGTTCTTCTTCCATAGAGTAGTGAGATGTTTTTCTCATTCTATGATCATAGGCTCTAGACTAACAGAATAGGTTCTTGTGCTCATGTAATGGGTACAAACAAGTAAATTGCAGAAGAGAACAGTTCAAACAACTTGTAGTAACACATTATAAAAAACAATTGGAGGAAAAATCAACAAAAACATGACATATTTTTTTATGGAATTTTCTATTTGTATATTTTTTTAGATTTTGGTAATATGTGATTTTTTAATTTTTTTATTGAAACAGTGGTTTCTTGTTCCCTCCGCAGCAACGATTCCAAAAACTAAAGGCCAACTGTCATTGAATTCATTCAAAAGTTTAAAATTTATGTTTTCCTACAAACTATTGTATAGTCGAGAGTAGGGTGGAACCCACATGGAAGGTAAAGATGAGAAAAACATTTCTAATTTTCTTAAAACACCACACTATTGTCATTAGCGGGGTAAAAAAATATTTTATATATATATATATTTTTAATTATTATTTTTTTCGTGTTTTTATAAGGCAGTAAAGAGACACAACATTTTCTTTAATTTTATTTTAAATCTAAACTATGTTGAAAATGGAAATATTCTAAAAGAAATAAGAAACTAAGATATAAAATGCTAATAGATGAACAAACATAATTAAATGATTGGGGAAAACCCTATTCAACTAGTTTTGAAATAATTCCTAATGAAATAAATTATAATTGAACTCTACCACTGAAAAATAAATTACATATTTCCTTCGCCAAGAGATCATCCTATCGGGTTGAGAAATTTCAGAGTTTTCCACTGAAAGAATGTTCAACTATGAGAAATTTGATTTGAAAAGTGAAACAGAATAGACTCGCTGTTAGTTATAAAGCATTGATTTTTGAATTAAATGTTTTAGAAAATTAATCCACAATTAGACTCTCCAAATGGTTGAAGATTTTGAAATTATGTACTAGTGGTATGATGCAGTTGAATACATTCAGAATTTATCTCTCCGATTAAATTCTTAACATATTAAATTACTATGTGAAAAGGCTTAAAAGTAAACCCGAAGATGTTGAAATTTTCCCGAACTAAAATATTTAGCAAACGATATTGATCATATTTGAAAAATAAATCATTATATTAAAATATATATTGAATTGAAAGGAAAATAGTGGAGAGAGAACTAGCCAATGAACGACAACAGTGTTGCAATGCTCCTTCTCAGATCTCCAGGAAGAGGATCTCCTAAAAGTTCTTAAAGATCTATATGAAGGTTCCTCTCTACTCCGATGTGTGAGAAGTTATGAATTGAGTCATGTAAGATACCGCACAAATGATGTCGTGGTGCTTTTTTTAACAACCCATCATTTGCTGCATATCACCCACAACATCCACCGACCTAATCTTGTTCTTCAATTTTTCACTACACACAAGTGTTTTTTCGCAAACCACACATCGCATTAATTTTTCCCTTGTAACTAACTTCTGGTGAGTTAGTTGAATGCACATTGACATGTTTCCAGCTCCTGCGAGAACCCGCATATCATAGAAGAATACAAAACTGCTAAAAAATAAAACGATAAAATATTAATAATTATTAATGTTATTAATTTGTTATAAAGTCTTTAATAAAATTAATAAGTTGTATTATTTATTAAGTAATTTTCTAAGTATTATTAATAATTATATTATTAATCCAGATTAATATTTATTAAATATTTAATTTAATTGTTATTTTATTATAATTATCATTATAAAATCATTGTTATAATAATTAATTAAATGTTAAGGTATTATTAAGTTGATCTATTTAATTAATCATTGATCATTATCAATATTTATGATTAAATCGTTTTATTAATTATATATTTTATAAATTTTAATGTTATTATTTTATTAATATATTTATATTTATTTATTATAATTATTAATGTCAATAATTCTATTCTATTAATTATTGAATATTTTATATTTATAATTAATTTATAATAATAATAATAATTTTAAATTTTTGTTCAATTATTATTATATTTTCTAAATTTTGTTTTTATCTTAAATTACTATTTAGTTTATAATTAGTTTTTTTATATTATCATATACTTCTCCCACAATCTCGGTGCAAGGGGGAGAAATTTTTGGGTTCCTGTAACCCTCAACGATGCAAGACGCTACAGAAGATATTTAATCCGGAGGTGCGACTACTCTGAAAACAACAAGCATCATCGATAGCGGGTTCTTCTCTTGATTCGAAGACATCACCTTCTTCCTCAGGGGCGGCGGATGACTCCTCCAGTGAGACCGACAGAGTATGAGTATGAAGTATCGGTGAAATAACACATTGATGGAAGATAAAAAGTGAGGTAGTGATGGTGCACATCGGTGAGACCGACGATCAAAAACCTAAAAGTCAGTGACATAAATTTTTAGCATTACATAATTAAAAGTAAAATGAAAATGTTTTAATAAACTAAAATAATCAATTAAATATCGATATATACACTTAAAATCAAAAAATAGTAATTAATAAAATTTGAACTTAAGAACTTTGCCAATATTAAATGAAAAAATAATTCAATTAAAAATGTTATATTATTTTAATTAAACTAAATTTAAAAATAATAATATTAAATTAAAATCTAAGTAAAATAATACACAAAAAAATATGATTAAATGATTAATTTATAAAAGTGTCAATTTTTTAAAAAGTTAAGAATATTAATGTAAACAAAATTAATTATATTAGATAAGTTAGTTTCATTAAATTAATTATTATAAAGACCAAGAATACAATTTTCTTTATAAAATTTGATTAATTAAAGAATATCATTATGAAAATAAAAAATTATGAATATTTATGAAAAAGCGTAAAATTAATTAATTAAATTATTAAAAATTAAATAAAAAGATGTCGAATTGTTTAAAAATATGGCCACATTAATTGTGTTTTAATTTAACATGCCTTATTATTGATTCACTTCCTTTTTAGACTATTGATTACTTGTAATGTGTGTTCAGGTATTTACATTCTCATTTTGATTTTTTTCTATTGATTCTTTTTTTCATAAACTGTTCTCATTTAGATTTATTTATATTGATAAGCTATTTATTCCACAATTCTGTATCCATACCGATCTTTTGATCTCACCATTTCTATGTTTCCTTCCCATGGAATCCATGAAGAATACTATAAAAGATTGTAGGGATATTTTCATTGGAAAAAGTTGTTCTCACAGTTATTTATTTCGAAAAAAATTATTTAGTAATTTGTATATTACTTTGAAATACAAGACTCATGTATGTATCTGGTTCACCAATATGACTAAACTAATTAGTCCTTCAAGATTTAATTCCTTTTAATAATTCTAGTGTAATTGATAGAAAAAACTGGCTCCAGGATTATTCCAGGTGAGTCACTACAATATTTCAGGATTTTTTTATAAGCATTCAATTATATTCATATATCCTTGAGTATATTCTGTAGAGTCAGAAACAGGATGACGAGTTCATAGTTTTTCAGGAAACCCTATATGATGGGGAGAAGTTTTTGTGTTGGTCTCTCTCTCTCTCTTCAGAAGGAATTATTAGTTTTGGGGATCAGTTTTCTATCCCAAAATCTATGATGAGTTCAATTTTAGTCAAATATCATTGATATTTGTGGTCATTTCATCAGGATAGGAAAAATTGATCTATTAAGACATGAAATAGTGATTTCGGTAGTGGGGTATGAAGTGTGGAATTTCTGATTTTGTGTCCCACTATTACACACACCATAGATTAGGGCAGAGCATCTAAAAAAATCCAATGTTCTAAAACACTTTTTGTTCTAGTTTTTAAATGAGATGAGGTATCCATGGTTTTTTTAATTATGATTACCACATTATTATTGATTAAGAAATGCTATCTAGGTGGTGATTGATCGACTCAAAATGTATACTCATCTTATTCCAATCAAATACACTACAAAAGTTGATGATCTGGATATGTTGTATGTTCAAAAAATTAATAAGATACAGGGGTTATTTACACCATTGTTCCATATATAGATCCTAGGATTACTTATATGTTTTGGAGAAGTATCTAAGATATAATAGGGACTCAGGCTATACTGAATACATCATATTATCCATATACAGATGGTTAGACAAAAAATATTATTCAGGTTTTTGAGATATTCTTCAGGCATGTGTCTCGAATTGTGGTGGATCATGGGATAACCTTCTAGGACTGGTTGAATTTTCATTTGATAACACTTATCATTTTTCATTCATACAATCTCCTTTTGAGGATTTGTATGGATTCCCATGCAGACCACCTCTTTTTTTCTATAGGTGGGAAAATATCCTTTAGTGGGACCGAGTATGGTTCAGGATATATCTGGGAGGATTCAGGATATACATCAACATCTAGATAGTGTAAAAAATTGGTATAAATCTTATGTGGGTCAATGGAACTGTACATAATAGTTTTCTATTTATGGTCAGTTGTGTAATAAATATTCTCCTCGGTTGGGTCACAATCATCTTGGGAATCAAGAAATTTAAAGTTTGATATATGTCAAATTGTTTGAGATTATTTAGTGGAGGAGGTGGTTTTATTATAGTTGCAATTTCAAATTCAGTTGATAGGAATTAACGAGATTTTTCACTTATCACAGATTTCCAAATATCATTTTGATCCCTCTAAAGTTCTTAGTTGGGAAGATATTGAGTTAGAGTTAGATCTTTTCATTATTGAGAATCCATGTCAGATCACTGACTCTCATGTGAATGTTTTTAATGAAAAATTGATCCTATGGGTTAAAGTATTATGTTTTCATTAATTCGATTCTTATAAGACTACGGATTTTGATTAAATGATGTTGGATAAGGTTCCACACCTATTTACTAGAATTCATTCTTCACATGACATCCCATAGATGGAAATTCATGTGGTGTGGATTTTGAAACATATTGTTACCCACTTTCTGGTAATCCTATTCTCCTTACATGTTTTTCCTATTTAATTTGGAGCATATTGGGACTTTAGAGAATAGAGAATGTGTAACACCCCTCACATTACAAAGAAAAAAATTTGGTAATTTTCTCCCCATAATTTCATGGGGAACCCCAATGGATATTAACTTAGATGGGAAATAATATTTAAAGATCTTTTAAAGACACGTATTGAGGAAAATATCCTTTCTTCATTGAAAAAATCATTATATTACATAAAACCCATTGAAATCCTTTTTCACTGTGATTTGAAAATAAATAAATAATACTATTAAAAAAAATAAAACCATTTTTCGAAATCTATTTTTCCTTGATAATTATCATCAAGGATCTTTTGAAAACATTTTTTTAAACATGGTTTTTGAATACAATAGATTTCCATCCAAAGAGATAGACAAACTGATTTTATTAAAAACTTTTTCTTAAGTACCAAAGAGTTGAAAAAATTATAGTAATAAAATGAGGATATCATGAATAAATATAATAGAAAGATACTCATTATTATTCTTGAGATATTTCATAAAAGGATGTAAAAACATAAACAATCTTGAAAAATGATAACATTTTCTCAATAAACTCTTATAACATGGTTACCTGGGATCATACTCTCCATGTAAAAATAGAAATTACCGGAAGCTTATGATATCATTAAATAAGTACATTCAGGATATAATTTTACAGTCGAAGTATATACACCTCAAAAAAAGTGTTTAGGTGCATAACAAAACATGAGTCTCAAATAAGGGAAATTGAGACAAAACTGTTTTATAGATTTGGTAACTTTTGAAAGTTAATCCCCATGAAAGAATGATCATAGAATGGATATGTGAATAACCATAAATTTAGGTAAATTACTCATTCATTTAAAATCATGTTTATTACATACACCCCAAAAAAGTAAAGAGGGTTGATCATAACATGAATCTCACAAAAATTAAAAGTGAGAAGAAATTCTCCTTACATTGTGTCTTTACTCTCTATATACTCACACAGGATACCTTTATAATAAATATATGTTTATTATAAATATTTTAAAGAATAATTTTTTTATATATATTACCATATATGGTTTTATTATAACCTTATATTACTCTCTTTTTAACGATCCTATATTAATGTTTCACTTTGGGCAATATTCGCTCTGTTCTTCGCATGCGTCTTAATTTGTTATAAATTGATCCTTGTACATATATCAGGATTCCAGAATTCAGAACATGATATAAATATCATGTATATCCATTATAATTATATTATAATAATATATATCACAATTATGTATGTAAGGGATTACACTGTTCATTTAGATGGTAATTAGTACGTACGCAAGAAAGCTTTTTTCAGTTTTTAAATGTCGTATTGAAAGAAAGTATGTTAATTACATATGTATATATGTGTATGTGTATATATAATTATTCCATTAGTATTACAATATAATATATATCATATAAGTTCATTAAACCCTTTCTTTAATTCATTTTATGTGGTTTGTGAACAAATCACATCGCTTTAAGGGGCAGTAGTCCACAGTTCCTCAAATGAGATTATCTTATTAACACAAAATGAAAGGTAAAAATATGTGTGTTAAAAATGAATAAATCAGATTAAATTCATAATAAATACAATATATTAAATTTAATAATAGAGTTTCTATAATAATGACCACCATGATTGGTGGTAAATAATAAATGAACAATCATAGTTTCGTGATGTTGTAGATCACCGTAAAAAGAAATTATATGTTCAAAACCCATTATATGGAGGTGTGTGTAATTTTAGGTTAGAAACTTTGAATAAAAAATCCTATTATATGGAGGATACTAGTTTTTTCATACATAAAGGGAATAATGAGAGTGGATTGCTGAATAATGGTAATAAAGGAAAGAATCTTGAAAGAAGGTGTTACATCTAAATCGGGTAACTCATTTTGGTTTGTGCCAAAAGGTTTCCTTCAGAGGGTTTCTGACCAAATAGATGATTTAAAGTATAAGGGAGGGTTTATATAAGGCTGATTTGGCAGATCATCGGCGAACATAAATGGTTTGGGATTTGTGAGGAATGGGTAAAGGTGGTGGCCTTTTATAGGGAAGCAAAACGAGTCACATGGAATGTTTTAGAAACAAATTAGGTATTCACATGTTACAACCCAACAAAAGTTTTACCAAACCAACCAAACACAAGATTTTAAGGTTACTGAACAAAATATATAAATCCAATGGGTTTTGGAAACGTTTCTAGGTCAATCGGGTCCTTAATTTTAAGGTTTTGTTCAGAATTATGCTTAATTTGGCCTTAACTATTGTTATTAATTTTAAACCCTTTTACTAATCATTTTGGTCAAAAATTAGCATGGTCTCATTAGACACTAAATTTTAGACTGAATAAAATGGTGTATGTTAGATTTTTGAAATTCAAATCATAGATGATGAAAAATTATGATTAGTGCTAATCCCATATATGGGAGGAAATAACGAGGTTTTATTGTAAAAAAATTCAAAAGTTTATTTAGATTTTTTATTCAACATCAAAGTGAAGTTAATCCTAATGAATTTAGTTGTATTATTACATGTAATATTGATCTAATATGGCCTAAAAAATATTTATAATAACAATTATCATTAATATTTAATTAGACAAAAATGGATCTTTTAACTAAAAAGTTGTATCTTTCACAATTTATCCAAAAATGATATTTCTCAAAAAAAAATCCCAAAAGATTACCCTAAGCTAATTTTGATGTTCTGAATTAAAAAATAATGTTTATTTTATCATATTAGATTTTTAAATGTTTATAAAATAACTTTCATTATTATAATAAGTTTATTCGAGAAAATGATGTTTTTAAACATAAAAAGGACTTTACTAAAAATCATATCTTTTATTATCAATATTATTTATTTATATAAAATAATTATAAACAATATTTGAAAAGAAGTTATTACTATTCATATTACTCTGTTTAACCACTAGGTTAAAATTATCTTATTTAATTAATTAAAATAATAAAAATAGATATTTCATAGAAACTCAGTATTCCGTGTATCGTATGCCAACTCAGTCTTGCATGGATCATACACTATGCCATTGTTGCATGGAATGTAGAAAATTTAAGTGGTTCATGTAATGTACAATGTGTCAATTTCATATGAAAGAAATCATTTACTTATTTCATTTCATGATATAACATAAAATTTTATTTTGTTCAAAAAAAGGCCTTTAAAAACTCGAGGTGTTACATTATACCTCTCTTAAAATGAATTTCTCCCTCGAAATTCATTAGTCAATTAAAAAAATAGGGATAATTACAATTCATAATACCCTCATGTTCCCATGTAGCTTACTCTAACTGGTTATTTATCCATGAAACTTTGACCTGGTGGGTGGTCTTGTTTCATAGAACTTTCCCTAATCTATCCATAATTTCAACAGGTTGCCCCTCATAAGGAAGATTCTTCTCCAATTGTAAGAATTCTAGGTTTAGTACATGAGAATGGTAAGGTATATACATCCTCAGGTGTGATACACGGAACACATCATGGAATTGAGAGTTATTTGGAGGAAGTGACCATCAATAGGATACTGTCCCGATATGATGTGGAATTTCACATGGCCTAATATTCCTAAGTCATAGTTTTCCCTTCTTCCTGAATATCACAACATTCTTCCAGGGCGAGATTTGAAAAATAAAACTTCTTCACCAACATCAAATTATAGATCACACCAAAGGATATCATCATAATGTTTCTTCCATGTTTGATCTAACTTGACATGCTCTTAAATGGTTCCAACCATCTCAACCAATTCTTCAGAAATATCAGGCCCTAATAGATTTCTCTCCAACATCATCCTAGAACATTGGAGATCTACATTTCTTCCCATATAGGTCTTCATAAGGTACCATTTTAATGCCTGAGTGAATTCTATTATTGTAAGAAAACTCAAATAGAGGAAGGTGTTGGTCCCAACCACCTTAGAAACCCAGAGAAATATATCTCAACATATTCTCTTGGGATTGAATTGTTCTTTCACTATAAACATCTATTTGATGATGATAAGTAGTTCTTAAACTCAATTTTCTATCAAGTGGGTTTTTAAGACATCACCAGAACATTGAGGTAAACCTCAGATCCTGATATGATACAATAGAATGTAGTCATCTAGGAAACCTTACCACATCCTTATTGTATATTATGGAACATTGGTTAAGAGATAAATATTATCTGATATAAATGAAGTGTGTTGACTTAGTAATGATATTGACTACCATCCATATAACATTAGACCTTTATAGGTTTTGGGTCGTCCAACAAAAAAATCCATAGTGATGTTCTCCCATTTCTATTCTGGTATGGGTAATGGATGCAGCATCCCTTTAGGCATTTGTATTTCAACCTTATCGTTCTAGAATACCAACCAACAAGATATAAACTCTGCGATATATCTCTTCATGTCATCCCACTCGAATTATTCCTTCAAATCTCTATACATAGTCATACCTCTAAGGTGAATAGAGAATGAATAACTGTGAGCTTACTCTAACAACTCCATCATCAAATCTAGTATAAAGGGAAGACATACATAGTTCATGAACCTTATCATTTCATCCTGATCAAGGTTAAACTCAAGAAAATTACTAACCTTCTTTTGTAGCACTTCATATTCTTTATACACCCCCTTAATTTTCACATGGATAAAGGGTTGAACAATAATTTGAGATAGATAAAAATTTTCCCCTTCCATAAAGATATCTAGATCCATCTGTTGATAATAAACAAATATTGGATCTTTTGTGATCCTCATCATGGATAGGCCAGCATGATCCTTCTGACTCAAAGCACCGCCCACCTTATTGTCTTTTCAATGGTGGTAATGTATTGGGTAGTAATAATCCATTATCAACTCTAACCATATTCTCTAGAACATGTTCAAATCCTTCTGTTTGAATATATATTTCAGACTTTTATGATTGGTATATATATCACACTTTTCTACATAAAGATAATTCCTCAACATCTTTGTTGAAAATATTACCCCTGCTAACTCCAAATCATGAGTTGGGTAATTTTTCTCATGAATATTCTATTGTCATGAGGCATATGATATGACCATGTTATTTTTCATAATATCACATCCCAATCCCTTCTTGGATGCACTACTTCTCACGACCCATCCTCGGGGCCCGTGCTGTGACTACCCCAAGCCCGCCTTCCATAGGCCAGGGGATGGCGACTAGCACCAAGGCGTAAATCCCATTAAAAAAAATAAAGGCATTGCCTTTGTAAAGTAAACAAACACCACAGAGCAAGCAAGCAGTAGAAGTAACACTAAGTAAAAACTGAGTACAACAGTAAGTGCGGAAAAGTAAGTGGGCCAGTATACAAACCCAAACTTAATGTAAAGTACAACTAGAAGGGAAAACAACAACTGAAAAGTAGAGTCGTAGCATCGAGTCGTCCACTGGAAATTCCACCTGAAGGGTGGGCACATATAGCCTCCACTGCTCCTTGGGTCTAGCCAACCAGTCCGAGTATGTCCCGCCCAGTTGTCCACCTCAAGGTACCGTCCTACTCCGCAAGCCTCAACCACGATCTGCGCTGTCCGTCGTCTGCAACCAACACAACGTAGTGCGGGCATAGCCCATGCAAGGGTGAGTATAAGCTACTCAGTAGGGACCTAGAGACCCCCGGAGGTCTCCCAGAATCCAAAAAGGATAAACCACAAAGGAAATATACAATCACGAAGTAACTTCCGGCACTGCTTAGGTATATGACCATACATATACCTAAGTCATCAATTCCAGTATGCTCCAACATCCGAGCTCAAGTACAACCCAGTCCACACAGGAAAGAAAAACGTAAATCCACATAGGATAGAACAACACAATCCACATAGGAAAGCAAAACAGGATTCATCTCACACAGGTATACTACTTCATATAATGATAGAGATGATCAGATGTAGCCACTGATTCATCTAAGCCGTCGGATCCACAAAGGATCGGTAGGTACTAACACCCGCAATGACCCACACAGGATCGATCATGAAGTTGAAACCATAGCTATTTGGAATCTCCTTCTCTATCAAGTTCAGTGGGTATGCCGCTACAACCAAGCGCTTCCCTCTAACCTTGGACTGCTGTAGTACTCCACCTATCGAGTACTGTGGGCCTGCTGCTACAACCAAGCGCTTCCCACCATGGGTCTGCCTCTACAACCAAGCGCTCCTCTTCCGTGGGTCTGCTGCTATAACTAAGCGCTCCCCGTGCTACTACAACTGAGCGCTCCTCCATCGTAGGTCTGCCGCTACAACCATGCACTCCTCCGTCGTGGGTCTGCCGCTACAACCAAGCACTCCCCCTCATAGCCTCCAGTGATACTCCTTCTGTTGAGTACCGTGGGTCTGCCGCTACAACCAAGCGCTCCTCCGCCGTGGGTCTGCTGCTACAACCAAGCGCTTCCGATTGGGCTATACGTAACACACCGTGTCATTCGATCAGCAATCGTCAAGTCTCAACCGACTCTAGGGTTTCCGCACACAGCATGCTCATTCCGGGAGGGTCCACTCCACAAGCCAAGAGGTCGATGCATCAACTGACATGTATTCTGGAGTTGATGTATCCCAAAAATTACCGTGGTGGTCACTGCCGATCCCACAGAGGATTCCCGTACTGTCTTCATTGTCATCATAGACGCAGCCAACTCTAGGGGTCCCGCACACCGCAAGCTCATTCGGGAGGGTCCGCTCCATGAGCTGATGGGATTATACATCAACTGACACATAGTCTGGAGTTGATGTATCCAAAAGTTCCGTATCGTTAACAGGAACTCAATGTCACAGACGGCGCGTCAATCGGACGCCCGGTCTGATAGTTATTGGCTTTTTCGTCCTAGGGGTCCGGTTGGTTTTTAAGTCAAAACCGACCTGACCGTACTCCACCTGTATCCAAACCTCGGGCGTATTAAGACAAAAGATCCTTCTCACTTAGAGGAATCCATCAAAGTCGATGGCACATCAATCGGACGTCCGGAGCTCAAGATCCGAGGGCCCGGTTGGTTTCGTGTACGAACCAACTCGGCCAAACCCCAAGTACTCTGAAACCTTGAGTGTGATATACCAAAACGAACGTCTCGATCCAAGGATCACATCTCCACTGATGGTTCATCGATCGGAGGCCCGTATCTCATGTTATGAGCAAAAGACCGAAAAGGTCAGAAAACGGGAGGTCTGGGCCCGGACCAACCCGGCCCAACCCCCCTGGGTCGGCCCGGCCTGGGCGCGATCCGGCCCGGCCGGCGCGGGCGCGGCCCGACCGCCGGGTAGGTCGGCTCGGCTGGTTATGGCCGAGCGGAGTGGGGGCGTGCTGCCCCTACGTGAGGGAACCGCGAACCCACGTGGGGCTGCCATTGCCAGCAGACATGGCCGGGCCGCCACCTCCCGTCCTCCTCCGGTCCCGCGTGGTCTCGGGACCGCGTGCTGCCGCCGCGGCTTCAGCCGTGGCGGTTCCTTCCTGCGGTGTGTCGGGCGCCACTGACTCCTACTTCCGGCGCCGCCGTGCCGGCGAGGCGCGCCGGCGGGCTGCTCCGCAGACCACCAGACGAGTTCCGGTGGTCGGAATTTCACACTGTCTTCGCCAAAGGCCCTCCCGGAGTCCGTCCTTCACTGCGAGGACCTCACATCACCCGTACGGTCTTCTTTGTCGACGTCCGCCATTTCGCACACCAAGAACGAAAGGGGCGGTGGGTTCGGACTTGTTCGTTAGTCCGCACCCACCGCGCTAGCGGTTTTAAAAGTATCACAACAATTTTAAAACATATGCCGCAGGTATAAATCAAAAATATTTAAAAGAATCAACCCATACCTCGTCGTAGTCATCGAACGTGAGTTCTTCACGGAATTGACCGTCACGGAAGAAGAGGATCGTCGCATCGTGGAAGCGGCGTCACGTCATCACGGTACACGGCGTCGTGTCGACGATCTCCGGGGGTTAAAGAAAACACACAGATTTAATTGTACCAATTAAACCCATGTTGATGATAAAATCCACAAAGGAAATTAAAAGGTCCGCAATCCCCTACCTCAATCGTTTGATGATCGAAGATTGTTGCGGGGAAGGATCGTCGCGGAAGGAGGATCGTCGCGGAAGAAACGTCGCGGAAGGAGGATCGTCGACATCGCGGTACACGGCGTCGCGTCATCAATCTCCAAGGGTTCGGCATTCTTCACGTTCTTCGCATTCTTCACGTTCTTCGCAGAGGAGGACAAAGAACATAGAGTTTCTCCAAATCCTCTCAACAAGCCACCCACATGTGTTGGTCTTATTTTATTCTTATGCCAACAAACGAAAAACAAAGTTAAGAAACGAACCATTAATTCGATTAATTAATTGAAACGACTTTACTGCCCAATTAATAGGGGCTTTAAGAATTAAGAAAACGCACCAGTTGACTTTCATTTTAGAGTGGTTTTCGCGGGTGCGTTACTTAGAGGAAAAGAAACGGTGGGGCTCGTGTGGGACCCACCTCATAAATATCCTACCAAGTGGGTAGGATATTTTGGGTTCCACCCTATCCGCTTCAACTCAGCTTAAGTGTCTTAAGTGAAATAAAATAAAGTTGCCACACTACTTTATTTTATTTATTAACTTAACCCCAAAAATAAAACCCACACCCGAGAAAACACAACTCCGGAAAAGACGTTTCCAAGCAAATACTGGCGCTGCGATTCAATCGGTGCCCTCAAAATTTGATTCCGAGCACCGGTTCAAAAGTTAGAAAAACCCGCTCGTTCGTTCACTGAACGTACCCGAGCCAAACTTCAGAAAATGATTCCGGGCACAGCGGGCCTCAGAATCAGGTGCCGTCAGAAACTGCGTTCTTGTAAAATTCCAAAGAAAGTTAAGAAAAAAAGCTTCCTTGATTTTTATGGGTCTTTTCATCACTCCCAACTTAGGGATTTATGTCCCCGTAAAGATAATCATAAACTAGGGAAACAAAAGTGGGTACTGAGCACGCATCTGAGCCTCCCACTCCCAAGTGCTCTCCTGGAGGTTTCCGTGCTGCCATCTGATGCGCACTGGAGGAATAGAGAATCCACGTAGTACCCACTCCTATCGATCCTCAATCTCCACCGAGACCTCTGCAAAAGTTGCACCATCATCAATGTCTAGCTCCCCATGGTCAATTATATGCGACGGGTCGTGCACGTATCTTCTTAGCTAAGATACGTGGAAGATGTCGTGCACCCGGTGCAACTGAGGTGGTAGAGCCAGGTGATAAGCCACCTATCCAATCCTACTGAGGACCTGGAATGGTCCGATGAAGCCTGGAGACAACTTTCCGCCTCAGCAAAATCTCCGTAACTCACGTCGAGGTGTAACCCGTAAGGAAATGTGGTCACCAACCTCAAATTCTAGTGGTCTTTGCCTCCTGTCAGCACAAGACTTTTACCGGCTTTGAGCTGTCCTCATCCGCTCTTGGATGAATTGGACTTTTCTGGTCCTACAAGAGTTGCTGAGATTTCTTCTTTTCCAAGAAGAGAAATCTGGTCTCATCCCCTAGATGAACCACGTTCTTCACCTAATATAGTCAATCCCGTAATGGATGATACTAACCCCTATCAAGGATGACGTCTTAAGGCCTCGACGCTACTACCAAGAGATCCAACCGTTACTCTCGCCTCCAAGGGTTGAGTCACACTGTCGGCATCAGTGTGTGGTCACTGGGTCTCCACCAGTAGGTATCTCAAAGTGAGGGTCAAGTCAATGGTTTTTAAACCGGAACCTCTTAGTAACAACACAAAGAGAGGACGGGAAGGTAAACGCCAAAAGGAAGGTGTCTTCTATTACTACAGCTCAAAGTACAAAGACACAAAACATCTACAAACAAACATCAACAACTCTAGAAGAAACATAAACAAAAGTCTCCAGGTCTGGAGCTAGTCTCGCTCCTGTCCATATTCTCCCGGAGCTCCATGATCGTAGGCCTCAGCTGCCTGAAGCTGAGATCTCCCTTGTCCACCAGCTCCCTACGGTCGGGGTGGACCTCTTGGTGGTGGTGGTGGCAACACCTCGAAGCGTCGTCCACCTCCAGCTGCATGGCCAGCTCCCGTGCCACAGTCTCCTGCTCTAAGTGGTCCGCCTCGATCGAACCTCTACCTCTGCCAAGGAGGTCCTTTGTTCATCTGCTGGTCATCCGTAAGGCGGGTCGGACAGTCACGAGCCATGTGACCAACCCCGCCGAAGGAGTAACACTGTCCTCTCATGGTAAGTCATTGTCCACCCTGGGTGCCTCGCACAAACGATCATGTGTCACGCGGTCGACCACCTGTAGGTCTAGTCCTCTTGGACCCCTGCATCATCTGTCTACTGCCCACTGTAGAAGACTCTACCACATGCCGGATAGTGGTGGGTCATGCTGCTGGAGACTGCTCAGCAAGGAAACTCTCCACTAAGAGGGCTTGCTCCAACACCCCTGTCTGTGTCGGAATGTTGTGAGAAACAACTGATGCTCTGATCTCTCTCATGATCCCCTACTCGATGGTTCGGGCCCTAAAGAATGGGTCTCGTACCATGTCTGTGGAATAGCGCGAGAGATCAGTAAACCTCACCGCGTACTCAGCTACTGTCATGCTGCCCTGCCGCAGCTGTAGTAGCTCCTGGATGCGCACCGCTCAGAGGGTGGCTGGGATGAACTCTGAGCGAAAAAGGCTCTCAAAGTCCATCCAAAGGAGAGATGCCTCATCGTGCACCTGGAGCATCAAGCTCCACCATCTGCCAGCTGCCACGTGCAGGAGGCTCGCTGCAAGGACCACCATAAAGTCATCCAGTGTCCCTACCAATCGGAAAACTCGTACAACTACCTCCAGCCAATCCTCGGCTGCCTAAGGGTCCTTCTCCTCACAGAACCTGGGAGGTCACTGACACTGAAACTCGTGCAGTGCACTAAGGCGACGTGCACCATCAGCAGATGGGGCTGGTAGCATTGGTGGCTCGGCGGGTAGAGGTACCGTCGGTGCCTCTGCTGTCAAAGGGCCCTGTACTGAGGCCTCGTCGCTCAGTGGGCTGTCATCCCGCACAACACTCGGAACCCTAGCTGGCTGTCGTCATGTGGCCATCCTGAAAGAGACAGGTGCACCATGGTCAGAACAGTATACCTGGTGAGCTGACATAAAGTAATCACAGTGAAAACTTGAAACACACATGCAATCAATGTTTTCGTGCATTAAGTCGGAAATTAGAAGTCAGGGTCCTGGTGCACGGATACATCGGCCGCCGCACCAACACTGGACTCCCTGGACTAATAAATACTCCAAATACGCTTAACACTATTGCTTCACATAGAAAAATATCATAGTCCAAAGTTCTGCGGTAGAACTGAACTCCTCTGATACCAATTTTTCACGACCCGTCCTCGGGGCCCGTGCCGTGACTACCCCAAGCCCACCTTCCATAGGCCAGGGGTTGGCGACTAGCACCAAGGCGTAAATCTCGGTAAAAAAAAAGAAAGGCATTGCCTTTGTAAAGTAAACAAACACCACAGAGAAAGCAAGAAGTAGAAGTAACACTAAGTAAAAACTGAGTACAACAGTAAGTGCGGAAAAGTAAGTGGGCCAGTATACAAACCCAAACTGAAAGTAAAGTACAACTGGAAGGGAAAACAGCAACTGAAAAGTAGAGCCACAGCGTCGAGCCGTCCACTGGAAATTCCACCTGAATGGTGGGTACAGATAGCCTCCACTGCTCCTCGGGTCTAGTCGACCGCACCGAGCACGTCCCGCCCAGTGGTCCACCTCCAGGTACCATCCTGCTCCACAAGCCTCAACCACGATCAGCGCTGTTCGTCATCTGAAACCAACACAACGTAGTGCAGGCATAGCCCGTGCAGGGGTGAGTATAAGCTACTCAGTAGAGACCCCGAGACCCCTGAAGGTCTCCCAGAATCCACAAAGGATAAACCACAAAGGAAAGATACAATCACGAAGTAACATCCGACACTGCTTAGGTATATGCCAATACATATACCTATGTCATCAATTCCCGTACGCTCCTACATCCGAGCTTAAGTACAATCCAGTCTACACAGGAAAGCAAAACGTAAATCCACACAGGATAGTACAACACAATCCACATAGGAAGGTAAAACAGGATTCAACTCAGACAGGTATACTTCTTCGTGAGACGATAGAGATGATCAGAAGTAGCCACTGATTCATCTAAGCTGTCGGACCCACAAAGGATCGGTAGGTACTAACCCCCGCAATGACCCACACATGATCGATCATGAAGTTGAAACCATAGCTATTTGGAATCTCCTTCTCTATCAAGTTCAGTGGGTATGCCACTACAACCAAGCGCTTCCCTCTAACCTTGGACTGATGTAGTACTCCACCTATCGAGTACTGTGGGCCTGCTACTACAACCATGCGCTTCCCACCATGGGTCTACCGCTACAACCAAGCGCTCCTCTGTCGTGGGTCTACTGCTACAACCAAGCGCTCCCTGTGCTGCTACAACCGAGCGCTCCTCCGTCGTAGGTCTGCCGCTACAACCAAGCGCGCCTTCGTCGTTGGTCTGCCGCTACAACCAAGCGCTCCCCCTCATAGCCTCCAGAGGTACTCCTTCTGTTGAGTACCGTGGGTCTGCCGCTACAACCAAGCGCTCCTCCTCCATGGGTCTGCTGCTACAACCAAGCGCTTCCCACTGGGCTATCCGTAACACACCGTGTCGTTCGATCAGCAGTCATCAAGTCTCAAACGACTCTAGGGTTTCCGCACATAGCATGCTCATTCCGAGAGGGTCCACTCCACGAGCCAAGAGGTCGATGCATCAACTAACATGTATTCCGGAGTTGATGTAACCCAAAAAGTACCGTAGTGGTCACTGCCGATCCCATGGAAGATTCCCGTACTGTCTTCATTGTTGTCGTAGACGCAGCCAACTTTAGGGGTCCCGCACACAGCAAGCTCGTTCGGGAGGGTCCGCTCCACGAGCTGAGGGGCTGATACATCAACTGACACATAGTTCGGAGTTGATGTATCCAAAAGTTTTGTATCGTCAACAAGAACTCAACGTCACAGACAACGCGTCAATTAGATGCCCGGTCTGAGAGTTATTGGCTTTTTCGTCCCAGGGTTCCGGTTGGTTTTTAAGTCAAAACCAAACCTACCGTACTCTACCTGCATCCAAACCTCAGGCAGAGTAAGCCAAAAGATCCATCTCACTCAGTGGAATCCATCAAAGTCGGCGGCACGTCAATCGGACGTCTGGAGCTCAAGATATAAGTGTTTCCGCTCCGAGGGCCCGGTTGGTTTCGTGTACGAACCAACCCGGCCAAACCCCAAGTACTCTGAAACCTTGAGTGTGATATACCGAAATGACCGTATCGATCCAAGGATCACATCTCCGCTGACAGTGCAGTGATTAGAGACCCGTAGCTCAAGTTATGAGGAAAAGACCTCAAAGGTCAGAAAACAGGGGGTCTGGGCCCGGAACGACCCGACCAGGGTCCGGGTCCGACCCGGCAGGCGTGGGCCGGCCCGGCCTGGGCGTGACCCGGCCTGGCCGGCGCGGGCGCGGCCCGGCCACCATGCAGGTCAGCTCGGCTGGTTACGGCCGAGCGGAGTGGGGGCGTGCTTCCCCCGCGTGAGGGAACTGCGACCCCACGTGGGGCCGCCCATGCCAGTGGACGTGGCTGGGCCGCCACGTCCCGTCCTCCTCTGGTCCTGCGCGGTCGCAGGACCGCGTGCTTCCGCCGCGGCTGAAGCCGCAGCGGTTCCTTCCAGCAGCGCACCGGGCGCCGCCGCCTCCTGCTGCCGGCACCGCCGTGCCGGTGAGGTGCGCCGGCGGGCTGCTCCGTGGACCACAGGATGAGTTCCGGTGGTTAGAATTTCATGTCGTCTTCGCAAAAGGCCCTCCCGTGGTCCGTCCTTCACTGCGAGGACCTCGCATCGCCCGTGCGGCCTTCTTTGTTGACGTCCCCCGTTTCGCACACCAAGAACGAAAGGGGCGGTGGGTTTGGAATGTTCATTAGTCCTCACCCACTGCGTTAGTGGTTTTAAAAGCATCACAACAATTTTAAAACATAATCCATGGGTAAAATCACAAAGACTTAAAATAATCAACCCCTACCTCGTCGTAGTCGTCGAACGTAAGTTCTTCGTGGAATTGACCGTCATAGAAGAATAGGATCATCGCGTCGCGGAAGGGGAGTCACGTCGTCGCGATACACGGCGTCACGTTGATGATCTCCGAGGGTTAAAGAAAACACACAGATTTAATTGTACCAATTAAACCCATGTTGAGGATAAAATCCACAAAGGAAATTAAAAGGTCCGCAATCCCCTACCTCAATCGGTTGATGATCGAAGATTGTCGCGGGGAAGGATCGTCATGGAAGGAGGATCATCGCGGAGGAAACGTCACGGAAGGAGGATCGTCGGCATCGTGGTACACGACGTCGCATCGTCGATCTCCGAGGGTTCGGCATTCTTCGCGTTCTTCGCATCCTTCGCGTTCTTCGCGGAGGAGGATGAAGAACTTAGAGTTTCTCCAAATCCTCTCAACAAGCCACCCACATGTGTTGGTCTTATTTTATTCTTATTCTAACAAAAAAAACAAAGTTATGAAACGAACCATTAATTCTATGAATTAATGGTAACGAATTAACTGCCCAATTAATAGGGGCGTTAAGAATTATGAAAACGCACCAGTTGACTTTCATTTAAGAGAGGTTTTCGCGGTTGCGTTACTTAGAGGAAAAGAAACGGTGGGGCTCGTGTGGGCCCCACCTCACAAATATCCTACCAAGTGGGTAGGATATTTTGGGTTCCACCCTATCCGATTCAACTCAGCTTAATTGGCTTTAAGTGGGTTAAGTGAAATAAAATAAAGTTGTCGCACCACTTTATTTTATTTCTTAACTTAACCCCAAAAATAAAAACCACACCCGAGGAAACGCAACTTCGGAAAAGGCGTTTCTATGAAAATGTCGGTGCTGTGATTCCGTCGGTGCCCTCAGAATTCGATTCCGAGCACCGGTTCAAAAGTTAGAAAAACCCGCTCATTCGTTCACTAAACGTACCTGAGCCAAGCTTCGGAAAATGATTCCGGGCACACCGGGCCTCAGAATCAGGTGCCATCAGAATCTGCGTTCTTGTAAAATTCCAAAGAAAATAAAGAAAAAAAATTTCATTGAATTTTATGGGTCTTTACACTGCTATATATTAAAAACCCTTAAACTCTAAAGGGTAATGTTAACCCATGTGGACTGACCATCCTTCTCTTCAATTATCTGAAATTTTCCTCACAATTTTCTGTCCAGAGGAACTTCACACCCTTATGAGTTAACTTGGATTGAGTATTATATAGTCTTGAGAAATTCTCTACAAACTATCGACAATATCCAGTGAAACCAAGAAAGCTATGGGTTTAAGTCACCATGGTTGGTCTAGGTCAGCTTTCAACAGCCACTGTCATTGATGGATCTATTGATATACCATCAATTGAGATTATGTTAGAAAAAAATTAATCATTTTTCAGCCAAAATTCCCAGTTGGTAATTTTTTCATACAAATTCTCCTTCTTTAGGGTCTTCATTACAATTATCAAGTGATATTCATATTCTTACACTCTAATTTAATAGATAAAAATAACATTTGTAAAGACTACCACTATAATATCATGGTAATATCTAAAGACTATATTCATTAAATCCATTAATATTGAAGGGGAATTTATTAAGACCAAAAGGTGCACTATAAATTCATATTGACCATACCTTGTATGGAATATCGGCTTGGTTATATGCTTTTTCTTGAACCACGATTAATGGTATCCAGAATTAAGGTCAATCTTGGAAAAGTACTGATCCCCATGTAATTGATATAAGAAGTCATCAGTATGACGAAGAGGATACTTGTTCCTGGATTTGATATTGTTCAACTCACAAAAATCAATTTAGAGTTTCATTGATCCCTCTTTCTCACTAAAAAATAGAACTGGTGCACCCCATGTTGACACACTTGGATGAATGATTCCCTTATCATTATTTTCTTGGAGTAACTTCTTCTATTCTTGTAACTCAATCGAGTCCATTCTATAAGGAGTCTTTGAAATTGGATTGGAACTAGTTACAAGTTCTATTGAGAACACAACTTTAGGTTTTTGTGGTAGACTATACAAGTCATATAGAATTACATCAATGAAATCCCAAAAAATAGGCATATCATCGATGTCGATCTTCTCCCTAACCATTTGAGATATACAACCCTTTTCAATGGGAATTAAGACCTATACGCTGGATGTAATCACTATAGGATGTTTAAAAATTTCATCACATTGATGGATGACCATAAGAGGGATTGAAATATCAAATGTATCTTACCTTCCTTGACAATTTATTTTAGTGTTATGCATATAAATCAAATCCATGACTAGTATGACATCGAATTCAAGCAATGGAATAATGAAAATATTTTCTTGAATGAAATTCCCATAATCATCAACCGGAGAGAAATCATAAACATGAGATCAAATAATCATACCATTATGGGATTTAAATGAAAATTCGACTTCTAATTACATTTGAGGAATCATAACACACATAGAAAATTCTTTAGATATGAAAGAGTGGGTAGATCCATAATCAAATATAAGGAACCACATAGTAATGAAAAATCACTTATATGATATCTAACATAAGAATTTTTTTAATCAATGACACCACAAGTTTTTTCTAGGATATTCATAGTCCACATATGTTTTAATAATTAATAATGTTTCATCCTGAGTTTGTGAATTCACAAAGCATATCCCCTATGAGTGTCAAACCAAGTGCGCAACAAGGCCTGTTGTCATGTACCAGATTACCCAATGTTAGGTCCCGAACACCTTTTCAGAGTTGTTACACCTAGGTAAATATGTTCCAGAGCCACTTCCGATTGTAGTATCTAGTCAGGGATTTATTACTAGGAAACCACTCACCCTATCATTCACCCAAATTCCAGGACAATTTCTTTTTCATTTTTGGATCCTTAGACTATCCATATACATGTTCCTTAGGGTTCACACTATGGTTTTATTATCCTATTTTCCAAAGGATAACAATACATTTACTATGATACCAACTATAGAGACCCCTACTTTACAAAATATAGATATTACATAACATTTTTAGAGTACTTAAGTATTACACAAAAATATACCCAAAGACTATAGCTTATATAGTGCATTTAGAAATGAGGAAACATAAACACGAGTACATAAGGGAGCTACATTATCTCCCGCTAGATTTTAATTGACTATAACCCTTCTTAAACATATAAAACATAGTAAATATCATCACAACCTGTGGAGGGAAACATAAAAATGGGTGAGAACAATTTCTCAGTATGGATAAACACGGGAGACATGTAAGAATAAACATGAGCATAGTGGTATGAGAACATGATCATGCAAATAGAATATCATACCCTACATGTCAAAGATCATACACATGAATCATGGAATAAAGAAAGGAAGTTCATAATAAATGAATAAAAAAGAAGTAAAGTACATAATCCATAAAAGAATAACATAGGAGTAAGACATTAAATTGTGGAAACACATAAGCATATAATTATTTCCATAGTAGCCAATGCATAACTTTGAAGACAATATTAATGGAAAAAACTCCCTTAGTAAACCGTGTAACCCCCTTTCCAGCCCTATATTACTGAAATGAGTGACCCTAGTTCGAGCCCTATATTATTGAAATGAGTAATCCCCATTCTAGCCCTGAATTACTGAATCAAATAACCCTCGTTCCATCCCTATATTATCTCATTAGATATAATTCTTTACCCAATGCAGTAGAGGGAGATGTGGGTCCCACCCATCACATAATGAAATCATACATACATGTACAAAAAGATCATAAATGAACATATCATAAACCAAGAAATGAAAATGGTATCATAAACAAGTAATCATATCATAACCTGCTGAAAGAGACACATTTCATAATCATTTCATCATAAACATAACCTGTGATAGAAAGTGGGTTCCAAAATCATATAACCCATGAATGAGAAACATGTTTCATAACATCAAGACATCAAAACATAATCCATTCAAATAAATAATATGAATTAAAACATTTAATAATTTTCCAAAGAAGGCATCCACAACACCAATGGATGTTATATTATATGGGAAATAATTTCGAAGGATATTTTAAAAAAAATCATGAGGAAAATATCCTTTCTTCTTTGAAAATATTTTTTGTTATATAAAACATTTTTCAAACATTTTATTTTAAAATATCTAAGAAAACATATAAATAAAACGTTTAATACTGTAATTTTTTTGAAATCAATTTTCCATTACAATTATCTTTAAGGATCTTTTGAAAACATTTCTTTTAAAACGTGGTTTTTGAATACAATAGATTTCTAACCAAAGAGAAAGATTGTTCGATTTAATTAAAAATATAATCATATGTACCGAAGAGTGAAAAATATTTTACTAAAAAAATGGGGATATTTTGAAAAAATATGATAAAGAAACTCATGAATATTCTTGAGATATTTCGTTAAACGAATATTAAACCTAAATAATCTCGAAAAACGATAAGATTGTATCAATAAACACTAATAACATGGTTACATGGGATCATACTCTCAATATAAGAAAATGAAATTACATGAAGGTTAATATATTATGAATATATGAACATTCATGATATAATATGTATAATGGAAGTATATACACCTTGAAAAATAGGTTAGGTGCATAACAAAACATGTGTCTCAAAGAAGGAAAATTGAGACAAAATTGTTCTACTGTTTAGGTAACATTTGAAAGGTAAACCCCATAAAAGAATGACCATAGAATAGATATATGAATACCCATATATTATGATATAATATTAATATAATTAAATCAAGGGTATTACACACTCCACAGAAATGGAAAGACTGGTGATCATTACATGAATCTCACAGAAATAAAATGTGAGATGAAATTCCCCTTACCTTATGTCTTGACTCTCTTCGTACTTGTACAATATTCTGGTATAATAAATATAAGTTTATTATAAATATTTTACATAAGAATGATCTTATATATATTACCATATTTTTTGATTAAATCCTTATTTTACTCACTTGGTAATGATTCTATTTTAAAGTTTCATTTTGGGTAATATTCGCTTTGTTCTTAGCATGTGTCTTAATTTGTTATATCATTGATCCTTATACATATATCATGATTAAATAATGTAGAAAAATGATATAAATATCATGTATATCTAGTATAATTATATTATAATAACCTCTATCATAATTAAGTACACAATATAATACACTGTTCATGGAGACAGTAAGCCGTATGTACGCATGAACGTTATTTTCTGTTTTTAATTATCGGATTGATGGAATGTATATAAATGACATATGTATACACAAACACACACAAATTTATATAAATATAACTATTCATGTTTAATTTATATATAATTTATATAATATATGTTCATTAAACTGATCCTTAATACAATCAACGTGGTGTGTGAACGAATCACATCGCTTTGAGGGGGCGGTAGTCCAAACATTGTCAAACAAGATTATCTTATCAACACTAAATAAAGGGTTAAACGATGTGTGTTACAAAAGGAATAAAAAACATTAAATTAATAATAAATATAATATTATATATATATATATACATTGTTTCCATCATAACGGATACCATGATTGGTAGTAAAGAATAAATGAACAATCATTGTTTCATGTGGTAGTAGTTCACCGTAAATAGAAAATGTATGTTTAACAAACATTAGATGGTGGTGTGTGTTATTATAGTTCCAAAAAATTTCAAAAATAAAAACTAGTATATGTAAGATATTGGTGTTTTCACATAATAAGGGAATAATGAGAGTATAGGGATGAAGAATGGAAATAACTGAAAGGAGCTTGAAAGAAGCCATAAACTCTAAATCTGGTAACTCCTTTTAATTTATGCCAAAATGTTTCCTTGAGAGGGGTTATTCCAAAAGGGAGGATTCAATGTATAATGGAGGATTGTTATGAAGCTACATGGTTAGAGCATTTACGAACATAAAAGGTTTGATATGTTGGAGGAATGGGTAGAGGTGGTGGCCTTTTATAGTGAAGGAAAATGACTCACATGGAATTTTTAGAAACAAATTTGTTGTCCACATGTTCTTACCTAAAAATGAATTAAAAAACAAACCAAACTCAGAAATTGAAGTTTTTTGGAATAACTGTATTCATAAAATGTGTTTTGGAAAAGTTTCTAGGTCATTTGGCACTTAATTTTGTGGTTTATTTCCTAATTAAGCTTAATTTGGCCTTAACTACAATGATTAATTTTATTCACTTTTACTAATCATATTTGTCAAAAATTAACATTGTCTTATTAGAATCTAAATACTATAATACATAAAATGGTTTATGTAAGATTTTTTAAATTCCAATCATTAAACCGGAATAATTGTGATTACTGCTAATCCTGTAGACAGGATGAAATAACGATGTTTTAAAGATAGAAAAGTCCAAATATCTGTTAAGATTTTTTATTCAGCATCAATGTGATGATGATCCTAATTAATTTCATTTAATTATTATTTTTAATATACATATAATGTGAACTTAGAAAATATTTATAATATCATTTAGCAATAATAGTAAATTAAAGAAAAATGCAGTTTTTACCTAAAAGGATGTATTTTTCAGTATTCATCAAAAAATAAAGTCACTCAGAAGAATACCAAAAATTAATCCTAATCTATTTTCCGAATTTTAAATTCAAAAATTATGTTTATTTTATCAAATTAAATTTCAATATGTGTATAAAATTACTTTTATTGTTAGAAGTATTTCATTCGAGAAAATGATGTTTTTAACAAAAAAAGTTTTACCCAAAATCATATATGTTATTATGAATATATTTTATTTATATAAAACAATTATAAAAAATATTAGAAAAATAGTTATTACTATTCATATTACTATATTTAACCTCTAGGTTATAATTATCTTATTTAAATAATTAAAATAATAAAAATAAAAATTTCGTTCAAACTTAGTGTTGCATGTATCAAACTCTAACTCTCTGTGGAATGGATCGTATGCCAAATCTCTGTTTCCTGGAACATACACCAATTCAGTGTTTCATGTAACATACTATGTTTCAAATCCATGTAAATGAAATCCTTGACTTATTTAATTTCATGTAATAAATTAAAATTAAAATTTGATCAAAAAATAGATCCATAAAAACTTGGGTTGTTACAAAATGTTTATAGAGAAATATAATTATTTTTCAGGGATGTATGAATGTTTTAATTAATATAGTCCTAGAATAAATGTTTTAATTTTTTTTCAGTGTTCTTCCTATGTTCGGAGGATTCCAGAGGTGTTTTGTGTTTTTGTAAGAATATAATGTTTTTGAATTCTATATGAGAAATACATGACATTTAATACTAGTACAATACATGTAAGTTTTATAGGAAATATTTTGTGACTATGGTACAAAACATGAAGATTAAGAAATTTTTAATTATTAAATGATGTGTAATAATACAATATCAGGTTTTAATAAAATGATGATAGGGTTTTAGTGTATGTGGACCTTGAGGATTAAAAAACATGTTTATGAATTACATAATGTGTAAATGTCATAATGTTTTCTTTTATGGTTCATATCGTATGAAATTTTATTTCATTCATACAAAAATCCTTTATATTCCATCCTATTAGGATTCATTGGTTGTTTTCTGGTCTCCAATTGATCTAGATTGATTTTTTAGGGATTAATCAGTGCGACAATTTTTTTTCCTCTATCTACGTTAGTGAGCCTTTGATATTTTTTTTTGATTTTGGAGGCTTCATTAGGATAAATTATTAGATATGCTGACCCATGGGGATTTTTCTTCTTCTTTTCTTCTAGATCTGTTGTTTAATCTTGGTTTAAGGGTTATTCCTTTTTTTTGTTGTTACATGTATAAATTCATGAGGTATATGTTATTTCTTTTTATCCTTTAATAATTTTCATTATTTGAATCAATTTTATTATGTGTAGGTAGATTTTAGGTCATTCGTTTCATTATTTCTTTGTTGTGTTATTTAATCCTTTTTTGGCATATGTAACCTTGAGTTTTGAGATATGTGGTTCCATCTATACCATGTGATGGGGAAATTCATTGATCATTTTTTCAATAATTTTTTTATTAAATGTAATAGAATCATATGATTTTAATTTCACTGTGTTTGTGGAATTATTTTTTTGAAATATAGAGTTCCCCTAGTTTTTTTTGAATATAAAAAACTTTTAGACGTATTATGTAAAGGTTTTAATGAATGAAAATAATGGATGTTTATTGATGAATTGATTTGGAAAATAGATCACGTGGGAATTCTTGGTTACTTATGAAGATGTTTTAGTATTAGGTATCATCCACCATCAAGGGGTTTGAACATGGGTCTTTCCTCTACACTCTAGGCATATATTTCTAAGGACATGTTAGACTTGTTTGGATTTTAAATTACTACGATGTTTCTCTTCCCTCAATACTTGATTTATATGTTCAGTGGCTTGATGTGAATGCGATTTTATATGTTAGGAATGATTTTTAGAGCTATCCTGACCATGTGTGATCTGTGGCATGTTGTTACCTATTAATCATAGCCAATTTGGGATTATTCTTTGGGTATGTACTATTATTTATACATCCATAAACTTGATATGAGAAATTATTCACACTTTTTTTTGTTTGTACATTATACATCTTCTATGATATATAAATATGATTTTTTTAATTCGTTAGAATCTATATTTTTAAATGTAGGAAAATGTGAACTTCAATAGTTTTCAATGATTTCGATAAAAAAATTGTTAAAATATTACCATTCCTTGGTTTATTTAATGTTGATCAGGGCATATCTGTTGTTCATATAATTTATATGGAACGCATGTGTAATACCCTACTGATAATGTTAGCTCACACCCTGCATACTTCTTCAGCATTGTGCAAAACTAATTATGTCATTTGACATAGGGAATATAATGGTTTCATAGTGAGGTGGTTATGTTTTATGTCAGCTAATTTGAGTTCTTGGTGATGATATTATGGGAGTCGTCCCACACTATCACATGGAGTGGTTTTTGTTATGTTATTGTAGTTCTTTATGGTTGTACTTTCACTTGGATATTTTTTTATCTTATTGGGTAGTTTGGTTTAATCTATTTAGTTTCCATTATGTAATATATTTATTTTTCCCGTTATTCTATATGTTTTATATATCTCTGAAATACTGTTGCTTTTAGTTGGCAATAATTATTCCTACTCTTTGTTATTTGATGTATGGGTTCTAGTCTCAAGCCTATGGGGATTGAGAATGCCCATCGTGTTTGTGGGGTATTGGGTAGAGTAACATTTACAGAGGGTATTCAAGTTGGATTATCCCAATATCCCCAATAAATCATAATTTACATCATAGTATTTCATCTTAGATAAAAATGATATTGAAAAATAAATTACATGGAATATTTCTAGTGAAAAATATCCTTCCACTATAAAAAAATCATTTTAAATTACCACACAATTTAAAATTAATTATTTTTGAAAATAACCTTTGATTATATATAAATGAAGCTAAAATATAAATCAAACCATTTGAAGATGAAAATAACCATTATTTGAAAATGAATTATTAAACTAGGATTACATAAAACATTTTTGAAATATTTTTCATTGAAAAAAACTAAAACATAAATGACCTATTAAACCATTAACTCGTCATGATTGTGATAAATTAATAAAAATTAAAACAAATATTCCATTACTATTTTTATGAAAATCTATATAAGTCTTGTTTGGAAAAACATGAAAATTAATTATATGAAATTTTATAAAAATTAAAATTGGATAAACATTTATTTGATAACACATTTCTAAAATATTGATTTCATTTAAAATAATTGTTTTGGAATAAAAAATGGGTTTTGACTGAAGAGGGAAACAAAAAGGATTTTTCTTAAAACATTACATTGATATGTTTATAACATAATGCAAGTAAAATGAATAAAAAACAAGTATGATAATAAATATAATTTCTGGATAGTAAAGTTAATGAGTTTCATGAGATATTTAGTATATTATTTCACTATCATAAGTATAAAGAGAAAAAATCCTGATAAACAATGATATTGTATCATAACACCATTACCGATTGGGTAACATTTTATCAATATCCTCATGAAAGAATAAAAATAAATAAAACCTAAAATATCATGAAATCATGGAGATTCATGATATAAAACTTCAAATTGTATTATATACACCTAAAAATGTAAGATAAGTCCATAACACAACAAATTTCACATAGAAGAAAAATTGACACCAAAACTATTACTGCTTTGGTAAATTATAAACCATAAAACCCCTTAAAGAGAGATCATAAAATGGATTTTTAAATCACAATAATTTCAGAATAAAAATCATAAAACAAATTCAATAAATTTATATACAACTCATAAGACAAATATTTCTCAACATACCATTTGTCTCACCAAAGATAGTGTTGGAAATAATGTCCCTTACCATAAGTCTTGACATCCGTCGTACATGTTTGAATGTAATGAATAATGAATATATTTTTATTATAAATATATTATAATACCATTACAATTTTAATCATAAAATTTATGATTTACTTGTGACTTTTCATTGCAGTTTATAAATAATTCCTTGTTAAAATTATGTTTTATGAAGTAACTGGTTTGTTTTTCATGTCTGTTTTGGTTTAGTAATATTGACCCTTTTACATTGATCCTAGTTGAATAATTTCAAGAATATTTACCATGAAATAAAATTCATATATATTCATTATATATTTATTTATATAAATCCATTAAAACAAGGGAACCAAATTGAAATACACCATTCTTGGAGATGATAGGATGTACGTACACATGAATTCTATTCCCAGTTTCTCATGGGTTGAATTGAAAAAAACTGTAAATAATATATTAACATTATTGAATCTTTATATGTCATATATATCACATATAATTATTAAATTTACCATTATGACTTTCCCTAGAAAGAGTTAATGGAAAAAATAACATAAATTCGTATAGCGGTAGTCCTCCATACACATGAATGACATTATTACATCACCCACATAATGAAAATGAAGTAGGTATATGTGATATCAGAATTTCAAAAGTATAATAATATAAAAAATATCAAATATATTAATTAAATCTATCCTTATTTCTATCCAATTAAGGAAATGTAAAACAGATCACATCGGTTTGTGAGGTGGTAGTGTGTCGTACACAAGAGGGGTGTTATTTATTTCAAATGGATTGTATAGAAAGAAGATAAAAGTATTAATAAAAATGTATAGGTATTTTAATATGATAAATTTAGTATATAAACATTATATCCATCAATATATCCATTCATGTGAGGTGGTTATGGAAATGATATAACATTAATTCGTCAGGAGGTAGTCCACTATACACAAAATGATGATTTCAAAATCCCATTTATAGAAAAGGAGGAAGATTTATGTAATTCAATGAAAATAATAAGATCTCAATTTATGAAATATATATAGTCTCTTATATCATCATGTTTTATTACTAATTTAATTTCTTTTAAAAAGAAATAAAATAAAAATCTTGGTGAGGGACATTACCACTTCTTTAGGTGACATCTTTTTATTTTTACAAAAAGAATTATTAGGTCATAATTATATCTATACAAAGGAATATATGTTGATATTATTGAATAAGGGATTTATTTTTTATGGTATTCGCCTAAACAAATAATTTTTGAAACGTGAAGAGGGGAGGAGATCGAGAGTCTATTTATAAGTGAGGCGAGTATCATATTTGAAAATATTTAAAAGAAATAGGTGTACCCACAATATTTTCATTCTAAAAAGATCTGAAATGTTTAATTATATATTTTTATTGGTTATAAGGTATAAAAAAGATTATCCCATGGGTTTTGGAGAAGTTTCTAGGTCATTTTACCCCTTAAATGTTTTATTCTAACCACACAGGAAACTCGTTTTAACCATAACAATGGTAATTAATTTTTTCTATTTTTATTATTATTTATGGAAAAAAATTATATTAAGGTATTGTATAATATATATTATTATTATTCGAATTATGTAATCAATTTTTTCATATTTCATTTACATTTGTGGAAAAATAATATTTAAAACTAAACCTATAGATGCGATGAAAATGTTGTTTTCCAAAGATAAAATCTTGAAAACTTTAAATGGATTTTATATCAAAATTAAATATAATTTTTTTTTTATTTTTTTATATTTATTTTATTTAATATTATTCTTAAAATAATATTAAGAAAATATTTAATTTTCATTCTGTAAATGAACAGAAAATTCATAATAAAATTTAGTATTTTCATTATTCATCGAATAAATTTAGCTTACTAAACAATTATATAAAATTCACTCTAATTTAACTTTGAAATTATGATTAAAAAATTAATTTATATTTTTCAAATAAATTATATATATGTGTAAAAAATTAATTTTATAAATAATTGTGAGAAAACTATTTTTTTAAAAAAACATTTTAAGTGTAAAATTGGATTTATTCCTATCTCATGATTAAGATACACATAATATAAATGATAAATATTTTGTTGAATTTATAATCAATAAATTAATTTAAAAAAAATAAATAATTTATTAATTTAATTAATTGGGGTGTGACTAGTTTCTGTAGTGAGAAATAGTATTTTTCAAATTGATTTTCCTTATTTTCAAATTCTTCATATTTTAATTAATAATTATATGGATACCAAAGATTTAATTTAATTTAAATTTGTAAAACATGTATTATCACAATTTTGTTAATCTAATTCATACACGCCTTTTTAATGGATATGAGATAACTATCATATTAAATAATAATTTTGTAATAATATCTCAGGCATTTTTTAAAGTGGGTGTTCTATGTAATGAAAGCCAAAATCAGTGATTCATGTAAAAAAATATCAAAAAGATAAAATTTATTTTTATAAAAATCAAAAATTCATAAGGTGTTACTAAGATTCAATACACGTTTTCAAACAAGGTATGTGATCAATGAATATGATCGAGTATGAACCTCCAATAAAAAAGTACAAGTCATAGGCCAGACATGAATCTATAGTTATCAGATGATAGATGAAGAAATAATAGAATGGATAGAACCTATTTCTATTATTAATTCACAAATAGTATAGAAGACACATATCATTCCTGTAACCATCACAAGATCCTCTAGTTCATATGCCTCCATCACATACAGGACCCCACATTTATGACCACAAGATCCTTGAGCATGGTGGGGACCACCTTGGGTTTGTTGTTTTAGAGACAAAAAATGTTGTCTAACATTTTTATCTCTCTTAGTAGCTATACCACTTTTTCCACCCATTATAAATCCCTAATAAATCCTTTTCTGTTTCCTAGGATACCTATTGATTATATACCTATATACAATATGAGGGGTGGGAAAATACCACACGAGATGTCCCTGACAATCACATGAATATAACTGCCTCTCTTTTGGATATATCATTCCATCTCTTTGGCCATGTTTCACATAGTATATATCTTGAGACTATCAAAAAAAATCCCTTTCATTAATGGACTCCTAATCCTTTCATCAGGTAATAGCTACTAAATTCTCAGTGCCTCGGTAACCACTATTGGAACAAACTATCGGTGATAGATCCAACAAGAATCCCTCCACTACCATGTATTTATCAAGAAATCCAACATATAATAGAATTAATATATATATCATACCATCCTTGATGTCTCTTCATAGGCCCATCACAAACATTTATGTATAGAAGTATGTTTCTAAGGTCATATTCATGAAATATAATGACAGTTTGGGGAACCTATATGAATATTTAGAAACAAACATGTGTCCCTATTAGAGCTCCAAAAGCACTAGAATATTAATTATTGTAAACCTAGCTGGAAGGAACTCAAATCTAAATAGATGTTGAATCTAGAACCAATAGAGCATTGTATCATCATGTTTTAGTTCAAAAAACTCATCCACCACCCCATATAACAATGATTAATCCTCAATTAATTGAAAACCATCCATTCAGTAGGTGTCCTATCCAAGAAGAAAACACATGAAACTACCTCAAGTCAGTCCTCAACTACCTCAGGGTTTAGCTTACACCATTACCTATGGGTTCAATTCCTCTAAATCTCATGATACACACTCACCATACACACATATATTTCTAGTACTTCTGGGACTACCTGATTCTCAAAATTTAGTGGTATGACTAGAATACCACCCAGAGGTACGAACTATGAGAAAAGTCTATACACTGAATCCCACGACTAGGTGGATCAGCATCCTGATCCTTCTGTGGAATAATGGCTACCTATCGACAAGTGGGAAATATAAAATAGATCAAGAATACCTCAATCCAAAAGTATATCATAGGATATGACTCTAATAATATGTGGGAACCACAAGTATGTCACATATGATGCATGTACAAATGTTCTCCTTGAATCCAACACCTATATGTATGGAGTCAACCAGGTGGTAATCCATGTCCTCAGGTATAGATATATCTTCAACCAAAACAATATTGTCTTCGTTGTGGGGAAATCTGAACTAAAAATTATTTGACACCATTTCCATAGTTTCGAATCCTTACCTCATATCTACACAATCTACATTTATGTCTTTTAGTATAACATATCTATCATACCACTCTATCACAACCTTACCAACTTGGTCCAAGATGGTCTATAGTTTGCTGAGTGTGATATCCCATGAATAGATCTGATATTCTAAGCGCTGTAAACAAGTGTTTTTTAGGAACATCACACTCATTTCAAGCCTAAATCTATTGCAAACATACACACAAAAACAAATATCCATGTACCCACATAATGTTGAAGGGTATAATAATACTCATATCAAATTGCATGAATATATTTATATACCAAAATTAGTGCATGATGATGTACTTCAAATCCAAAATCGCCAAATACAGGCATATCAAACCTGAAAAAAATAACCTACTATAATGAAGGGGGGTTGCATCAAATTAATCATATGGTTAGGACCATGTTTTGTCCATCTCACCATGATCCACCTATTGTTGGTTCTTCTAGGAAAAATTTTTTTAACCTATTATATCCCCATGAAAATGATTACATTGGTAGAGTACATGTTGGGATGAATATATATATACCTAGTATTCTCCTAATAGATCAGAAATCTTAAAAAATCAAGATATATTATTTCTCAACAAATTATGTATTATTATTGGGAAGTGAGACATAAAATGATTAACTAAGATTCATAGTATTAACACAATGTTTAAATACATGGATAAAACCAAAAACTAACTTGTGATTATACATGGGGTTCAAATGTAACTCTATTTTTGGAACACTCACTCCAAATTTCTAGAAAACACTAATGGGTATCATCTGAGATTTCATACTCATTAGGCCACACATTAGGATGATTTATCATGAAATAATATATCACGATACACAATTAGGGAATTACATCAAGAGATCATGGGTGATTCTACAAAGACAACATATATTACCGATCTATATATGGGATCAATACCCATGTTGTTTTGGAAAAATTGATTCTAATGACCCTTTCTAGGGATGATGCATGAAAATGAGTATCCAACCTGAAACTCATGGGAGGATTCCTATTATAATCTTAAAAGGGGTATAATTTCCAATATATAAGAGAATATGTCATATTAAACCCTTAGAGAAGAATATTGAGCGAAACTCTCCGAAGAATAAGAGAAATCACCAAAACTGAACTGAAATGATGGATCACATATAAATAATGTAGAATATGAAACATTCTTACATCACATTGTACTAGCCTATAGAAAATTTAGGCTCAAAAAATCCCATTAATAAGTAAGAAAATGTATAAAAATTATACAGTTTTTACTAGTAATATTATACCTGGTCGATTCTATTCTTATGTACATGGATGCACCTTTGTACTTGATAGTTTATGTGTACCTATCCATGTACCATGTCGTGCATATGATCATGTATATCTACACGGTCATTCCTCTTAGTACAATTTGTATTTCCATGTCTTATGATACAGGGAAAATCTCTACTATATAGAGATCACCCCCAGTACATTGTGTTTAGTCATAAATATAATTTCATCCACTAATAGGAAGAATGCATGGCATGTGTTCCGGATCCACAAACTATGTGGTTGATATATCTAAATTGAAAATCCTAATGAGCCACCCAAACCTTCCATTAATCCTCTTTTAGCTGAAGACTGTTACTCAATGGGTTATTAATATTTATAAAACGTGGTTAATAACTTAAATCAATACATAAATAAGTATTAGGGAATAAGACAAATTTATTCACCTCCCTCATCGAAAAAACTGAAAATATTATAGTTCATAATGACACCCAGATTCTTCTACACATTGATATGATATTAATTTACCTAATAGATGTATTCCAACACTCCTCTCATACACCTTTGGTTTTCCATCATGTATATGAGGAGAAATCCACCTTTCAACATTGTGTGTTGGATACACGAGGGTGTGGGAGAGAATCCATACCAAATAAATTATTTAACTTACTAAATTACTTATTTCTCAAATATTCTAACTATATCCATCGAATTCCTGACACTTACCTACTTTATGTCTAACCTAGTGTAAAAATTGAATCCCAAAAACAACCATACACATTGATTTAGAGTTAGAGTTCATGAACAGTGGAATAAACATTTATTCCAAAAAATATGCTTTCCCACTCATTGAAATATGTAAACATTTTTATATATTAAAAATGAGGCTCTATAGGTCTTAGAATATCATGTCTTCTAATATCCTACCTCTAAAAAATTCATGACAAAAATACATATTTATACAAGGGAAAACCAAATATGTAACATATCCAATACCCCCAGTTTTAGGTAAAATATTTTTTTATTGATTAATTTTGATCTTATATAATTTATTGGTTTTTTTTTCAAGTGTTATGGTATGTATGGAATTGTTTTTGGAGGGATTTCATCATTCTATTTATAGGATACAATTATTTTGTGGTGGATGAGTCATGAGCCTATGGTGGATTTAGTATGGAGTCCACTTGCAATGGAATATGGGGACCAAAGTGGATTTAAGGCACCTCCATCAATTTTGGAACCCTTACAATAATATGGTGGGTTGTGTTATAAGGAATTTTTTAAATACACCATTATTTAGGGGGATAGTTTATAACCCCCTTCCGAAAATTATATTATATATGGAAGACCGTGGACCATTTTTTTTCAGATGAGGTGTTGATCATGCCGATTATGGCATGGTAAAATGTCTTATGTCATAGCCTATGATGTCCCAGTATGTATATGCCATGGTCCCTTGATAGTGGAGTGGTGAAATGGTTCTATAACCATTATTATTAGTTTCATTTATTTTGATTAAAGACCCAAAATCATCATTAATATTCTAATATTCTAGGGTCTTGAACTCCTCTTCCTCCCTAGGCTTGGGAAACAATTCCCTTTGTTGTGGAAGTGAATTTTGGATAAATCAATGTGCATTAGAGATCTGGGATTGTTGGTAAGTGTTTGGTCTTCGACGTTATACATAGATATAAATTAATAATACTAATTAGAGACATATATCTAATCTATATTGGTATATCATTTTCCTATTATGAGAATGATGATGAGAAATTTATGGTTCTATTTTGGATAAGGTATTTTGAGAGCCAGTGTAGAATTTATAAATGCAATCCATTTTTCCATTCACTAAGATGTATGAGGATTATACCTCATCACTATTATTTTATAATGTGATGGATTATTTTTAATAACTTTGTTTTTATGGATTTTCTAGGGAAACCTAATGTGTTATTAAATGGAAATTATTGTTTTTTGATTTTAATTTTGAAAAAGTTATGTCTTTTGGAAAACACCCTTTTGTATTATAATTAGAAAATGATTATTTTAAATAAATGTTATGATTTATTAAATTCAATATGTTTTGTAAAATACATTTAAAAAAATAGTTAATTTATAGGAAATATATTGGAATGAAATTTTGTATTAATGGGTTTTAATGTGACCAAAGAGGAGGGGTGCGGTAGGAAGTGACACCATCATGGTTGGATGGATTGTGTTCACATATTTCCACCATTAATGGTAACACTAAACTTTTGTGTGTGTGTGGATTAGTGTGTGTGAATGTGTATGTGAACATGTAAACAAAAAATCAAAACAAGAATAGATTTAAATTTGAAAGATTATGGTTTTATCACTTGAATTTATCATATAGAATTACATAAACAATTTTTATTCTTTAAAGATATTTTATATAAAATGTGCTAAACATATTTTTCCTTATGACATTTTTGAGGATGTATTAGGGGAATTCCAATTAATTTGATACTAAAACCATACTTTGGAACATCAATTCATTTATAGATATCATAAATCGATACATACATGGGGGAATTGTATCTTATTTATCTAGTGATTCTTCTTGATACCATGACCTTAATAATTATGGTTATTTCAAGGATATGGTTATTATGGTACATGGGATAACTTTTAATGAAGTCTTGGAATATTTTTGTCTTTAGGTTTCATTTATTTGATATTCCATATTCCATTATCACTATAAATATTTCATTATTTTGGTTTTATATTCGGAATGTATCAATGATTCTCATTCATAATTCCTTAGTTTTTTTATTGTTTTGCCTATTTGATTTATCTCTAAAGGTAATGTAATCCTCTAATGATTTTATAATAAATTATAATTTAATTACACACATTGGTGTCTTGGAGATGTTATGTAAGGTTAGTGGAACTCATTCTCTTGTCAAGCAAGCATTGGCTGATGGATATGCATGCCAAATCTATGGATTTCTCGATGTCCAAAGGTTTTCTGGATTCTTCCAAATTTCAATTCATAGGATGAATATTATTGTTTCCCAAATTAAATTTGAAGGTAATAATCATGGTAATGTTAGTCACATCATTCACGACTTATTCATTGGGTCTATGTATCCTGAAATTCGTAATCCACTAGATGGGACAAGCTAGATTCATCATAAGACAATCAGGAAATTCAAATATTATATAAAGATCATTCTGACAGAATAAAAATATTTATCCAAGGAAGTATTTAAAACCAAACAAGTTCATGACAAAATCTTTTTCTCCCATGATTTATTTTGATAGAACATGTCCAGTGGTGTACTTACTGTATGAATTTTCACCCATCATAGCGAGAATTAGAGAAGAAAATGGAGTTTTCTCAATTTCATCACTCAGATCAGTGCGTTATTAGGTGGTATATTTTCCTTCAATGTGATGCTGGATAGTTAGATGTATAGGAATATTGGGGTATTGAAAAAGCCAAGCTATCACATTATGTTCTAATGGGAGGCCCACAATTGGTCATTCCACACTCTCAAAAGATATGATGACATGATGTGTGATATCTTGGCTATCAGCTTGCGATCATGTGAGTTGAATCTAATTATTTTTCTAATTATATGACTTTTTGGCCACCCCAACCCTATTTCTTAAGCCTAATTTGTAAAATTATTTGATACATATTCACAGTTAGTGAATTTAAACAATTTTTTTTATAATAATGACATGACATGAAAATTGGGATGATAATATTGTTAGTATGCATCATGGAGATATGTCATCTATGGTAGATTGGAAGTATTAGTTGTCTGGGTCATGGAGCTCAATATATACTCAAATATAGAAACTAAAGTAGGATATGAAGCACATACAACATGTGGTATAATTTATTATATTGAATGTTTTCTGGCTTATAATATTTGTATCGGATTGGGAAATAATAATATTGGGACCTTCATTGGATGTAGAAGGCAAGTTCATCATGCATAGGACTCACTGACCTAGTATACTTGATTGAGAGGTGATACATCTTTTGATCCCCTTATAGGAACTTCTGATATAGTGTGATGTATAATCTACATCCATTTTTTTAAATATCATATTTATTCATTTTTATCCCAATATCCATTTCTTTTATGTTTTCCCCCATTTTTGTGAGGTAGATAGTGGTTTTAATCATTCAAGGAAAAGGGATGTTTCCCCCACCAAATTTTTTACTTAGTGATGAGATTTAAATCAATGTGGGTGAGTCAGTTCTACCCTAAGTAGATAATATTGTGGTGTAGTGCATGATATACTTTATTTTTTTATTTGACTACATAGTATTTCACATGGGCCATTTAGCCATATTGATAAATAAATAGGATTTAAATCTATGTGTAGACTAGTTTTTCATAGTGTAAGTAGAGAAAAATTATATGTATGGGGGAATTACTTTCATTCATATGGATGGGTTGAGACTCTCCTTTGGGGAAAATATAGGTCTCATTTATGAGTGAGTGGGCATCACATATAATAAACTGAATCCTTTCCAAATAATTTGTTGAGTTTTTTCCTTAGAGAATCTAGCTCCTATATAATATGATATCCAATGTTAGTGGAGGGTTATATTGACATCGTTATTAATAATGTTCTATGACAACATATACAAATGTAATTTGACTTCTACATCATATATAACCCCTATACCACACCGATATCCTCTAAGGCATTTCATATGGTCTACTCCAAGATCTAGGTGGTGCGGGTGTAGTTGGGAGACCATAAAGAGAAGGGTTCTTTTGAACCTTCTATCACCCCTTATGTATCTCTAGTGTTTTCCATTAAAATATGATGTGAGAAATTGTAGAATTGTATTGTTTTTCATATGATTATTCAGAAATGATTTACAACAAGTATCCATTGTTAAGGGTTAATGGCCCTTTTGAAAAGTTAAAATGTGAACATTTGTATTGAATAATATATGTCATGTTAATTTACCATCAGTTGACAGTTTATGTGGATAATATGTCAAATAATGAATTCTAATGTAGTTATCGACAATATGTGTTCCTGATTATAAAATTTTCTGTAAACAATTCCCCCACTATATTAATGGATTATATGAACTGAATATTCTATCCAAACATAGATCAGTGAAAATTTATCAATATAGATGAAATTATAATTTAATATACCTTAATGTAGGAAGTTTAGATATTTTAAGAATGATCCTAGAATCAATCATAGAGAACCAGTTCTATGGTTAGACAAAAAGAGACATTTTTAGATCTACGAGGTTTTCCTTCTGGGGTTTTTAGTCACTACGAATGGTTTAGCTACAAATCAGATGAATATTGATGTTTTTCATTCTTGAGAACGTCCCATGTGAGTATCATGGGTGTGTATTTTCTTTGATTTTTGATTGTACTATACTATGTTCTTGGATAAAAATTCTACAATAGATTCCCATTTATCATTCTCAATACAAATAAGGTATTTTGTTGGATTTAATAGTGTGATATTTCCTTCAAGGAGTTGAGGTAGAGGTTAACTAATGCTATGAATTTATGACTTTTTGGGGGGAGTTGTGTTTGGGGTTTCTTATGAATCCTCTATAGTTAGGCCCATTGCATGTTTATGTAAAGGATTGTATTGATCACTTATTCCTTACGGTAGTTAAGACATCATTAACAGAATTGTGAATCATATGACATTGTAGTGGTACTTTTAAATATAATGATGTTGGGGCATTATTTTCTAGGTGATCATTTCCTTGTATAATCAAAATAAAAAAGCCACATATGCATCTTCTTATAGAGATATATTAACCTATGAATGAGGTGGTGATTTGAGTTCCTACATGACTATGATTACAATACAATCACTACTATAAATTGAGTTATTTTTTATGGAGTAATTTTGATGGAATCCCGTTACAAAATGTCATTTGAAACAGGTCCCATCATAAATGCCCCATTACATAAAATTGCTTCATAAATAGTTATTTTCAATGTAAAAATATACTTATGGTAAGAACATAAAATATTAATATTAGTAAAACAATAATAATAATAAAAAAATAATATTGATACAATAATAATAATAATAATAATAATAATAATAAAAATATAAATACAATAATAATTATAATAATAATTATAATAATAAAATAATATCAATAACATTAATAATAGTAATATTATTATTATTATTATAAAATAATAAAACCCTAAATATTAAAAAAAATATAAAAAATAATAATATGAACCAAATAATAATTAACTAAAATAATAAATAATAATAATTTTAATAAAATAAGAAAATAAGAAAATATTACATGAAAATAAATAAATAATAAACTAATAAAATATTAACAATTAATAAAATAATAAAATAATAATAAACACTATATTTGGAACAATATGAAAACACACTATATAGAAATGAAAATATATAATATCAACAAAAAAATTCATTCAAATGTTTTATCATATAATGTAAATACATAATCATGTGGGAAGGTCTTCTAAAGGAGCTATAGGAGCCAGAGGAGTTTGAGGAGATGCCAGAGGGAACTCCATCCATATACCATGAGTCAGATGATGGATGTACTCCATCGCCTACTCGGGTTGTTGTTGCGCCCATCGAAACATCTCCTCTTCCTCATGCTATAGTATCTATTAATGAAATTAATCTGTCCCATACACATACTCTATATAAGCATACCCTGAGCTCACAACAACTACTAATACTATGAAGTAGATGATAACGACTCTCCATGATCTCCCCTTGAGTTTCATGCTGATATCTTATTGGTAACATAAGAACTCCCAGATGTTAATCGAGAGTTGATACCAATAACTCGGACTTTCGTGAATTTATATTGGGTCTCTTACAAACATGTTACCTCATGAAATCTTGATTCACTGGTCTAATCGTTAGTCCTGGCCTGACTCTCAGTCTATTTTTGAAATGTCACAGCCTCTAAGACTCCTCCAATTCCAATTTAAAATTAAAATATTTAAAATATTAATTACAAAAAATATTAAAAATCAAAAGGAGCTTATACAAACCACAATCTAATGTTGGAAATCACCTATAATATCTTTAGTTCTAGGATCATTTTACATCCAACTATAAACATCAAAATCCTTAATATTATATTTTTTTTCTTCCTATATGAATATAAAATAAACGATTTACATTTAATATTATATAAATTAATTACAAAATATACTTATCATATGTTCCCTATGTGTGTTGAATGTTTGACTACAAACTCGATATTACTCCTCATGTCTCCCCCAGTTATCTCGACCTACTGATGATCTCTTATGAAAACGACCACCCATTCAGTGTGAACATAATCCATCCCTAACTAGAGATGAAATGTAATATGGTTTGTGGGTGAAACATGACTAATAAAACTCTATGAAACTGGCATTCCTCATTTATTTCCACCTCAAATTATTCCAAAAATAGATGCCAGTAGTCAAACATAAATCCCTCTGATGGCTACCAGATACAGTCACACATTCTCTCATTGATGAGATACCATAAACCCTAAAAATAATTAATAAAATCAATTAATTAATTAAATAAATTTCAAAATGAATATTATTTATTTACATACCAACCAATGATAAAACCATTCAAGTTAGTTCCCTATAACCATCTTATTTTGTACATTATGATAACATATATTCTTGGTTTTGAATATTAATAAATTCTGTATCCCATCATGATTGTTCTCCTATGTAGCATTGTATGTGATAATTTCTTATGAGTAACTGTCATACTAAAAGGTCATAGCAAATAGCAACTGTGATGGTAACCTGGAAGTGCCCTGACACTATTCTTGAATATATGTTCTATTGATGGATGATATCATTTGAAGGGACACAAATGATACATACTATCAAAGGTGGAGACTCATAGGACTTTGAAGCACATTCTCATAGTGTAATCCCTTTAGTAATATCAAGGCAGATATTATGAGGGGATGACCTGCTAGTAGGATATCCCCATTTCTATATGTGATTGGATGTTCTAATATAAGGATACATGTATTGGTATTTATAGATTAATATTATTATTAATGTGTATTATGAGTCGCACACTTAGATGTTTTGATAAAAATCGTGATGACAAATGTTCGCGATGAGGTATGATATGTTGGGTGCGTCATGAGTGATATTGCAATAAAGAATAATGTGAGAAAGGATTTATCCCTTATATTCATTAATAGAAGTTAATATCTCAGGCCCTTTGATGGAAATGATATAGCCTAAATAAATCCAGGGCCACAATGATCTATAATGGGAATCTATTTCCTAAAAATCAATGAAGGAGATATCGACCATATAGGTTGATGGAACTAGCATGCAACATGATCGATTAGAGATGGTGTGATAAAGGGATTATATTACATGGTAACCATTCATAGGAGGTTACATTTTTTTGGTGGCATTAACTTTTTTCACTATGGGTACCTTTTTGTGTTTCTAGACACAATCCTTGGACCTTAGGTAAGTTCACCTAATGCCACTGAGAATGAGTATTAGAGGGTCACACACTATGTGTATCGAGAGTCTCTATTAAATAATTTATTATTTAACATGTTGAATAAATATTATTCCCTATCATGGTCTAATAATTATTCATGTATTTCTGATCACATTAATTCAGTCACTAGTTAATTGAGAAAATATATTGTGGAAAGGATAATTAATAAATATTTATTTTTTATTTGGTGAATATTGTATTTCTTTATTTATCAGCAACTAATGAAATGATATTTATTTAATAAATAGTTATTCATTATTCTAGCTGTGAAAAATATTGAGGTTGATTGGGGGATTTAGTTTAAGGGTCGAGTGAGATATAATAACATTGAATATTATTTGATTAAATAATATTTAATTATAACAAGTAAGTTAAGCGCATGTTAGGATATAATAATATTATTGCTATAATTTGACTTGGGGGTTTTTCTAGGATTAATGAAATAATTAAAGGAACCTGTGAAAATTAATTTTTTATTAACCTGGTGAAATAATTGCCCAGTTAGATTATTCTTTCATTATCCAAGGGAAAGCTAAGAGACACTGATTCCATTGTGCTCGACATTTTGGAGTAAAACTCTCAAGCCTATAAAGTTTTTTTTACTCTCTAAGAATGATCTCCAGAAAGAGAGTGATACTCCTTCACCGGATCAAGGAGAATAGTTTGGTATTGCTTATCGAGGTGTTCAAAGGAGGATAACAAAAGGGCAAGGATATTCCATGCTAGCAACCAAATACTCATTTGGTGACATTCTAATATTTGATCAACATGTGTACTGCTAGAGGAACCCAACACCTGGATTCTAAAATGCAACTGTGGAACACTATAGATATATGGCCATACACATCAAAAAAGAGAGAATAACATTGGAGGGAATTATTATTTAATTAAATTTATTGAAAACAATATGTATTGATCTACTATCTCCAGGTTCTGGGTTTTTTCCCTTAATTTTTTATTAATTCAATTAAATTGTTCATGACATTATTTATTATAATAGACCTCATACTAATTATCAATAATAGCAGAAGTATAGTTGGGCACCAACCCTACCACACTTCTACTGCACCTGAAGCCTATGTGTTATATCAGAGATGCCATGTCATTGTTTATAAATATTTAGTTTCATTGATGATTTATGCATTCATTATTTTTTTTGAATTTCAGTTAATCATTATTTAAATCGTAATGGTGAGATATATTTCTTCCTCCATAATTTATCATAGCTCTAATATAAAAGATTAATTTAATAATTAAAATAAAATTGGGGAACTCATCTGGAGGTGTCAAGGATTATGACCGGATATCACAATAGTACATGTCGCACAATATTAATTATATTCCATGTACTCATGTTCAAAAAACCATGATTTAATTCCTCAATTACCCATCCTATGTGCATTAATGACATGAAGTGTAGCTAATTCCAACACCACTTGTCGAGCAGAATAGACCAGCGCACGGTCAGCCATAATACACATTGTGTGGCCCGCTAGACATGGTGTGTAGTCTCTTCAGGTTATGGATGGTCTGTATATTCCATACATGACTTACCCGATCGATGATTGTGTAACATAGAGTAACATGGATTGTGGCCCACTGGACATGTCATGTACTATAATATTTCTGATGTACGCCTCACTCGTTGATGATCATGATCTAGACTAGACCTTTTTATATGATTCGTTTCACTTTAATTTATTATAAATAAAATTGTTGGACTGTGTGACTTCTCTCGACATTAATATGTAGGGAAGGCATGCCCCTGGTTTTTTTATGTAAACACCCTTTTCACCCTCACCCATGTGTGATTAAATCATATTTAATGGATATAGCTTCCTAGATAGTAAATGTAGTTCATGTTACTAGCTGTGTCGAATCCAATCCATGGAGATACAATGGTGGATAGGTGGAAATCTATAAACACGAACCTTAAATGGTTTCAAGTCTTTCTCACCTAGTTTAGTGGTTTGTTTATCAACCACTAGATAAACTAACCATTAGAACATATTCATGATCATAAAAATTATTTTAGTTCTTTATGTTTCATGGTTATTCATTATGGATGACTTTTCATTATGACATAATTAATGAATTAACACTCATTCTAGATGGAACTAAAATAATCTAAATTTTTCATAAATATTATCTAAAGAGATGGTTAATCAATTAATTAATTTCATAGAATATTAACAATATTGTGATAAACACAATAATTGAAAATTTATATATAAAGGATAAAATCCCTCAATAAAATATTTTGTTGTTTTATGTTTCCATTACTTCAGTTAGAATCAAACCATAGTTCAATGTGATTGACTATTAAAAGTTGGCATGCATTCAATTATATGGGAATTCAAACATGACATTTTAGGTTGACTTGACTTGGTTTACATCAAGGGTTGACTTCTTAATCAGGAATTAGTGTAACTGAGATGCAATGGTTGAGGAAATATAAATTAATTATTTCCTGAATGGAAAGTCCATTCAACGGATCAAGGAATTATGAGCCAATGAAAGTGGAATTAGGAATGGATACCTAAAAAAGTTTATGTTCCATAAATATCCAAAGTTAGGGTAATGAGAATGGAATATGGATTTGTTCCACTAGAATATCCAAGAAACTAGATATTTCGAAGCCAATGGTGACGAATAGTGGGTATTGATAAAATAGTCAGAGATTAATAAATATAATAATTCTTTATTTGAATAAATTTTATATGATAATGTACTGAAATTCTAATAAACATATTTTTAGAAACAACATAAAAAATGATATCAAACATATCATTGAGATCTATACTCAATAATAAAAAAAACCTCATCAAAAATAATTTCCATCAGTGGGAAAGGCACATATGGGTCATAATACTCCATGAAGTGAAACAATATATGATGGAGAAACCATTAGTAGTTTCCTACAGAAATGGGGTGACTGATAAAGAGATCTCTCTATACAAGAAAAATATGAACAATGATAGAGATCTTCAGTGCTTCATCATATCATCCATGTACAATGATATCTTAAGGAAACATGAGTATATGGATTCTCATAGCATGAGGTATCACCATTTAGATCTCTATCATGACAAGGAGTGGAATGATATGTACGAGATCTCCATTGCTTTATTCATGACTACACCTGGAGAGTATATGCCAGCTGGGCCACATGTAGTCAAGATTATCATCTACAATGAGCATCTGGACATCTTAGGGATTAAATTCTCATATGAGTTTCATATAGGCATCATACTTTCAACATTTACTAAGACATTTGTTAGTTTTATTATGAATTATAATATAAGCAATAATTATAGGAGTCTATCGAAAATTATGAACATGATTTTCCAAGTGGGTAAGGACATGGGGAATGACAACCCCATGAAACTTATGGTGAATAGGATGATGAAGGATAAGGAAAATGGGCCTAAGACTTATAAACATTCTAAAAACCCCAAGCACTATCTAACCCAGAAGAAGATCCAAAGGCATGGCAAGGAAAAGGAGGAATTATGTTTTTCATGTAGCCAGTGAGGCCACTAGAAGAGGTACTGCACCCAGAGGCAAGGGGAAGACAAAGTTGAGTTTTTATCAAGTGAAATATTTCTATTTCTACACATTTGGTAATATATACAAATTTTGGTGATCACAATTTTATCCAAATGCAAGAACCAAATATATTTTGGAAAATTACTAGAGGATATATGGATATGGGAGATACCAATGGTGTGGGGCTAGCAACCCATTTCATTGGTGACTACCAACATTCATTTCTAACATGGATGATTTTGTTTTTTCATGATTGTTATTATGTATAGACAGTTACCAAAAACATAATTTATGTATCATTTTTAGTTACAGATGGGTTTATTTTAATGCCCAAAAATAATTTTTTTCTTTTATAATGACAACATAGGTTATGGTATGGAAAATTTAAATAATGGTCAGTATGTATTAAATTATAGAAACAAGTGTTTGTAATTGATTATGAATCATGTTCACCCAACTCAAATAACACCCATTTGTGGCATCACATCCCTGGTAATGTAAATGAGAAGTATTTGAAAAAGCCATGTCAGGATGGATCTTTAGACACATTTGAGATAAAACCACATGATATATGTCATGATTTTTGAAAATTGAGAATGAAAAAACCACCATTTGACGGATAGGGTTAAAGCACCATAGGGAATCTAGGATTGGAACATACTGATGTGGGTAGACCATATCTAGTAGAGGCTAGCGGTAGATATTATTTATTCATAACTTTTACTAATGACATGACTAAATAAGGGTATATTTACATGATGTGGTATAAATCTGAGTCCTTTGAGAAATTCCAGGAATTCAAGAATGAATCAAATAATCATCTAGGTAAGAAGATAAAGAATATTCAATTGGATCAAGGTGCATAATATCTTAATCAATAGTTTATCATCTTTTTACAGGAGTTTGGGATTCTATCCTAACTCACTCTACCCTATAGACCACAATGGAATGGTGTTAGTGAATGGAGGAACCATACCTTGTTGGGCATGGTATGGTTGATGATGATTCATTTATATATCCCATTATCCATTTGAGGATATTCATTATAAACTGTAGTACAGACATAAAATGAGTACCAACTAAAGTGGAAAATGGAATTCCCTTCGAGCATTGGAGTGGAATGAATTCCATTTTATCGCATACATATTTATGGGGATGTGATGCATTTTTAATTATTTCTCTTGAAACAAACTAGTACCTCAGGGCATGAAGTGTATCTTTATAGGGTATCCCATGGAAACAAAGAGATTATACCTATACAACCCCTCAGACATGAATGTTACTATTGATAGAAATTACATATTTCTTTAGAGGGAGGACATCCATAATATAGTTCATGGGAGAAATATTGATTTCATTGAAGTTGATACTCAAGATACAAAAGAGTTTGTACAGGAACAAGTTCCATAGGTCCCCATGGAATACGTAATTCCGGAAACACAAGTACAATTTTGAATCTCCTAAGAGGTAAGGTAACTAATGAGATGAGGTTTTCTAGTCACCGAGGATGGTGACTCATTATTGTTAGATAATGATGAACCTCTATAATACAAGGAGGTTGTAGAGATCTTAGAAGATGTAAGATGGATTAAAGCTAAGTATTTTGAGATGGATTACATGTATCTTAACCATCCTTGGGTTTTGGTCAATTTTACATTTGAGGTAAATCGTGTTGTGTGTAAATGGGTATGCAAGAGGAAAATGTACATGGAAGGTATGTAAGAAACTAAAAAGAAATGCTAGTGGATAAAGGGTTTAAATAGAATCAATGAATTGACTATGGTGAGTCCTTTCTATCATATTCCATGTTTAAATCCATGATAATCATATTTTTCATAGCATCTTTCCATTACCAGATTATTTGGATGAAGGATTTCAAAACTACATTCCATATCGAGAACCTTCAGGAAGATGTCCATATGACACTACCATAAGGGTTTGTGACACTTGGTGATTTTAAATTGATTTTCAAGTTGCAGAGATCCATTTATTTATTGAAGAAAAATCTAGTTCATGGAACATTCAATTTTATAAATAAATTAATTAATTTGGTTTCATTAAGAAATAATGTGATCTATGTGATTACAAGAGGTTTAGTGGGAATCTTTTCATCATACAGCTAGTATATATTGATAACATATTAATTATTGGAAATTACATACTGGTCTTACAATCTATTAAGAACTGGATGAACAAGTGTTTCTCTTGGATGGACTTAGGTGAAGTAGCTTACATTCTAGGGATCAAGATCATTCAAAATAAATCAAAGTGGTTTCTTGGACTAATTCAATGTATTTATATTGACTAGATACTAAATAGATTTGTTATAGAACAATCCAATAAGGGATTGGTTCTAGTGTAACATGGTTTACATCTCTCTAATAAAATGTGTTGCCCAGACACAACAAGATAAAAATAGATTGAGTAATATACAATAAAATTTTGCGATAGGATCAATCATATATGCCATGTTATGTACTATATTGTATGTTTTCTATGCATTGAATATGGTATGTAGATATCTAGTAGATCTAGGAGTACTATATTAGACTACTTCTATGGAAATACTTATGTATCCGAGAAGTGCTTAGGATATATTCCTTTTTTCATGGAGGATACAAGGAACTTTTCATCAAAGGGTATGCTAATGATGGTTTTCAGATAGATCATAATGATCTAATGTAGTAATCTAGATATGTTTCTTATCTCAACTAAGGAGATGTCAACTGAAGAGTTCAAAAATTCTAGTTGTAGTTAATTCTAAAGTTGAGTCTGCGTATACAGAGGCTTCCAATGCATCCACAAAATCATTCTTGGTTAAAAAAATTGTCCAGGAGCATGATGTGGTACCTAGTAGTAATGACTCTATCACATTGTATTGTGATAATTAAGCAGTGGTGGCTCTATAAATAGAGACAAGTCCACATAAACAAACAATGCACATAGTCTGAAAGTATCTCATCTTGAGGTATTTTTATCAAATGGGGGAAATTGCAGTGAGAAGAGTATCTGGGGAATTGAATGTGTCAGATCCCTTGACTAAATGACTATATCATCAGAAGCATGAGTATCATGTGGGATCTAGTAGAATGAAGGCCATTAATTGTTGGTTCTAGTGCAAGTGGGAGTCTGTTAGAGTTGGTCTCCTAGAACCAAATTATTTTGTACATTAGGATAACTTATATTAATGGTTTTTAATATTAATAAATTCATTATCACATCAAGATTGTTCTTTTTGGTAATATTGTATGCGATAATGTACTCAGAGTAACTGTCTCACTAAATGTCACACTGGATCCCTATTATGATTATAATAGAAAATTGTTATGACTCTATTCTTGAACATATATTATATAGATGGATGATATCATTCATGTGTAGAAAAATGATACGAGATATAATGGGAAGAAACTCATAGGACATTGATGGACCTTCTCATGGTGTATTCCCTTTGCACATGTCTAAGAGGATATTATGAGAATATGACTTACCAGTATGAAATCCACATTTCTATGTGCCATTATATGTTCCTATTTGCAGATGTGTGTATTTTTCCTTGACTTTAATATTATTATTAATGAGAAATATAAGTCACACACTTAGATGTATTGATGAAAACCATGATGAAAGATGTTTGTGCTGAGGTAGGATATGTTGGGTGCATCATGAGTAATATTTCATTAATGACAAATGCAATAAAGTATTTATCCCTTATGTTCATTAATTGGTATCAATATCTCAGGCCCATTGATGGAAATGATATCGCCTAAATAAATACATGTCCATGGGGATCAATTGGAATGTTCTATTTCTGAAAATTCAATGAAATAGATATTGATCATATAGGTTGATGTCACTAGCATGCAACCTGATTGATTATAGATATTGGGTTAAAGGGATTATATTACATGGTCAGTGTTCGTATATGGTGACATGTCATTGTGGCATTAACTTAATTTTCTATGGGTTATTTGGCGTGTTTCTAGATGCTAACCTTATACATTATGTAGGTTTTTCTAATTAAACTAAGAAATATGACAAGAAGATCACACACTATGTTTATCTAGAATATCAGTTATATAAATTAATATTTAACAAGTTGAATAAATATTATTATGATTCCTGGAATAATAAATATCCATGTATGGATGATTGTATTTATTCTATGACTAGTTACTTGAGATAATATATAGATAATGGAATAAATATTAAATATTTATTCTCTATTTGATGAATATAATATTTTTTTATTTATTTGTCATTGAATAATGCGGTGATATTTATTTAATAAATAAATAGTCATTATTCATGATGTGATAAATATTAAGGATTGGTGATCTATGTTTAAGCATCCAGTGTGAAATAAAAATATTGAATATTATTTGATTAAATATTATTTAATTATAAATTTCATGTTTAGTATAGGTTAGGAAATAATAATATTTATTATATTATTTTATTTTGGGTTTTCAATAGGATTAATGAAACAATTAAATATGTTTGAGTAAATTATTTTATTATTACCCTACTAAAAAAATGATTGGTTAAATTATTGTCTCATTATTCAAGGGAATACTAAGAGACACCTATGGTTGAGAAAAAGATTTTGGATAAAACATATTAGGCCTAGAGAATAATTTTCCTCTCCAAGAATGCTATCATGAATGAGAGTGATCCTCCTACACTAGATTAAGGAGAATACTTTGGAAGCGGGTCTCACGGAGAACGAAGGCGAACGATGCAAGAATAAGGATTTTTCGTGCTAGCACCTGAAGACTAATTCAGAGACATCTAGAGATTCATGTAACATGTGTGGATCACAACTATAGGAATCCTACAATTGGATTTTACAATGCAACGGTGGGGTACTACAGATCCATGGTCGAACACATCAATGAAGAATGAATTACCTTTGAGGTAATTCATTTTTAATTAAATTATTTATAAACAACATATATTGATTTGCTCTATCTTTGTTCTGGGGTTACAATCCCCTTCATTATCATTAATTTAATTAAATTGGTGATTATTTTCTTCCTTATAATATACCTTATATTGATTATCAATAATGGAAAAGAGCAATGTTGGAAACAAACCCACCAAGGATTCCACTGCGCCCAGAACATAGATGAACATGCAGTGTTGAACACCAATGTGAATATGATCCAATGTAACCCATTATCTAGTAAAATAATTTGAAAATATAAATCTCCAAGGTCTAATTACTATATATGAAATGCAATGAAGAAAAATAACAATGAACAAAACAATTAGTATATAAATACATTAATGATAATTAGTGAAAACAATGAAAAATACACAAGTAATCATACATAAAAAAGCATGGATCAAATCCAATACATGGGAATTGATTAGGTATTGGGTTAGGAATCATAAATCTCACAAGACCATGACCAATCCAAGTAATTATAGAAACACCAGTAGTCTGAGGGATAGATTATACAACATCTTGCACGTCATTAGGTAGATCAGCCTCTTGCAACTCATGAAATTGATATGTGTCCATTTGAAACCTGAAATGATTGTTGCTATAATATATTTGAAAAAAGATATTATATATAGATATATGTTATATATGATTATAAACAAAATTTAACTATGTCAATATTCATCTCCACCATTATCTTCGTATCTAATGGTTTCAATATCATCACATTTCTCCTCAGAATCATCAATTTCTAAAGGATTTTCTGTTTCATCATCTCTTGTCATTTAAAATTCATTTATTACAAAAATAAAATCAATGTCACCATAAACGAATAACTAAAATGTTTATTCATTGATATTTTGTCTATTTATGGAAAATATGGATTTGGGGTAGTCTCATGAAAATTTCATTCCATTCATTTCAATGAAACCACATTCATTTTGAATAAACAGATTATCCTGAGATTTCATTTTTATTATTCCCCACCAATGACTTATCTCTATTAAAGTAGAACAATAATTTTCCTAATAAATTTTATGTTCATGATTATCCAATAGAAATATATTATTTACAATAATAAGGAATTTAAATTAAATATTAACAATTCCATTGTGTGAATGAACATGAAAGTGTCTCTTAGTACCAGACCACTAACATTTAAACATTTTTACATAATTTTTTCTTAGATAACAAAGTTATATTATTTCTTCCAGCATGATGTAAAAGTAAACATTATATTCTCTATGTTGATATCTTCTTAAGAAAACACCATTATTAATGTAATTTTTTATTGCTCTTATGAATGTGTATAAAATCGAAAAACAGTCAACACATATTAATTATAAGATTTAACCATTTTAGATGGTGCGTTACAAAAAACACACAATCAATAATCAATTTTAATAGCATGTTGACATACCTAATTTTTAAAAAAAATCAACATAACAATTAATAATATGATTTAATATGTTAATCCAAAAAACAATTTATTTTTCCAGTTTTTGAAACCAGTAGGGAAAATTAAATTGTCAACATGATTCAAGAGCTAGTGTAATAATTTGTGGAACTCGTTCTTGATATTATTATCATACAATAAATAAATAAAATAATATTAATGTAATGTAAAAAATATTATAGAATAATCTAGAGGATCCATAACAATAAAATTGGTGTCATTTCATCAAAGTTGCACAAAACATTTGTATGAGACCTATGATCTTCATCATCAGAAAGCCATCATTCATGAACTCTACCAATGCCACGCTCAGGATAAATAGAAAATGATAATTGATTTCTCATTTAATCATCAAAATTTAGCTCATTTCAGTCCATATATGTACGTTTTGAGGGATATTCTGATTGAAAACAATTAGAGAAAAAAATAAATTTCCTCAGGTAAATAATCTTCTTCATTTGATCCTTCAACCGATGCTTGGTTACATACATTTTTCTCAATTTCTACATGAATCTATTGAATTGTAAGATCCATCAAAACTATATGGGGCCATCACATTTTGATTCATGAAGAAAATATAATATCAAATGTTTCATTGAATCAAAGAAATCTGTAAATACAATTTTTTCCTAATTATATAAAATTATATAAACATTTTATTATAGTTTACATAGTGCATCATTGTTTGTTATTTTTGCACAATTGTTTTGGAAAAAATATGAAATTTCATCTTGCACATCCCAAATCATAGTATTCTAAAAACCTCTAAATCAAATTGGTATAAGTATATCCATTATAAAATGAATTTCATGACTTTTTAATCTAGTAATTTGACCATTTAAAACACATCTAGTCAAATTGGAAACATAACCATCTCAAATACCCAAATCTTTAATATGTTGAAAAAATAATAAATGATTTTATATTTAAATAGTATTATCCTTTTTTTCCATCATTAACCTATGTGATCTGTTATTTTAAAATAGTTCAAGTTCAGTTCGCCTCAAAAAATTTGAATGATCTAACTATGATTTTTTATTACCTTTAGTCATAAATTTTTTGTCTAAACCTATATAAAATATATTATAAAATAGTTTTTCTCAAATATTAATGAAATCTACCATATTATGAACCAACAAATTTGACCAATATAGAGGATACTAAAAATGATCTATTTTATTCAATTGTTTTCTTTACAAAATCCATCAAATTTTCTATTGGTTTATTTTCTGCCCAAATGTAATTATTGATAATGAATTGAAAATGGATTCTGACTCAATACCTAAGATCATAATTGGAGTTCCACCTCTTTTAGTTGTTACATTTCTGAAATTATATTTCTTCCTCAAAAAAGGATTATCATTTGGAAGAAATGTTCTATAACAATCAAATAAACAAGATTTTCTCCCATTAATGAGAAAAAAAAACTTTTTTGTCTCTCACACAGTAAGATCATTCTTTTGGGCCATGTGTTGTACAACTAGATAACAATCCATATGCTGGGAAGTCACTAATTTTCCATATTAATGTAGCTTTCAATAGGAAATTATATTTTTCAACAAAAACATATGTACTGACACCTTTATTCAATAATAAAGTTAACTCATTAATTAATAGATTAAAATAAACATTGAGATTCTTTTTCTGATGTCCTAGAAGTAATAAGATCAAAACGTTTTACAGATCATTCATCAACATCCAAGGAGGTAATTTCTTTAGAGTGATAAAGACGGTCCAACAATAATATTAATTATCATAAGAACCAATTGGATAAAAATCTTCTATAGAAAGACCCGATCACACGTTTAGAGAATCTGAAGAAAAAAATAGATGTACATAGTCAATAATTCTCCATGAATCACCATCAGTAGGATGGTTTATGCCTTTACTGATTGAAATATTTGTTTTTCTTTCTATGAAATCAATGACACTATGTTCTAAGATATAAGTAAATGTTGTAATATGGGTGTAATTGTGAAATACATCAATTTTTTTACAGGAATCAATACAGACTTCCCTAGTTAATCCTCTTTGTACTTTGATTTTCCATTTGTAGGAAAACTAACAAATGACTCATTTTTATCATAATATAAGATGTAATCATTTGAAAAATTATGAATCCTCTGATATCCGAGACCCAAATTATGAACAAGCCTCTTACTCTCATGAAACTTTACTGGAAACACATATCCATTAGGTAATAGTGTTTTATCCGAAGAGAATATTTGATCAAAATAGCTATTTTACATTCTTTTATCTTATTTAAGAACAATAAATTTTGCAACTACATCAAATTTTCTGATCTTGAAACCATGATTTAAGGCTTCCTCAGCATACTTTAACAACTCATAAAATTGGGATGGATCCAACTATGGAGTTGAATAATATTTTCCTAAGTTTTTGTTTGTTAAAAAGACCGAACAACCACATCATGTAATAAATTTTGAAACCATGATCGATCTTGAACCAAATTATTAGTATCTTATGTAGAACTACGTTCAGCATATCTATACCAAAAAACATAATTGTTTCAAAAACAAAATCTTAATAGATGACACCAATATTGTCAACTATCTCAAACATCCTGAGATCTCATTTATTGCATGGACACATAATTTTCCCTTCTAAAACGACATCTAGTTTTGATAATCCATAAGTTAAAAAAGCTTTAACACCCTTAACATATATAGGATAGACACAAATAACATTTGGATTCCAATGATGCTTTATCCAATCACAATCATGTAATAAAGACTGTTGTCGACATCCTTTCTCCATATTACTCTAAAAAATATAAAATAAATATATTGATTATGATTAATTTGATATAAGAAAAATAGGATCCAAAAATTGTAAAAATTAAAACAATCATAATTTACATTTAAATTTATTCAATTATATCTATTTTTTCTTATTTTTACTAATTACCGTTACTTTTTACCATCTATAGTGATTTAATATTCATTTATACTAATCATCTCTAATTACTGAAATGTGTTACTAAATTCTTCGAACTGTATATCGCAAATATAAAAATATTATTTTTCTAAATTAGTAAAAATAATTATATATTACTATGATGTAAATAAATTTATTATAAATTACAAAAAATGTGCAAATCATATAATTTTGAATCTTCAAGACATGAAAAATGATTAATTTATATTAACAATGTATGTAAAAATTTGTTATTAATCATTTCATGAAAATTGATGATATATTTTATGTTCAAATTTCTTTCAATTTATTATAATTTTTATTATTTTATAGTAATTTATATTGATTTTTTAAAATTTATACTAATCTACACTAATTTATAAAAATTTATACTAATTACCACTAATTATTATAAATTACTAGTAATTATTATTGAATCCTAGTCATTGTTAATAATTACTGCCAATTAGAACTTATTATTATTAAATTTTATTATTTTGTAACAATTTCTATCTAACTATTACTAATTTTTAATACTTATATTGCATTATCGCTATTAATTACTATATTCTGAAATTTTTATTAACTATTACTAGTTATTAATAATTATTATTAAATATAGATAATTATTTATTCTGACTACTAATTATCACCATTTAATGTTTATTATTATTTTATACCACTAATTATCATTAATTATTACTAATTACAATTATTTATTACTATTTATTACTATTTTTTTACAATGTTTACTATTTTTTATTATTTATTAATAATTATATCTATTTATTTATATTTATTACTCTGTATTGGTCTTTATTAGTATTTATTACTAATTGTTACTATTTATTACTATTTATTACTAATTATTACATATTATTACCAAATATTACTAATTATTTCTATTTATTACTATTTCAATCTATTTCATACTATTTATAACTATTTACCGCTAATTATTACTAATTATCGCAAATTATTACTAATTCCCGCTAATTATTACTAAATACAACTAATTATTACTAATTACTACTAATTATTACTAATTATTTATAATCATCTCTAATTACTGCTAATTATTACTAATTACCACTAATTTGTATTAATTATTACTAATTACTGATAATTATTAAAAATTACTAATAATATCCACTATTTTTTCTAATTACACCTAATTATTTCTAATTATTACTAATTGTTAATAATTATTACTTAATATTACTAATTATTACTAATTACTAATTATTATTAATATTTATTACAATTTATTACAAATTATTACTAAATTTTACTAATAATTACTAATTGTTTCTAATTATCACTAATTAGTGCTAATTATTTATATTTAATACTATTTATTAATACATTTTTACTATTTATTGATATTTATTACTATTTATAACAATATGTAACTATTTATTACTATTTATTACTAATTGTTGCTAATTATTACTAATTAACGCTAATTACAGCTAGTTATTAATAAATTTTAACAAAATATTAGTAAATATTACTAATTGTTACTATCGATTATTATTTAAAGCTAGTTATTACTATTTACTACTAATTATTAATATTAACCACAAATTATTATTAATTATTTTTAATTATTACCAATTAATGCTAATTATTACTAGTTACTGCTATTTTTTACTATTTTTTACAATTTATTAATTTTTATTACTATTTATTACTATTAATTAATATTAATTAGTAATTATTAAGATTTATTACTATTTATTACTATTTATTACTATTTATTACTATTTATTACTAATTATAGATTATTTTTTACTATTTACAACTAATTATTACTAATTTCAGCTAATTACTAATATTTACAACGGATTATTACTAATTATTATTAATTACATCTAATTACCTCTAATTATTAATATTTACTACTAATCACAGCTAGTTATTACTAATTACCACTAATTTTAACAAATTATTAATTATTATTATAAAGAATAATTTTTTACTATTTTTTATGTTTATTACTATTTATTAACATTTATTACTAATTATTGCTAATTATTACTAATTATTGCTAATTATTTCTAATTATTTCTAATTATTACTAATTATTTATAATCAAATTATTAATATTAATTACTATTTAATACTATTTTTAAATAATTTTTTCTATCTAATACTATATATTACTATTTATTAATATTTATTCGTAATTATTACTATTATTTACTCTTTATTACAATTTATTACTAAATATTACCAATTGCTAGTAATTATTACCAGTTATTACTAATTATTACAAATTATTACTAATTATTACTATTTCATTGTATTTATTAATTTTTTTTTACTATTTGTGAGTATTCATTACAATTTGTATCTAATTACTACAAATTATTACTAAATAGAGGTAATTAATACAAATTACCTCTAACTATTACACATTACTGCTAATTATTACTAGTCAATACTACATACTCCTAATTACTGATAATTGTTAATAAATTTTACAAATTATTACTATTTCTTATGATTTTTTACTATTTATTAACATTTGTAACTATTTATTACTATTTATTACTAATTATTACTAATTGCTACTAATTAATAAAAATTATTATAGATGAATGCTATTTATTAGTATTTATTACTACTTATTACTATTTATAAATATTTATTTCCATTTCTAATTAATTACTGGTAATTACATCTATTTTTTACTAATTACTGCTCATTATTACTAATTATTACTAATTACCTCTAATTATTTCTAATTACAGTTAATTATTACTAATTAGCGCTACTTTTCATTAATTAACGCTAATTATTTCAATTTATTTCAATTTATTACTAATTATTTCTATTTAACATGGATTAATAATAATTAATAATAATTCATACTAATTACTACTAATAAATAATAATTAATAGTAATTAGTACTAATTATACATATTTATTATTAATTAATGATAGTTGAACCAAATTATTAAAAATTAATATTATTTAATTTTAAATAAAAAGTTAAATCTTAATTAAATAATATATTTTTAAAAATAAATATTCCAAAAGAAACCTATCGAATTCTAATTTAATTTAATTTCCACTAATTAAAAACAATTATAACTACTAAAAAATAGAATTTACTAAAAATTAAAAGCGCTAAATAAATACCATAAAACTGACTCTTTAGTATGATGCAAGGCTTGAAAATTGCACCGATGTAAGATTTTAGACATTGAAGAATTTTAAGAGAAAAATATGATAGTAGAGGGGGAGAGAGAGGAGTTGAGAGAGTTGTTGAATGATAAAAAATTGGATGGGGGTACATATATGTTAGATTATTTGTGACGGGTCCCATCGCACGTGCTGACCCCTTCTTAATAAGGGGTGGCAGTTACAAATATATTTGTGATGGGACCAGTTGAAAATACCTACCTTCTAATATAGTATTTGTGATGAGATAACTCTTCCCGTTGCAAATAATTAGTTATTTGGGGCGGGAACATGACCTCATCACAAATACTACATCCTGATAGACTATTTGTGATGAGACCCATCCCCGTTGCAAATAACATATAGAAAATAACTATTTTTCCTGTAGTAAGTCTATACTCCTAGGAAGGTAAATGTAGTGGAAGATGCCCCTGTTAGGAAGTACCCTTCACACATGGTGGAGGAGGTTTCTTAAAAGATGTCATTGTTTCAGCTGACTATGGTGGAATATAGGGGTACATCTTATCTTTATTCGATTATGGTCACTGTAGTTATTCTCTAGCTTGAGTGAGATGCTTGATTGGGAGATGTTGACTATGTTGTTTAATGTGACCAGATATCCTTAAGAGATTCACCAGATTGATTTTCAGATGGTAGGGAGCACTTTATCATTTCTGAGGGACATATGGTAGTTTTGGTCACATTGTATGAGGATGTGTGAAGAAATTTTCCTTATTGTCTCTTGGTTACACATCCAGAAGTGGAAATTATATAAAGGTACCTTTAGTGATATTTTTTTTGGGATAAAAGGAGGAATAGAGTGTAGAGACCCATAGCCTGACGTACATGGACATTCCATTACTTTTGTGGAATACTTAATACATAACAAAAACAGACACACAAGGACCCTAATAGTTTAGTGTCTTTGGAAACTCGGAATATAATATTATAATCGTTGTGAATGATATTCAATATCTTCCATAAAGATCTTCCCCTTTTGTTTTATTACCTAAAACCTTTCTTTGAATCCAGGTGAAAAGAAAACATACAAAAAAGGGTGAGGTCAAATGCTCAGTAAGGGTAAACATAGAGAACATAAAACAATCCATAAACATTTGAATGCAAAAAACATGAACATAAAATCTAAACATCAAAATCATGAGCAAAGACATAAATCTTGGAAGTACGGAAGGCATATATCACAAAGGAACATCAACATTGATAAAATTGCATGAGAATAAAATATGTAATTGTGGAAAACCATTAATAACATGATATGATTTCCATAGTAGCCAAGGCATTGCTGCCAATACCATCATAGTGGACAAAGTCCCTTACTGAACCGAGTTCACTCCTCGTTCTATCCCTGTATCACTGAACATGATTAGCATGAGTTTCCAGACATGTCTCTCTCATGAGATATAAATCTTTACCCAATGCACTGTATGGAGATATAGGTCCCACCCATGTCATAATGAAATCATTCTTACGTGTGCCAAAACATAAACATAAATCATTCATCATAACCCAAAGAGAAAAATGGGATTCATAAACATTATCCCATCAAAACATAATCCATATAAAACAAATGGATATCATTTCATCATAAGAAAATTGAAACCATGTAAATCATAGAGACATTATACTTGAAACATAATCATACTGAATATTGTCATCTTAGATGGGAAATAGTTTTGATAAAACACTTGAAATGAATTCTTGAGGAAAATATCCTTTCTTCTTCAAAATCATTTTCATTTCACAAAATTCCATGAAATTTTAAAAGAAAATGAATTTATTAAAAATAGTCATGAAATCTTTTAGAGTATGCTTCATTAGAATAAGGTGTTATGAAACCGTAAAAATCTGTTCATGCCGTATATGTTAAAAAAACATTCTCCTCGTACTTTTGTTGGAAAAGTCAAAAAGATCCTCGTATGGTAAACAAAAGAAATATTCCTTTCATAACATGTTATAAAAGTCAAAAATGGCTAAAAAGGACTTTAAAAATACATAAAATCACTTTTAGAAAACATGGACATGGATGATAACAATAATCCCAGAAAATATTTATGAATAAACAATCTCGGATAAGAAAGAGATTGGAATATTTATCCCTTAACTTAGGTCGGATATGCTTCGTACGTATCCAAAACTCCTATATAATGATTTAAATAATGTCATTGACTTATTGCAGAATCATATTCATTGTCATGATATCATATATGGTTCACTTATGACTTTATATGACCCGTTATTTTTTAAATTCCATGTTAAAGCAGCGTTTTGGGTAAAATCGTTTTACTTATCCTAAGTGTTTGGACTTTTTGTTCTTGATATTATTATTACTTACATCAAGATTTAATTACTTCCATAACATTATCACATGTCGAAGGATAAAAACCTATCTCGGATACCAACTAAAATGCCCCAACCCCAGTTACCTAGAGTCAGTGCATTATTACATAACATTGGCATGATCACAAAATATCAAGTCTCGAAAGACCAATTGGTTTAGTAGCCTTTGAATCACTAGATACATTCATAAATTTTACATTACATCATAAAATGAAAAATACAACAACATAGTATCCATAGTCCACACACATAAACCCTCATACTATCCCTGTAGGTCATTCATGAAATACTTCTTCACATCCTAGGAAAAATATAACATAGAAAGGGGTGAGCTCAAATGCCATTAAGGATAACAATATACCGGAAACTTTCATAAACAGACATAAACATTTAAGGCAATGTACAACTAAAACAAAAACCTTTTAAACTTGAACTTCAACAAAATATGGAAAAAATAAAATGACATAATTCCATTTACTTATTCATGTGGATATTCTACTAGTCGAATAATCACATTCAATATCAATAACCACTTTTATAATGATGTAATGCATAATTCGAGACTATCATAACCACATAGTCAGGGCCTTATGCCATGACTACAAATAAAATTTTTTCAAGGCCTTGTGCCAAGACACTATTTTTTATCATGAGACCTACCGATGCATTGAGGAGCTATACCAGGCTCCACCCGTCACTTATTAAGTCCAGTGCAATCCTCATATTAACAGGTTTAAACATAACATAAACATTCATATGAAAACTAGCATATGAAATGTCAATATTTTCTCCATAAACCATGAATGGTATAAAAATAACACATCCACAATCAAACATATCACGAAACCATAAATACAATATGGAAGTTTTGTATCAAAATAAATCAACTTCAAATATACTTAAATTTCATCAAAGGATGTTGAAATAGAAGAAATAAAAACTATTTGAGATAAATATATCTTTTTTTATATCATTTTAAAGTCACATAATTATAAAATAAAACATTTACATTGATAATATCCTTATTATCTTGTAAGGGAAGATTTGAATATTTTATACAGGTGGAAAATTATTGCACCCTCCGAATAAGTTAAAAAGAGGTATTCTTACCTTAATTCTGTCGAAAAGGTTAAAAAGGACCTTGTTTGGAAAACGACGGAAAGATTCCTTTATAAAATTATTATAAAAAGTCAAAAAAGGGTATAAATTACTTTAACCAATAGTCTGTGAAATAGTAAGAATGATTTGAAAAACATTTTTAAGCAACATGGTTGTGGATGATAAAGAGGTCCCAGAAGATAATTACGTATAAACAACCTCAGATAATGAAGAGATTGTGAAATAAACCCTTACCTTGTACTTTTCCTTGGTTGAGGGTACGTTTAACCTCCTGTATGAAGATCGTAGTATGTTATTATGTTATACAAGAACCATATTAATATTTATTATATCATACATGATTCATTTATGACTTTATACTACCCATTTAATAATAACTTCCATGTTAAATCAACATTTCAGGTAATAATCGCTTTCATTATCGTACATGTTTTAACTTGTTACTCTTGATTGCATCACTTATACCAAGATTTAAATAATTACAGAATATAAAATAAGATTTATATATCATATGTATTTAGAATATAAATATGTATAATAGACATATATATGAAATGAAAAACACTATTTATGGAGACGGTAGTCCGTACGTACGCATAAACGTTGTTTCCATTTTCATATCATGTTGAACGAAACTAAGTGAATATTATATATGTAAGTAAATATATATATATATATATCTATAAATATATATATCTCCAGTAGTATTATTATGTCATATATTACATACATATTAGTAATATGTATATATTTATAATTGTCGATGAATAGGGAATGTGGAAATGAATCTCATCGCGTCGTGGAGATGGTAATCCGTACGTACGCACGAGCGACAATATCATTTCCTTAAAAGTGTGGAATTGGATGGTATATTATTTTTACAGAGAAATTATCATGTAATTTTAATTATTTATATACATATTAATCATCATTATATCCATCCAAATAACATAGTGTTGAATAACAAATTACACCACGACGTGGAGAGGATAAGCCGTACGTACGCACACATAGTGACATTATCATTCATAATATGGATAGAATAGTGAATTAATTTTTTCCATATTTATAATAACATCACATTATTTATAAGATACTAGAGTTATTATTTTATAATGGAAATAACCAAGAAAGAAGAAGTGGAAGAAGAAAATAACTTGAAAGAGGGTGGTGAAATTATTACATCTTCTTCATGTTCTTCCATTTGATTTGATCAAAAGGGCTCCTTAAGTTGGATTTATGACAAAATTAGGGCCTCTAGGATGAATGGAGTATTGTTGAGAGAGTATTTGGGCAGAGTTTGGCCGAGCCAAATGGATTTGGAGGTGTGAATTTGAGAGAAGGGGAAGTGCCCTTTTATAAGAGGGGTGAGGGGCACCTTTGGAAAAACATAAAATATTATTTTATGATAAATTTATATTCTATTTATAATGAGTCAAAAATGTATTATTTAAAGTACAAGGTGGTTATGGGTCGAAAAAAACTCAACCAATATGTTCTAGACAAGTTTAGGTTACCATTTTAACCTTATCATTTAGATTTAACTCTAAGATAAATAATTTAACTTTTACCATGTCTTCTTGTATTCTTACCTTATATGGTTAATAAACATACTATATACTGCCAATAGAAGACCAATTTGTTCATTAATGTCATATATATTATTATATGAGTATTTTTTCCGAACCTTGTATTTTTAGGACTATTATATCAATTAATAATATAATATTTGTTTTAAAAACTATTTTATGTCAATATTGACACTATTTGGTATTTGTTTTTTTGTTAAAATAATAATAGCATGATTACTTCAAAAAAAATCTATTAAATTATTCCTAACATGTCATATTCACCTAGAATATTTGTGGATGTCATAAAAACTTTGAAATTATATTTAATTTAATATTTATAATAACATTTATTTGATTCTTTCATTAATAAGGTAATTACTTCATCATCATTGTGTCTTTAATAAATTTGATTATTTAATCTCTAAAAATTATAAATAAAATACCATTATGTAGGAAATATTTTTGGATTTATAATTAATATTTATAGTCGAATTTATCTTGTGTATAACCATATATTAATGATGTTTTAGTCATTAATCTTTGATTTTAACTCTTTTAACTCTTCTTTAAATAAAATAATAATAAATGTCTTAATCTAATCCAAGTGAACCTTAAGGGTCATATTTTATTCCTAAGGTTTTTTTGGTCTAATTTCACTTATCCAATAATATTAGAACATGTGTTAGGGAAATAATAATATCAATTTTAACATTAATTACCCTATTTAATTTTAACTGTGGTAAATAAAAGTAAAACGTTACTATTCACCAAAAATTATTTTTATCTTATTGAACCATATTTTACTCCTTGATATTAACCGTGTCTCTAGAATTTTTGAAATTAAACTCAAAGAAGAGGTAAAATTAAGTTTTAGTTAATTTGCAAATGCTCCAAGGAGGTGGGTAAAAGACGGTGAAAATTTCAATAAAATTTTTATATATCTAACATTATTATAAACTGACTCCAATAAATTATAGTGAACTTATATAGGTATTATGTATCTTTTTTGATCTAAAATAAATTTAAATAAAATAAATAATTATTTAAATAAAAATTCGGTTTTAAACTATAAGTTAGTGTTTTTCACTATTCATCAAAAATTAAAAGTTTTCAGAAAAATACCAAAAATTCACCCTAAGATAATTTTGATATTTAAAATTCAATAATAAATTATATTTTACAAAATTCAAGACCTAGAAGTTTAATTTATTAATTTAAAATTTATTCCTGATGTCAAAACCAAAAGACGTATTTTTAAGAAATAATAACCATCAAAAGTTTGACACTTGTTTATGTCCAATTCCAATGTGAAATTACTTACAATGACCATAATTATATTAAATGGTCAAAATATAATCTATTTATATTTCCAAACCATTAAAATGTATAATTTAACACTATAAATTATTTTGATTAAAAAAGTTGTTTTTAGTTAAAATATAGCATTTTTCACTATTCACCCAAATATGAATGTTATCAGAAAAACACGAAAAATTAGTTGATACTAATTTCTTATGTCCCGATTAAAAAGAAGAAGTTTATTTTGTCAAATTGAATATGTAAAAGTTTCAAATATTGTATTTAAAAATGGTTCACCATTAAAAGGCGGTAAAAGTATATTTTTTTTAAAAATACATCGTTTATCTGAAAAAAAATGAATTAGTTATTACATTATGTCTAAGAAAATATGGATTCTAAAATTATAAGTATTATATATAGTTCAAAATTCAGTAAATACTATTCAAACCCACTTTTTAACAGCTAGTTTGGTAAGTCGTGGTGCGCTTCAACTCGATGTTGTGTGAACTGTATGTTATTGAATTACTTTGAAGATCTAATGCAATATAAAATCTTGGGGTGTTACATTCTTCCTTTCTTCAATAAATTCCATCCTCACAATTTGAAATTTTATTTGAAAATAAAAGTTTGAAAATAGAAAATACCTTTGTGGGAAAACCCTCATCGAAAATTAGGTTAATAAACTTTAGTCTTAATAAGAGGAAGAAAACATATATATATATATATATATATATATGACAAGTAGAGTTTCATCCTTCAACTAATTCCTACCACAAACTCAACTTTCACTCCAAAATATTTTAAAAAAAATGTTTATCCTAATCGTATAGAGTTCCAAAAATAATGACTTTATAATTCATTTATAAGACACTTTAAATAATATCTAAATTATATAAACCAGTACATCTACTAGTCCAGTCATAAGTGATGCACCCTGGCCTCTCTTCGGTTGTGGGTTCAAGTCTCGCGACCTTGTAGGATGCGACTAGTAGTCGCTTGACCTTTAGGTTGTCCTTTTTATAACAATCAAAAAATAACCATAACAATAGCAACCAATTTCAAACTTAATCCATTCCAACCTTTAGAATTATCCAAAATACTTATATCCAAACACTCTGTCCAAAATTTATAAGGCAGTTAAACACAATGAAGATTCTTTTTTCCAGGTAATAACATGTGAACGCCTTCATCATGTATTCTTTTAATACACCAGAACATCTTGAATTACCATAAAACCTTATTAATTATATTCATGCTCCCTTATCCATTATAGAATATGGGATATACTCCTATCCAAAAATTTTATAAACTCCAACAATGACAAATCATTAATCAGTTTCAAGGTAGTCAAGAATATCCAATTTAATTTATTCAAATCAACCATCTCTTATGCCAAAATCATTACCTCATTATCGGGACCATATTAATGATTACCTTTCCCTCAACCATGTATCTTACCAAATGTGTATCTCACTAGTAAGTCACATTTCTTAGAACCATATAGTCTCAAATCCTCAATAAAATAGTACTCCAGTACAATCCTTATTTATCTCCATAATTCATATTACCAGTATATTGTTAATACAACACTCAAATGAAATAGTCCTATAATAACAACATAAGAACACTAGTCATTTTTCTTCATCTGAGGTAGTATAATAACTTGATTATTATCCAATAACATCATTTATGGTATACTCTTATTAATGGGATACTGATTCGTGTAGTGTCTCAACACCTTGCAGATGAATCATTTTACATTTAAAAACTTTTTCTTACCCTTGCAATCATGTACATGGTGTCCTTTTTCTCCACACTTATAACAACTCTCATAACCTTAAAACATTTACCAAGGTAATTCATTACACATTTATCACATATTGGAAAATCATTCTTTCCCTCATTCTCTTTATCCATCTTTCTTTCTACCATCCTTTTCTTCTCTTTCTTCCCTTTGAAGCCATAGGATTCAGAGAATTATTTACTGATATTATGATACTATTTATTCATATGATGATTATACATGGGAGACTATTTCAATTCTAAATGTTTTCTTAATAACATGAATGATATGAACCTTCCTACTCTTAGGATCATACGTATTACTAGAGTTCACATTCCTTCTACTGGGTTCCATTTCTATACAATGGAATACACTAGGTCAGTTTATGAATTGCAATGAATAATTCCAATCTTGTAAAATATCTAACATAAATTGAATAGTTTATGGATATAATCCATAAACATATTTTATTTAAGGAGTTATATACTATTAGATCCTTCATAATTATTTTTAAGGAAAATTAGAATTATCCTAAGCATATCCCCAGGGTGTGTCGTAACCTAGTGTGCAGCAAGGCCCGTTGTCGTGCAATAGTTCTCCTTCGAGTCTAGCTGAAAGCGCTGTTTTTGGGATTTACCCCAAGGTACATCGATGCCAGAGCCGCCTCTACCTGCTCATATCCAGATAGGGATGTATTTCTTGGAAATAAATCAATTTAGAGATATTATAAACCGAATATGCCTTTATTATAAAATAATATTTTAAGTTTTTTCTAAGGAGCCCCTCTCCTCCCTTATAAAAGGAAACCTCTTCTCTCTTCTCTCTACACAATTTTGACCTTTCAAGCTCAGAAAAAACCTGCCCATTTCCCTTCTCAACTTCCCTATAAAAATTATAGATATTCTGGTTTTCTCAAAAGACCATCCCTAGTGCCTTAAGAGGAAGCTTAAAAGAGGTGCGTCGAAGAAGAGGTAATCTCTTCTACTGATTATTTCAAGTTTCATTCATCTTTAACTTCTTATTCTTTAGTTGTTTCATCATAAATTAATAAAATAAGTATCACTCATATATTTATATGTTATTATAAATATGAAACAACACTATTTCACCTTCTATCCATCCTACTAAAAATGAAATAACTACGTGTGCATACGTACAGAATACCGTCTCCACGCCGTGGTGTAATATCTTTTTCCACCACGACCTTACTTGGATTGGTATAATGGTGTAATGAATAATTATATATAGTTTTTATAACATCATACTGATTCTGAGATATTATATAATCCACTCCAATTCAATTCAATAATTATGGGAATGATATCATCGCTCGTGTGTACGTACGGATTACCGTATCCACGATGCGATGAGATTCATTCGGAGGATACCAACTGTAACACCCCGAACCTAGTTACCCAGAGTCGGTGCATTATTACAATAATTGGCCTGATCACAAAGGATCAAGTCTCTAAATACTGATTAGTTTAGTAGCCTTGGAAACAATAGATATATTCATAAGTCTTACTTTATATCATGAAGTAAAAAAAACTACTACAACATCTTGTCTTCATATCCCCTCATACTACTTCTTCACATCCTGGGAAAAATAAAACATTGAAAGGGATGAGCTCAGATGCTCAGTAAGGATAAAAATATGGTGGAAACTTTCATAAATAAACATAAACATTTAAGGGAATGTATAACTAGAACAAAAGCCTTTTAAATTTGAACTTCAGAATAATATGGCAAAGATAAAATGAAATAATTCCATTTACATAATCACATGGATATTCTACTAGTCAAATAATCAAATTCAATATCAATAACAACTTTCATAATGAAGGAATGCATAATGCTAGACTATCATAACCACGTATCCAAGGCCTCGTGCCAAGACTACAAATAAGATTTTGTCAAGGCCTCATGCCAAGACAGTAGTTTGTCTCATGAGACCTACCTATGCCTCGAGGAGCTATAGCGGGCTCCACCCATCACTTACTAAGTCCAGTGCATTACTTATATGAATAGTCGAAACATAACATAAACATTCATATTAAAACTAGCATTCAAAATGTCAATACATTAACCATAAACCATGAATGGTATAAAAATAAAACATCCACAGTCAAAAATATCACAACTCATTCAACATAATATGGAAGATCAAAAATAATATCCAGTAAAGGATGCTGACATAGTTGAAAATGATGGGTAAAACTTTTTGAGAGATATATCATTTTTGTAAAATCATTTAAAAGTCACACATTTATAAATTAAGTAATTTAAAAGAGATTTTTGAATCAAAGTTTCCCTATACCACTTTGAAACTTTTTAAAAGAATTATCATTTCAAAAAATTCATTTCCATATAAATAAATCCTTAAAATAATTTTGAAAACATGGGCATTAATTAAAAGTATTTAGATAATAAATCTTTAAAACATTTAAAATTATGATCTTGATAAAGAGTACCTTTCACAAATCCTTAAATTATTAATTTTGAAATATTTTTTTATGAAAAATGGACATGGATGATAAAAATTTCCCAGTAAATACTTAGACATAAACAATCTCGGATAATAATGAGATTGAGGATTTAACCATTACCTTGAACATTCTTTTAGTAGAGGGTACGTTTAACCTCCTGTATGAAGATCGTAGTATGTTATTAAATTATACAAGAACCATATTAATATTTATGATATCATATATGATTCATTTATGACTTTATACTACCCATTTAATAATAATTTCTATGTTAAATTAACATTTTGGGTAATAATCACATTCTTTATAGTATATGTTTTAAATTGTTACTCTTGATTGTATCACATAGATCAAGATTTAAATACTTCCAGAATATAAAACATGATTTATATATCATATATATTTATAAAATAAATATGTATAATAGACAAATATATATGAAATGAAAAATACCATTTATGGAGATGGTAGTCCATACGTACGCATAAACGTTGTTTCCATTTGCATATTGTATTGAACGAAACTAAGTAAATAAGATATCTGTAAGTACATATATATATATATACATATATCTCCAGTATAATTATTATGTCATATATTACATACTTATTAGTAATATATATTTTTATAATCGTCAATTAATGGTGAACGTGGAAATGGATCTCATCGCGTCGTGTAGACGGTAATCCGTACGTATGCATGAGAGAAAATATCATTATTTTGATATTAAAATAATATATAATTGGATGGAATATCATATATACAGAATCATTATCATGTTATATTTATTATTTAAATTAATTACATATCATTATTATACCCATCCATATAATAATATATTGAATAATAATTACACCACGACGTGGAGACGGTAGGCCGTACGTACACACGTATGGTGACATGTCATTAAAAAGATGGATAGAATACTGAATATGGTTGTACCGTATTTATAATAACATCACAATATATATAATATACTAGAGTTATTATTTTATAATGTAAATAAAAAATAAACAAGAAGTTGAAAAAAAGGAACTTGAAAGAGGGTGGTGAAAAAATTACCTCTTCTTCGGGTTCATCCTTTTGATTTGATAAAAAGGTCTCCTTGGGATAGTTTTATGACTAAAGGACGGCCTCTAGGATTAAGGGAGGAAATTTGAGAGGGTATTTGGGCAGAGGTTGGCCAAACCAAAATGCATTGAAGGTATGAATAATTTCATAGAAGTGGTGTCCTTTTATAAGGTGGAGGAGGGGCTCTTTAGAAAAAACTTAAAGTATTGATTTATAATAAATTAATATTCGGTTTCTAATGGCTCAAAAGTTTATTATTCAAAGTATAAGGTAAAAATGGGTTGAAATATATTCAACCAATAGATTTTATACAGGTTTGGGTCACTATATTAACCTTATCTTTTAGATTTAACTCTTTGTTAATTAGTTTGACATTTACCATGTCACTTTGTATTTTTATATTATATAGTTAATAAATGTACTATATACATCCAAGAAACCCCAAAGTGGTCCATTAATTATACACCTATCATGATATAAGTCCTTTGGCCGATCCTTAGATTTTTAGGAATATAATATCAATTAATAATATAATATTTGTTTTAAAAACTCTTTTATGTCAATTTCGACAATATTGGTTATTTTGTTTTTGATAATTTCATAACAGCATTATAACTTCGAAAAAAATTTATATAACCAATACTAATATGTCATATTAACCTATAAAATTAGTGGAATTCATAAAAATTCTCAAATTACATTTATTTTAAAATTTATAATATCAATTATTTAAATATTTCATTATTTTGGTAATTACTGCATCCCGATGGTGTCATAAATAAATTACACTATTTAATGTCTAAAAATTATAAATAAAATAAAATTATATAGAAAAACTTGTTATATTTCTAATGAATATATATAATCGTATTTATCTTATTTATAACCCTATATTAAAAATGTTTTAGTTATTAAACATTATTTTTAACTCTTTTAAATCTTCTTTGAATTAAATAATAATAAATGTCTAAATATACTCCATCTGGATCTAAATGATAATATTTTATTCCTAAGGTTGTTTTTGGTCGAGATACACTTTTCCAATATAATTAGGACATGTGTTAGGATAATATTAATATCCGTTTTACCCTTAATTACCCTATTTACTTTTAACCGTGGTAAATAAAAGTAAAAAGTTACTATTCACCAAAAATTATTTTTATCTTATTGAACCAAATTTTACTCCTTGATATTAACCGTGTCTCTCATATATTCGAAATTCCACTTAGAGAAGCGGAAAAATTAGGTTTTAGATTAACTTCCAAATTCTCCTAGGATGTGTGTAAAAGACGGTGAAAAGTTCCATAAAAAATTTATATGTCTAAATTTATACTAAACTAACTCCAATTAATTACATTGAACTTATATAGGTATTATGTATATATTTTAACCTTAATTAAATTTAAATAAAAATTTGGTTTTAAACTATAACTCAGTGTTTTTTCACTATTCAACAAAAATTGAATATTATCAGAAAAGTACCAAAATTTCACCCTAAGATAATTTCAATATTCCGAATCCAAAAATGAAGTCTATTTTAACAAATTAAAAACAGATAAGTTTCATTTATTAATTTAAAATTAATTCCTACTGTCAAAACCAAAAGGAGTATTTTTAAGAAATAATAACCATCAAAAGATTGACACTTGTTTATGTCCAATTTCAAAGTGAAATTACTTACAATGACCATCATAGGATTAAATGGTAAAAATATAGTCTATTTATACTTCCAAACCATTAAAATGTATAATTTAACAATATAAATTATTTTTATTTAAAAAGTTGTTTTAAGTTAAAATATAGTATTTTTCACTATTCACCCAAATATGAAAGTTATCAGAAAAGCACCATAACATTATCAAAACTAAATTATTATGTCCCATTTCTAAATAAAAAGTTTATTTTGTCAAATTCAACATATAAAAGTTTCAAATATTTGATTTAAAAAGGCTTCTCCATTAAAAGGCGGTAAAATTGTATTTTTTGAAAAATACTTCTTTTGTCTGAAAAATGTATTTGTTCTTACATTATGTCTAAGAAACTCATTATATGGATTATAAACTTAAAAGGATTATATATAGTTCAATATTCAGTTAACACTATTTATAACTACTTTTGAACGGCTTGTTTGGTAGGTCATGGTGCGCTTAAACTCGGTGTTGCATGTAGTGAATGTTATTGAATTACTTTGAAGAAATAACGTACTGTGAAATATTGGGGTGTTACATTCTTCCCTCCTTCAATAAATTTCATCCTCTAAATTTGAAATTAATTTTAGAAAATAAATGGTTTAAAATAAAAAATACTTTTGGGAAAACCCACATCAGAAATTAGGTTAATAAAATTTCGTCTGAATTAGAGGAAAAGTGAAATGAATGGGTCACCACCAAATTATGATCTTGATTAAGAGAACACTGGTGGAAATTAGAGACATATAATTGGAGGAAAAACGCAAATATTTATAGGTAGTGATTGAGGTCATCAATCAAAAACAAGTGTAATATTGAGGGCCTTAAATTCATCAATCTATGATGATTTAAAATACCATCGGTTCAACAAAATATATTGTATTAGGATAACATATTTTTTTGTTTTAAGATCTATTCACTAAATTATAAGAAATAATTTCTTCATAGAATAAGATAAGAAGAAAAATATATACTTGATAAGTAGAGTCACATCCTTTAACTAATTTCTACCACAAACTCATCTTTCACTCTAAATGATAATAGAACTTAAAAATAATATTATATTTATCCTATTCGTATAGGGTTAAAAAATTGAATTTATAATTCATCTACCATAATTTTTTTAAAAAATAATACATTATTCAATACAGGACATCACGTGGGCTAGTGGTAGGTGATACACCCTTTTCACCCATCAGTTGCGGGTTCAAGTCTCGCGGCTTTGCCAAACAAGACGGGTTACCGACCGACCTCCCGGTTGTCCTTTTATGGAAATCCAAAAATAATCTTCATAAATGCTTTAACCTTAAAAATTGTATCAAATGTGAAATATAATCCATTCCAACCTTTAGACTTATCCAAATTACTTCTGTCCAAACCCACAGTCCAAAATTTATAAGGAAGGTAAATGTAATGATGATCTTTTTTTGCCACGTAATAACATGTGAATAACTTCATCATGTATTCTTTTAAAATATGGTAACACCTTGAATTACCATAAAACCTTATTGATTACATTCATTCTCCATTATTCCTTATAGAATACTAGATATATACCTTAAATCCAAAAACTTTGAATATTCCAACAATGATGAAATAAACAAACCATTAATTAGTGCCATGGTAGTCATGAATATCCAATATAATTTATCCAAATCAACCGTCTCTTATTCCAAAATTACTACCTTAGTATCAAGACCATATTAAGGATTACCATTCCTTAAACCATCCATTTTCAAAAAAAAATGTTTAACTTGCTGTTGAGTCACTTTTCATAGTACCATATAATCTCATATCCTTAATGAAATAGTACTGGAGTATGATCCGTATTTATCTCCATAATTCATATAACCAGTACATCGTTGATACAACACTAAAATGACATAATTATTTAATAACAACATAAGAACACTATTCATTCCTCTTTATCTGTGGTAGTATCATAACATTATTATTATCCAATAGAATCATTTGGGGCATAATGTGATGATTTGAACATTGATTTGCGTAGTGTCCCCACTCCTTATAGATAAAGAACTATACATTTGAAATGTAGAGACCCAACACTTGATGTACATGGATATTACATTACTTTTTCAGAATATTTATTATATAACAATACAGACACACAAGGACCGTAATAGTTTAGTGTCCTTGGAAACATGGAACGTAATCTTCTAATCGTGGTGAAAGATCTTCAACATCTCCCGTAAAGATCTTCCCCTTTTTTTCTTACCTAAAACCTCTCTTTATATCCTGGGGAAAATAAAACATAAAAAGGGTGAGCTCAAATGCTCAGTAAGGGTAATCATGGATAAAATAAAACAAACCATATACATTTGAGCATAAAAACATGTACATAATGTTTAAACATCAAAATCTTGTGCAATGACATAAGACATGGAAGTACGTAAGGCATAGATCAAAACAGAACAAGAATCATGATAATATAGCTTGTAAATAAAACTTCTAATTGTGGAAAAACATTAAGCACATGATATGATTTCCATAGTATCCAAGGAATTTCTGCCAATACCATCTTAGTGGACAAAGTCCCTTTCTGAATCGAATTCACTCCTCGTTCCAGTCCTGTATTACTGAACCAGATTAACATACCATTACAGCCATGTCTATCTCATGAGATATAAATCTTTACCCAATGCATTATAGGGATATATAGGTCCCACCCATCTCATAATTAAATCATTCCTACTTGTTCCACAAAATAAACATACATCATTCATAATAACCCAAGGAATAAAATGTGTTTCATAAACATCATCTCATCATCACATAATACATGTAAAAGAAATGGATATCATTTCATAATAAGAAAATTTACCATGTAAACCATAGAGACATTATTCTTGAAACATACACACATGAAATAATGTCAACTTATATGAAAAATGGTTTTGATAAAACACTTGAAATGAATTCTTAAGGAAAATATCCTTTCTTTTTCAAAATCATTTTCTTTTCACAAAATTTCATCCAATTTTAAAATAAAAGGATTTTATTGAAAATATTCATGAAATATTTTGGAGTAATCTTCATGAAAATAAGACTTAATAAAACCGTAAAAATCCGTTCGTGTCGTATAAGATAAAAAAACATTCTTCTCGTACTTTTTCCGGAAATGTCAAAAAGTACCTCGTAAAAGAAAGATTACATACATACCATGTTGTAAAAGTCAAAAATGGGTAAAAAGGAAATTAAACATACATGAAACCATTTTTAGGAAACATGTACTTGGATGAGAACAATAACCCCAATAAATACTTATGAATAAACAATCTCACATAAGAACGAGATTGGAAAATTTATTCCTTACCTTAGGTCCGATAAGCTTTGTACGTGTCCAAAGCTCCGGTATAATTATTTAAATAATGTCATTGACTTATTAAAGAATCATATTCATTGTTATGATATTATATATTGTTCACTTATTACTTTATATTACCCTTTCTTTTGTAAATTCCATGTTAAATCAGCGTTTTGGGTAAAATCATTTCATTTATCGTATGTGTTCTGACTTGTCATTCTTGATATTATTACTTATATCATGATTTAAATAATTCCAGATTGTAAAAAATGATTTATATATAATATATATTCATCATATACATATATAGTATAGATCGATAAAAGGAATGAAATACACCATTCATGGAGACGGTAGGCCGTACGTACGCATGAACGCAGTTTTAGTTTCCTTATTGAATTGAATGAAATTAAATAAATGACATACATATATATATATACATAAATACATTAGAATTATTATGTCATATATTTCATTATTATTCATTATATATACTTTATAATCCTTCTCAAATGGTTAATCATGGAAAATGAATCTCATCGCGTTCGTGGAGACGATAGTCCGTACGTACGCACGAGCGATGATATCATTCCCATGATCGTGGAATTGTATAGGACTGTATGTATACTATTTAAGAATCAATATCACTTTAAAATAATCATATATATCCATTATTTACACCATTATACCCATCCAAGTAAGGTGGTAGTGGAAAATAGATTACACCACGGCGTGGAGACGCTATTTCGTACGTCCGCACACGCGGTGATTTCGTTTTCCGTAGGATGGATAGATGGTGAAATAGGGTTGTTTCATACATATAATAAAATATCAGTATATGAGTGATAGTGATGTTATTACATCATAATGAAACATCTACATATGAATAAGTAGAAGAAGAAATAAAGTTGAAAGAATCGGTAATGGACATTACCTCTTCTTTGAAGCGCCTCTTTGAGACCTCCTCTTAGGGCATTAAATTGGTATTTGAAGAATACCAGTACCTCTAGGATGTTTCTATGGATGTGGGGAAGTGAAACGGGCATATTTTGGTTGATCTTCAAGACTCAACATGGTGTGAGGAAGAGAGGGAGGAGGTGCCCTATTATAAGGGAGGAGAGGGGCACCTTTGGAATAACTAAAAATATTATTTTATTATAAAGTCATTTTCGATTTTTAATAGCTCTAAATTGAGTTATTTCGAATATAATGTGGGTATGGTTAGAAATCCTTTCATCCAATAGAATTTAGAGAAGTTTATGTTTCTATTTTAACCTTATCATTTAGATTTAACTTTTAGTTAAAAAAACATTCTTTTTCCGTGTATTCTTGTTTTCTTACACTATAAGGTTATTACACATACTATAACAAGCCAAACGAACCCAAAGTTCTTTATTATTAATATATATATCATTATATAAGTCATTTGTCCGACCCTCATATTTTTATGAATAAAATTACAAATAATAATATAATATTTGTTTAAAAACTATTTTATGTCAATTTTGACTCTATTTGGGAATTGATTTTTGTAAAACTCCTAACAGAATGATTAGTTCTAAAAAGTAAACTAAAAAAATAATAACATGTCATATTAACCTATAAAATTATTTTAATTCATAAAAAGACTCAAATTTCATTTATTTTGGAATTTATAACATCAATTATGTTAATATTTCATTAATAAGATAATTACTGCATCATTATTGTGTCATAAATAAATTAAATTATTTAATGTCTAAAAATTATAAATAAAAAACCATTATGTAGGAAATATTTCTATATTTATAATGAATATTTATAGTCGAATTTATCTTATGTATAACCCTATATTAAAAATGATTTATTTATTAAACTTTGATTTTAACTATTTTAACCCTTCTTTAAATAAATTAATAGTAAATGTCCTAATCTTATCCAAGTGGACTTAAATGGTAATATTTTATTCCTAAGGTTTCTTTTGGTCGAATTACACTCATCCAATAGAATTAGGACATGTGTTAGGGTAATAATAATATCATTTTTACCCTTAATTACCCTATTTACTTTTAACCGAGGTAAATAAAAGTAAAAAGTTACTATTCACCAAAAATTATTTTAATCTCATTGAACCACATTTTTGTCCTTGATATTAACGGTGTCTCTCGGATTTTCGAAATTCCACTCACAGAAGCGGTAAAATTAAGTTTTATGTGAATTTGGAAATTCTCCTATGAGGTGGGTAAAAGACGGTGAAAAGTTCAATAAAATTTTTATATATCTAAAATTAATATAAAATGACTCCAATGAATTTAATTGAACTTATATATGAATTATGTATCAATTTTGACCTAAAATAAATTTAAATAAAATAAATAATTTTTAAATAAAAAGTCGGTTTTTAAATAGTATCCCGGTGTTTTCACAATTCATCAAAAATTGAATGTTTTTAGAAAAATACAAAAATTTCACCCTAGGCTAATTTCGATATTCCGAATCAAAAAATGAAGTCCATTTTGGAAAATAAAATTTATAAAATTTCAAAAAGTGGGTATTTCTATTCATAACGGCTAGTTTTAATAATATTTTAATAACATATCTTTGTTTAGTGAAACTCGGAATTGCGTACAACACACGATATCGAGGAAGGTTGTGATTGCGTGTAATGAAAACCAGGTCAGGGTTGCGTGTAGTGCAATAATTCTTTTTTGTAGCGTACAATAGATGATATGAATGAAATTAATAAGAATATATCTTATAAAATCTCAGGGTGTTACATTCTACCCCCCTTTAAAATGAATTTCACCCTCGAAATTCATCGGGGTTATAAATCGTTTACTATTCATAGAAACCCACATCATAAAAAGGAATACTAAAACATAATTTTAAAAACTAAAGTATGAAACGTATTGATTACCCAATGTAACTCATCACTGGGTTTCCATATAGGAGAACATTGGTGAAAATATGGATATGGAAGAAAAATCTAACCATCAAGTTCTGATGGAGAGTGGTAGAGAACATGGCTATAAAAAAGCCATCAATCACAAAGCTATAAATTTGTGATGATCTAAGGTACCATCTGATTCATCAGATATAAGAGCACTAGGACAACATTTTTGGTTTTCAATATCATTTCCCTAAAGTTGAAAATTTTGAATTAGAAGAAATACTTGGTTGAATTTGGTACAATCTCACTGTTTTTCGTGATTTGAACAATTTCCACTTCATCTCTTAAATAAATGAAGTTGAATTTGTTATTTGTGAAGTGCTAAAAGATCATGTGATAGAATGATGGGTCATTCCATCTGTTTCAAACAAAAGGTTAGCAAAAGTTATCAAATATACATAAGTCCATCTATGGTGAGGTTAATCGTATACGATTCCAAAAATGAACTTATACTTTATATATCATAGAACTTAATAAAATAAAACTAGTTTCTACTAACCAAAGACTTCCTGTAGGCCAGTGGTATGCGATAAAGGCCAGTCAAAATTCAGTTGTGGGTTTGATTCCCACAGCCTTGTCCGACGCGATGGCTTGTCGCCCATCCTGCAGGTTGTCCTTTTTCTAAAATTACATCATTATGACATTCCATCGACAAAATCGAAAATAGTTCTAGCCTTCAAATAACTTATGTTCAACATATTCCATTTCAATCTTTAGGCTTATCCATAATATTGCAGTCCATTCTCATATTATAGTGAAAATGATTACCAGAGATTTCATATAACAAGCATGTTAATACCATCGTTGATCCCCATATATCATAAGATATGTCTTGTTGGTCACATTCCAAACATTCGAAGGCCTTAATCATGTATTCTCTTGAAAAATGATTACCCATTGAATCTTAGTGAAAACATGAGTGCTGTCAAAAGTTAACTCCTTCCACATACCAAAACCCCAAAATTCTATATACTCTAACCATCTTATAACTATTTCCTTCTACCAGTCATGAGCTCATGAATACTGTCAAACATTTCATTTTCTCTTTATCCCTTATTTATGCGCATATCATCTTCTTTACAAAAATATTTCAATCACTTTCCATGGTTACTGATACCATAAAATTATTGAAAACCACAATTGACCAATACATAAATATTCCAATATTCCATGATAATATATACAACATTATTTTGGAATCCCATTACATAAACACTTACTCATTACACCACATCGTTGTCATATTCACCATCTCCAATAGTGATCGCATGTGACTTCCCAATATCCTTTGCCTTAAGTGGTTTTTCATGTCGATCATCATTAACCCTTGGATTAGGGAATTGATTAGCATAATTCCCCATTTCATTGCACTTGAAGCATTAAAGTCTTGGTGGTGCATTCTCTGCAGTCTTTTCTTTATTCACATCATTAGCAACCCTTTTTCCATTACTTCGACACTCAGCTACTCGATGACCTTCTTTTCCACACTCAAAACATTTTCTAGTCCCTTTAAGACAATCTCCACCATGCTTCTTTCCACACTTTGAGCATAAGTAAACATTCATATTCTTTTCACCATTATTCTGAGATTTCTCCTTGAACACTATCTTTCGTTTCTTTTCAAAACCATGAGATGGATATATAACACCAACTTCTATTTCTACCTTGATAGCACATCGCACAATTTCTTCATAGCTACTGAAGTCTCTTATAGCTAATTACCTTCAAAGATTTGGTTTTAAGCCACTGAAAAATCGATTAACTTTACTTTCAGGTTGGATGATGAAGCCAGATTCATACCTTGCAAGTCTTGTAAAATTCGCTTCGTATATACCAACAGAGTCATCATCCTTCTGTTTAAGATTAGAAAACTCCTTTTCCATCTTTGTTCGAAGAATACGAGGGAAGTACTTATTGAAAAACAAGTTCTTGAACTCATCCCATTCCATGGACTCGACTTCATCTCTTTGCCCTGTATTCTTGATAAGATTCCACCATTGATCAGCGTCACCTTCCAAACGATATATTGCTAAGATGACTTTATCATGCTCAGAACATTGTAGAACTGAAAATATCTTTTCAGTGGTACTGATCCATTGTTCATCCACTAAGGGATCAGAAGACCCGCTGAATGAAGGTAGGCGCTACCTCATGAAGGATTCAACAGAATGTTTCTCCTTTCTCTACTCATTTTGTGTAAAGAATGATTCATAGCTTGTGTAAGTATAGAAATAATATTGTGCACTCCATCTCCTATGACCTTGGTTTGGTCATGAGTACAATCATTGCATTGTACATTACATTGATCAACACGGTTCCTTCGGATTCCATCCATCATCTAAAACCCAAAAATAATAGTGTGAGAGGAAAATACCATGCTAGGGAAAACAACATAATAAAGGGGGAGTACCTTAAATATCTAACAACTTAGGTTTAATTTTAAGATCGTTAACGCAATTCTAGGACTATAAACTATACATATACTTAACCTTAGGGACATCCCTAGACATACCGTAGAAATATCTCTAGCGATTTCACTAAAGTTTTCGCATCCTAGTTTCCAAAGGTTAACTAAACCTTTCCTCTGATACCAACTGTAGAGACCTGAAGCATGACATACATGGACATTACATTACTTTTGAGAAATACTTAGTACATAACAAAAACAGACACACAAGGACCGTAATAGTTTAGTGTCTTCGGAATCTTGGAATGTAATCTTCTAATCGTGGTGAAAGATATTCAACATCTCCCATAAAGATCTTCCCCTTTTTTTCTTACCTTGAACCATTCCTTATATCCTGGGGAAAAGAAAACATAAAAAGGGTGAGCTCAAATGCTCAGCAAGGGTAAGCATGGAGAAAATAAAACAAACCATATATATTTGAGCATAAAAACATGTACATAATGTTTAAACATCGAAATCTTGTGCAATGAAATAAAACATGGAAGTACGTAAGGCATAGATCAAAACAGAACATCAATCATGATAAAATAGCTTGTAAATAAAACTTTTAATTGTGGAAATACATTAAGCACATGATATGATTTCCATAGTAGCCAAGGCATTGCTGCCATGACCATCATTGTGGACAAAGTCCCTTTCTGAATCGAGTTTACTCCTCATTCCAGTCCTGTATTACTGAACCGGATTGACTTACCGTTCCATCCATGTCTATCTTATGAGATATAAATCTTTACTCAATTCATTGGAGGGAGATATAGGTCCCACCCATCTCATAATGAAATCATTCTTACTTGTGCCACAAAATAAACATACATCATTTATAATAACCCAACGAATAAAATAGGTTTCATAAACATCATCCCATCATCACATAATCCAGGTAAAAGAAATGGATATCATTTCATAATAAGAAACTTGAAACCATGTAAACCATAGTGAAATGATACTTGAAACATAAACATATGAAATAATGTCATCTTAGATGAAAAATGGTTTTGATAAAACACTTGAAATGAATTCTTGGGGAAAATATCTTTTCTTCTTCAAAATAATTTTCTTTTCACAAAATGTCATCCAATTTTAAAAGAAAAGGATTTTGTTGAAAATATTCAAGAAATATTTTTGAGTAATCTTCATGAAAATAAGACTTTATAAAACCGTAAAAATCCATTCGTGCCGTATAAGTTAAAAAACATTCTTCTCGTACTTTTGCCGGAAAGGTCAAAAAGTACCTCGTAAAAGATAGATTCTATACATACCATGTAATAAAAGTAAAAAATGGGTAAAAAGGAAATTAAACATACATGAAACCATTTTTAGGAATCATGTACACGGATGAGAACAATAACCCCAGTAAATTCTTATGAATAAACAATCTCGGATAAGAACAAGATTGGAAAAGTTATCCCTTACCTTAGGTCCGATAAGCTTTGTACGTGTCCAAACCTCCTGTATAATGATTTAAATAATGCCATTGACTTATTACAGAATAATATTCATTTTTATGATATCATATATGGTTCACTTGTGACTTTATATTACCCGTTCTTTTTTAAATTCCATGTTAAAGCATCGTTTTGGGTAAAATCATTTCATTTATCGTATGTGTTTCGACTTGTCGTTCTTGATATTATTACTTATATCCTGATTTAAATAATTCCAAAATGTAAAAAATAATTTATATATAATATATATTCCTCATATAAATATATATTATAGATCGATAAAAGAAATGAAATACACCGTTCATGGAGACGGTAGGCCGTACATACGCATGAACGATGTTTTCGTTTCCTTATTGAATTGAATGAAATTAAATAGATGAAATAAATATATATATACATAAATACAGTAGCATTATTATGAAATATATTTCATTATTATTTATTATATATACTTTATAATCATTCTTGAATGGTTAATCATGGGAAATGAATCTCATTTCGTTCGTGGAGACGGTAGTCCGTACGTACGCACAAGCGATGATATCATTCCAATGATCGTGGAATTGTATTGGAGTGTATGTATAATATTTCAGAATCAATATCATATTAAAATAATCATATATAGTCATTATTTACACCATTATACCCATCCAAGTAAGGTGGTGGTGGAAAATAGGTTACACCACGGCGTGGAGACGGTATTCCGTACGTACGCACGCACGGTGATTTCGTTTTCCGTTGGATGGATAGATGGTGAAATAGGGTGGTTTCATACTTATAATTACATATTAGTATTTGAGTCATACTGATGTTATTACTTCATAATGAAACAACTAAAGAATAAGAAGTATAAGAAGAAATAAAGTTGAAAGAATCGGTAACATACATTACATCTTTTTTGAAGCGCCTCTTTGAGACCTCCTCTTAGGGTACTAAAATTGGTCATTTAAGAAGACCAGGACCTATATGATGATTCTAGGGAAGTGGGGAAGTGAAATGGGCAGAGTTTGGCTGAGATTCAATGCTCAAAATGGTGTGAGGAAGAGAGGGAGGAGGTGCCCTTTTATAAGGGAGGAGAGGGGCACCTTTGGAATAACAAAAAATATTATTTTATTATAAAGTCATATTCGGTTTTCAATATCTCCTTGAGTTATTTAGAATCTAAGGTGGGGATGCGTCGAAATCCTCTCATCCAATAGAATTTAGACAAGTTTAGGTTTCTATTTTAACCTTATCATTTAGATTTAACTTTAAGTTAAATAATTTTCCTTTTATCGTGTCTTCTTGTTTTCTAACACTATAAGGTTAATAAACTTTCTATAACAAGCCAAACGAACCCCAAGATGTATATGATTAATATATATAACCATATCTAAGTCATTTGGCCTATCCTTAGATATTTAGGAATAAAATAACAATTAATAATATAATATTTGTTTTAAAAACTATTTTATGTCAATTTTGACACTATTTGGTAATTTATTTTTTTAACAATCCTAACAGAATGATTAGTTCGAAAAAATTTAACTAAATCAATAATAACTTGTCATATTAACCTAGAAAATTATTTTAATTCATCAAGTGTCTAAAATTACCTTTATTTGGGTATTTATAACATCAATTATGTCAATATTTCATTAATAAGATAGTTACTGCATCATCATTGTGTCATAAATAAATTAAATTATTTAATGTATAAAAATTATTAATAAAACACCATTATGTATGAAATCTTTTTATCTTTCTAATGAATATTTATAGTCTATTTTATCTTATGTATAACCCTATATTAAAAATGATTTAATTATTCAATTTTGATTTTAACTATTTTAACCCTTCTTTAAATAAATTAATAATAAATGTCCTAGTCTAATCCAAGTTGACCTAAATGGTCATATTTTATTCATAAGGTTGTTTTTGGTCGAATTAAACTTATCCAATAGAATTAGGACATGTGTTAGGGTAATAATAATATCATTTTTACCTTTAATTACCCTATTTACTTTTAACAGTGGTAAATTAAAGTAAAATGTTACTATTCACAAAAAATTATTTTAATCTCATTGAACCACAAAATAGTCCTTGATATTAACCGTTTCTCTCGGATTTTATAAATTCCACTCACATAAGTGGTAAAATTAAGTTTTATGTGAATTTGGAAATTCTCCTAGGAGGTGGGTAAAAGACGTTGAAAAGTTCAATAGAATTTTTATATATCTAAAAGTATTATAAAATGACTCCAATGAATTGCATTGAACATATATAGGTATTATGTATCAATTTTTACCTAAAATAAATTGAAATAAAAAAAATAATTATTTAAATAAAAAATCGGTTTTTAAATAGTAACCTTGTGTTTTCACTATTCATCAAAAATTGAAAGTTTTCAGAAAAATACCAAAATTTCACCCTAGGCTAATTCTCGATATTCCGAATCCAAAAATGAAGTCCAATTTGAAAAATAAAATTTAAAAAATTTCAAAAAGTGGGGATTACTATTTATAACGGCTAGTTTTAATAATATTTTAATAGCATATCGTTGTTTAGTGAAACTCGGTATTGCGTACAACACACGCTATCGAGGAAGGTAGCGATTGCGAGTAATGCAAGCCAGGTCAGGGTTGCATGTAGTGAAATACTTTTTTTTTTAGCGTACAATAGAAGATATCAATGAAATTAAAAAGAATATATCTTATAAAATCTCAGGGTGTTACAAGAAACCTTTCTCTTACCCTCGCAATCACGAACGTGGTGTCCTTTTTCTCCACAGTTATAACATACTCCCATTCCCTTCAAGCATTTTCCAAGGTGATTATTTCTATAGTTATCACGTATGGGAATATCCTTCTTTAGAAACCACTCTCGAATCGGGAAATAGGAATTTAGTTTCGATAATGTTTTGGTGTTTTTCTGATAACTTTCATATTTGGATGAATAGTGAAAAATACTATATTTTAATTGAAAACAACTTTTTAAATCAAAATAATTTATATTGTTAAATTACACATTTTAATGGTTTGTAAGTATAAATAGATTATATTTTTACCATTTAATCCAATGATGGTCATTGTAAGTAATATCACTTTGAAATTAGACATAAACAAGTGTCAAACTTTTGGAAGTTATTATTTTTCAAAAATACGTCTTTTGGTTTTGACAGCAGGAATTAATTTTAAATTAATAAATATAACTTATATGTATTTAATTTATTAAAATAGACTTCATTATTTAATTTTTAATATCAAAATTATCTTAGGGTGAATTTTTTGTATTTTTCTGAAAACTTTTATTTTTTGATGAATAGTGAAAACACTAAGTTATAGATTAAAACCAAATTTTTATTTAAATAATTATTTATTTTATTTAAATTTAATTAAGGTAAAAAGAGATATATAATACTTATAAAAGTTCAATGTAATTCATTGAAGGTATTTAAGAATAATTTTAGATATATTAAAATTTTATTGAACTTTTCACTATCTTTTACCCACCTCATCGGAGAATTTTGAAACACACAGAAAACTTAATTTTACCACTTCTGTGAGTGTAATTTCAAAAATATTAATGAAACGGTTAATATAATGGATTAAAATTTGTTCAAATAAGATGAAAATAATTTTTGTTGAACAGTTACTTTTTAACTTTTATTTACCACGGTAAAAAGTAAATAGGGTAATTAAGAGTAAAAATGATATTATTTTTACCCTAACACATGTCCTAATTCTATTGGATAAGTATAAATCGACCAAAAATAACCTTAGGAATAATATATGAACCTATTTGGTCCACTTGGATTAAATTAGGACATTTATTATTATTTAATTCAAAGAAGAGTTAAAAGAGTTAAAATCAAAGTTGAATAACTAAAACATTTTTAATATAGGGTTATACATAAGATAAATTAAATTATAAATATTAATTATAAATCTAAAAATATTTAATACATAATGGTATTTTATTTATAATTTCTAGACATTAAATAATTTAATTTTTTTATGACACAATGATGATGCAGTAATTACCTCATTAGTGAAATATTAAAATAATTGATATTATAAATACCAAAATAAATATAATTTGAGACTTTTAATGAATTAAAAGAATTTTATTGGTTAATATTACATGTTAGGATTGATTAAATTAATTTCTTTCGAATTAATAATGTTTTTAATACTTTAACAAAATTCAATTATTAAATAGTGTCAAAATTGACATAAAAGTGTTTTTAAAAAAAATATTATATTATTAATTGATATTAAATTCCTAAAAATTTAAGGTTAAACCAAAGGACTTATATCATGATAGGTGTATAATTAATGGACCACTTGGGGGTATCTTAGATGTATATAGTATTTTTATTAATTATATAATTTAAAAATAAAAAGTGACATGGTAAATGCCAAACTAATTAACTATGAGTTAAAACTAAAAGACAAGGTTAATATACTGACCTAAACCTGTGTAAAATGTATTGGTTTAAAGGATATCTACCCATCCCCACCTTAGACTTTAAAAAATCAATTTTGGAGACATTATAAACTGAATATCAATTTATTATACAATAATACTCTACGTTTTTCCTAAAGAGCCCCTCCTCCCCCTTATAAAAGGACACCACTTCTAACCAATTCATCACACCTCTCAAGCATTTTGTCTCGTCCAAAATATGCCCAATTAATCTCCCTATATCACTCTCATCCTCATAGAATCCTTACCTTAGGCAGAAAGCACTTCAAGAGTCATTTTTGGTTCAAACCAAAGGGAGTTACCCAAATTAAAGGTAACGATTTCTCTTAGCTTCTTTTCTTTTATTTTACTTATCCTAACCCTAAACTCTAATTATTCTTTTATTTTGTAACAAAACCAGTATCCTAAATATACTAGGATATTGTTATGAGAATTATCCGAACTACACATACACACACCACCATCTAATGGGTGAAGGACATAATGTTTCTGTGGATGACAACCAAACGCCTCAAGAAACGATGATTGTTCAATTATCTCCTACCGCCTCACATGGTGGCCATTATGATGGAACTATAATTAAATATGTTATTAATGATATTTATTTTATATATAAGCTTCTTTAATTTCATTTCATAGCATAACATTATTCCTTTCATGTTGTATATATATACGATAATTTTATTTGAGAAAGTGCGGACTACCGCCCCCTCAAAGTGATATGACTCCTTCATACCATACATGGAACGTATAAAGGGAGGTGTTAATGAAATTAAGTAACACATATAAGATATTATATTATAATGGAATAATAATATACCTATGTATCATTTGGTTTTGATTCCTTTTAAATGAAAAATTAAATGGAAGTAGCGTTCATATGTACGTACGAACTACCGTCTCCACGAATGCGATGAGATTCATTCCCCATCATATCCATTAAAGTATAATTCTAATTTATGATTAAATTTTTTTTAAAGACATGATATCATTATTTATATTAATAAGATACAACCTATCTATAACAAACATGTCTTATGTGACAAAACATTTAAAAGAAAATGAGTATGTTAACACTCGAAATGACGATAATACTAAAATATTATTAACAATGCAATATTAAAAGATCATATATGATATCATATTTATGAATATTATTCTTGTATAATTTAATAACAATTATTTAAATATTATACAGGAGGTTAACCTTCCCTTGACCAATGAAAAGTACAAGGTAAGGGTTTATTTCACAATCTCTTCATTATCCGAGGTTGTTTGTACATAAGTATCTACTGGGACATATTTATTATCCATGTCCATGTTTCATAAAATTATTTAAAAAAAAAGATTATTTTTAAGAGTCTTTTTTACTAAAACATAATTTCAAATGTTTTAAATATTTATTCTTCTAAATATCTCTCATTTATGTTAATGTCTTCAAATTTGTTTTTAAGGATTTATTTATATGGTTATGACTATTTTTAAAATGTTAATTCCTTTCAAAATTTATAAAGTGGTATGGGACAAATTGACTCAAAAATGTCTTTAAATATCTTCCTTTCTAAATTGTGTGACTTTTAAATGTTTTCATAAAAAATGGATATTTCTCTCAAAGAGTATTACAAATCATTTTCATCTATGTCATCATCCTTTGATGTATTTTAAGCTTATTTGAAGTTGATTTATTATGATACAAAACATCCATATAGTATTGAAGGTTTTGTGATATTTTTTACTTTTGATGTTTTATTTTTATACCATTAATGGTTTATGGATAAAGTATTTACATTTCGTATGCTAGTTTTAATACTAATGATTATATTATGTTTAAACCTATTCATATGAGGAATGAATTATACTTAGTAAGAAATGGGTAGAGCCCGCTATATCTTCTCGATGCATCGGTAGGTCTCATGAGAAAAACTAGTGTCTTGGCACAAGGCCTTGAAAAAATCTTATTTGTATTATTGTCACGAGGCCTTGGCTACGTGGTTATGACATTCTGTCATTATGCATTCCAACATTATGAATGTGGATATTGATATTGCATGTGATTATTTGACTAGTAGAATATCAATGTGAATAAGTAAACGGAATTATTTCATTTTATTTCTGCCATATTATGCTAAAGTTCAAGTTTAAAAGGCTTTTGTTTTAGTTTTACATTTCCTAAAGTGTTTATGATTATTTATGAAAGATTCCTCTATATTGTTATCCTTACTGAGCATATGAGATCACCCCTTTCTATGTTTTATTATTCCCATGATTCCAAGAAGTGTATTGTGATTGATATGCAGGGTTAAGACAAGGTAATAATGACATTCATAATGGATTATTTTTGTTGTTTTGTATGTTACAAAGTGTAATGTAACATTCATGTATGTAATCTATTTTTCCAAGACTGCTAAACTGATCGGTCCTTGAGGACATGATTTCTTGTAATCATGCCAATGTATTAAAATAATGCACCGACTCTGGGTAACTGGGGTCGGGGTGTTACAGTTGGTATCAGAGGTAGTTTAGCAATAACCATGGAAGCTAGATTTAGATAAACTCTAATTAGAGCACATAGACCTAAGATAGAATTTGACGATTAGTATAGATGAAATTCCTGGAATTTTGGTAATCTAGAGAATTTGTGAGTTTTCAAAGAAAATACATCCCTGTCTGGATACGAGCAGGTAGAGGCGGCTCTAGCACATATGTACCTAGGGGAAAAACCCAAAAAACACCGCTTTGAGCTAGACTCAAACGAGAAATGGTGCATGACAATGTTCCTTGATGCACTCTTGGTTACAGCACTCTTGGGGGGTATGCTTAGGATAATTATAATTTTCATTACAAATAATTATGAAGGGTTTATGTGTATATACTTTCTCAATGAAAATATCTTTATGATTATGGATTATATCCATAAACTGTTCAATTTAAATTAGGTATTTTACAAGTTTGGAATTATTGTAATTCATAAACTGACCTATTTTATGCTATTGTATAGAAATGGCGCCCAGTAGATGGAATGTGAACTCCAGCAATACATATGGTCCAATGAGTAAGAAGGATCATATATTTCACAGTATTTAGCCAACATTTAAAAGGGAAAAAGTCTCTCATATATTCTCAATATATGAATAAATTGTATCATGTGTTAATAAAATATGTAAAAATTCTCTAAGTCCTATGGCATTGATGGAAAGCAAGAGAAGAAAAGGATGGAAGAGAGAAAGATGAATAAAGGGAATAGGGAAAAGAAAATTTTTCCCATATGTGATAACTGTGGGAAGAAACACCCTGGAACATGCCTGAAGGGAATGAGAGTTTGTTATAAGTGTGAAGAAAAAGAACACCAAGTACACGACTATAAGGGTAAGAAAAGGTTTCAAATGTACAATGCTTCATCTGCAAGGAGTAGGGACACTATGCAAACCAATGCCCAAATCATCAGAGTATGCACCAAATGATGCTATTGGATAATAATAAAGTTATGATACTACCGAAGATGAGTATGAATGATTAGAGTTCTTATATTCTTGTTAAATAATTATTTCATTTTAGTGTTGTAGCAACGATGTACTGGTTATAATAATTATGGAGTATTTTGTATTTTGTTTTTGTGATAGTCATCACAACTTGATAACTTCAAACAAGATACATTGAATCATCCCTATCATGTCATATTCACCTAGAAAATTCGTGTATGTCATGAAAACATTGAAATTATATTTATTTTAATATTTATAATACCATTTATTTGATTCTTTCATGAATAAGGTAATTACTACATCATCATTGTTTCATAAATAAATTTATTTATTTAAAGTCTAAAAATTATAAATAATATACCATGATGTAGGAAATAATTTTATCTTTCTAATTAATATTTATAGTCAAAATATTACTTATATAACACTATATATAAATTAATTACTAAAAGGTTTTTGTTTATGTCAATTTTGCCTTTACATTAAATTAATTAATCTAAAATGTCATTATCATCAATAAGTTGCTCCATGGGGTCCCAAAATCGACCCAAAGATGCACATGGTAGGCCATTACTCATCCAATAAGGTTAGGACATGTGTTAAGGTAATTTTTAACTATTTCAATATTTTTTTACATTGAATTAACCTATTTACCTTTAACCGTGGTAAATAAAATCTAAAAGTTACTATTAACAAAAAATTATTTTTATCTTATTGAACCAAATTTTACTCCTTGATATTAACTGTGTCTCTCAGATTTTCGAAATTCAACTCACAGAAGCAGTAAAATTAATTTTTCTGTGATTTTTCAAATTCTCTAAGGAGGTGGGTAAAAGACGGTGAAAAATTGAATAAAATTTTAATATTTCTAACATTATTATAAACTAACTCTAATTAATTACAATGAACTTATATAAGTATTATGTATCTATTTTGACATAAATTAATTTAAATAAAACAATTAATTATTTAAATAAAAAATTCGGTTTTAACCATTAACTCAGTGTTTTTCACTATTCATCAAAAATTGATGTTTCTCAGAAAAATACCAAAAATTCTGCCTAAGCTATATTTGATATTATGATTTCAAAAATAATGACCATTTTACAAATTCAAAACATATAATTTGAATTAATTAATTTAAAAATTAATTCCCATTGTTAAAACAAATAGCATGTTTTTAAGGAATAATAATTATCACAAGATTGACACTTTCTTATGTCCATTTTAAATGTGAAATTATGTCCCATAACCAACATTGGATTAAATGATAAAAATATAATCTAATTATACTTTTAACTCACTCAAATTAATAATTTATCCCTATTAATTTGTTCGATTAAAAATGTTGTTTTTAATTAAAATTTAGTTATTTTAACTATTCATAAAAATATTAAAGTTATCAGAAAAGTACAAAAAATTCACCCTAAGATAATTTCGATATTCCGAATACAAAAATGAAGTTCATTTTTAAAAATAAAATGTATAAAAATTTAAAAAGTCGGTATTACTATTCTTAATGGCTAGTTTGACTGGTTGTGGTGTGTTAGAACTTGAAGTTGCGTATAACACACGATATTGTATTATTCAAAGAAAAGAGTATCGTGAAAGATTTAGGTGTTACATTCTCCCCTCCTTTAATAAATTGCGTCCTCTCAATTTATGATTGGTATTGGAAACCTGGGGTTGACATTTCAAAATATCATAGTTGAAATCCCACATCGAAAAATGGATTAATGAGGCCCTTATTTAAAATAAATAGTGGTAAGTATGAAGGTTACTGAAAATAACACATGCAAGGGATCCATATAGGAAAACATGGATATTAAAGAGAAATCTAGCCATTAATATCTGATGGAGAGTGGTAGAGAACATGTCTATGAAAAAGCCAACAATCAGAAAGCCATAAATTTGTGATGATCTAAGGTACTATCTAGAAAAACATTTTTGATCTAAGTTCCTTTTCTTAATATTGAAGAATTTATTTATGAGATTGGATAAGATCATAAGGAGATATACTTACTTTATAAATAGAGTTTTATCTATTAATATATTTCTACCACAAACTCATCTTTCACTCCAAAACATAATATTACTCAAAAATACGCTATTTATCCTAATTATATAGGGTTCCAATTAAAATGAATTTATAATTCACATATCAGACCCTTTAAAAAAGGAACTACATTATAAAATCTAGGGACTTCACATATTCCTGTGGTAGGCGAAAAATCCCAATCGCATTATGGTTGTGGGTTCGATTCCCACAACTTTTTCCGACAAGATGGGTTGTCACACGGTCTGCATGTTGTCCTTTTATAAAAATTCAAAAATAACCTTTCAATCTTAATCCATTACAACCATTAGACTTATCCAAAATACTACTATGCAAACTCACAGTCCAAAATTTATAAGGAAGTTAAACACAATGAAGATCCTTTTTTCCATGTAATAACATGCGAACACCTTCATCGTGTATTATTTTAAAACATGGTAACATCCTAAATTACCATACAACCTTATTGATTACATTCATGCTCCCTTATTCTTTATAGAATACTAGATACACTCCTTCTATCCAAAAATGTTGTAAAATCCAATGATGAAAAATCATTAATCGGTTTCAATGTAGTCATGAATATCCAGTATAATTATTCAAATCAACAATCTCTTATTTCAAAATCACTACCTTATTATTGGGACCATATTAAGGATTACCTTTCCTTCAACCATGTATTTCCAAAAAGTGTAGCTTACTATTATGCCACATTTCTTAGAACCATATAATCTCAAATCCTCAATAAAATAGTACTGTAGTACAATCCTTATTTATCTCCATAATTCATATAACTAGTATATTTTTTATACAACATTCAAATGAAATAATCCTATAATAAAAACATAATAATACTAGTCATTATTCTTCATCTGAGGTAGTATCATAACATGATTATTATCCAATAGCATCATTTGGGGCATACTCTGATGATTTGGACATTGGTTTGCGTAGTGTCCCAATTCCTTACAGATGAAGCATTGTCAATTTGAATCATTTTTCTTACCCTTACAGTCATGTACTTGGTGTCCTTTTTCTCCACACTTATAACAAACTCTCATTCCCTTTAGAAAAGTTCCAGGGTGTTTCTTCCCACAGTTATCACATATGGGAAAATTCTACTTTTCCCTATTCCCTTTATCCATCTTTCTCTCTTCCATCCTTTTCTTCTCTTGATTTCCTTCAATGTCATAGGACTCAAAGAATTATTTACTTATCTTATTAACACATTAGAATATTTATTTATATGTTGAGAATACATATGATACTATTTACCTTCTAACTGTTGTCTTAATACTGTGAAAGATATGATCCTTCTTACTCTTTGGATCATACATATTTTTGGAGTTCACATTCCTTCTATTAGGAGCCATTTCTATACAATATCATAAACAAGGTCAGTTTATGAATTAAAATAATTCCAAACATGTAAAATACCTAACATAAATTGAACGGTTTATCAATATAATCCATAATCATAAAGATGTTTCCATTGAGGAAGTATATACTCATAAACCTTTTATAATGATTTGTAATGAAAATTACAATTATCCTAAGCATATCCCATTGGAGTGTCGTAACCAAGAGTGCAGAAAGGCCCATTGTCATGCATCATTTCTCGTTCGAGTCTAGCTCAAAGTGGTGTTTTCGCGTTTTACCCCTAGGTAAATATTTTCCAGAGCCGCCTCTACCTACTCGTATCCAGACATGGATGTATTATCTTGGAAAAATCACAAATTCTCTACATTACCAAAATTCCATAAATTTCTTCTATACTAATCCTCAATTTCTATCTTACGTCTATGTGCTCTAATCAGAGTTTATCTAAATATATCTTCAAAGGATATTTCTAAACCTCTATCTGACACCAATTGTAATGCCCTGACCCCAGTTACTCAGAGTCGGTGCATTATTTTAATACACAGACATGATTACAAGGAATCAAGCCCTGAAGGACCGATCATTTTAGCAGTCTTTGAAAATAGATTACATACATGAATGTTACATTAAACATTAGAAAATAAAACACAACACAAAGTTTCCATTGATAACGCCATTAATCCCCAAGCCTAACCCTGCTTATCAATCATTATACACATCTTGGAATCCTGGAAAAATAAAACATAAGAAAGGGGTGATCTCAATTGCTCAGTAAGGGTAAATAATTTAGCGGAAGCTATAATCTTTTAAGGAAAGATTTTTGATAAAAACAACAGCCTTTTTAAACATAAACATGAAAAAATATAGAAAAAATAAATCAAACATTACCATATAAACATGCAAATCGATATTCTACTAGTTGAATAATTACATGTAATAATTAATTTCATAATGAGGGAATGCATAATACCGGACATCACTACCACATAGTCAAGGCCTCGTGCCAAGACTACAAATAATTTTTTTGTCAAGGCCTTGTTCCAAGACACTAGTTTGACTCATTAGACCTACCAATGCTTCGAGGCGCTATATCAGGCTCCACTAGTCACTTACTAAGTCCACTACATTCCTCATATGAATAGTTGAAACATAACATAAACATTTGTATTAAAACTAGCATACGAAATATCAATACATTAACCATAAATCCTGAATGGTATAAAAATAGAACATTCATAGTCAAACATATAATAAATCATTCAATACAATATGGAATATTGTATAATAATCAATCAACCTCAATCAAAAATAATATCTAGTAAAGGATGCAAACATAGTTGAAAATGATGAGTAAATCTTTTTGAGAGAAATATCTTTTTTTGTAAAATCATTTAAAATTCACCCATTTATAAAAGGAGTAATTTAAAAGATATTTTTGAATCAAAGTTTCCCATAACACTTTGAAACTTTTGAAAAGAATTATCATTTCAAAACATTCATGTCCATATCAATAAATCTTTAAAATCATTTTGAAAACATGAACATTAATTAAATTGATTTAGAAAGATAAATCGTTAAAAAATTTAGAATTATGATATTTATAAAGAGTAAATTTCAAAAATATTTAAAATATTTATTTTGAAATCATTTTTATGAAAAATGGTAATGGATGATAAAAATGTCCCAGTAAATACTTACACATAAACAATCTCGGATAATAATGAGATTGAGGAATTAACCCTTACCATGAACATTACTTTAGTCAAGGGTATGTTTCACCTACTGTATAATAGTTAAATTATTGTTATTAAATTATAAAAGAATCATATACATAAATATTACGTCATATATGATCTTTTAATATTGCTGTGATAATAATATTGTAGTATTATCGTCGTTTCGATTGTTAACTTACTCATTTTCTTTTTTATGTTTTGTTACATAAGATGTGTTTGTTTTGGATAGGTTTTATCTTATTCATATATAGAATGATATATAGTCCATAAACATTATTTTAATCATAAAATTATAATTATACTTTAATGGATACGATGGGGAACAAATCTCATCGCGTTCGTAGAGACGGTAGTCCTTACGTATGCACGAACACTACTTTCATTTCTTTTTCCATATAAAGAAATCAAAACAAAATGATATATAGGTATATTATTATTCTAGTATATTATAATATCTTATATTTGTTACTTAAGTTCATTAACACCTTCCTTTATATGTTCCATGTATAGTATGGTCGAGTCATATCACTTTGAGGGGGCGGTAGTCTGCACTTCCTCAAATGAAATTATCGTATATATATACAACATGAAACGAATAATGGTATGCTATGAAATGGAATTAAAAAACCTTATATATAAAATATACATCATTAATAACATATTTAATTATAGTTCCATCATAATGGCCACCATGAGAGGCGGTGGGAGATAATTTAACAATCATCATTTCGTGAGGCGTTTGGTTTCCATCCAGAGAAACAATATGTTCTTCACCCATTAGATAGAGGTGTGTGTAAGTGTAGTTATAATACGTCTCATAAAAATATCATAGTATATTTATGATACTTTTTTTGTTACAAAAGAAAAGAATAAGAAGTGTTTAGTGGTTGGAGAAGCAAAATAAAAGAAAAGAATCTAAGAGAAATCGTTACCTTTAATTTGGGTAACACCCTTGGGTTTGAACCAAAAAGGCCTCTTGAAGTGCCTTATGCATAAGGTAATGCTTATAAGAGTAGGATATGGATATAGGAATATTAATTGGGTAGAGTTTTGATGATCCAAAAGGCTTTATCAGTGTGAGGAATTGGTTAGAAGTGGTGTCGTTTTATAAGGGGGAGGAGGGGCTCTTTAGGAAAAACGTGAAGTATTATTTTATAATAAATTTATATTCAGTTTATAATGGTTCAAAATGAATTTATTTCAAGACTTAGCTGGTTATGGGTCTAAATCCTCTCAACCAATATATTTTAGACAAGTTTAGGTTACCATTTTAACCTTATCTTTTAGGTTTAACTCTTAGTTAAATAGTTTAACTTCTACAGTGTTTTCTTGTATTCTTACTCTATATGGTTAATAAACTTACTCTAAACATCCAAGAGAACATAAATTGGATCATTAATGAAATATATAATATTATTTAAGCCCTTTTTCCGAACCTTACATTTTTAGGTATATTATATCATCCTATAATATTGTATTTGCTTTAAATATTAATTTATGTAAATTTTGGCACTATTTAGTATTTTGTTTCTGTGAAAGTCATCGCAACTTTATAACTTCAAAAACGATACATTGAATCATCCCTATAATTTCATATTCACCTAGAAAATTTTTTTATCTAATAAAAACTTTGAAATCATATTTATTTTCATATTTGTAATACCATTTATTTTATTCTTTCATTAATAAGGTAATTATTGCATCATCATTGTGTCATAAATAAATATATTTATTTAAATTCTAAAAGTTATAAATAAATTAAAATGATGTAGGAAATCGTTTTATCTTTATAATTAATATTTATAGTCAAAACGATTACTTATATAACATTATATAAAAAATAATTACTAAAAGGTTTTCATTTATGTCAATTTTGCCTTTACATTAAATTAATAAATCTAAAATGTCATTATCGTTCATAAGTGGCTCCATGGGATCCCAAAATAGTCCCAAATATTCCCATGGTCTCCCCTTACTCATCCAATAAGTTTAGGACTTGTGTTAAGGTAATTTGAAATTTTTACAACATTCTTTTTACCTTGAATTACCCTATTTACCTTTAACCAGGGTAAATAAAAGTAAAAAGTTACAATTCAAAAAAAATTATTTTTATCTTATTGAACCAGGTTTTACTCCTTCATATTTACCGTGTCTCTCAGAGTTTCAAAATTAAACTCACAGAAGAGGTAAAATTATGTTTTATGGGAATTTTCAAATTCTCCTAGGAGGTGGGTAAAAGACGGTGAAAACTTCCACAAATTTTTTATATATCTAAAATTATTATAAACTGAATCCATTGAATTAAAATGACCTTATTTAATTATTATGTATCTATTTTGACATAAATTAATTTAAATAAAATAAATAATTATTTAAATATAAAAATCGGTTTTAACTAATAACTTAGAGTTTTTCACTATTCATAAAAAATTGATGTTTATCAGAAAAATACCAAAAATTTAGCCTAATCTATATTTGATATTATGAATTCAAAAATGATGTCTATTTTACCAAATTAAAAACATATAATTTTCATTAATTAATTTAAATAATTCCCATTGTCAAAACAAATAGCGTGTTTTTCAGAAATAATAACTATCAAAAGATTGACATTTGCTTATATCCAGTTCAAATGTGAAATTATGTACAATGACCCGAATTGCATTAAATGGTAAAAATATAATCTAATAATACTTTAAAATCACTCAAATTCATAATTTATCACAATTAATTATTTCAATTAAAAAATTTATTTCTAATTACAATTTAGTAATTTTCACTATTCATCAAAATATGAAAGTTATCCGAAAAGTACCAAAATTTCACCCTAAGATAATTTCGATATTCTGAATCCAAAAATGAAGTCAATTTTGATAGATAAAATGTATAAAATTTCAAAAATTTGGTATTACTATTCTTAACAGCTTGTATGGTTGGTTGTGGTGTATTAGAACTTGAAGTTGCGTATAACACAAGCTACTGTATTATTCAAAGAGAAGCTTATCGTGAAATCTTGGGATGTTAAAATCTCACCTCCTTCAGTAAATTGCGTCCTCGCAATTTATGCATGGTATTGGAAACGTGGGGTTCACATTTCAAAATATCACAGTTGAAATCCCACATCAAAAAATGGATTAATAAGGCCTATATTTAAAATAGAAAGTGGTAAGTATGAAGGCTACCAAAAATAACACATGCTAGGGTTCCATGTAGGAAAACATGGATATAGAAGATAAATTTAACAATCAATATTTTATGGAGAGTGGTAGAGAACATAGCTATGAAAAGTCTAACAATCACAAAGCCTTAAATTTGTGATGATCTAAGGTACCATATAGGACAACGTTTTTGTTCTAAGTACCTTTTCTTAATGTTGATGAATTTTTTTATGAGATTGTATAAGATAAGAAGGAGATATACTTACTTAATAATTAGAGTTTTATCCATTAATAAATTTCTACCACAAACTCATCTTTCACCTCAAAACATAATACAACTCAAAAATACTCTATTTATCCTAATCGTATAGGGTTCCAAATATAATGAATTTATAATTCCCATATCAGATCATTTAAAAAAAGAAACTACATTATACAATCTAAGGACTTCACGTATTCCAGTGGTAGGAGATAAATCCCAATCACACTATGGTTGTGGGTTCGATTCCCGCAGCTTTGTCCGACGCGACGGGTTGTCACACGGTCTGTGTGTTGTCCTTTTATAAAAATCCAAAAACAACCTTTCAATCTTAAACCATTACAACATTTAGAATTATCCAAAACACTAATATCCAAACTCACAGTCCAAAATTTATAAGGAAGTTAAACACAATGAAGATCATTTTTTCCTTGAAATAACATGTGAACACCTTCATCATTCTTTATTTTAAAACATGGTAACATCCTGAATTACAATAAAACCTTATTAATTACATTCATTCTCCCTTATTCATTATAGAATACCAAATATACTCCTTCTATAAATAAACGTTGAATATTCCCACAATAATTAAATAAACAAACCATTAATCAGTGCCAAGGTATTCAAGAATATCCAATATAATTTATCCAAATCAACCATCTCTTATTCAAAAATTACTACCTTAGTATCATGAACATATTAATGATTACCTTTCCTTCGACCATGTATAAAAAAAGATTAACTTGCTATTGAGTCACTTTTCATAGTACTATATAATCTCGATTCCTCAATGAAATAGTACGGTAGTAAAATCCTTATTTATCTCCATAATTCATATTACCAGTACATCGTTGATAAAACACTCAAATGAAATATTTCTTTAATAATAACATAAGAACACTAGTCATTCCTCTTCATATGTGGTAGTATCATAAATTTATTATTATCCAATAGCATCATTTGGGGTATACTATGATGATTTTAACATTTATTCACGTAGTGTCCCCACTCCTTGGGGATGAAGCATTGTACATTTGAAACCTTTTTCTTACCCTCACAATCACAAATGTGGTGTTCTTTTTCTCTACACTTATAACATACTCCCATTAACTTCAAGCATTTTCCAAGGGGATTCTTTCCACAATTATCACATATGGGAAAATCCTTCTTTAACTTATTCCCTTTATTTGTCTTTCTATCTACCATCCTTTTCTTCTCTAGCTTCCCTTCAAATCCTTAGGACTCTGATAACTCTTTAATTGTCTTATCAACACATGATACTATTTATTTATATGATGAAAATACATGGGATACTATTTCCCTTCTAAATTATGGCTTAAGAGAATGAATGATATGATCCTTCCTACTCTTTGGTTCATGCATATTGCTGGAGTTCTCATTACTACTATTGGTCACCATTTCTAAAAAACGGCATACACTAGATTAGTTTATGAAGAGAAATACCTAATCCCATACTTGTAAAACACTGAACATAAATTAAATTGTTTATATATATAATCAATAATCATGAAAATGTCTTCTTTGAGGAATTTATACTCATAAACCCTTCATAATGGTTTGTAAAGAAAATGAGAAGTATCCTAATCATATCCCCTCGGAGTGTCGTAACCAAGAGTGCAACAAGGCCCGTTGTCATGCACCGGTTTCCGTTCGAGTATAGCTCAAAGCGTTGTTTTTGGGTTTTACCCATAGGTACATCTGTGCCAGAGCCACCTCTACCTGCTCGTATCCAGACAGGGATGTAATGCGTGGAAAACTCACCAAATCTCTACAATACCAAAATTCTAGGAAGTTATTCTATACTAGTCCTCAAAATCTATCTTAGGGCTATGTGCTCTAATTAGAGTTTATCAAAATCTTGTCTCCAAGGATATTTCTAAACATCCTCTGATACCAACTATAATTAACCGACCTGAGTTACCCAGAGTCAGTTCATTATTTTAATAAATTGGCATTATTACAAGGAATCATGTCCCGAAGGACCGTTTAGTTTAGCAGTCTTGGAAAATAGATTACATACATGAATGTTACATTACACTTCATAACATACAAAACAACATAAATAATCCTTCACGAACGCCATTATTCCCTTGGCTTAACCCTGCACATCAATCACAATGCACTTAATGGAATCCTAGGGGAAATAAAACATATAAATTGGTGAGCTTAGATGCTCATTAAGGATAAAAATACAGTGGAAACTTTCTTAAATAATGATAAACTTTTAAGGCAATGTATAACTAAAACAAAATACTTTTAAACTTGAACTTCAACATAATATGTCAAAAATAAAATGATGTAATCCAATTTACTTATTCACATGGATATTCAACTAGTCGAATAATCACATGCAATATCACTAACCACATTCATAATGATGGAATGCATAATGCCAAACTATCATAACCATGTATCCAAGGCCTCGTTCCAAGACTACAAATAATATTTTTTCAAGGCCTCGTGCGAGGACACTAGTTTGTCTCATGAGACCTACCGATGCATGGAGTAGATATAGCGGGCTCCACCCATCACATACTTAGTCCAATGAATTCCTCATATGAATAGGTTTAAACATAATATAAACATTTGTATTAAAACTAGCATATGAAATGTAAATACTTTATCCATAAACCATGAATGGTGTATAAATAACACATCCAAAGTAAAAAATATCACAAAACCTTCAATACTATATGGATGTTTTGTATCATAATATATCAACTTCAAATAAGCTTAAAATCCATCAATGGATATTGACATAGATGAGAATGATTTGTAAAACTCTTTGAGAGAAATATCCATTTTTCTTGAAAACATTTCAAAGTTACACAATTTAGAAAAGAAGACATTTAAAGAAATTTTTTAATCAAAGTTTCCCATACCACTTTGAATCTTTTTAAAGGAATTAACATTTTAAAAAAACAATCATGGACATATAAATAAATCCTTAAAACCCATTTTGAAAACATTGACATTAATGAGAAATATTTAGAAGAATAAATATTTAAAACATTTGAAATTATGTTTTAGTAAAAAAGTCCCTTAATATAATACATTTTAAAACTATTTCATAAAACATGTTCATGGATAATAAATATGTCCCAGTAGATATTTATGTAAAAACAACCGCGGATAATAAAGAGATTGTAAAATTAACCCTTACCAATTTGGTAACTTACAAAACATACACCCCATGAAAAAGGTATCATTCAATGAATATGTAAAGATAGATAAATTAAAGTGTATTACACAAAGAATACAATTATGGGAAGTACATACACCACACAAAAGGTAATAGTGGCAATATGGCATGAATCTCACGGGAATAAAGAGTGAGATGAAAACCCATTACCTTGTACTTTTCCTTAGTTGAGGGCAGGTTAACCTCCTGTATAACAGTTAAATCATTTTTATTAAATTATAAAAGAATAATATATATAAATATGATATCATATATGATCTTTTAATATTGTTTTGTTAATAATAATTTATTATTATGGTCATTTTAGGTGTTAACTGATTCATTTTCCTTATATGCTTTGTTACGTAAGACGTGTTTGTTATGGATAGGTTATATCTTATTCATATCCAGAATGATATCAATTATTCAAAAATTACCTTTATTCATCAAATTAGAATTATTCTTGAATTGATATGATGGGGAAATTAAACTCATCACGTTCGTGGAGACGGTAATCCATAGGTACGCATGAACGCTACTTCCATTTCATTTTTCATTTTAAAAGGAATAAAAACAAAATGATACATAGGTATATTATTAGTATATTATAATATATTATCTTATATATGTTACTTATGTTCATTAAAACCATCCTTTATGCGTTCTATTTATGGTATGAATGAGTCAGATCACTTTGAGGGGGCGGTAGTCCGCACTTCCTCAAATAAAATTATCGTATATATATAAAACATGAAATGAATAATGGTATGATATAAAATGGAATTAAAGAAGAGTGTATATAAAATAAATATCATAAATATCATATTTATTTATAGTTCCATCATAATGTCCACCATCAGAGGTGGTAGGATATAATTGAACAATCATCATTTCGTGAGGCTTTTGGTTGCCATCCACAGAAACATTATGTTTTTCACCCATTAGATGGAGGTGTGTGTAAGTGTAGTTCAAATAATTCTCATAAAAATATCCTAGTATATTTTGGATATTTTTTTTGTTACAAAAAAAATAATAAGATGATTTTAGGGGTTAGAGAAGTAAAATAAATGAAAAGATTCTAAGAGAAGTCGTTACTTTAATTTGGGTAACTCTCTTTGGTTTGAACCAAAAAGAACTCTTGATGTGCCTTATGCATAAGGTAAGGCTTCTAGAAGGAGGAGAGGTATTATGGGAGATTAATTGGGAAGAGTTTGGATGAGCCAAAAGGCTTGAGAGGTGTGAGTAATTGGTTAGAAGTGCTGTCCTTTTATAAGGGGTGGAGGGGATTTTTAGGAAAAACTTAAAGTATTATTTTATAATAAAATCATATTCAGTTTCTAATGGCTCCAAAGTGAATTATTAAAAGTATAAGTTTTTGAGTTATCTAAATACACTCATCCAATAGGGTTTAGACAGGTTTGGGTCATTTTATTAACCTTATCTTTTAGTTTTAACTCTTAGTTAATTATTTTGACATTTACCATCTCTCTTTGTATTTTTATATTATGTGGTCAATAAACTTAATATAAACATCCAATCAACCACCAAAGTTGTCCATTAATGATACAAATATCATGATAAAAGTCATTTGTCTGATCCTTAGATTTTTTGGAATAGAATATCAATTAATAATATAATATTTTTTAAAAACTCTTTTGTGTCAATTTTGGCACTATTGGGTATTCTATTTTTGATAAATTCATAACAACATTATTACATCGAAGAAAATTCATATAACCAATCCTAATATGTCATATTAACCTAGAAAATTATTGTAATTCATAAAAACGTTCAAATTACATTTATTTGGGTATTTATAATATCAATTATTTTAATCTTTCATTAATACGGTAATTACTGCACCTTCATAGTGTCATAACTAAATTAAATTATTTAATGTCTAAATATTTTAAATAAAATACCATTATGTAGTAAATAATTTTATATTTCTAATTAATATTTATAGTGAAAAATATTACTTATATAACATCGTATAAAAATTATTTACTAAAAGGTTTTTGTTTATGTCAATTTTGCCTTACATTAAATTAATTAATCTAAAATGTCATTATCATTCATTAGTGGCTCCATGGGGTCCCAAAATCCATCCAAATATTACCATGGTAGGCCATTACTCATCCAATATGGTTAAGACATTTTTCAATGTAATTTTGAATTATTACAATATTCTTTTTACGTTGAATTACCCTATTTACCTTTAACCGCGGTAAATAAAAGTAAAAAGTTACTATTCACCAAAAATTATTTTTATCTTATTGAACCACATTTTACTCTTTGATATTAACTTTTTCTCTCAGATTTTCAAAATTTAACTCATAAAAGTATAAAAATAAAGTTTTATGGAATTTTCAAATTGTCCTAAGAGGCGGGTAAAAGACGGTGAAAAGTTCCATAAACTTTTTATATATCTAAAATTGTTATAAACTGGCTCCAATGAATTAAAATGAACATATATAAGTATTATGAATATATTTTCACATAAATTAATATAAATAAAATAAATAATTATTTAAATAAGAAAATCGATTTTAACCAAAAACTTAGTGTTTTTCACTATTCATCAAAAATTGATGTTTCTCAGAAAAATACCAAAAATTCGACCTAATCTATATTTGATATTATGAATTCAAAAATGATGTCTATTTTTCTAATTTCAAAACATATAAGTTGCATTAATTATTTTAAACTATTTCTCGTTGTCAAAAAATAGAGTGTTTTTTAAGAAATAATAACTATAAAAAGATTGACATTTGCTTATGTCCAGTTTAAATGTGAAATTATGTCCAATGACCCGCATTGGATTAAATCATTAAAATATAATCTAATTATACTTTAGAATCATGAAAATTCATAATATATCACAATTAATTATTTCTATTAAAAAAGTTGTTTTTAATTAAAATTTAGTAATTTTCACTATTCATAAAAATATGAATGTTATCTGAAAAATACCAAAATTTCACCAAAAGATAATTTCGATATTTCGAATAAAAAGAAGAAGTTTATTTTGAATGATAAAATGTATAAAATTTCAATAAGTGGGTATTACTATTCTTAACGGTTAGTATGATTGGTTCTGGTGTGTTAGAACTCAAATTTGCGTATAACACACGCTATTGTATTATTCAAAGGGAAGCGTACCGTGAATGCTTGGGGTGATACATTACTATAGAGACCCATTACATTACTTTTTTGGAATACTTAATACATTACAAAAATAGACACACGAGGAAAATAATAATTTAGTGTCTTCGGAAACTCAGAATATAATCTTGTAATCGTGGTGAAAGATCTTCAACATCTCCCATAAAGATCTTCCCCTTTTTTTTCTTACCTAAAACCTTTCTTTAAATCCCGAGGAAAAGAAAACATAAAAAAAATTGTGAGCTCAAATTCTCAGTAAAGTTAAACATAGAGAACATAAAACAATCCATAAACATTTGAATGAAAAAACATGAGCATAAAATCTAAACATCAAAATCTTGAGCAAAGACATAAATATTGGAAGTACATAGGGCATATATCACAAAGGAACATAAATTATGATAAAATTGAATGTGAATAAAACATGTACTTGTGGAAAACCATTATGTACATGATATTATTTCCATAGTAGCCAAGGCATTGCTGCCAAGACAATCTTGGTGGACAAAGTCCCTTTCTGAACCGAGTTCACTCCTCGTTCCAGTCCTATAACACTGAACCATATTAACATACCATTCCAGCCATGTATATATCATGAGATATAAATCTTTACCCAATTAATTGGAGGGAGATATAGGTCCCACCATTCTCATAATGAATCATTCTAAATTGTGCCACAAAATAAACATAAAACATTCATCATAACCCAAAGAATAAAATGGGTTTCATAAACATCATCCCATCATCATATAATCCATATAAGACAAATGGATGCCATTTAATCATAATAAAAATAACACCATTTAAATAATAGAGACATTATACTTGAAACATAAACATGAAAAATAATGTCATCTTAGATGAAAAATAGTTTTGATAAAACACAAGAAATGAATTCTTGAGGAAACTATCCTTTCTTCTTCAAAATAATTATCTATTCACAAAATTCCACATAATTTAAAAAAAAGGAATTTATTGAAAATAACCATGAAAGAGTTTAGAGGAAGTTTCATGAAAATTAGGAATTATGAAATCGTAAAAATCCATTCATGTTGTATAAGTTAAAAAAACATTCTCCTCGTACTTTTTTCGTAAAAGTCAAAAAGTACCATGTATGGTTATCAAAAGAAAGATTCCTTCAAAAAGTAAAAGTCAAAAGGGGTAAACATTATATTAAATATACATGGATGAATATTAGACACTTTATGAGAACATGTTTATGGAAATGGATGAAAAATATAACCCCGGTAAATACTTACGAATAAATAATCTCGGATAAGAATGAGATTGGAATAATTATCCCTTACTTTAGGTGTGATATACTTCGTTCGTATCCAAACCTCCTGTATAATGATTTAAATAATGTCATTGAATTATTATTGAATAATATTCATTGTTATTATATCATATATGGTTCACATGTGACTTTATATTACTCGTTTATTGTAAATTCCATGTTAAAGCGGTGTTTTGGGTAAAATCGTTTTATTTATCGTACGTGTTTGGACATGTTGGTCTTGATATTATTATTAATTATATCAAGATTTAATGACTTCCATAATTTAAATCATGATTTATATATCATATATATTCAGTATATATATATGTATAAAATATATAGACAAATGAAATGAAATACACCGTTCATGGAGACGGTAGGCCGTACGAACGCATGAACACTGTTTTCCTTTCCTTATAGACTTGAATGGAAGTAAGTAGATGAAACATATATATATACCTAAATAAATTAGATTTATCATGTAATATATTTCATTATTATTCATCATATATAGTTTATAATAATTCTTGAGTGGTTAACAATGAGAATGAATCTCATCGCGTCGTGGAGATGGTAATCCGTACGTACGCACGAGCGATGATATCGTTCCCATAATTATTTAATTGAATTGTAGTGGATGATATAATATCTCATAATCAGTATGATGTTATAATAACTATATATATAGTAATTAATTACACCATTATTCCCATCCAAGTAAGGTCGGTGGGGGAACAGATTACACCACGGCGTGGAGACGGTATTCCGTACGTACGCACGCGTGGTGATTTCATTTTTTGTAGGATAGATAAAAGGTGAAATATGATTTTTTTCAAATTTATAAAAACATATAAGTATATGAGTAATACTGAGGATATTAATTTATGATTAAACAACTAAAAAAGAATAAGTTGAAAAAAATGAAACTTGAAAGAATCGGTAGAAGAGATTACCTCTTCTTCGACGTACCTCTTTTAAGCTTCCTCTTAAGGCACTAGAGTTGGTATTTTGAGGAGACCAGAACCTCTATAATGTTTCTAGGGAAGTTTATAAGGAAACTTTACCAGGTTTGGCCGAGCTTGAAAGCTCAAAATTGTGTGATTAGAAGAGAGAGGAGGTGCCCTTTTATAAGGGAGGAGAGGGGCACCTTAGGAAAAACATAAAATATTATATTGTAATAAAGTCATATTCAGTTTATAATAGATACAAATTTATTTATTTCGAATCTAATGTGGGTATGGGTCTATATAATCTGAAAAAATTGATTTTAGTCAAGTTTAGGTTACTATTTTAACCTTATCATTTAGATTTAACTCTAAGTTAAATAATATAACTTTTACCATGTCTTCTTGTTTTATTACACTATTTGGTTAATAAACTTACTCTAACAAAACAACTGAACCCCAAGTGTTCCATTATTAATATATATAACCTTATCTAAGTCATTTTTCTGAACTTTAGATTTTTAGGAATAGAATAACAGGTAATAATATAATATTTGTTTTAAAAACAATTTTATGTCAATTTTCCCATTATTTGGTAATTGATTTTTGTGAAAATCATAATAGCATTATTAGTTATAAAAAAGTTAATTAAATAATCAATAACATGTAATATTAACCTAAAATTTATTGTAATTTCAAAAAAGTTTCAAATTACATTTATTTGGGTTTTTATCACATCAATTATGTTAATATTTTATCAATAAGGTAATTACTCAATCATCATTGTGTCATAAATAAATTAAATTAATTAAAGTATTAAATTTTTAAATAAAATACCATTATGTAGGAAATATTTCTAGATTTCTAAGGATTATTTATTGTCGAATTTATCTTATGTATAACCCTATATTATAAATAATTTATTTATTAAACTTTGATTTAAACTCTTTTAACTTTTCTTTGAATTAAATAATAATAAATGACCTAATCTAATCCAAGTGGACCTAATGATAATATTATATTCCTAAGATTTTTTTTGGTCAATTTATATTTATCCAATAGAATTAGGACATGTTTTAGGGTAATAATAATATCATTTTTACCCTTAATTACGCTATTTACTTTTAACCGTGGTAAATAAAAGTAAAAAGTTACTATTCACCAGAAATTATTTTTAACTTATTGAACCACATTTTACTCCTTGATATTAACTGTGTCTCTTGTATTTTTGAAATTAAACTCACATAAGTGGTAAAATTAAGTTTTATATACAATTGCAAATGCTCCTATAAGGTGGGTAAAAGACAGTGAAAAGTTCAATAATATTTTCATATATCTAAAATTATTATAAAATGACTCCAATGAATCACATTGAACTTATATAATTATTGTGTAACTATTTTGAACTAAAATAAATTTAAATAAAATAAATGATAATTTAAATAATAATTTGGTTTTAACAAATAACTCATTGTTTTCACTATTCATAAAAAATTGAACATTTTCATAAAAATAAAAAAAATTCACCCTAGGATAATTTCGATATTCCAAATCCAAAAATGAAGTCCATTTTGAATGATAAAATTTATAAAATTTAAAAAAGTGCTTTTTACTATTCATAACAACTAGTTCATAATAATATTATAATAACATCTCGTCTAGTGAAACTCGATATTCATACTAAACACGCTAATGAGGAAGGTCTTGATTGCATTTAATGCAAGCTAAGTCAAGGATGTGTGTAGTGAAAGCTTCGTTTGGTGTTGCATATAACATAATCAAAACTTATTTCATTTATACATTAAACAAAATCTATACTTAATGTTTCCTAGAATAATTTCCACAAAATGAATTTGAAATTGTGTGTAACAGGAGCCAGGAATAGTGTTGCATATACTGCAAGCTAATATGGTGTTGTGTATAGTACAAGATAATCTTGGTGTGGTGTATAATAGAATAAATCAAAGAAATTAAAAATAATATATCTAATAAAATCTTGGGGTGTTACATTCTACCCCCCTTAAAATGAATTTTGCACTCGAAATTCGTCGGGGTTATTAATGATTTTCTACATGGAAGTTTCTTTCATATAAAACCACATCGTAAAATGGAATACTAAGAGTAAATTATAAAAAATGATATCTGAGACATAACGGTTTCCCAAATTAACTCATCACTGAGTTTCCACATAAGAGAACATAGGTGAAAATATGGATATGGGAGAGAAATCTAACCATCAATTTCTAATGGAGAGTGGTAGAGAACATGTTTATAAAAAAATCCACCAATCACAAAGCCATAAATTTGTGATGATCTAAGTTACCATCTGATTCATCAGATATAAGAGCACTATGAAAACATTTTTGGTTTTCAATATCATTTCCCTAAAGTTGAAAAACATTAATTAGAAGAAATACTTACGTGATTTTGGTACAATCTCACTGTTGTTTGTGCCTTAAACAATTTCCACTTCATCTATTAAAGAAATGAAGTTGAACTTTTCTTCCGTGAAGTGTTAGTAGATCATGTGATAGAATGATAGGTCATTCCATCTGTCTGAAACATAAGGTTAGAAAAATTTATATTCATATCTCCATCTATGGTGAGATTAATCATATATGGTTCCTAAAATGAACATATAATTCGTATATCATACCACATAATAAATTGAAACTAATTTATACTAACCAGGGACTTCTTGTAGGCCAATGGTAGGAGATAAAGGCTTGTCGCACTTCGGTTGTGGGTTCAATTCCCGCATCCTTGTCCGACGCGATGGGCTGTCTCTCGTCCTATGGGTTGTCCTTTTTCTAAAACTATACTATTATAACATTCCAAAAATAATATCAAAAAGTTCTAGCCTTAAACAATACTATATTATGTCTAACATAATCTATTTTAATCATTAGTCTTACCCAAACTCACAGTATAAGGAAAAATATTGATAGAGAGGTCATCTACCAAGCATGATAATACCGTCATTTATCCTCATATATCATAAGATATGTCTTGTTGGTCACATTCCAAATATTCGAATTCCTTAATCATGTATTCTCTTGAAAAATTAATACCCATTGAACCTTAGTGAAAACATGAATGTAGTTAAAAGTTAACACTTTCCACATCCTAAAAATTCTATATACTAAAACCATGATATCACTTAGTGCTTATATCAATCATGAGCTCCGAAATACTATCAAAAAAATTATTTTCTCCTTTTCCATTCATTATGTACATATAATCTTCCTTCTAAAAATATCTCAACAACATACCATGGATACCGGTACCAAAAAATTATTGAAAACCCCAATAGACTAATACATAAATATTCCAATATTCCACGATACTATATACAACATAATTTCGTAATCCCATTACATAAACACTTAATCATTCCACCACATCGTTGTCATATTTAACATTTCCAATAGTGATCGCATGTGAATTACCTTTGTACTTTTCATCAAGTGGTTGCTCATGTTTATCATCATTAACCCTTGGATTAGGGCATTGATTAGCATAATGCCCCATTTCCTTGAACTTGATGCATTGAAGTGTTGGTGGAGCGTTCTCTGTAGTCTTTTCTCTATTCATATAATTAGATACCTTTTCCCCATTACTTTGACACTCAACTGCTTGATGACCTTCTTTTCCAAACTTAAACCATTTTTTAGTACCTTTTAGGCAATATCCACCATGCATCTTTCCACACTTTGAGAATAAAGAATCATTCATCTTCTTTTCACCATTGTTATGAGATTCCTCCTTGAACTCCATCTTTCGTTTCTTGTCAAAACCATGAGATGGATATGTAACACCAAATTCAATTTCTACCTTGATATCACAATTCACAATTTCTTCATAGCTACTGAAGTCATTTATAGCTAATTCCCTTCTAATACTTGGTTTTAATCCACTGAAGAATCGATCAACTTTACTTTCATGTTGGAAGATAAATCCAGATGCATACCTTGCAAGCCTTGTAAAATTCGCTTCGTATATACCAACAAATTCATAATTCTTTTGCTTAATCTCAAGGAACTCCTTCTCTATCTTTGTTCAAAGAATACGAGGGAAGTAATTATTGAAAGACATGTTCTTGAACTTGTTCCATTCCATGGATTCAATTTCATCTTGGGGCCTTGTATTCTTAATTAGAGTCCACCAATGGTCTGCTTCACCTTCTAAACTGTAAACAGATAAAATGAATTTTTCATGTTTTGAATAGTGATGTATGGAAAATATCTTTTCCATGGTACTGATCCATTGTTCATTAACAAGTGGATCAGAAGTACCATTGAAAGAAGTTGGGTGTTACCTCATGAAGGACTTAATAGAATATTTTTCCCTTCTCTGCTCATTCGGAAGTCCAGAATGATTCATAGCTTGTAAAAGTATAGCAATAATATTTTGCACTCCATATCCCATAACATTGGTTTGTTCAGGAGGAAAATCATTTCATTTCCCATTACATTGATCAACATGGTTCTTTCGGGTTCTATCCATCGTCTAAAACCCAAAAATAATTGTGTAAGAGGAAAAAATCATGCTAGGAAAACAACATAAAAAAGGGGGAGTACTTTGAATCTCTAACATCATAGGTTTAATCCTAGGTTATTCATGATCGTTATCATAATTTTAGGACTATAACCAATACTTATAACTAACCTTAGATACATCCCTAGACATACCTTAGAAATATCTCTAGGGATCTCACTAAAGTTCTCGCATCATAGTTTCCAAAGGTTGACTAAACCTATCCTATGATACCAACTGTAACGGTCTGGAATTACTTCCAGTGCACTATAATTGATACCTATCATGGAAATCCATGGGCGGCTACACCCCTTGGGCGGGACACACCACCATCCCCATTAGCATCCATTTCCTCATTAAGCCCTTGGGTGGAGATCCATGATTCATCCAATGCTCACATGTGAGAGTTCCCAAGGATCAGATTCATTTCTACCTCCTTTGCCTCTGATACCAACTGTAGAGACCCATTACATTACTTTTGCAGAATACATAATACATAAAAAATATACACACATGGACCGTAATAGTTTACTGTCATTGGAAACTCGGAATATAATCTTCTAATCATGGTGAAAAATCTTCAACATCTCCCATAAAGATCTTCCCTTTTGTTTTCTTACCTAAAACCTTTCATTAAATCATGGGGAAAAGAAAACATACAATAAATGGTGAGCTCAAATGCTCAGTAAGGGTAAACATAGAGAACATAAAACAATCCAGAAACATTTGGACGCAAAAACTTGAACATAAAATCTAAACCTCAAAATCATGAGCAAAGACATAAATCTTAGAAGTATGTAAGGAATATATCACAAAGGAAAATCAATCATGATAAAATTTCATGAGAATAAAACATGTATTTGTGGACAACCATTTATCACATGATATGATTTCCATAGTATCCAAGGCATTGCCACCAAGACCATCTTAGTGGACAAAGTCCCTTTCTGAACTGAGTTCACTCCTCATTCCAGTCCTGTAACACAGAACCAGATTAACTTACCATTCCAGCCATGTATATCTCATGAGATATAAATCTTTACCCAATTCATTGGATGGAGATATAGGTCCCACCCATCTCATAATGAAATCATTCTTACTTGTGCCACAAATTAAACATAAAACATTCATCATAACCCAAAGAATAAAATGGGTTTCATAAACATTATCCCATCATCATATAATCCATATAATACAAATGGATATAATTTAGTCATAATAAAAAAAACCATTTAAATAATATATACATTATACATGAAACATTAACATTCTAAATAATGTCATCTTATATGGAAAATAGTTTTGATAAAACACATGAAATGAATTCTTCAGGAAAATATCCTTTCTTCTTCACATTTTTTTTTATTTTCAAAAAATTCCAGACAATTTTAAAAGAAAATGATTTTATTGAAAATAAACATGAAAAATTATAGAGTAAGATTCATGAAAATTAGGCATTATGAAACACTAAAAATCCGTTCATGTCGTATAAGTTAAAAAAACATTCTCCTCTTACTTTTTCCAAAAAAGTCAAACAGTACCATGTATGGTAAACAAAAGAACAATTCCTTCACAAAGTAAAAGTCAAAAGAGGTAAAAATTACTTTAAACATACATGGAGGAATATTAAACACTTTATGAAAACATATTTATTGATATGGAAGAAAAATATAACCCCAGTAAATACTTACGAATAAACAGTCTTGGATAAGAATGAGATTGGAATAATTATCCCTTCCTTAGGTCTGATATGCTTCGTACTTATCCAAACATCATGTATAATGATTTAAATAATTTCATTGACTTATTAAAAAATCATATTAATTTTTATCATATCATATATGGTTGACTTAAGACTTTATATTACCCATTTTTTGTAAATTCCATGTTAAAGCAGCGTTTTGGGAAAAATCGTTTTTTTATCGTACGTGTTTGGACTTGATGTTCTTAATATTATTATTACTTATATCAGTACTTAATTACTTACAGAATGTAAATAAGGATTTATATATCATATATATTCAGTATATATATATATACTTTATATATAAATGAAATGAAATACACCGTTCATGGAGACGGTTGGCCGTACGAACGCATGAACGTTGTTTTCCTTTCCTTATAGAATTGAATGGAAGTAAGTAGATGACATATATATATATATACATAAATAATGCAGCTTCATCATGTCATATATTTTCTTATTATTCATTATATATACTTTATAATAATTCTTGAGTGGTTAACATGGAAAATGAATCTCATCGCGTCGTGGAGATGGTAATCCGTACGTAAGCACGAGCGATGATATGGTTCCCATAATTATTTAATTGAATTGGAGTGGATGATATAATATCTCAGAATTTTTATGATGTTATAATAACTATATATACGTATTTATTACACCATTATACCCATCCAAGTAAGTTTATGGTGGAAAAACAGATTACACCACGGCGTGGAGACGGTATTCCATACGTACGCACGCGCGGTGATTTTGTTTTTCATAGGATGGATAGAAGGTGAAATAGGGATGTTTCGTATTTATAATAACATAGAATTATATTAGTGATACTGATGTTATTAATTTATGATTAAAATACTAAATAAGAAGAAGAAGATGAAGAATAAAGAAACTTGAAAGAATCGGTAGAGGAGATTACCTCTTTTTCAACACTCCTCTTTTAAGATTCCTTTTTAGGCACTAGAGTTGGTCTTTTGAGGAGACCAGAACCTATATGATGTTTCTAGGGAAGTTTATAAGGGAAATTTCTATGGTTTGTCCGAGTTTGAAATCTCAAAATTGTATAAAGAGAAGAGAGAGGAGGTGCCCTTTTATAAGGGAGGAGAGGGGCACCTTAGAAAAACTTAAAATATTATATTATAATAAAGACATATTCAGTTTATAATAGCTCCCAATTTATTTATTTCCAAGAGAAAGTTGGGATGGTTCTATATCCTCTTAACCAATAGGGTTTAGAAAAGTTTAGGTTACTATTTTAAACTTATCATTTAGATTTAACTCTAAGTGAAATAATTTATCTTTTATCATGTCTTCTTGTTTTCTTACACTATATGGTTAATAAACATAGTATAACAAGAAAAAAGAACCCCAAGTGGTTCATTATTAATATATATTACCTTATCTAAGTCATTTGGCCGAAACATAGATTTTTAGGAATATAATAACAATTAATAATATAATATATTTTTTTAAAAAACTATTTTATGTCAATTTTGACAGTATTTGGTAATTGATTTTTGTGAAAATCATAACAACATGATTAGTTATAAAAAAGTAAATGAAATTATTAATAACATGTCATATTAACCTAAAAATTATTGTAATTTATAAAAAGTCTCAAATTACATTTATTTGGGTATTTATAACATCAATTATGTTAATATTTCATTAATAAGGTAATTAAAGCATCATCATTATGTCATAAATAAATTAAATTAATTAAAGGCTAAAAATTATAAATAGTATACCATTATGTAGGAAATATTTTTATATTTCTAAGGAATATTTATTGTGTAATTTATCTTATGTATAACCCTATATTAAAAATGATTTAGTTATTAAACATTGATTTTAACTCTTTTAACTCTTCTTTGAATTAATTAATAATAAATGTCCTAATCTAATCCAAGTGGACCTAAATAAAAATATTAAATTCCTAAGGCTGTTTTTGGTCGAATTATATTTATCCAATATAATTAGGACATGTGTTAGGGATTATTTATTGTATCTTATTCGAAGTTATCATGTTGTGATGACTTTCTCAAAAACAAAATAGCTAATAGTGTCAAAATTGATATAAATTAATATTTAAAACAAATAATATATTATTGGTTGATATAATATTCCTAAAAATATAAGGTTAGGACAAAGGACATAAATATAATTATATATGTCATTAATGAGCCACTTCAGGTTCTCTTGGAAGTTTAGAGTAAGTTTATTAACCATATAGTGTAAGAATGCAGGAAGACACGGTAAAAGTTAAACTATTTAACTAAGAGTTAAATGTAAAATATAAGGTTAAAATGGTAACCTAAACTTGTATAAAAATATTGGTTGAGTGGTTTTCGACCCATCCACACCTTATAATTTAAATAATACACTTTTGAGCCATTATAAACAGAATATGAATTTATTATAAAATAATATTTTAAGTTTTTTCAAAGGTTCCCCTCACCACTCTTATAACAGGGAACTTCTCCTTCTCTCAAATTCACACCGCCAAAGCCATTTGACTCAGCCAAACTCTGCAAAAATACTCTATAAATTATAATATATTCATCCTAGAGGCCCTCCTTTAGTTAGAAATCCAACTTAAGGAGCCATTTTGATCAAATCAAAAGGAAGAACCCGAAGAGGAGGTAATAATTTCACCACCCTCTTTCAAGTTTTTTATTCTTCTTCCACTTATTATTTCTTTCTTATTTCCATTCTAAAATAATAACTCCAGTATATTCTATATACTATGATGTTATTATTAATATTTCACAAAATTATTCATTATTCTATCCATCTTATGAATGATAACGTCACCATGTGTGCGTACGTATGGCTTACCGTCTCCACGCCGTGGTGCAATTTGTTATTCAACACTATGTTATTTGGATGGTTATAATGATGGGTTATATGTATATAAATAATGAAAATAACATTCTAATGTCTCTTTAAAATTCATTTACCATCCAATTACACACATTTAAGGAAATACTATTGTCACTCGTGCATACGTACGGATTACCGTCACCACGATGCGATTATATTCATTTCAATGTTCACCATTCATCGACAATTATAAATATATATATATATATATATTACTAATAAGTATGTAATATATGACATAATAATTCTATGGGATATATATATATATATGTACTTACATATATCTTATTCACTTAGTTCCGTTCAACACAATATGAAAACGGAAACAACGTTTATGCGTACGTACGAACTACCATCTCCATAAATGGTGTTTTTCATTTCATATATATGTCTATTACACATATTTATATTCTAAATATATATGATATATAAATCATGTTTTATATTCTAGAAGTATTTAAATCATGGTCTAAGTTATACAATCAAGAGTAACAAGTTAAAACACGTACGATAAAAAAAGCGATTATTACCCGAAATGTTAATTTAACATGGATATTATTATTAAATGTGTAGTATAAAGTCATAAATGAATCATGTATGATTTCATAAATATTAATATGGTTCTGGTATAATTTAATAACATACTAAGATCTTCATACAGGAGGTTAAACGTACCCACGACCAAAAGAATGTGCAAGGTAAAGGGGTTTTCATCTCACTCCTTATTCCCATGAGATTCGTGCCATATTGCCACTATTACCTTTTGTGAGGTGTATATACTGACCATAATTGTATTTTTTGTGTAATAAACGTTAATTTATGTGTATTTACATATTCTTTGTATGATACCTCTTTCATGGGGTGTATGTTTCATATGTTACCAAATTGGTCACTGTTAATTCCTCAATCTCATTATTATCAGAGATTGTTTATGTGTAATGTAACGTTCATGTGTGTAATTTATTTTCTAGGACTGCTAAATTTATTGGTCCTTCGGGACTTGATTCCTTGTAATTCTTCCAATTTATTAAAATAATGCACTGGCTCTGGGTAACTAGGTTTGGGGCGTTACAGTTGGTATCAGAGGAAGTTTAGCAATAACCTTGGAAACTAGATTTAGATAAACTCTGATTAGAGCACATTACCATAAGATAGAATTTGAAGATTAGTATATAATAACTTCATATAATTTTGGTAATGTAATGATTTTGTGAGTTTTCCCAAGAAAATACATCCCTTTCTGGATACGAGTAGGTAGAGGTGGCTCTGGCACAGATGTACCTAGGGGTAAAACCCGACAACACCACTTTGAGCTAGACTCGAACGGGAACTGGTGCACGACAACGGGCCTTGCTTCACTCTTGGTTACGAAACAAATGGGGGTATTCTTAGGATAATTCTCATTTTCTTTACAAATAATTATGAATGGTTTATGAGTATATACTTCCTCAATGAAAACATCTTTATGATTATGGATTATATCCATAAACTGTTTAATTTACGTTAGGTATTTTACATGTTTGGAATTAGTATAATTCATAAACTGACCAAGTTTATGCTATTGTATAGAAATGGTGCCCAGTAGAAGGAATGTTAAATCAGCAATACATATGATCCAAAGAGTAAGAAGGGTCATATCTTTCACAGTATTAAGACAACATTTAGACGGGAAATAGTCTCCAACATATTCTCAACATATGATGAAATAATATCATGTGTTAATAAGATAAGAAAATAATTCTCCGAGTCCTATGACATTGAAGGAAAGAAAGAGAAGAAAAGGATGGAAGAGAGAACGATGGATAAAGGGAATAAGGTAAAGAAGGATTTTCTCATATGTAATAACTGTGGAAAGAATCACCATGGTAAATGCTTCAATGGAATGAGAGTTTGTTATAAGTGTGGAGAAAAAGGACACCATGTACCTGATTGCAAGGGTAATAAAAAATTTCAAATGTACAATGCTTCATCTATAAGGTGTTCAGACACTACGCGAATTAATTTCTCAGTCATCAGAGTATACCTTAAATGATGTTGTTGGGTAATAATCAAGTTATGATACAACCTCATGTGAAGAGGAATGAATAGTGTTATTATGTTTTTAATATTAAATTATTTCATTTTAGTGTTGTATCAACCATATAATGGTAATATGAATTATGGAGATAAATAAGGATTGTACTGCAGTACTATTTTATTGAGGATTTGAGATTACATGGTTCTAAGAAAAGTGACTTAATAGTAAGCTACACTTTTTGGAAAATACATGGTTGAAGGAAAGTAAATCCTTAATATGGTCCCGATAATGATTTAGTTATTTTGGAATAAGAGACGGATGATTTGGATTAATTATATTGGATATTCTTGACTTCCTTGATACTGATTAATGATTTGTATATTCCTCATTATTGGATTTTACAACATTTTTTGTATAGAAGGAGTATATCCAGTATTTTATAAGGAATAAGGGAGAATGAATATAATCAATAAGGTTTTATGGTAATTCAGGATGTTGCGGTGTTTTAAAAGAATACCTGATGAAGGTGTTCAGATGTTATTACCTAGAAAAAAGGATCTCCATTGTGTTTAACATCCTTATAAATTTTGGACAGAGAGTTTTGATACAATTATTTTCAATAATTCTAAAGGTTAGAGTGGATTAAGTTGGAAATTTGATGATATTGTTAAGGTTATTTTTGGCTTGTTATATAAAGTACAACCTAGAGGTCGGGTGACTACTAGTCGCCTCTGGAAAGGCCACGAAACTTGAACCTGCAACCGAAGGGAGGTAAGGGTATATCACCTATCACTGACTCACATGATGTCCTTGATTGAATAATGTAGTTTTTAAAGGCTCTGATATGTGAATTATAAATTCATTATTTTTGGAACCCTATAAGATTAGGATAAATATAATATATATATATATATATATATTTGAAATCTTTCATAGTGAAAAATGAGTTCGTGGTAGGAATTAGTTGATGGATGAAACTCTACTTTTCAAGTACACACACACACACATAGACACACACACATAGATATTCCCTCTTATTTTATGGATAAATTAATTATTAATCTTTAGGGAAGGGTTCTTAAAACCAAAAATGTGTTATCATAATACCTTACATTTTGTTGAACCGATGGTATTTTAAATCATCATAGATTGGTGGATTTGAGACCCACAATTATATAATTATTTGTGATTGATGACCTCAATCACTCCCTATAAATATTTACATTTTTCCTCCAATAATGTGCCTATAATTTCCACCAATGTTCTCCTAATCGAAATCATGATTTGGTGGTGAATTTTCATTCCCCTTTTCCTCTTATTAAGACTAAATTTTATTAACCGAATTTCCTATGTGGGTTTTCCCACAAAGGTATTTTATTTTTTCAACCTATTATTTTCGAATAAAAATTTTAAATTGAGAGGATGCAATTTATTAAGGTAGGGAAGAATGTAACACCCCATGACTTCAAAGTACGTTATTTCTTCAATGTAATTCAATAACTTGCACTACACGCTACACCGAGTTCAAGCGCACCACAACATACCAATCTAGTCGTTCAAAAGAAGTTATGAATAGTATGAACTGAATTTTGAACTTTATATAATCATTAAAATTTTAGAATCCATATTATGAGTTTCTTATACATAATGTAGGAACAAATACATTATTTCAGATAAAAGAATTATTTTTCAAAAAAATGAAATTTTACCCCCTTTTAATGGAAACCCCTTTTTAAATACATCATTTGAAACATTAATATATTCAATTTGAGAAAATAAACTTCTTCTTTAGAATCAGAACACAAGAATTTAGTTTCAATAAATTTTTGGTGTTTTTCTGATAACATAATATTTGGGTGAATAGTAAAAAAATACAATATTTTAACTGAAAACAACTTTTTTAATCGAAAATAATTTATAATGTTGAATTATACATTTTGATTTTTTTGATGTATAATTATATTATATTTTTACCCTTTAATCCAATGTTGGTCATTGGAATTAATTTCACTTTGAAATTATACATAAACAAGTGTCAATCTTTTGATAGTTAGTGTTTCTTAAAAACACACTATTTGTTTTGACAACGAGAATTTATTTAAATAAATAAATTAAACATCAATGTTTTCAATTTGGTAAAATAGACTTCATTTTTGGATTTGGAATATCAAAATTAGCCTAGGGTTAAGTTTTAGTATTTTTCTGAAAACGTTTAATTTTTAATGAATTCTGAAGAAAACATCGAGTTATTGTTTAAAACCAAATTTTTATTTAAATAATTATTTATTTTATTTATAATTATTTTAGGTCAAAATAGATACATAATACATATATATTTTCATTCTAATTAATTTGAGTCAATTTATAATAATCTTAGATATATAAAAATTTTATCGAACTTTTACTTTCATTTACCCACCTCCTAGGAGAATTTGCAAATTCACATAAAACATAATTTCACAGCTTCTGTGAGTGGAATTTCTAAAATCTGAGACACACGGTTAATATCAAGGAGTAAAATTTGGTAAAATAAGATAAAAATAACTTTTGGTGAATAGTAACATTTTACTTTTATTTACCACTATTAAAAGTAAATAGGTTAATTAAGGGTAAAAATGATATTAATATTACCCTAACACATGTCTCAATTTTACTGCACAAGTGTATCTCAACCGAAAACAGCCTTAGGAATAAAATATTTTCATTTATATCCAATTGGATTAGATTAGGACATTTATTATTATTTAATTCAAAGAAGAGTTAAAAGAGTTAAAATCAAAGTTTAATAACGAAAACATTTTTAAGATAGTGTTATACATAAGATAAATATGATTATAAATATTCATTAGAAAGATAAAAATATTTACTACATTATGTATTTTTATTTATAATTTTTAGACATTATATAATTAAATTTATTTATGACACAATGATGATGCAATATTTATCGTATTAATGAAGGATTAAGATAATTGATATTATAAATATCCAAATAAATGTAATTTGAGAATTTTTATGAATTACAATAATTTTATAGTTTAATATGACATATTAGGATTGGTTATATTAGTTTTCATAAGTAATAATGCTTTTATGAATTTATCAACAATAGAATACACAATAGTGTCGAAATTGACATAAAAGAGTTTTTAAAACAAATATTATATTATTAATTGATATTCTATTCCTAAAAACCTATGGTTCAGCCAAAGGACTTATATCATGATAGTTGTATCATTAATGGACCTCTTGGGTGTCTATTGGAAGTATATAGTACGTTTATTAACTATATAATATAAAAATACAAAGAGACATGGTAAATATCAAACTAGTTAACTAAGAGTTAAAACTAAAAGATAAGGTTAATAAAGATACCCAAACCTATCTAAAACCTATTGGTTTACTTTTTTTCGACCCATCCACACCTTATCCTTGAAATAAATTAATTTGGAGCCATTATAAACAGAATATGAATTTATTATAAAATAATTGTTTATGTTTTTCCTAAGGTGCCCCTCACTTCTCTTATAAAAGGGCATTCCGCCTTCACTCTAATTCACACCTTATAATTCATTTGTCTCGGCTAAACCCTACCCAAATACCCTATAAAATATCATCCCTTCATCCTAGAGGCCTTATTTTGAGCAGAAATCCATCCTATAGAGCCCTTTTGATCAAATCAGGAGGAAGAACCCGAACAAGAGGTAATGATTTAACCACCCTCATTCAAGTTCCTTTCTTCTTCCACTTCCTTTTTCCTTGTTGTTTCTATTATAAAATAATAACTCCATTATCTTCTATATATTGTAATGTTATTATAATTATGGTACAACCAAATTCATTAATCTATCCACCCTTTGAATGACATGTCACCATACGTGCGTACGTACGACATACCGTCTCCACATCGTGGTGTAATTGTTATTCAATACATTATTATTTGGATGAGTATAATAATGATGTGTATTTGATGTAAATAATAAATATAACATGATCAAGATTCTTTATATATGATATACCATCCAATTATATATTATTTTAATATCAAAAGAATAATTTTTTCGCTCATGCGTACGTACGGATTACCTTCTCCACGACGCGATGAGATTCATTTCCAATATCACCATTCATCGACGATTATACAAATATATATTACTAATAAGTATGTAATATATGACATAATATTGCTTTTGTAGATATATATATTTATATATATAATTATTTATGTACTTATATATATTTTATTCACTTACTTCTGTTCAATACTATATGAAAATGGAAACAACGTTTATGCGTACGTATGGACTACCATCTCCATAAATGGTGTTTTACATTTCATATATATGTCTATTATAAATATTTGTATTCTAAATATATATGATATATAAATCATGTTTTATATTCTGGATGTATTTAAATCATTATCTATGTGATACAATCATGAGTAACAAGTTAAAAAACGTACGATAAAGAAAGTGATTATTACCCGAAATGTTAATATAACATGGAAATTATTATTAAATGGGTAGTATAAAGTCATAAATGAAAAATGTATGATATAATATATATTTATATTATTCTGGTATAATTTAATAAAATACTATAGTCTTCATATAAGAGGTTAAACATACCCTCGACTAATGGAATGTGCAAGGTAAGGGGTTTTCATCTCACTCCTTATTCCCGTGAGATTCATTCCATATTGCCACTATTACCTTTTGTGTGGTGTATGTACTTCCCCTAATTGTTTTCTTTGTGTAATAAACTTTAATTTATGTGTATTTACTTATTCATTGTATGATACATATTTAATGGGGTGTATGTTTCGTAAGTTACCAAATTGGTAAGGGTTAATTTCACAATCTCTTTATTATCCGAGGTTGTTTTTATGTATGTGTCTACTGGGGCATATTTATTATCCATGACCATATTTCATAAATTAATATTCCAAAGGATTATTTTAAGGGAATTTTTACTAAAATATCATTTTATATGTTTTAATGATTTATTATTCTAAACCATTGTCATTAATGTCCATGTTTTCAAAATGGTTTTGGGATTTTTGTGTGAGGAAAGTGTTAACCTTTGACAGAATTCATGTTTTCACTAAGGTTCTATGGTAATTTATTTTTCAAAAGAATTAATTATTAAGGTATTAACATGTTTGGAATGTGAACAACAAGATATATCTTATGATATATGGGGGATAAATGATGGTATTCACATGCTTGTTATGTAACCTTTCAAGTATTCATTTTCTTTATACTATGAGATTGGACATATGTATTTTGGATAAGCCTAAAGATTGGAATTAATTATTTTCAAAATAAGATAGTAATGTTTAAGGATTGAACTTTATTTGATATTATTTCTGGAATGTTATAATAGTGTATTTTTAGAAAGTGGGACAACCTGTAGGACCGGCGAAAACCCGTCACATCGGACAAGGTTGCGGGAATCGAACCCACAACTGAAGTGCGACAGGCCTTTATCACCTACCTCTGGCATTCAGAAAGTACCTGGTCAGTAGAAACCTGTTTTATTTTATTAAGTGGAGTGTTAAATGAATTATATGTCCATTTTAAGAACCATATACGATTAATCTTACTATAGATGGGCTTCTGTATATTTAAAAACTTTTTCTAACCTTTTGTTTGAGACAGATGGAAGGACCTATCATTCTATCTCATGATCTTCTAACACTTCATGAATGACAAATTCAACATCATTTCATTAAGAGATGAAGTGGAAATTTTTGAAGGAATGTCCAACAGGGAGATTGTTCCAAAATAAAGAAATTATTTATTCTAATTCCATTTTTTTCAACTTTAGGGAAATGATCTCGAAAACCAAAAATTTTGTCCCATTTCCCTCATATCTGATGAATCAGATGGTACCTTAGATCATAAAAAATTTATGGCTTTGTGATTTTTTTTTCTTTTTCATAGCCATGTTCTCTACCACTTTCCATCAGAACATTGTGGTTAGATTTCTCTTCCATATACATATTTTCACCTATGTTCCCTTATGTGGAAACGCAGTGATTAGTTAATTTGGGTAACCATTACATTTCATAATTTTGTTTTCAAAGTTAAGATTTGGTAGTCCTTTTTATGATGTGGGTTCTATTAAAGAAACTTTCAAGTAGTAAACCATTTATAACCCCAACGAATTTTGATGGTGAAGTTAATTTTAATGGGGGTAGAATGTAACACCCTGAGATTTTATGAGAAGTATTATTTTTAATTTATTTGATGTCATGTGTTTTATGCTACACCAAGATTATCTTGCGCTATATGCAACACCGTATTAGCTTGCAGTATAACAACACTATTCTTGGATCGTGTTACACACAATTTCAAGTTTGTTTGATTGATGTTATTCTACAAAACATTGAGTGTAAATATATATATATATATTCAATGTATAAAATAAATATGGTTGGATTCTATTATACAAAACAAAAAGGAATCTTTCACTACACACATCCCTAACTTGGCTTTCAATACACGCAATCGCGACCTTCCACGATAGCGTATGTTGTACGCAATATCGAGTTTCAGTAAACAATGATATGTTGTTAAAATATTATATAAACTAGCCGTTATGAATAGTAATACCCACTTTTTGAAATTTTATAAATTTGATCATTCAAACTGGAATTCATTTTTGGATTTGAAATATCGAAATTAGCCAAGGGTGAAATTTTGGTATTTTTCTGAAAACATTCAATTTTTGATGAATAGTGAAAACACTGAGTTATTGGTTAAAACCAAATTTTTATTTAAATAATAATTTAGTTTATTTAAATTTATTTTAGGTAAAAATAGATACATAATATTTATATAAGTTAAATATAATTCATTGGTGTCATTTTATAATAATTTTAGATATATAAAAATTTTATTGAACTTTTCACCATCCTTTACCCACCTCCTAGGAGCATTTGCAATTGTACATAAAACATAATTTTACCGCTTCTATGAGTTGAATTTTGAAAATCTAAGAGACACGATTAATATAAAGGAGTAAAATGTGGTTCAATAAGATAAAAATAATTTTTTGGTGAACAGTAACTTTTTACTTTTATTTACCACAATTAGAAGTAAATAGGGTAATTAAGGGTAAAAATGATATAATTATTACCCTAAAACATTTCATAATTCTTTTGGATAAGTTTAATTCGACCAAATAAAACCTTAGGAAGAAAATATTACCCTTTAGGTCCACTTGGATTAGATTATGACACTTATTATTATTTTATTTTAAGAAGAGTTAAAAGAGTTACAATCAATATTTAATAACTAAAATTTTTTTAATATAGGGTTATACATAAGATAAATTCGACTATAAATATTTATTAGAAATCTAAAAAGATTTAATACATAATGGTATTTTTTTTATAATTTTTAGACATTAAATAATTTAATTTATTTATGACATAATGATGATGCAGTAATTACCTTATTAATGAAATATTAACATAATTTATGTTATAAATACACAAATAAATGTAATTTGAGACTTTTTATGATTTAAAATATATTTCTAGGTTAATATGACATGTTTTTATTAATTTAATTAATTTTTTACAAAATAATCATGCTGTTATGAGTTTCACAAAAATCAATTACCAAATAGTGTCAAAATTGACATCAAATAGTTTTTAAAACAAATTTTATAATATTATTTGTCATTCTATTCCTAAAAAATCTAAAGTTTTTCCAAATGACATATATAAGGTTATATATATTAATAACAAACCACTTGGGGTTCGTTTTGCTTGTTATATTATGTTTAATAACCATATAGTGTAAGAAAACAAGAAGACACGGTAAAAGTTAAATTATTTGACATAGAATTAAATCTAAATGATAATGTTAAAATAGTAACCTAAACTTGTCTAAAACCTATTGGGTGAGAATATTTAGACCCATACCCACTTTAGCTTCGAAATAAATCAATTTTGAGCTATTATAAACCGAATATGACTTTATTATAAAACAATATTTTATGTTTTTCCTAAGGTACCCCTATCCTCCCTTATAAAAGGGAACCACCTCCCTATTCTCTTTAAACAATTTTGAGCATTCAAGATTGGCAAAAACCTTAACATTTCCCTTATGAAATTATCTAGAAATATTATAGAGGTTCTGGTCTCCTCAAAAGACCATCTCTAGTGCGTTAAGAGGAAGCTTAAAAGAGGTGCGTCAAAGAAGAGGTAATCTCTTCTACCAATTATTTCATGTTTTCTTTCTTCTTCAACTTCTTCTTCTTTAGTTGTTTAATAATAAAGTAATAACATCAGAATTACTAATATACTGATATGTTATTATAAATATGAAACAACCCCATTTCACCCTCTATCCATCCTATGGAAAACGAAATCATCGCGCATGCGTACGTACGAAATACCGTCTCCACACCGTGGTGAAATTTGTTTTTCCACCACCACCTTACTTGGATGGGTATAATGGTGTAAATAATAACTCTATATAGTTATTATAACATAATACGGATTCAGAGATATTATATCATCCACTCCAATTAAAAAAAATAATTATGGAAATGATATCATCGCTCCTGCGTACGTACAGATTATCGTCTCCATGACGCGATGAGATTCATTCTCCATGTTAACAATTCAAGAATGATTATAAATTATATATAATGAATAATAATGAAATATATGACATTATAAATCTACTATATTTATGTATATATATATATGATATCTACTTACTTCCATTCAAGTCAATAAGGAAAGGAAAACAGCGTGCATGCATATGTACGACCTACCATCTCCATGAATGGTGTATTTCATTTCATTTATCTATCTATTATATATATATATATACTGAATATATATGATATATAAATCATGATTTATATTCTAGAGGTAATTAAATCATGATATAAGTAAAAATAATATCAATAAAAACAAGTCCAAACACGTACGATAAATAAAACTATTTTACCCACAACACTTCATTAACATGGAATTTACAAAAGACTGGGTAATATAAAGTCAAAAGTGAACCATATATGATATCATAACAATGAGTATGATTTTTTAATAAGTCAATGAAATTATTTAAATCATTATACAATAGGTTCAGATACGTACGAAGCATATCAGACCTACGATAAGGGATAACTATTCCAATCTCGTTCTTATCTGAGATTGTTTATTCTTAAGTATTTAATGGTGTTATATTTTTCATCCATGTCCATAAAAATGTTTTTCATAAAGATTTTAATATTATTCCATGTATGTTTAAAGTCATCTTTATCCCTCTATGACTTTTAATTTTTGTTATGGAAGAAATCTGTCTTTTTTTTACCATACGTGGTACTTTTTGACTTTTCTGTTAAAAGTACGCAGGGAATGTTTTTTTAACCTATAAAGAATGAACAGATTTTTATGGTTTTATAACATATTATTTTCGTGAAGCTTACCTACAATATTTCATGACTATTTTCAACAAAATTCTTTTCTGTTAAAATTGCATGGCATTTTGTGAAAATAAAATGATATTGTAGAAGAAAGGATATTTTTCTTAGGAATTCTTTTGAAGTGTTTTATCAAAACCAGTTTCCATCGTAGATGACATTATTTAATATGTGTATGTTTCAAGTATAATATCTCTATGATTTACATGGTTAAATTTTCTTATGATGAAATGATATCCATTTGTTTTATATGGATTATGTTATGATGAGATGATGTTTATGAAACCTATTTTTATTCTTTATGTTATGATGAATGATTTATGATTATGTTGTGGAGAAAGTAAGAATGATTTCATTATGAGATGGGTGGGACCTATATCTCCCTCCAATGCATTGGGTAAAGATTTATATCTAATGAGATAGACATGGCTACACTGGTAAGTTAATTCAGTTCAGTGTTACAGGACTGGAACGAGGAGTGAACTCGATTCAGAAAGGAACTTTTTCAACTAAGATGGTCTTGGCAGCAATTCCTTGGCTACTATGGAAATAATATCATGTGCTTAATGGTTTTCCACAATTACATGTTTAATTCCCATGTAATTTTATCATGATGGATGTTACTTTATGATATATTCCTTATGTACATCCAAGATTTATGTCTTTGATCAAGATTTGGATGTTTAGATTTTATGTTCATGTTTTTTGCATTCAAATGTTTATAGATTGTTTTATGATATCTATGTCTACCCTTAATGAGAATTTTATCTCACCCTTTTTATGTTTTATTTTCCCCAGGACTTAAAGAAATGTTTTAGGTAATAAAATGGGAAGATCATTATGGGAGATGTTGAAGATCTTTCACCACGATTAGAAGATTATATTCTGAGTTTCCAAAGACACTAAACTATTACGGTCCTTGTGTGTCTGTTTTTTTTATGTATTAAGAATTATGAAAAATTAATTTAATATCCATTTATGTCAATCTTTTGGTCTCTACAGTTGGTATCAGTGACAATGGGGGTAGGAATGAATTTGATCCTTGGGGACTCTCACATGTGAGCGTTGGATGAAGCATTGCGCTATGCCCAAGGGATTCATGAGGAAATGGCTACCACTGGGGATTGTGGTGTGTCCTACCTAGGGGTTGTAGCCGCCCATGGATTGCCCTGATAGGTATCAATTATAGTCCACTAGAAGAAATTCCAGACCGCTACAATTTGTATTAGAGGAAATGTTTAGTTAACCTTTGGAAACTAGGATGTGAAAACTTATTGAGATCCCTAGAGATATTTCTAAGGTATGTCTAGGTATTTCCCTAAGGTTATGTATATGTATAAGTTATAGTCCTAGAATTATGGTAAAAATATTATAATTAACCCTAAGATGTTATATATTGAAGGTACTCCCCCTTTAATATGTTGTTTTCCCTAGCATGATTTTTTCCTCTCACAGTATTCATTTCGGGTTTTAGAAGATGGCTGGAACCTGAAAGAACTGGGTTGATCAATGTATTGTACAGTGCAATGATTTTCCTTATGAACAAACCAATGTTATGGGAGATGGAGTGGAAAATCTAATTGTTATACTTACAGAAGCTATGAATCATTCTAGACTTCCAAATGAGCAGTGAAGGGAACAATATTCTATTGAGTCCTTCATGAGGCAACATCTAACTTCTTTTAGTGGGTCTTCTAATCCACTTGTTTCTGAACAGTTTATCAGTACCATTGAAAAGATATTTTCCATACTTCACTGTTTAGAACATGAAAAAGTCATTCTGGCTTTTTACCGTTTAGAAGGTGAAGCAGACTAGTGGTGGACTCTAATAATGATTACAAGGCCCCAAGATGAAATTGAATCAACGAAATGGGATGAGTTCCCAAACTTGTTTTTCAATAAGTACTTCCCTCGTATTCTTAGAAAAAATATGGAAAAATAGTTCCTTGAGCTTAAGCAAAAGGATGATGATTCTGTTGGTATATAAGAAGCGAATTTTACAAGGATTGCATGGTATGCATCTGGCATTGTCATCCAAACTGAATGTAAAGTTGATCGATTTTTCAGTGGCTTAAATCCAAGTCATCGAAGGGCATTACCTATAAGAGACTTTAGTAGCTATGAAGAAATTGTGTTCAGTGCTATCAAGGTAGAACTGGAAGTTGGTGTTCCATATCCATCTCATGGTTTTGACAAAAAACGAAACATGGAATTCAAGGAGAAATCTCAGAACAATGGTGAAAAGAATATGATTGTTTATTTATGCTCAAATTGTGGAAAGAAGCATGGTGGAGATTGTCTACAAGGTAAAATAAAATGTTTTATGTGTGGAAAAGAAGTTCATCGAGCAGTTGAGTGTCAAAGTAATGGGAAAAAGGTAGCTAATGATGTGAATAGAGAAAATACTATAGAGAACGCTCCACCAACACTTCAATGCTTCAAGTGCAAGAAAATGGGGCATTATGCTAATCAATTCCCTAATACAAGGGTTAATAATGAACGACATGAGAAACCTATTAAGGAAAAGGATAAAGGGAAGTCACATACGATCACATTTTGTGATGTTGAGTATGACAATGATGTTGTGGAATGATTAAGTGTTTATGTAATGGGATTTCAAAATAGTATCATGGAATCTCATTTATGGTATCGTGAAATTTTGGAATATCAATGTATTGGTTTTCAATAATTATATGGTACCAGTAACAATGAAAAGTGATTGAAATATTTTTGGAAAGAAGATGATATGCACATAATGAAGGGATAAAGAGAAAATGAAATGATCACATGACTGTTATGAGGACAAAGTTATATCATGGTTTGAGTGTATAGAAATTTTGGGATTTTGGTATGTAGAAAGAGTTATCTTTTGACAACATTCATGTTTTCAATAATGTTAAATGTGTATTCATTTTTCAAGAGAATACATGATTAAGGTATTCAAATGTTTGGAATGTGACCAACAACAAGATATATCTTATGATACATGGGGGAAAAATGAAGGAATTCACATGCTCGGTAAATGAAATTTCTAGTAATCGAACAGAAGTATTTTCTATAAGCCTAAAGATCGGAATGGATTATGTTGAACATAAGATAGTATTGTTTAAGGCTATATATATTTTTTGGATATTATTGATTGAATTTTATAATACTATAGTTTTAGAAAAGGGCCAACCTACAGAACGGGTGGAAACCCGTCGCGTCAGATAAGGCTGTGGGAATCGAACGCACAACCGAAGTGTGACAGGGCATTATCACTTGCCTACAGGAAGTCCCTGGTTAGTAGAAACTAGCATTATTTTGTTAAGCGGTCTGATAGATGAAGTATAAGTCAATTTTAGGAACCATATACGATTAATCTCAACATATATTGACTTATGTATATAACTTTTGCTAACCTTATGTTTGAGATAGATGGAATGACCTATCATTCAATCGTAGGATCTGCTAACACTTCACGGAAGACAAATTCTACGTCATTTATTTAAGAGATGAAGAGGAAATTGTTCAAGGAACAAACAACAGTGAGATTTTACCAAAATCAATTAAGTATTTGTTCTAATTAAAAATTTTCATCTTTAGGGAAATGATATTGAAAACCAAAAATGTTTTCTTAGTGCCCTTATATCTAATGAATCAGATGGTACCTTAGATCATCACAAATTTATGGATTTGAGATTGTTGGATTTTTCATAGCCATTTTCTCTACAACTCTTCATCAGAACATGATGGCCATATTTTTCTTCCATATCCATATTTCCACCTATGTTCTTCTATGTGGAAACCCAGTGATGAGTTAATATGGGTAACCGTTACATTTCTTACTTTACTTTTTAAAATTATGTTTTAGTTTTACTTTCACGATGTGGGTTTCTAAAAATGAAACTTTTAGGTAGTAAACAATTTATAACCCTGACAAATTTTGAGGGCTAAATTCATTTTAAGGGGGGTAGAATGTAACACCCCGAGATTTTATGAGATATATTATTTTAAATTTATTTCATGTCTTCTATTATACACTACATTATGATTAGGTTATACTATATGAAACACCAAACATAGCTTTAACTACAAGCATCCTTGACTTGTAATGCATTAAACACAATCAAGACCTTCCTCTATAGCGTGTGTAGAACGCAATACTGAGTTTCACTAAACGAGATATTATTATAATATTTTTATGAACTACCCGTTATGAATTGTAATACCCACTTCTTCAAATTTTATAAATTTTATCTTTCAAAATAGACTTTAGTTTTGGATTTTGAATATTGAAATTATCCTAGGGAGAATTTTTGTATTTTTCTGAAAAATTTTAATTTTTGATGAATAGTGAAAACACATGGTTACTATTTAATAACCGAAATTTTATTTAAATAATTATTTATTTTATTTAAATTTATTTTAGGTAAAAATATATACATAATACCTATATAAGTTTAATGTAATTCATTGGAGTAATTTTATAATAATTTTAGATATATAAAATATTTTTTGAACTTTTCACCGTCTTTTACCCACCTCCAAGTAGAATTTGAAAATCTACATAAAACATAATTTTAACGCTTCTATGAGTGGAATTTATAAAATACGAGAGACAAGATTAATATCAATGAGTAAAATTTGGTTCAATAAGATAAAAAAAATTTGGTGAATAGTAACTTTTTACATTTATTTACCACGGTTAAAAGTAAATAGGGTAATTAAGGGTAAAAATGATATTATTATTACGATAACACATGTAATAATTCTATTGGATAAGTTTAATTCGACCAAAAACAACCTTAGGAATAAAATATTACCCTTTAGGTGCACTTGAATTAGATTAGGACACTTATTATTATTTTATTTAAAGAAAAGTTAAAAGAGTTAAAATCAAAGTTTAATAACTAAGACAATTTTAATATAGAGTAATAAATAAGATAAATCTCAATATAAATATTAATTAGAAAGATAAAAATATTTCCTACATAATGGAACGTTATTTATAATTTTTAGAAATTATATAATGTAATTTATTTATGACACAATGATGATGAAATAATTACCTTATTAATGAAATATTAACATAATTGATGTTATAAATACCCAAATAAATGTAATTTGAGACTTTTTATAAATTAAACTAATTTTATAGGTTAATATGACATGTTATTAGTGATTTAATTAACTTTTTTCGAACTAATCATGCTGTTATGAGTTTGACAGAAATCAATTACCAAATAGTGTCAGAATTGAAATAAAATAGTTTTTAAAACAAATATTATATTATTAATTTTTATTTTTTTCCTAAAAATATAAATTTCGAAAAAATGACTTATATAAGGTTATATATATTAATAATGAACCACTTGGGGTTCGTTTTTCTTGTTATAATAAGTTTAGTAACCATATAGTGTAATCAAACAAGAAGACACAGTAAAAGCTAAATTATTTAACTTAGAGTTAAATCTAAATGATAATGTCACAATAGTAATATAAACATTTCTAAACCCTATTGGTTGAGATTATTTCGACCCATACCCACATTATCTTCTTAATAAATCAATTTTTAGCTATTTTAAACCGAATAGGACTTTATTATAAAATAATATTTGATGTTTTTTCTAAGGTCCCCCTCTCCTCCCTTATAAAAGGGAACCTCCTCCCTCTTCTATTTACATAATTTTGAGAATTCAAGCTCAGAAACCCACTGAAACATTACCTTATAAACATCCCTATTAACATTATAGAGGTTCTGGTCTCCTCAGAAGACCATTTCTAGTTCCTTAAGAGGAATCTTAGAAGAGGTGCGTCGAAGAAGATCTAATCTCTACTACTAATTATTTCAAGTTTTCTTTCTTCTTCAACTTCTTCTTATTTAGTTGTTTCATTAAAAAGTAATAAAATAAGTATAACTAATATATGTACATGTTATTAGAAATATTAAACATTCACATTTCACCTTCTATCCATCCTACAGAAAATGAAATCACCGCGCGTGCGTACGCACAGAATATCGTCTCCACGCCGTGGTGTAATATTTTTTTCCAGCACCACCTTACTTGGATGGGTATAATGGTGTAAATAATATCTATATATAGTTATTATAACATCATAATGATTCTGAGATATTATATCATCCACTCCAATTAAATTTAATAATTATGGGAACGATATCATCGCTCGTGCGTACGTACGGATTACCGTCTCCAAGACGCGATGAGATTCATTCTCCAAGTTAACCATTCAAGAATGATTATAAAGTATATATAATGAATAATAATTAAATATATGAAATGATAAAGATACTGGATTTATGTATATATATATGTCATCTACTTACTTCCATTTAAGTCAATAAGGAAAGGAAAACAACATTCATGCGTACGTACGGCCTACCGTCTCCATGAACTTTTTATTTCATTTCATTTATCTATCTATTATGTATATATATATATATAATAAATATATATGATATATAAATATTGATTTAAATTCTGGATGTATGTAAATCATGATATAAGTAATAATAATATCAAGAACAATAATTCCAAATGCGTACGATTAATAAAACGATTTTACCCAAAAAGCTTCTTTAACATGGAATTTACAAAATAATGGGTAATATAAAGTCATAAGTGAACAATATATGATATCATAACAATAAATATGATTATTTAATATGTCAATCACATTATTTAAATCATTATACAGGAGGTTCGGATACGTACGAATTGTATCGGACCTATGGTAAGGGATAACTTTTCCAATCTCTTTTTTATCCACGGTTGTTTATTTATATGTATTTACTAGGGTAATATATATCATCCATGTCCCTGTTTTATATAAATTTTTTCATGTATGTTTAAAGTCCTTTTTACCCATTTTTGACTTTTACTACATTGTATGTAAGGAATCTTTCTTTTGTTTATGTTACGAGGTAATTTTTTTACTTTTCCAGCAAAAGTACGAGAATAATATTTTATTAAACTTATACGGCCTGAATGGATTTTTGTGGTTTCATAAAGACATATTTTCAGGAAGCTTACTCCACAATATTTCATGACTATTTAAAAAAAACCCTTTTCTTTTAAAATTTCATGGAATTTTGTGATAAGAATATTATTTTAAAGAAGAAAGGATATTTTCCTCAAGAATTCATTTCAAGTGATTTATCAAAACTATTTTCCATCTAAGATGAAATTATTTAGTATGATTATGTTTAAAGTATAATGTATCTATTTTTTACATTGTTTGATTCATTTTTTGATGAAATGTTAACCATTTGTTTTATATGGATTGCGTTATGATGAGATTATGTTTATGAAACCCATTTTATTATTTGGGTTATGATGAATGATTTATGTTTATGTTGTGGCACAAGTAAGAATGATTTAATTATGAGATAGGTGGAACCTATATATCCCTCCAATTCATTGGGTAAAGATTTATATCTCATGAGATAGACATGGGTAGAACGGTAAGTTAATGTGGATTAGTGTTACAGGATTGGAATGAGGAGTGACCTCGATTCAGAAAGGGACTTTGTCCACTAAGATGGTCTTGACAGGAATGCCTTGGCTACTATGGAAATCATATCATGTTCTTAATGGTTTTCCACATTTACATGTTTTATTACAATTCAATTTTATCATGATCGATGTTTCTTTATGATATATGCCTTACTTACTTCCCTGATTTAGGTCTTTTCTCAAGATTTTGATGTTTAGATTTTATGTTCATGTTTTCTTATTCAAATGTTTATGGATTGTTTTATGTTATCTAAGTTTACCCTTACTGAGCATTTGAACTCAACCATTTTATGTGTTATTTTCCCCAGGATTTAAAGAAAGGTTTTAGGTAAGAAATCAAAAGGGGAAGATCTTTATGGGAGATTGTGAAGATCTTTCACCACGATTAGAAGATTATATTCCGAGTTTACAAAGACACTAAACTATTATGGTCCTTGTGTGTCTATTTTTGTTATGTGACCTTTCAAGTAATCGTTTTCTTTAAATTATGATATTGTACAGATTTATTTTCGACAACCGTAAAGATTGGAATGGATTATGTTGGACATCCGATAATATTATTTAAGGATAGAAATTATTTTTCGATATTCTTTCTGGAATGTTATAATATTATAGTTTTAGAAAAAGGATAACCTGTAGGATGGGCGACAACCTGTAGGACGAGCGACAACCCGTCACGTCAGAGAAGGTTGTGGGAATCAAACCCGCAACTGAAGTGTGATAGGCCTTTATCACATACCATTAGCCTATAAGAAGCCCCTGGTTAGTATAAATTAGTTTTAATTTATTAAGTTGTATGATATATGAAGTATAAGTCCATTTTAGGAACCATATATGATTAATCTCACTATATATGGTCTTATGTATATTTAATAACCTTTTCTAACCTTTTGTTTGAGACAGATGGAATGACATATCATTCTATCGCATGATCTACTAACAGTTCACAAATGAAAAATTCAACATCATTTCTTTAAGATATGAATTGTAAATTGTTCATTGAACGACCAATAGTGAGATTGTACCAAAATCAATAAAGTATTTCTTCTAATTCCAATTTTTTCAACTTTAGGGAAATGATCTTGAAAACCGAAAATGTTGTCCTAGTGCTCTTATATCTGATGAATCAGACGATACATTAGATCATCACAAATTTATGGCTTTTTGATTGTTGGCTTTTTTATAGCCATGTTCTCTACCACTCACCATCAGAACATGATGGTTAGATTTCTCTTCCATATTCATATTTTCACCAATGTTCTCCTATATGGAAACCTGATGATTAGTTAATTTGGGTGACCATTACATTTCATACATTAGTTTTTAATGTTTTTTTGGTATTTCTCTTTATGATGTGGGTTTCTATTAATGAAACTTTCAAGTAAAAAACCATTTATAACCCCGATGAATTTTGAGGGAAAAATTCATTTTAAGGGGGGTAGAATGTAACAACCCGAGATTTTATGAGAAGTATTATTTGTAATTAATTTTATATCTTGTGTTAGAGGATACACCAAGATTATATTGCGCTATACACAACACTGTATTAGTAGAAGTATACACAACACTATTCTTGGCTCATGTTACACACAATTTCGAATTCCTTTTGTGGAAATTATTCTACGCAACATTATGTATAGATTTTGTTTAATGTATAAATGAAATAAGTTTTGATTATGTTATATGAAACACCAAACAGAGCATTCAATACCCGCATCCCTGACTTGGCTTGCATTACACACAATAAAGACCTTCCTCGATAGCGGGTGAAGTACGCAATACCGAGTTTCACTAAACGAGATATTATTATAATATTATTATGAACTAGCCGTTATGAATAGTAATACCCACTTTTTGAAATTTTATAAATTTTTCCTTTCAAAATGGACTTCATTTTTGGATTCTGAATATCGAAATTAGCCAAGGGTAGATTTTTGGTATTTTTCTGAAAACATTCAATTTGTGATTAATAGTGAAAACACTGAGTTATTGGTTAAAACCGAATTTTTATTTAAATAATAATTTATTTTATTTAAATTTATTTTAGGTCAAAATAAATACATAATACTTATATAAGTAAAATTTAATTCATTGGAGTCATTTTATAATAATTTTAGATATATAAAAATTTTATTGAACTTTTCACCGTCTTTTACCCACCTCCTATGAGAATTTAAAAATTTACATAAAACATAATTTTACTACTTCTATGAGTGGAATTTCGAAAATTAGAGAGTAATAGTTAATATCAAGGAGTAAAATGGGGTTCAATAAGATGAAGATAATTTTTTATGAATAGTATCTTTTTACTTTTATTTACCACGGTTAAAATTAAATAGGGTAATTAAGGGTAAAAATGATATTATTATTACCCTAACACATGTCCTAATTCTATTGGATAAGTTTAATTCGAACAGAAACAACCTTAGGAATAAAATATTACCTTTTAGGTCAACTTGGATTAGATTAGGACATTTATTATTATTTTATTTAAAGAATAGTAAAAATAGTTAAAATCAAAGTTTAATAAGTAAACTTTTTTTAATATAGGGTTATCCATAAGATAAATTCGACTATAAATATTAATTATAAATCTAAAAAGATTTCATACATAATGGTATTTTATTAATAATATTTAGACATTAAATAATTTAATTTATATATAACACAATGATGATGGAGTAATTACCTTATTAATGAAATATTTACATAATTGATGTTATAAATACCAAAATAAATGTAATTTGAGACATTTTATAAATTACAATAATTTTTTGGTTAATATGACATGTTATTATTGATTCAATTAACTTTTTTAGAACTAATCATGCTGTTATATTTTTTACAAAAATCAATTACCAAATAGTATCAAAATTGACATAAAATAGTTTTTAAAACAAATATTATATTATTAATTTCTATTCTATTCATAAAATCTATGGTTTTGTAAAATGACATATATAAGGTTATATATATTAATATAGAACCACTTGGGGTTCGTTTGTCTTTTTATAGTAAGTTAATTAAACATATAGTGTAAGAAAACAAGAAGACGCGGTAAAAGTTAAATTATTTAACATAGAGTTAAATCTAAATGATAAGGTTAAAATAGTAACCAAGACTTGTGTAAAACTAATTGGTTGAGAGGATTTCAACTCATCCCCACTATAGCTTCGAAATAAAACAATTTGGAGCTATTATAAACAGAATATGACTTTATTATAATATAATATTTTATGTTTTTCCTAAGGTGCCCCTCTCCTACCTCATAAAAGGGCACCACCTCTCTCTTCTCTTTACACAATTTTGAGCATTCCAGCTTGGCCAAACCCTGCCCATTTCCTTTCTCAACTTCCCTAGAAACATTATAGAGGTTCTGTTCTCCTCAAAATACCAACTCTAGTGCCTTAATAGGAAGCTTAAATGAGGTCCGTCGAAGAAGAGGTAATCTCTTCTACCGATTTTTTCAGGTTTCTTTCATCTTTAACTTATTCTTATTTAGTAGTTTCATAATAAATAAATAACATCAGTATCACTAATATACTTATATGATATTATAAATATGAAACAACCCTATTTCACCTTCTATCCATCCTACTAAAAATGAAATCACCGCGCATGCGTACATACGGAATACCGTCTCCACGTCGTGGTGTAATATGTTTTTCCACCACCACATTACTTGGATGGGTATAATGGTGTAAAGAATAACTATATATCTTTATTATAAAATAATACTTATTTTTAGATATTATATCATCCACACCAATTCCATTCAATAATTATGGGAACGATATCATTGCTTGTGTGTACGTACGGATTACCGTCTCCCGACGTGATGAGATTCATTCTCAATATTAACCATTCAAGAATAATTATAAAGTATATATAATGAATAATAATGAAATTTATGACATAATAATGCTTCTTTATTTATGTATATATATATATGTCATCTAATTACTTCCATTCAAGTCAATAAGGAAACGAAAACAGCGTTCATGCGTACATACAACCTACCGTCTCCAAGAACGGTGTATTTCATTCCAATTATCGATCTATAATATATATATTTATATGATGAATATATATTATAAATAAATCATGTTTTAAATTCTGTAATTTTGTAAATCAGGATATAAGTAAGAACAACAAGTCGAAACACGTACGATAAATGAAACAATTTTACCTAAAATGATTCTTTAACATTGAATTAACAAAAGAACGGGTAATATAAAGTCAGGAGCGAATCATATATTATATCATAAATATTATTATGGTTCTGTAACAAGTTAATAATATGTTTAAATCCACTATACAAAAGTTTCAGATACGTACGAAGCATATCGGACCTACGGTACGAGATAACTTTTCCAATCTCGTTCTTATCCGAGATTGTTTATTCTTAAGTATTTACTAGGGTTATTGTTTCATCCATTTCCATGTTTTCTAAAAGTGTTTTTATGTATGTTTAATGTACTTTTTAACCATTTTTTACTTTTACCACATGTTATGAAAGGAATATTTGTTTTGCTTACTGTACAAGGAATTTTTTTACTTTTCCGACAAAAGAATGAGGAGAATGTTTTTTTATACGGCATGAACGGAATTTTACAGTTTCAAAACACCATATTTTAATGAAGCTTAATATAAATGATTTCATGAATATTTTAAACAAAATCCTTTTCTTTTAACATTTCATGGCATTTCTTGAAAAGAAAATGATTTTGAATAAGAAAGGATATTTTCCTCAATAATTTATTTCAAGTGTCTTATCAAAACCATTCTCCATCTAAGATGACATTATTTCATATGTGTATGTTTCAAGTATAATGTATCTTTGATTTACATGTTTTCACTTTTATTATGATGAAATTATAACCATATTTTTATATGGATTATGTTATGATGGGATGATATTTATGAAACCCATTTTACTCTTTGGGTTATGATGAATGATTTATGTTTATGTTGTGCCACACGTAGGAATGATTTCATTATGAGATGAGTGAGACCTATATCTCCCTCCAATTCATTGGGTAAAGATTTATATCTAATGAGATAAACATGGCGGTAATGGTAAGTTAATCCAGTTTAGTGTTACAGGACTGGAATGAGGAGTAAACTCGATTCAGAAAGGGACTTTGTCCACTAAGATGGTCTTGGCAGAAATGCCTTGGCTAATATGGAAATCATATCATGTGATTAATGGTTGTACACAATTACATGTTTCATTCCCATGATATTGTATCATGATTGATGTTCCATTATGATATATGCCTTACGTACTTCCATCTTTTATTTTTTTGCACAACATTTTGATTTTTAAACATTATGTTCTTGTTTTTAAGTTCAAATGTATATGGTTTGTTTTATTTTCTCCATGCTTAACCTTACTGAGATTTTGATCTCACCATTTATATGTTTTCTTTTCCCCAGGATATATTGATAAGTTTTAGGTAAGAAAACAAAAGGGGAAGATCTTTATGGGAGATGTTTATGATCATTCACCATGATTAGAAGATTATGTTTCGAGTTCCCAAAGACACTAAACTATTACGATCCTTCAGTGTTGGTTTTTTTATGTATTAAGTATTCCAAAAAAGTAATTTAATGTCCATGTACGACAAGATTTGGGTCTCTACATTATTCATTCCTCTTCATCTGAGGTTGTATCATAACTTGATTATTATCCAATAACATCATTTGAGGTATACTCTTATGATTGGGACAATGAATCGTGTAGTGTCCCAACGCCTTGCAGATGAAGCATTGTACATTTGAATTTTTTTACCCTTGCAATCACGTACTTGGTGTCTGTTTTTCTCAACACTTATAACAAACTCCAATTCCATTAAAACATTTACCATGGTGATTCTTTCCAGAGTTATCACATATGAGAAAATCATTCTTTTCCCTCTCCACGTTATCCATATTTCTCCCTTCCATCCTTTTCTTCTCTTGCTTTCATTCAATGCCATAGGACTCAGAGAATTATTTACTTTCTTATGAACACATGATACTATTTCTTCATATGTTGAGAATAAATGGGAGAATATTTACCTTCTAGATGTTGGTTTAATACCGTGAAAGATATGATCCTTCTTACTCTTTGGATCATATGTATTGCTGGAGTTAACATTCCCTCTATTGGGCATCATTTCTAAACAATGGAATACACTAGGTCAGTTTATGAATCGCAATTCATAATTCCAAACATATAAAATACCTAACGTAATTTGATGTACATGGACATTAAATTACTTTTGTGGAATAATTAATACATAACAAGAACCAACCCTCAAGGTCTGTAATAGTTTAGTGTCTTTGGAAACTTGAAACATAATCTTTTAATCATGGTGAAATATCTTCAACATCTCCCATAAGAATCTTCCCCTTTTGGTTTTTTACCTAAAACCTTTCTTTAAATCCCGGGGAAAGGAAAAAATATAAAGGGTGAGCTCAAATGCTCAGTAAAGGTAAGCATTAAGAGAATAAAAAAAATCATATACATTTGAACTTAACAAACATGAACATAACGTTTAAACATCAAAATGTAGAGAAATAAATCTTGGCAGTACATAAGGAATAGATCATAATGGAACAAAAATCATTATAAAATAGCATGGGAATAAAACATTTAATTGTGGAAAAACATTAAGCACATGATATGATGTCCATAGTAGCCAAGGCATTGCTGCCCAGACCATCTTAGTGGACAAAGTCCCTTACTCAACCGGGTTTACTTGCCGTTCCAGCCCAGTGTTACTGAACAGGATTTACTTGTAATTACAGCCATGTCTATCTCATGAGATATAAACTGTTACCCAATGCATTGGAGGGAGATATAGGTCTTACCCATCTCATATTGAAATCATTCTTACGTGTGCCACAACATAAATATAAATCATTAATCATAACCCAAAGAATAAAATGGGTTTCATAAACATCATCACATCATAACATAATCCATATAAAACAAATGGATATCATTTCATCATAAGAAAAATTAAACCATGTAAATTATAGAGACATTATACTTGAAACATAATCATACTAAATAATGTCATCTTAGATGGAATATATTTTTGACAAAACACTTGAAATGAATTCTTGAGGAAAATATCCTTTCTTCTTCAAAATCATTTTATTTTCACAAAATGCCATAAAATTTTAAAAGAAAATGATTTTTTTGAAAATAATCATGAAATCTTGTAGAGTAAACTTCTTCAAAATAAGGTGTTATGAAACTATAAAAATATGTTCATGCCGTATAAGTTAAAAAAACATTCTCCTCATACTTTTGTCGGAAAAGGCAAAAATTGTATGGTAAACAAAAGAAAGATTCCTTCCATAACACATGGTAAAAGTAAAACAATTGGTAAAAATGACATTAAACATACATGAAACCATTTTTAGAAAATAGTGACATAAATGATAAATATAACCCCAGTAAATACTTACGAATAAACAATCTCGGATAAAAACGAGATTGGAAAAGTTATCCCTTACCTTAGGTCTGATATGATTCATACGTATCAGAACCTCCTGTATAATGATTTAAATAATGTCATCTACTTATTAAATAATCATATTTATTATTTTGATATCATATATGGTTCACTTATGACTTTATATTACCCTTTCTTTTGAAAATTTCTTGTTAAAGAAGCGTTTTGGGTAAAATCGTTTTATTTATCGTACGTGTTTGGACTTGTTGTTCTTGATATTATTATTAATGATATCATGCTTTACTTAATTCCAGAATTTAAATCATGATTTATATAATATATATATATTCAGTATATATATATATAATAGATATATAAATGAAATGAAATACACCGTTCATGGAGACGGTAGGTCGTACGTACGCCAGAACACAGTTTTCCTTTCCTTGTTGTCTTGAATGAAAGTAATTAGATTTAATATATATATATATATACACATAAATAAAGTTTCTTTATAATATCATATTTTTTATTTTTATTCATTATATATACTTTATAATCATTCTTGAATGCTTAACATGGAGAATGAATCTCATCGCGTCGTGGAGACGGTAATCCGTACATACGCACGAGTGATGATATCGTTCCCATAATTATTGAATTGAATTGGAGTGGATGATATAATATCTCAGAATATATATGATGTTATAATAACTATATATATTTATTCTTTACAGCATTAAAAACATCCAAGTAAGGTGGTGGTGGAAAAATAGATTACACAACGGCGTGGAGACAGTATTCCGTACGTACGCACGCGCGGTGATTTCATTTTCCGTAGGATGGATAGAAGGTGAAATAGGGTTGTTTAATATTTATAAAAACATATAATTATATTATTGATACTGATGTTATTAATTTATTATGAAACAAATGAAGAAGAAGAAATTTAAGAATAAATAATGTTGAAATAATCGGTACAAGATATTACCTCTTCTTCGACACACCCCTTTTAAGCTTCCTCTTAAGGCACTAGAGTTGGTCTTTTTAGGAGACCAAAACCTCTAAAATGTTTATAGGGAAGTTGAGAAGGGAAATGGGCAGGTTTTTGCTGATCTAGAAGGCTCAAAATCCTGTAATGAGAAGAGGGAGGAAGTTCCCTTTTGTAAGGGAGGAGAGGGGCACTTTAGGAAAAAACATAGAATATTATTTTATAATAAAGTCATATTCGGTTTATAATAGCTCAAAATTGACTTATTTCACAGATAATGTGGATAATGGGTAGAAATATTCTCAACCAATAGGTTTTTGACTAGTTTAAGTTACTATTTTATCCTTATCATTTAGATTTAACTCTAAGTTAAATAATTTAACTTTTACCGTTTCTTCTTGTTTTCTTACAATATATGGTTAATAAACTTACTATTAAAAGCCAAAATAACCCCAAGTGGTTCATTATTAATATATATAACATCATATAAGTCATTTGGCTGAACTGTATATTTTTAGGAATAGAATAACAATTAATAATTTAATATTTGTTTTAAAAACTATTTTATGTCAATTTTGACACTATTTGGTAATTGATTTTTGTGAAAATTATAACATCATGATTAGTTCAAAAAAGGATAATTGAATCAATAATAACATTTCATATTAACCTAAAAAATTAGTGTAATTTATAAAAAGTCTAAAATTACATTTATCTGTGTATTTATAACATCAATTATGTAAATATTTCATTAATAAGGTAATTACTACCTCATCATTATGTCATAAATAAATTAAATTATTTAATGTCTAAAAATTATAAATAAAATACCATTATGTATGAAATATTTTTATATTTTTAATGAATATTTAAAGTTGAATTTATCTTATGTATATCCCTATATTAAAAAAAATTAGTTATTGAACTTTGATTTTAACTATTTTAACTCTTCATTAAATAAAATAATAATAAATGACTTAATCTAATCCAAGTGAACCTAAAGGGTAATATTTTATTCCTAAGGTTGTTTTTCATCGAATTAAACTTATACAATAGAATTAGTACATGTGTTAGGGTAATAATAATATCATTTTTACCCTTAATTACCCTATTTACTTTTAACCATGATAAATAAAAGTAAAAAAGTTACTATTCACCAAAAATTATTTTTATCTGATTGAACCAAATTTTTCTCCTTGATATTAACTGTGTCTCTCGGATTTTTGAAATTCAACTCACATAAGTGGTAAAATTAAGTTTTATGTACAATTGCAAATGCTCCTAGGAGGTGGGTAAAAGACGGTGAAAAGTTCAACATAATTTTTATATATCTAAAATTATTATTAAATGACTCCAATTAATTAAATTGAACATATAAAAGTATTATGTATCTATTTTGATCTAAAATAAATTTAAATAATATAAATGATTATTTAAATAAACAGTCGGTTTTAACCAATAACTCGATGTTTTCACTGTTCATCAAAAAATTGAATGTTTTCAGAAAAATACAAAAAACTCACCCTAGGATAATTTCAATATTCCAAATTCAAAAATGAAGTCCATTTTAAAAAATAGAATTTATAATATTTCAAAATTTTGGTTTTACTATTCAAAACGACTAGTTTATATAATATTTTAATAACATATCGTTGATTAGTGAAACTCGGTATTGCGTACAACACATGCTATCGTGGAAGGTCGCAATCGCGTGTAATGCAAGCCAAGTCAGGGTTGCGTGTATGGAAAGATTTCTTTGGTGTTTTGTATAATATAATCAAAACTTATTTCATTTATACATTCAACAAAATACATACTTAATGTTGCGTAGAATAATTTCCACAAAACGAACTTGAAATTGTGTGTCACACGAGCCAAGAATAGTGTGGCGTATACTGCAACTAATTCGATGTTGTGTATAGTACAAGATAATCATGGTGTAGTGTATAATAGAAGATATCAAATAAAATAATATATCTAATAAAATCTAGAGGTGTTACATTCTACCCCCCTTAAAATGAATTTCGCCCTTGAAATTCATCGGGGTTATAAATGTATAACTACATTAATATTTCATTCATAAAAACCCACATTTAAGAAAGGAATACTAAATCATCATTTTAAAAAGGAGAGTTAGATACATAATGGATACCCAAAGTAACTCATCAATGGGCTTCCATATAAGAGAATATCAGTGATAATATGGATATGGAAGAGAAATCTAACCATCATGTTTAGATGAAGAGTGGTAGAGAACATGGCTATGAAAAAAATCCAACAATCATAAAGCCATAAATTTGTGATGATCTAAGGTACCATATGATTCATCAGATATTATGGTACTAGGAAATCATTTTTTGTTTTCAAGATTATTTCCCTAATGTTGAATAATTTTTGAATTAAAATAAATACTTACAGGATTTTGATACAATATTACTATTGTTTGTTCCTTGATCAATTTCCAATTCATCTCTTAAATAAATGAAGCTGAATTTTTCTTCCGTGAAGTATTAGTACATCATGTGATAGAATGATAGATCATTCCATCAAACTAAAACATAAGGTTTTCTAAAGTTATCAAATATACATAAGTCCATCTATGGTGAGGTCAATCATATATTATTCAAAAAATGGACTTATACTTCATCTATCATACCACTTAATATAACAAAACAAGTTTATACTAACCAGGGACTTCCTATAGGTCAGTGGTAGGAGATAACGAGCACATATGTACCTAGGGGTAAAACCCGAAAACACCACTTTGAGCTAGACTCGAACATTAAATTGTGCACGACAACAGGCCTTGCTTCACTCTTGGTTACAAAACTCTCGAGGGATATGCTTAGGATAATTCTCATTTTCTTTACAAATCATTATGAAAGATCTACTAGTATATAACTCCACAAAGAAAATATTTTTATGGATTATATCCATAAACTGTTCAAGTTATGTTAGGTATTTTACAGGTTTGGAATTATTAATTTCAATTCATAAACTGAACTAGTGTATTCCATAGTATAGAAATTGAACCCAGTAGATGTAATATGATCTCTAGTAATACGTATGATCCAAAGAGTAAGAAAGGTAATATCATTCATGGTATTAAGCCACCATTTAGAAAGGAAATAGTCTCCCAAATATTATCACCATATGAAGAAATAATATCATAAGATCAGTAATGAATTCTATGAATCATATGGATTTGAAGGGAAGCAAGAGAATAAAAGGATGGTAGAAAGAAATATGGATAAAGGGAATAAGGGAAAGAAGGATTTTCCAATATGTGATAAATGTGGAATTAATAACCTTAGTAAATTCTTGAATGGAATGGTTTTTTTATATGTGTGGAGAAAAAGGACACCAATTACATGATTGAAAGGGTAAGAAACCCTTTTCAAATGTAAAATACTTCATCTGCAAGGCATTGAGACACTATGCGAATCAATATCCCATTCATAAGAGTATACCGCAAATGATGTTATTAGATAATAATCATGTTATGATACTACCTGAGATGAAGAAGAAAGACTAGTGTTCTTATGTTGTTATTATAGAATTATTTCATTTGAGTGTAGTATCAATAGTATATTGGTTACATGAAATATGGAGATAAATAAGGATTGTACTACAATACTATTTTATTGAGGATTTGAGAGTATATGGTTCTATGAAAAGTGACGTAATAGTAAGCTACACTTTTTTTGGAAGATACATGGTTGAAGGAATGGTAATCCTTAATATGGACCTGATAATGAGGTAGTGTTTTTGGAATAAGAGATGGCTGATTTTGGTAATTCAGGATGTTGTGATGTTGTAAAAATATACATGATGAAGGCATTCACATGTTATTACCTGGAAAAAAGGATCCTCATTATGGTTAACGTCCTTATAAATTTTGGACTGAGAGTTTATACATAATTATTTCAGATAATTATAAAGGGTGGAATGGATTCAGTTTCCAATTGGATACAATTGTTAAGGTTATTTTTGGCTTGCCATAGAAAGGACAACCCAGAGGTCGGGCAGCAACCTATCACATCCGGCAAAGCCGCCAGACTTGAAACCACAATCGAAGAGCGAAAAAGGTACATCACCTACAACTAGAATACGTGATGTACTAGTTTTTATAATTTAGTTTTTAAAAATATTCTGACAAATGAATTATAAATTAATTGTTTTTGGAACCTTATACGATTTAGGTAAATAGAATTTTTTTTTTGAAATCATTTGGAGTGAAAGATGAGTTTGTGGTAGGAATTAGTTGAAGGATGAAACTCTACTTGTCAAGTATATATATATATATATATATATTTGTTTCCTTCTCATATTATATGAATAAATAATTTCTTAAACTTTATGTATGGAATCTTAAAACCAAAAATGTGTTATCCAAATACCTTACGATGGTATTTTAAATCATCATAGATTAGTGGCTTTGAGACCCACAATTCAACAAGTTTTTATGATTGATGACCTCAATCACTCCGTATAAATATTTACGTTTTCCTCTATTTATGTGTCTATAATTTTAACCAATGTTCTCATATCCTAAACACTAATTTGGTGGTGACTTTTTCATTCCCCTTTTTCCACTTATTAAGACTAAATTTTATTAACCAAATTTCTGATGTGGGTTTTACAATAAATTAATATTCTATTTTCAACCTTATATTTTCGAAGAAAAATTTGAGATTGCGAGGACACAATTTATTGAAGGAGGGGAGAATGTAACACCCCAATATTTCATAGTACGTTATTTTTTCAATGTAATGCAATAACATGCACTACACGAAACAATGATTTCAAGCGCATCATGAATTACCAAAATAGACATTCAAAAGCGATTATGAATAGTATTAATTTAATTTTGAACATTATATAATCCTTAAAATTTTAGAATCCATATTATTATTCTCTTGGACATAATGTAAGAACAAATTCATTTTTTTTCAAATATAAGAATTATTTTTCAAATGATGTAATTTTACCGCATTTTAATGGAGAACCCTTTTTAAATACATTATTTGAACTTTTTTATATTAATTTTGACAAAATAAACTTTTTCTTTAAAATCGGGACATAAGATTATAGTCTCAATAAATTTTTTGTGTTTTTCTGATAACTTTCATATTTGGGTGAATAGTGAAAAATACTATATTTTAACTGAAAACATCTTTTTTTAATAAAAATAATTTATAGTGTTTAATTATACATTTTAATGTTTTGGAAGTCTAATTAGATTATATTTTTACCCTTTAATCCAATTTTGGTCATTGGAATTAATTTCACATTGAAATTATACATAAAAAGTGTCAATCTTTTGATAGTTATTGTTTCTTAAAAACACACTATTTGTTTTGACGAAGACAATTAATTTCAAATTAACTAATGAAACATTCATGTTTTCAATTTGGTAAAATAGATATCATTTTTGGATTTGGAATATCAAAATTATCTTAGGGTGAAATTTTTGTATTTTTCTAAAAACATTCAATTTTGGATGAATAGGGAAAAACACAGAGTTATTGGTTAAACCTGACTTTTTATTTAATTAATTAAATATTTTATTTAAATTTATATTATTTAAAAATAGATACATAATACCTATATAAGTTTAATTTAATTCATTGGAGTCAGTTTATAATAATTTTAGTTATATAAAATTTTTATTGAACTTTTCACCGTCTTTTACCCATCTCCTAGGAGAATTTGCAAATTCCCATAAAACATAATTTTACCTCTTCATTGAGTGGAATTTTGAAAATTCAAGAGACATGGTTAATATAAAGGATTAAAAGGTGGTTCAATAAGATAAAAATAATTTTTGGTAAATAGTAACTATTTACTTTTATTTACCACGGCTAAAAGTAAATAGGGTAATTAAGGGTAAAAATTATATTAATATTACCCTAACACATGTCCTAATTCTATTGGATAAGTTTATCACGACCAAAAAAAACCTTAGGAATAAAATATTATCATTTAGTTCCACTTGGATTAGATTAGGACATTTATTATTTTTTAATTAAAATAATAGGTAAAAGAGTTAAAATCAAAGTTAATAACTAAATAATTTTTAATATAGGGTAATACATACGATAAATACGATTATAAATATTCATTAGAAATCTAACAAGATTTAATAAATAATGGTATTTTATTTATAATTTTTATACATTAAATAATTTAATTTATTTATGATACAATGATGATGCAAAAATTACCGTATGAATGAAAGATTAAGATAATTGATATTATAAATACCCAAATAAATGTAATTTGAAATTTTTTTGGAATTAAAATAATTTTACAGGATAATATGACATATTAGGATAGTTTATATGAATTTTTTTCGAAGTAATAATGCTGTTATAAATTTATCAAAAACAAAATAACCAATATTTTTAAAATTGACATAAAAGAGTTTTTAAAAACAATTATATTATTAATTGATATTATATTCCTAAAAATATAAGGGTCAGAAAAAGGACATATATCAGGATAGGTGTATCATTAATAGACCACTTGGGGGTCGATTGGAAGTTTATATTAAGTTTATTACCCCTATAATATAAAAATAAAAAGAGACATTGTAAATGTCAAACTAATTAACTAAGAGTTAAAACTAAAATATATGTTTAATAAAGTGACCCAAACCTGTCTAAATCCTGTTGGTTGAGTGGATTTCAACACATACCCACCTTATCCTTGAAATAAATATATTTGGATCTATTATGAACTGAATATGAATTTATTATAGAATAACATTTTATGTTTTCCTATGGTACCCCTCACCTCTCTTATAAAAGGGCACTCCCCCTTCAATTTATTTCACACCATATAAGCCATTTGGCTCGTCCAAACCCTGACCAAATATCCTCTAAACTTCCCTAAATTCATACAAGAGGCCCTAATTTGGTCAGAGAGTTTACATAAGGCTCCCTTTTGATCAAATCAAAATGAATAACCTGAAGAAGAGGTGATTATTTCACCACCCACTTTCAAGTTCTCGTATTCTTCCAATTAGTCTTTCTTTGTTGTTTAAATTATAAAATAATAACTCCGGTATCTTTTATATAAAGTGATGTGATTATAAATATGGAACAACTATATTCATTATCCTATCTATCTTATGAATGATAATGTCATCATTCGTGCGTACGTACAGCTTACCGTCTCCACACCGTGGTGTAATTTGTTATTCAACACCATGTTATTTGGATGGATATAATGATGAGTAATATGTTTATAAATAATGAAAAAAATGATAATATCTCTATAAAATTAATATACCATCCAACTCCACAACTTTAAATAAATGATATTGTCACTCATGCATACATACGGATTACCGTCTCCACGGCGTGTTAAGATTCATTTCCACGTTCACCATTCATCGATGATTATAAAAATATATATTACTAATATGTTTGTAATATATGACATAATAATGCTACTGGAGATATATATATATATATATATATATCTGTGTGTGTGTGTGTGTGTGTGTGTGTACTTACATATATCTTATTCACTTAGTTCCGTTCAATTCGATATGAAAACAGAAATGTCTTTTATGCGTACGTACGGACTACCGTCTCTATAAACGGTGTTTTTTATTTCATATATATGTCTATTATACATATTTATATTCTAAATATATATGATATATAATTCATGTTTTATATTATGGATGTACTTAAATCTTGATCAAAGTGATACAATCAAGAGTAACAAGTTAAAACATGTACGATATAGAAAACGATTATTACCCGAAATGTTAATTTAACATGTAAATTATTATTAAATGGGTAGTATAAAGTAATAAATGAATCATTTATGATATCATAAATAATAATATAGTTCTGGTACACCTTAATAACATACTAATATCTTCATAAAAGAGGTTAAATGTTCCCTCGACTGAAGGAAAGTGCATGGTAAGGGGTTTTCATCTCACTCCTTATTCCCGTGATATTCATATCATATTGCTACTATTACATTTTGTGTGGTGTATGTACTACCCATAATTGTATTCCTTGTGTAATACACTTTTATTTATGTGTATTTACATATTCATTGTTTGATACCTATTTCATGGGGTGTATGTTTCGTATGTTACCAAATTGGTAAGGGTTAATTTCACAATCTCATTATTATCCGTGGTTGTTTTTACGTAAGTATCTACTGGAAAATATTTATTATCCATGTACATGTATCATAAAAGTATTTTCAAAGGGATTATTTTTAAGTTATTTTTTACTAAAACATAATTTTAAATGTTTTAAGTATTTATTATTCTAAATCGTTCTCATTAATGTCCATGTTTTTAAAAAACGTGAACATAAAATCTAAACATCAAAATCTTGAGCAAAGACATAAATCATGGAAGTAATTTAGGAATATATCACAAAGGAACATCAATCATGATAAAATTTCATGAGAATAAAACATGTAATTGTGGTAAACCATTAAGCACATGATATTATTTCTATAGTAGCCAAGGCATTGTTGCCAAGACCATATTAGTGGACAAAGTCCCTTTCTGAACTGAGTTCACTCCTCGTTCCAGTCCTGTAACACTGAACCGGATTAAGTTACCATTCAATCCATGTATATCTAATGAGATATAAATATTTAACTAATTAATTGGAGGGAGATATAGGTTCCACCTATCTCATATTGAAACCATTATTATGAGTGCCACAAAATCATAAATCATACATCATAGCATAACCCATGTAATAAAAATGGGATTCTTAAACTTCATGACATCATAAAAAAATTCATATAATATAATGGACTTCATAAAAATAATTCCATCACAACATAATCAAATCACTTTAATAATAGGGATGGAAACATAACCCTATATAATTTTAAATGGAAAATAATATTGATAAAACACTTGAACTCCATTCTAGAGGGAAATATCCTTTCTACTTCAAAAACATTTTTCCTTTCTTAACATGTCATAATATTTTATACTAAAAGAATTAATTTAAAAATAAACATGAAAATTTGTAAAGGAAGTTTCATGGAAACAATTTTATATGGAAATCATAAAAATCTATTCATACCGTATAAGTTAAAAAAACATTCTTCTCGTACTTTGGCCGAAAAAAGTCAAAAAGTATGTCGTACTGAAAATAACAAAATATTCCATTCCAATCTTTTACTAAAAATTAACCAATAGGTAAAATTGGATTTAAAAAATTGTAGTAGGATAGAAATAATATTACATATTGAGGAAACCTGGATGTGGATGATAAATATTCCCTAGTAAATTCTAAAGTCTAAACAATCTCGGATAAGAATGAGATTGGTATAATTATCACATACCTTAGATCCGATATGCTTCGTACGTATCCGAACCTCCTGTATAGTGATTTAAATAATGTCATATACATATTAAATAATCATATTTATTGTTATGATATCATATATGGTTCACTTATGACTTTATATTACCCGTTCTTTTTTAAATTCCATGTTAAAGCAGTGTTTTGGGTAAAATATTTTTATTTATCGTACGTGTTTGGACTTGTTGTTCTTGATATTATTATTACTTATATAATGATTTACTTACTTACAGAATGTAAATCATGATTTATATAACATATATATTCAGTATATATATATATATAATAGATAGATAAATGAAATGAAATACACCGTTCATGGAGACGGCATGTCGTGCGTATGCATGAACGCTGTTTTTCTTTCCTTGTTGACTTGAATGAAAGTAAGTAGATGTCATATATATATATATAAATACAATAGCTTTATAATGTCATATATTTCATTATTATTCACTATATATACTTTAGAATCATTCTCGAATGGTTAACATGGAGAATGAATCTCATCGCGTCATGGAGACGGTAATCTGTATGTATGCACGAGCGATGATATCGTTCCCATAATTATTGAATAGAATTGGAGTGGATGATATAATATCTCAGAATAATTATGATGTTATAATAACTATATATAGTTATTATTTACACCATTATACCCATCCAAGTAAGGTGGTGGTGGAAAAACAGATTACACCATGACGTGGAGACGGTATTCCGTACGTACGCACGCGCGGTGATTTCATTTTCCATGGGATGGATAGAAGGTGAAATGTGGTTGTTTAATATTTATAATAACATATAAGTATATTAGTGATACTTATTTTATTACTTTATAATGAAACAACTAAATAATAAGAAGTTGTAGAAGAAAGAAAACTTGAAATAATCGGTAGAAGAGATTACCTCTTCTTCGACGCACATTTTTTAAGCTTCCTATTAAGGAACTAGAATTGGTATTTTGAGGAGACCAGGAACTCTATAATGTTTATAGGAATGTTTATAATGGAAATTGGAAGGGGTTTTATGAGCTTGAATTCTCAAAATTGTGTAAATATAAGAGGGAGGAGGTTCCCTTTTATAAGGGAGGAGAGGGGACCTTAGGAAAAACATCAAATATTATTTTATAATAAAGTCATATTCGGTTTATAATAGGTCCAAATAGATTTATTTAGAAGATAAAGTAGGGATGGGTAAAAATATACTCAAACAGTAGGTTTTATACAAGTTTAGGTAACTATTTTAACCATATCATTTAGATTTAACTCTAAGTAAAATAATTTAACTTTTACCGTGTATTCTTGTTTCCTTACACTATATGGTTAATAAACATACTATAACAAGACAAAAGAACCCCAAGTGGTTCATTGTTAATATATATATCCTTATCAAAGTCATTTTTTAGAACCTTAGATTTTTAAGAGTATAATAATAATTAATAATATAATATTTGTTTTACAAACTATTTTATGTCAATTTTGACACTATTTGGTAATTGATTTTTGTGAAACTTATAACAGAATGATTAGTTCGAAAAAAGTTAATTAAATATATACTAACATGTCAAATTAACGTAAAAAATAATTTTAATTTATAAAAAGTCTTAAATTACATTTATTTGGGAACTTATAACATCAATTATGTTAATATTTCATTAATAAGGTAATTACTCATCATCATTGTGTCATAAATAAATTAAATTATATTATGTCTAAAAATTATAAATAAAATACCATTTTGTAGGAAATCATTTATATTTCTATTGAATATTTATTTTCGAATTTATCTTATGTATTATCCTATATTAAAAATGTTTTAGTTATTATACTTTGATTTTAATTCTTTTAAATCTTCTTTGAATTAAATAATAATAAATTTCCTAATCAAATCCAAGTGGACCTAAATGATAATATTATATTTCTAAAGTTGTTTTTGGTCGAATTATAATTATCCAATAGAATTAGGACATGTGTTAGGGTAATAATAATATCATTTTTACCCTTAATTACCCTATTTACTTTTAACCATGGTAAATAAAAGTAAAAAGTTAGTATTCACCAAAAATTATTTTTATCTTATTGAACCACATTTTACTCCATGATATTAACCGTGTCTCTCGGATTTTTGAAATTTAACATACATAAGTGGTAGAATTATGTTTTATGTACAGTTCCAAATGCTCCTAGGAGGTGGGTAAAAGACGGTGAAAAGTTCAATAAAATTTTTATATATCTAAATTTATTATAAAATGACTCCAATGAATTACATTGATCATATATAAGTATTATGTACCTATTTTTACCTAAAATAAATTAAAATAAAATAAATGATTATTTAAATAAAAAGTCGCTATTAACCAATAACTCAGTGTTTTCACTATTCATCAAAAATTGAATGTTTCCAGAAAAATACCAAAATTTCACCCTAGGCTAATTTCGATATTCTGAATTCAAAAATGAAATCCATTTTGATAAATAAAATTAATAATATTTCAAAAAGTGGGTATTACTATTCATAATGGCTAGTTTATATAATATTTTAATAACATGTTGTTGTTTAGTGAATCTCAGTATTGCGTACAACACACGCTATCGAGGAAGGTCACGATTGCGTGTAATGCATGCCAAGTCAGGGTTGCGTGTAGGGAATTATTCCTTTGTTGTTGTGTATAACATAATCAAAACTTATTTTGTTTATACATTAAACATAATGTTGCATAGAATAATTTCCACAAAATGAATTTGAAATTGTCTGTAACACGAGCCAAGAATAGTGTTGTGTATACTGCAAGCTAATACGGTGTTGCATATAGTACAAGATAATATTTGTGTAGTGTATAATTGAAGAAATCATTGAAATTAAAGATAATATATCTCATAAAATCTCAGGGCGTTACACTCTACCCTCCTTAAAATGAATTTCGCCCATGAAATTCGTCGGGGTTATAAATTGTTTTCAACTTGAATGTTTCTTTCCTAGAAACCCACATCGTAAAAAGGAATACTAAAACTAAATTTTAAAAAATGAAGTATGAAACATAATGGTTACCCAAATTAACTCATAACTGGGTTTCCACATAGGAGAACATAGGTGAAAATATGGATATGGAAGAGAAATATTAACCTTCATGTTCTGATGGAGAGTGGTAGAGAACATGGCTATGAAAAATTCTACAATCACAAAGCCATAAATTTTTGATGATCTAAGGCACCATCTGAATCATTAGATATGAGAGCAAGAGGACAACATTTTTAGTTTTCAATATCATTTACCTAATGTTGAAAATTTTGAATTAGAAGAAATACTTACTTGATTTTGTACAATCTCACTTTTGTTTGTGCCTTGAACAATTTCTATTTCATCTCTTAAATAAATGAAGATGAATTTGTCTTCCATGAAGTGTTAGCAGATCATGTGATAGAATGATAGGTCATTCCATCTGTCTCAAACATAAGGTTAGAAAAGTTTATATACAAATGTCCATCTATGGTGAGATTAATTGTATATGGTTTCTAAAATGGACGTATACGTCGTATATCATACCACATAATAAATTGAAACTAATTTATACTAACCAGGGACATCCTTTAGGCTAGTGGTAGGCGATAAAGGCATGTCGCACTTCGGTTGTGGGTTCGATTCCCACATCCTTGTCCGATACGGCGGGTTGTTGCCCGTCCTATGGGTTGTCCTTTTTCTAAAACTATACTATTATAACATTCAAAAAATAATATCAAAATGTTATATCCTTAAAAAATACATTCTGAGTTCTAACTTAATCTATTCCAATCTTTAGGCTTACCCAAACTCATAGTATAAGGAAAAATATTGATAGAGAGGTCATCTACCAAGCATGTAAATACTGTCAATTATCCCCATATATCATAAGATATGTCTTATTGGTCATATTCCAAACATTCGAATGCCTCAATCATGTATTCTATTGAAAAATGAATACCCCTTGAACCTTAGTGAAAACATGAATGCAGTTAAAAGTAAACACATTCCACATAACAAAATCACAAAAATTCTATATACTCAAACCATGATATCACTTAGTCCTTATATCAATGATGAGATCATGAATACTATCAAACATATTATTTTCTCCTTATCCATTCATTATTCCCATTTCATCTTCCTTCCAAAAATATCTCAGTCACATTCCATGGTTACTAGTACCATAAAATTAATGAAAACCATAATATACTAATACATAAATATTCCAATATTCCACAATACAATATACAACATTATTTTGGAATCCCATTACATAAGCACTTAATCATTCCACCACATCGTTTACATATTCAACATCGCCAATAGTGATCGCATGTGACTTCCCTTTGTCCTTTGCTTTAAGTGGTTTCTCATGTCGACCATCATTTACCCCTGGATTAGGGCATTGATTAACATAATGCCCCATTTCCTTACACTTGAATCATTGATGTGTTGGTTGAGTGTTCACTATAGTCTTTTCACTATTCACATCATTAGCCACATTTTTTGTATTACTTCGACACACAACTTCTTGACGACCATATTTTCCACACTTAAAACATTATCTAGTATGTTTTAGGCAATCTCCACCATGCTTCTTTCCACACTTTGATCATAAAAAAACATTCATCTTCATTTCACCATTGTTCTAAGATTTCCCTTTGAACCCCATCTTTCATTTCTTGTCAATACCATGAGATGGATATGTAACACCAACTTCCATTTCTACCTTGATAGCACAACACACAATTTCTTCATAGCTACCAATGTCTCTTATAGCTAATTCACTTCAAAGACTTGGTTTTAAGCCACTGAAGAATCGATCAACTTTACTTTCATGTTGGATGATAATGCCAGATGCATTCCTTGAAAGCCTTGTAAAATTCTCTTAGTATATACCAACAGATTCATCATCCTTTTTCTTAAGCTCATGGAACTCCTTCTCCATATTTGTTCAAAGAATACGAGGGAAGTACTTATTGAAAAACAAGTTATTGAACTCATCCCATTCTGTTGATTCAATTTCATCTTGGGGCCTTGTATTCTAAATTAGATTCCACCACTAGTCAGCTTGACCTTCTAAATGGTAAATAGATCAAATGAATTTTTCATGTTCTGAATAGAAAATTATGGAAAATATCTTTTCAATGGTACTGATCCATTTTTCAGCAACAAGCAGATCAGAAGACCCATTGAAAGAAGGTGGGCGTTGCCTCATGAAGGACTCAATAGAATATTGTTCGCTCCTCTGCTCATTCGGAATTCCAGAATGATTCATAGCTTGTGTAACTATAAAAATATGATTTTACACTAAATCTCCCATAACATTGGTTTGTTCAAAAGGAAAATCATTGAATTTCCCATTAAATTGGTCAACACAGTTCCTTCGGTTTCTATCCATCGTCTAAAACCCAAAAAGAATAGTGTAAGAGGAAAAAATAATGCTAGGAAAACAACATAAAAAAGGCAGAGTACATTGAATCTCTAACATCATTGGTTTAATCCTAGGATATTCATGATAGTTATCATAATTCTAGGACTGTAACCTATACTTATACCTAACCTTAGTGACATCAGTAGACATACCACAGAAATATCTCTAGGGATCTCACTAATGTTCTCGCATCCTAGTTTCCAAAGGTTGACTAAACATTTCCTATGATACCAACTGTAGAGACCCATAGCCTGACATACATGGACATTACATTAATTTTGCGGAACACACAATACAAAACAAAAATAGACACACAATGACCGTAATAGTTTATTGTCTTTAGAAACTCGGAATATAATCTTCTAATCATGGTGAAAGATCTTCAACATCTCCCATTAATATCTTCCCCTATTGTTTTCATACCTAAAACCTTTCTTTAAATCATAGGGAAAAGAAAACATAAAAAAAGGGTGAGCTCAAATGCTCAGTAAGGGTAAACATAGAGAACATAAAACAATCCATAATCATTTGAATGCAAAAACTTGAATATAAAATCTAAACATCAAAATGTTGAGCAAAGACATAAATATTGGAAGTATGTAAGGCATATATCACAAAGGAACATCAATCATGATAAAATTGCATGAGAATAAAACATGTAATTGTGGAAAACCATTATGCACATGATATTATTTTCATAGTATCCATGGCATTGCTACCAAGACCATCTTAGTGGACAAAGTCCCTTACTGAACCGAGTTCACTCCTCGTTCCAGTCCTGTATCACTGAACCAGATTAAATTTCCATTCCATCCATGTCTATCTCATGTGATATAAGTATTTACCCAATGCATTGGAGGGAGATATAGAACCCGCCCATCTCATAATGAAATCATTCTTACGTGTGCCACAACATAAACATAAATCATTCATCATAACCAAAAGAGTAAAATGGGTTTCATAAACATCATCCCATAATAACATAATCCATATAAAACAAATAGATATCATTTCATCATAATAAAAGTTAAACCATGTAAATCATAGAGACATTATACTTGAAACATAATCATACTGAATAATGTCATCTTATATGGGAAATAGTTTTGATAAAACACTTGAAATGAATTCTTGAGGAAAATATACTTTCTTCTTCATAATCAATTTCCTTTCACAAATTGCCATGAAATTTTAAAAGAAAAGGATTTTTTAGAAAATATTCATGAAATCTTGTAGATTAAGCTTCATGAAAATAAGGTTTCATGAAACCGTAAAAATCCTTTCATGTCGTATAAGTTAAAAAAACATTATCCTCGTACTTTTGTCGGAAAAGTAAAAAAGTTCCTCGTATGGTAAATAGAAGAAATCATCCTTTAATAACGTGGTGTAAAAGTAAAAAATGGGTATAAATTACTTTAAACATACATAAAATCACTTTTCGAAAACATTTACATGGATGATAACAATTACCTCAGTAAATACTTACGAATAAAAGATCTCAGATAAGAATGAGATTGGAATAATTATCCCTTACCTTAGGTTCGATATGATTCGTACGTATCCAAACCTCCTTCATAATGATTTAAATAATGTAATTGAATTATTTCATAACCATATTAATTGTTATGATATCATATATGGTTCACTTATAAATTTATATTACCCGTTCTTTTGTAAATTCCATGTTAAAGCGGCGCTTTCAGTAAAATCGTTTTATTTTTCATACGTGTTTGGACTTGTTGTTATTTATATTATTATTAATTATATCATTATTTCATTACTTCCAGAATGTAAATCATGATTAATATATTATATATATTCATTATATATATATAATAGATAGATAAATTAAATGAAATACACCATTCATTGAGACGGTAGGTCGTACGAACGCATGAACGCTGTTTTCCTTTCCATATAGACTTGAATGGAAGTAAGTAGATGACATATATATATATATATACATATACATAAATCCGGTATCTTTTTAATTTCATATATTTCATAGTTATTCATTATATATACTTTATAATAATTCTTGAGTGGTTAACATGGAGAATGAATCTCATCTCGTCGTGGAGACGGTAATCCGTACGTACGCACGAGCGATGATATCATTCCCATAATTATTGAATTGAGTTAGAGTGGATGATATAATATCTCAGGATCAGTATGATGTTATAATAACTATATATAGTTATTCATTACACTATTATACCATCCAAGTTAGGTAGTGGTGGAAAAACAGATTACACCATGACGTGGAGACAGTATTTCGTACGTACGCACGTGCGGTGATTTCATTATTCGTAGGATGGATAGAAGGTAAAATAGGGTTGTTTTATATTTATAATAAGATAGGAGTATATGAATGATACTTATTTTATTAGTTTATGATGAAACAACTAAAGAAGACGAATTTGAAGAAGAAAGAAACTTGAAAGAATCGGTAGAAGATATTACCTCTTCTTCGACACACCTCTTTTAAGCTTCCACTTAAGGCACTACTGTTGGTCTTTTGAGGAGACCAGAACCTCTATAATGTTTCTAGGGAAGTAGAGAAGTAAAATGGGTAGGGTTTAGCAGAGCTTTATGGATCAAAATGTTGTAAAGAGGAGAGGGAGGAGGTTCCCTTTTATAAGGGAGTAGAGGGGCACCTTAGGAAAAACTTAAATTATTATTTTATAATAAAGTAATATTCAGTTTATAGATCCAAATTGATTACATTCGAAGCTAAAGTGGGGATGGGTATAAATCCTCTAAACCAATAGGTTTTAGACAAGTTTAGGTTACTATTTTAAACTTATCATTTAGATTTAACTCTAAGTTAAATAATTTAACTTTTACTGTGTCTTCTTGTTTTCTTACACTATATGGTTAATAAACTTATTATAACAAGCAAAAAGAACCCCAAGTGGTTAATTATTAATATATATAACCTTATATAAGTCATTTTTCAGAACTTTAGATTTTTAGGAATATAATAATAATTAATAATATAATATTTGTTTTAATGACTATTTTATGTCAATTTTGACACTATTTGGTAATTTATTTTTGTAAAAATCATAACAGCATGATTTGTTCGAAACATATTTGTTAAATCAATACTAACATGGAATATTAACCTAAAATATTGTGGGAATTTATAAAAAGTCTCATATTACATTTATTTGGGTATTTATAACATCAATTATGTTAATATTTCATTAATAAGGTAATTACTGCATCATCATTGTGTCATATATAAATTAAATTATTTAATGACTAAAAATTATAAATAAAATTATATTATGTAGTAAATATATTAATCTTTATATGGAATATTTATTGTCGAATTTATCTTATGTATATCTCTATATTAAAAAAATTTTTGTTATTAAAATTTTATTTTAACACTTTTAACTCTTCTTTGAATTAAATAATAATAAATGTCCTAATCTAATCCAAGTGGACCTAAATGATAATATTATATTCGTTAGGTTGTTTTTGGTCTAATTATATGTATCCAATAGAATTAGTACATGTGTTAGGGTAATGATAATATCATTTTTACCCTTAATTACACTATTTACTTTTAACCGTGGTAAATAAAAGTAAAAAGTTACTATTCACCAAAAATTATTTTTATCTTATTGAAACACATTTTACTCCTTGATATTAACCGTGTCTCTTGGATTTTTGAAATTCAACTCCCATAAGCGGTAAAATTATGTTTTATGTAGAATTTCGAATTCTCCTAGGAGGTGGGTAAAAGATGGTGAAAAGTTCAATAAAATTTTTATATATCTATAATTATTATAAAATAACTTCAATGAATTAAATTGAACTTATATATGTATTATGTATCTATTTTTACTTAAAATAAATTTATATAAAATAAATTATTACTTTAATAAAAATTCTGTTTTAACCAATAACTTAGTGTTTTCACTATTCATCAAAAATTGAAAGTTTTCAGAAAAATACCAAAAATTCACCTAAGGCTAATTTAGATATTCCGAATCCAAAAATGAAGTACATTTTGAATGATAAAATTTATAAAATATCAAAATGTGGGTATTACCATTCATAACGGCTAGTTCATAATAATATTATAATAATATCTCATTTAGTTAAACTCGGTATTGCGTACTACACATGCTATCAAGGAGGGTCTTGATTGCGTGTAATGCAATCCAAGTAAAGGATGCGTGTAGTGAAATCTCTGTTTGGTGTTGCGTATAACATAATCAAAACTTATTTCATTTATACATTAAAAAAATCTAAACATAATATTGCGTATAAGAATTTCCACAAAATGAATTTGAAATTGTGTGTAAAACAAGCCAAGAATAGTGTTGCGTAAACTGAAAGCTAATACGGTGTTGCGTATAGTACAAGCTAATCTTGGTGTAGTGTATAATAGAAGAAATAAATGTAATTAAAAATAATATATCTCATAAAATCTCGGGGTGTTACATGGAGTTACCAAACTAGTCACATAGTGAGCTAAATATCAGCAAGATAAGGATGAACATCAGGTTCCAGTAAGTTTGAGTCAACCTATTATAGGGTTATGGAGGATATGTTGATAGCCATTGGGTTAAACATAAGTGGGAGCATGGAGGATCACATGGTGTTAGTGTGGTTTTCCTATAATAGCATATATCACTCCCTATTGGACATTGGACCATGTGAGGTACAGTATGGTAGACTGTATAGGTCTCCCTTGTATTTTACTATGTTTTGCAGTACCTCTCTTGTTTGGCCAGCACTAGTGTAGGTAATTAATGACAAGGGTTGAGCTGATCCATGATCATTTGAAGAGTGATCGATGTTGACCAAAATAATTTGAAGTCTAAAATCATAGACCCATGATGTTCGAGTAGGGATTCTATGTCCTCCTCAGAGTCTCCCCAAAATGTGGATTATGGATATTTTTCAGGGAGTAATATTTTACATGAGGTGATTTAGATCATATGAGTTTTTACATGAATATGGTGAAGTATCATGTCACATAGACATAACCCTGCAGTGTGACAGAGTATATGACATCTTACATCTGTCACATTTGAATAGAGACATGCTAAACCCATAAAATATTATCGATTGTCGTGAAATGTAAACTGACCATAAATTCACATTCTTGAAGTACTTAGTGTAAATCAGGGATCGACAAGAGAGGATCACGATTGGGCATGTTGGAGTTGGTTCCCCAGAACCAACTTCTTTATACATTATGATAATCTCATATTCATGGTTTTTTAATATTAATAAACTACTTATAACATCATGATTGTTCTTCTACGTAACATAGTATGTGATAATATCTTTAGAGTAGTTGTCTCACTAAAAGGTCATTGGAGTTCCCCACAATGATGAGAACCCAAATGTTTTACATCACTATTCATGAATATGTGTTTTATAGTCAGAAGATATCATTTTATAGACAAAACTAATACAGACTATCAGGGGTAGAGACTAATAGGACCTTTAGGCACCTTCTCGTGGTGTACTCCCTTGGTAATGTCCAATATGGGTATTATGAGAAAGAGACCCACCATTAATAAATCCACATTTCTATGATTCATTGGATGTTACTATTTGTGGATGTGTGTATTTTTCCTTAGAAATTATGATTATCATTTATCAGTATTATAATTCACACACATAGATGTATTGATGAAAGCCATGATGATAGATGTCCGCGATAATGTAGGATATGTTGGGTGTGTCATGAGTAATAATGCATTAATGAATAATGCGAGAAAATATTTATCCCTTATATTTTTTAATGGAAGTTAATATATCAGGACCTGTGATAGAAATGATATATCGTAAAAAAATAAATGCCAATGGTGTTCCAAAGTCAAGTTCTATATTCCGAAATTCAAAGAAAGAGATATCGAGTACATATGTTGATGGAATTGGCATGCAACATGCTCGATAAGAGATATTGTGATAAAGGGATTATATTCTATAGTAATAATTCATATAAAGTGACATATCATTGAGGCATTAAATTTTTTCTCTATAGCTATCTGGGCATGTTTCTAGACGCTAACCTTCGACATTATGTGACTTCCCCTAATTCCACTGATAAAAGAGGCCTAGAAGATCAAACACTAAGTGTATCCAGAATCTTAGTTAAATAATATATTATTATTTATTATTTAAAAGGATGAATAAATATTATTCTAGTATGTGGTTTAATAATTATTTTTGTATTCTTGATCTCATTTATTCTATCACAAGTTATTCAATAGAATATATTTTGAGAGGAATATTTAATAAATATTTATTTTTTCATTTACTGAATATAATATTTATATATTATTGGAATATAATTATGTGATATTTATTTAACAAATAAATAAACATTATTCATGTCTTGATAAATATTTGTGATGAATGACAGACCGTGTTTTATGGTTCGGTGGTAAAAGATAATATTGAGCATTATTTAATTTAAAAATATTTAAATTTAATTCGAATGTTTAGAACATGTGGAGAAACAATAATATTACTATTATTATTTGATATTGGTTTTTTAGGATTAGGTAATAAAAGGGAACTTGTGTATTTATTTTATTTAAACCCTAGAAATACAAATACCCAATTATATTATTTATTTCATAAGCCTATTCCTTTGTGAACAATAGATTTCCAGAAAAACATATCAAGTCTAGACAACTCTATTCTGAAAGAATGCTCTAAAAATAGAGAGAAATCATTTAATGAAGATGACATAAGCACAAGGATCTTTAGTGTTATCACTAAAGGGCCCCTTTTTTGGAATCCTATGATTTGTGGAACACGTTTGGATCACTACTAGAGGAAATCTACATTGGGTTTCTACAATGCAATGATAGTGCACTACGTATCTGTCATCAGACACATCAATAAGGAAATAATTATTTATGGGTAATTATTTATCTAATTAAATTAATTATAAATAATATGTGTTTATCCCTCTCTGATGGTTCTGAATAAATTCTTATTTTTCTATTTTTTTGACTCAATTACATGGATCATGACATTCATCATCGCATAGATCTCACATTGATCATTTATTATGGAAAAAATCAATGTTGGGAATTTCCCATCCCACACTTCTACTACGCCTGAAACCTTAAAATGGTAATAGATGGAGGCACATAACTGTTTTTTATTATTTAATATCAATGGTGATTTATTCATATATAATTATGTTTTTCAATTCAATCATAATCGTTCTTTTAATCATTATTGCAAGATTTTTGTCCTCCTCAATAATTTCTAATAGATCTAATCACGACGTTTATTTTTCTTTGATTAAAATAAACTTAAGGAACTCATATGTAGGAGCCAGGGATTCTACATAAATAAAACAAAAATACCCTCAGATTAACTAAAGTTACACACTGTGTATTTTTGTACAATAGACAATGAGTTAATTTTGAAATTACACAACTCATGTCTATTAATGAGACATGCTGTAGTTAATTCTTACACCATGTGTTCACCAGGAAAGACTGGTACATGGTCAGATGGACTACACCCTGTGTGGCCCATTAGACACTTCTCTCCCCAAGGATGGGCCTGTTGCTCTCGGCCTCATGGTTCGAAATCATCTGGTGCAGATCATTGCGGCAAAATATGAACCACATCACGCCTTCTGGGAACCTGCAGTTGCTGAGTCCTATTCCATTATTGCATGGATGATGCATGTTGTGGAATGTGTATGGGATGATATAAACATTGAGTTGGACTTCCTTTCGGTTATCAATGCCATTAACCACAATGACGATGGACTTCAGGACTTTGGATTCATCGTTAGGAGAATCCCCTCACTGCACCAATGCTTCTCTTGCTGCACCTTATCCTTTACCAAAAGGGAAGGAAATAATTCAGCCCATTCTCTCGAGGCCACAGGCCCCATCGATGCCACCCTTCTATGGCTGGACAACTTCCCTTCTTGGCTTTGCTTATGTACAACTACTGATTTTTGTCATTAATATTATCCTCCTTCTTCTCAAAAAAAGTGATAATTCGGGTATGCTATTTTTCACAAGAGTAAAATAGTATATGATTTATATACATAGTGGGTAGATTTGTATATGTATTCACCATGTTTCCTCCAAGGTTCATTTATGTACAAGGTAAATTTTAAATGAATTTGTTTAATTTGTTTTAAATTATAATGGATTGCAATCTAAAGGAAATTCATTTAGGAATTATGATAATATTTTTGATAATTAATCTATTCGAGCACAATTTATCTTAAATAAGAACAATTAATTAATTGAATGATATTATTGTTAAATGTGTAATACATTACCTGCATATCATTGATCATGATATAGACATGACATTTTCTATGTGGTTTTTTTATTTAATTTATTATTAAATTAAATTATTATAATGTATTCTTCCTCTCTTCATTATTATGTAGGGAATGTGTCCCAATGGTTTATTGTATGTAAACCCCCTTTTCCCATCACCTACTTGTGAGTAAAAGGCATATGTAATGGACAGAGCTCCCAAGAAAGTAGTGGTGGTTCACGTTAGGAGATGAGGAAAATCCATTCCAAGGAGATACAAAGGATGACATGTGGAATACTACAAATTTGATGATCAATTGTTTCATGGAGTTTCTCCCATAGGTTAACAATTAGTTTATCGACTACTAGATTAAATAACAATTAATATGATCTCATGATCATATCATTTATTTTATTTCTATTATTATCTTGGTAATTTCATTATGGACGACTTTTCTTGATCACATAATTAATGAATTAAAAAGAACGAAAGAAATAACTAAAATAAAGCATCTTATGTGTAAATATTATCTGAGACATAGTTAATAACTTATGTAATCCCACTTAAAATTAATAGTCATATAATAATGATAACAATTGGAAATTTATGCAGAAAGTATAAAATTACTCAATAATATATATAGTTAGTATATCCATCCATTACTTCGGTTAGAATCAAACCATTGTTCAATGTTCTTGACCAGAAAATGTTGGGGTGCTTTCAATTTTTGAGGAAATATAACATGAGGTTTTGGGTTGATATACCCTTTTTGTCCTCAAGGGTTGACTACTGAAGAAGGACTTGGTGTATCATTGATGCAAATGTTAAGGAAATCTAAATTTCTGGTTTCAAGATTAGAGAGTCCACTTAGCAAATCAGGGAACTATGAATTCATATAGTTCTTATTATAATGCATACCTAAAACCATTAATGTTTTTTTTTCAACCAATTATTTTGTAATGAGAAGGGGGATATGGATCCTTTCAACTATAATAGCCAAGAAACAAGATATTCTAAAGCCAATGGTTTGGACTAATTGTTTTTGATAATATAGTGGGATACTAATAAATATAATTTTTATTTATTTTTAAAATTTTTTCTAATATTGTAATAAAATTAAACTTATCCCTTTTTTAGAAACAAAAAAAATTATATCAAACACATCATTGAAATCCATAATTGATATGGAAAACCCTCTCATCAATCCTAATTTCCAGGAGTGGAAAGGCTCCTATGGGTCATCATTCTCCATGAATGGATATTGAATGTTCTAGAAGAACCTTTACCAGGTGTCCCTAGATATGAGGAATGTAATGAAGTACAGTCTCTCTTTGATAAACATTTCAATGATGTCATAGATGCTCATTGATTAATGCTACAATCCATCTCTAATGAGATTTTCAAGAAACATGAGGAAATGGATGCATATAACATGATATCTCACCTTTATGATCTCTATAGATAGAAGGAGAAACAAGAGAGGTATGATATCTGAAATTCTTTGTTTACAACTATGCATGGAGAGTCTGCACCCACTAGGACTCATGTAGTCAATATTATTAGATACATTTAATGCCAAGACATCTTAGGGATTAAATATATGGATGAGTTTGATATAGATAGCGTACATTTATCACTTACCAAGACCCTCTCCAACTTTATTTTGAATTATAATATGAAAAATAATGACAAGATTCATTTGGAACCTATGACCTTGATTCACCATGTGGATAAGGACATGGGTCATGACTAACCCATATTTCATATTGTGAATAAGAAGACGAATTACAAGGAAAAGGGGAACAATACTTATAAATAGTCTAAATATCTCAAGCACCACCCTACCAAGAAGAAGAAGATCTGGAAGCATGGTAAGGTAATGGAGGCATTGTGTTTTGCAAGTGGAAAGCCTGGCCATTAGTATAGAGATTGCACTCAAAATAATGTGGACACTAATGGTGAGTTTTTTATTGTGGGAAATATTTACATATATACACATTAGGTATTATATATAGATTGTGGTACTCACATATATCTCCAAATATGGGAACTAAGTAGATTCTAGAAAATTGTTAGAGGAGAGGTGGATCTTCAAGCTTCCAATGGTGTGAGGCTGGCTGCTATTACCATTTTGGACTACCACCTTTCATTTCCAATAAGAATGATTTTGGTTTTAAGAGATTGTTATTATTTACTAATAGTTACCAAAAACATATTTTCTATGTTTTGTTTAGATAAATATGGGTTTCTTTTATAATTTTTAAATCAAAGTTAATTTTTAAGGAAAACAAATATTATGTTAGGTATCAATTAAATAATGGTATCTATTAATTAAATTAAGAAAACCAAGTGTTGGAAATTGATAAAGATTAAAGTTCACATTACTCATATAACACCTAGTTTTTGGAATCATTGTCTTGGTCATGTAAAAGAAAATCATTTGAAAAATATCTATCAAGATGGTTATTTAGACTCTTATAATCTAGAACAACTTGATAGATTTCATTCTTGATTACATAAAAAATGACCAGACCACTATTTCATAGAGAGGGAGAAAGGGCCAAAGAGCTTCTAGGATTTGTACACATTGATCTATGTGGACCATTTCTAGTAGAATCTAGAGATAGATATTCTAAATTAATAACATTTAATTATGGCTCGATTATATATAGATATATCTAATTTTTGAGGTAGATGCCCCAATCCATTGAGAAAATCATGGAATTCAATAATGTATAAAAGAATTATCTTGGTAAAAAGATAAATAATCATTGGTCATATTGAAGGTGGTGAATATCTTAACCAATAGTACATCAAAATTCTATGGGTGTTTGGGATTATATCTCAAATCACCCCACCTTATACACCATAGTGGAATGGTTTTAGTGAAAGGAAGAATCATACCTTTTTTGGGCATGGTAAGGCTGCTGATGAGTCATTCATATATTCCATTATCCTTTAAGGGATATACATCACAAATCTTGTCATACACATTAAACTGAGTAACAACTAAAGTATAAAATGGAATTCCCTTTGATCTATGGAGTGTGAAGAAAACCATTTTATCATATACACGTGTATGGGGTTGTGAGGCATTTTTTAAGGCATTAGAAGGAAACACACTAGCACCCTGTGGCATGAAGTGTATCTTTATAGGGTATCCAAAGGGAAGAATGGGATACTACCTATGAAACCCCTCAAACAATAAATTGATTTTCTTTAAAGAAGTCATCATTTTTTAGGCAGAGAAATTTATCAACATGGATAGTGGTATAAAGACTAACTTTGATTAAGTTGATGGTTAAAATATACAAGAGTTGGTACAAGAGCATATTCTAGAGGTCCCTGTGGAAGAATTTGTTACTAAAACATAATTTCTACGTTGGATCATAAGGGAGGTTAGAGAAATAGAGTGATATAGTTTTCTGGTCATTGAGGATTGTGACTCGTTGCTGGTTAACAATGAAGAACTTATCTCCTACAAGGAGGCAATAGAGATCTCAAAAGATTTTTGAAGGTTACAATCTATGAGTTCTGAAATGGATTCCATGTATCAAAACTAGGTTTGTGTTCTGTTCAATGCGCCAGTTGATGTAAATCCTATTGAATCAAAATGGGTATTTAAGAGGAAACATGATATATAAGGTAAATTAAGTAAATATAAATAATGTGTAGGGGATAAAGTGTTCAAACAACATCAATGAATTAACTAGGATGAATCCGTTTCTCCAGTTTCCATGTTTAAATCCATCAGAATCATAATTTCTATAGTATCTTACCATGACTCTGAAATTTGGCAGATGGATGTCAAAAATATATTCCTTAATGGTAACCTTCAAGATGATGTCTATATGACACAGCCTAAAGGGTTTGTGAATCCAGGTGATGTCAAAAGGATTTGAAAGTTGCAGTGATATATTTATGAATTGAAGAAAGAATCTAGTTCATGGATCACTAAATTCAATGAATCCCTAAAAGAATTAGGTTTCATTAAGATTTAATGGGATCCATGTGTTTAAAAAATAAAAAATTAGAATATGGTAATTATCGTAGCTATATATTTTGATGATGAATTTCTTATTATGTATTTCATGCTACTCATACAATCTGTTAAATACTAGTGAAACAAGTGTTTATCCATGAAGAACCTAAGAAAAGCTGCCTTTATTCTAGATATCTATATCATTATTTATAGATCAATGATTATTCTTTGAATAATTCAAAGAAAATATATTGACAGGATAATAAATATATTTAGTATAGAACAATCCAAGAGGGGATTAGTTCTAGTGTCACATCGATTACATCTTTCTAACAACAATGTATCCTCTAACACAACATGAGAAAGAGGTATTGAGTAAGATCCCATATACCTTGGTGATATGATCAATCATGTATGTCATGTTATATACTAGAATTTATGTTACTTATGCATTGATCATCATAGAATCATCTCATGTAGATCCATGAGAACAATATTGGACTAATATTAAGGATATCCTTATGTATTTGGAAAGAAACAAGGATATATTCATTTTTTATGGAGGAGGATAGGAGATGGTCATCAGGGGTTATGAAGATTCTGGTTTTTAGATGGATCAAAATGATCTGAAGTCACTATCAGGATATATTTTCTGCCTTAATGAAGGAGCTTTGATAAGGGAGAGTTCAAAGCATCCAATTATCATTGATTCTATAGGGGAGATTGAGTATGATATAGCTTATAATATAGCCAAAGAAACCATTTGGGTTTGGAAATTCTTGTAGGATCGTGATGGGAAACCTATCAATAAAGAACCTATCATATTTTATTGTGAAAATACTACAACACTATCTCTTACAAAAGAGCCAAGGTTACACCATCAGTCAAATAATATACTCTGGATGTATCAACCCTTGAGAGATTTATATCAGAGGGGTGAAATTATAATGAGTATAGTACCTAAAAAAAGTAAATTTGGTGGACCCCATGACTAAAGGCCTATCTCTATAGAATCATGAGTGTCATGTGAGAGCTTGTAGAATGAATGTTGTTAATAGTTGGATCAAGTGAAAGTGGGAGCCTATTGGAGTCGGTGACCTAGAACCAACATCTTTTTACATTATGATAAATTTGAATCTAGGGTTTTTGAATATTAATAATCTACTTAACACATCATTATTGTTCTTCTATGTAACATTGTTTGTGAAAATGTCATAAGAGTAGCTGTCACACTAAAGGATATAGTACTTCTCCGTTATGATGATAAAACGAAAGTGCTACAAAACTATTCTTGAATATATGTTGTATAGAGAGAAGATATCATTTGAGGGACTCAAATGATATAGGCTATATGGGGTGGAGACTAATAGTTCATTGAGACACCTTTTCATGGTGTATTCTCTTAGTAATGACCATTATGGATATTATGAGAGTGAGAACTGCCAGTAGGAAATCCACATATTTTTTGTTTCATTGAATTTTTCTATCTTCTGATGTGTTAATTGCTCCTTGGACATTAATATTTCTATTAATTAGTATAATGAGTTAAACACTTAAATGAATTGATGCAACCCATGATGAATGATGTTCACAATGAATTATGATATGTTGGGTGATTCATGAGAAATATTTTATTAATCAATAATGTGAGAAATGATATATCCCTTCTATTCAGAAATGTATGTTAATATCCCATTTCATTTGGAAGAAATGTAATATCCTAAATAAATTCATTTCCATGTTTTTTCATAGTAACGTTCTATTTTGGATAGTGAATGAAAGAGATATTGAGCACATAGGCTGATTGCACAGGCATTAATCTTTATCGATTAGAGATGTTTTGATAATGAGATTATATTACACGGTAAGATTTTGTATGAGGTGACATGTCGTGGAAGGATTATCTTATCTATCAATGGGTACCAAAACATCTTTGTAGATGATAACCTTGGACATTAAGCTGGTTCACCTAATTCCACTAAGAAAGAGGCCTAGATGGTCTCACACTATGTGTATCAAGAATCTCAATTATATAATATATTATTATATATTATTTAATCGGTTAAAAAATATTATTCCAATACATAGTTTAATAATTATTCATGTATACTGGATCACATTTATTATATAACTATTTTTTAGCTAGAATATATTGCGAGCAGATTACTTAATTTATATCTTTTGAATATAATACTACTAGAAATTCAGCTATAGCCACGGACCAATAGCAACGGTTCTATCGGTCCGTGGAAATAGCTTGTTTATAGAAATGGTTTAATAGGATTATCATGGCTATTTGTGGGAAAACCTATATTCTAACTGATCCTCAAACCCTCCCATTCCCCGAGGGACCCCTCCTACCCTCGCCATTCCCCCCCCCCCCCGTGGTCTCCTCCTCGTCGCGCCCTCCTCCTCGCCACGACCTCCTCCTCACCGCACCCTCCTCTTCCCTGACGCCTCCTCGCCACTCCCTCCTCATCACCATGACCCTCCTTCCCGACGCCTCCTCATCGCGCCCTCCTCATCACCGCGACCCTCCTCCCCAATGCCTCCTCACTGTGACCCTCCTCCTCGACGACGCTCTTCCGACACCTCCTCGCCGCGACCCTCTTCCTCACCGCGACCCTCCTCCCTGATTCCTCTCTTCCGATGCCGAGGTTGACACCCCCATCGCCCTCCCCAGCACCTTTTCACCAACAACCCTCAAAACGCTCGACCCCTCCTCGACGTGACCCTCCTAACCCAGACCCTCCTCCAACGAAGCTACTCCAAGCTGCCTCCCCTCCTCCTCCATTCCTGATGGTTCTCTCCCACAACCCTCAACACCAGAGGTAATCCCTTGTCTCCTCCTTCATCCCCATCCACCATTATTGTTGATTTTTTTAAACCTTAATTATTTTTAATATTATTATGAACGTACTCCCATTTCCACACTGATATGCATTGCTATAACCCCTCAATTTACCCCACAGTAACCCCTAATTTGGGACTTGACTACAACAACCTCCTATAATGTGACCGGTTCAGAGTTTTGAAAATGATCTTCTCCTTAGAGTCTCCATATTTAGTGGGCTGTGTGTGAGGTTCTATAAAAAAGAACACAAAACTAACATGAACTGTCATGCTTAAGTTATAAACTAGATAACGCCGACTTTGTATATTTTTATACAGCAGCTATGAAGAATCATAATTGCAGGAGGAGGAAGATAGAGAATAGGGGAAGAAAAGAGTGATAAAAACATTCAAGCAGTCTCTCTTTTCTCCTTTCTATAGGTTTTACCTCTTTTAAATTATACCTTCGATATTAGTTTTCAATTTGATCATTATCTTTATTGTTTTATTTTGGCTTCTTGTCATCTTTTACTCAGTGTCTGCTAATTTTCACCTTGAACACATATATTTAGAAATATGAATATACATGCCATATTACCACTATTATCATCTTCAAATTTATTATATTTTTTATCCTTAATTATTCATCACATGAATCAACTAAATTTGTGAATTTTATATCTTGTAATTAACCAGTCAGATTCTTGAGAGAATATAATTGTAGTTATATAGTGTAAACACCAATAATAACTCATGGGAAGTGATAATAGACCATCATAATTTTTTTCAAAGCATGAAGGACATTCTTAATGTAGTTGATAAATCCTATGGTGCTTTCTATTTTCTTTCCATGGACTAAGAGTGTTCTAGATCATTACCCCACATAATTATATCCATCAAGAAAAAAAGGTTCTTTCCCACCCCACCATTACATTTAGAGAGGGATCTACAATTTCATGATTAGGGACCATAACATATTATGATTTTATGGAATTTTTAGATGTTAAATTGATGTGTCAATTAAATTACATGATTTCATCATTTGTATCTTAAATTGGAATCCTTCCATAATTTTCATTATTTTCCACTATATTCTTCATAATTCCAATGAATATCTAGAGTTTTGAATTTTTATATCAACTAAACTATCATCAATTCACCCATTTTAAAATTTATTTTTCAATTATTTTAATTTTTTTATATCCCACAAATTATTCCCTGTTTCAACCTCCATCTTTTCCAAAATGTCCATGAAGTTTTATTGAGAAATATAACTCACTAATTTACTAGACCTTGTATTATTTCTTAATTTCTTTATGGGACTTACATGTTGTTTTAACCATCGATATATGGAATCATTAGAGGTATTTAGATAATAATAATTTTAACAATCTATTGATTGGTATTAATTTGATAAATGTTATTCATCTTAAATTCATTATTCCATTTGAATGTGACAAAAATGTTAATGAGTTAATAAATTATTTTATTACAGAAAATAGCATGGAGAGCTCACAAATAGTAACATACATTTTTTTGAGTCAGCTAGTTTAAAGGAAGTTGTACTATTTTTTCATTAGTTGGGAAAAATAGGGAATGACCATAGAAGGTGAGACCAAATTTAAAAAACTTGTAAAATAATTATTCCATGATTTTGAATTTTTCTTCATTCATGTAAAATGATTGTTTTGAATTCATTAACATTAGGGTGTAATTTTTTATGAACTAACTCACTAGGGCCCACCTGTCTAGTGGTAAGCTGAGTGTGACACCACAAGACCACCTCAAATTAGTTAGGGGTTAGTGACCATCCCTGAGTAGGCATAACACACACAAGGTTGTCCTTAGCATATGGCACCTATACACATGAAAAGAATACATGGGAAAATAAAATCCTACAAAAATAGATAAAAAATACTAACTTTATATGAAGGATGGGACTACTTTCATATGCCACAACCTAGCATGAACCATGGTCTATCTAGATCAGTATCTTATATCTTATCTTGGTCCTCCTAGGATTCCTTCAAAAAAAATATTGTCTACATATGACATGAAAAATATGGGTAGATCCCATGCAGTTTTTAGAATAACAAAGCTTAATAGGACACTCCAAAATCACTAAACAATTTGCATTTGGAGAGTAGTTATCTCATCATCAGATAAACACATCATTACAAATATGAGATATATAAATAGGAACAATAAACTAGATATATTCATAACATAAAACATTCCCCAATAGAATATTAACCATTATTTTATCCATAAGATTATACTCAAGGATACAATTTAACACTCTTCTAGTTGCACTCACAACATGATCTATGCTTTCATTGATGGTGCATTCCCAAGAGGTCATGCTCATCAGACCTCCCCAAAGATGTACTCAATGTAACTCCGAAGATCTCGATACATAGATAGGGGATATCGCTACTAGAAAAATGATCTATAGCCACGGATCTATAGCCACAATTTTATAAACCCATGTCTAGAGATTTATTTATAGCCACACATCAATTATAATCATGGCTATATGGTTATTTGAAGCCACGGTCTGTGGCAACAACTTCATTCCGTCGCGGGATTCTCTTAATCTCCCCGACCCTCACCCCATTCCCCTCGCGACCTCTCCTCGTTGCGACCGTCCTCCACCCTCGCGACCTCTCCTCACTCGGTGCTCCACTCATTACCCTCGCAAGCTCTCCTCTTCGCGTCCCTCCTCCACCCTCACGAGCTCTCCTATCGGCGGCCCTCCTCCCCCAATGTTGCCTCCCAACGTGGCCACCCCTCCATGAGTTCTCCTATCCGCAACCATCCCCCAACACTGCCATCCAACATGCGCACTCCACCTCCCCACCGACGCTGCTCCTAGGCGGCCTCCCCACCTCCTCCATCGGTGCACTGACCAATCAAGCCTCACGAAACCCTAACAAAATTTGGACCAACATTAGTTCATCACATATTTTTATTCCATCCCGTCGACCTATCCTCACGCATAACAGCATCCACATCATGATGTTTTTCTATTGATATCCCCATTTTTGGGACATCGGTGGATGGGAAATAATGGTATGTCAACTTCTAGGTTCTTTAAACCCTTCGAGATCTAAGATCATATTTTAGAATCAACATAAATATTGGATTTTTCTCCTCAGTTCAATGCTACGATGAATGTGCTTCATATTTTAAAACTGAGGAGATGTTTACTTGATCCAACTCATGTTATTCAGTTTGATAATTTTGAGTTGGAAGCTATTGGTTCCTATATGGAATGATCAGTTTGCATCATCAACTATTGTGAGGAGGTTTTATAAGGGAAGCTCATATTGATAGTTAAAGAATCGCGATTGTTTTTATAGCTTCATAATGAAACTTATAAAAATGTATTTTTATATTGCTGGACAGGGCCAGCACACCACGGTCACGCCGCGGTCACGCCGTGATTCGGCCCTGCTCCAGGATGGCACCCACCGGCGGTTCGCAGTGATAGTATTCCATGAATCTTTTGATCAATGTTGAGACTAACTAATCACAATTTCTGCCAGTGGGGCGATGACCGGAATGTTACCACACCTCCTCTCGTTCCCTTCGCTCCTGGCTGGAAGATGTTGTCCCGCAGATGTCGCTGGACCGGGCCAACACGCTGTGGTCATGTCGCGGTCACGCCGCGGTCATGCCGTAGTGACGCCACGATCACGTTGTGATTTTTCCCTACTACAAGACGACACCACACGACAGTTCGCATTGATAATATTATATTAGTATTTAGATCAATATTGAGACTGACTAATCACAATTTCTTCCGGTGGGGTGAAGACTGGAATGTCGCCCCACCACCTCCTACTCCCTTCGCTCCTGACCGGATGATGCTTCCACACAGATGTCGCTGGACAGGGCCAACACACCGCGGTAATGCCGCGTTCACACCGGGGTCACGCTGCGGTCACGCTGCGGTCACGCTGTGGTCACGCCGCGGTCACTCCGTGATTTGGACCTTCTCCAGGATGACACCCCATGGCAGTTCGTAGTGATAGCATTCCATGAGTCTTTTGATCAATGTCGAGACTGAGTAATCACAATTTCTTCCGGCGGGGTGACGGCCGGAATGTTGCCCCGCCTCCTCCCGCTCCCTTCGCTCCTGACCAGAAGATGTTGCCTCACGGATGTCGCTGGATAGGGCCAACACACCGCGGTCACGCCGCCGTCACGCCGGGGTCACGACGCGGTCACGCTGGGGCCACGCCGCGGTCAGACCGTGGTCACGCCACGGTCACTCCGCAGTCACCCCGCGGTCACACCGCGGTCATGCCGTGATTGGGCCCTACTCTAGGATGACACCCCGTGGAGGTTCACAGTGATAGTATTCCCTGAGTCTTGCTTTTGATTCCTTCCATGAAGTGTCACTGAGAAATTCCACCTGAGATGAAACTAAATTGAAACTCTGACCTAAGGGTGGGCACAAACAAATGTCGATGATACCGAGTCCCAGCGTTTTCCACATTTGAGGGAAAAATTTGACCCAATGTGTAGAAGATCTAATGACAAGTTGGAAAAATTTCAAGGTGATGATGGAATTTGTATATTGGAAATCTCGAGCTTAGAGATCGATGAAGCCGAGTCATCGAGTTGTACACTGCGTGAGTCTGCAACTTCAGTAGAATTTAACCGAAGTAAGTCGGATCAGGAGGATGATGACGAACCAGCTGTATGAGATTGATGACTGCTGTGCACATCATGATGTTGGTTCAATTGAAGCATCAGTGACTGTTTGGGTTTCAAAGTGGCGCATATGAAACCAAATTGAAGTTTTAATTCAGAAAAACGAGGCAACAAAAGATCTTTAATCAAGCTTTGGTTGAGCTTCAGACCAGTATGTCAGATGTTTGAATCAATGAAGATGATAGGGTTAGGCACACTGATCCCACGACCAGAGTTGAAGAGAGCTGAGAATTCAATGCGCTGGTTGAGGAAATTCCAAAATCAACGGATAGAGTCTGTATCTCAGATGAACTGCTACGTGTGAACTTGATCAAGCTTGCTCGTTGAAGACACATCATTAGTTGATTTTGTATGAAATAAGTAACGAAGATGGTGGGGACCTTTTCCATATTTACTACTACAGTTTCAGTTTTGAAGGAACCATCACGACAGGTTCTTACATGAATGCTCCAATGAAGTTCCCATTGAAGTCAATGGAACTGAAGAAGACGACATTGTTCTGGAAGATAATGCACAAAAGGTGTCTGAAAAATTGCCTCAGTGAGCTTAGTTGACTTCACATCTTGAAAGACCAGTTTCTTCAACATTATAAAATTAGACGAAACGTCAACCCATGCTAGGTGCATGAAAAAAAATTCTCATATGAAGTTCCAACCTGCTGAGCCACACCTTGTTATTGAAGCCTAGACCCAAGTTGAAGAGCTTCCACAAATTAAGTGTTCAGTTGAAAATGAAGGTGACCATGTCATGCTCTGCACAAGTGTGAAGAATCTAGCTTGATGAATACTAGAAGTATTTCAATGCCCAATATTGAAGCCCATGAACCAAATTCTCAGGCTCAAGAGGCCCAAGTTTTCCAGAACTAGGTCCGAATACCAGCAACATGTGAATCAGTAAGGCTCCTCATCACGCGAGCATGCTGAGCAGAGTAATACTTCCACCATAGCCATGATGCACCAATGCATTTGGCCCTATTATACTTCACGAAAGAGTACATAGCTCGATCGTGGGAGGGGAAAGAGTTAACAAGGACAATTCGAATGATGCTCTCTCATGAAAAAATCTCGACCATCAAGCTGTGCATGAGGTGTCAATTTGAAGAAAGGGAGCCAGGCTTGGAATTTGAGGAATAATTCATAATTTCTAGGTTCATTGAAGATAAAGTTCATGCTAATCTTGTGGCAGATAATGTAGAATTGAAAAACCTTGAGTATTTATATAAGTGGGACCACTGTTCAGTAGAGGTGGGGGTGCTTCCAAGACTGGATCAATCATGCTTTTGCTACTTTTCTCTACCATCTTTTATTTCATTCTACAGTAATACTCTGATTATGGCACATTAGGCCATTTGTGGTCACACTAAATATAATACACCCATCATCCTTGTTTAATTATACCCGTTAATGCTTAACCCCCTGTTTACTTCTTTGGTTGTTTTTAATTTCATAATCATTAGGAGGTTTCTACTTTCTTATTATTTTAATTGATTTTTCTCTCGTTCTCGAAATTGCACACACATGACACTTGGATTCAATGCATTGCCTACGATCATGCGCAGTGGGTTGGTCTGATAGTGATTGAAAATTTCCAATCATTAGTATAAGAATGATTAGAGAACCTAGTCCCTCAAGTTGTGGTGGAATTTTCAAAACCATTAGAGGCTTCATCAAGGTATTATTCTAACAACTGGTTGGCCGCATTATTACTCTTGAAGTTGAACTTTGGGTGGTAATTCATGCATTTAAATATGTTAGCATTATGGATGGAATAAGTTATGGATCGAAATTGACTTCTTGTTTGTGGTCAACATACTTAGGTGTAAATCTATATTGTTCCCACTGTAGCTCTACAAGGAATTGATGGATTATTATTGTTATTGACGAGAAGATACACTTATTGGAATCTCACATATGTAGAGGGCTAATATAGTGTTTGATGAACTATATATGAATTTTTTAGAGAATGGTACTTTATTTTGGTTTTTTTATCTCAATGATGAATTTCATTGCCTTTATCACTCTAATGTAAAGGGTGATGTCTACACATATCACTAAATTGTATTTATTTTATCTCCACATTATTTTTAATAAATTTGATTTGAATGGGTATTCTAATCCATTCTATGGACCTTCTTGTGTTATTATATCATGTTACATGTTGTCACATATTTTTATTTCTAGTTATTCCATGATTATAGGATACCATACAATATTAATGATTGTTATTTCATGATTAGTAATATAGAGTAGTGGTATTATTGTATATTATATATGTGGGTATTTTGGGACATGGTAGAGGAGGTTATGAATTGAAAATTTTATACCAGCTAAACGTATGGGGGGATGGTGCAGGAGGGCTGTGTGTAGAAGGGTTGATATGTTATATCATCCGAAGAGTGTGGCTTGGATCTTTTTAGGTAGGGTCCCCCTCTCAGGAAGGGGGGGGCTGTCCAGATAGGGGGGATCCAGCAGGGGTGGTGCTGTCCAGGCAGGGGGGGAGGGGTGTTCAGCAGGGGTGGTGTTGTCCAGGCAGGGGGGAGGGGTGTCCAGGATGGAGTGAGGGGGGGTGCTGTCCAGGCAGGGGGGGGAGCGGTGTCCAGGAGGGAGGGGGTGCTATCCAGTGTCCAGGAGGGAGGGGGTTCTATCCAGGTAGGGGGAGAGGTGTCAAAGAGGGAGGGGGCTGTCCAGGCAGAGGGGGTGATGTCCAGGAAGGGGGGAGGGGTGTCCATCAGGGGTGGTTCTATCCAGGAAGGGGGGAGAGGTGTCATGGAGGGAGGGGGTGCTGTCCAGGAAGGGGGGAGGGGTGTCCAGCAGGGGGGTGCTTTCCAGGCAGGGGGAGAGGTGTCCAGGAGGGAGGGGGTGATGTCCAGGCAGGGGGGAGGGTGTCCAGCAGGTGGGGGGCGGGGTGCTGTCCTGGAAGGGGGGAGAGGTGTCCAGCAGGGAGGGGGTGTTGTCCAGTACGAGGGGGGTGTCTAGGGGGGAGAAGTGTCCAGGCAGGGGGAGAGGTGTCCAGGAGGGAGGGGGTGTTGTCCAGGAATGGGGGAGGGGTGTCCAGCAAGAGGGGTGTTGTCCAGTCAGGGGGGGGATGTGTCCAACAGGGAAGGGAGGGGGGTGCTCTCCAGGAAGGGGGAGAGGTGTCCAGGAGGGGGGGGGGGTGCTGTCCTGGAAGGGGGGAGGGGTTTCCAGCAGTGGGGGGGGGGGGTGCTGTCCAGGCAGGGGGAGTGGAGTCCAGCTGGGGAGGAAGGGGGGTGCAGTCCAGGAGGGGGGGTGTCCAGGGTGGAGAGGGGGGGGGGGTGCTATCTAGGCAGGGGGAGGGGTGTCCAGCAGGGGGGGTGTTGTCCAGGCAGGCGGGAGATGTGTCCAGTAGGGAGGGAGGGGGTGCTTTCCAGGAAGGGGGGGGGGTTGTCTAGGGGGAGAGGTGTCTAGGCAGGGGGAGAGATGTCTAGAAGGGAGGGGGTATTGTCCAGGAAGGGGGGAGGGGTGTCCAGTAGGGGGGGTGCTGTCCAGGAAGGGGGGGGAGGTGTCCAGCAGGGAAGGGATGGGGGGTGCTATCTAGGAAGGGGGGTGTCCATGGGGGAGAGGTGGGGGGGTGCTGTCTAGGCAGGGGGTAGAGGTGTCCAAGAGGGAGGCGGCTATCCAGGTAGGGGGGAGGTGTCCAGGAGGGGGGGGGGGATACCACATTAGTTGATTTCTTCATTCTATTCAGAATAACTTCTTAACAACACGTATTGATTGTTGTAATGACATCATATATCTATTCATTCGAAATCAATAAGTACATATCATTTTTTGGGAACCATAGTTCTATTCAGCTCCAATGTAACTTAAATATCATTTTGAATTGAACTTTGTACAACCACTCATCAATCTCCCATGTTGGCATAAGATGATTAAACTATTATTAAATTAGGGGAGGGGGCTGTTTAGACGGGGCTTTGCAGGGGGAGGATGGGGGGCTGTCCAGGGGAGGCCTTGCAGGGGGGGTTTGTCCAGGGGAGGCGTTGCAGAGGGGAGGGGTGTTGTCTACTAGAAGCTAGGGGAGGCTTTGTAGGGGGTAGGGTGCTGTAGGGGGGTGGGCTGTGTAGGGGAGAGGGTGGGGGATATTTTTTTGTGGGAGGGGGGTTGTCCATGAAGGGGGGGGGGGGCTGTCCAGAAAGGGGGGGCTATCCATGAATGGATTTACATGGGGAAGGGGACCATACAGGGGGGGATTTTCAGGGGGAGGGGGCTGTAGGGGGAGGGGTTGCCTACTGCAAGGGGAATTGGGGGGGGGGGGGCTGTCTTGGGGGGATTTACAGGGGGTGGGGGCTGTAGGGGGAGGGGGCTGCAAGGGGAGTGAGGGGTGGGTGGGCTGTATAGTGGGGTTGGGGGGTATTTTTTTATATATTTTCAGACCCTATAGAAACAGTTTTAAACTGTGGCTATTTTTTAATTGCCATGGTTTTTAACTGTGGCTATAGCTCTACTGCCACAGTTTAAAACCGTGGCACTAAAGTGTGTCTGTCCTCTTGTATAGCCACGATTCTAAACTGTCGCTATAGTGATATTACCAAGGTTTGAACCATGGAAGTATACCTATAGCCATGGTTCGAACCGTGGATATAGATCTTGAGTCATGATTCCAAACAGTGGATATTGGTCTAGGCCTATAGCCACACCAAACATTGCCATGGTTCCTCAAACCATGGCTTTTACCCATAGCCACGGTTTGAGGACCTATAGCCACGGTTTAAAATCGTGGCTATAGCCTGAATTTCCAGTAGTGATATTTATTTATTTATTGTGTGAATAATGATGTGATATTTATTTATTAAATAAATATACATTATTCAAGCCCTGATAAATATTTTTGAGAAATGACAGACTAAGTTTAATGGTCTGGTAGGAAATTATAATACTAAATGTTAATTAATTAAATAATATTTAATTGTAATTCAAAAGTTTAACACATGTTGACAAATAATCATATTACTATGATTATTTGACATGGTGTTTTTCAAGGATTAAATAAACAATAAGGTAACTTTTTTAATTATTTTATTTTAGCCCATGGAATAAAATACCCAATTATATTATTTTCTCATAATCCTATTCAGTTGTGCACAACAGATTTGTAGAAAACCTCTCAACTGTAGATAGACCAATTCTCCCAGAACAGTCTCAAGAATAGACACCATCCTCCTCCACTAGATCCTGGAAAAAACTTTGGATGTACATCTCAATGCGATCAATGGAGAATGATGAAAGTGAAAGGATGTTCTGTGCTAGCATGTAGAGACTCCTTTAGTGATGTCTGTAGATTCATGGTATATGTTTGGATATCCACTAAGGGAAAACTATGTCTGGTTTCTAAAACACAATTTCAAAGCACTACATATCTATTTTTTAGACACAATAACGAAGAAAAAATTTCATAGTGGTAATTTATTTTTTAATTAAATTAATTATAAACAATATGTGTTGATCTATCTCCTATGGTTATAGAAAAATTATTATTTATCTATTTCATTGAATCAAATCCATGTGTCACATTTTTCATCATCGTATATATCAAATATTGATTGTTGATTATGGAAAAATCAATTTTAGAAACCACACATCGAATGCTTCCACTATTCCCAGAACCAACAGGGCATACCATCCCTTTTTGTTTGGGAGATTTGATAGCATTTGAATATACATGAATGGTCTTTGGTTAATTATAGAGGGAAATATGATTATTATACCCACCATTAAATGTTTCTTGTGATTTAAAGGGAGATAAAACTTAAAGTATTAGAGAACAGATCAAATCTAGTTTAATTGGTTTTTTATTTTAATATATATATATATCTTGAATTTTCCACATACTCTGCATTGTGATTAGGTGTCACAAGAACCTAGAATTAATAAACTAAAATATTAATATATATATATATATATTCATGAACTTCCATATTTTTTGAATGAATATTTTTCTCCTTAAAATGTACCATAGATGAAAAATCTGATACTATGGTTTATTGTTGAATGTATATTTTACTCTCAGTGAAAAATAATGCTGGCCAATGACAATTTTTATGTTAAAAGATATCATTAGGGGGTACTTTACATAAAAAAATAAATTAAATTGTTTAATTTATTTAGTTACATAATCCTTATTCCCTCTATTTACATGTCATTATGGAAAATCTCCCTTGTTAGCCAAATAACCTTAGGTGATTAGAGATTTGGAGGAGGTGGAGAGCTCAGTTGGTAGACCTAGAATGAGGATAAACAATGATCAATCTGTCATATTGTGGGATAGATTGATTTAGTGGGATCATTAGCTACTTCACTGGTCAACACTATCTTATCTAAAGACTCAATTTTTCAGAAAACTCACATTTTTTTTATTTCCACCATTTTGTAGCATTTTTATAGCCATATTACATATCTATTTATTTTTTACATTATTTAAATACTTCACATATGCCTCATTTTGACTATTATTTTTCATCATATTTATTCCATTTTTTGGAAATATTTCCCAACATTGGGTTTCCATTATTTGTGACCACTATGAAGGATTGAAATAAAAAATGATTATCATAAATTCATTCTTGGGATATTGATATCAACTTTATTTGATTTCCTCATTGATGGCCCACAAGGTTGGTTATTCAACATTTTTGGATTAGATTCAAGAATGATCAAACCCATATATTTATGGCGGATGTGTGTATATCAACATCATTAGAGTTTTTCAGATGTTTTGAGGCTTGTTTTAGGATGTGTGTAATATAATATTCCTTATAATTTATGAACATTTATTAATTTAATGATTATTACTAGTTGAGTAATTGGATTTAAAAATTATAGCCAATAATGGTTGGGAAACAATGAACAATGAGTGAATATTTTTTGTTCAGAGGTTTTTGAGGGATCAACTAAAAAGGAATATTTAAGAAGAGGCATGTCATGAATTTGTGTAAGGAAACATCAAATTATTATTACTATTCATAAGTACAATCCATGTTACCTAGAGGAACACAAGCCATGTATTCATGGTACTCATGGAGGCCAGGGTTTCAGGTGAGATATATATCAAATTTCATGTGGCGTGGCCCATATTCCATGTGATCCTTCCCTCATAACTAAACCATGTGATGAATTCACATTCCCATGATCACATGTTGTTAGAGGCACCATGTACCCTAAGGGACATGTCATGTGTTTGTAAATGGATAATTAAGGCATGCACCATGTATACATTCTCATGTATCAAAGTGAATTCACATTCCATGTGACCCTATCATAATCCTATGTAGTGTCACATGACTTCCAATGTCATTTCTATGTGTTGACATGCCAAAATATCTAGATCGGAAAAAATCGGTTTGACAACATGTACACATATTTTACATTTTCCATAAATATCAATATTTAATATCATCTACATCAAGACTCATATTTGGTTCCATGTGTTTCCTTTTATATGTTATTTTTCTAGATGGCATGTAATAATGGGATTCATTTTTACATCAGTAATAGGATGTCAGGTGATGTGATTGGGATGATTATTTTAGTTATTCTTTCAAAACAACTAATATTAGTCTTTTTATTATAGTGTTACTAGGGGTATCACATCTATTGAACCAGGGAATGGGCCCCCAATACTATTTATATTGGAATATTCACAACCCCTTACTATAAATGGTATGGTTCCTCTATGAATATAGTAGAAACTCCCATAATCAGGCTCTAATGGGTAGTGGGATAACCACTACAGATAGTTCCCCTTAGATGCAAGCAATTGTTGTGAGTTGTGAGCCCTCTACTCTGATTTTGGTGAGGCTTCACATTTTTCAGGGAAAGTGGATGTGGAAATTGGAGCTATAAGGTAAATCAAACTTCTTACCTTTCATAAATGATCTAGATCCCCATTCACTCATGGGTTTTATATCAAATATAATATTTTTCCCTTACCCAATGGCTTTATGGGTTGAAATAACTATTATTATTTCTACCACTTATGGGGTTTTATGGTTTCCTACTGGCTATTTATATATTCATTATTTCATTTTATTTTCAACCACAAGTTGTTTAAAATGGAGATTATGTGAATATTAGTTGTAATATTTGTAGATCAACTTTTGTAGCGGAAAAAATACACATAGAGGATCATATCATGTTTGGTGGATGAACTGGGTGATTATGAGCTAGGATCTCTTTAGTTTCCATTTTTTCAGATCTTGTAGGGTTTGGAACTAATTTCTAATTGGGAATGTATTTTTTCCTTAATATTTTTTAAAATTTGGTTTTAATTTGATTCATCATTATTGGTTGTTTCCTTAATGGTATACATTATATAATTTCATCCTTTTTTATATATTTTCACTATTTCATGGAGCTAATTGGGTGCATGCATATCGTTACAAAGGATAAGTCCACCCATTTCCTTGATATAAATTCTCAGCACTAGTCACCTTCCTTTGAATTATTAGAAGTGCTCTCTGCATGTCACACTCAACATACAACAATCTAGGGAGCCTCAGTGGGTTACTGTATGACAATAATAATAAAAATGGATACACATTTATACAATGATTTAACACATTAATATCAAAAATTCACCAGCATTATAACTATTTCAAACTCTATGATTCTAAAAATATCTATCATCAATATTCATCAAAATATAATGTATTAAGATTGAAAACCAAATATTAGAATGATTTAAAAATATTTTCTTCCAGGATAAATGTAACAATTATATCTAAATAATATTTATAAATCTCAATGTATCATATGAAAAATGGATATTAATTATCATAAATACTAAAAAATATACTTATTATTTCCAATGAATAATGTAAAAATAAAATCATTTTTACTTATATAAGATAAATCAGTCGTTATTCCAAAAATAAAATCCCATATTATCCAATGGTATTTTTATTTTTCTTAATAATAAAATGTCCCTACAATATTGAACATATTAATAAAAAATATTGGTAACATAGATACCAAATCACTTTTAAATCCCTTGCTTATATATTTGATAAATAATATGTTCCCAAATTATAATAACCCATGGTTACCTTAACATTCAAGACATTATAAATTATAAAAAAACCAGTATCATTAAACTTATTTCAATAAAATTTAAAGGAATTCTTCCACAAATTTTTATTCCACTAAAATTCAATTCAATATCAATTATTATATAACAACAAATACCACCCAAAATACTCTAAATCATCTAATAAATTCACACATAAAAACTCGAATATTAGTGTCTATGAATTTGAACTTTTGATCAACCAAAACATTATAAAACCATGTTGGTATCCATAAAGATTATGAAAAAATGTCACTATTAAATCATCAAATAAAATGATATTTAAATATGTATTTGATAATGACTATGATATACCAAGACATGAACACCCAGATCAGGTATAAAAAACATAATATTTGCATATCTTTTATTAATAACAATAAATTTGTCTCAATTTCATCCATAAAAGCAATTGATATACAATTTAAATATTTGACTGTCTACATACCTATGGAACTTTTAGATTTATAGTTTTATATAATAATGAAAAACTCTTATATATCAAAACCCATATCTTTATGTGACCATTATTTTCACTATACTAAGATATTATTGTTTCATATTAATTCTTCATCGTTGTTTTTAATCATCCTTAAACCCAATGAAAAAAAAATTAAATAAATTTTATGAGAAAATAATCTTATTAAGGGCCATGAAAATATGACATAAACATATTAGTCCATCTTATACAGATGAGATCATACTAGAGTGTTTTCCTTTAACAAAAATATATTTTAATTTAAATAATATTTCATAAAGAAATGAAAAAATCATTATTGCCCAATGTTTTTATAAAATAATTTATAAATAAAAATAAACAAAAAAATAATTGTTATTATGGATTCATAGAAAAAATTAAAATCCATGAATATGATTTTCTTAAAAGCATGCACAATACACTAAAATGGGATAAACCATAATTTTAGAAAAATATCACTAGATTACCCATTAAAATCATAAAATTTCCACAAAAAACATTTCAAATCATATAAAATATATGTAAGTACCATATTAAATCATTTTTATAGAACCCTTAAATAATCCCTTATAAATGGAATAACTAACAATGTTAATTTTCATCATCATTATCCAGAGAACATAATCATTACCATATTCATTGGAGAGATATATTGGGACCACCAATTAATAAAAAAATAGAATTAACCATTACATGTATAAAAAGATATAATCTTTTATTTATGTCATAAAACCCATGAAAATATACTTTTTAACATCTAATAAAATCATTTTTACTCTTCACATAACAAAAGGGAAATATCTTTTTTCATTAGATACCATTAAAACAAAAAACTCCCAAAATATCATGAAAATGAATCTCTTTTTAAATAATCATATAAAAAATTAATTTATTATTCATAGAAAATTATGTTCATGATGGAGGTAAAATAAATTCATTCCATATAATCTAAAATAGATCATTATTTATTTCATTTGTAAAGAATGTTAAAATGTTCCATAAAATATATTTTAAAAATATCAATCATAAATTCAAAATATTACATTACAATTTATTCAAGTCCATATAAATATATGAGTAAAATAATTTTAGGATAATTGAAATGAAGGAAAACTATTTATAAATAATATATTAAATATAACTAAAACAATGGTTTTAATGAAAAGTTTCCCTTACCTCAACTTTGACTCATCCCAAATGATATTTATCATCATGAATGATACATTTATGTCAATTATTTACATTGATAAATGAAGTCTTCATTTTTATTATTAATTTCATTTTATTTATCAACATGTTATATTCAATTACTTACACATTTATGTTCATGTTGGATGTTTTGATAACATTCGTCTCATATGCCCAAAATGACATTGGTAGGTTGACCATGAACAAGGATTTACTTATACCATCACCTATAGAATAATAATCAAGAAATAATTATCATTTTTATACATTAATTATTCTTTTGAAACCAACCATGAAATATTTTTTTGAGAAGTGAAATGTGGTACAATCATTGAGGTTGTAGGCCAGAGGTACACATGTGTAAGGTTTCAATTTTTCAATGAACATGTCAGAAGGAGGGTATGAATACTGTTTTCATTAATAAATGTATTTTATATATTAAATATCATATTAATTATGTAAATACTTGTTTATATATCATCCAGGTGATGTGTTTATGAAAATAAATCACATCACTTAGTGGATGTGGTATGAAAAATATATGCACATATGGCATTGTAATTTTCAAATGGATGGAAATTGTTCAGACCACATTGTGTATGAAGATTGTATTTGTTGTCAACAGTTGTCAGTACATGTCAAAATGAAGAAGGCAAGGAAGAAGAACTCTGTAGTTGATGAAGATTTAGATCAAATGATCGTTGCACTATTTTTAATGTTCGAAATACACATATCAAAGGTGATACAATGTCTACAACATTGAAGGTGTTTGAAGAAGCCTGAAGCCTCCAATTTGAAATGAAGAGAGATGATTGGAGTTCATTGGATTTATAAATCCCAAATGGAATTAAGGATTTTAAGTGAGAATAAATAAGTACTTTGTAATTTATATTCGAAAGAGTAAAAGAAGAAAGAAGGATGATTGTATAAGATAATGAGAAGACAAGAAGTAGTGAATGGTCATGGAACTGTGAGAATGGACATCACTATGACGATGCTTTCCAGGTTTTTATTTCAAAAATATCATATGTTTGGAGAACATGTGATTCAAGACTTATAAAGGATAAGGGGAGTAAATAAGTGTTTTTTAGTAAAGGTGAAAAAGTGGAGTGCAAGTATTTGTGGCGCACATGTGTGGAACACATGTATATGTGGTGCGCAAATGTATATTGCATGCAATTCATATTTCAAGATGAAAAAATAAAAATGTGAAAAAATGAATGAAAGTGGCGTGCAATTAAAAAGTGGTGCGCAAGTGTGTTATGCAAGTATAAGTGGAAAACATATGTATGTTGCGCCCAAGTCATATTTTAACATCATCACATCTAAATTTGACAATGTAAATAATGTGGCATGCATGTGATGGAGTATAACACAAGTAATGAAGCGACACGCAAGCGATGGAGTAGCACATAAGTCATGAAGGGGTGCACAAGTTAAGTTACATGCCTCATGTGTAGGGTCACCAAAATTCTAATAAATATACAGCTACCCTATTCATTTTTTATGCTCAATACTTAAGAGAAAATTTTAGCTCTGAGCACACAACTAGTAGAAAGTGGAACCCAAGATGAAGTGTTGCACAAGTCAGGTTTTATTTATAAGGTGCGCAAGTAGGGAGGCTCACAAGCATAGTGGCACACAAGCATAGTGGCACATATGAAGAAGTGGAGCACAAGTTGTAATAGGCACACAAGTAGGGAGTTGTGTTCAAGAAGTGTGTTGTGTATAAGCCAAATGTGTCACACAAGTTGTGATTTTTTCACAATTGTGGCACACAAGTAGTTGGTGTCATGCAAGAAGGAAAAAAACACAATCAGGGAGGCATGAAAGCAGAGTGGATAACATGTAGTTGTTGTCGTGCATGTAGGAAGGCATTCAAGCAAGGAGGCGCGCAAGTAGGGAGGCGTGCATGAAGGGTGGCATGCAAGTAATGATTGAAGTAAAAGATGTGAGTTGTTCTAGAAGGTCATACATGCTTCTGTTCAACTATGATGATTCTAAGCTGAGATATAACACATTGATCAAACAATCACAAAGGGGATCTTTTGATTCTAGAAAGAATAAGAGAAGTAAATTTAGTTCATTTGGTTTTGTATAGAAAGATAAAGTGTGAAGAAGAGAACTTTTCAGTGTAGTTGGTTTTAAATTGTAGAAGAAGAAGAATAAGAGTTTGTAGCTTACAAGTTTTCCATAGATAAATAAGAGGGTTGTTTCCAACATGTGGCTATGTAAGTAACGAGGAGAATAAGAAGGTTGTGGAAGAACAATGTAGCATGGTAGCATCCATCGGGTCTCAACAGGTGGAGATTCTATTGGTGTTGCAAACTCTTTTAACAAAGAGAAGACTGTCTTCAGTATAAATAACTAGCTAGAGGCTACAAGAGAATGTCTACACTAGAAATATAAATACCCAACTAGTGTGATGGTATATCATAATCATTCCAAGTTAGAAGTGGATTGTTTACCTTCCCCACTCTGAGTGTAGGGAGAAACACTGGGAAATAATTATTTCCTTCCCTCCTCCATGTGTAGGGAGTCACACTGACTAGTGGATTGATTTCCTAGTCAACCACTGTATCAGTTACTACATTATAGTGTAGAATCTGTAAACTAGTAATTACAATAAATGACAAGGATGTAGATACTCTTATTGTGTGGTGAACCTTGTAAAAATATCTTGTGCATATTTTTACTGCATAATTTTATTTCATGCTATAGGTAATATAGAATTAGAGAGTCAAGATTCCAACAGGTCAAAAGGTACAAGGATAAAAAGAATAAATTGGTTTAAAAAGTCGCTGACACTTATTCACCCCCCTCTCAAGGTTAGGAATATCCCAAACCGGTCCTCTCAATTGGTATCAGAGTGACATGTTCACCTGTTCTGGATTCTCTACATTAAATATATTCTCCTTGAAGACTTGATATTCTTTCTTGAGTCAACAAGGAAGTGCATTTTTGATGAAGAGTCAGTTATCTCTGAGTAGAATTCTATATCTACCAAAACCACGATGAACAAGAAAAAGAAGGAGAATAGAATGATAAATAAGTCCCTCTTATCTATAGAAGAGGAAGTATCTGTATCTTCATGCCTTGCGGACAATGAGGAAATATCAGACATGGAAATTAATGAGATGATGGCTCATGATTTCAACAATAGGATCGAAAAACTTCCCACATCAACTGATTAAGAGGTTTGTGTTATTACATTCGGAAATTATTCTCATGATGAAAATTCTAGCACAAGTAGTGATGATCAACCTACAACATCCCTAGAAATATCATTTTGTAGATTAAGAATGATTCTTCATGATATCCTTAATGATAGTAAATCCCTAGATTGTAAAGTATTTAAATGAATGCAAGAAATTATCACTCAGCTGGAAGAAGAAACTGATGTTTTTGGGAATGTCTTACTATCAAAAATTTTTGAATGTTAATATCTGTCTATACAGGATGGAGCCTTTGAAGCAAAAAAGAGAGGATTAAAAGTAAGTTCGTCAATGTGTCTCAAAGATATTGTTGAAAAAGACAGAGTCAATAAGAGTCTAGAATAGAAGATCCATGCACTAGAATATGAGATGAAAAAGGGGAATGAAGTCCAAAAGTTATATCTGGAAGAAAATTTCGAGAAGATCAAGGAACCTGACTCTTTTCTAGAAAACAAAGTAATGATGGATGAATAAGAAGCTGAATGATTGAATAAGTATTGTGAAGATAAGATGACTATTATTGAACACCAAAAATTCATCCTCAACATGAGATGTGTTGAGTTGCAAGCTCAGTTGACCAATCTTGAGAAGACACATATTGAATCTCCACAAAAGAAGGAAACTGTTACTTCTAGTCCTGAATGCTCACAAAAGGATTCTACTATCAAAATATCTCTAACATGTGAAAAGAAGATCATGGATTCACTCATTTCTTTATCAAAAGAAGCTAAGAAAGTGAAGGTACTATCCATTCCAACTTGTACCAATGTTTCTAAAAGTGTTTCTATAAAAAATGCAGGTTTGAAGAAAAATACTAAACAAGTATGAATGAGGAAAGGCGATGAGATTCCTACCACTATGGATATGGTGGATAAGAAGAAGAATGTAGAATATGTTTCCCCAGATAGAGCACAACCCATCATAAATTATTCTCAACAACCTCATATAGAAGATATTAAAAAGTTAAGATTTGTTGGTAAATTCTGAGATTTCAATAGATTTAGGAATTGTACACTGTATAGTTGGTACAATCCCTTAAATGTAAAATCACAGATAAAGCCCATCTCAATGGGGAGAAATAAAGAAATTTAGAAGAAACATCCACATATTAAGAAGCATATGTATACTACAAACAGATTTGGAATGCTGGACAACATCTCTTATGTATGAAATAGGAGTGGTCACATGAATGGTGCATGATTATATCAGAATTTATTCAAAGCTAATAAGAACAGAAGACCACAGATGATAGAGTATAATGGAGAGGGCATATTTGGATGTAATTAGAAGTATGTTGCAAAATAAAATGCTCCCAATAATATTATAAGGATGAAAACTAATAAGTCCTTGTATTCTAAATCTAATAAGTTAACAGATAGTGAATCAAAAAGGACAACCAATAAGGATGACATTCTGAAGAATCCATGTAGAAATTACATACATGATTTCACGTTTCCTAAATCAATATTGGTTATCTGGCCTAAATATCTGGAAGGAATGAAAAAGGAGGAATATTCACAGGCTAAGTCTAGTAAAGAAAGTAATAAAAAGATTCCAAAAGAAAAAGTAAAGGATAATAATAGGATTCAAACAAAATTCAACTCTCATGTTCAGGATTCTATATGTGTGAGGTCCAACAAAGCTAGTCACACTATTAAGAATTGCATTGAACTTATTCCACCCAAAGAGAATTTATCAAAAGGATGAAAATTTCACCATGAGATTATAATACATGGAATTATCATGAAGAAAAAATATTCACAACCAAACAATTGGAAGAAGTATTGATATCCACACAACCACATTCATAATTGAAGATTAAATGTGCATGTGTGAGGGATGAAGAAAATGGATCGTATTGGTTGAGAAAATCATCCCAGCCTTCCTACTCACATTGAAGAAGCAAGTATGATCCACCTTATTTTCTTAAATCATTGTGTATTGTATTTTTTCTGATAATACAATGAATTGAAGGTGAATCATGCGCTCATGGGGAGAACCTGAGAAGCAGTGATTTCTATCATCTCTCGATAGAAATGCTTGAGAAGCTGTCATCCATGGAAGATTTTTCAATTGATATTCAAATATTAATATAATGTGGGATCACCTTTTATGAAGATGATGAGGAGTGTTCTCTTAAAGGGGAGACATATGGAGAAGCTTCCATATTTATTATTTTAATCAATATCAAATTTATTAGGTATCAAATTCAATTACTCTGGAAATTTCATGAATAATTTCATTGGAAAACGTATGTCTTTTCTTAATCTCTCATCCTTGGTCAATCAAAATAAATATATTTTTACAAAAGGGGAGTAACTAATTCAATTAGTGACATAGGAATAATGAAATTTCCCCAAGGGAACTTATCCTTATGATTGTACTTGAATTTTTTTGATCTGTTTGTTGAAGTGGGTGTAGTAATTTCTGGTTGATTATTTCCGATCACAATCAATATCTTCGGCCTAGAATGAAAGTGGAAAACCCATGAAGACAAGTGTATGATATCTCATCTCCCGAGGTATCATGATCAGTGGATAAAGGACAACTTTGTTGTCTAAATAAAATCCACTTGTTTTCTACATCAATAACTTCTCATGTAGACTTAGAGTGAAATGATTAATTGAACACTTTTTATATAAGGACTGATACCCCCTCTAACATGAAATTTTTATTTCCTATCAATAAAGGGGGAATGAAAGTGAAATTAAAGTTTGAAAAGTAAAGGGGAGAAAAATAATTAAAGGGTATAGATAAGATTCTCATTTTGACATTGAAACATTCATTTGAGGAGAAATTAAGGTATTGACATAAAAATACAAAAGGGAATATTTTTTAGATCACTTTGTGTATGAATATTGTATTTGTTGTCAACATTTTTAATATAGGTCAAAATGAAGAAGGAACTGAAGATGAACTTTGTAGCTGATGGAGATTGAAATCAGATGATTATTTCACTATTCTTAAAGTCCAAAATTCATATATCAAAGGTGATACATTGTCTACAACATTGAAGGTGTTTGAAGAATCCTCAAGCCTCCACTTTTGGATGAAGAGTGATTATTATAGTTCTTTGGAATTATAAATCCCAAATGGGATTGAGGATTTTATGTGTGGATGATGAATTAATATAGAATTCATATTCCAAAGATTATAAGAAGAAAGAATAATGATTGTATAAGATGAAGAGAAGACAAGAAGTAGTTCATGAGATTTGGACTGTGAGAATGGACATCACTATGATGATTCATTACTAATTTGTATTTCACAAATATCATATGTTTGGAGAACATGTGATGCAAGCCTTAAGAAGGATATGGGGAGTAAATATGTGTTTTTTGGAAAAGGGGAAAAAGTGGCATGCATGTATATATGGAACGCAAGTGTGGAACGCAAGTATATGTGGCACACAAGTGTATGTTGCACGCAAGACATATTTCAAGATTAGAAAATCAAAATATGAAACAATGGAAAGAATTTGGAATATGAGTCAAAAGTGGCGTGCATGTTTGGTGCACAAGTATAAGTGTAGCTCAAGTGTATGTTGCGTAGAAGTCATATTTTAATATCATTACATCAAAATATGACAATGGAAATAAAGTGGTGTGCACGTGATGGAGTGGAACACAAGTCATGAAGTGGCATTCAAGTTGAGTTGCTTGCCTTACACATAGGGTCACCAAAATGCCTATAAATAGATAGCTACCCTCTTTATTTTTTGATTCTCCTCACTTAAGAGAAAATTTGAGCTCTGAATGCTCAAATAGTATATTGTGGCATTGATGTATATGTAGAACGCAAGTGTGGAATGCAAGTATATGTGGCACACAATTGTATGATGTGTGGAAGAAATATTTCAAGATCAACAAATCAAAATATGAAAAGGGAAAGAAGGTGGAATGTGAGTCAAAATTGGTGTGCAAGTGTGGTGCGCAAGTATAAGTGGAGCTCCGGTGTATGTTGCGTGCATGTTATATTTTAACATCATTACATCAAAATATGACAATGAAAATAAAGTGTCACACAAGTGATGGAGCAGCACACAAGTCATGAAGTGGAATGCACATTGTGTTGCATGCCTCATGCATAGGGTCACCAAAATTCCTATAAATAGATGGATACCCTCTTCATTTTTTGATGATCAATAGTTAAGAGAAAATTTGAGCTCTAAGCATGCAAATAGTAGAAAATGGCATGCAAGCAGAAGTGTCATGCAAGTTAGTAGTTATTTATAAGGTGTGCATGTAGGGAAGCACTCAAGTAGAGTGGCATGAAAGAAGAGTGGCGTGAAAGAAGAAGTTCCAAACAAGTTGTAAGAGGTGCGGAAGCAGGGATTTGTGTTCAAGAAGTGAGAAGTGTATAAGAAAAAGGTGGCGCACAAGTTGTGATTTGTTCACAATTGTGGCGCACAAGTAGTTGGTGGCACATAAGAAGTAAGGCACACAAAAAATGAGGCATTCATGTAGAGTGGAGTGCAAGTAGTTGGTGGAGAACAAGTAAGAAATATCATAAGCAGGGAGGCACACAAGAAGAGTTGCACAAAATCAGGGAGGCATGAAAGTAGGGTGGCACACAAGTATGGATTGGAGCACAAGATCTGAGTTGTTTCATAAGTTCTTACCCACTTCTGGTCAACTTTGATGATGCTATGTTGAGTTGTACTTCCTTGATCTAACAGTCACAAAGGGGAAATTTTGAGTCTATCCAGAATAAAATAAGTGATCTTAGTGAAGTTGGTTTTTCACTGAAAGATAAAGTATGAAGAAGATAAAGTTTCAGTGTAGCTGGTTTTTCATTGAAGAAGAAGAAGAACAAGAGTGTGTAGCTTACAGGTTTTCTATAGAGAAAGAAGTCCTTGGTTACTCACATGATGCTATGTAAATAACAACTAGAAGAAGAACTTTGTTGATGAAAAAAAATATCATTGTGGCATGCAAGACGTCTAAAAGGTGGAAGATTCTTTTGGTGTTGTAAATTCATTTAACAGAGAGAATAATATCTTCAGAGGTTGTATAATGAACCAACTAGAGGCTATAAGAAGCTGTCTACACTAGATGTTTAAAGAACCAGTGAGTGTAAGGGTATATCCTACTCTTTGCAAGTTGTAAGAGTATTTTTTCCCTTCCCCCTTAGAGTGTAGGTAAAAACACTATGATGAAATTATTTCCTTCCCTCCTCCATGTTTTGGGAGCCACACTGACTAGCAGATTATTTTACGTTTCAACCACTGAAACAGTTACTACATTATAGTGGAGAATCCATGCACATGTCATTACCATGAACAACAAGGACGTAACAACACTTATTGAGTGGTGAACCTAGTAAAAATATGATGTGCATATTTTTACTACTTTCATATTATTTCATGCGACAGGTAAAAGAGAATAAGATAATTAAGATATTAATAGGTCAAGAGGTATACGTATAAAAAAAGAAATTGGTTTTAAAAAGTCCACAACAATGATTCCCCCTCTCAGTGTTAGGCATATCCCAAATAGGTCCTCTAAAAAATGAATGAAATTAGATGATAATATCACATAATGAAGTTATATATATATATATAATAATATATATAAATCAAACCCATCATTATAAATAATTGTGAGAGCTAGTGATGGAAATAAAATTTCATCGGTTTGTAAGGCGGTAGTCCTCCGTAAGCACGAACAACAGTATAATTTCCATTTTATTTAATTACAGATGGGTTTGGTTATGAAATTATAATTAAAAAATATCATTATATGGATGATATTTCTTTCATTATTCAATCATGGTCTATGAATATTTTATGGAGGTATAAAAATAAATAAAACTAAAACATTTGGTTAAATGTTATAACTTTTCTTTTGGAAACATCCTTTTTTACACATTAATCCCTTTAAATATGGTATGATTACAAAAATAAGGCCTCGATAATATTATTGCGTATGTTTAAAAGTTATTATTTATAGATTTTCTGATATAGAATTATTTTAATGAGTGTATAGAAGATGATATGAGGTTCCATTTTATAATTGAGGAGAGGGAAACTCATTAAAATCAAATAAAATAATAAATTGATAAAAAATAATTTTCTTTTGACAATGAATCCTAATTGAAATAACTAAAATCCAATATATTTTTGTGCTGAAATTATATCAATTAAGATAATTTAATTGTTTAGGTGACATTTTTACAATTATCTATTTCTTTTAACCCTCACTAACCATTTTTATAATTACTATGAAATTATGGGTTTATTTCATAAATAGGCTAAGAAGGTTGTTCCAAAAGGACACAAGAACTATAAGAGGTTAATTGTTGATATTTTAAATCATACACCATTCACTTGGAATAAGATATGATTATTATTTATTTAAAATAAATAATTTAAATATTATTTATTATAAAATAGCATCAATGTATTTTCCAAATATACGTAAATTATTATGTTATAATATCTGATTAACTGATATAAAACAGTTCCAAAATGACATCGATTAGATTATAAGGATAATTGGACTTAATATAATTATATCTGAATAATTTTTTATGTTTTTATGTATTTTTAAATGTTATTGTTGGATTAAACCATTGTTTAAAAAAATTAATCCATAACCAGTATAATGAATTTTTCAACATTAAATGTTTATAATTTTACTTATTACGGGAATGTTAAATCACAAATAGAATATTGATGAAATTTTAGACCATTTATATTCTTAATTTTACTCATACAGGATTTCTAGGATTTTTTAATACTTCAATAAAATGTTATTACGCATTAAATAACATTAATAGCATATTTAACAATATTAAAACATTGTTACATTGAAAAAACATGACAGTAATGGAATTCAAAAAAAATTATTTCAAAAATGTATAATATGATATATTTATTTAAAAAATTCAAGGTATACTATAATTCACAAAAATGAAATTAATTATATAGTTTTTATAGTCATTTACTATATTTTTCTACTACTTGCACAAGCATAGTGTCAGTGTTGTGTAATCATTTATAGTAAATTTTTAATTTATAAAAAATTAAATAAATAAAAATATATATATTAAGTTCAATATAAAAAATAATATTGATTAATTTTTTATTTTTTCTAAAATCAATGTCATTAAAGCTTATTAAATATTTTATTTTGAGGTTTTTATTTATGCATGCATTTCACCAGAATTTGGATAATGTTAATGTAATATAACTACAAAATTTTGAAATATCAATAAAAATTATGTCACGAACTATCCCCCGGATCCAATTCCGTTACTACCCCATGCCTGCCTTTTATCAAACAGGTGTTAGTGACTAGCACTAGAATGGAATATCCCTAAAACGGGATGACATTGCATTTAAACCTATACAAACATACAGACGAGAATGAAACAAGATGCAACCACGAAGTAGAACTGCTGTAGTAAAACTATGTACTAAAACTAAGGGGTTGGAATACAAGCCAAATGATAAAAATAAAACTACAACTTAAAACAAAAAATTGCTCGTGAGATCGTCCATCAGGAATCCTACCTGAAGGATAGGTACGACTTGTCTCCACATCTCTCCATGTCGACCGTCACTGCAATCCAACATTAGGTCATAGCTCCCTGAGTCTCAGTTAAGGCTACCCATTATCTGCATAGGACACAAAAAGGTGTGAGTGAAGCCCATGAATTGGTGAGTATAACAATACCTAGTAGGGACCCTGAGACCCCCGAAGGTCTCGCAGAATTCCAAAATGGATAACCAGAAATAATGATCTCAAAATAAAATAACAAAGCAAAAGACTTATCTCAAAACCAGGTTTAACTGAAGCACAAAAGAACATATGATTAGTTGTAAGGCTTGATCATCTTATTCTATCAAGAGGTACTGCTGCTGACTATATGGAGTCTGACTCACATAGGATCGATAGGTACTAACCCCCTCTGACCCACATAGGATCTGACCCACCTATGATCGATAGGTACTAACCCTCATGACCACATAGGATCTGACCCGCCCAGGATCGATAGGTACTAACCCATGCAAGACCCACACATGATCGATATGTGCAGATCCACATAGGATCTCTAGGTGATGATCCACATATGATCGCTAGGTGCTGATCCACACAGGGTCGCTAGCTTCTAATCCACACAGGGTATCTATATACTGACCCACCGAGGGTCTCTAGATGCTGATCCACACAGGGTTTCTAGGTGCTGATCCATATAGGTTCACTAAGTTATGATCCATAGAGGATCACTAGGTGCGGATCCACACCGGATCGCTAGGTGCTTACCCACACCAGATTTCTTGGTACTAACCTTCCTATGATTTGTCTCCACCCTCCATCTCACATCCAACCACTTGATTTCCGCTCATAGTATGCTAGATTCTAGGAGAAACCGCTCCTCAAGACATCAGCAATTTATCAACTAGAACAATGTACCAAGATTAATTTACCCAATGATTCATGGTATTATAAGGGTTCTTACACAATGGATGGTGTTTCATCCAAATTCGTAGTCTATAAGTTATTGTTATTTTAGTGCTAAGGGCATAGGTGGATTCGAGGTTGATCCAACCCGACTTTACTTCCAAGTTTCTCCAAAAATATCATGAAGTATCTCGAAATGATATTCTCTCTCCAATGATCTAAGCTCCACAGATGGTTCATCAAATGTACATCCAGTATACCGGATATGAAATTTTGAGATTATTATGGTCTGAGAGGGGTCTCGGTCCAACCCGCCGTAGCCCAAACCATTCTGGAAAGGATTGAACCGCCCCGACCCACCAGCTGGCACAACCCGCATGGGGTCACGAGGTCTCCCTCCCGAATGGCTCAAAGAGATGTTCAGCTTTTTAAATGGCAGCACCAGGTTCCTCTGCCTCGTCACCGGTGGGACCCACAGGGAGCGCATACCCTCTTTTCCCAAGGCTTCATAGTTGCGGCCAGCTCATCATGGCACACGATGGAACACCCTCTCTTGGCTTCGCAGCCAACCGAGAGCTGGCTGCCTGGTTTCCTTCCACGGTGTCGAGCGGCGCCACCCTCATCTGTGGCCGGCGAGCTCCGACCACCGGTCGCCAGTGCCGTCACGCTGTTTCTGCACCAGAGGATCTTCTGCGGGCCACCGGTTGAGCTCTAGTGGTCTGTTCTTCCCTGTGGACTTGCCTACGGCCCTCCCGGGATTCCGCAATCATTGCATTCCACCTGGTTTCCACTTTCCATTGAGTTGAAAATCGTATCACGAAGAACACATTAAGAAATGAAGTTACGGGGGGTCTGGCATTATTTGTTCAGCCTGCACCCTCCGCGTTAATATTATAACAAGCGGGATATTATTAAATTCAATAAAGATAATCTTTAATAAACAAAACCCCTACCTCAGATTTGTTGAAGATGTCGCGGTGTTGGATGGAGAATATGTTCTTGACGAAGCCGCCAACATTTGTCATTCTCGATTTTTTTTCTCTGACATTTCCATCCAAGATTTCATTCCTCAACAGAAGTCACCACAAAACATCAACAGAGGTTCCTTACCTTCATTCTGGAAGCCCACACTCGAGCTTCTATTAAATAGATTGAGGATCCAAACATATTGTAGGAAATTAATTTAGTTTATTTATGAACCACATTTAATGTTACAAAGTCTAGGTTACAAAACAGAAGAGTCAATGCAATAAATGTCTCGAAAAATCATCAATCACACAACCACCACACAATATATAAATAAAATAAATAATATAACTTTTTTATGTTATTTTATAATTTTTTTATAATTTCCAGAAAATTATCTATTTCTCCCAACCTACTACTTTCAATGTCACACTTCTCTTAAGAAAATCTTGGTGCTGCGGATTAAACAGTGCTCTCTGATTTCAATTTTGTGCACTGGTTCAAAAGTTATAAAACGAAGTCCATATGTTTACTGAACGTACCTTAAAAAAATAAAAAATTCTATTCTAGACACACAGAGACTCAGAATTATACACTGTAAATTTTTACAAACTAGTAATAATCTTAAATAATTCAAACAAAAATAATGGATTTTCGAGGTCTTTACATTGTCCCCACCTTATGGCTTTTCATGCACAAAATCTACAACAAAACTAGTGGAACAAATGGGGAAACTAAACATTTATCTGAGCCTCCCACTCCATTTTCACTCCTAGAGATTATTGTGCCTCCAAACAACTCACACTAGAGGAATCGATCACCCATGAAGGACCTACTCCTATCAATTTTATATCTCTACCAGGAACTCTGCAAATGTCACCTCATCATCAATGTCCATGTTTCCCCAGTCAATCACGTGAGATGGATCATGCATGTATCACCTCAGCTGTGACATGTGGAAAAAATTATGCACCTGGTGTATCTGTGGGGGATGTGTTAGATGGTACACTACCTCCCCTACTATGTTGAGAATCTTGAAAGGTCCTATGAACATCTGAGATAACTTGTCGCCATGACCAAACCTCCGTAATCCTTATCAGGGTGATACTCATAGGAAGACATGGTATGCCTCCTCAAACTCCAAGGGTCTCCGCCTTCTGTCGGCATAAGACTTATGCCGGATCTATGTTGTCTTTATCCTCTCCTAGATGATCTACACCTTCTTCGTGGTAGCCTATACCAACTCTAGACCCATAAGTGATGACTCCCCTCGATCTTTCCATCATAGGGACGATATTTAGGGTCACCTATATAGGGCCTCAAATAAATCCATTCCAATTATGGAGTGATAACTATTGTTGTATGAAAACCCACCAATGGTAGCTGGTCCTCCCCACTGATGCCAAAATCGCATACAAAAGCACAAAGAATGTACTCATGTGTCTGTATGGTCTACTCAGACTGAACATCTATCCGAGGGTGAAAGGTGGGGCTTAAGTGTAGCTGAGTCTTGAACACCTCCTATAATCCCTTCTACAAGCATGACATAAAACATGAATCGCGATAAGAGAATATCATAAATGGAACCCCTTGAGGTTTCATAATCACTTTCATGTATATGCTTCCCATGCCCCCTACTGATCCCTGATCTCGGATGGGTAGAAAGTGGGCCAACTTGGTGAGTCGTTCGAAGAACATCCAAATGAAATCATGGCCCATGGATGTACGTGGTAGCCCTATTATAAAGTTCATGGATATACCATCTGACATCCACTCTGGTACATAAAGTGGATGAGCTAAGCCTACTGGTACCTGATGCTCAGCCTTCACTTGCTGACAAGTGAAGCATCGAGATACAAATTCTACCACTGCTTTCTTCATCCCTGGAAACCAGTAGTGACGCCAGAGGTCCTGATACATTTTCACCACTCCAATATGTACCGCTAAAGGGTATGTATAGAACTCCCTCAACACCTCCACTTGAAGCATCACGGGTACCATGGTGCATCCTCTAAAAGGATGGCATGCTCCCCACCATCATAAAATCCATTAGGAGCCTTTCCTGATGATATCTGAGCAAATCGGGCCGTACATTCCCCATATCCAAGCTATACCACTCGAACTCAATGAAGAAGTGGGGGAGTGAAAATCATAGACCTGAGGTAAGATACTCCATCTATATCCACAAAGGATATCTGCAACACGGCTAGTTTCTCTGTCACCTCACTCATCAACTGTATAACAGACCTCCTGCTGAGTGAATTCGCGACTACGTTCCCCTTCCCAAGAGTATAGAAAATCTTGAATTCATTGTCCTAGAGGAACTAAATCCACCACCACTATATTTGGTTCAGGTCATTTTGTGAGAATATATACCTGAGACTCTTGTGATCAGAGTAAATAATAAATTGTTCACCCATCATGTAGTACTACCACATCTTCAGCACAAAGACCACTTCTGCTAAATCCAGGTCATAAGTAACATAGTTCTGCTCATGCTGTCTAAACTGTCATGAGCCTTAGGCAATCACTATTTTCTCTTGCATCAGGACACAACCTAGTTCAATCCCTGATGCATTGAAGTAGAGTACATGTCCTACGCCCACTTCTGGTATCCTCAAGATGGGGGCACTTGTCAGTTTCTGCCTTAGCTCAGGAAAACTCTGGTGACACTTCTCTATCCCAAGGAAAGAATACCCCTTCTATGTCATAGATTAAAAGGGTGACCCTACCCTAGAGAAGTCAGGTAAAACTCATTGGTAGTACCTAGTAAAAACCAAGAAACTCCACAACTCGGTCACACTCTTGGGTGGCTCCCAAGAAATCACTGCCTCTATCTTTTCCAGATCCACTGCAACTATAACCTCCGAGATAACATTCTCCAGGAAGTGGACTTCTTGTATCCATAACTGGAACTTTGTGAGATTTCCATTAAGCCAGTGCTATCAAAGTGTATCCAGAACTATCTATAGGTGTGTGGCAAGATCCTCCTCCGAGGACGAGTATCAAGATGTTGTCAATGAAGGCCACCATGAAGCGATCGAGGTATGACTGGAATATCCTGTTAATGAGTCCCATGAACACTGCAGGAGAATTGGTCATGCCGAAATACATCAATAAGAACTCGTAATGGCCATAATGATATCATAAGGCTGTCTTCGGTACACTCTCGTCCCATTCCCTGACCTGATGATAGCCTTATATGAGGTCTATCATCGAAAACTAATGAGCTCCATTTAGCAGGTCATAAAGATCATTGATCCTTGGAAGAGGATACTTGTTCTTCACGGTCACCTGGTTCAGGTGCCGAAAGTCCCCATAAAGCCTTAGGCTCCCATCTTTCTTCATGGAGAACAAGATCAGGGATTCTTATAGAGAAACACTGGGCATTATGAATCCCTTTCTCTGCAATTCCTCATACTGTACCCTCGGCTCATGAAGCTCCATGGGAGTCGTCCGATAGACTAGTGTAGATATCTGTGTTGTACCAGGGTATAGGTCAATGTGAAAGAACACCTTTCTACAAGGATGTAGTCCTGAATCATCATTAGGGAAGACATCAGCAAACTGATCCACCACTATAGGATAACTCAGACTCCTCACATCAAATGCTCTGATGGTTAGGCTATCCAACCGATGAGTAATCGGATGCACCCTCATCCGGGATAGATCATCCTGTGCTAAAACGGTTTAATCCTCACCAGTGAAGTTAAAATAGATCCCATTTTCATGGAAACATCACACTTTTCACATAAAACAATCAATCTGATCATAAACTATAGATAGCCAGTCCATACCCATGATGATGTCGTAAGGCCTAGATGATAATAATAGGTGATCTTAGCTGAATCTCTCGCTTCCTAGAGTGAGCATAAAATATCTTCACTAGTGCTTAATCATCGAATCCTCTCCCATATAAGTCTCTAATTGGAAGGATCAAGCCAATGACTTCATCAAAATCTCTGAGATCTGAACAAGTGTCGTGGAAATTAAAGAGTGTCTGGTACTTATTTCTATAAGTACTGTAGATAGGGTGGAAGAGAAATAGATTATACCTCTAATCATCTATGGAGAACCATGGTCGTAGGCCTCTACCACCTGTAGCTGAGCTCCCCCATGTCCACCTACTCTCTGTGGTCGGGGTGGACCACCTGGGGGCGGTGGTGGTAGAACCACAAACTGTTGTCCAATACCTACTATAAAACCTTCACCTATGCCACGTTTACCACCCTGTAGACCTCCCCTCTTGAACCTCTTCCAATACCTTGATGGTTCTTCTATTGTCTGCTAATCGTTGGTACGACGGGGTTGGGCAGTTGTGAGCCACTTGGCCCTACCCGCCGCATGTGAAGCACACATTGTCTCACAGTTGACCTTTCCTGCCTCATGAGATCCGTACCTCAAACCCTGCATCCTAGGTTCATCCACCAGAAGCTATGGCCTACATGGCCCTATGAGTTTTGTGCCTACTGCCTCCTAAAGATGACTTAGCTACTTGTCATCTAGTGGTGGATCTCAACATTGGTTCCTGCTCAGCTAATAATCTCTCCACTAATAACACTCGGTCAAGAAATCCATCCTAGATTGGGATATTGAGAAATATCATCGATGCTTAGATCTCCCTACGGAGACCCTGATCAAAGGATCAGGCCCTAAAGAATGGGTCTCGTACCATGTCGATGGAGTAACACAATAGGTTAGTGAATATTGCCGAGTACTGGTCCACTGATAAGATGTCCTGTTGTAAGTGAAGAAACTCTTAGATACACACAGAGCATAATGTCACTGAAATGAATTGTTTCCTGAAGAGGATATCAATGTCCTTCTAAGTGGGGGTCTCCTCCTCATGTAACTAGGCCTTCAAGCTCCCACATCTTCCTACCCTAACCTAGAAAAGGCTAGTAGCTAGAATCACCATATGCTCTACTGGTATCCCAATAAGGCAGAAAACTATAACCCCAACCTCAAGGCAGTCCTCTGCTGCTTGGGGATCTGTCTCGCCTAGATACCTAAGAGGCCTGTACTATTTGAACTCATGCAACACACTCCGTCACCATGCACCGTCTGCTAGTCGGGCCGGTGGAAACTACCACCCAACTGGTGGTGGTCCTGCAAGTGTACCACCCAAAGGTGCTAACATAATAAGAGTTCCCTACACCGAAGACTCATCACTCAGTGTGCCTTCATCATGTACTCTCTCAAGATTCCTAGCTGGATGTCTATGTGGATGAATCCTGAAATGAAACAGCTACACCAAGGTTAATAAGTTATACATGGTGAGATGAATCAAAAGATATCATAAGTAAAATCATTTCAAAAACACACACAATTATTGTTTTCGTTCAATGAGTCTAAAATCAGAATTTAGGGTCCTCGTGAATTGATACATCAGCCGCCACACCAAAACTGGACTCCCTGAAAAAAAACCATACTAAAAAAACTTAACACTATTTCTCCACTGGAATGATCAGAGTTCGATTTATTCAGTAGAACTGACTCCTCTGATACCACTTTGTCATAAAACATCCCCCAGTTCCCGTTCCATGACTACCTCAAGATCTCCTTCCTGAGGCCATTGGTTGGTGACTAGCAACAGAAAGGTGTATCCCTAAAATGGGAAGGCTTTGACGTTGAACCCGTACAAAATCACTAACAAGAATGCAACAAGATGAAACCATGAAGTAGAACAGATGTAGTAAAAGTGTGTACTGAAAGTAAGTGGCTGGAATACAAGCCCAGCTGAAAAGATACAGCTACCATTGAAAACAAAAAATAGATCCTTAGATCATCCACCGGGAATCCTATTTGAAGGGTAGGTATAACTCATCTCCACAGCTCTCCACGCCGACTATCACAACCATCCATTGTTAGGTCCTAGCTCACCGAGTCTCAACCAATACAGCCCATCCTCTGCACATGACACAACAAGGTGCAAGAAAACCCCGTGTAGGGGTGAGTATAACAATACATATTAGGTACCCCGAGATCCCTAAAGGTCTCTCCAAATTCCTCAAAGAAAATCCGAAAAGAATGACATAAAAAACAAATCACAACGCAAATGAGTCATCTCAAAACTAGGTATAACTAAAGTACAGAAGTACAGATGATTGGTCGTAAAGCGTGGTCATCATATTCGATCAAGAGACACTCATACATACCATATAGATTTGGAACCACATAGGATCGATAGGTACTAACACCCGAAATACCAACATAGGATCGATAGGTTCTGATCCAAATTGGATCACTGGGTATTGATTCACATAGGATCTCTATGTGCTTATCCACAGAGGGTCACTAGCTACTGATCTACACAGGGTCACTAGATTATCATCCCCACAGAGTCGCTAGATGCTGATCCATATAGGGTAGATAGGTGCTGATCGAAACAAGATCATTATATGTTGATCCACATGGAATAGCTTGGTGCTAAGCCACACATGAACGCTAGGTGCTAACTCATAAAGGATCGATCGACACTAACCTCCGTATGATCTGTCTCCAACTTCCATCTCAAAACCATCCACTGGATTCCCACTAAGAGCACGTTTGATTCCAGAAGAAAGACCTTGTCAAGCTAGAAATCATTTATCATTAGAAAAAAGTATCACTAATAAGTAACCAAATGATCCATCATCTTATAAGGGTTCCTACACAATAGACAGAATGTCAAACAGACGTTTGGTTTGTATGTTATTGGAATTTTAGTGCCGATGGCCCTGTTGGATTTGAGGTCGATCCAATGCCTATGTACTCAAAATTTTCTTCAAAACTCTCGTGTAGTATTTCAAAAGAATCATATCAATCCAAGGATCCTATCACCATAGAAGGATTGTGAAATAGACATCCGGATCACATGATATGAAATTTTGAGCGTATTACGGAATGAAAGAGGTCCGGGTCCAATCTGAGCAGATCGGACCAGCCCGGCACGACCCGAATGGGCCTAAACCGGCCTGGTTGGGAGGGACCATGGCGGGCATGGCCCGGACAACCCTGGGTTTTCCGGGCCGTGGTATATTTCCCCGCCGGCTGGTGTAGCCCCCATGAGGGTTGCATGGTCCGTCTCTCAAACAGATCAAAGAACCGTTCGACTCTTTAAATCACAGTGCTTGGTGGCACCGCCTCGTCCCCCATAGGACCTTCTGAGAGTAGGTCCCCTCCTTCATAGTGGTGCCCGATGGCGTGATGCTTCCCAGTGCCATGTTTGGCCGAGATCCAGCCGCCTGTTCGTTCGGCGTGGCGCTGAGCGGTTCCACCCTCATCCACAGCTGGCGAGCGCCGGCCACCAGTTCCATGCCAGAGGATCTTCTACGGGCCACTGATGAGATATGGTGGTCTGTTCTTCCTTCCAGACATGCCTATGAACCTTCTAGGATGTCGCAGCCATTGCGTGCCACCCACATTCCACTTTTCATCTAGTTAAATGTCATCCCACAAAGAACGCATCAAGAAATGAAGCAACAGAGGGCCTGGAAATGTTTGTTTTTCCTGCACCCTCTGCGTTAGAATTATAACAAGTGATAGATTATTCAATTCATTAGAGATAATCTTTAATAAATAAACCCTCTACCCTATATTTCATTGGAGATGTTGCGGTGGTGGAAGGAGAATCCTCCCTTGATGAAGTTGTCAGCGTTCGTCGTTCCCGATTGGATTTCCCTGATGTTTCCGTCCAAGCTTATGTTCCTCGGTGGAAGTCACCACAACACTTTGTCATAGGTTCCCCACCTTCGTGCCAATAGCCCATTTCCATGCTTCTATTAAATAGATAGAGGATCCAAATGTGTTTCATGACATTAATGAGAGTCATTTATGAACCACATTTAATGTTCCAATGTTGAGGGTACAAAACAGAAGGGTCTAGCTGTTAAATGGTTTGACTAGTCATCAGTCTCACCACCGCCACTCAATAGTTACTGAAAATATATAAAATAATTTTATTAAGTTTTTTTTAATGTCTATAAATTTATCTTTTTCTCCCAACTTACTGTGGTCAAAGTGAAGATTTCCGTAAGTGCATCCCAGCACTGCAGATTCAACAATGCTCTCAGATTTAAATTTCGAGCATCAGTTCAAAATTTATAAAATGATGCTTGTACATTTACTGAAAGTACCTTAAAAAAAGTTCAAATTTCCATTCTGGGCACACCAGGCCTCAGAACCATGCACCATCAATTTTCACAGACTATTAATAATCCCAAATAATTTATAAAACAATTCATGGAATTTTTGGGTCTTTACAAATTATCATTTGTAATAAATATAATCCATATATGTCTTGAAAATAATTTTTCTTTCTACATTTTTATAATTTTTACAATATATTTGACTTTTCCCTTACTATTAAAGCTTTGTGTAACCATTGAAAATAATAATTATATTTAAAATAAAATAAGTTATAATTTATATGTAGTGATAAATTTTGTTATTATATTTATATTTTTTTATAATTAATTATTTTTAAATATTTTTAAAAAAGATTTATATAATATTTATATATTTTTTGATATCATTAAATAATTCATATATCGTAAACACATAAAATTTTTATTATTCGTTAAAAAAATAATTCTTTAGTAAATACTCAATAAATCAAACATGGAAAAATATAAATTTTTGTATAAAAAATTAAATTCAATTGAAAAAACATCAATCAAAATATGTTCAATAAATTAATTTAAATATAAACTTATAAATCTCAGTGAAAAAAATTATTTTTATAAAAACGAAATTTTAAGCTCCAAAATGTATTTATTAAAAAAAATATTGAATGTGATTCCTATTAATTCAAATAGAATATTTAGAACTAAAGGTGTTATAATCTAATCATGGGATAAAAATTTAAATTAGAATGATAATTTTTAAGAAAATGTAATGAATATTTTTCAAAAAAGTGGTATTATTCACAATTCAATGAAAAGTCTAACTTTTATAATGATTCTCAAAGATTCACCGTGAGATAAAATTGCTATAATGTATTCAAAAATTGTATCCTTTATATAAAAAAATCTATAAATTTTATAAATTCATTTAATAATTTCACTCCAATATCAAAAGAAAACATTATTTGGGAAACATATTCATAAGAATAGAAATTCTTTAGTAGAAAACTTGAGGTATTATTTTTGAAACATTAGTCCATACATTTTAATGGAGTATTAACATTAAATATATTTCAGAATGCAATCAATCCTATTCATACTAACCAATTTAATATCTTTATAATAGTTATAACATTTATATGTTACTATTTAATGGTTCATTTAATCTCAGTATTGTGTGTTGTATACGCTATCAATAATAGCATTTTTTTTAATAATATTAGGGTTTTAAATTTCCATTACCTGAAAATTTTGGAACCAACGTGTCTTGGATTATCCTTGATGTCTATTTTTGAATTAAGAATATATGAAATAAATTTTGGTGTATGTCATTGTTGAAGGGAGGATCCCTCTGTGTGAAATTGATAGCATTGAGTGTATATGGCCTCACAGTGGTCCTCACTATGTTGGGGTCATTTGGGGGGTGGGGACCTTTTGATGTATTAGTTCACATTATTGTGATATATATAGGTTTTAAAATTTATATGGATTCATTATATTCCCCTCATTATTTATTATGGCTTTTAACCCCCTTTCCCACAATCTCTCTCAATAATTAAGATCAAAATAATTCTTGTGGATTTTATGCCTTATTATTCATGTATCCTTTGATTGAGGGTTTTTTAGACCATGAATATTTTATGTTTTGGGTGAGCTATCATGTATTCCTTCCATTTTTATCCTTTTTTTAATAGCTAATTATTAGTGTGGCCTATAATAGTGTTTCATGTTGATTCTAAGAGTAATTGTGGATCGTTATATTATGATGTTGCTTTTTCATAGCATAGATGGAGGGAAAATTGTGCTGATCGATACATGATGTTTCATTCTATTTTGATGGATGTATATACCCTTCTCACTTTATAGAGTTTTGTTTTAAATTGAAAAAATTACCTATGAATCGGTGGATAATGAAACGTATTTCTACAATATAAGTGACTTGGGTGTATCACAATCCTTCTATATGTGGCTAGTTGTGTGGTTCCAGTGTGATGTGAATGTATAACTAGTTATTAAGAATTTTTTCTAATTGAATTAATTCATAAATATTATATGAATTGTTATAATTTAGTTAGATAATTAAGTAAAATTTATTATAAATAATTATTGTATGTCTTTGTTTTATTTAATACCTAGGAAGGTGATGTAATACTGGGATGAGATTGAGAGAGATGTTGAATAATGCTTTAAATTGGAATAACATTGTAATATAGGTTGACAGTCCCTTGAGAATACCCTAAGGGTAAATGAATTTAATTTATATTCATGCGAAATAATGTTGAAATACTATTGAAAGTTGACATATTTAAATAATAAGAATTGTTTAATAAAAAATTAAATTCCTATGAATGGAATACATAATGTGTGATGGGACATAATGGACCCTAGGAACTAGCATGAATCCATGGATACCAATAGATGATGGATTATTTATGATTGTATATTAAGAGATACATATACCCTCGAGGGGTGTGGATGAACTATGTTAACATAGTGTCCATAACATAGATTCCATAGATTCCTCATATATAGGGGAGTGTTATATTGGAATGATCGGTATGTGTATGACTTAACATAGATTAATTATATTAATCATATATAAGGGAGTGCTATATTGGAATCTTTGGGGAGTGTGTTCCATACTCTGTAAGATGTGATTAAATTTGTAGGTTGAACAAGTTTTGGAGTCATGTTAATATTGTGTGTAGGTGTACATACTAATGATGAACTGAGACATGATATGGTCATTATGTAACCCCTAACGATAAATTATAATGGGTATAACCATGTTATCCTAGTGTGTCAGTAAGGTTATTATTACTATATCCAGGTTTTGTACGCACTCTATGTTATTTGTAACAACCAAATCGATGAGACTAAGAAAAAGTTTGACATACGTTGTTTCCATGCTATACAAAGAACTTGGGTCCCTAATTGGTTTTGTAGTGATGTAGTTTCCTTGAGAGGGTGCATATATAAAAGGGTAGTGATGAATGTTTGTCTCACCTTAGTAATAAAACGAGCAGTTAGAAGAGGTATCATGAAAGGGGATTTTCCATCCGAGTTATATATGTAAATTCATGTATAGAATTACTATGCTGTCTAGGATTGGACATATAAGGTTGAAGTTATATGGAATGTTTAGGATTATCTCATATTATTCAGCTTATGATTATCGATTATATAATTTCCAAGGGATGAAATGAGATTTGGAAATTAAGGAATCTATTTTCTGATATATAACTTGGTGGGATATTTTCCACAAATCAATGATATGTATCTCATTATATGGTTTTAATTACTCTCACCAATATAATTCCTAGAATAATCCATAATATTATGTGGAACAATATGATACTTGTAACTCCCATTGTTACACCAAGATGTTTTTATGAAATATTTTCATTAAATAATTTTAATTCCACAATAACTTACATTGCATGAAATCATGATTTTAAAAAAACCATGAGACACCATTAGTATAACGGGACCATTATAACCTATCTTTTATGTTAAAAGGAATAAATATAAATAACAAATGAAATGGAATGGTGAATTCCTTGGCTACCAATTATTTATAAAAACCAATAAAATATAAATGAAATATTTCAGTTTTTGTATTAATAAATAATGTTAATTACAATTTATAAATGAAATTATTTACATATATATGAAATATATTTAATAAAATATTTTTCATATTCATACAATATAATTTTTCATCCTAGGATATTAATAAATCATATTTTATGTCAAAATACCTATATTTTTCAAAAGTGTAATTTTATAACATTTTAATGGTGAACTTATTTTAATTAAAATTTTGATAGATAATAATATTTATATTAAACCATTAACCATTTATTTGGAAGAAGGATATAAAAATTTACCTTGGATTAATTTTTTTTTGATAACTATTATGTTTTGATGAGAAGTAAAAATATACTAAATTTTATATTATTTTTTTCATTGAAATAATTTATATGGTTAAATTATATTATTGGATAGTTTTAAAGTATAAATATATTATATTTATATCAATTTATATAATATTGGTCATTGGAATTAATTTAACATTGAATTTAGATGTTTAACAATTTCAATCTTTTGCAATATTTTAGGTATTAAGAACAATTTTCTCATTCCGACAAAGAGATTAATTTTAAATTAATTTCTATATTTTATGTTATTATAATTGTTTAAAGATATCTTCCATTTTTTTAATCAATGTTATAAAATGATATAAATATATTTCTTTTATTTTTCGTCATTATGAATAGTATATTTTGTAATTTTTATTAATACTTTGAAAGAGTAAATCGGGTAATTAAGGGTAAAAATAATATTTTAAATTTACCTAAATACTTTTTCTAATATAATTGTATGATTTTATCTTGACCTAAATATTTCATGGGTCAAAATGGTATACTTTAGAATCCATTTGGATGAACTTAGGACATTTAATTTATTTTTTTAGAGAAAATATAAATACGTTTTACTCAAATTTTTTAAAATATATTATTTTTAATATATGGTTATACATATGATAAAATCGACTATAAATACTAATATAAAAGATATGTTTTTCATTAACTTGGTGATTTAATTTTATTTTTTAGGAATTAAATAATTACCTTAAATGCTGATACATTGATGTTGTAGAAATTATTTAATTGATGAAAAATCAAAAAAAATAATTGTTTCTGAAATGATAATAAACATTAAAAGACCAAAACACTTGAAAAAAATCTTATTTTTAGATTATATATAAACCATAATCATCCAAGGGTATATTTACAAATAATTTGGTTTTATATTGAAATGATATATGACACATATAATATTTTATTTAATGTGCAGTTAAAATATTCACATTCATGTTTTATTAAATATTACATTTTTAATGAATGATTTTACGGAATATATATTCTACTACAAGTATTATTCTAAAAAATATAGGATTTATATTCATCATTTTATGTTTTTAAAATAAATTATTCAACATATTAGTTTATTAAATAATTATACAAAATCGATGGAGTAATTATTTTATTAATGGAGATAACCAATAAATTTTATTAAAAATATTAAAACTTGTATAACATGGAATAATTAATATATCCAACTAATTTTATTGATTATTTTGACCACCTTTTAATATTATAAAATATCTAGTTTATGGTAAAATTTTTTATCTTTATATTTATAATAATCAATGAATTTAATAGTATCAAAATTGACAATATTGACGGTTTATTAAAATAATCTATTATTAAATTATTTAAAAATCATGAATCATTTTTTTTAAATATTTTAATTATTATAATGTTTAAAATTTTCTAAATTATTCATTTAAGGTATAATTGAAATCAAATAAGTAAATATTGAATCTTTTTTAATATAGAAATATTTATTACCACAGAAAAAATTAAATAGAATAAATATGTTATAATTGAAATGATAATGTATAAATTGTCATAAAAACTTGTATAATTTTTTTGGTGTGATTACTACTTTATCAAATCACATGTTTTAAATTGTGATACTTTTGTGGTTTTATGATTGTTTTTCTTTTTTTATGAATTAAAATATTTGGAGGTTCCAAAAGTGCCCCTCACCACAATTAGAAAGGGGTAAATCCTCCCTCAGTTCTTCAATTAAATTGGGGCCTCAAATATCATTCAAAATCTTACCATTTTTTTCAACTTTCTTATCCACATTCTAGATGTCCTGGTCTTCTCGAGATATCATCTCTAATCCTATAAGAGGAGATATAGACCGAGCTCATTGAATAAGAGGTAATCTCTTCAAATGATTCTTTCATACATATTTCTTCTTCTATATCTTCTTTTATGATTTGATTCCATTACAATTTAATAAATATAGTACAAATTATATACATATAAGTTATTATTATTAGGGAACAACCATATTCCACATATTATCCATCCAATAAAAAATAAAATCACCACACATGTGTACGTACGACTTATCATCTCCACGCCTTTGTGTAATATGTTTACCACCACCACCATTCATGGATTGGTATAATAGTGGAAATAACAAATATAAATTATTTTTATAACATTATATGGATTCTTCAACAAAATATATTCCACCCAATTCCGCACCATTTTAGAATTATGGGAATTATATCGTCCAACATGCATACGTACGACGTACTGTCGCCATGATGCGATGTGATTCATTATACATGATATCATTTAAAGAATGATTATATAAATTTATATAATGAATATATATGATATATATGATATTAATTTAATTTTTTAAATTATATAACTATAACAAAATTAGTTTGACGAGAACTTATTCGACAAAACGTGCATAAGAAAATGAAGTGGTTAATACCCAATTAGTGAGTAGTAATCAGATGTTTCTAACAAAAGGATGATAATATGATCATATTTGATATCATAAAAAATAATTTGATTAAGTAATAAGTAAATTTAATTATTTAAACCGTTATACAAGAGGTTTAGATACATACAATGGATATTATACCTAAGGTAAAGAATAATTTAGAAATATATTTATTATCGGAAATTTTTTATACATAATTATTTATGAGGGTATACTTACCATCCATGTCCATGATTCTTAAATATGAATTCCAAAATATTATTTTTATTGTTTTAAAATTTTTAAATTCAATTTTACATATTGGTGAATTTTATGAATGAAATCCTTTTCTATTTTCTATAATATGTACTTTATGTATTATCCAACAAAAGTATGAGAAGAATGTATTCATTTAAATTATATTACATGAACTGTTTTTTACATATTCATAATGACTTATTTCCATGAAGATTAATTTACAATATTTCATGTTTATTTTAAAATAATTTATTTTAATTTAATCTTATGTGGCATTTTGAGAAGAGATTTTTTTGAAGAAGAATGCATAGTTTCCTCAAAAAATAATTCCAAGTGTTCTATAATAATTATTGGCAACCTAAGATGGAATTAAATAATAGGGTTACTATTCATGTATAATATACCTGTTATTTATATCTTTTGATTACATTTATGGTGGAATTAAATTTACGAAATTCATTTGTTTTGGATGGTTTAAATTATGATGAAATAATGTTTAAGAAATCCATTTTATTCCTTGAGTTATGATATGATTAATGATTTATTTTTGGTTCCATATGTAATATTTATTTCATTATTAGATGGTTCAGAACTATATATCCCTTCAATGTTTTGGGTAAATATTTATATCTCTTGATATAGATAGGTATGTAATGGTAAATGAACTTGGTTTAGAAATACATGGATAGAACGAGATATAATCCCAGTTCGGTAATATAGTTCCAGAACGAGTAGTGAACTTGGTCTAGTAATGGCATTTTTCCTCAATTATGGTATTGGAAGTGTTCCTTGACATATATACAATTATTTTCTATGACTATATTTATGCCACAAATTCCATGTCTTATGTTTTGAATTTTAGGAATATGTCCATTGATACATTATGAACTTTTATGTTTTATCCAATCACATAATATCATTATCTTTCATATGTAAGGTAATATTATTCAAATATTTTTTTCATATGTATTATGATTATGATATTATTGTTATCTCCCTTGTTTACCATTACTGAGAATCTTATCTCACCCTTTCTTATGCATATTTTCCCTACGTTTTGAGGAATGGTACTAAGTAATATATGACAAAAAGGGTTATAGTAATGAAGGAATAAGTGGTGGACAATGTTGATATCATATAAACCGAATATTTATGATTCAGAGAATATAATGAAACCAAACTAATATGGTCATGGTGTGTATTTGTTAAGTTTTTTAGTGATTATTTTTGAACATTGATGTAATATCTTTATATCTAATGTATGGTCTGCTATAGTTGGCATTAGAGAAAAGGTATAGATAATATTTGGAATCTACAATTGGAAAACATTCGTAATCACCCTAAAGATATGTCAATGTGTAGGTTAAAATCCTAGTGTTATAGAAATCATCATAAATAACCATTGGTAAAACCTATAGTATCCAATATTTAAATTTTATTAAGTATTGTTTGGTTTTCCCATTATGATTAGTGTTCCTGACACTATGGTTCATGGTTTTAGTCAATGGTTGGAACCTAAAGGTATTATGTTAATTATTAATTATATGGGAAACCTAATGATTTTCCTCCCAAGAAACTGAATGTTAGGGCTGTCGGAATGAAAAATCTCATCACTATGATTGCACAAGATTCTCAAGCTATGAATCATGTCATACATACCAACAATAAAAGGGGGGAAAACATTATGTTGATCCTTTCATTACAAAGTGTCCACCTTTATTTTTTGACTATTCTGATCCACTAATGTATGAAAAATGGATTAGTTCCAATGGATATATATTTTCAGATCTCCAATGTTTAGAAAATGATATGGTCATCTTAGGAGTCTATAGATTGGAATGTGAAACTAATCAATAGTTGAATTCTATTAAGAATATAAGGAAAATAAATTAAATAAATAATATTGAATGAATGAGTTAAATAACTTATATTTCAATAATAACATACCGCATATTCTTCAAACAAAAATGAAGAAGGATTTCATTAATCTTAATAAAATGGATGAGGAATCTATAGGTAAATAAAATAAAAATTTTACAAGACATGCATGGTAACATTTTTGAATTATCATCCAACCTGATTGTAAAATTGATCAATTATTTAGTGTCATAAAAACAAGACTCCAAATGGAATTATCCATAAGGTACTTCAATATATATGAGGTAATACTTTGATGTGCTCTTAAAATTTTGATGGAGATTAGAGTAACCCATCTGTCCTATGGGTTTGGTATTAAGAGAAATATGAGAATTTGAGGGAATACCTAAAGAACACGCAACAAATATTATGTGTTTTCCTTATTTTCAATGTGTCTAAAGAAACATGGTGTAAATAGTATTAAAGGGACTAAATTTTTGTATGCATGGGAGAGAATTTCATCGGGCAATTGAATGCCAAATTGATAGGAAAAGGATGTCTACTGATACTAAGTGGAAAAAAGCTAGATAGAATAAACCTCCCGCACTTCAGTGTTACAAGTTCAAGGATTTGGGGTATTATGTTAACCAATGCCTAAATCAAATGGTTATCGATGACGATCGTCATAAAAAAACTTGTATGTCCAATGAAAATGTCAAGTAACATGTGATCTCTATCGCTGATGTGGATTATGATAATGATGTTGTGAAAGGTACACCTACCGTCCAATATAAAGTAACAACTGTTTTATTTTATTCTAGATCAACCCACTCTTTAATTTATGAATAATGTAATAAGGGTACTACCATATCACCATATAAATTAGATATTGAGTTATCTATGACAACTCTTATTAGCACAATGGTCAAATAAAATGTTTATAATTCTTCTCTTGTTTATGTTTGTGGAAAAGCACTTCATGGAAATATTTTGATCCTTACTTTTATGGAATTTGATATTATTATTGGCATGAATTTTATCTCTTTATGTGGAACTGATATCAATTTCTAAGGAAGAGAATTCATATGTCATATTCTAGATATATCTATGATCATCTATCAATTAAAGAATGAATATGACCTTCTAGTGTAAATTTCATCCATATTATGGGTCCTGATTATTATAAATTAATGTTATCTATCTCAAATTTTGGGTGAGAGACTCACCATTAACAATAAACCTATTGTTCACGTGTTTTTGATGTCTTTCATGAATAATTTGTAGGTGTTCTACTGTATCATGAAGCTGAGTTTTCAATAGAACTCATACAGAGTGCTAAGACTATTTTAAAGACAGATTATAGAATAGAACTAAATGAGTTCCTTGAATTGAAGAACAAATTACATGATATTCATGGAAAGGGATTCATACACCATAGTGCATACCCTTGGGGTGAACCTATTTTATTTGTCAAGAATACATATGGATCAATGAGACTCTACATTAATTATTGAGATCTCATGAAGATCACTATCTTGAAATAATATCTTTCTCCCCACATTGATAAATTATTCATTACATTTACTATATTTATCATCATTTATGATATCATTAATTAAGTTTCAATAAAGAGTATATATCAATGAAAAATTTCCATAAAAGTTGTGGAAACTATGAATATATGTTGATTCCTTTTTCTCATAATAATGGACCCTCAATATTCATGGATATAATGAATAGAGTCTTTATAGACTATCTTGATCAGTTTTTTGTAGTCTTTATAGATAATATTCCTTAATATTATAAGTGAAAGGATGAACATGATGATCAATTTATTATTTTACTAAATACCCTAAGAAGGGATAATCATTACAAAAAAATTACCATGTGTGAATTTTGGCTTCATAACGATTCATCTTTGGGTTATGTAATCTCAAGAGTGGGGATATATATGGATCCGATAAAAAATAAGTCATTTAATGTTGACCTAGAGCAACAAAGGAAACTAAAATCCAATGTTTTCTTGGTTTGGTTGATATTATCAGCATTGTGTGAAATATGTTTCGCAACAATATATTCCACTCACCCAGTTGATTCAAAAATTAGATAAGTTCATGTAGATGGGGGAATGTAAAGAGAATTTGAAAGATCTAAAAATATATCCAATGCACCTATGATCACACAACCATTTAGTTGAGAATGTTTCATGAACTACACTGATTCATCCAATAAGGGGGTGGTATGCATTCTCATTTAAAATGATATAGTGATACTTTATTATTCAAGAAAATTAAAAATCCTAGAGAAAAATTACCCAACTCATGAATTGGAGTTATCATTGGTAACATTTTAATCAACGTTATGGAGGTATTATTTTTATGGTGATAGGTTTGAAATTTATACTTATCATAAAAGTTTAGAATATAATTTCACATAAAAGGAGCTGGATATATTCCAAGGAAGATGGTTAGAATTGATTAAATATTACAACTGCTCAATACATTACCACCCTGGGAGTGATAAAAATATGGGAGATGCTTTGAGTCGAAAAGAACATGCTCGCCTATCCATGACGAGGAACAAAAAATATCCAACATTTATGGATTTTCATAGGATGGATCATGAAATTTTAATGGAAGTGGAGAAATATTATCTTTCTCAAGGAAATTTTCAACCATCTATATTAGTGAGAATTATGGTGGCACAAAAGAAAAACGTAGATATAAAAAATATTATGAGAAACATTCCTAAGTTGAACCTTTGTTATGATGTAATAATAATGTTCAATAATTGTGTTTGTATTCCACCCATACCATAATTAAATATGGATCTATTAGATTAGGCTCATAGTTCTTCATTCCCTATTAAACATACATGCAGAAATATGTACATGGACAGAAAAGAGTATATCTGGTGGGATGGTATGAAATGAGATGTTTCTCAATATGCATCTTGGTGTTTGGATTTTTATCATGTTAAGGATGAGATATATAAGTCTAAGGGGATTTTATAACCATTACCTATACTAGAATAGAACTGAGAAAACATTCCAATATACTTTTCCATTTAACATCCAAAACATCTAAAGGCCATAATGATATATTGGTTATTTTTAATCATCATAAAAAATCAGCGCACATCATTGTTATTAGAGAGGAATTTCCCATTGAGAATAATTCAAGGATATATGTAAATAAAGTAGTATGATTTCAGAGAGTTCCCTTTTCCATTCTATCTGATGGGGATCCAAGGGTTACCTATAATTTAGAGAGATGTATTCAATAGGCTCTAGATATAGAGTTATGATTCCTCAATTCTTATCATCCTCAGACATATGGTTAGTCTAAGAGGAAAATTCAAAACACCAGAAGGCAAGTTGATATATTTTTCTAAGTATTTCAATGGTAGTTGGAATCAACACCTACCTATGGTTGAATTTTCTTACAAAAATACATTTCACTCTGTTATTCAGATGGATCCTTATGAAGACCAATATGGAAAAAAGTGTAGAACTCCAACTTACTGGGATGAAGTTAGAGAATCTGTTAGGACCAGATCTTATTGATGAGATGATAGTGAAGGATAGATCTATTTAACAACACATAAGAGAATATCATAGTTGAAAAAAATGCTGTGATGCGAACTGATGAAATGGCATATTGTTTGAAGTGGGTGACAATATTTTTCTAAGAATATATCCATGGAAGAGTTTAATGGGATTTTTAATTAAAGGAATGTTTATCCCTATTATTGATCAGGTTGGGAAGTTAGCTTGTAGAGTGGTGCTTCCACTAAATATCTCACATGTTCATGATGTGTTCCATGTATCTCTAATAAGAAAATATATGTTATCTCCTTCAAATATAAAAAACATAGAAGTTGTACAATTAGAGAATGACCATTACTATAAAGTAAAACCTGCATTGATTCTTGATTGTATTGAGAACATTCTATAAAACAATGCCACTCAGTTGGTTAAAGTTTTATTGATGAACCACCAATTTGACGATGCCATGTGGGAACATGAGGACGTGATGAGGTAGATGTATCTTCATCTGTTTGTATCCAAGTGTTGAATTTTGATGGATAAATTCGGTTTAAGGGGGTAAAATATAACACCAGGATGTTTTTATGAAATATTTTCATTAAATAATGTAAATTCATCAATTTCTTTCATTTTACACAATTGAGAGTTTAATCAAACCACAAGACACCATAATTATATCATCACTAGTATAATGTAGCTATTAATATAGATGTAATCAAAATAATTAACTTATGATAATGTATGCTGAATTCATTGGAAACAAATTATTTATATTAACAAATTAAATATGAATGAAATATTTTTGTTTTTATATTAATAAATTAGGTTAATTATAATTAGCAAATGAAAATAGTAAAATATATATGTTATATATTTATAAAAATATTTTTTATATTCATAAAATATATATTTTAGTCATAGGATATGAATAAACCCTAGTTTATATTAAAAAAACTCTATTTTTCAAATGGTTTATTTTACTACCATTTAATAGAAATCCCATTAAAAATTAAATGATTTATACATTAATAACTTTCAATTGAAAGAATAAACATATTCTTTGGAAGAGGTATATAAAAATTTACTTTGGGTGATTTTTTGAGTTTTTTTGGATAACTTTTATTTTTTGATGAATAGTAAACATATACTAAATCATAATTGAAAAAAAAATCCATTAAAATTAGTTATATGGTTCAAATATATTAATGACTGGTTTTAAAGTATATATATATTATATTTTTATCCTTTAATATAATTTAGTTTATTGGAATAAATTTTGAAATTAATAAATATATTAAAATATTTCAATCTTTTTCAATGATTTAACATTTAGAACATGATTTCCCATTATGGATACTAGATTGATTTTAAATTAAGTAATACAACTAAGGAGTTAGGAATTTGGAAAAATAGAATCCATATTTATAATTAGTGTCTCCATATTATGTTAATAGATTTCATTTATTTTTTATAATTATGAATTGTAACTTTAGTAATATTTATTAATACAATAAAAGGGTAATTCAATTAATTAATGGTAAAAATAATAATATTATATTACTAAAACACTATTCTTCATTGTATTACTTTTAATTATCCTATGTAATCCATGGGATTAAATGGTATCCTTTAAAAGCTACTTGGATGTGATTAGGACATTTAATTTATTTTATTTAAAGAAAAGTTAAATATATATTACTCAAATTTTAATAACTATTTCATTTTTAATATAAGGTTGTTTAGAAGATAAATTAAAACATAAATACTCATTTTAAATAATTTATGTTTTATATTATGTATATTTTTTTTGAATTTTTTGTAAATAACAATTTATTTCAATTCATATACATTGATGATGCAGAATTAATTTAAATGATTAAGATTTAATAAATTCTTTTTTAATAAAATGATTATAACCATTAAAAGACCAATACACTTGGAAAATTATTATTAGTTGAGTATATCACAACCATAAGCATCCAAATTTATCGTAATTGACCATTTTTATCAATAATGAAAATGTTATGATACCTATAATATTTCATTTCCAATGATGATAAAATTGTCACATTAATGTTTTAATAAATTTAACATTTTTAATAAAGGATTTTCCGTATGATATATTAGAATCTAAATATTATAATGAAATATATAGTATTTATTTTCCATTTAGTATCTAATTTTTAAATTTTAATAATAAAATTATGTATTTACAAATTATAGAAAAATTATGTAGTAATTACTTTATTAATGGAGATAAAAAATAAATATTATTAAAAATAATAAAATAAATATAATTAGGGATAATTTATATAACCAGAAAAACTTTTTAGATGACCTTGACATCATAAGAATATAATAAAATATTTTTTTTGAAGTTAACTTGTTATGATTAAAATTTTACGAATGATTGAATTGAATAGTGTCAAAATTGACATTTTTTATTATTTATAAAAATAATGCATGAAAAAATTATTTAAAAATCATACTTTTTTAAAAAAATATACTATAATTTTAATATGGTACAAAATGTAAAAAATTATTCATTTATGGTCCAATTGACTTAAAATATGTAAATATTTCACCTTTTCAATATTGAAATATTTGTTTCATTAGTTAAAATTATAAATAATAACTAAGTGTTAATTAAAATGATATGGTTTAAATTTATTGTAAAATATTATCTAATTTTTTATGATGTTGAGAAAAAAAATTATCCCACCTATTATTTTATGCTGAGAAAATTTTTAGGTATTTTTTGTGTTTTTATTTTAATTTAATTAACATTTTTTGAGATTCTAGAAGTTCCCATAACCTCAATTAAAAAAGGTCACATCCAACCTCAAATTTTCACATCACTTTGAGCCTTAATGCTCAGGAATACTATTTACACTTCCATTATAAATATTACTCATCACATTATACATGATTTGGTATTCTCCAAAGACCAACTCTAGTGTATTAAGAGGATATCTATAGGGATCTCATCGATTAAGTGGTAATCTCCTCTACCGATTCATTCAAACTCATTTATTCATCTAATTCATATTCATGAGTTGTTTCTATTATAATTTAATAAATAAAATTTCAATTATAAAATTTTACTTTATTATGATTATGGAAGAACCATATTACACCTTGTATCCATCCTGGAAAAAATGAAATCACTACGCATATGTACGTACGACATAACATCTCCACATTGTGGTGTAATTTTTTTCACCACCACCTCACATGGATGTGTATAATAATATAAATAATACATATAAATGATTATTAAAACATGATATGAATTATGGAAGAAAATATATAACATTCACTTACATTCCATTTCCCAATTATCGGAATGATGTCATTGTTAATGGATACGTGAGACCCACCATCTCCACGATGTGATGTGACTCGTTGTACATGATATCCATTAAAGATTAATTTTATAAATGTATATAAGAAATAAATATGATATATATTATATTATTATCATTTCTTAAATTATATAACTATAACATATGAAGGCTAACTGAAACATATTCATTAAAATATTCATAAGAAAATGAATTAGTTAATACCTGAGTAATGAGTAATAATGAAATGTTATTAAAAAATTGATAAAATGATAATATATGACATCATAAAGGTGACTATGATCCTAGAATAAGTCAATAAAATTTTTTAAATCATTATATAGGAGGATTGGATACATACAAAGGATATCATACCTAAGGTAAGGAATAATTTTTCAATCTCATTATTATCTGAGATAGTTTATATGTAAGTATTTACTAGGGTATATTTATAATACATTTCCATTTTCCAAAAATATGTAATATGAAAAATTATTTCTATTCATATAAAAAAATTAAAGTCAATTTTAACAATCGATTACTTTTATGACTGGAATCTATTCTCATTTACGAAATGATGTAATATCTGACTTATCTGATAAAAGAATGAGACATTTTTTAACTTATAAAACATGAATAGATTTTTACATTTTCATAAATCCTTATTTATAAGCATCATCCATTAAAATATTTCAAGTTTATTTTCATAAAAATTCTTTTCATTTAATGTTTTGTGGAATTTTGAGAAAATATAATTTTATTGAAGAAGAAAATATATTTTACCAAAGAATTAATTTCATGATTTAAATAAAAATTAGTTTCCATATAAGATGGAATTATATAATAGAGTAATATGTATATAATAATATCCCTATAATTCATATGGTTTGATTATTATTATGATGTAGTTTTATTTGTGGAATCAATTTTTTAAATGGATTATGTCATGGTGAAATTATGTTTAAGAAACCCATTTTATTCAATGGGTTATGCTATAATGAATGATTTATGTTTGTGTGGGACACATAATGGTGATTTCATTATGATATTTGTGGTATCTATATCTCTCTCCAATACATTGGGTAAATATTCATATCTCATGAGTTAGATAGTGTTGAAATTTCAAATGACCATGGCTCAGTAATATATGGATGGAATAGGAAGCAAACTCGGTTCAATAATTCGAGGCTGGAATGAGGGGTGAACTTAGTTCGGTAATGGAATTTTTCTGCTATGATGGTCTTGGAAATTTAACTTGACTAATATGAAATGTTTTTCTATGATTCTGTTTATTCCAAAAATTCCATGTCTTATGCTATGGCTTTTGGGAATATATTCATTGATTCTTCATGAACATTTATGATTTATTTCATGAAATGATATCATTTTTTCATAAGGAGGGACATATTTTTCAAATGTTATGTTCGTATATCTTATGACTATGATATAATTGACATTTCCCTTGTTTATCCTTATTGATCATCGAGCTCTACCTTTCATATGATTATTTTTTCCCTAGTTATGATGAAGGGTATTATGTATGATATGTGAAAATGGGGTCTAATAATAAAGGAATAAGTAGAAGACAATATAGATATCTTATAAACTAGTTGTTTATGTTTCCCAGTTTCTAAAGACTAAATACCCTCGTTGTCATACTTGGGTTTTCTCTTTTTTTATAGTGAATATTCTTCAATTTTGATGTAATATATATGTATGTAATGTATGGGCCTTTATACCCCTGGTACTACCATTTATTTGGACATGTATCTTGATAACATAGTTATTAAAATGACGTTTTTATTAAACTCTATGTATGAATCAATTTTATGGATTACCTAGGGCCACCCCCTAAGGAATCGACTATATTCTTATTACAACTACATTTCCAAGGATTTCCTATTGGAAATCAGATCAACTATAATACCATTAGGATACCTTCAATAACCACATATAAATCAATTATTATACAAGGTGATATAAATCCATTGGTTATAATAATAAATTCAACGGTTACATGACATTTATAGTGTAGCTTAGAGATTTTTTAAAGCATGTACAATTGACTCTTGGAGTCTTATTAAAACCGAAGGTTCATTGAAGATTTATTTATATTTTCTCCTATAGTTTATTTATTTATTTATCTATCAATAAAACATGTACGTATATAATATTTGCTAGATATGTATGGGACCCATTATTTTTTCCCAGTAAACATGTACTCAAAACTATTTTACAAGTCCATGTCATATAGGTACTTAAGGATACATCAATTATAACAATTACTTTTAGGGTAGAGTTTGAGTGTTGAATGGTTGATCAAATAACTCATAAGAAGGTGGAGACCAAGATTGAATTATGACTTGGGGATGACACTGGGGTCTCACATACATTTAATTTGGTTCTTTATTATATATTATTATGATCATTGTAATGGGTGATCTATAATTGTTTATTGGAATGAATGTATGTATTCTTAAATTATTTAGTTCATATTCTTTTTATTGTATCATTATAGTTATCTAATTATTTATATTATAATTTTTATTATTTTTTACTCATTATGTTTGGTTATTTTCGAAGTTGTTCCATAGTCTAATATGGGAGTACAATATCCCTATGCTACTGTAGACCCTAATCACTAGTCAGTAGATTCTGGTGTACTAGGAGGCTTGTTAGAGATCATGTGTCTACCACTATTCTAGATACCTATTGAGTGACAGAGGTGGAGGAGAATTATAATGTGGTGTATGAAATGTTTAATCCATATCACAATTTGCATATATCATAAATAGTGGTTATAATAATGGGTCAAATAGAGAAGTGATCCCTTCACTATAGAATTAGGATCACTTTTTTCTGATTGGAAATATAGGTCATCAAGGATATTATATTTCTAATTTAGTTTACATTATTATTGTAGTATGATTTTACCTAGTGCAATGAAATTTGGTTTTGGAAATATGATTTCGTTTTTTTTATTATTCTGATGGAATGAGTCCTATATACCTGTGTCATATATGGATCTTATGAATCACATGACATACATGTGATTTCTTGTGATTGATATCACTAATTATCGAGGGTTTAACAATTAAATTCCTTAAAAATAATTTCTATGGTTTATTCGTTTATACCACATTTGCTGAATTATACTCTACTAGGAAACAATATATTCTATTATGATAATTGGCCTAGTGGAGTATCTGGTGATATATGTGGGAAATGAAAATGTAGTCCCCCTATGAGAGGGATATATTTTGACCCCAATTGAGTGAATAAAGGAATTAGATTCCGTGGTTATGGCCCCTCTAAGGGTTATTATAAAAAGTTTTTGTCAGTTAGGTAATAAATAAAATACAATGTAATGTTTTATTATATTTCTTAATAGAATTGTTTTATTTAAACAAAAAAAGATAATAATTGGTTACTCAACACATATATTTATATAATTATATCAATATATGTTTATATAAACATGAATTACAACATGAACCATGAGGTACAATTCTCATATACAGATAAAAAGTGATGATTAGTTCCATAGTAGGTTTGCGACTCCGTTTTGGATTCCTCAAAAGGTCATGTGATGCCCTATAGTGGGATTTTTGGTATGTGAGTTACAAAGTGACATTGAGATGGGATAAGGTATATTTTTCCACTATTTATTTCTTTTTTTAGTGATAATCATACATTATATATTCATTTTTGGAATCATTTCCCCAGGCTTTGCAATTTTTATTCTATGATATTGTGAATTTTGGATTGTATTTGAATCAATTTTTATTGAATATTTAAAATGGTTAAAAAATTTAAGATTATTCATTTATATATATTTTACCTTGTAAAAACATGTTTATTATGTAAATTATTTCGAGACAATGATCTTACCAACTAATGATCAAGGTAATAAATTTTGTTTTGTGCGTCAAATATTGAAGAAGAAGCCAATCTTGCAATATAAGTGGGAGTCAAACGTCATAAAACTCTCGAGACTTGAATCCCTAACAAATTTTGTTCAAGATGTAAATTAGGGAGATTAAATATATTGAGGATTTAATTCTTGATGTAAGATACATATTTATAGTTTAAAATATAGGGAATGAAGGTGATCATGAAGACTTACAATGTATGATTTATTTACAAAACAAGGTACTTTGACCTATATGTATTCTAGGAACTCATATTCTAATAAAAGCATCATCTTTTTCATTCCCTTTATGTTTTTTTATAATATCTATTTGGGATTTCTCTCATTTTCAATATTTTGTTTCTAGTATGATAGTGTTTAAATAAGTTTTGAAACCTTTTTTTGGTTCTATTATTTTCATAATTCAATACAACAATCATCTCATGGTGTTGCTTCTTCTAAATTGAATTAATACTATTTTATATTGATTTATTAATTGATAATGGGTATGTTTAAATGAATATGTCAACCAAGCTATACATATATTATACATCCAGTTCATCTATTTATATATTTTTCTATATCACTTATGGTAAGTTGTTTAAATTTGGGGTAGTGAAAAAATTAATCAATATTTATATCAAATGAATTGAAATTTATTGACTGGGTATTAATTAAGATAATTAATTCATATTTCAATCCATTTTCTAAACCAGATGAGAGGTTGGGGAGGGAAGGGTATGAACTTAATTTGAATAAATCAATCAGGGACAACTATTTTTTTTATTTTTGATTTTCTATATTCACCAAATTCATCTATATTGACAATACCATCTCGAGGAAAGTGTGGGTTTCAATCTCGATAATTGAGAATCTATAAATGAATGTATTATTAGTTATTATTAAATAAATACATGGTCTGTTCCTATTGACCTCCCCTAGTTTTATTCTAGAATATCCCTCACATATGATCCCTAAAAAAGATTATAAACCCTTATTACATTAAAAAAGTAATTAAATTTCCCTAGATTAGAACCCAATCTCATATAATATGCACGATAAATCCATATCTAGGTTTTTATTCATAGGTATAAATCTACTTCAATGCATCTCTATGGGCTTAAACCAAGAAATACAGTATTATACATACATTCATTATAGTTTTTGTTGGGATTATATAAATATTAAGTCTGTTCACACTTATTGGGAATTAAAAATGTTGTTCAGGCTAGGAAGCTTTTGGTGGATATTCTTTGGAAGTGTCTTCAACACAATTACCACAAGTCTGAACCACAGATTTTATCATATTACCTGTAATTAACTTTACCTTTTAATTTTTTTGTTCATTTGTGTATGAGTTATACCCCATTAACTAATTGAATGATCCATTAATATAAAGTTCCAAACACTTTAGAACATGTAATATAAAGATACATTTTTTACATTCCATCTCAAAGCCATGAATGAGCATTGAAATATACTCTCAATATTACTTAAAATCCCCAATATGTTTCTATTTAATATATTGGATTCTAACCTTTTTTTTTTGAGTGCACCATTGTGAAATATAGATTTATATCAATTATTAGTGATGCATTAACCATTGTTACCTCATATTAAAGAATATACATTTGAAATTAAGCATGGTGTAATTTGTATGATAAAAAAGGGTCTATTTAATGGAATTTAGATAAAGGAACCAAATTACAATATAAAAATTATCCAAAAAGTATAAAAACCCTTAATAACCTAAAGAGTACGTTCAGACTCCATTCATCTTTGGCTCTTTCCCTTCTCCTTATGCAATAGAATGAAGGACTTGTTGAAAAGTGAGAACCCCATGAGACCATTACATATTATAATGACTTAGATAAAAAAAATTCATATAAATACATCCCACCTATATATATTTAATATATTTGGAATTATATTCTTAATTTTTTATAGGAATATGGAGAATCAGCCTTGCATGTATGGAACATATTTAAGGAATTAACTTGAAATATCCCTCACCAATAGCTTGATGTTTCCATATAATTTCATACATTTTACCTTTGATTACAACAAATATCTCGCATTGTGCAAGATGTCAAAATTTATGGTAAAATCATGCTTAAGACACCTAAATTAAATAAATACCCTATAGGTGGTATTTAATGAAAATAATATCATTTGTAAAATAAAAATATGATTCCAAAGGCATGGGTTTCACCAATGTGAAGAGACTGATATCCTTTTATATTAGGTCGATGCCCATACTAAAAAGATATAAACCATTCATCTTCCTCAAACCCAAACAAGACCTCCATCCCCTATTATGAATATTCAAGAATGTGAAGTGTGTAGAGGACTATAGTAATATCATGAATGATTGTAAATGATGGAGGGAAATCTAAATAAAGATTGTAATTATGTGAAATAAAAGAAACAAACACAACAGTTTTAATGACCCTATTACAAATAGTCAAAAAAAATTAGTAACAATAATCCAATAATTGGTTCTATCAAAACAAAAGTGTTCATGATTATCCATGAAATTAGGTACCACCTGGGTACCCAAAGCAAAACCAAGATCCTCGACCACAACAAACCCCCTTCCAAGAGACCAGTAGTTCTAATGCTGACAACAATTTCAGAAATCCCCTACAAGATAAGAAAAGTCTTAAAAACCACCATAGTAAAACATATATAATTTTTATTCTGCTGCTTTTAAACAATATTACCATCAAATTAACAAGAATGAATCAGAAATGAAGACCCTGAGAGATGCTCTCCTCAATCTTAAGAATGAGGCCTAGAATATTTCCAAGAATATCCCAAATCAAATAATAGGTACACTTAATGGTAATAATGAGACAAATTTAAGTATTCAGGATAAAAATTTGGTCCCTTATTTTGATAAAGATTTTTGTTTTGAGTATCTGGGTTCATGACTAAAATATTGACAGAATAACAAAAGTCAAATGTGATAGTCATTATTAATGAAAATGATTAGAGTATACATAAAACTATTGAATAACATTATCCTAATTTATAATTGAATGTAAAAAAGGATTTGGTTCAATATTTTCTTATAGAAGAATATTTCTATATGTTACCACAAACATAAAATACCCCTCTCCGATTCAATGTGAGAATAAGTAAAGGGATAGTAGATAGAACATATATAATTTCTTGAGATATGTATGAAACTCCAAATAAACCTCAACTATGTGGAATCCATTTCCATGATATCAAGTTATTCCAAATTCATAAATAAATTATCTATAATAAGATTAATATTAATGGATTATTAGATATCTTCTTGAATTAAGAGTTCTCTTTAGTAGATCATTATAACATTCCACCAATAAAGATATACCGAGGAAGATCCTCGATTCCATTTACGATAGGTTCATGCAATTTTTGAAAAGAATTTTATGATATTGGTGAGAGTATAAATATCATGAGGGTAAGTGATTTTATAAATTTGGGGCTTGAGTACCTAAAGCATATGAGAGTATATCTATAGTTAACTGATAGGTCTATTAATATTCCTCAAGCACTTCTTCAATATTTTTTAGTTGAGGTTGCTAAATTTATTTTCTTTATTGATTTCATCATTCATGACATAGAATAATAAATATATGTATCTATAATTAATGTGATACCATTTCATGTGAACTTAATGAATTTAATTTATATCAATCAAGGCATAATTATATTCAAATTTGTGATAAACATGTATGGTTATATTTTTTCAATGCAACCACGAAAAGTAGGGACTTGAAAGATTATTAAGAAATTTTCCCTACTAATGAATAATGTGATATTTTTTTATCATGAAAATGATTAAGGGACCCAATATATTGATATGGAATATTGTAGGTAATACTAGAAATTGAAATACATGAAACCACTTTTGAGATATTTCCCTTAGATTTCCCAACATAGATTATTAAGATACCGATGATATAAGTACATCTACATCTAATCACAATTCAATATCTAATATTGTAGAATAAAATGTAATGTTTAGTCCTGATTTTTTGATAACTAAATCGGTGCAATGAATAATAAAAAATACATGGCATTAAGAGTCAAACATATTCAATAGCTTTGAGATTCCCATATATTAATGGGATCAACCCCACTATTTACTACCAAAATATTCTATTGGAAGAAGTCTCTAGACCTAAATTCTAAATGATAATATTAATTTCAATATATATGATATATAATCAGTAATATATCTATATATTTTATCAAATAATGGAGGAATAAATGTAATTATAAATAAAAAATGGATTAACCAAGACATTGTCCATTATTGGTTGGAGAGTTTATATCGACTATAGAAATATAAATATAGTGATCAGGAAAGATCACATTGCTCTCCCATTCATGGATATTATTCTTGATTGATTATTTACGCATGAATTCTATTAATTCCACAAAATATATTTTGGGTAAAATAAAATCTCTATTATTTGGGCTTATCAATCAAAGGAAATGTTTAGTTCACCACTCAGAATATTCTCTTATCAAAAAAGACAGTTGGAATGTGAAATGAGGTAGAATCATTCCAAGGGGTTATTACACATATCATTCATGATTAGGTGGAGGATATTTCATAATTATTTTTGGAAAATATACATATATATGAAAGATCCTTTTAGGTTTTTATGAGTAAATTAAAAATCATACTAGAATGAAGGAAGGGAGAATTTTTTTGAAAAACTAAGAGAATTTACATTTTAGGATTATAGGAGGAAGAATCCTAGGGCACAAAATTTCAATAAAAATAATGAATTTAACCCATGAAATATCAAAGTGATCAATGTGGTACCAAAACCCACCAATGTTAATGGAATCCTAGTCCATGTAGGTTTTTATCAATAAATTATTACTAATTTTCCCAAAAATCTCAAATAATAATTCATGTAATGTATTAGAAAATTCATTTTTAATTTATTGAATAATATACGAGGGCCATTAATGATCCAAAAAACAACATGTTGTCTTTTTTTCCTCATCTCACTCAATTAGGGAAATTACTTCTAGCTAATGTGTGATTCAATTTAAATCATTGTATGTACTTTTTTTGTAATAAAGGAGAGAAATATTTTTCATTTCAAACATTATTTCAATATTATTAGAAATTATTCTCAAACTAATTATACTACTACATAAAAAGAGATTATTATGGTGGAATTTTCATTCGATAAACTAAGATCATATCTATTTCTATCCATGGTCGGTTTACTGATCATGAGGTATTCCTGAATATTTTTAAGAAAATAATGCCAATCATGGGATGATTAGGTTGACCTTTTGGATAGGGTATACTCAAACTCATAGACCTCACTCCATCGAGATACTAGAAATTTCATTAAAAGATGAAATCTGTTTTGGGGAATATACACAATTGGAGAACACAATGAAATGCCAAAAAATATCATTCTAGAACTAAAAATATATTAAATTTTGGGAATTTCATTAATATGACATTTCATAATTCCCATAAAAATTTGTACATCTAGGTCGGTGTCAAATAAGATTCATTGTGGTTAGAAGTTGAAGATACCACCATTGACATGTGTAATGTAGTCTTCCAACATCCAAGAAATATTATTTTTTACAACATTTCATTTCATCATATTTCAATTAGTGATATTGAAAATCACATTAACAATGATTTTATCAAAGGTATGCTTGATAATTATGAATATAGTTACAATATAGTAATACTATACCACCTTCAAACTAGCAGGATGGTTGAATATCCCTAGAATAAAATTAAACATATTTTATAAAAGACAGTCAATTCTTGTTGGTTGTATTAGAGTATCAATCTTGACAATGAACATTATGAATACCACATGTCATACACAACACCTCATAACAATATATCCTTTCCAACATGCCTATAAAACCCATTCCACTATTCAGTGGAATTTGAACATAGCTCTTTCTGGTAAATTGTGAAGTTAATCCAAGATTCAAAAAAATATTAAAAATTACGGTTGTTTTTTTATATAGGTTTATGAAATCCTTTGTAATTATTATTAAAATTCCAAATTTTTTTAAAAATATAAAACAATGGCTTGACCGATGTATCACATGAAAGATATTCCCACTGGGGAGCATGGTTCTATAATTTGATTCAGGATTAATACTATTCTGTGAGAATTTAATATCTCTATGGTCAGGTTCATTTTATTTTTTACTTTCTAACATTATAAAACTATTAAAATTAAATAAGTAGATAGACAACCATTTTGGGTCAGTGTTTATTAGTTGAAAATTTTCCAAGAATAATTTAAAAAGATTGTGTTCTATATTTCAAATTCACATGATTTAGGGGGATGTCTAGCTCTCGATAATAAATTAAGTACTAAAAAGGAGGAAACCCTATTTTTCCTCTGTATAATCAGGATAATGTAAATTGGGGTTTTTCACGGATTGTAGATTACAATTTAAAATTTTGATGACGTAAATTAATAATTTAAAATATAATTTTCAGGGTCATTAAGACTTAAAACAACCAAACATGTGGTATAAGTCATTATTTTATCTTATATGGTTCCGAACCATAATATGTCAACCCATGGAATTATTTTTTAGGTAAATAAATTTTAATTCCTTCCCCTTACTACACATTCCTCCATTATCTCTAGTGATCATCACCCAAACATCCTCTCTTCCTCCTCTCTCATATATTACCTGACCCTTGTCTCTTCCCCCACCTTTACTTATTTCTCCTCCTATGTATCCTCTTTCCATCCCAAATATAATCCTCCAACTTCCATCCTTCATACACACCTACTCCACCCCTCTCCAAGGCATTCATAATAGGAGGATGATGGAGGAAATCATCGAGGACATTGACTAAATGTGTGGGAGATGATAACCAACCCCACCCCCTATGACTACGTATTTAGAGCATGATACATATACATCACAACCAACACTGGTGGATACCACACACAAAACCAACCCATTAGATAAATCCTCTATACAGATTATCACATCATCTCTTATAGCTTCTATCCCTATCCCACCAGTGATGACCAACCCTTCTTCCTATACTAAATCTCTTGTTGTGACAGTCTATCCACCCAACCATGTTAGAATTTCTAGAATTGACATAGAAGGGATGATCTATCCATCCAAAACTAGCGAAGGGAACACATATAATTATTATTTAGAATCTACCCGTTCATCATAGTTTTCCACCTTTGTAACCCTCTCATTTTTTTACTCTTTCAAGTCATAGTTGTTGATTCAATTTTTTTTGATTTGTGCATAGTATATTTCCGTATAAATAATGTAATGGATACAAATTTTGTATGATGTAGATATAATACACTAATCTTGTTATTTATTCATATTCTTTCCTTTATAGATCATACAATTATTATATGTCTTACGATGTACCTGTTAGGCTACTACATATCCTTCCCCATGAGTTTTTCATTATATAAACATGATTGATGGAGCACCCCATGATATACATCTAGGAGAAGAAATGATTCTTCTGTTTCCTCAAAAGAGATTCAGTCAGACCATTTATGAGGTGGTGAATCCTCCAAATAATCTCTTAGATATATAGTTCTTTTCCTCTAGTTCCAACAGATGATGAGTATCATTCATCCGATATACTACTCTAATTGATAAATTCCCAAATTTATAGATGATGACATTTTTGTTAGTGATTATTGGGAGGCAACCCATATTACATTCATTTTAGAAATAATTGACTATATATGATAATTTCATTTATTTTTTCTTGTTCGATTTTATTTGATGATTTCAATATTATTTTTTACTTTTCAAAGAACTTATATCTTTTCTAATGTGTGTACTTTCCCACTATATTCTTTCATATTCCCCATGTCCAATAAATTCATAATTTCTCTATTTTAGGTATATTTTTATCATGAAAATATTATACATATTATAGTTTTATATCAACATCAATCATTTACCCCATATGGAATGTAATTTATTAAAATAATATCTCAATTCCCTACATTAAATTCATTCATTCTAATAAAAATATTTTTTTGTTGCCTTTTCTATCTCTCCCCCACATGATCCTAAAATAGTGATGATTTAGTTTTATTTTAACCATGGTGGGAGATTACAAATAAGTATTGTATTTATATATGGATGATTTCATATTATCAGTTTTCTAGGTGAAATTTATAAATAAAAACAAGATTTAACATGAAATCTCATTGAACCCTTGTAAATAAAATAAAATGTTTTGATGAAAATTGATAAAATATATAATTTATTCAAGAAGTAAATTTTATCACAATTATAGATTTGAGTAATTTAAATTTGAATCTAAATTACTATAATTATTATAGAAATATTTATTACTTGTCCATTTGACCGGATTGATTTTTCTTTTTTTATATGTACTATGAATCATGAGATAATTCTAGAACTATTTATTCCAATTATTTGTTTAACATATTTTATAAGAGATAATTAGGTAATATAAACCTATAAGAAGAAGGTTATAACTATAAAAATACCTTTTTATATTGATAGAAGCATTTTTATTGATTGAACAATTTTTCCTGAAACCACAGTATATTGTCCCTACTTCTCCCAATGAAGACATGGAATAGAATTTTCAAACATTATATACCCATTTTACCGCATAATACAATACTTATTATCCTGATTTATTGATTATAAATTCAATAATAGTGGGTGAGTGGTCATTTTTATGGCCACAAGATGCTCATTACTGAAGAGATTTTTGGTGGTATCTTCACCTATTATACAGGATGTACCCCATGGATACTTCTGACGTACCTTCTAGATTATCATTTTTAACGATATACTCATGGGTTTTGTATCAAGAAGATTACAAGTTACTAATACCTAACCCAATAATCTCTTGGTAGATCTTATGTGGTAAGGGGTGGATGTGAGGCCTAACATAAATAATAATTCCATAAAAATTTACTAGATACCATCATTATGTTTTAATGGAATATCCATAGGCCCTCTTTGTGGTTATAGGAGTGAGGATATGATTATATCTAGAAGATATTACACATAAAAAAATTATTATTATCATGTATGAAACATTATAGTATACAAAAAGAATTTATATTTCTTTTTATCATAAACCAACATACACTCATCCTCAGAGTCATTTGAACCACAATGATAGTGTCCTTAAGATTAATTCTATTCATTGTATCTATTGGGGATGTATGTAAGATATAATAAATGATTATGGTTAGGATCATGTATTCAAAGTATGAACATAACCCACGTTTTATTTTACCTTGATTTATGAGATAAAATTTATGGAGTGGAAAATTACATCTTTGGTATGTCTGTATGAGGAATATATGAAATATTAATATTAAATAAAGTATTTGAATCAAAAACATGAAAATGAGGAATTAATAATTTTCATAGAATTTTTGTTTTTATAGTACTAACACGTTATTTTATTTTCCCAATTTTAATGAATGTTTCCTATTAATAATTGTTTCCTTTTAGATTATTGTTGTGATTTGTTTTTCTTAAAGAGAGGTAATTTCATACGTTTTAAGAATTTGTTAGGTTTAATTCATGTATAAATTTTGGAATCAAATTTTTAGACTTATTACATGTTTTATACATTTTTATATTTATTTTTTATTTGTATGTGTCAGTAATTAGAGATAATGATGAAATAGGTGTTCATTGTATAATTAAATTATTTTATACATTTTACATAATAAAATCACATTTATAGCATAAATTACTCAAAGGGATTTTTATTCCCATCCAATGAACCATGATGTAAAACCATTTCAGGCTATAAAATTATTAATATTATGGATAACATATTAATTATGAGGTATATTTACACCAAAAACCCTCAGGTACAAAAGACACATAAAATTTCATTCCAGATTTAAATATTAGATATATATAGTATAGAGGCTTCAATTTATGATATAAAAGTAATTATTATTTCTTAAAAATATCATCCATAGGGAATATCATGATTAATTAGGGTGTAATATACATTTACATAGTAAATATATTCATCCTATATATATTTCATGCACTCATAATTTTAAAAATCATCAACCTTTTCATTATTTTTATATTATTTCAAACTAGTTATCAAGTTTTTATAGTATTTTAGATGTTTTCTCTAATGTGATTTCATTTGAAGATGTTTTAAATCCATTTCATTATACCATTTTTTTCTTCTTCAATATAATTATCATGCCTTTCTACAAATTTTACACTTTTCAAGAAAGACATTTATTTATGGACTACATAATTGATAACAGATTTGTTTAAATGAATATTTCAATATTTATTATTATTTAATATGTATAATTCATTCATATTTTGGAACAACTAAACCCCATAGGGTTCGGGGTTGATATTAATGATAGAAACTCCTATAATAAGTCTATAAATGAATATAATGGTAATCTATATTCTGAGAATTCTGTTATGTAATCAAATAATATATAATTCTCTTATATGAATAGGGTCAAGGGAATTGCAATGGAATGAACATAGCCTAAATTTAACAAATAATAGTAGGATTAATAGTTTGTTTTATTTTCTACTTTTGTAGATACAGCCTATTCATCAATGTCTAGCATCACATTGGGACCAAAGGGTTGTTTCTCATCTTGGTAGATCAATTTTTCTAGACCACATGTATATTGCAGATTCTTGAATATCTATGTTGTCTAAGACAATTGATTTAACCATTCCAAATGTAGGGATATACTCTTCATAAGTTCCAATAAACTGATCCCAATCCCATTATCCATCAATTAATGTATAATCCAATTTGGTTATAGAAAAAACCCTACCTCATGGAATTCACATGAGGAATATAACATTATGTTCCAATTCATAGGATATAATTTGTGTCATCCCCTCCAACTGATTTTAAAACTATACATCTACTGATTTTCATAACATTATAGTATTTCTATTATGTTATATATAAATTTCAAATCTGATCACGCACCTATGTAATTAACGATACTATGCATGATAGTTTGGGAGACATGGTTTAAAAACCCGATGGGAGAGCCTAGTGCCTTGAGATGTGGCTTAGATATTGGTGAGTTTAACATTATAAATGAGATGTGGTTTTCTATTTATGACGAAAACCATTAGAGAGGGGATAAACCATGTTTGTGAGTTCCTTAAAGATAGAAATCATGGATTAATGTATCATATTTTTATGTCGGTGCATGTGATGTTTTACATAGTATATAGTATGTTCATGGAGGAACCATAGGCATTTGTTATGTTAATATATTATTTTTATTTTTGTATCATGGATGGTTTTTATGGGAAGGATCTATACAATACCTAAACCAAAGGATTTAGAATATGATTTTGGTGGTGTAGTGAGAGCATGCTAGATTGTCATGGTTATTAATAAATCTACGGCTAGTGTATTATATTTTTGTAGACCATTGAAAGGTGGAATATGTGATTTTGAATAAAATCACTAAGGGTTAATCTTCATTGATTACATTGAATTGGGGTGGGGTACAAGTAGTTTTATATCCACATTTTTCTATATTGAATGAAATGAGAATAATTTTATCATGAGTCAAATTATATGATTTAGTTTTTTTGGGGCATATTCACTTTTCATTTGGGTGAGATTAAGGTAGTGGATATTGGATATATGTGGTGCCCATTATTTATCGACGGGTAAGTTTCCATGTGAAGGATAAAGACCAATATGACTGATGAATTATTTTCAGGATTTTTTTGGGATTTGATGATATGAGAATCATCTATATATGGTGGGAGGTGATGTCAGAGATGGATTGGGGTTTCATGGTATGATTAAGAAGAGATTTATCACTGAACTATGTTTATAATTCATAATTATGATGTGATATATATGTGATAATTAAATACATATGGAGGGGAGTTATTTTTTTGTCTACTGGGTTGTGACAATCATTATTGATGACTTTTGGGGGTGTTACAAATAAAATTTATAGTGATCATGGAATGATTAAGAGTTGATGTTTTTTATTTATTATTAGGTATGAGTGGGATGGATATATATGGGATGTATGTGTGGTAATGTATGGAATATGGGAAATGGATAGTTCGATAAATGACATCATTGGATCACCAATGTAGATTTTGGATATTAGTGATGAAGCAAATAAAACAATATCTATTACCATTGTGAATAATTTATTTGAGATTCAAATTAAATTCTATATGGATTCTATATATTTATTTTGGAATATTAGGTATTTCATGTAATCCATGGTTTAATCGAATATATGGTGTAGTGATCCTTCAAGTCATATCATGGTGGCTAGTTCTCTTAGATAAGGAAATGAACATGAAATTTCCAAAAAAAATCATGATGGGATAATGAGTTTATTGTTTAGATGATTATGAGATTCCTTCATGTTTACATTCATCTATACTATGTGACTTGATATCATTTCAAGAAATTCATCCATGCATTTATGTTGGAATAGTACGCCGTTGAAGGACTCATTCACGTTTTCATGTATAATTAGGTTTGATGAGATGTTAATAACCCAAGGTGGGTTGATGCTTCCTTAAAATGGGGTTTAGTAGGTGATTATAATTATGGATAACATCATGGAATATAATAGAGATTTTTGAGTACATTAATATGGTTGAGAAAATGGATTGAGAATGATTGTTTTTAATGACCATGTTGTGTCTTCAGAAATATGAGTTTCATGAGGCATTATATCCATGTTTGATAAAGCAGATTAGAATAATAAGAATTTTTTAGAGGTACACAGTGTAATATTTTTCCACTTTTGTGGTTAGAGTTTTATGATTTATTTATTATTTGGTTTTTGGTAAGGGTTTGTATTAATATTTAAGGACAACTGAAACTACTCAATGATTAGAAGTGTAATAGTGTGGAAGTTGTAATTTAAAATTTGACTTCTTGATTATCAAAATTCAAAAGTAATTTGGTGTTTTATTTTTTTGAGGGATTTAAACTAAAATAAAATATTTTAATCAAATTTTTATGGTTTAAAATATTTCATGGAAATGTTTTCATACCTAATATGATTCTTGGGAGGTGTTTTGGGTACTAGGGTGGTCATTGTATCCTTGCCTAGTGTACTAGAAGAATTTGTTCCTATAGTTGATCTGTAATGGTGATCCCCATGACTTTTGGGTCACCATATCAGAGGGTAATATTATTACATTATGAGTGAATGGTTCCTAAGGTGGGTATGATACCTAGGAGGGCCACCTATCAGAAACAAGGAGCCTATGCCATCTATGGTTCTCACCAGAGTAGAGGTGGCCTGGTTTGGGGCTCCAAGGTGCCCGTGCATGTTGGTGGACATTTTTCCCTTGGTCCTTGGTGAAAAATTATATGTTCAATGGGAAATAAAAACAGAGGTCATGTCACTGTACCAATAATTATATTGAGTGAGGAGGAAGAAAAATCTAAACATATCATTGAGTGTGGGTAGAGGCCTTAGGAGTTTTTCCAAGGGGATTCCCCTATAATTAATAGACAGACCCAACACAATGTGGTCCATCTATGGTTGGTGTTTTTAAGGACCAAGAGTTTGAAAATTTCATAATGAATTTCATGGTTTAGGGGAGGATCCCTTAAATGGAATATTGGATAGTAAGTGGTGAGGTCCTAATTGTGGTCCTTGGAATATCGGTGTCGTCAAAGGATACTTGAAGGAGCACCATAGTTGTGTGCATGTTGGAGTTCATGTAATGGTTCTCTACCTATGTATATAATTCTTATTGTTTTACTATATTTTTCCGCTGTTATTATTAGGGTTTTGGATCCTGTCACTCCCTCTCTCTCACACATTAATATGAGAGGAGGGATCATTGTGTTCCTATACATGATTTATGTCTCCTTCGATTTGAAGAATTTTAAATGACGATAATTTCCAATTTTAGCTAAGATATATCATTTCCTTATGTTTACCCTCTTGTTCTTTCTTTATCACACGATTGAGTTGTGATAATTGAAGGGGTATCCTTCGAAACCAAATTGATAATGTGATGAGTTATCATATTAGAGTATTTCCCTTTATATTACATATTTAAAACCATCAATGGGATTCCTATAGTCACTATGTTCTAGTTTTCAATACTAAATTTACAAAAAGGCCTTGGAATTCCACCTCATATTAAAATTATTCTTGACGATTTTGGAATGTCGAGTTTATCACATGGTATTATACCATGAGTTTGATATTTAATGAGATTTACTAAGATCGGAATAGTTCAATATGGATCTAATTCTTGATTCATTAGGATGTGGATTTTATCTTTGATTTGATGCCAAGGATAATACATATGATCTGATGGACACACATGAGAGTTCAAAAGCCTGGGGTATTACCCGGGATTTAGATAATGAGCCTAAAAACATTAGAAGTTTATGTAAATTATCAAAATCATTTTAATCTTCTTAGTTTATATGGATAACAAGGGTTTATCACCCTTATAATCAGTTACGTTCTTGTTATTATTGAATTTATAATGATCCTGATATTATTATCATCATGTGCATAATACTATTAGGTTACCTTGGATTATGAACATGGAATGGAGGCCAGCACCTGATGACATATATTCATTAGGCCATGTACTAGTTTTCATCGCTATTTAACGTTCTTATAAACTCTATTTCATTGATTTAACCAAGAATCATTATTCTTGCTTGTTTTTCTACAACATAATGATCAATAATGGTTTATTTATTTAAACAGAAATAGGTTATTTATTTATTAAATTGAACATAACACATTTACATACATTGTATCAGTTGGATATGTATGGGACCCCATTGGTGGTTCTCTTAAAAGTGATACTCACATCCTTCTCAGGTTGCCTTGGATCTTGGGTAACAACTTACAATTCACTATTTAGAAGTTTACATTGGGAAGAGGCACAATATTTCATGATTTATTAGATATATTATATGGATATTTTAATATGGATAGAGTTATGTATCATGGATTGACGTGTCACTGGTGTATAATCACATTTTTTTATATTTTAGTGTATTTTGATCATCCCAGTGGGTCATCTGTCATTATATTCCAGAATTTCTTTAAGTCTATTTGACTACATTATTCCACACTAAAGTTATTATATAATTCTCTATTTATATACACTTTTTTCTAATTTGATGGGATTCCATTATTATATTTTTTTTTTAAATTCTCTTTAAACACTGATATGGGGATATAGTCTCCCCATGATGCCCAAAATTCCCATTTCTAATCATCAATATATGGATTTTGGGGATGTGTGCCTATGATCACTTGGCTATCTTATATATAGAATCACATAGAATGCTTTAGGGTTCTAAGACGTTGAAATATTCATTTTACAAATGAAAATGGAAGATACATTTCCTTATATACATTGGAAAATTCATTTATTATTAATTGATTTTTTTAAGATTAGTGTTCCATAATGAACTTATAATAATTATTTTTATATAATTATATAGAAGGAGTTTTAGAAGTTCAATCTGTATTTTTCATATGAATTTTGATAATAAAAATTATAGAATATGATATTTAGTGTAATTAAATATGTTTTCCATATGATTATGGTTTTTCTATTTTGATAATGGAAATAAAAGAGTTTATGAAAAATATATTTCCAACTTAGTACCGTACATCCATCTATGGAGCTAGGGAATCATACAGAATCTCAACTGAATATAATGGTGGAAGAAAATATTTATCTTCCATGTAGGAGTCATAAGGGTTGGAAAACTCCAATATAGGTTGGTGAATAGATAATTAATGATGGAAAGATGAGCAGATAAGCTCAGTTACCTTTTAGTGTGAGGAGACACCTGTAGGATTTTATAATTTTCAATTATATTCTCATATTGATTTAAAAGGTTCATTAAAAATTATCTATTTAAATGGTTCATGATTAGTTGTTACATTATTCATCTTTTTAAAAATATGAACATTTACATTTTCACGGATTTTATCTATGAAATTGAATGTAGAAATAATAGTTTTTAATCAATTGATGTTTCAAATTGTTAGAATACCAAAATAAAAAATTTATCTTGTCTATGAAAATATTATGGGAATGATAAAATCATTAGATGAAAAAAAATTAGCACCACACTAAGTTATATTATCAATGGATAATTTGGAGAGATTTGAAGTTCAGAATCATTGACCGATGGAAGATAGAAACATTTATGAATTTCAAAATGGTGAGTAATATTTCATGGGGAAATTCAGATTATTTATTAAATGTTCCCATATAAAATATAATTTGGGGAAGGATCCATTATTCTAGAAATTTTGATGATTTTTTTCAATGATGTCAAATATATTGTCATAAAAATGGGTTCAAGAATCTATTGTACTAGCTATGGTCTATGAAAAATAACATAATTGATATACAATATGTCATTATGATAATAGAATAAGATATTGTCTAATAAAAGGTAAATTAAAATAATTATATATATTAACACTTCCATATGATTTTGTGAATATGAATGTCAGTAATTATTTTTAATTAAGAGGAATTAAAGAATATTTATATTACATATTTTATTATTAAAATATATATATTTCCAAATATATAGTTGTCATGATTCAAGATATTTTTGAACGATAAAAAAAACAAGACATAGATTTGATTATAGTTTATCATGCCACAATGATCTGTACGAATCATTGAATACATGGATACTATAGTAGAGTTCATTGAAAATAGTAAAATAATACATGATTATAGGAATATTTAAAGGGAGAAGGAACGTGCCATTCCCAAAATATTTCATACAATTATAGAAAGATAAGTAGATTATATAGAACATTTTAAGGTTGAGAGACTTAATTAATTAATTTGGAGAAATATAAAAAAGTCATACGTATTTTTGGGAAATGAATTATTGAGATTCATAAAAATTAGAAAATAATTTATTCCAGGTGTTCATATGAATACAACGAAATGTTAATGATGTATAAAGAGAAAAATATGATTTTCCTGTTGTTATTATTATTAAAATGTATTCTATAGTTTATATAAAAGAGTGTGTATTTTAGAATAAATCTATATATAACTGATTAAATCTTTGAATTATCTAATATAACTATAGATCCAACATTTCTAGTCTCTAAAAGAAGCAATATGTTTCATATTTATTGAAGAACTATTGTAGTTCTTTTTTCACTAAAGTAGAAAAAGGAAAATTTATAATCTAAATAAATAATAAGTAGGAGAGGGTGTTGTGCATTATCATTTTATCATAAATAAATAGTTTTACCCGTTTAATGATAATAATTTAAAAAATAAATATTGATTGATTTCTTACATTAAGGAGAAATAAATGGTTGTATGAACTACTATTTCCATAAAGGATAAGAATATACACTCATTATACTATGAAAGTAAAAAAAATAAAAAGACAAGGAAATGAATAAAATCAACAAAATGATATTATTCTACAATTATGAAGTATTATAGGGTTTTATACATCTAAACATAGTTATGTTGTAGTATTAAACTTATAATAGGATTAAGTGACATGAATCATGTTAGATTTCATACTCATTCACTATAAGGTGACGATAGTTTAATTATCCAATAAGAATACTAGATTGTTTGATGATAAGTTTTCATACAAGTTAAATCCCTAGGGTAGAATTGTTTTTAATTTCGATCAATTTATATCATTTTACTCTTATGTTTTTTTGTTTAGATGTGTTTCATGTAGGATAAAAGGTGAGAGGATAGAAAATGAGAATCATTCATCACAACACATAAGAGAGGTAAAATAACTGTGATAGAAAATAAAATGTTTTTTAAAAAATAGTGCTAATTTAATCCAACAAATAATTTTTAAATAAATCCATAAAATTTCCCCTTAACTCACGATAGATCTATTTAATATTTAATTAGATTTAATATATTACAATATGTTATCCTTTTTTTGATTTTTTATTACCCTTACAAATTTATTAAATTGTTTATTTTTGTGGAATCATCATATACTAAATATCATAATTTAATTTCTAAAATATAATTATTTAATGTAAAAATAAAGAGTAAATTGGATAGTATAAAATATCACTCTTGATAAAATATTTAGAATATCCACATTCACTATACTATTACACTGAGTTTGTATGGTATGGATTAGAATGAGTAATACAAGGGGTTGGATCAACTTCCATGGTTTCGGAAAGTCCTCTAATAATTAAATTATCAATGTATTATAGTGATAATGTGGTAAATGATAAATAATACTCAATAACTTATCAAGAAGTTCCAAGAATTAATGGTTATGATGACATTATTAATGGTTTATAAGATATTGTTCTGAAATATATATATCATTGTTTCACAAATAATTATTATTTTTTGTTTTGTTAATGTCGGGAATGATTATAAGAAGTGATCACCCAACATTGGGATGTGTTTGAGAAAATGGTGATGTATTTATATGAAAATCATCTATATTTTGTAGGGAACTTGAAATTTTTCAGAACCAATTATATTGTGATTTTTATAGATAAAGATAATTTCCCTAAAAATGAAGAACAGTGGATCAATATTATCAATAAATGATAAATCTAGTAAAAAGATTTTAAATTCAGGATAAGTGAATTAATTTTTTTTTCAATTATAGTATTTATTTTAGGGATGAAAAATCTGAGTTTTATGAAAATTTAATAACACATGGTGACACATTGATTCAATATAATATTATATGGCAAGAAGAAAATATTCATATGATATGGAAAGAATGCTAAGGAAGAGTATTGTTAATTTATGATCCATATAAGACACCCAAAATGAAGTGTCACGAAATGAAAATAGAATTTAATAACCCAAAAAATGATACATAGTTATTTTTCAAAATTACAGGAGACATGTTATTCTTCCATATATTTTTTTAAGATGATTCTTGTTAAAAATAACCTACTATGTGTAAATAATATCATTATTTTTATTTTGATCCTTATCAATTAGAATATGAGAAGAAGGAACCATCCACTAAAAAATAAATTGTATGAACTATATCTATATTCATAAATGATACATAATTATATTAAAAATCTATATAATTATTATAGTGTCCCTATCCTTCTACACATTCATTTTCATGATTTTAATCATAATTAAACATGATATACAAACCAAGGACAAAACATTATAGTCTCTTTGGAAGATTAGATACATAATTAGAATGAATGTAACCAAAATAAAATATAATTTAATTAATCTCATTTAATATCTCATAACTTAATTTATAATCTTAAATATATGTAAGATAACATAGAGAATACATGAACATATGGGATGAGTTGGAAATTATAGTAAGGGAACAAATATCAGAATAAAGTATAGCACATGGGATTGAAGGCATAGAATTATGACATAAAAAGTCATAGGACATGAATAAACATAAGAATTGATAAAATATAAATCAGGAGATCATGTAATCATTTCATCATATAAATGTGTAAACAACATAAATCATGACTTAATCATGACTCAAGGATAATTGCCAAGATTATTACATAAGGAGGAAAATGTCCCATTAAAGAATTAGGTTCACTACCTGTCCGAACATAACGTCTCAGGAGATGAAACATTACCCAATTAATTATTGAACTATATTTAAACAAACATTATATCATGTTCAAGAATATATGTTACACATGACAAATCAATCATATGGTATAGACATATGGGTTTCATATGGAAATAAATGGGTATCACAAAAATGTCATAAAGCATAATAAAAGGAATATCATAATTATGTCAATAAATGAATGGATTTAAATGATAAATGGAAATTATTAAGATAAAATAGGTACATATCATGCTTTATTATTTCCATATTAATTGAAAACATGTAAAATATTTTTAATAATCATTATTAATGAGAAACTTTAGTGTTGTTTAAATAAAAATATTAAAGAGAATTTTAAATGGAAAATGAAATAATTTTTTTTATAAAATGATAAATAAAATATGATATTGATTGATGATAAAAATAAGGATTTTTAAAAATATTGGTGACTTAAAATATATTATGAAGTGTACTTGAAAATGGGAATGAAATTGGCAAGTTCACTTTAATATGGCTTGCCTATCAGGATAAATTGAAATGATAACCTTATAAAAAATGTATTTACCTATGAATGAATGAAACATTGAGCTAGGTACATAAGTTTGGAGAATACACACAGAATATAGTAGGGGTAGATAATATTAATAATTTATAATTACATTGGGGGTAAAAATAAAGAAAGTGTAACCTAAAATAAATATGGGGGTTCCGAGGGGATCCCTTACCTTATGTTGAGATGTGTTCAATATTGGTGGATAATGTCCCTAGTGATCAAATTGAATAGATTAATTAATAAATTTAGAACTCGTTATTCGTTTATTTTATTTTTTTATTTTATTATATTAATTTATGGTTAGTAGGATGTGTTATAGAGTTTTTTTCGGTCATTCTGGTTGTGTTTATTTTCATTTTTTTCATGATTGGTTCTCTTATATACTAGTATTGAAGATCATAAAAACTTGAGTTGCTATTGAGAATTGAAATTATATATTTTCAATTAACATCCATAATATTAAATTTTAATATATATATATATATATATTCATATACAAGGATCAATCATTAGATAAAACTATAAGGATAACTGTTTAGACTATTTCTGTATTTTTGGATAATGACGTACTAATTTTGTTTAATTAATCAGTATTATATATATATACTGGGTCTAGACCTCTATATATATTTTTACATGAATTGTAATTTTTTTTAAAAATATAATGGTTTTATTACCATCCTTGAAGGCAGTGTTAGAAAATAAAAAATCATCGTCCACAAAGGTGTTGAGTCGACACCTCACAGACAATGTATTCATTTTTTGAAAAAAGGGGAGGAGAACATGTTTGATTAAGGATATTCAATTTAAAAAATTTACATTATATATAATATACTAGAAAAATCATGTCACTTAGATAGTAGGAGGTGTGGAGAGAATAAGAGAATAAAATATATCTAAAAAATCAAAAACAAATGGATAGAAGATTTTATCTCTTGAATTTTATCTCCTTACAAAAAAACATAAGAAACTTGCGTTTAGTATTTTATTGATATCATATGGTTATGGATGTGGGGTAGAGTCTTGAAGGTACATGGATCCTTACCTTATCCTCATCATATGAATAATATTACCCATACCGTCACCCCTGCTAGATGGGTAATGCGTAACACAGATGGACCCTCAAAAGGAAGCACTAGCCTAGTAGGTTACGTGTTTGTGTATAGAGACTTGATTGGGGATATTGTGAATTACTATTGTGTTTCCTATTTCATTATGACCTACCTTTAGGAAATAATATGTGGTATAATAAATCCAATTGACATGGAACATCAAATTAATCTAAATAATATTTAGTTTGAGTATGACTCTAGAACAATAGTCCAAGCTGTTAGAACTGGGTAGGTTCATCTCTCTTAGAAATTGAAAGCATAATGGATTGGTTACATTGACCATAATGCCTCTAGGAGTTACATCAGAACTCATGATTATCAGGAATCTATCCCGATTATGGATTTACTTGAAAAAAGGGAGTGCATTAGAAGGCTTGTCTCACTTCTAGAACCCTTCCATCAAGATTTCTCCATTGTTTCAAAAGGATAAATATAAACTTCACACTTTTAGATTATTGTAAATTCTTTTCTCTTATTTTTTCAATTCAAAAACCATTGTAATAATATTTCTTAAAAAAATAATGTTCAAGATTATTTTTCATACATCATCCGTACACCATCCATGACATAAAAATTCTTTTATTTATCTTATTTTGTAAATTCTCATATTTCACTATTCGCAAAAAATTCAATTATTTTAAAAAAAATTACAAAACATTTACCTTAATAATTTGTTGAAATTATGAATTAATAATGGAATCTATTTTCTGAAAAAATATAAATAATATAATTTTAATTTTTAATTTAAATCATTATTTATCCAACAAATAATACTTTTAATATTATAAAAAAATTTATGACCCTTTGAAAAATTAATTAAGAAATATAAAATTATCTTATAAACATTATAAAATTGAATAATAGTTTATGAATAATTTATGGGTAAATAATTGTTCTTTTAAAAAAATATATAAATTTTAAAATTGAAAATAAACAACAACATTTTACAAAATTATGAATGAACATTTATGAATTTTAAAACATTTTTTACATATTCCATAATATAAATATACTATATTCTCATTCATAAGATAAATATTTTTTTATAATTTCATAGTTGTGGTTACTATTTTATTGACTCATTTAATATTTCTAAAGGTCATATTATTATTCAAATGGTCATGATACAATTAAATTAGTATAGTTTCATCACTTTCTACAAATACCTAATATTTCATTAATTATTCAATTATAAATTTTATATTGGTTTATCAATGTCATTGCTAAATTATTTTCACTATATAACATGATTATATGAATTCAAATATCATTTATAGAATTATATTTAATTATAAAAAATGATAGTAAAAAATAATGATAATCCAACCACTATTACTAATATGGGTTACAGATTATGTATGATTCATGCTTCCATAATAAGTTCTCAACCAATGATGATGAAATGATGAAATTATCATGAAATAATTTCTTACACTCCAGGACAAAAAATTGTGGTGGAAAAAAATCAATATTTGTTTCACACATTGTTGTGTATTAGTTTTGGGAATATTGAATTTAATTTTCAATAAATCACATCAATTATATATATTAAAAAACACATTTAATGAGGTAGAATGATAAAGTTGTTGTAACATCCACACATTAATAATTTTTTTAATATGATTACATATTAAGTACCTACAAATTAATATAGTACGGGGAATTAGGGTGATCAAAAAGATTATTCATGTTTATATAATAATTTTAAAAACTAATTTGATAAGACTAGAAACAAATATAATATACTATGTAACGGCCTTGGGGAAAAAGATGAATAAATTAATTAATTAAAATACATTCAAGAGGTTTATAAATAGGTGTGAGACACCCATAGATCAAAATTATAATGTTGATCAGGTGTAAATATGGCCCAATAATATCATGAGGAGTTTAGAATATAAAGGAATTATTGTGATGAAAATAACTTTTAAGATGTCATATGGGAACTCCAAAATATCAATCAATATATTTTTTTATATATTTCACCATTAGAATTAGAGAAGGTAAATTTCATGGAAGTGGTATGAGATAAATCAGTCATTAATGATAAATGAACTAATTAAACTGGAAGAAACTGAATTTCCTAAGAGTTTGTAAACAATTAAAAACCATTATATTAAATAATATATATGTGGTAGGTGAGGAAAGACTAATAAAAATGCTAAAAAGTGTTTTTAAATATGTTACTGGTCAAATAAAAATTTCCATCTAAGATTAATCATTCACTACATGCTACATATAATTTATTGGTAAATAAAGGGTTATGATTCCAAAACAACTTTTAGGAAACATAGAAGCAACAATTTATATCTACAACAAACCCATATTTAAAATTCATACATGAAATCCGGAATACTATAATGAATAGTGAAGGAAACTAATCCCATTATGATTGGGGATCGGTCCCTTTCTCTTCTTGGTATGTAAAATGTGCCTCTAGAATATGATCCACATGGAATCTAGGATGGCAGTTGTGACATGGGAAATGTAGAAGGTATATCTCCTCATCCTCTTAAGGTAGACAGTAGGTGTTTTCGTTATTCAAAATCAATTTATATGATTTATAATAGAGGGGGGGATATTTTGATACATGGATTTCCTACTGCTTCTATTTATTATTCTATGGAACAAGCTCCTCCTCACAGTATATAGGTTACAAGGATAAAATCTAGACATTCTTCAATTCTCAACAAATATTCTTATATGTTATTAAAATTCTCAAGATTCTTGGTCCCTACTAAAAATTTATGATGATCAGTTTTTTGTTTGGAATTATTGGGGGCAATGAGAAAAATTTGAAATTTGATTTTATTGATAATGGGTTTTATTTTAATATGTTCTATTTATGAGATATTCTAGAATAAAAAATGTTTGTTCCATTCCAATGTTTCGAAGGAATCTTGGTGGTGGTAATTTCTTAAAATGTTGATCCTAATAATAAAAACATTTGGACCATCTTGACATTTTATCTTATAATTGATATGGGGGATGGTTCTCTTCAACATATTACTTATATTTTTAGTTCCAATAAATCCTCTTTATTTATATAATTTTAATGAAAAATTTGGATCATTAGAGTGGTAGGTCCTCCAGGGGAGGTTATTTATTTTCAAATAGGGTTCCTCACCTAGATTAATTGTTGTTTATTCTAACACTATTATAGTGAATTATGAAAATATTGGGGTAAGGATACAATTTAGGAAATAATTTTATGATTTTATAATCTTATAATCTACTAATAATTTGATGGATATGGGTTTTATATGTGATAGGAATAATTTTTTCAATAACAAGAAGTGGAATCAACACATTTGTATTCATTGAAATTATTACATTAACAAATTAATGGATTGTAAATTTTTCCAAAGGACTGGTTTTCTCAGGTTCCCATAGTAATATTGAATAATGCTCATATTTTGGTGTGGTAGAGGTAGAGAAACATGCGAAGAAACTAGTTATTATTTTTTTTAATAGGTGCACCTTGGATTGTTATTTTCCTAGAAATATTTATACGGATTAGAAAAATTCCATACAAAGCCAAACATGAGTTCTTATATGTAAAAATATTCAACATCCGAAATAGTATATAATTATTTTTAGTGAAATATTATAAAATGTTGAGGTACAAAATTAATACCTTAGAAATGATATAATCAATATTGATTCTACCCTTATAGTGAAATGGGATGAAAATCATTTTACCTTTGATTAAACCAAATATGACCTTATTTTGATGAATTTTCTAGAATTTTTCTTTGAAAAGAGGGTGATAGGTATAATGAGACCAAAAGATGAGGGAATGTGATTAAAATAACTGATGTTTTCATGATTTAAATAAATTGAATGATAATTATAGTAATTGTAATTTGAAACATGAGGACAGTCCTCACAATAGTGACATAAATGATGGTTGAATTCAAGTGGTTTCTCATCTTTAATAACTTATAGGAGTCCCAATTCTTGATAGGAACTATAGGTATCTGATAAATAGTGAAGGGGTGCATTTTTTTAATAATATTCATTATTTAGTCAGGGTGAAATGAATACATAATTAATCAGGGTTCATATAAAAGATTATATCAAAAAGTCTATATTTCATTTGAATCATATTATCACTCCTAGGTCGTGTAGTTTTTAGGGTATTAGTACCCTTCAACATGGGATATTATTAATGTATCCTCATTTATGAAAATAAATATTTATTTAGGGGTGACTCTTCCAACAATGTCCAATGCCACAAGCATCATTCATATTAAAAATGTGAAGGAACCTACATTCTTTTAGCAAGACTGCCAATTTATGATTTTAATTTTCATTAAAATGTCCTAAAGAGAATCCTAAATAACAGAATTTATCTTGTGGTCCCTAATGTTATTTCAGTTTAATAACATTGATTTCATAAGAAAAAAAAAAGAATTTAGGGTGATATTAGTTTTCAAAAGTATATGAATGATTATGATAAAAGGAAAATAATGATTTCTAATATTTTTTTGAAGTCTGATATGGATAAATATGGCAATATTGTTTAGTGTAATTATTTACTTAGAGATAATAAATTCCTAGGAATTTGTGAAGAGTTATGTGTACTAGTTTTCCATTTTTACTTTCTCTTTTATTTTCAAAATATATCAATGTAATAATATTTTTATTCTTCATGTACATACTATGAATTATATAAAATGATCATATCTCTAATACTTCTTAAATTTTTACTCAATATATACTATGTGTAAATATAAAGTCATCACTTCTTGAGAGGATGATTTCCACTTTTAATGGTAAATATTTTTCACCAAAGTTACTAATTTTTCTTTTTTGTAGATGATATAGTTTTCATTATTAACGGACAAATTAGATCATTATGGGGTTTTAAAAATATTATGTATGAATTTAAATAATAATGTGGTCAAGGTATTAATAATTACAAGAGTAATTTCTATAATTCAAAATCCATTTCGATCCAAAGAGAGAAATAGAATGAGGATAGGATTGGAATTGTTTATTAGATCTTTATATAGAGTATCTGGGGGCCTCAATATATCCCGTTAGAACCATGATTCACTATATTTAGATGTTGGTGAACCATATTACTCATCATACTGATAACTGGAAGAGTATATTATTATCCATTGATGGCCATATCACTATTGTGAAAAAAACTCTCTCCTCTATTCCCATGTATGTAATGATTATGTCTTGGACTCTAAAATGGGTTATTTGATCTATTTAATAAACCATAAATATTTCAATTTTTATTTATCATACTAAATGTATGGTTTATTAGAATACATAGAATACATTATCCATAACCTTTATTGATGGGGTTTTTAATATGAGGAATGTTGTGGTGTCATTCTTCTACCTTTAGGATAACATGAAAGGAAGATCATGGAAGGGTGTACACTTAATTCAATATTCTTGCATGATAAAAAACAATAATTGAATTTATATACTATACAACACTTAATAAGTCATTAGATCATTGTAATTTGATGAATATATAGTTAAATTTTCATTACAACCAAATTGATGTGGATTTTTGGGTAGAAATAGGTATGCATTATGAAATACAACTGTATTGGGGATTTTATTTTTATTTTGTAGAATCCACATTATTAACATCTCCCTTTGGGAGGCCAGTGTCTTATTCGTTTTATCTAACTTTTTTGTTCCAATGACTAGAAATATTATTATACGATAATTAATTTTACTGAAGTTGATGACAAGTGTGTTTTTATTTCAACAAGGATACGTTAGTTCCATGTAGTGTACTTCTATAAAATAGTTTATTCTCGCAAAGAAATAATTTCTAAGAACGTAATGGTATTATGAATAGGTATTACTGAATAATATAATTTCTTATTTTTATATCCTCAATCAGGCTATTCCTACCAAGGGAGAGGTGAAAATGAAGGAAATATAATAATTGTAAAAGTTTGGTTTCTACATTACAATAAAATAAGGATTCATATCTTATATCATTTTCAATATAGTTTGGAGAGTTTTCCTATTGAAAAGGTTGGATGTGTTGTCAGTTATCTTTTTAACTTGGAATATCTACATTATTTTATAGATTAGTATACTAATAGAGAAATCATGGATTCATGTTCATCGACATGGTATCTGTTTCATTCATAAGGATTAAAAAAATATTGTAGGAATGGAATTATTCTAGAATCAATGATCATCAAAACTACAATAAATCTTGATTTTTAAAATCTTTATATATTATATCGAATATTGGTTCCCTTTTAAAGCGGATTGAAATTTCTCTTATCAGTTGTTCCTTCAAAAATTAATAATATTTTCATTATGATTACATTCATAGGTGTGTTCCCTTGGGAAGCTATAATAAATGTAGTTTTAGAATGATGAATAATTATAATGGGTCTTGGAATAATGTAATAATGAGAGGTGGTGAACTAGTAAGGAATGAATAGGGTTATTTAAAGGTGTCATACATTTTTTATAAACAAGTAAATTATCTTCTTACTAAGGTAATGTCCCATCTATGTGACCTCCATATTTATAGAATTTATAGAATCTATATATAAGACCATGGTATATAGAACTATTTGGTTCAAATATTCATCACATGTAGTAATGAAATTTATTGGTTCAATGTTAATTTTATTTGATAATTAGATTATTTATTCAATAATCATGGGGAAATAATAATACATGGTGAGAGGGAAACATTGAATTAATATTTCTAGTGGACCAAGAGTCCCTAGGAGACCCTGTTTTAATTTATTAAAATATACTATATCTTCCATATAAGTATATGAATATTTCAAAATAATATTCCCTATGACCCATCATTTTACACCACCTTGATTTTCAATGTGTGGAATTTCTTTACTAAAATGTTTTTGTATGTTTTTTTAGGCAGTAATAAAATGATGATTCCACATAAGAACATTTCAACCTTAATTTTCAAAAAATGAACAAATAATATTAACATTATCCAATTAATGTTCTATATAGTATTTTTACATATATTTCATGGAATTAATGGTGAATCATTGTATTAGGGTTGGAACCTCAGAGGAAGTATTATCATTTAAAACTAAATGTATATAATAATAAACTTGTATATCAAATATATGTCCTATATGAAATTTTAATGAACATGTATTGAAGAGTATCATTATTTATGAATATATATATGTTTAATAATATATTCAACTACATAAAGTGATCAATTTTGAATCATTGTTAATATGAGTCTTCTTAAATATATCTTTTAAATAGATCCATAATAAATAAAATCTATATTTCATTTTTTAGAGGGAGATAAGTGATGATTTTTATGGGGAATATTACATAATTAATAATCCTTGAAAATATGAATAATTTGGATGGTTCTTGATAAAATTTCATTGACAATGTAATATTTCTTAATGTATTAACCATGGAAAATAATTGATTCTAAAATAATTGGGGGATTTAATATTTTTATGGAATAAAGTTGTATTTTTTAAGAAAAATCATTGATTCTTTCTAGTTTTTAAAATATTTTTGTGCACAAGAATTTTTGTGTCCTGTGTACTAAAGTGATTAATATAAATTTTGGTCGATCATTTTCTTGAAAAAAATGGATCACCATTATTTTTAGTAATATTTTTTGTCATAAAATATTTAGGAATACTCTACAAAAGTTAATCAGTTTCTCTTTTTAATTTAAATCTGATTATATCAGTAATGGTGATCATTATTAAGTAAATTAAACCATTTTTATGCACCGAGAATAGATCACATACACTATTAATTGAATGGATTACCAAATTTTACGTGATTATGAATGTTCACCATGATTTCTTAAGTAATTTTTATTTATTGGGCATTCTATTTTATGAGAAATAATGTAATGAAAAGATAGATGAGAAGGGGGTAATGATGATATTGTACACATATTGACATGTCATCATGTTAGAGTACTAATATAAAATATAATGTGTTAGATTATAGGGTCCAGATTATGGGTATTGTATTTGATTTCAGTGGATGAAAATGAATATAATGCTCTTAGTGAAATTATATTTCAATTTACTGATGACAAGGAACAAGAATGAGATATTTTCAAGGAATTTGGAAGCATAATTCCAATATTTTCAAAAATTAAGGGTATATACCATGTATAATATTGTTAATTATATGGTTTGTTACATGATAGAAAGATATATCTTGGAATGTTGTTTTTATTTTTCTTACCATTTTGTAAAAGGAGATTTTTTCCTTTGATGCTTTAGTAGATCCATTAACTATTAAAGAGTATATTGTTTGGATGATTTTACATTCATAGTGAATTTGTAATGATGGTTCATATAACATTATGATTATGGAACTTGTTATGTTATATCCATATGTGTTGGATGACGCCTGATATTTTAAATAAATGAAGATTAAATGTATGGGAATGATGAAATTTGTTATTGAGTTTTCTGTTTTTTATTTATCAATGGATATAAAAGAGTTTAAGAAAAAAAATTATAATAATGCAATCACATACACTAAATAATTCATGGGATCATAATGACACCCAAACAAGCATGATTTTTTTTTCAAGCATTTATTTTACATGAAATAAGAGTATAGGTGGAAATTACACTCAATAGGAAACTACATGAATAGGTTATAATGTACTCATGATCATGGTGACATGGTGACCTAAAGGTGTGGCTTGTAACCTTATGGGTTCTACTCCCAATCTATAAGATAGTTCCATTGATAATAATTATAATTTCCAATCATCTTTCGATGTGATTCTCACTTAATAACTACAATATTAACTTGTTTAGAAATACAAACATTATAATGAGCATGGATTCTCTATGAAAAAAATTGGCGACTCTAATTCAAGGTATAATGATATTTGGGTATTTTAACATGTATATCTACATATAAAAATCATATATAAAATCCTTGTTTTGGATATGGTTATGGTGAGTGTTAATAAATCCAAAAAACATGGAGCACATCATGATATACTTTTAATTGATATTTTTAGGAATGATGAAACTTCAATAATTGATTGATGAAATAACTGTTAAGATAATAATGGGGAGATATATTCAATGGAGTAATATATGGGACAAAAAACTACATATCTAAATTAAATATAAAATAAAACACCACAACAATGATTTTTAAGATGTTTTCCAAGTGATATTAAAATAATTGTGCGAAAATGATGTACAACATGTCATGGTCCCATCCATGGTCTATGAGTTTTTTAAAAAAAATATTAAACATATCATGTAAAAAAGGGAATAATTTTATGTTCCAATATATATGAATTCAATTGTTTATTAGGATCATCAAATTATTATTTTTCATTAAGGATAAATAGGTTGATGACTTTTTATAAAGTAGTAAGTATAGCCAATCAATTATCTATAAGATATTATTCAATAATATAATTTTTAGGATAATATCATTCTTTATAATAGAATCATATGAAATTAAAATAAATAATCTGTTACTTAATATCATGTTTTCATGATCCATGACTATATTCATGAATTGAAAAATATATATATTTTTTAGTATTTTTCCCTAATTGAAGGAAATGATGCTAATAATGTATGTGTGTATAATGTGTTAGGTATTAAGAATGTTGTTACATATTTAATAAAGTAACAATCTAAGAACAATTTATATTGGAGATTCAAAATTTTAATTCACCCAACATTATGAGGAGAAATATGATATAATGGAAAATAATTTATGATTATTTAATTTCAGGGATTCCGATTCTTAAAAGTGTTAGTGAGGGAAAAGGGGAAAATAAATATCTATTAACTAATATATTATATATATATATATATATATTACTTGTTATATAATGTAGTGTATTTTTGGAAAAATTATAGTACATAACTAGAGATATCCATTCGATATTAAAGATACCATGTGATCTGATATAGCTATTAGTTTGAAAAACAAAACTTTTTTGTTTAAGATGAATAAAAACAAGTCAAGTTCATGTTAGAAAAAACTAGAAAAAAAAAATTAAAAAGAGGGAAGAATAAAAAGAAGATGGTGTTGTCTTTTCAGTTTTTACATAAAGTAGAAAATTATACCACTTGTTCTAGATAAGAAGTGGAATAATAAGTATTATATATTTTATTCTCTGAAGAGGGATAATTTTGTATCTATGTTGTTGTGAATACAAAATGATTAGAGGGAACAAGAATGATACTGAGTAAAATTAAAGGATGTTGTGTTAAATAATCACTTCATAAACATGATTGTTGAATTCTTTGGTGATTTATTATTCATTTATTACACATATTATGGTAATTGTATTTTCTGTGACCACCTTATTACGTGTTCATCCAAACTAACCTATGGGGGATTCAAAATCACACACTATTGGTAGACTATAGTGTAAATATTGAGGTAAACATTATTGGGTCATGTGACCCTAGGATTTACTAGTTGATTTAAGGGATTGTACATTTATATTGAAAGGTGATACATTTACATATTTTTTCCCCGTGTGTGGGTGTGTTCAGTGGCATCTCAGAAAATAATGACGGTGATAAAAGATAACAATAGAATTGTTCAATATAACATGTAAATGGAGAAAAAGAGAAAAATAAAAATTACATTCAATTTTGCCAGTAATGAATCACCCAACTCTGAGTTTAGAGTACATCACATTCCAGTCCTATATATAAAGTAAATTAGTAAAAGTTTTATGAGTAGTAGGTATTATAGTATGACAAAAAATAGAATAAAAAACATAAAAATAATGAGAATATTATAGAGTATATATGATGACTTATAGATGGTTTATGGATGAATTTAACTCCACATAATAGAGCAGATACCCACCCCCTTGGGGAAAACATTATTAGGAAATATTTTATTATTATATATATTTTAGTTTTATAATAAATCATCATCTAAAATTTTTATTTTTCATTCTGTTTTAATATTATTAATTTATCAATATTTACTTAGGAAAAATGTATAATTCCATCAAAAATGACTATTTTGGATAGAATAACAATATTAATTGGAAATAAAATAAACTAAGATGTATATATGATATAATCGATTACATAATTGAAAATATTTTTTTGATGTAAAGTTCCATCAATAAGAATATATTAATTGGATAATGTAATTCAATCAAAAAATTTATCAGTCTTAGTTTATTTATGATTACCATCATAAACACTAGTAGTTGTGATGTGATTTTCCAGGATTAGTTATTTTTAATGTATTCCTACCGCGAATAAATTATTATGATTTGAATATTTCTCAAATAACTAATCACAAAAAGAAATTATATTTTTAGTGAGTGCATTAGAATGATGGAATAAGTGGAATATGTTCTAGGTTTTATGTAAAATATAAATTTTGTAAATAAATGTTTATATAGTTAAAAAAAATTATGTTATGTCCTTCATAATACGTTATGTAGGAATAGTAGCCTAATATAAATTAGAAAAAATTCATTGAGAAATGTGTTTTTAGAGTGATGATTATCATGTTTTTAAATATAATAATGATTTTTAAATTATGGTTGTGATTGTATGATGAAATAGTGTAGTTTTAGATGTTTTTTAAAATAGATTGATCCAAGGAGAGGCTTTTTATATTATATCGTTTAATATACTTTTTTAATTCTCAATAACTATCTTTTGAGTCTTAATCCTAAAAGACACCTATATAAGGGTGAAAAAAATATGTTAACCCCTAGAATCTAATATAAGGGTGACATAAATGGATGGACACTCACCCTCTTTCATTCTATCTTTTATTTTTAGTATAGTAACATGAAGTTGGTTTTTTAAAAATACACAAATATTACTATCTCATAATTCCATGACTTCAATAAAATAAATCTTTATGATAAATTAATAAAATCATTTCTATTTATTGTTTTAGATAAATATTATAAAATATCACCTAACAAAAACCCTGAATTTTTCATCAAATTTGAAATTTAAAACAGTATTTATAAATTACATAATGTCTTAAAATTACTTAATATCTCCAACAAGATTCTCTATAGTAGATACAATTCTACACATTTCATATTAATGAAATTTTATAAAAACATGGAGAAATAGTAAAAAAAGGAAAAGAGTGAGCTCATATGATCAATAAAGGTAGGTATAAGTGATAATAATTATAGAACATATGTTTTTATATGATTAGTATATGGATAAAATGAGGATACATATTAATTTTACACCCAAAAAACAATCAGTAAAAAATTAGTGCGTTGGGAATTCCCTAAATAAGAATATATCATGAAATTTTTTAATATCAATGATGAAAAAAATATAATTACTTGAAATTGATTTATAAAAAACAATCCAAAACATATGAAAAATATATATCGAACTTTATAAAATCATAGAGAAGAGGAATTGTTATTGAATGTGAAATAGGATGAAAAAATAAACATATAATGGTGAAACAATCATAATAAGATGAATACTTTTGAGAATACTCTTTATGTCCATGCCTGTATGATCAAAAAAATTTACTTCCATGAAAAAAATCATAAAACTCATTATTCTTTTTATTTTGTATAAAAATTATTTTGTTTATAAGTAAATAAATCATGAGATATAAAACATGAAAAATCAATTGTAGATTGATATAGGATGACACTTGGAATCATCCATACATAGTAGTACCACATGATATAAATATATTTTGTAACCTACTAAATAAATACCCATCCATCAAGATAATAGGTAATATTATATTTTCTATATATATTGAAAAGTTATAAGTATATTTCAATACATTCCCAAATCAATAAATATTGGGAATCTAGTTGAAATAATTTAATCAATGTAGGGTAATATAATGTGATCACTATGTTTAAAATTTGGAATAAAAATTTCTAATAATTTAGTGACTAGGAAATTCAATGGATATATTCGATTTTCCCATGTTTAATCCCAAAAAAGGGAATATGAAAATTTGGGGGAAATAAAAATTTCCAAGAAAAAAACCTTTAGTCATATGGTGGTAAATTGAAGAGAAATCATTAAAGACTTATTATATAAAATATCTACGATTATCAAAAAAATCCAAAATTTAAATACAAAGTATATTTTTTTAAAATGGTAATTTTAAAACTTATTAAAACATAAAAGATTATATATAATCTAAAAAAATAGATCCTTGAAAATACATAAATATTATTTTATGAAAATGTTGAGTGTATATAAAAAATGGTCAAGAAAGGAAATACATTTAAAATATCTTTATCAAAACCCAGATCATAACAGGGAATGTGTTTCTTCAACTTGAAAATAGGAAAATATAAATGTAAGAATCACATGAAATAATATATTATTATAATTCCAAACATAAATGATAATAATTTAATAAATGAGAATATAGACCAGAAGGGAAAATTTTTTGTAATGAGGATATGAATTACTCTAATAAATGATTTCTTTGGAAAATAATGTTTATCATGTTAAAAGATTGGATTTAAATTTTTATTTTTCCCAATGGAGGAAGATAATATTCCAGGAAATAAAATATTAGGCTGTATGAAACCAATCTTAGATGAATTTATTTCGAGAATAAGCATTGTTACTAAATTAGGGGAGTTAAATAACAAAAAATCATTACAACATTGGTATCTTTTAAATGAAAACCCTTTTAATGAAAGATAATGATATATATATTTAAACCCTGATAATTAAAAAAATATGGAAAAAATAATTCATTATGTATTATTCATGCCTTATTAATGTTTTCCTAGTGTATAATAATATATATATCCAATCAAATTAAATTTGAGACAATGAACACCATACCTTAAATCACTATTAGTTTAAAATGATCTAAAATCATATAAAATGATAAAATAGTCATAATTACTAATTTTAGACCATTATTAAATTTTTACATCTTTTATACATATAAAAAATTAATAATTAATATATTACATGGTCATATTTTATTTTCATTATCATATGTTTGTATTTTTTATTTTCATTATCATATATGTTTTACGGTGATGGGTTCGTTTCTCACTTATTTTTTCAAACATGATGAATAAAAAATTAGTAAATATATAATAATATTCACTTATAATTTTCCCCTAACTCAAATTTCATTAGGTAAAATACTGGAATGTGTTTCATGTAAAAATAATTTGCGATGAACATGATTCAACATGATTAATGGTTGAATTCTTGTTTATTAATAAACTTATATAATTTTAATAAAACCATGATATAATCATTAAAAAATATAAATTTAATTATTATTTTATTATTTTATTATTTAATAATAATAATAATTAATCATTAATAAAAAATATATAATTGCTTCATTCGTGATGGTTGTAAAACCGATCGAATGAGATAATGTATTAATAATATGATGAGTAAGAAAATATTTTGTTTAATATTAATGTATCATTTATAAAAGTTTGATATTTCAGTAAATATAATTTACCTTCATCAAATTCATTATTATATCCATCCATGGAAGGTTGTGATACAAAAAGAAACTCTTCATTTGTGGCGGCGGTGGTCTATATATACACATTTTTAACAAATATATATCTCAACTAATGGGATAGAAATAGTCTATATTATAAATTATCATCTATGAAATATAATTTTTGATTATAAAAGAATAATAAATAAACCAATTCAACATTATTACCTAACATCAATGGTAGTGATAAAAACTGAACCACATCACTTTATGGAGGTGGTAATACACATATAAAAATAATTACTATTGTTTTGATTTATTTAATGTATATAAATGATTAAATACTGTCTATACATTAATATAATTAAAATTATAGTTTATTAAGAAAACATATTGTTCTATTTATGGTAGCTATTAAAATTTTCGATGAGGAAGATTTGGAAGAAAAGATTGAGGAAGAAATAATAATGTTGAGAATTTGGGATTTCTCTTGGAAATAAATATAGAAATTGAGGCCATAGGATAATTAAATGAGAGTAGAGGATTATGAAAATGAAACATGAATGTTGTATTATCTAAATATATTTGTTTCACGATAAAAATATACAGGAAAACTGTATCATAAATATGTGTATGTGATCCCTATTTATAAGTGAATTAGAGAGTAATTTTTTAACCACTCGATGAATTTCAATAATGTTATATCCCAATCAAAGGATAAATGGATTAATAGTTGAAAAATAATGGAAGAGATTAGGGTTGACTTATAATCCTCTAACTTAAACACTTATAATAATGATTTTAAATAATTAAAACTTTTAAACCTATTAAAACTATTTTTAGAAATTTTATTTTTTCTTTGGTGAATCCTTTCTTAAACTTGGTAATTGATTTTAATAACCATATTAAAAATGAACATAAAACATATGTTTTACATGTTTACATTGAATATGGAATTAATTTTACTGAATAAATCTACTAAAGGATAGAAAATATTATATTAATAATAACATACATAATGAATAAGAACAATTTTTTAAAAATGTTTCTTTTAAACATAACATTTATGTGTAGTATAAATTTATCAATATGATTTACATTCATGATAAAAATTTATTTCTTATAAAAAATATAATATTTATTTTAATTTTAAACAAATCCTAAACTGAATATAATTATTTAATTTTTTTAGTTAAATGATGCATTATAAAATATCTATTAAATTTGAATTTATTGTTACTTATCTTCTAAAATGTGGAAAATATATTTTATATGAAAAAATTATTATTTTAAAAGAAATAATTTTACTATATCAATACATATTTTTTATATTAAAGTATTCAATAAACATCTTGAAATTAATTATATAATAATAATGTCATAAAAGTATAGTTTTCATAATTTTTTTTCAGTATTAGACTAAAATAAACTATTTAATGAAAATAAAAAAAATCCAAAAATTTATTATAAATTATAGAATCAATTATGATGATGAATTTATAAATTTAAAATTCATAAATTGATACATTTTTTTAAATTTAAAATAGAATATATAATGAAAATTTTCATTTATTGAAAAATGAACTATTTTTTATTTATATGTTCTTAATCCGATTTTTCATCAACATCTAATTAATTACCATTATTTTATCTACAATAGGTTTTATTAATGTTAAAATTTTATTATCTAATATGTCAAAATCTGTTTTAGTTTCTTGTTCCATATATAATAATCTTTTAAGCAGAGAATTAGTTTAGAGAAATAAATATCCAAAAATAACATTTTGTTGTATCTCCCACTACGGGAAAAATGGGTATTTGTGATGGGTTATTTGCGACGGTATTTATTCCCGTCGCAAATAGCCCTGTTAAAAACTTATTTGCGACGGGGGTATTTGCCCGTCGCAAATAAGTAGCCTTTTGCGACGGGATAGCTTTCCCCGTCGCAAAAGGACTGTCGCCCTTTGCGCGCCAACTCACGGGAAACATATTTGCGACGGGAGAATTCCCTCGTCACAAATAACCGGCGGCGGTAAAAGGTATTTGCGACGGGAATATTCCCCCGTCGCAAATAGTATGTCGGCAGGTGGTTATTTGCGACGGGACCCGTGACAAATAACTATTTAACCGTTGACCGTAATAAATGTTGGCTATGGTATTTGCGACGGGATACCCGTCGCAAATGGGCCCGTCGCAACTAATCTAACCTATAAATACCCCCATCCGTTTTTTTCAAATCATTCTCAAATTCCATCTTCTTCTTCTCTCAAAATTTTATTTTTACAGTTCAGTTTTTCTCAAGTTTAATTTTTTTTCTCCGGAGTATATATTGAAGTTTTGAAGAACGATCAGAGATCAACCTCAGATCAATTTTCAAGGTATTTATATTTATTTTAATTTAATATTTATTTTTAATGTTTTATTAGTGTCAATTATTCTTAATTAGTTGTAATTTAATTATGTTTACATTATTTTATTACTTAATAATTAGTAATAAATACTAATAATTAGGAATAATAACATTATTTAATTATTAGTATATTTTATTATTAATATTAAAATAATATAATTTTTTATATATATACATTTTTTTATCTGTGTGTTTGCCGTCTTCACATGTATTATTTGTATATGGTGATAGAAAACACACAGATGAAAGGAGAATTGTATATAAATTAGAAAATTATATTATTTTAATATTAATAATAAAATATACTAATAGTGTTATTATTCCTAATTATTGGTAATTATTCCTAATTATTGGTAATTATTCATTTAATTACTCATAATTAAGAACAATTACCAATAATTACCAATAATTAGTAATAATTAGTAATAATTAGTAATAATTAGTAATAATTAGTAATAATTAGTAATAATTAGTAATAATTACTAATAATTCGTAATAATTACCAATAATTAGTAATACTTACCAATAATTAGTAATACTTACCAATAATTAGTAATACTTACCAATAATTAGTAATACTTACCAATAATTAGTAATAATTACCAATAATTAGTAATAATTATTAATAATTATCAATAATTAGTAATAATTAGTAATAATTATTAATAATTATCACTAATTAGTAATAATTACTCATAATTACTAATAATTACCACTAATTAGTCATAATTAAGAATAATTAGGAATAATTACCAATAATTACCAATAATTAGGAATAATTAGTAATAATTAGTAATAATTAGTAATAATTAGTAATAATTAGTAATAATTAGTAATAATTAGGAATAATTAGGAATAATTAGGAATAATTAGTAATAATTAGGAATAATTAGTAATAATTAGGAATAATTAGTAATAATTAGTAATAATTAGTAATATTTAGTAATAATTAGTAATAATTAGTAATAATTACCGATAATTAGTAATAATTACCAATAATTAGTAATAATTACCAATAATTAGTAATAATTAGTAATAATTACCGGTAACTAGTAATAATTACCGGTAAATAGTAAAAATTAGTAATAATTAGTAATAATTACCAATAATTAGTAATAATTACCAATAATTAGTAATAATTACCAATAATTAGTAATAATTACCAATAATTACCAATAATTAGTAATAATTAGTAATAATTAGGAATAATTAGTAATAATTAGGAATAATTAGTAATAATTAGTAATAATTAGTAATAATTAGTAATAATTAGTAATAATTACCAATAATTAGTAATAATTACCAATAATTAGTAATAATTACCAATAATTAGAAATAATTAGTAATAATTACCAGTAAATAATAATAATTACCGGTAAATAGTAATAATTAGTAATAATTAGAAATAATTACCGGTAAATAGTAATAATTAGTAATATTTAGTAATAATTAGTAATAATTACCAATAATTAATAATAATAACCAATAATTAGTAATAATTACCAATAATTAGTAATAATTACCAATAATTAGTAATAATTACAAATAATTACCAATAATTAGTAATAATTAGTAATAATTAGTAATAATTAGTAATAATTAGTAATAATTAGTAATAATTAGTAATAATTACCAATAATTAGTAATAATTACCAATAATTAGTAATAATTAACAATAATTAGTAATAATTACCAATAATTAGTAATAATTACCAATAATTAGTAATAATTAAGAATAAATATCAATAATTACCTGTAAATAGTAATAATTAGTAATAATTAGAAATAATTACCAATAATTATTAATAATTACCAATAATTAGTAATAATTACCAATAATTAGTAATAATTACCAATAATTAGTAATAATTACCAATAATTAATAATAATTATCAATAATTACCAATAATTACCAATAATTAGTAATAATTAGTAATAATTACCAATAATTAGTAATAATTTGTTATAATTTGTAATAATTACCAATAATTAGTAATAATTACCAATAATTAGTAATAATTACCAATAATTAGTAATAATTACCAATAATTAGTAATAATTACCAATAATTAGTAATAATTTCCAATAATTACCAATAATTAGTAACAATTAGTAATAATTAGTAATAATTACCAATAATTAGTAATAATTAGTAATAATTACCAATAATTAGTAATAATTTGTAATAATTACCAATAATTAGTAATAATTAATAATAATTTGTAATAATTACCAATAATTAGTAATAATTACCAATAATTAGTAATAATTAGTAATAATTACCAATAATTAGTAATAATTACCAATAATTAGTAATACTTAATAATAATTAGTAATACTTACCAATAATTAGTAATAATTACCAATAATTAGTAATAATTACCAATAATTACCAATAATTAGTATTAATTACCAATAATTAGTAATAATTAACAATAATTACCAATAATTAGTAATAATTAGTAATAATTCGTAATAATTACCAATAATTACCAATAATTAGTAAAAATTAGTAAAAATTAGTAATAATTAGTAATAATTACCAATAATTACCAATAATTACCAATAATTAGTAATAATTAGTAATAATTAGTAATAATTCGTAATAATTACCAATAATTAGTAATAATTAACAATAATTAGTAATAATTAACAATAATTAGTAATAATTACCAATAATTACCAATAATTAGTAATAATTACCAATAATTACCAATAATTAGTAATAATTAGTAATAATTACCAATAATTAGTAATAATTAGTAATAATTAGTAATAATTAGTAATAATTAGTAATAATTACCAATAATTAGTAATAATTAGTAATATTTAGTAATAATTACCAATAATTAGTAATAATTACCAATAATTAGTAATAATTACCAATAATTAGAAATAATTAATAATAATTAGTAATAATTACTAGTAATTACTAATAATTACCAATAATTAGTAATAATTACCAATAATTAGTAATACTTAACAATAATTAGTAATACTTACCAATAATTAGGAATAATTACCAGTAAATAGTAATAATTAGTAATAATTACCAATAATTACCCATAATTAGTAATAATTACCAATAATTACCAATACTTAGTAATAATTAGTAATAATTAACAATAATTCATAATAATTAGTAATAATTAGTTATAATTACCAATAATTAGTAATATTTACCAATAATTAGTAATAATTAATAATAATTACAAATAATTAGTAATAAATACCAATAATTAGTAATAATTAATAATAATTTGTACTAATTAGTAATAATTAGTAATAATTACCAATAATTAGTAATAATTACCAATAATTAGTAATAATTAACAATAATTAGTAATAATAAGTAATAATTAGAAATAATTACCAATAATCAGTAATAATTACCAATAATTAGTAATACTTAACAATAATTAGTAATACTTACCAATAATTAGTAATAATTACCAATAATTAGTAATAATTACCAATAATTAGTAATACTTAACAATAATTAGTAATACTTAACAATAATTAGTAATAATTACCAATAATTAGTAATACTTACCAATAATTAGTAATAATTACCAATAATTAGTAATAATTAGTAATAATTACCAATAATTACCAATAATTAGTAATAATTAGTAATAATTAGTAATAATTAATAATAATTAAAAATAATTAGTAATAATTACCAATAATTAGTAATAATTAACAATAATTAGTAATAATTACCAATAATTTGTAATAATTACCAATAATTACCAATAATTAGTAATAATTACCAATAATTACCAATAATTAGTAATAATTAGTAATAATTACCAATAATGAGTAATAATTAGTAATAATTAGTAATAATTACCAATAATTAGTAATAATTATTAATAATTAGTAATAATTACTAATAATTACCAATAATTAGTAATAATTACCAATAATTAGTAATAATTACCAATAATTAGTAATAATTAATAATAATTAGTAATAATTAGTAATAATTAATAATAATTACCAATAATTAGTAATAATTACCAATAATTAGTATTACTTAACAATAATTAGTAATACTTACCAATAATTAGGAATAATTACCGGTAAATAGTAATAATTAGTAATAATTAGTAATAATTAGTAATAATTAGTAATAATTAGTAATAATTATTAATAATTACTAATAATTACCAATAATTAGTAATAATTACAAATAATATGATTAATTAGTAATAATGAGTAATAATTACCAATAATTACAAATAATTAGTAATAATTAATAATAATTAGTAATAATTACCAATAATTAGTAATAATTAGTAATAATTAGTAATAATTAGTAATAATTAGTAATAATTACCAATAATTAGTAATAATTACCAATAATTAGTAATAATTACCAATAATTAGTAATAATTACCAATAATTAGTAATAATTATCAATAATTAGTAATAATTACCAATAATTAGTAATAATTACCAATAATTAGTAATAATTACCGATAATTACCATTAATTACTAATAATTACCAATAATTAGTATTAATTAGTAATAATTACCAAAAATTGGTAATAATTAGTAATAATTACCAATAATTAGTAATAATTAGTAATAATTAGTAATAATTACCAATAATATTAGTACTATGAAAATAATAAAAAATTTATATTATATTAAAATTTTAAATATTTGTAACATGTTTTGCTTTATTCTCAACATATTTAATTCTTAAAGGGTCAATTTTTAGGTCTATCTTAATAAAAAGATTGCGTCAGTCGTGTATGATATAAACTCTATAATTATCCTAGCTTGAGTGTTTTTTCTAACAAATTATTCAAAACCAGAAATACTTTTATATTTTTTAGAGAAATATGGAACAACGAGGTCGTCAACAATCATTATTAGGTGACCGCATATGGATAAATCAACGTAGAAATCCAAACGGTTCTGGTTTAAATCCAGTATATGTAGAGGGTGTGGAGACGTTTTTATCATTTGCGGCATCAAATCCAGAATTTTTTTCAGAAGGAAAAATAAAATTCCCTTGCAGAAAATGTGCATTGAGAACGTTTGACACATTTGACAAAGTGGGAGAACATCTCTTGTGTTTCGGTTTTCAACCAGATTATGTTTTTTGGTATCAACACGGTGAACGCAGTTCCAGAGCAGGTGATACCAACTTGATTCCGAATCCATTCCGATTTCAAGATTTAGTACATGATGTTGTAGGTTCATCTGTTCAACATACCGAAACTCTGGCTGATATAGCTTCAAATCCTGAGTTGGCACCATCTGATTTTTATGAGTTGTTAAAGTCTGCTGAGGATGCATTATATCCTGGCTGCAAGATGAGCAAATTAGAAGCAGTTGCAAAATTTATGGCTATCAAATCCGATAACGGAATGTCAAACACCTTTTTTGACCAGATATTTTCTTTGCTTAAAATACTGTTACCCGAAGGAAATGTTTTACCTGCAAATTACTATGAGAGTAAGAGGCTGGTTTGAAATTTGGGACTTACTTGTCAGAAGATTCATGCATGTTCAAATGACTTCATTTTATATTCTGGAGAAAATGAGTCGTTGGATAGTTGTCCCACATGTGGGCAACTGAGATATAAAGAAGGACAACACGGGAAGTCTAGTTTGATTCCTGTAAAATAGTTGAGATATTTTCCACTTACATTTAGACTCCAGTGTTTATTCATGTCTAAGAATACAGTGAAAATGATGTCATGGCATAAAGAGAATATTTCAACTGATAAAAGCTTGAATCATCCAGCCGATGGTGATTCATGGAAACATTTTGATAGAGTGCATCCATCCTTTGCTTTAGAAGCTAGAAATGTTCGACTGGGCCTTTCCACTGATGGTTTCTGTCCGTTTGGATCTTATGGTAGTCAATATTCATGTTGGCCTGTTTTTTTAACTCCGTACAATTTACCTCCATGGATGTTGATGAAGGAGCCATATATCTTTTTGACTTTACTAATTCCAGGACATCCGAAGAAAAATATTGATGTTTATTTGAAACCATTGATTGATAAATTAAATTTATTTTGGAGTACTGGTGTTAGTACATATGATGTTGCAACGAAACAGAATTTCATACTGAGAGCAACATTGATGTGGACAATAAGTGACTTCTCGGCTTATGGGATGTTATCTGGATGGAGTACACATGGTCAGAAATCATGTCCTTACTGTATGGGAGAGAACAAAGCATTGATGCTCATTCATGGAAAGAAACCTTGTTATTTTGACTGTCATCGCAGGTTTCTTCCAGCTGATCATCCTTTTCGCAGAAACAGATCTCATTTCAGAAAAGGAACAGTTGAAAGGGAAGGACCTCCAAAAATGCTATCAGGTTCGGAGTTAAAATCAGTTGTATTTTCATTACCTCCCATCACTTTTGGTCCCACAATAAACCAACAGAAAATTTCTGGTTTTGGGAAAGAACACAATTGGATTAAACGTAGCATATTTTGGGATTTGCCATATTGGTCTGATTTTTTGGTCCGACACATGTTAGATTTCATGCATATTGAGAAGAACTATTTTGATAATTTGTTTTATACAGTTTTGGATACGCCAGGAAAGAGAAAAGACAATGCAAATGCACGTTCAGATCTTGCCCAAATTTGCAGGCATCCAGAATTGGAACTGTTTGATAATGTCAGAACAGAAAGGTTACTGAAACCAAAAGCAGCTTATACACTGTCTAAAGAAAACCATTTATTATTTTTTCAGTGGTTTGCAGATTTGAGCCTTCCAGATGGTTGAGCTTCCAATTTTGGTAGATGTGTAAAGAATGGTCATATTACTGGATTAAAAAGTCATGATTGTCATGTTATAATGGAAAGACTGCTACCCATTGGATTAAGAGGTCTGTTGAATTCTGTGATTTTGGATTCCATAACAGACATGTCTCATTTTGTTCGTGAAATTTGTGCAGCTACAGCAGATTATGATGCTCTGGGCAAACTTGAAAAAGATGTTGTTGTAAATATATGTAAACTGGAAAAAATATTTCCGCCGTCTTTCTTCGACTCAATGGAACATTTGATGTTACATTTTCTATATGAATCCAAATGTGGAGGTTCGGTACAGTTTAGATGGATGTACCCATTTGAAAGATGCATGCAAAAATTGAAAAGAAGAGTACGTAAAAAAGAATCTGCTGAAGGATCTATTGTAGAAGCTTATTTGCAAGAGGAAATATCTTTTTTTTTTCTCCCATTATTTTGAATCTGAGTATCCTTAAAAACACAACCGAATGGGACGGAACGAGAGGAATATTGATGAAATCGACAATCAATTATCTGTTTTCAACCAGTCAGAGGTTGGTTTTGGTGGAGTTTATGAACGATGGCTTTCAGATGATGAACATCATAGAGCTCATACGTATGTTCTTCTCAACTGTGAAGAGATGACATCAGTTGTATTGTAAGTGTTTATATCACTTATTCTATCATTTATGTTACAGTAAATAACTTTGGTTTTTATAGGTTGTATGATAATCATATCAAGAAAAAAATTCCACAAATTACAGCAGCTGCTCTCGAAGAACGTTGTCTGAAAAATTTCTCTCAGTGGTTTCAAAAACTGGTAACATAAATTCTTTATCATTTACCAACTCGGTCAATGTATAGTTTACTGTATTGATAATTATTTCAAAAATTTTCAGGTTTCTCGACATGCTGATAAAATTGAAAAACGGCTGTGTGTATGGAGTAACCCACCTTCCAAACTTGTTAAAACATATAATGCATATGTGGTGAATGGATTTCGATTCCACACACATGCATATGGGGAATCGAAAAAAACAATGAACTTTGGATTTAGCTTGAGAGGATCTCATCATCGAGAAAATGAAGTTGACTTTTATGGCATACTTGATGAAATCATTGAACTCTGTTATCTTGGACAACATTACATAACCATGTTCAAATGTCGTTGGTTGGATACAGAGAGAGGCGTGTGTGTTCATCCGACTAATGGAATCATCGATATTAAATGTAAAAGTGTTCTCGCAGTAAATGAACCATTCTTATTGGCTCAACAGGCACATCAAGTTTATTACGCAAAGTACTGTGCTACATCAAGTGACTTGACTGATTGGTGGAGTGTAATAAAAATCAAAATTGGAGACAATCAGTTTAGTCAAAGTGAATGTGCTTTCACTGATGTGCAAAGAATTGATGTTTTTCAAGAGAGTACTCAAAATCAATCTTTTTTACAAAGAGACATGAGTATCGATGACGACACCCCACATTTAAGAGTCAGTGATGACGATGATGTTAATGATGTCACATATGAATTTGAAATGGTAAGATATGAAGCAACTGTAACTCGAATGGATATCGATGATGTTGAGGAGGAATATGAAGATGACATTGACATATATGAAGATGATGATGAAGATGAACACTGATAGAATTCCATGGTATTTATATACAATCATAATATGTATATATGTATATATAATAGTAATTATGAATTATTTGCTAACAACATTAACATTTTCTGTTTCAGATGGACGACGCCCCATTTCGTGAGTTGGCGGATGCTGACCTGACTTTCGATGCGGATGAGTTGCTGCTAGATGACCCTCAGCCTGCAGGCGCTCCAGGGAGTACGCGGAGGGGGCGCGGTCTTGCACGATTGATGATTCCTGACCCCATCCCCGAGCGATGTCCACGTCTTGGGTTTGATCCACGCACACAGAGGTGTGATAACCTGTGTGATAACCTGTTGATTTGACAAAGATTTCATTAATCTATTCACATAATAAATGTTTATTATTTTTACAGTTTTCTGCATATAGCAGTCGGACAGGGCAGCGCTATTTTGCGCAACTATTTCTCTCAGCCGTGGACCACATGGGAGCAGATTCCCATTGATGTGCAGCTGGCCATGTTCGGCCATTGGTTGGTACGTACGTAAATAAATAATTTTTATTTTGAAAATTATTTCATTTCTAACTTGATATTTTGATTTATTTGTAGGGTTTATGGTATCTGATTGAGGATACCATGCGTGACGCCATCCACGAGGCATGGGAGGTGGCCATGTGTAATCGCTTTCGTTATTTTTTGCACAATTTAAGAAAAGCTGCGATGAAGAAAGCATGAGTGTTAGATTTTGACGAGTCATGTAGAGCACACCGACCAGGGTACATTTCATCCCATGTATGGGATGGATTATGTGCGCACTGGTTGAGTGGTGTCTTTCAGAGGAGATCATCGGTGGGGAGGCAGAATCGGGGGAGACAGGAGGTGACTCATCGAGCTGGGAGTCGTTCTTTTAGTACTCATAGATAGAATCTGGTACGTACATTATTTATAAATATTTTATATAACTATAAATATTAACAGTTTATTTTTTATTCTTATAGGCTGTCGAACACCCCGATATTACGGAGTACGACATATATCGGAGGATGTATAGTGATCCTGCTACTGGGGAGCTCAGAGGTGATCATCAGCATCATATCGTGGTTTGTATTAATTGTTTTCAAGTTTAAAAATTAACTGTATATAATATATTCACAATTTTAATTTTAAATTGCAACTACAGGAGTCATATGAGGCCGCAGTGTCACAGGCCCGACCTGAGAGTCAGGCCGAGTCATCATATCAGACCACTGGCCGTCAGTTTAATGAGGCGGTATGGATGCAGGCCACCCGGTATGCCTTCGAGAAGGGCCGGGTAGTTGGTATCAGCTCTCGACTGACTCCCCGAGATTATTATGGCAGTGCTGCGATGTCGGCGTCCAGCTCGAGAGGAGCTCGTGCATCTTCTTCTGCTACATAGTATGAGGATCACTTGCGATCTCAGACTTCACTGATAGAGAGTCTCCGATAGGAGCAGGAGCAGATGCATCAGCATCATGAGGAGGAGCGTCGACGCCAGCAGCAGCTGTACGAGGAGTAGACGAGTCGGTGGCAGCAGCAGCATCAGGAGCAGATGGAGTACATGCTCCGACTCACTCATGCTTTAGGGATGGAGTTTCCTCCACCACCATCTGCAGATCCCCCCTCCCCCCCTCCTTCAGATTAGAGTTTGTATTTATGTTATAAAATTTGTGAAATCAAGATATGATTTTTTTTCTATTCGTAGTTTCTGTCTCATTATAAAATATTTATTAATATTCTATTATTTTTTATTTTTGAATTATAATTCTATTATTATTATATTAGTTAAAATAATTTATTATTTTTATTTGTGAATTATAATTCTATTATTATATTAATTAAAATCATTAATTAATATTTTATTATTTTTTATTTTTGAATTATAATTGGATTATTGTTATATTAATTAAAATAATTTATTAACAATTTAATTTTTTTTATTTTTTTTATAGTATTTGCGACGGGATACTATTCCCGCCACAAATAGTATTATTATTTTTTTATTTTTTAAAAAATAGGTTTTGCGACGGGCCCCGTCGCAAATAGTTTTTTTACAAATATACGGAGTACTAGTTGCGACAGGGATTCTCCCTGTCAAGAAAAAGGCTTTAGCGACAGGCCCGTCGCAAAAAAATGTTATTGCGACACCGTTTTCAGCAACGGGTCATTTGCGATGGGCCCCCGTCGCAAAAAGCCATTTGCGACGAGATCCCGTCGCAAATACCTATTTTTCTAATAGTGTCCCCCCTCAAATAAATTGGATAATTTAAATTTTAACTATTCATTACATTTTAAATATTTAATGGTGTCTATAAGATTAACAAACAACATGCTTAAAATTATAAAGATATTTCATCCTTACAATCCTTAGCATGACTAGTGATCTCATATTTTCCCACATTACAGTTATGTTACCAGTGTTCAGTTTTTTCCTCTAAATTTTTGTGTTAAATACCACAATATGTGGGATTAATTTTTCATTAACAGTTTCTATTCATCCATTTGTTAATAGTTGTATGTGGGTTTATTTTTATTTTTTAATTTTTAATCTTGGAAATTATAATGGCCCCTATATTAAAGGGGTCGATATAATCCTAATATCACAATGTATTTAACAAAATGAATTATTATTAGATTTTATAGGAAGCCTATTCATGTAGAAATATTCTTGTGTAGATATGTATATTAGGGACAAAATAATATTACAAGTATATATATTTTATGAATATTTTGACATCCATTCATTAAGAGATACCATTTTAATTTCTTAGGTATATATGATCTAGTTGTATAATATATATATATATATATATCACTCATAGTTAATGAGTGGGTGATCAATGTTCATAGTTCTATAAAATTTTTAGAATCCACTTTGAAAGTTTTCATTTCATAGAAATTACCTTATCAGGGATGTTCATTGTGTATATCATCCATGTTACCCCATTGATTAGGTCATTTACATGGGTAATTACCATAATACTGATATCTATGAAATTAAACAATTATTGGAATCTTGAGATGATATTTATTTATATTAACCACATCCACTAGAGTCGCCACATTTAATTAATTATTAGTTTTTCCATATCCTACAATTCTTCACAAAAATCCATATTTCTTTTAGACATTCCACTTGGTTATTCTTAACAATTAATTGACACAAATTGAATTAGTCATTAATTAAAAAAGTATCTCTATAACCCGAACCTACATGATACTCTATCCTTCTCGTATTTAGTGTGTTTATAAAATCAACAAAGTTCATGTTGTTAATCAAAATTATATATGGATTATTTATCTTGAACAATTTATTTCTCATTCCAACTCTTATATTTTTTGGTTAATCATTGGTAAAATTTGATATTTTTTAATAGAATCTATTGTTAACTTCGTTCCATCAAGCTTGGACTATTAAAAAAACTAAAAAAAAGTTAATCATGACTCTTTTAGTCTATAAATAAATTATTTTTATCATAATTACATGTAAAATTTAACATCATGATGTCTTACTATTTGAAATTATTACATTATAATTCTGTTCAACTGAAATTAATATAAATTAAATCTATTTTTATTTAGTTAAGTTTCTCTAATATTGAATAATCTTATTTTATAACATAATAAATCCTTAATTATGGATTATAAATATAATGTGATTAACCAAATCATATCCACCAGGAGATTCCAGCAATGTTTTCAATCTTAGTCACACTCAGTGTGCACTGGAGAGAAGATTGAGTTAATACTCAACAATCATTTTTAGGGTGATTACCCCTAGGTTCATTTTATCCACAACCATATCCATTTTCCAACATCAAGATAGGTATGAAATTTCTAATAAAACAACAAAATCCCTACATTCCCAAAACATAAAGATGGTATCCTAAACATAGATTGATCTATTATACCTATACCTTGGGTTATAAATATGTCTCTCCAATCCTAATCAAAAACAATATTAAATATCACATTATCCACCTAAATGTTCTACCATTACCCTTCAAATTATGATAATCCATAACTTATCAACCAAAAAATTATTCATTAAAAACATCATAATCACTAAATTTATCTATTCCCTTGTATGATAATAACTATGATAATTATAGAACATGAAAGTATCATAATGAGAAAAAAAAAACTAAATATAACATTTCAATAAATTGAAAATATATTTTAGTTTTAGAGTTATATATTATTATGAAAAACATTAACTGCCAAAATCAATACCTTTTCAATTATTATTAAAATTTTACAATATAAAATTAACTACATAATCCAAAACATGTTTAAAAAAATCAAAAAATTCATGACACAAGATTGTATTATAGAGACATAACATATATTAAATTTATTTATATAAAGGGAAAATGCAATTAGGATATTGGGGTGAGACCAGATACTCAATTATGGTTACTATTTTTTATTGCAATCAATGATCATAAGTGATTATATGTAGATAATATGGGTATAATTTAGATATATAAAATTTTTATACATAATAATGAATACATAATAAATCATATAATTAGGGATTATATAAGTAATAAAATATCATGTAATATCCAAATATCACATAATAAAAATAAAAAATGCTTTATATGAAAAAATCTAAATCATGGGAGCATAAAAAAATCATGTAATAAAATTGAAACCAAGAATAAAAATTTTTATATAACATTTCCTAAAAAATAATACACATATAATTGTGTAAAAATCATAATCATATGAAACAATGTGAGGAAAAATATTATTTTCATCACTATTTGAATAATATAAATATATATAGACATTAAAATATAGGTGAACTCGGTGTGCCCAAACCATTGTGAATAGCCTCATTATATCCATGCCTAATAGTCTCATGAGATGTCAAAATAATCAAATACTTTGTAAGTAAATATAAATCCTCACAAATGTTAATCCATACATATTAGTTCCACTAGAAACAATCATTCATCACATCAGAAATAACCCAATTAATGAAAATGAGTTTTATTTGTTATTCAAATACAATAGAATTAGGAAAATATTCCAAATTCAATCATTAATCATGAATGATATAACATGAGAAAATAACTTTCTATCTAAATATAATTAGTATATTTATTGGTAGATTTCTTTTAATCAATATAACAAAGAATATGGTTTTAACAAAGTATATGTAAAGTGTTGATATTAAAGTCAATAATTTTCAAAATCAATCAATATAGGGAATATATGTGAATGACATTCAATAAATGGTTGGAAATATATATTTTCCCTAAAGGAATTAAATGATATGAAGGAGAAAAATAATTCAATATTTAATGAAGATAATGGAAATAATGTACATTCATTTTTTAAATCGACAAAAACTATATAAATTAATTTTAATATAAATTCATAAAAGGGAATTTTCAAGGAAATAAATTATTTTGAGATAATGTGTAAAATCATTGAAAACCATAAATGTATTTTCAGAAAGTAATTTTAACATTGTCAAAAAAATAATTCACAAGCCATGTTAAAAATATATTTATTCTGAAAAGATGACGTATAAACTTTTGAAAATTGTTTATTATAAAAAAATCATCAATAATTGTTCCTTGAAAATAAAAATGGTTATTCCATTTAAAGGTAGAGTGGAAAATAAAATTATTAACCATGAAAGGAAAACTATTTAAAATATCATTTTCTAAACCAACATACTAAAAGTGATACTAAATATTCATTATGTATAGAAAATAGTTAAATATATGGTCCAATAGAAAAAACAAAAATTTGGGTTACAGATATAAATGAAAACGCTGGTAGGATGGATTTAAAGACCCATAAATTCCATGATTTTTTTTAAATTCATGGGATTTTTATGAGTCCATGAAAATTTACAGCGCTTTATTCTGAGGCCCAGTGTGCCCGAAATCCATTTTTGATGTTTTTTTCGGGTACGTTCAGTAAACATACGAGAGGGATTTTATAACTTTTGAATTGGTGCTCGGAATTGAAATACGAGGGCATCGTTGATCTCACAATGTCAGTAATTGAATAGTGAGACCTTCACCACAATTTCATTCTAACGAGAATGGAAGTTAGTTTCTGGGGTTTTTAAATAAATTGAAAAAAAATAAAGTGTTAATTTTTTTTATTATTTGTGGTGGTTAAAAGCTCCAAGAGGTGGTTAGTGGTGGCGGTCAACCACACCATAACCTCCCATGAGTGGTTATGGAGGTGGGGTCCACTGGCATATAACCTCCCTTAGGAGGATATTCCATGGTGGGGACCACCCGAGGGTTGTAACCCCTTGGAACCCCCAATTAAGTGGAGAGCCTCTTCACCTTTCTACACCATTTATTTGAGCCAACCCACATCATTTAATTGGGTTATGTTTCACCAATTAATTAAACTCTACCTTTTGAAATCTTTTTAATTATTTCCAAAAATTAAATAATCGAAAACCCTGTTATTTTATTTTGTATGGAAACTTTCATTAGGGTGGGTCTATGAGAGAGGACTTGGAAGGATTTGTAGAACTTCATTCTCTCAACGAAGAACGTGAAGAACTCCTCTTCATCGTTCACCAAAGATCGTCAAACTCCATCATCGATCTTCAACTGAGGCCAGTTGAGGGCCACAGTCAAGGCGGGCCGCGATAGAGGGGAGTAGCCCCGTCGCAGGGCGCCGGCAGAGCTGGAAATCTGTGGCTAGGGTGAGACGCGGCAGAGTGGCGCGTCATCATCGTTACTCTCCAGTTGTGTGGAGTGGCTTGCCGCTCGGGCCAGCCAGGAGTAGCGGGACCTCGTCGGGTCTCGTGTGTGCTGGACCAGTGTCACATGGTTCCAGTTTCGGTTCCACCTAAACTGTTGAACCGTTCGGGTTCCAAGGGGTGTGCGGCTTCCCCCTGGTCACGTCATAGGCGGACCCTGCGGCTGCCGAGCCGTCGGGCCGCCAGACCGAGCCGCCCTCGGCCAGGCCGCCATCGGCCGGGCGGCCCTCGGGCATGGTCGTCGTCTGCCGGGCGACCCTCGGGTCGGGCCGCTGTCGGCCATGCGGCCCTCGGGCCAAGCATCTGTTGGCCAGGCCGCCCCTTTGGGCGGTCCGCTTCCTTGGACCGAGTCGAACACACAGACCGGGTCGTTCCGACAAGGTCAGACCGGACCCGGACCTGTTTGGCCAATTTACACATTTTTGCCCATATCTTGGGCTACGGGTGTCCGATTGATGAACTGTCTCTGGTGACGGAAATATTAGAGTTATATAGTTCTTTTGAATTTCACCACTTGTGTTTGGACATAGTTGGAGTACGGTCATGTTGGATTGAACCTAAAAACCAACTAGGCCTCTGGAACGGAAATGCCAATAACTCACAGACCGGGCATCCGATTGATATGGTGTCAGTTGTGTTGAGACCCCTATGACAAGGCAGACCATTGAGATACATCTACATGGGTTTTCGTGAAAATTAGAGTATCGACCAGTATCTTGTGGAGTGGATCCTCCCAGCGACGAGCAAGTGGAGTTGGGAGACCTAGTAGATGGCGGAGACCAGACGACTACTAGTCTTTTATCTTAGAGTGTTTTGACTAGCCCAATGGGAAGTGACTCTGTATGAAAAGGTAGGTCCGTGGTGGGGAGTGCCTCTGTGTGAATGCAACAGACCCACGGTAGTCGACATGTAGAGTACCTCCTCAGGCTACGAGGAGGAGCGCCTCTGTGTGAGCGCGGGAGACCCCAGGTCGGGAGCAACTCTATGTGATACAGCAGACCCACTGTACTCGACAGGAGGAGTACATCAGAAGTCGAAGGATAGTGGGAAGTTCCTCTGTGTGATGTGACAGGACCACTTTACTCAATAGAGGATGAGTACACCATCATCCGAGGTTTTGACCGTGTGACTCGGGATGTTACTTGATACTACCCCCTATAATGAAATCCTGGATTGAGCTGCGTCAATGAAATATGTGTTTTCCTCATGTTTGTTATGGGTTACAAAATAACTTAGGTATATGTATGAGCATATACCTAAGTAAGGGTTATCCATTGATTTTATACTTTTTGGTTATCCATGTTGGATTTTTTGAGACCTAGAGGGTCTCATGGTCCCTACTGAGTATTGTTATACTCACCCCTGCAAGAGGTATTCCCGCACCCAATTTTGATGGTTGCAGATGACGGACAACGCTGATCAAGGCAGAGAGTAGGAGGACTGGACGGTACCCGGTGGTGGACCACTCAACATGGCAGTGCTCGGAGCGGATGGATGTGGAGTGTCGAGGAGGCCATATGTGCCTAACCTCCATGTAGGAACCCCAGAGGATGACCCAGAAGCTGCTTAACATCTTCTTTCAATTGTACTCTTACTATTCTGTTTCCTTGTACATTACAGTTGGGCTTGAATTTCTATCCCCTTTTAATTTTAACACTCTCTTTTGTATATAGTTTTACATAGTGTTTTACTTCCAGTTGAGCACTCTAATGTGAGTGTTCATTTATTAATGGAAATGCCTTCCCATTTTAGGGATTTATGCCTTTGGTGCTAGTCGCTAGCCCCTGGCCTATGGAAGGTGGGCTTGGGGTAGACACGATACGGGCCCTATGTGACGGGTCGTGACAAATTGGTATCAGATGGAACTTAGGACTATGATATTTCTTTTCTATGAAACAATACTATTAAAGGTATTAAGTGTGGTTTTCTATTCAGGGAGTCCAGTGTTGGTGCGGGCGGATGACTTATCCATACACCATGACCATGAATTAGGATTTCCGATGCAGTACACGAAAACACTGATTGCATGTGTGTTTTCAAAAGTTTTTTTCTTTATGTTAGCTCAACTAGGTCAGGTCACCAAGTATAATATTTTGATCATGAAGTAATTGTTTCTTTCACGATGCCTCCCCACGGACGACCAGTTGGAGCCCCGAGAGTCGTACGCTCTGAAATCCCATCGAGCTTTGAGGCCTCGATGCATGGCCCTTTACCAGTAGAGGAAATAGTGGTACCACTTCCCATTGGTCCACTAATGCCACCAGACCCAATAGAAGACGATGCACGCCGCTTGAGCGTGTTACATGAGTTCCAACTCCAGAGGCCACCTAGGTTCTGGGGAGAGAATGACCCACATGTGGTAGAGGATTGGATGGAGGCTGTGGTGAGAGTCTTCAGGCTGGTAGGGACACCCACATACCTCATGGTGATCCTTTCTGCGAGTCTCCTTCAATAAGAAGCAGGCATATGTTTGATCCTGATGCTCTAGGTCCACGACGAGGCGACACTTCTCTAGGCATACTTTGAGAGCCTATTTAGGGCATAGTTTTTACCAAACACCCTTTGTGCAGGGTAGATATAGGAGCTACTTCATCTACAGAAGGGTAGCATGACAGTAGAACAGGACTCAGAGAGGTTCACTGACCTATCTCGCTAATCCACAGATATGGTTTGGGACCCATTTTTTAGGGAATGTACCTTCGAGTAGGGGCTCGGGCGAGAGATCAGAGCCTCGATGATCTCCCTCAGCATCCCGATGTAGGCGGGTGTGTTAGAGAGATCCCTCATTGTGGAGAGTTTCCTTGTTGAGCAGTCACCAGCAGCAAGACCCACTCCTAGTCGACATGCAGCAGTGTCTTCTGCGGCTATCAGCAGACAGATGATGCAGAGGTCCAAGAGGACCAGACTCAAAGGTGGTCGACCACATGAATCAGGATCAGTTGTGCGGGTAACATAGAGCAGAGACACATATGCCATGAGGAGATAGTGATACTCATGCGATGGACAGGGTCGCATGGCTCGTGACTATCCAACCCACCTTGCAAGTGATCATCAGTTAGTTGATGGACCTCCCAGGTAGAGGTAGAGGTTCGATCGACGCAGTTTGCGGGGAGAAGACTAACGTGGTAAAGGAGCTGGTCGAGCAGCTGGCAGTGGACGACGTTACATGGTCCTATATCCACCACCACCAAGAGTTCCACCCCGACCACAGGGAGCAGGAGTATAGGGGAGAGATCATATTCAGACAGCTGAGGCATAAGAACAAGGTGCTCCGGAGATTATTCAAGGTACTATCTGTGTCTACTCCAACTTAGCTGCAGTTCTTATAGACAGAGGTTACAGTTATTCTGTCATTGCCACTTCCCTTATTCGAAGATCAGAGATTTCGAAGGAGCTGTTGGCTCGATCCTTACGGCTAGAGACTCCTATGAGAGCAGACTCAAAGATTACACACTGGTGCTGGCAGTGTGATCTTACTCTAGGATGCGAGATCTTCGACTAGGATCTCTTTTTAGCATCATCGAGGCCATATGATGTAATATTGGTTATGGAATGGTTATCTACATTCCATGCTCAGATTTTCTTTATTAGGCACAAAGTGTGGTGTGTACGCACAGATGGGACTAGGTTCACCTTCACTAGCGAGAAGGGAACCTTTGCAGCACATGGCAGACTTACTCAGAGGAGGGTGCAGCTGATCACTCATTAGTTGGCCTACCTTACCCTAGGAGAAGTAGATGTGGAGTGTCCAACTTATCCTGTAGTTGTGGACCAGTACGCGGATGTTTTCCCTTATGGTGTTCCAAGACTACCCCTCTCAGAGAGGTGGACTTCTACATTGAATTTTACCCTGGGAGGACACTGATATCTACTCTAGCATATCAGATCGCTCCTGCTAAGCTTCGTGAGCTGCAGGCACAGCTGGAGGACTTTCAGGGGAAGGGACTCATCCAGCCTAGTGTTTCACCATGGGAAGCCCTAATTCTGTTTGACAAAAAGGTGGATTGGAGTTTGGGGCTTTGTGTTGACTATCATCACCTGAACTAGGTGACCTTGAAGAACAAGTACCCACTCCCAAGGATTGATGACCTCTTTTATTAGCTCAAAAGAACATGATGGTTCTTGAAGATAGTTCTTAGATCAGGCTATCAACAATCTCAGAGTTTGAGACAAGGATGTGCAGAAGACGACCTTTATATGTCAGTATGGCCACTATGAGTTCTTGGTTATGAAATTCAGTGTAACCAATGCTCTAGTAGTGTTCATGTGTCTCATAAATAGGATCTTCCAGCCATACCTCAATTTCTTTTTCGTGGTCTTCATCGACGACATTTTGATCTACTCTACCACTGAGGCGGATCATGCCTACCATTTGCAGGTAGTACTGGACACACTCCGAGAGAACCAACTTTATGGTAATCTCTTGAAGTGCCAGTTTTGGATTGGAGATGTTAAATTCTTGGGAGACGCCATCTCGGAGGCTGGAGTTGCAGTGGATCCAGTGAACATTGAGGCGGTACATGCTTGGTAGCCACCCAAGAGTGTGATAGAGGTTTGAAGTTTCCTAGTCTTGGCTGGATATTACTGGATATTTGTACCAAATTTATCCAGAGATTCAACAACACTATCAGCCTTGATAAAGAAGGGTAATCCCTTCGTGTGGTTGGAGAGATGCCAACAGAGCTTTTTGGAGCAGAGGCAGAGGCTGACTAGTGCGACGATCTTGAGGCTTCTAGAGGAAGGTGTAGGGTACATAGTTTACTGCAATGAATCAGGGACCAGACATGGGTGTTCTCTAATGCAAGAAAGAGCGGTGATCACATATGGTTCTCGGCAGCTTAGACAACACGAGCAGAACTACGTTACCCATGACCTGGAGTTAGAAGTTGTGGTCTTCGTCTTGAAGATGTGGAGGCACTATCTGATGAGTGAGCCTTTCACAGTCTAATATGATCACATGAGTCTCAGGTATATCTTCTCTCAGAAGGACATGAACCTGAGACAGCGGTTATGTGTTGAGTTCCTATAGGACTATGACTTGAAGATAGTTTGTACTCCAAGGAAGGGGAATGTTAAAGAATATGCTCTTAGTAGGAGATCAGGCATTCAGCAGCTAGGAGAGGCGATATAGAAGCTGGCCGCGTTGCAGATATCATTCGTCGATGGATTTGGAGAAGCCTTTCTACTATGTCTTACAGTCACTCATCCACTTCTTTAGCGAGTCAGGGAGGTGCAACGTAGGGACGCTGACTGCGAGATGCGACATGCTCAGATATCCACAGGGCGGGCACCTGATGGATTTTCTGAAGGTGGGGAGCATGTCATCCTCTTCAAAGGACATACATTGGTACCAGTTTCACTGTAGGAGGAAGTGTTGAGGGAGTTCCAAACTTCCTCTTTAGCGGTACATCCAAAAGTGGCGAAGATGTATTAGGACCTCATTAGACAGCACTGGTGGCTAGTTATGAAGAAGGAAATAGCAGAGTTTGTCTCACAATGCATCACTTGTCAGCAAGTGAAGGTGGAGCACGAGGTACCAGTAGGCATGGTTTAGCCCTTAGAGGTCCCATAGTGGAAGTGGGATGGGATATCCATGGACTTTATGATTGGTCTTCCACGTACATCCAAGAGTCATGATTTTATATGGGTGATCATAGACCAACTAACCAAGTCGCCCCACTTCCTACTGATCAGAGATCTGGGCTCAGTAGAGATCCTGAGACACCTATATGTGTATGAGATTATGCGTTTCCATTGAGTACCTTCTTCTATTTTTTCCGACCATGAAGCACGTTTTACTTCCCGGCTATGGAAGGGGTTGCAGGAGGCTTTTAGGATGCAGCTACATTTATGCACGGGCTTCAATCCTCATATAGATCGGAAGACCGAGCAAACCATCCAGACCTTCGAGGACATGCTTCGTTCATGTGTCCTCAACTTCGGTCGCTTCTGGGAGGATCACTGACCATTGGTAGAGTTATCCTACAACAACATCTATCACTCCAACATCTGTATGGCACCTTCTGAGGCCTTGTATGTTCAACCTTGCAGATCGCCACCATGCTGGACAAACCAAGGGCAGTCAGCACTAGTGGGACCAGAGATGGTACGGGCTACCACAAAGAAGGTGTAGATCATCCAGGAGTAGATGAAGACTACATAGTAGGTAGAAGTCATATGCTGACAGGATGTGGAGATCACTAGAGTTCGAGGATAGCGACCACGTTTTGCTATGGGTCTCACCTCAACGAGGTCTACAATGATTTGGCTGGGGCGGAAAGTTGTCTGCACATTTCATCGGACCTTTCTAGGTTATTAGTAGAGTAGGCAAGGTGGCTTACCGCTTAACTCTACCACCTCAGTTGCACCGGGTGCATGACGCCTTCCACATATCTCAACTGAGGAGATACGTGCATGACCTTTCCCACATCATCGACCATGGGGAGCTGGACATCGACGACGGGACGTTTTTCACTGATGTTCCAGTGGATATTGAGGATCGACAATAGTGGGTCCTACGTGGATGGTCGATACCTCTGGTGCATGTTTGTTGGTAGCACGAGAACCTCCAGGAGAGCACATGGGAGAGGTAGGCTCATATGAATTCTCATTACCTCCATTTGTTCCCTTAGTTTGAGTCGTAGCTTACTGGAACATAAATCATTGAGGTGGGGAGAATGTAAAGACCCATTAATTATATGGAAATGTTTTTTTAATTCATGGGATTATTACGAGTCCGTGAAAATTTATGGCACTTGATTCTGAGGCCCAGTGTGACGGGAATCAATTTTTGAAGTTTTGTTTGGGTATATTCGGTAAACGTACGAGTGAGATTTTATAACTTTTGAACCGGTGCTTGGAATTGAAACTTGAGGGCACCGTTGAACTCGTAGAATTGATAATTTCTTAATGATACCTTCACCACAGTTGCATTCTAACCAGAATAGAAGTTAGTTTTTGGGGATTTTATATAAATTGAATAAAAATAAGTTGTTAATTTTTTTTATTATTTGTGGTGTTTAAATGATCTATGAGGAGGTTAGTGGTGGGGGCCACCACACCATAACCTCCCATGAGATGTTATGGAGGTGGGGACCACCCGCACATAACTGGGAGGATATTCCATGGGGGGGACCACCTGGGGGTTGTAACCCCTTGGAACCCCCATTTAATTAGAGAGTATCTTCACCTTCCTCCACCGTATATTTGAGCCATCCCACTTAATTTGTTTGGTTTAAGTTTCACCTATTAATTAAACTCCACCTTTTTAACTACTTTGAATTATTTCCAATAAATAAATAATAGACAAACCTATTATTTTATTTTGGTTTACAACTTTCATTTGGGTGGGACTTTGATAGAGGACTTGGAAGAATTTGGAGAACTTCATTCTCTCAATGAATAATGCGAAGAATGTGTCTTCATCGTTCACCAAAAATAATCGAACTCCTTTATAGATCTTCAAATGAGACAAAAGTGAAGGAGCCGACTACGAAGAATGCCGACGACGCTTCTTCCATGGTTTCCTACCCCGGGCTCTTCCCGACGCTTCCATTCTGTGACTTCTTCAACGATCAATGTCATACGAGGTAGGGGTTTGAGTTGAATTTATTCCCGTAATTCTTCATTCAAATTATTGTTGAGATATGCCGAATGATATCAATGTAACATGGAGGGCTCAGACCACACGATCACAGCCCGACCCTCCTCCTTTGTTTTTTCTCATTTAATGATGACGAAGGCAGAGCAACGCAACCGGTGTTGGACTGTCTAGGAAGAAACCGGTGGCGCAAGTCCTCTGGGTCACCAAGAAGGCATGGCACCATTGTACCGCGCGGAAGGAGAGTCGTGGTCACGATAGGCTGTGACGGAGGCGTGCGGCGCCATCTTGCCATGTGGAGGCCAGCAGAGGGCCGCAAATAGGGTGGGCCGCTGCGGAGGGGCGTGGAACCATCGCGCCGCGCCAGTGGTGTGGAGAGGCTGGCCGATCGGGCCAGCTGGGAGAAACGGTACCCCATCAGGTCCGACGTGTGCTTGGCCGGCGCCACCTAGTGCTGGTTTCAGTTCCACCCGAACAGTTCAACCATTTGGGTGCTAGGGGGGTGCACAGATTCCCCCTGACCGTGGCTTAAGCGGACCACATGAGCCACCAGGCCGCCCTCGGCCAGGCCACCCTCGGCCACGCATCCCTCGGGCCGGGCCACTTCCTTGGACTGGGTCAGACCCGCGGACTGGGGTCGGGCCAGGTCGGTCCGACTGGGTCGGACCGGACCTGGAACCATTTGGCCAGTTTACACCTTTTCGCCCATATCTTGGGCTACAGGTGTCTGATTGAAAACCCGTATAAGGTGAAAGAAATCATAGAGCGACACAGCTCTTTTGCCTTACCCCATTTGAGGTTTGGATACATTTGGAGTACGTTAAGGTTGTTTTGAACCTAAAATCCTTCCAGGCCCCTAGAACGGAAATGTCAATAACTCAAAGACCGACCGTCCGATTAACGAACTGTCAGTTACGTTGAGAACCCTATGATGAAGCGGACCATTGAGATACTTCTACTTTGGTTTTTGTGACATCTGGAGTATCGACCAGTACCTCGTGGAGAGGATCCTCCCAGAGATGAGTGAGCAGAGTTCGGAGACCTAGTAGCTGGCGGAGACCTGATGACTGATGAACTTTCGACTCGGAGTGTTTCGACTAGCCCAGTGGGAAGAGCCTCTGTGTGACGTGGAAGGCCCACGGTGGGGAGAAACTTTGTGTGATCATGGAAGACCCATGGTACTTGACACGTGGAGTACCTTAGCAGGCTATGAGGGGGAGCGCCTCTGTGTGAGCTCGGCAGACCCCTGTTGGGGAGTGCCTCTGTGTGGTGCAACAAACCCACGGTAATCGATAGGAGAAGTATCTTAAGAGTACAAGGATAGTGGGAAGGGCTTCTGTGTGACACGGCAGGCCCACTGTACTTGATAGAGGAGGAGTACACCATCAGTCGAGGTTCCAACAGTGTGACTGGGGATGTTACTTGATACTACCCCCTAGGATGGAATCCTCGTTTGAGGTGGGTCAATGACTTTTGTGTTTTCCTCATGTTTGTGATGGGTTATTAACTAACTTAGGTATATGTATGGGCATATACTTAATGAAGGGTTATCCATTGATTTCATACTTTGTGGTTATCCTTGTTGGATTTTGTGAGACCTAGAAGGTCTCAGGGTCCCTACTGAGTATGGTTATACTCACCCCTGCATGGGCTATGCCCGCACTTCGTTTTTTTGATTGTAGGTGACAAACAACGATGATAAAGGTAGAGAGTAGCAGGACTGGATGGTACCCAGAGGTGGACCACTTTGCGTGGCGGTTCTCGGAGCGGATGGACGTGGAGTGCAGAGGAGGCCATCTGTACCTACCCTTCAAGTAGGAACCCCGGAGGATGTCCCAGTAGCTGCTTTACTTTTTCGTTTAATTGCACTCATACTTTTACATTTACTTTTACTTTACAGTTGGGATTGTATTTCCGTCCCCCTTTACTTTCAGTACTCTCTTTTGTATACACTTTTACTTACTATTTTACTTCCAGTTGCATACTCTGATGTGTGTGTTCGGTTTTTAAAGGCAATGCCTTCACAGTTTAGGGATATACGCCTTTTGTGATAGTCTCCAGCCCCTGGCCCATGGAAGGCGGGCTTGGGGTAGTCACAATACGGGCCCCGTGGGATGGGTTGTGACAATGGATAATATTTATAAGGACAGGGAACTACCATTTTTGACGAAGTGAAATATTATTAACAATGATATACTTTTTTGGATAGAAATTATATAAATGTAAAATAATTGGAATTAAATGCTCATCATCTTCTATAGGGGAAGATAACGTATAATGGAATAAAATTATATTGGAGGAAGAAGTCAATCTAGAAAGAAATAAGTTCAAGTATAATTATTATATATCAAATGAGGGATTTGAGTTAACAAAAATCTTTATAGTTATTATATCTTTTAAAAGAAAATCAATTTAAAGGGATGATATTCTATGGCTCTTCAATAGCCATAAATTCATTGAATATGGTAAAATTTAATCATTATCCCTTAATCCTGACATATTAATGATATCATGATGTATAATAAGAAACATGTCTCACGAAATTAAATTTTAGACCAACAACATATTTACTTAAATTTATCTTGACGAACGTGCTCCCACCACCATCATAATGAACATAATTATCATAATCACTAATTTTAGAGACTTATTTAAATATATTATGTTTATACTCATTTTTTTATAACATTAATTAAAAAATATTATGCCTTTGATATATTATTTTCATCGTAGAATGCTTATATTTTTAAATTCTTTATTTTGTACATGTTACATAGTGAGAGTTTAAATTATCACCAATTAAATCAAATTTAATAATTTCTAGATTATTTAAGACAATATAAATTTTTTTTCTCAATAATTCATTATGATCCACTTTATTAGGTAAAATACTTGAATATGGTTATTGAGTAATCAAATTATGATGAACTAGTTTCATTGAGTTTAAGGACCAAATGGTTGCATATTAATTTATAAAATTAATTTTAAATACATAATCACAGAATAAATAAAAAATATTATATAAACTAGAATATGAAATTATCCATATATATAATTACATAATAATTCATGATAAATACATTATAACATAATTCACTTAGGTAGTACAACTAACCAAGTTAGATCATGTTATAATGATTCGATAGGTATAAATTTTTTTTACAATGTTAAGATAAAATTTTAAGGAGAACTTAAATGTAATAAAGTTAATATATCTTCATTAAATGCATTCTCAAATCCATCTATGTAGGGTGGTGTCTAAAAATGAAATGAATCCCTAACGGAGGTTTTAGTATGCACATACACATGATTAAATATTAAATTACTCAATGAATTGGATTGAGTGAAGGAAGATAATAAATAATCATTTCATAATTTTAATTATTAAAAAATAAACATATCAATTAATTAAATCTATCATTATTACTATCGATTAATGCTGGTGAAGAAATATAAACCATGTCACTTTGTTGGGGGGATAATCCACACATGCACACGATCAAGGTTGTTTTGTTTTTATTAATGGATAAAGAAGTTAAAAAAATGTTGGCAAAATCAATAATAAAAAACTATAGTCTCTAAATGATTTAGATTTAAATATTTTAGGTTTTCAAAAACGAAATTATGTGGAATATTGTGAAGAAAAGACTTAAGAGAAAAAAATTCTCTAGTTTAGAAATTGGGATTTCTATTAGATATCACCATGGAAATGTAATCCTTAAGAATACAAATTGTGACATCTTTAATATGGACATGAGATACTATTATATGAGGAAATAACATGGGATTTGATGGATTAAATTAGAAGGTATAGATTTATCATTTAGTGTTATAATTTATCCCATTACTAAGTATCGAGAAGGGTAGTTTTAGAGATTTGTATGAAATTTCAATAATGGAATGTCACTATTAAAGGATTAATGCCACCAAAAATGAAAAAAAATTGGGTAGGATTATCCACACCTCATAAACAAAATGATGAGTTTTTTAAAAAAAATTGTGTAATTTAAACATATAAAGACTATTTTTTTCCATTTTTACTGTTATCATGTTAAGTCAATTCTATTTAAAAATGTTAGTTTATTTAGATTAATATAATTAAAATTATCCATATTATCTAATTTGAAAAAACATATTTTTAATTTTAAAATCATATTATTCATTAAATTTTATTTTTAATATTATTTTAAATATCATATAAAAACATGTTTTTTGAAAATTTTATTTTTAAAAATAAAATTTATGTGCGTTATAAAGTTTTCATTTTTATTTCCTATATTAATAAAAAAAATTATTATAAAAAACTAAAATATGTTTTTTAAAATAAATCCAAAAAAAATTAACCCTCAAAATTTCTACATAAATGAATAACAAAAAATGGTTCTTAAACATCAATAAAATGTTAGTTATATTATAAGATTATTGAAAATGATTCATATGAATAAAATATTATTTAGAAATACATAATTTTATTTCCAAAATGAATAACTAAAAAATTAATGACTGGTATATACTTTAGGCACTTACCAAAATAATAGGAAATGTATAAAAATATAGTTTTTGTAAAAAAACGTTTTTTCTATTTTTAGTTAAAAATTATTATTGTTTAAAATTCCCATAAATTAATACTAAGTGATTTTTTTTGAAATTTTGACTCAATTTTTTTTTTGATATTTTTACAAAATTAAAATACTATAATTTATATATTTGGATTTTAAATAGAAAGAAAATTTATAATGACAAAATGTTTTCTTAATTGAAATATTTAAGATTTATGATTTATTAATATTTTTTTGTATAACTTTAATGTTTATTTATATATATTTATAATACATATGTTTTGTTATTTTCATAAATTTTCTTCCAATATTTGATGAATTTTGTTAGTTTGTCGTTTAATGGGAAACTAGCTATCAAACATTATACTATTTTATAGAAATGAATATTCCAATAACTAATGGTGATATAGGTTATGTAAATGTATTATGAAATAGTAATTACATGGTTTTTGAATGTGGATGGGGACTTTTGTCAAAAATTGTAGATAAATATTATGTTTCCTTATGTGGTTGGGGATATTATAAAGGGATAAGAGTACTAGGACATATTCCCTTTGGAATTTAGGGTAATGAAATTACTAGAGAAGAAGTTGTAGGCTACCTATTTTTATATATTTTTTTAGGATTCCATGTATATATATACATTAAATTTCTATTTGTTATTCCATTCTCTATGATATGAGTTTTTAGTACACCTTGTCATTGAGACATGAGTCTGTGCCACTATTTATTTTATGAGGCAACTATAGGCTTCGTCCTCATTAGTGTTAGAGTGAATAAGAATAATCCTACAACATATACTAATATTATAGTCTTTAAATATTTATATTTTATATTTATTTTATAAATATGGAGTTTGAGATCATGGAGGACCATATTACCTAATATTAGAGGATCTTTTTTCCATTGGAGTTGTTTCACATAAGTGCAGATTGATCGTGGTATTTTCTATTATTTTTGCACATTTTGTCATAAAACTACATACAGATTAATGTTACATTGGTATTTTGGGATTTCTTTTATAAATATGGTATTGGTCAGTGGGTCATTCAATCATACCAAGGAAATATATGGGTATACCATCTCATATTGTGTCCTTATTCCCCTAAAAGTTGTTTCCAACCCGTGCTTTATTGGGAGAAGGCTTCAGTTGACACATTCCACTTCATTATGAACCTTTTAGTGGTTCTAGTGAAGATAATTTGTTCTAACAAATAAATATAATCTAAATTATACAAATTTTATGATATCTCAAGGTAAATGTAGGAAAATTTCAATACATATACAGATATAATAAGACAACCATATTAGCTAGAATATGTTAAATTTTAATGATATGGAATAATATTTCTAATAATTTATGAATGTTCTTCTATATAATATCATTTCATAGTTTTTGGGATGACTCAAAATCTTGTGGGTAAGTCTATACTCAATTTTTGAGTTCAAAATCTTTAAATGATAACCATTCATGGTTAATAGATATTAGCTAAAGATGTTCCTTAAAATATTTATATTAGGAGGGATCCAATCCATTTTATTTAACTAAATAATTATGAAAATTATGTTTTAAAGTGGAATCCAAATAAATTTTTTATCTATATATTAACCATAAATATTCTCAAAAATTTAAAAATAATTTTATTTTATGGGTGAATAATATTTGTTTTATCTCTTTATATAGTCATCTACGAATTTAATTTTAAAATGAATACATACAATTGGATAATTCTCACTATATATCATTTTATATTTGTAATTTATCACTACTGGTAATGTTTTTGTATAAATTGTACCGAAAAATATATGGGTGAAAGAAAATCAGAAGAGGAGGAAAAAAACTGGATTCATATATACAAAAATAGATTAGTTTAGCCCAAATAATGTTAGCCAATAAAACCATACCAACCCTAACCACACTATAATATTTTTACCGTTATTATTTTAGCTATCCCATGTAACAAAATCCATAACATTACATTTTACCTTTCCATTCCCATTTGATATAAATGAAAAGTGATAGTATTTTTAAGAAAATATTTATCCCATTAAAATTACTACTAGACTATTGGGTGAGTTATAAAATTAATTAAAATGAACACCATTACCTATCATATAATGGACACATTCAAAACAATCAATATAAACTAATTTTATAAAAGTCCATGAGGATAAATCCAAAATAGCCTAAAACATCAATAAATTCTGGGGGAATAAATTTATTATGTTGGAAGTGATTTATCATTAATGAACCCAAAATAATTAAATAATCACAGAAAAAGAATATAATTTTTTTATAATTATATAAGAATAAATGAAAATAAAAAAAAATAATATTAAAATTTTATAATAATTATTACAACATTAGTTAAAATTATTAGGTTCCCATAAAGGATTTAGGTAAGAGATACCCTAAGGCGGTTGTGATATGGGGTATGGAACATTTCCATTTTTCTAAATTTCCTCAAAACTACATAATCACTACCTGGAAAGTTCTTAAATACTGTTTTAGGTTTTTGAACCCTCACACTTACTTTGATGATGAGTAAAAGGATATATCACATGGCCTTTCCATTACCATATTGTTAAATTGTTTCATAACCTACAATAACTGATGATCGAGCATAAATTATACTATCAACAACACAAGCCACGCAATTTTTACATGCCCCACCCATAAGAGAATAATCTATAGTGAATGAAATAAAAATGATTCATATACCTAAATCACATAACTCAATAGATATATATTGTGTTTAGGTTAGTTCATTATAATCCAAAGGGTCACTCCCCTTATAATTTTTTGGGCCCACCAACTACCACATAAGGGCCTATCCCTTCACACCTCTCTTTTATTAACTAATCCTAATAATATAAAATAATTTCATCACACTCTATTTCATTAAAACATCACTATTAATAATGCTGAAAAACCGAATTTATATGGGTTCTTAACATAGTCCAAAAACCCTAGATAATTTTTAAATATTCAAATCATTTTATTCTGATCATTTATTTATAGTGAGTTCGAAGTATTTTAAAAAATAAATAGTCAATTCAATATATTTAGTGAATATTGATTAATTATATAATTTTTTCATGCTAATTGACCTCATTTATTTTTTGAAATAAATATTTTAATTATAATTAAATATCATTTGTTTAAATATTTGAAATTATGTAAAAGTAGTGCTACTATTTTAATGAAATACCGAATTATTATAGCCTGATTTATTTAAAAAAATGCATTATCATGTATGTATTTGTGGAGGGTCCTTTAATAATTCAGTCATAATGTATTTTTTTCTTTGGAATAATGTCTTATAGTTGTATAACATAATACATTAAAGGTCATTCAAAATGATTTTTTCAGAAGATTTCATATCTTTACTAGTGTCTGTATTACATTTATAGGTGAGATCAAATGACTTTAATGAGATAGTGACTTTTTAATCCAATTTATAATTTTTGGTTGTGTATATGACTTTGAATACAATCAATTATTCTTTTAACACATGTGAAATATTTCCAGTTGGAAGAAAGAATCATACAGTTCACTATAAGTATTTTTAAAGATAATTCATATGGATAATATGTCATTCACACTGAACCATTCGTGTATTATATCTATATTAATGCATACCACTAATTTATAGCCACATATATTTTAATAATGAATATGATTCATGTAACCAAATAGATATTTCGTTTGAAAATCATAATGCGATGTTGTTGATATCTAGCATGAGTTGATCATAAATTTGAATGAAAACAATTCTATATTATTAATTGGAAACGATCACAATGGTTTGACCAATGTCAATGAACGATGAAATTGAGGATCTATAAAAAGGGATTTAGGATATATGGGGGATAGTTTTAATCACCCCATTTATACTACAATGTTCATGTTTTATTTCTTTGGTTTATTCATATCATTTTACTGTAAGGTATTTATGTTCCACAATATCCATTTTCATCTCACACATTATTGAGAAGAACCAATTAGGGATTATGGAAGGGAATGAAATAAAAATTGATACTTGATTATTGAATATCATGAAAAAATATCTCCCATATTGACTGGTTTTAATATTATGAAATTGTTCATACTACTTAATATAACACTATTTAATTTATCTTTAGTAATTTTTTTTTTCATTCAATAATTTTACTCATATACCTCCACATAGTTATAACATATATTCAAATAAATAAAAAATTTGGATTGGTAAAGTTCTTTGTGATAATTAGAACAAATAGAAAGGTAGTGGAACCATCTTGGGATACTTAGGATACCTAAAATTTTACTAGTTCATACCTAATTAAACAGGGAATTGTTTCAAATTTTACATTTCATATAGGTAATTATGGTATAATATGAAAAGATTTATTATAATTCAGTCCTCAATATATCTATTCAACCTTGTCTGTGAGGTGAAATGAATGAAATAAATTTCATAATCTATTTATAAGTAGAAGATAAAAATATTTTCAACCTATAATTTTTTTAAAATTATAAATCCATCAATAACCTACCACCCTCTCCCCATTTTATTTCAAAACAATTGTATAAATTTATTCATTGGTTTATATTTTTAAAAGATAATTCAAATGAATACATTTTTTCTAAAAGTGAAAATTAATTTTAGAACACCTTTTTGGAGGCAGCTCTTAGATTCCACTATACTATATTTAACCAAATAAAATAAATAGACCCTTCATACACTACGAGACATTCTATTATAAATTGGTTTCATTTCAACATTGATGGTTCTAAATAATAATATTTAATTATATTATTATGTCATCCACTAAAAAATTATTATCCATTAGCAAATAGATAGAGAGAAACATTATATATTGGATTAAAAACATTATCGTGCATGTTGAAATTAAAGTGATTGACATAAAAACAAGAGTGAAACTTCAAATATTAACTATGAACCTACACACTTGGTATGATACCCTAATAAATAATTGGTAGATATTTTTTTCCATCACGTTAGGAATTAAATTAACCAAACATCCATTACAGATTTAAAAAATATATTTTCAATTTACAATTGTTATATTTTAATTTTTTTCAGTATTAATTGTGTTCTACATGATGATCATAATATTAACATCATGGATTTCAACATAATGTACTCAAAATTCAAGACCAAGATAGTGGAAAAAGTGCGTTTCGAGGAGGGAATTATCTTTTTCACTCTCAGTAGAACATAATAAGATGTTTTATAGTCTATAACCAAGATATGAACATGAAAATGATGACTATATATGAAGTTTAGATTAAATATTTTTCACCACCTCTAGAATAACATACATGAGAAATTACATTTTTGAATCCAAAAATGTTAGTGAAAGATTATATATGAGTGTAGGTAGTGGTTCAAGAAGTTGTGTTCCAATTTTCCACATTAAGGTACTAATAAGATAAATTACATTTTCTTCTTCTAACAAGTATTATTAGACAATAATAGGAACCTATTATATGAATCCTTATGAAGATATATAATAGAAAATTTACTTGTATAGGAAAAATGAATCACTGATCATATATCACATAAATCAAAATATTTGGGCACAACATACAAAAGAAATAAATCGATATTAGAGGTAAGGATGTCTAAATAATCTCAATTTTTATAATATAAACTGCATGAATAAACCAGTAATGTATGAAAAAGATAACTGAAGTAATACAATGAGTTATAAGAAAAAAGGATAGTATGTATCTTATAATAATAACCAAACTATTATAATAATAAATTAATACTAATTAATAGAACTATTATTTTTGTTTAATCCAACCAAAATATGAAATTTTAAGAGAAAAATCCATGTTAGGGAGTTAATTATCATGCCTAGTATTGATTTAAAAATCAATAGAAACAAAAAAGTCTTCATTATCACTAGTAATTCCAACAACCACCAATCTTTCAATATCAATTAACTAAATCATATATACACCAAATTGTAAAAAAATTACTATTCAATAAATTTTGATCATTTGAGACACCCTTTACAAGTCTGAATGCCCCAGTCAAACAACAACTAGGATATAATTTTGAGGTACTAAAGAATTATGTGAAGGAGATAAAGAAACAACAAGGTTGTTTAGTGAACTTAGTCATAAAAACCCAAATATTTTTTTCAAAACTAATATATCAATATTCATAAAGTTAATTTTATTATGATATAAAGAAATTAGTGGAATGTATATTTATAACAATTTGACACATGAAACATAATAGAGTCAACCCATCAGTAAATAAGATAAATATGAGAAACCTACATATGATCCTAAAATACTACTTTAGAAAAAAACTATAAAAAAATGAAGAGGGAGATGGATTAAGAATAAAGTGACCATATAAAAGATTATAATGGTATAATATGCATTATAAGTAAAATCTACATCAATTTACTTATGGGATGATTCATTAAAATAAGATCCATGAAGTAGATCTAAAAATATTATTTCAAGAATCATTTGAGAATATTTGGAAAAAAATCCCTTATGTAAGTTTTCATGATTATTAACAAATATTATAAGTAACATATAAAAAATTTAAAAAATAATAAGATAATATAAGGGAATGAATGTATCAATTTAATAGGAATTTTATCACCATTAATCACCCCATGGATACCATAAAAATTCAAGATCCATCGGAATTTTTTATCCAAGAAAAAATGTTTCCTTGAATTTTATAGATACTTCATATGACTTAGGTTAATCAATTATTTTATTTTCACAAATAGTTTCTATTTCCATGATTATGGGATAATTGATGCCCACAATATTTTTTTTGTAACTTATAAATATATTTATTTTATTTCAATCTTCCTTGTTGTATGATCTCATTATTAGATAATAGAATTTAATCAATTATGTAAAATGTTGTGCAATAATCATGGTGGAAGATGAAAATCATAGCATAGTTTCCCATAATTTTATATAACCCATAATAGGTCACATAAAATATAATTATCTTTTTCCATGAGTGAAATCTAATAATGTAATTTGGAGAATTTACAAACCATGTCAATATCATTATTTCCTTGAAATATACCCAGGTTCAGAAAAATTAATTTACATTGGCACCCATTTATATTGTTTATCCCAATGAAAATATATGAATTTTATATAAATGTTTATCTCTAAGTAAAAAATAAATTATTAATAGTTTATTGAAGGAATTATGAGAATTTTTTTATTTGAACTATTATTCAATTAAATTATTATTATCCAAAACATTCACCATAGTGGAACACCATAGGGTTGATCATAAAGAGGCTACACACAACAAAAATATTTTTTAATTGTATCTATTTTAAATTTGACGAAAATAAAACAACTTATATACTAATATAAATTTTTTCTTGATTATGAAAATAAATAAAATATAATATATTTTCATAAAGAAAATTGAAAACACCATGTAATGGAAGAAGAGACAAAAGATTTATTGAAGAATTGTTCTAATTCATGGGAGATCATGGTGATAAAATCATTCACTTTAAATAATATTTATTCTCAATATTATAATAAATGTTGAGATTAAACCAATCACTCAACACCTTCCCATAAATTGTTATTATCCCAAGCTGACAATACTCATCGAAGATAATACTCACCTGCATCATCACCACAATGTTATTCCCCCTAGATACAACATTATGACGATGGATGAGAAGAAAAAGATTAAAACTAAAAGAATAACTCAATGTTATTGAATGTGTGGTGAACAAAACACCAAACCCATTTCACCACTATTGGAATTATCATAATTATTATAAACATAATCATTTATTAACAATGATCTCAAGAACCACCACTCCCCCCTTCAAATAACAATGAGAGTTATTTCTCCACTTGCATGGAGATTATAAGAATCATAGGGGGGGAGAAAAAAATTTAAATTTTAAGATAAGAGAAATGTAGAGAAGAAGAAGAAGAACTAAAATAACATATAATAAATTTAAATTGAAATATTGTAGTAAAAAAGTTCCTCTATAGCCCTAATAAATTCCTAACATTATTATAAGTGGAAGAGATGAAAATTTATAGAGAAAATGATTGGGAATTTTTTGCTCCAAATATATGCTATAGATTGTTTCATGACTTATCCTCATTTAATAAAAGAATTATACATTTTTTCATCTACAATGGTTTTCTATTTCTTTATCCATGTGGAATATGAACATTTTAATAATATTGGGCTATGTATGTTGTAGTTTTGGCTAATTTTAGCAGATAAATTAATTCTGTCCAGGTAACCCTTCATTTTCCATTTTTTATAGTTCCCAATCTATAATGAAATTTACCACATAATATTCTCGCATGAACTCCATCATGAAATTTATTCATCAATTCCTTCTACAGATCCATGTAAAATTTATTCACCTTTCGGTCTGCCCAAATCTAGATATAAGCTCACCTCTAAATATTTTCATATCTATGCACAGTTTTTATGGCCCTATTTATGAGAAAGATTTGGGTATCCAATTGAATGATTGAACATTGATTCTAGAATTATGAAATGAGGACAATTAAATAAGGAATTATAAAAATGTAATTTCACAATATCATTCATTCTAGATTATTTTATGCCCAAAATATTGATATAAATTAATACTGTTAAAATCCAAAATATGCCATTTTTGCAATTATGCTCAAATACCACAAAATCCTAAACATGTGACAATTCCCAATAAGAAAATAAATTTTTGGGATTAATAAAATTTAATTATATAATTAAATATATGAAAATGTTAGTGTCATAAAATAAAATGATAAATATAATTCTAGATAATATTTTTTTAATTTGGATGAAGAGGTACTTTAATAGTTATTGGATATATTAAATTAATTATTTCATGGTGAAAAATATTATTTTATATCATGTGTGTAAGAATGAAAATCATTGAATGAAATGAAATGAAATTTGACTTTATTATTTAAATAACCTCAAATCTTTATCTAAATCAATCACCCCTGATCTCAACTATGTGTACCAAATTGAAGGATATATATTTTTGAATATTTTTCTTGAAATATATCCACACCTATTTCATATTAATATTTTTTTTAAGGGATAATGTTCTACATATAGAATCTAGACTAGTGGATATGTAAGGATTGCATAAAAATATCAATTCATAAAATTATAATTATAGAAAAATTAAAACTTATTAAGAATCACAATATGATGATGATAAACCATGATGAAGGTAAGAGAAAAGGAGATGAAGAAGTTATCATAATAATAACTAATCTATACAGTATAGTATTCATTATGGTTTTGTTACACTAATGTTGTTTAAAATAGAAATTTACTATCAATTATGAAAAATTATTAAACATAATTCACCCCTATTAAAATTCAGAATAGTTCAAGAGTCTATATAGACTATTGGAAATTTAATTGAGTAAATAGGAAAGATCGTTTCTACATTCCATTGATTGAATTAATGTTAGAATATCTAGGTGTAATAATATATTTGTAATTATTAAATGGAATCATAGATTATTTAATGTTTTTATTAATCTCATAGAGTAATAGAATACAAAAATTACATGTTTCTATGGTACCTTTCCATATATATGGATTCCATAATTATGAAATTCCCTAAATAAATTCAAAATTAGAATGATAAGTATAATTGTTTACCTTATTTGGGATTTTGTAAACATTATTTAAATGATATAACTATCTTTTTGTAATTACATTGAAATTTATTTAAATATTATTGTATTTTTATGAATAATTTTATTGAAAGGAATGATATTATAATTTTGAAAATTTCTTTTCATGATATATAGAGTAATAATGCAGGGTTTTGTAGTTTAAAAAAATAAATTCTCATGAAAAGTATAAAATTAAGGGATTATTTCATTTCCAAATCCAACATATGCTAATAATATTAAATCATTTATTAGGAATGTAGTTTTTTTATTATATATTCATTATGGACATAATTTTGTTTGATAATTCATCTTCCAAGTTTCTTTTGAAATATACTATTTTTATATGTTGTGATGATTTGATAGAATGTTCTAATGAACTAAAGAGAAAAATAATCACTCCACTAGTGATATATCTACAAAAATATTAAAAATACATTGAACTAATATTTTTTTCATCTATCTATAATATAAGTGATTTTATATTCGAATTTTTTTAAAGAAATACCATTCTGTCACTTATTCTTTGATGTCAATGGGTGTTTCCCAAAATCATTACATAACTACTAAAAATAAATCATAGAAACCATATTTCATTTTGAAAAGTTGGATTATATATAATGGTAACTAGGGTTACTTTTTTTATGATCATATTTTCCAATGGTTTTTAATAAAACAGGTAATTGATAAGCTATAGTTGGTGTGATGAATGATATTACATCAATTGTTCAATTTTCAAACAAAATACAAGAATGGAGATATGAGCCAAGTGGATAATGATATAAGGATGATTTCTATTATTTAATAACCCACATAATGATCAAATTCCATGAGAATGATTATACTCGAATGAATTAGAGGTTACAAGATATACTGATATGGATAATTTTTTGGTAAATTTTAGTAGGACCACTTCAGGGTATGTTAAGAATTACTGGGTTTTAGTGAATCACATTGCAGCCTATTGAATCCAATAATTATATTTTAATTATTTCAGATTATAGACATCCAAGGAACCTCATTCTATAGTTATCAATTTTTTATAATTTTTATGTATATAAATGAATGTATAAGGAAGAGCATTATGTTTTTAAAATTTACCGTACTCAATAATTTTATGTAGTCTATTCTGTGGTTGGTGATAACAAGTTGATAAATTATCCACAATAATTTGGTACGAAATACTATTTTTTAATTAAATAAGGTATGTTTAAAATTTTGTTTGACCTATGTGGTGGGTAACAAAAAATCCTAAATCCTTGAACTGGTGAATTCCATATCCAAATGCTTATAGGTTCTAGATCTTGATGATTCTTGAGTAAGTGGTCTTCAATATTGTTAATGTTATTTACAACACTGATAATGTATACTACCAATATGATATTTTTGAAGTTCATACTAATTAAAATTTATTATTCCTCTTCACTTATATAGATAATACTTTTTATGATACTTTTATTCCACTTATATACACTAGTTTCTATAAAAATACATATTTCTCTTCATAGTGGTAACTTGTTTTTTTCCATTACATTCAATGATTTCAATATTTTTTCTTGGATTTTTTCTCTTTCCCCCTTCCTTTATCTTCATTTTATAAAATGTTTAAATTATATATATCTCTATTATATACATGATCATCAAAATATTGTCCATACATTATATAATATCCCATTACAGATCTTGTAATTACTTTGTCCTCATATAGAAATTATTCTTATGTAACTAAATGTTCATCTAATATAAAAATTATATATAAACCAATTGTTCTTATTATAACACTAGCTTCTTTGTTATGGACCTCTTTATCCGGTACCATTCTCTCCAGTACCTCTTTATCTAATAAATCAACCCAAAATTGAATTACTCAAATGATTTATTAATGATAATTTACCATGTAACATCACATATTCAGTAATGGGAACAAAAACAACACCTATATCATTCATTATATGACACACTATCCATATTATTTATGAAAAATGTTCATCATGAAACTCATGCATAAAAATGAATTCAAATATGATATTTATTATTATAAATTTTTATATCCCACTCAAATCAATATATGATTTACAACCTTTAATCCTAACAAATTTATTAGTAATAAATGAATTTAAATTATATATTCCTTAAAAATTGGCATCAGTGAATCCATAAAAGAATATGAAATATATCTTATAATCATGATTATTCCAACATGATTATTAATTAATTCAATGCATTACTCTACGTCACCACTTTTTTTGTATTTACAATGACATTTAGGAAAAAATATCCTTAATCTAATACGTCATCCCAATAACCACTATATTTGGAAATACTTTGTGAGGATACATTCTTTTGGAAATAAATTATAAGATTTTTCTCTAAAATCACTTATTCACCTAGTTTATCTTTGTCTAACACTCATTGAAATTCTATTCAAAATCTGTTTACAAATATCAAACACCATCAGATGGTTTCCTTGATTATTGTCTACTATTCTCTATCTGATTAAATCACAGAGATCGTATTATATTATTATGTGTGATGACTTCATAGAAATCAATTGACTGATTTTTTAATAGTTTATTGGATACCATCATAATATTCTCTCATATGAAATCATTTTGATACTTATATCTAATTCCTTTATAAGAAAACATCTACATTAACCCTCTACTTAAAAATTTTCTGATAATATTTCATTAGGAACAATCTTTATAATACTCTGACATAGAAAAATATATTTGATAAAATAATTTTGACAAACAACTATCTGATTCTCTATCATTGAAAATCTTATTTGTCGATATTCACATGTTTCTTTTGTCCGATGATTTCAATGGAAAACTATTAGTTTATCATTTTAAAACATCTATTTGATTCATTTAGAAACCATTATATAATATCTTTATAACCATTATTCTATTTGATGAACTCAGAAATGATCATCCATCATTCTTTGACTAATTATTTATCAAATAATTTTCATCTAGTGAATACTATAAAAAAATTGGTTTAAAATACATTTCAACAAAACTAACAATGTCATCTTTCCCAGGAAACCTCTATCCATAATTTTTAGCTTTCCTATGAATCACAACCTTCTTCATTCAAACACATTTACCATGAAGAGTGAACTCATTCATATAAATATTGTACAAAATTCATTTAATATAAAACCAATAAATATATAAATAATAACATTTTATTTTAGAGTGTATGTGACACTCACCACTGAGCTTAAACAACTACAAAAATATATTTATTTAAATTTAATTTCATCGATATCATAAGAATCATGAAACCCCGAGCCTAAATGATTAGTAACACATAATATATGTATAAAATAATAATTATGTTTTATTGATAATTCTAACTATATTATAAATTTTTTTGTAGTCTATTGATTATGAATATAACAATAATCAATTGAAAAGAAGAATTTGTTTTATAAAAAAACTTATTTTTTATGAAATATTGTTTAGCCACCCTTTTTTCCAAAAAAAATGTTATTATTATTTTTACCAAATTATGAAAATTTACAGAAATAAATGAACATAAATTATATTTCATAGTTTCAAAATTATATTACAGTTAATTAATGGGACCTTTGTTTTAAAATTTTCAATTTTGGATGAATAGTAAAAAATATTGAATTTAAATTGAAAACAAACATTTTGATAAAACTACTTATAAGGCTAAATTATATATTGAATTATATTTCTTGTAAAATGAGTTTATTTGTATATAAATTAAACCAATTTTGGTCATTGGTGTAATTTTTTTATTTATTATTAATATTAAAATGTTGTAAACCTTTGAACATTTTCTCATCAAAAATCAACATTCTCATTGTGTATGTGGGATTAGTTTTAAATTAAATTTGATGAAGTATGTGAATTTTACTCATAAAAATGGATTGGGTTTTTTAATTAAAATAATTTATATTCTCTAAAATTTCCATCTAAATTTTATAAAAAACAAATAGTGAAAGTAGTAAAAATATTTTACCATGATTAATGTAAAAATGGATTTACCGGAAAGTTAAACTAAAATGATAAGGGTTGAAATGATGTAATAATTTCTAGAGGACCTATTTAGACCCTATCAGAATTATTTCTTCATATTATTCCATTTTGATCCTTTTATAATGCTAAAAATATGGGTTCACCATTGTATTTCGAAACATTACAAGTGTCCCACTAACCTTACATAAAAGTGTTCAAATCCTCTGCACTATTTTTCATATATCACAATTTTTTTGAAATAAAATAACTTCTAAAATAACATCCCAACATAAATTCCCTCATCATAGTAGAATTATTTTGGTCACAATGCAAACCTATTATGTATTTTGGGGAAAACCAATTAGGGTTATCTAAAAAGGGGTAATGCTCCTTATCAAGAATTATTATTTTTTATTCCTCCCCCAACATAAATTAATATTTAATAGTTATATAATATTTTTTTAGTATAATTAATATACTGAGATGTTGTCATTTTGTGCTCAAGACCTATTACCATTCTCACTTCCAAAAAATGTGTTACAAAATCACCATTCATGTGTATAACAGATTAAAACCTTGCAAACCAATATAATTCATTTTTTCCCTTCAAACCTTTTTGATGATGGATATAAAGTACCTATATTATATTTATAACTTAATTATACCTATGTGGTCATTATAATATATATATCATTTTTTTATTCCGTAGTAGATATGATAACATCGCTCGTGTGTATGGCGGACAATTGCCTCACAAAGAGATGTGATTCATTTTTCATTAAAGAATTGCATGGTAGGTAATAAAGATAATATTAATTTATATATGTGATATAAAAACCAAAAATATAATATAAATTACATATCTATCTTCCTAAATTACAATGTTTAATTTCACTTATTTCACAAAAAAAACGATAACAACGTTCATGTACATGTGGACTACATCATTTATGAAACAATGTGACTTAATTTTCATCTCCACACCACATGGATGATAAATATATGTATATTTACTGAAATAATATAATATATATCATATTATCATTATTCTGAATAGTTAAATTATTCAATTCATCCTTTCTCTAATAACCACTAGAAAATGGAAATGTTACTCATGCGTATGTATGACCTAATGTCTCAATGATCATAACATTATTAATTTCTCAGAACCATCATTCATCAGTGATATTAAAATTATAATTAATGTATAAATAAGATAAAAAGGTCCTGATAATTATTTTTGATATGATTTAACTTTATAATAATCAGAATAACCAGATCATTCATAAAGAAACAGGCATGATTAAAAAATGAAATTAACACTTGAAATCATGAAAATAATGAATTATAATTAGAAAAAGTGTGATAAGATGTCATAAAAGGATCATATATGATATTATAAATATTTATAAAATTCATTTATAAGTTAATAAATTATTTCAAACAACTATTCATGATGTAAAATATTGTAAAATAAAAAAGTAAGTATGAGGTAATGGTTGTTTTTAACTCAATTTCCATTCATTTGGTAAAAATTCATCTTCTTTGAATATATGATGATATGACTATTTTTGTGATAACAATTATTTATTTTATAAATTATTTACACCAGTTTTATGTGGATTTAAATTTTATAAACATAAAATATTAATTTATTAATCCCCACTTCAATTATATGATAAAGGTAAGGGACTCCACCTGATATCCCATCACTGTGAAATATTATAATGTTTTCACCTAATTTCATTTATATGGTGTATATACTACCCCTATAACTTTTATTATCATGAATAATAAATAATTATAGGTATTTTATCTTTAAATTTGAGTAATTCTTTCCAAATGGGTTTTGAATTAATATTTACAATTTTTTAAAGAATTATATAACTAATTTTATTTTTATTTTCATTATATTACACCTATGATGTATTTTAAATTCTAATATTATGTGTGTAGTACCCCCTGTTTGAGGTATTTGACCCTTGTTTCGGTTTATTTTTACTTTTTGAAGTGGTTTGTTGATGATTGGACAATTATGGTGGAACACTTTTAAAGTTGTGGAGGTTGTGTAGGGGCGTACGGTTGGCGCACGTTATCAAAAAACCATGTGGCCAACCCAGAAAACTATGCACCCTTGATAGTGGGCTTCGCATGGGAGGCACATAGTTTGTCAGACCATGTGGGTAAACCATGCAAGGTCCTTGGGTGTGATAGTGGAAACATTACTGTTGGCGCACGGTTTTCCAAACCGTGTGGGGTAACCGTGCGACCACTTTAGGTTTGGGTTTTTAAGTCCTGGTCTACACGAGATTTCCCATTTTTTCCTTCATTCTTCCTCCCACTCATGTCTCACGTGGGAGTTCCAGTTTTCAGAGGTTTGGGGAGCTCCTTAGCTCATTTTGGAGGCAAATAAAAGGTATTTCTTGGTGGATTCAAGGCTGTTCTCCTCTGGTAAGTCCATATTTTGGTTCTTTAAGGTTTTGGTTAGGGTTAGACCTCTCCCTCTCTTAGTTTCCTAGATCTACAAGAGTTTCATGTAGATCTAGTGATGTGTTTACTTTCTGTTTTAAAGGATGAGATTTTGATGTTAGGGAAGGCTTGTTGAGGTGATTTTTGAGGAGGCATTAACCCGGTTTAGAGGGAATTTGGGCGAAGGGTCGATTTAGTCAAACCCTAAGAAGCAGGTGGCTTGTATCTTGACTCCACTTTTCTAGAACTTGAAGCTCGGTTACAATTAATTTGTGTTTCTTAAAATTAATTGTGTTTTTGATGTTCGAACATGATTGGAGATCCCATTGGAGGTGTTTTAGGGAATTTTTTTTTAGAAGAAAGGTGTTTTTGGTTAAAATTCTCTTGTTGTGATTTTAAAATGGTGATTTTAAAATTGGTTGTTTTGTTGAATTAATTATGATGGCCTGTGAAAAAGTTTTTCAATAAAGGGGTTGTTTTATTGAAATGGGAATTAGAATGTAAAGAGGGTGGAAGGGTGTTTTGAATACATGTTTTATTTATTGAAGTGGTTCAACATGTAATTGAAATGATTAATTGCATATTTTAGTGACTATGGTGGTTTATATTCTTGGTTATAGCTTGTTTGAATGTTCTGTGGAAGTAGGCTTGAAGTACCACTATAAAAAGGGGATGGATAGTGGACAGGAGTGTCACCATCAATAGCAAATGGGAAGGAAGTACCACTTGGGTGGATTGGTAACGAATGGGTTGGATGGGATGTGCCACCATTGTTTGATTTGTGATTTGTTGGTGATGTTTGTAGATGGTGCTTGTGAGTGCAATAGGAAAATGGTAATCGTCTTGTGCCATGGTTAATTTGACTTATTTGTGTAGAATGTTTGGATTATGGAATGTTTGTCTTATAAACAATTGGTATCTTGGTTTTTCTTTATATAAAATGTTTTATATAAATGTGATAACAGTTTTATCCTAGTGGCGTGTGTATGGAAGTCAGTTGGGGAAATCCTACAGATTAGTTGTACTCACCCCATGCTTTGGCACTGTGGTGTCTTTGTAGATGACGTGTACCATGAATTGGGAAAAGGTAAGGCATCACCCTCCTTTGGTGGTGCATTATGATGTTTTGGTGGAGCTTGGATCTTTGATCTTGGTGTGGATCTGTGGTGGTGTCATGGCTCGTGGTGTTTTGTTGTTTAGTTTCCGCTTTGTACTCTGATGATTTGTGGACATGTCTAGTTGAATGGTTTTGGGGTTTTTGATGGAATTGTTAGTATCAAATGGTTGGGTTTAAATGTGAATGAATCTTTATTTGTTGGTTGGTTGAGTTGGGTTATCTTCTTTAAGAGAAATTCATTCCTCACTGTTCCTTGAAGCCCTCAACATTTATTTCCAGCCTATGGCACCATGGGATTGTCACTTAAGGAGAAGTAACCCTCACCTACTTATCAAGCCAATGAGGTAGGGGATGGGTGTTACAATGTGTGTAAATGAATTTGAATATATTATATAATAACTCCAATTATATTTTTTGGAATTAAATTAGATACACGTAACATATTTTTAGAATAATCATCACATTAACATTATGATCATTTTAAAGGTATATTTCATAATCTCATTCTCATTGAGATTATTTATTTTTAAATTTTAGTTGAAATAAATTATTTGATAATTATTTAATAACACCATATAAATTTCTTCTACTACAGTTATTCATGAAATTTCAATGTAATAAATCATTATTTCTATTTTTGTTAATTAAAACAGGAGTTAAATTTTTTTTTTTATAAAATTTGATTTCATTTTTGGCTTCAGTTAGGAATCTATTTTAGTTCAAAACGAAGTATTTTAAAAAGAAATTCAGAATTTTTTATAAATTTTTTTAATGATTTATTAACTATATTTTTCTCCTTTTATTATTTTCAAAAAACTATTTTGAAATGAAACTTAATTTAATTTTCAAAATTATGTTCATTTCTCTTTTGCATAAAAAGTGAAATCTATATTTTTTAACATGAATGAGATGAATAGAATTTCCCGAAGTTAAGAACACTAAAATTTTTTAAATTATCCTTTATATTTCAGAGATTATTTTAGACGATAATTATTTTGAAAATATTTTTCTAACTATTATTTTTATAAATTTATTTCCAAAGGAAATGAATATTTTCCTCAAGAATATTTTAATGATATTATTAAGGTAATTATAATCATAATAGTAAACAACACATTTTTTTACATATAATGTACTTGATATATGTTGTATTTATTCCATACTAAATCTTAAATTACATTTTTAATGACCATTTTTTTCAAGGAAATTATTGACATTAACATTCATTTTTCATTTTTTCAAGTCATTATATTTCCCATTAAAATATTCAATTTAATGTGATCATTGTATGTTAAATTTCATCTAAATATTCATATTATTTATCATGGATATTTTTACTAAATAAACTATATTTCACTTATATATATGTTTTTCTACATTCAATTTTATTCATTTAATTGGTGAAATATTCATAAATATATGTTCCTTGATTAATATAGATGTTTGATGATAAGGAAAATTATTCATTAATTAAATTTATTATTTAAAAATGAGGGATGCCTTTGGAATACATATATGGGAGGGAGATTGTAATAGATAGGCCCTCAATGAGTAGGTACTCTTATTAAGAAAAATGGTAGGATATCATAAAATGAGTTGGAAAAACAAGTTGAGTTTGAACATATTATATTTAAACTATCTCATTAATGGTTTTGATGGTAGAGGTATCATGATAAAGAGTTATTGACATCTAATAATTAATAAATTTTCATCATTAAGAATTTAAATATTATTATCCATTTTATTTTCACAATGATATTATCTCTGGATTCATTTCATTCTTACATAATAGATTAATTTTTATGTGTTTTCAGTTATTTTCCTCACTGTATTGATTATTTGTTATCTTATTATCCATGAGATTTTCAAAATGATATTATATTGAGATTAATTTCATTTTATGATTGTTTATTAAATGGAATATTTGTTCAGTTATGTACTATACCATATTGATTATTCCTTATTAAATTATCTAAGAGATAATTGTACTAATATTATTTCTGGATTTATTTCATTCTTAGTTTATTGATGTAAGAAAATTTATTTTTAGTTATTTACCCATCCATATTTATTATTTCTTATCAATTATGATAGTAATGTTTTTCTTAAAATGAATGTTTATTTATTTGTTTACGTTTCCGTATTTATCATACGGTATTGATTCATGAATCCTTCCACTATACTTTACCCTTACTAATCATATCAGCTCACCATTATTTTGATTACATTCTTAGAAATACATGAAGTATAATATATTTGACAGAAACAGATATTGTTTAGGGAATAAAGATATTGTTAAAGAAAACACGTGACATAACTTTTTCACTCCAATGAAATATGAGATTCATGGATGTATCATGTATATTAATACCACATAACTATTTAATATTTCATTATATGATTCCTTGTATCTTATACCAATGTAATAAATCATAAATTAGCTCCGGGATACTAGGGAATATGTCAGTAAATTGTATACATTCAATGAATCACTTGAATTTCTGCATTCCAAATAGTATTTCCTTCATCTAACAATCAACCTGAATCACCTAAAAAAGTTATAATAATGTTTTATCAATGGATATTATATCACCAAGAATAAATTGATATAGTTTTTTTGATCAGTCATTTTCTAATGCATCAAAGAATGAAATTTTTCAAAATTGTTTTTACTCCTTTAATTTGATAAATTTATTCCATTAAAATAAGTTAAATATTCTTGTAAACCCTATCATATACAAATATTTTCATTTAGAATTTATTTCATTTCCTTTTCCTTATCAAACCCTATATCACTAACTTTTAAATCAACTCTATATGACAACCTCATATTTCTCTAACCATGATCTATGTATTGTATTTCATCTTTAAAAATACTAAGGATACTCCTTAAAGAAACACTATTATATTGCCAACAATAATGAATCACTAAACATTAAATAACATATTATATTATTTTTAATTTTCACAGTAATTATTAAAAAAATTAACTATCTTCATGTACACTTCTATTATTTTAGTAAAACATTATTCAAATATTTCCATAGGAATTAAATTCATTTATCTTTGAATAGGATAACAAGGCTCGGTAAATTATTTTCATATTAAAGGATCATAGGTAATGCAAAAACAAATAATTACATACAACATCATCATTAAATCCTCTATTACATAATAAAATCAAAAAAATAATTCTTATTCATTAAAAAATTAACTACTGTTCAAAACCATTGAAAACAAACACAACTCACAGACATGGTGGGATCTTAAATCCCTCTTTCTATTTGTTGGATGTTTGTTCCTCGTATCAATAAAATGAATATAACAATATGTGAGTTCTTAAATTATTTCTCATCTTTATCGTCATGCTATAAATTTATTCTCAAACACTTTAACAATATGTGATTTCATGAGATAATTTATTTGAATTAATTTATTACTATAATAAATAGGGTTATATGAAAAAATTCTAAAAAATAGGGATTTAGTTTTATAATATCATTATAATATATTATCACCAAGCCATTTGATTGGTGGGTATGATTAGGGCTAACTAAATTACTAAAATTCATGGTTAACAAATTTATAATATTAAATAAATGTTTATCAATTAATTTAATATGAAAATTAACAACATTCAAGAACAACATATATGTTTTTCTAAAAAACCCCACATTATACTAAAAATATATTATTTCTCATAATAATGTAATGTTATCAATAATGATAATTTATTTTAACTAAATTAATATATAATATATTAAATAAAATATTTTAAATCTTTTTATAATAGGCATGGGATAAATAGAACTCACGTTTTATGCTTAAATATGAAATTTCTAAAAAATATATTTTTTGAGTTTTGTGACATTAATTTAAAATTAATTTCATCTCCTTATAGTTAATGAATTTAATAAAATGGGTTAAATATATATAATTAATAGGTTAAAATTTGTAAAGTATTTCCATTCCATTTGATCATAATTTATAGTAACTGTGGTGAAATTTATAACCTCACTAATGTGAAAATCAAGTTATTTTATATTTAAACTATGTGATAAGGCCATTATTATAAAACATAATTCATATGGGATTAATTTAATTCTTCTATTATAATAATATAATATAATTTATTTTATTTAATTGAATTTAGTACATTAAAATTACATATTTAATATTTAGAACAATGTTATAAGGTTTTACTCTCTTAGATCTAAATATATTTTATGTATTCACATAGGCACAAAAACTAGATATGAATGAATATTCATAGTAGTTATTATATTAAGGAAATTAATTTCATGATATAATTTTATTTGAAATTTTTAGTAATTATATACTGACCTTAAATTCTATAGAAGCATTGATGCATTACATATAAAATTAAAAAATATAATAAATGATTTTAAAAATGTTAAAAGTTATTTATTTTGAGTGAGATAATGTGATAATTTCTTTTAGTTTAAGATGAAAAATTATGATTATGTTATACAATATGATTATAATTAAGGATTCATATTTATTTATTTCAACTCAAATCAAAACAATAGTATGAAAATTGACTATAATGATATTTTATGAATTTTACATTTTTTTGATTAACATAAAAATAACATAAATATTAAAAATAGAAAGGGGGGAAATTATATGGTGAAAAATATCGAAATATTTCTTTTTATAGTCCATTTTAAAACATTTTTACTCATAATTAGTTGATTATAATATAATCATTTATCAAATTTCTTTTGTTTCCTCTCTCGCCCTTACAAAAGGGAACTCCTTTTTTCTATTATAAAAAGTACTCCAAACCATATAGCTCAACCATACCTAGAGAAATTGCCTTCTAAATAACATTATACTTGTTTATGTGGTGAAAATATACCCAAATGACCAAACATATATTACATTATAGATGATCTAAATGAGGTCTCCTGGAAGGGAGTTAGTAGTCGTATCCAACATCATTCAATTTACTTATTCTTCTAATTACTCTAAATTAGTGGTATTTAACTTATAAATGAAACATATATATCCTAAATAGTCTTAAATTATATTATTATTATGAAACATTCACTATCTACCAAAATTTCATTAAATGGAAATTAAAAGCATTGCTTCTGTGTACGTACAACATTTATTCTCCATATAGCGGTACAGTTCATTTCCCATCATTATATTTTATGGATGGTTATTAAGATATTTTTAATGTTTTTATATGATATTAATGAAATTATTTTCCTTACATAATTATAATATCATAATTACCTTGTTAATTTCAAAATGGAAAGATAATGATTACTTCGATCGCGCATATGGGTGAACAACCACCTTTACGAAACAATGTGATTTGTTTTTCATTTCAATATTACATGGAAGGTAATGAGTATGGATCTAATGAATATATAATATCAATGATATATAATTGATTCCATAATTATGAATTATTATCTTCCATTCCTTCATTCCGACCATCTAAAAATGAAAACAACGATCATTCATACATATGGCATGTCATCTCCAAGAATGCTAAAATTTAATTTCTATATATAACATTATTAATAAGATTAAATATATTAATATAATGATAATATATGATATAGTATTATTTTATTTTAATATGTTATATATTTATATTAAATTTTACTTTATTATAGAGTAGGGCAGAACACTTTTGATGAAAGTGGACGTCAAGGTAATGAATGTTTTTCTCGCTTTTATATCATTAGAAAAAAATTCCTTACACATCACATGATTCATTTGTGTGGTGTATATACATTACATAAATTAATTTTATGATGATTCATATAAATATCATATAAATTTTAATATCCATCTATGTATTTTTTATTTATGTGACTTATTATTCAAAATATACCAAAGTGGTAAGGGTATTATTGAAATCCAATTATTTATCAGTATTGTTAATGATTAGGTTTTTGAGGGTGTAATATATTTATCATAATCTCAAGAAACTTATCAAAATATGACTACTATTATTATTTCATGAAAATAATATTTTTCCATTCATTTAGATCACCTTAAATTTTTAAGAGACTAAAAATACATTTTTATGGAAAATTTACGTTATTTACATCTTCAGTAAATAAATCATTTTCTTCCATTTCCATGTATTAAATAAATGTTTTGAATAAGATTTTTAAAAATATCATATGAATTTTAAATACATTTTTAGAGAAGTAAAATTTTAAAAAATAGTTAAAAAGTAGTCTTCTTGTAATTTCTTGAATGATGTATTCTATTATATTCTTTAAAAAAAAATTAGAAGAATGTTTTATTTAATCTTCTAGGGAATGCCTAGAATTTTTTTTAATAATCTACACTAAAAAATAAAAATATTCCTTTAAAATTTTCAATGATTATTTTAAAAGAATATTATTATCAAAATATTTTGTGATTTTTCGTTGTTCGTAATTTATTTCCAATTTGGAAAAGAAATTTTCATCAAGAATGTTTTAATGATATTATAATATAATTTCAATTCATAAAAGGAAAATAATATTTTATTTCACATATAAATTATTTGGAATATTATCCATGGATACCACCCTTAATATTTCTCTAGATTGGGTATTTTAATTATAAAAATATTTTAATGAAATACAATAATTATCCATGGGTTATGCAATGATGAAATGTTTAGAAAACCCATTTCTCATAATATGTAATTATATAATTAATGTTTTATGATCTTATAGTAATAAAACAAACAAAAATAGACACACACACACAAACATATATATATATATATAATTTATTTATTTTATAGGTTTGAACTATATCTATCTCCAATGAATTGGGGTATAAGTAATGTTATATGAGATCAAAGGGTACATTATAGGTTTTCCCAATCAAAGAATAGAGTGCATGTGAGGTTTTCCCATGCTCTAAGTAGGTACACTAGTATATAACCAAAGAATAAACCATTACAAATGTCTTGGTGGGTATTCGTAATGATTTTTTGTTATTATGTTTATGAAATAATTACCTGTATTATTCCAATATTATACTCTAAAGGATAAAATTCATCGATTCCTCTGTGATTTAAGTCATATGAACTACTAGATATATTTCATGAAACTAGATAATTATTTATAATATGTTGGGAATGGAATTCAAACACTAAACTATTCTTAAACCCTTTTAATTATATTATGATTATGTGAACATATATATCTCCCTTTTCTACCCTTACTGAGCATTAGATCTCATAGAATCATATGTTTCCTTTTAAAATGTTATGATTAATGTTATTATGTATGATATGTCTAATATGGGGGAATGTTATGATTTTATATATGGATGATGAGGTATTTCACATATGTTCTATTGTTGTTTTGAATCCACGTTTCCAAGGTAACTAGAACTCATTGATTTCATTATGGATAATCATGCTATGTACTGAATATTCATATAATAAGATGTGATATTTACACATGTAAATTATTGGTATTTATAGTTGGTATCATATAATGTTTTATCTAAACCCTCAAAACTAGGTTGAGAATACATTAGTGGTAAACCTATCTATAAATATAAGTATTGGATAAAATACTAGATTCATGGTCATGATAATTAATTACCTAGGTCAATCCTAAGGCATCATAAATTTAAATTAATGTTACACAATTTAAAAATAATATGTATAATTTTTCAATATTATATGGTTTATCTATATGATTAATGTTGTTAGCAGTATGAATTTTAATTTTATGTTGATGGTTAGAATAGAAATTAATCTTGTTAATTCACAAGGAAATGGAAAATGAAGTGGTTGTACACCTAAAAAACTAATACATATGAGATATGGAATGAATAAAATGATTGATTATATCGTAAAACAATATAAAGTTATAAATTATGATGATATTACATATGATAAAAGGAGGGAATAATTTTCTATTGATTATTTTTTGAGGAAACAAACACCATATTTGGGGGGGTGTTTGTATAATCATGAGTTGATGAGAAATTGATTAGTACCATTAAAAATATATTTTCCCTTTTTAAATTTTTATATCATGAAAAAGTTATTTTGGTTATTTATCATTTTTAAGTGAATCATATCAATTTTGGACCCTTATAAAAAAAATTATGTATTATGGTGAGATTTAATACTTTAAGTGGCATAAATTTATGAAATTATTTATTAATAAGTAATTTCCTCATATTCTTGGAATACTAATAGATACGTATTTTCCTAAGCTAAAAAATAATGGCGATGAATCTCTTTGTAGCTATTAGGATCATTTTAAAATACATGTGAGGTGTGAGTCAAGAATTATAATCCAACATAAAATTAAGATTGATCGATTATTAATTGGTTTAAACCAATATATTATAAGGGAACCGCCCATAAGTTAATTTTGTATATATATGATTAATTTGATAGATATGATATAATGTGGAAATGTATATTTGAGTTACCCATCAATATCATGATTTTGATCATTAAAGTACGATTGAATTCAAATAAAATTACAGAAACTATTGAGAGAAGATTATGATACTTATTTTATGATTAAATTATGGAAGGAAATTTGGTTGAAATATTTTTATGGGGAATCATAAATGATATAAGTGTATAAAGTAAGGACCCTATGCGAGAAAATTTTGAATTTATGGGAGCATGTTATATCTTTTTAATCAAGGTATCTTTCTACCGTGTCACGATGGTTTGATTCTGAGGAATTAAAAATTATTAATCAAAGAAAAATATCCATCTTAATTGAAAACTTACGATTATGGTTATGAGAATTAACTATACTATTATGATCTATGATATTGTTATATATGGATTTGGGAATGTTTTCAGCTCCATTTGGTTCTATTTTTTACTATTTTTATCTTATTAATAAATATTATGAGGCTTTCTCTGACTGTACATGTCTGGTAAAAAACCCACCAACTATCAAGTGATTAAAATATCCAGATTATGGAAATTAAGGTTACTGACTACCAAATCCAACGATTAGGGATGGTTATTTTTATCAATATTCACTTATACCCATCAAAAAAAGGAAATATCATGCGATAATTATTTATAATTAATAGTGTGATTATAACATAGTGAAATGTACATATATCATTTACTCTATTAATACTAATGTCTTATTAGATTCCATATCTACTAACCCTGTTATTTATAAGGAATTTTCAATGGTTAATATATATCTAAATCAACATTTATATATTTAATTAGTTGTGATAACCCTATAGGTAAAATGATTCACTCTCAAGTATAATATTTTTACCTATTTTGATGTTTGTGGGAATATTCTACCCAAAAATCTTATTATTTAATAACAAAACACATTATAAAAAAATAATAATGAAACTTATATCTTCAAAAGAGAATAAATTCAATGTAGATAATCCATTAGAGGTTAACCTTGTACATGATATAAATCTTAAGGACCAAAGATATAAATGTTATATATGAGAAAAATTATTTTATGTGGTTATAATGATATTTTTTATAATAAATACTATAAAGGGTATCCTTGAATAATTTTTCCCTTTTTAGAATAAGTTTATGTTATTTTATTAATTTTATAAATAGTAAATGAGTCCCACAAAAACTATATTATATTTTATGGTTTTTACGTCACATATTTTTATACATGACTCATATCCACATAACCATGGGAGTTATTTTAAGGATGCAGGTCCTTAAAATTATACAATAATTATATCTACACTTCTTTTTCATAGATCACATGAAAAAACAATTGGAAGGTTTTTTGATTGAATTAATTTGTCATATACTGTCAAAAAAATATGTTTGAAAATTGATAAATAATTCTCATCTCTTTTACTATAAATACCCACCAAAACTCCAATTATTATTGACCCAATACCATTGGAGTAAGAACGTACTCTTTACATACTACTCTATATCCCTCCCAACGTTTTACAATTCTTGTAAGGATTTATTACAAAAATATTTTAAAACATCCACTCAAATTAAGGGATCACCTCCTTCTCTAATTTATTCATCCACGTTCTTTATATTATGGATTTAAATATCATTTTTATTAATTTTTGGATTTGTTTTTTGGAAACCCTCAATCTATTATTATGGCTTCCACATTATGGATCACCCCTTTCAATCTCATTTATCACTCAAATGAATATTTATGTACATTAATTATAGTTCCATTGCTGTCTAGTTATTTTTCATGAAAAAATATTGTTTACAAAATTCCCATCCCCATTTCAACATAATAGTATTCATAGATATGAATTTATCCATAATATATTGGGTAAATCGATTTATATAACCTACACACCATAATCATGGGATTAAATATAATGGAATATGATCCTATGTTGAATTATTTTAATTTAAAAATCACTTATGTATATGATATGAATGTGATGGGTTGGATCAAAATTATATATACCTCTAATTAATTGGGTAATGTTTATATATTATGGGACATTATGAATTGGATTAGGGGTGATCATACTTTTTTTATTTTAAAATATACGATTTGTGATATGATATAGGAAGTCACCCAAGACTTATTCTAATGTCATGTTTTATCTTATTTTATCAATTGTATATTTCCTTGATTTCACTATGTTATATCATGACTCATTACTAGATATTGTGAATCTCTTCCCATATATGTTTGGTTGATATGACTATTTACTTACATTTGTAACATTCACCATTTTATGGTTTGAAAATTCGATATTTTTCTTTTTAGCTAACCCCTTTCTTATGTCTGTCCCTAGATTGTCCCTTGTAGTTTTAAAAGGTACAAGGAATATAGGGGCATGTATCAATGTTTTTATTAATTATTTTGTACCCATGTATTATTTTATTACGTAATATAACTAAATTTACAAATAAACATGGACTCATGACCTTTGGGTGTCATATTATGTGTACCATTAAATAATAATTTATTAAATAATTTATATTAAATGCATGTGGTTCCATAATCTAGTGCCCGAATTCATGAATATTAATTAATTTAATATACAACTTAGCATAATCACATTTAATGTCTTTACAAAATACATATAATGAATTTTCAACATTTATATAGTTATTCATTATTGGATGTTCCCTATATTGTAATTCTTTGTGAAAAAATTATCATCTTCTAATACTCTACCCAGCTATCATCCAGAATATCCTTCTTCATCTAGAGATTCCTTCTAAAAATATCCTCAAAAGTATGTTTGGAAATAATTTTCAATTCTCTTACATTGTTTCATGGGTTGCTATATGATTTTATATTTTTATCCATCAGATATCCCCTTAGGTAAATGATCTACAAACACTATCTTATGGAAAAATATAACATAATATAATAAATTTGTAGTAAATTTTTCAATCTTGTAATAAAATTATATAAGATAAAATCATATGGTGAGTTCATACATATTCCCAAACTTCTAAACATCTATCTAATTCCTTTTATGGGGAACATAAACTTGATACAAATTCATTAATAAACTAGTTTATGACAATCTATCTCAGAAATGAATTTCTGATACATCATGATTCATAATTTTATGTCCGATGTTATCCCAAAAAAATATATCTCTTATGAACATAACATAATTCCTCTATTTGATATTTTTATTTATTTATTCAATATTTCAGAAACTTATATTTCTATAATTTGAAAACACTTTTATGATAGATTCATAACAAATATTATTTAAAATGAACTCACAAATATTTATCCTATATGTTTTCCTTGGTTTTCCATCAGAAAATTATAATATTGTGGTATATTTCAAAAATAATATTATTCGATAAGATCTATTTTAAAAACATAGTCTTGTATATTTTTTAAGAAACCTCTATCCCATATGTATATCCCCAAAAATACCCTCCATGTTCTTCCTTCAAACATAATAACCATGAATTGGTAATACCATGGTATAATGATTTTATTTTATAAATTGAAGAACAAAAAAATAATTTCCTAATTTTTAAAATTCCACAAATTCATTATATCATCTAGAAATACAATTTAATTATAGTGAAAATGAATTGTGATTTTTTTATGAATGAATAATAAATAACCAATCATCAACTAAAATAGTTTCGATATTAGTTTTTCTTGATGTTTCTATGACATCAATTGGCTAAGTAGTTGGTTCTACCTTTCATTTGATTAATGTAGTTTATTCACATCATTTGGATGTCCACGTATCACTCTAAAAATAAATGTTTTAAAATATAATTCATATGGTCATCTAATATATATCATTCCATATTTATTTATTCATTTAAAAACATTTGATTGGATTTATCAAATCACCTCATCTTTCTCCATCAAATCATTATAAAAACATGTCACTTGTAATCTTTTTAAGGATACACATTAAGGAAACCTCATAATTTAGAGACCCTAATCATGACGTACATTAACAATACATTACTTTCGCGGAATACTTAATACATACCAAAAACAGACACATGAGGATCGTAATAGTTTAGTGACTTTGGAAACTTTTAATAAAATATTCTAATCATGGTGAAAGAACTTCAACATATCCCAATAAAGATCTTCCCATTTTTTTTCTTACCTAAAACCATTTTTTATATCCTGGGGAAAAGAAAAAATAAAAGGGGTGAGCTCAAATGCCCAGTAAGGGTAAACATAGAGAACATAAAACAATCCAAAAACAGTTTAATGCAAAAACATGAACATAAAATCTAAACATCAAAATCTTGAGCAAAGACATGAATCTTGGAAGTACATAAGGCATATATCATAAGGGAACATAAATGATGATAAAATATCATCGGAATAAAACATATAATTGTTGTAACCATTAAGAACATGATATGATTTCCATAGTAGACAAGGCATTGTTTCCAAGACCATCTTAGTGGACAAAGTCCCTTTCTGAATCGAGTTCACTCCTCATTTCAGTCCTGTAACACTGAACTAGATTAACATACCGTTCCATCCATGTCTATCTCATGAGATATAAATCTTTACCCAATGCATTGGAGGGAGATATAGGTCCCACCAATCTCATAATGAAATCATTCTTACTTATGCCACAAAATAAACATACATCATTCATAATAACTCAATGAAAAAAATGGGTTTCATAAACATCATCCCATCATCACATAATCCATACAAAAGAAATGGATATTTCATCATAAGAAAACTGAAACCATGTAAATCATAGATAAATTATACTTAAAACATACACATATGAAATAATGTCATCTTAGATGTAAAATAATTTTGATAAAACGCTTGAAATGAATTCTTGTGGAAAATAACCTTTCTTCTTCAAAATTAATTTATGTTCACAAAACGTCATGAAATTTTAAAAGAAAACGATTTTGTTGAAAATAGTAATGAAATATTTTGGAGGAATCTTCATGAAAATAAGGCTTCATAAAACCGTAAAAATCCATTCATGCCATATAAGTTAAAAAAACATTCTTCTCGTACTTTTGTCGGAAAATTCTAATAAGTACCTCGTAACATAAACAAAAGGAAGATTCCTTACATACCATGTAGTAAAAGTCAAAAATGGGTAAAAATGACTTTAAACATACATGAAAACACTTTTATAAAACAGGAACATGGATGATAGAAATAACCCCAGTAAATACTTACGAATAAGCAATCTCGGATAAAAATGAGATTTGCAAAATTAACCCTTACCTTAGATCTGATATGCTTCGTACGTATCCGAACCTCTTGTATAATGATTTAAATAATTTCATTGACTTATTACAGAATCATATTCACTGTTATGATATCATATATGTTTCACTTATGACTTTATATTACCCGTTCTTCTGTAAATTCCATGTTAAAGCAGCGTTTTGGGTAAAATCATTTCATTTATCGTATGTGTTTTGACTGATCATTCTTGATATTAATACTTATATCCTGATTTACATAATTCCATAATGTAAAACATGATTTATATATAATATATATTCATCATATACATATATATATTATTGATCGATAAAAGAAAAGAAATACACCGTTCATGGAGATGGTAGGTCGTACGTCTGCATGAACGTTGTTTTCGTTTACTTATAGATTTGAATGAAACTAAATATATGACATATATATATATAGATAAATCCTGTAGCATTCATATATTTCATTATTATTCATTATATAAACATTATGATCATTCATGTATGGTTAACATGGAGAATGAATCTCATCGCGTCGTGGAGACGGTAGTCCGTACGTACGCACGAGCGATAATATCATTCCCATAATTATTGAATAGAATTGGAGTGGATGGTATAATATATCAGAATCAGTATGATGTTATAATAACCATATATATTTATTCTTTACACCATTATACCCATCCATGTAAGGTGTTGGTGGAAAAATAGATTTCACCACAGCGTGGAGACGGTATTTTGTACGTACGCACGCGTGGTGATTTCGTTTTCTATAGGATGTATAGATGGTGAATTAGGGTTGTTTCATACTTATAATAACATATCAGTATATGAGTTATACTGATTTTATTACTTCATAATGAAACAACTAAAGAAGAAGATGTATAAGAAGAAATAAAGTTAATAGAATCGGTAACGGACATTACCTCTTCTTTGAGGTGCCTCATTGAGACCTCCTATTAGGGAACTAAAATTGGTCCTTGAAAAAGACCAGGACCTCTAGGATGTTTCTATTCAAGTGGAGAAGAGAATTTGGCATGGTTTGGATGATCTTTAAGACTCAAAGTGGTGTGAGGAATAGAGGGAGGAGGTGCCCTTTTATAAGGGAGGAGAGGGGCACCATTGGAATAACTAAATATATTATTTTATTATAAAGTCATATTCGGTTTTTAATAGCTCCAAATTGAGTTATTTCGAAGATAAGGTGGGGATGGGTCGAAATCCTCCCGTCCAATATAATTTAGACAAGTTTAGGTTTCTATTTTAACCTTATCATTTAGATTTAGCTTTAAGTTATATAATTTTTCTTTTACCGTGTCTTCTTGTTTTCTTACACTATAAGGCTAATAACTTGCTATAACAAGCCAAACGAACCCCAAGTTGTTTATTATTAATATATATAACCTTATATAAGTCATTTGGACGAACCTTATATTTTTCCTAATAAAATAACAATTAATAATATAACATTTGTTTTAGAAACTATTTCATGTCCATTTTGACAATATTTGGTAATTGATTTTTGTGAAAATCATAACAGAATGATTAGTTCGAAAACTGTTAACAAAATCAATACTAACATGTCATATTAACCTCTAAAATTATTCTAATTCATAAAAAGTCTCAAATTATATTTATTTGGGAATTTATAACATCAATTATGTCAATATTTCATTAATAAGATAATTATTGCATCATCATTGTGTCATAAATAAATTAAATTATTTAATGTCTGCAAATTATAGATAAAATACCATTATGTAGGAAATATTTTTTTTATTTCTAATGAATATTTATAGTCTAATTTATATTATGTATAACCCTATATTAAAAATGATTTAGTTTGGAAACATTGATTTTAACTGTTTTAACCTTTCTTTAAATAAAATAATAATAAATGTCCTAATCTAATCCAAGTGGACCTAAATGGACATATTTTATTCCTAAGTTTGTTTTTGGTCGAATTACACTTATCCAATTGAATTAGGACATGTTTTAGGGTAATAATAATAAAATTTTTACCCTTAATTACCCTATTTACTTTTAACCGTGGTAAAAAAAGTAAACCGTAACTATTCACCAAAAATTGTTTTCATCTCATTGAACCACATTTTAGTCCTTGATATTAACCGTGTCTCTCGGATTTTTTAAATTCCACTCATAGAAGTGGTAATATTAAGTTTTATGTGAATTAGCAAATTCTCTTAGGAGGTAGGTAAAAGACGGTGAAAAGTTCAATAAAAATTTTTTATATCTAAAATTATTATAAAATTCCTCCAATGAATTTCATTGAACATATATAGGTATTATGTATCAATTTTGACCTAAAATAAATTTAAATAAAATAAATAATTATTTAAATAAAAATTCGGTTTTTAAATAGTAACCCAATGTTTTCACTATTCATCAAAAATTAAAAGTTTTCAAAAAAAATACCAAAATCACACCCTAGGATAATTTCGATATTCCGAATCCAAAAATGAAGTCCATTTTGAAAGATTAAATTTATAAAATTTCAAAAAGTGGGTATTACTATTCATAACGGATGTTCATAATAATATTATAATAATATCTCGTTTAGTGAACCTCGGTATTGGGTACTAAACAATCTATCGAGGAAAGTCTTTATTGCGTGTAATGTAAGCCAAGTCAGGGATGCATGTTGTGCAATATCATTTTGGTGTAGCGTACAACACAAGACATTAATGAAATTAAAAAGAATTTTTTTTTATAAAATCTCGTGGTGCTACATTCTAACCCCCTTAAAATGAATTTCGCTCTCAAAATTCGTCAGGGTTATAAATGGTTTACTACTCGAAAGTTTCTTTAATTGAAACCCACATCGTAAAAAGGAATACCAAAACATGGCTTTAAAAACTAATGTATGAAACATAACGGTTACCCAAATTAATTCATCACTAGGTTTTCACGTACGAGAACATAGGTGAAAATATGGGTATGGAAGAAAAATATAACCATCATGTTCGGATGGAGAGTGGTAGAGAACATGGATATGAAAAATCCAACAATCATAAATCCATAAATTTGTGATGATCTAGGGTACCATCATATTCATCTGATATAAGGTCACTAGGACAACATTTTTGGTTTTCAAGATCATTTTCCTAATGTTGATGAATTTGAATTAGAATAAATACTTACTTTATTTTGGTATAATCTCACTGTTCTTCTTGCCTTGAACACTGTCCACTTCATCTATTAAAGAAATAATGTTGAATTTGTTATTCGTGAAGTGTTAGCAGATCATGTGATAGAATGACGGGTCATTCCATCTGTCTCAAACAAAAGGTTATCAAAAGTTATTAAATATAAATAAGTCGATCTATAGTGAGATTAATCATATATGGTTCCTAAAATGGACTTATACTTCATATATCATACTGCATAATATAATAAAACTAGTATCTACTAAACACGGACTTCCTGTAGGCCAGTGGTAGGTGATAAAGGCTAGTCGCACTTCGGTTGTGGGATTGATTCCCACAGCCTTGTCCGACGCGATGGGTTGTCGCCCGTCATACAGGTTGTCCTTTTTCTAAAACTACATTACTATAACATCCCATTAATAATATCGAAAAAAGTTCTATCCTTAAACAATACTATCTTATGTCCAACATAATCCATTCCAATCTTTATCTAAAATACTTCGGTCCAAGTACATAGTATAAACAAAATGATTACTTGAAATGTCATCAACCAACCATAATTTATCCCCCATTATCTTGTTGGTCACATTCCAATCATGTGAATACCTTAATCATGTATTCTCTTGAAAAAATGAATGCCCCTTAAACCTTAGTGAAAACATGAATGCTGTCAAAAATTAACTCTTTCCACATACCAAAATCCAAAAATTCTATATACTCAAACCATGATATAACCTTCTCCTTATATCAGTCATGAGATCATGAATACTATCAAACATTTAATTTTCTCCTTATCCCTTCATTATGCGCATATCATCTACTTTCCAAAAATGATGGTACCATTCACCACACACTTTCAAAACATAAGGAAAGGCAACAGTGTAACAATCCTTAGATGTCTCTTTCTTCCATAGTATCATGAGAATACATATACAACATTACACTTGATAAAAATTTAATCATTCCACTACCTTCTTAAACCATTGAGAGATATTCAACAATTCTTTCATCTCACATATCATTTGTAGTCTCTTCATCATCATCAACATAAATATTACCCATACGACCATATTTATTCTCTTCATGAGACTTTCCCTTAGGTCATTGGTGTTCATAATGCCCATACATTCCAAATTTAAAACATTTAACCATTATTGATGTCATAGCAATACCATTATCCTCATCCATGGTGTTAACTGAACCTTTTCCTTTGCACTTAATGGCATTATGTCCTTATTTTACACACCCAAAGCATCTTACATTTCCTTTAAAACATTATCCTTGATGCATCTTCCCACATGATTAACATAGGGGAAATTGTACTTTCTTTCCTCTATGATCATCATGAAACTCTATCTTTCTCTTATTAGCTGAGTCGGGAAACTTACCAAATTTGAGTTTATTGATCATATTATGAGATTTATGATTCGACATAATAATTATGTTTGGACTTCCAAATCCCATTTCATTTGGTTTCCCATGAAGAATATCATTCCATTTTCCATTATATCATTCATTATCGTGAACCATCTTGTTTCCAGTCATTTTCTAAAACCCAAAAAGAATAGTGCGAGAGGAAAAAAATCATAATAAAGGGGTAGTAACATCAATATCTAACATATTAGGTTTAATCTAATATCATTACCATAATTCTAGGACTATAACCTATACTTATACTTAACCTTAGGGACATCCCTAGACATACCTTAGAAATATCTCTAGGGATCTCACTAATGTTCTCACATCCTAGTTTCCAAAGGATGACTAAACCATTCCTCTGATACCAACTATAGAGACCCGAAGCTTGATGTACATGGACAATACGTTACTTTTTCGGAATACTTAATACATAACAAAAATAGACACATGAGGATCGTAATAGTTTAGTGTCTTTGGAAACTCGAAATAAAATCTTCTAATCGTGGTGAAAGATCTTAAACATCTCCCAATAAAGATCTTACCATTTTTTTCTTACCTAAAACCTTTCTTTATATCCTGGGGAAAATAAAACATAAAGGGGGTGAGCTAAAATTCCCAGTAATGTTAAACATAGATAACACAAAACAATCCATAAACATTTGAATGCAAAAACTTGAACATAAAATCTAAACATCAAAATCATGAGCAAAGACATGAATCATGGAAGTACATAAGGTATATATCATAAGGGAACATCAATAATGATAAAATATCATCGGAATAAAACATGTAATTGTGGCAACCATTAAGCACATGATATGATTTCCATAGTAGCCAAGGCATTGCTTCCAAGACCATCTTAGTGAACAAAGTCCCTTTCTGAATCGAGTTCACTCCTCGTTTCAGTCCTGTAACACTGAACTGGATTAACTTACCATTCTAGCCATGTCTATCTCATGAGATAAAAATCTTCACCCAATTCATTGGAGGGAGATATAGGTCCCACTAATCTCATAATGAAATCATTCTTACCTGTTCCACAAAATAAACACACATCATTCATAATAACTCAATGAATTAAATGGGTTTCATAAACATCATCCCATCATCACATAATCCATATAAAAGAAACGGATATTTCATCATAAGAAAAGTGAAACCATTTAAATCATAGAGACATTATACTTGAAACATACACATATTAAATAATGTCATCTTAGATGTAAAATGATTTTGATAAAACACTTGAAATGAATTCTTGAGGAAAATATCCTTTCTTCTTCAAAATCAATTTGTTTTCACAAAACTTTATGCAATTTTAAAAGAAAATGATTTTGTTGAAAATATTAATGAAATATTTTGGAGGAAGCTTCATGAAAATAAGGCTTTATAAAACCGTAAAAATCTGTTTGTGCCGTATAAGATAAAAAAACATTCTTCTCATACTTTAGTCGGAAAAGTCAAATAAGTACCTCGTAATGTAAACAAAAGGAAGATTCCTTACATTACATGTAGTAAAAGTCAAAAATGGGTAAAAATGACTCTAAAAATACATTAAAACACTTTTATAAAACAAGAACATGAATGATAGAAATAACCCCCGTAAATACTTACGAATAAGCAATCTTAGATAAAAATGAGATTTGCAAAATTATCCCTTACCTTAGGTCCGATATGCTTCGTACGTATCCGAACCTCCTGTATAATTATTTAAATAATGTTATTGACTTATTAAAGAATCATATTAATTGTTATGATATCATATATTTTTCACTTATGACTTTTTATTACCCGTTCTTTTGTAAATTCCATGTTAAAGCAGCATTTTGGGTAAAATCATATCATTTATCGTATGTGTTTCAACTTGTCGTTCTTGATATTGATACTTATATCCTGATTTACATAATTATAGAATGTAAAACATTATTTATATATAATATATATTCATCATATACATATATATATTATAGATCGATAAAAGGAATGAAATACACCGTTCATGGAGATGGTAGGCCGTACGTACGCATGAACGCTGTTTTTGTTTCCTTGTCGAATTGAATGAAACTAAATAGATGACATACATATATATATATATATATACATACATACATAAATCTTGTATCATTCATATATTTCATTATTATTCATTATATAAACTTTATGATCATTCATGTATGGTTAACATGGAGAATGAATCTCATCGCGTCGTGGAGACGGTAGTCCGTACGTACGCACGAGCGATGATATCGTTACCATAATTATTGAATAGAATTGGAGTGGATGGTATAATATATCCGAATCATTATGATGTTATTATAACCATATATTTTTATACTCTACACCATTATACCCATCCATGTAAGTTGTTGGTGGAAAAACAGATTTCACCACGGCGTGGAGACGGTATTCCGTATGTACGCACGCGTGGTGATTTCATTTTCCATAGGATGGATGGATGGTGAAAAAGGGTTGTTTCATACTTATAATAACATATCAGTATATGATTTATACTGATGTTATTACTTCATAATGAAACAAATAAAGAAGAGGTAGTGGAAGAAGAAATAAAGTTGAAAGAATCGGTAACGGACATTACCTCTTCTTTGAAGCGCCTCTTTGAGACCTCCTCTTAGGGCACTAAAATTGGCCTTTGAAGAATACCAGAACCTCTAGTATGTATCTATGGAAGTGGATAAGATAATTTTTGAGGGTTTTTTCGAGTTTAAAGGCTCAAAGTGGTGTGAGGAAGAGAGGGAGGATGTGCCCTTTTATAAGGGTGGAGAGGGGCACCTTGGGAATAACAAAAAATATTATTTTATTATAATGTAATATTCGGTTTTTAATAGCTCCAAATTGAGTTATTTAGAAGCTAAGGTGGGTATGGGTCGCAATACTCTTATCCAATATAATTTAGGGAAGTTTAGGTTTCTATTTTAACCTTATAATTTAGATTTAACTTTAAGTTAAATAAATTGTTTTACCGTGTTTTCTTGTTTTCTTACACTATAAGGTTAATAAACTTACTATAACAAGCCAAAAGAACCCCAAGTTGTTTATTATTAATATATATAAAATAGATAAGTAATTTGGAAAACCTTATATTTTTAGGAATAAAATAAAAATTAATAATATAATATTTGTTTTAAAAACCATTTGATGTCAATTTTGACACTATTTGGTAATTGATTTTTGTGAAAATAATAACAGAAAGATTAGTTCGAAAAAGGTTAACTACATCAATACTAACATGTCATATTAACCTATTAAATTATTTTAATTTTAAAAATTCTCAAATTACATTTATTTGGGTATTTATAACATCAAATTTGTCAATATTTCATTAATAAGATAATTACTGCATCATCATTATGTCATAAATAAATTAAATTATTTAATGTCTAAAAATTATAGATAAAATAAAATTATGTAGGTAATATTTTTATCTTTCTAATGAATATTTATAGTCTAATTTATCTTATGTATAACCCTATATTAAATATGATTTAGTTATGAAACTTTGATTTTAACTATTTTAACCATTCTTTAAATAAATTAATAATAAATGTCCTAATCTAATCTAAGTGGACCTAAATGGACTTATTTTATTCCTAAGGTTGTTTTTTGTCGAATTAAATTTATCAAATAGAATTAGGACATGTGTTAGGGTAATAATAATAACATTTGTAACCTTAATTTCCCAATTTACTTTTAACCGTGGTAAAAAAAGTAAACAGTTACTATTCACCAAAAATTATTTTCATCTAATTGAACCATATTTTAGTCCTCGATATTATCCTTGTCTCTTGGATTTTTGAAATTCCACTCATAGAAATGATAAAATTATGTTTTATGTAAATTTGCAAATTCTCCTAGGAGGTAGGTAAAAGACGGTGAAAAGTTCAATAAAATTTTTATATATCTAAAATTATTATAAAATGCATCCAATGAATTTCATTGAACATATATAAGTATTATGTATCAATTTTGACCTAAAATAAATTTAAATAAAATAAATAATTATTTAAATAAGATGTCGGTTTTTAAATAGTAACCTAGTGTTTTCACTATTCATCAAAAATTGAATGTTTTCAGAAAAATACCAACATTTCACCCTAGGCTAATTTTGATATTCAGAATCCAAAAATGAAGTCCATTTTGAAAGGTAAAATTTATAAAATTTCAAAAAGTGGGTATTTCTATTCATAACGACTAGTTCATGATAATATTATAATAATATCTCATTTAGTGAAACTCGGAATTGCGTACTACACATGCTATCGAGGAAAGTCTTTATTGCGTGTAATGAAAGACAAGTCAGGGATGCATGTTGTGCAAGCTCCCTTTGGTGTAGCATACAACACAAGACATTCATGAAATTAAAAAGAATATTTTTATAAAATCTTGGGGGTGTTACACATAATGTTGGTATTAAAAAATTAATCTTCAAATGAAAATTAACGTGTTATATATATTAACATTCAATAATAAATTTTTATATGGTATTCAAACACTCAAATATTATTTTTCCCCTTTTAGTAACAAATTAATTCTATGAGTTCCAATGGAAGGAATAGATTTTATCTTCTTTCAAGATAATATGACATGAAAAAATATTTTCTTTCTTCAATTAGAATGGATACATCAATCACACATAATAGAATGTGTATTCATATTTTAAAACTCTTCAACATGCTGACATTAATGAAATAATTAAATTTCATTTACAACCATTAACCACTATTGACATCCATTAACAGAAAATAAAACTCACACACAAAGTGGTCTATTATACTATTGAAATCTTACCTCATCTAAACCCTGACGTGTTTCTATATTAAATTATGAATAAAAATCATATCTGTGGTGTAATACATATATTTAGAAAGTATGGGATGATAAAATGATTATTATATATATAGATAGTGTTCTACAATATAGTCTTGAATGTTTTCACACCCTATACCATGGATTCCTATTTGATCCATAAAGGGATACAATGAATATTCTAGAGTTGGATATTTAATATCCTATTTTTTAAAGATCAACATGAATATGTAATATTTATGAATAATTAAAATTCCTTAGTTAAATCTCAAGAAAAAAATAGATTTCTATGAAACCCATAATCTTTTCAAGGATTTTTAATTTTTGTATAATATACATAATGGAACCATTCAAAATTTTCTTTAATAACCCTTATATATTTTTAGGAATACCATATATTTCAATATGGGTGGAAGTTAAGGCCAAAAATGATGATTCTAAATATGTTTCTCCTTTTATTATAACTAATAATATTTTTTGGTCATGGTTTCAAGAGACCATCATTAGTGATCAAAGAACTCAGAAATACAATATGATCATCAAATAGTTGATGTGGATGTAAAGATAAATAAAAATCACTTACACACACTATAATTCTTTGTCAAATATCTGAGAAGATGATACAATTAGACAAATATAGGGAATCATAATGAAAAAAATCAAACTAGAACAAATACTAGAAAAAATGGTTGAAGAACCCATATAAAAAATATGTCATCTTATAAATCACAAATTGTGATGAGTCTATATAAAATAATTTATGGAATGTGTTTCCATCTCCTTATAGGTATGGATCCAAAAATAAAATTTGGATTTTTTATAGGTGAGTTTGGATATAAACATATCTAAAAATAAAATTAATGTATTCGTCGTTGGTGGAAATTATAAGAGAATATTTTGAAAACTCCTATATTTACAGGAAAAACTATTGTGGATCATGAAAAAGACTGATGAAGAATTGAATAAATCCTAGGGAAGTGGTTTTTTGTCAACTACACAATACAAAAATTATTGCATAGTATGAATCTTCATATATAGTAAAGAACATTAATAATCAGTCATGTAAAACTTTTAATTATTAATCGTGATATTATAGAATGGGAGAGGAAAAAATTTATTACTAGTAGATATAGTCATAATAATTTAATTTAAATATTCCCTAAACACTATTAATGGATATCACACCCTCTATTATTTCATTCAATTAAATCCATCATGTTGTACAACTCTATGAAACTTATTTGAATTTCGTGATTCTGTTTAATACTATTCCATGTAATAATACGTATTATTGACATTCACATGTAATATATTCTATAGAATAGTTATGGGGAATTGACACTATCACTAATTTCATGATATTTTAATAATATTAAATTCATTTAAATAATATTTATTTATATCTTGATTTATAAGGAATTTTTTAATTAAACTATAAATTAATTTGAATGTTTAAATATTGATTAATTGGAGAATTTGTAACGTTAATTGATATCATTTATTTTTTGGAATAAATAATATATTACTATTAATTATATATTTTTTTATATTTTAAAATATTTTGAGGTTGTTTTTAGGTTATTGAATAAGTCTGAAAGTATTATATCCTGATGTTTAGAAAATTCATTTTTATATACTACAGTGTTATGTACACCATAACTCTTCACACATCATGTATGAAATTCAAAAGATGTATAAATTTATAAGTAAAACACATATTAATTTTATATTATTGAAATAAATATTCTTCAGAAGATCATAATACTTTTGTGCTACTCATAATAATATTTTATGTGATCCCATAGAAATTTACCGTATGTATAATATCAAAATATTGAGTTTTTTGTTTTGTTGGGTGTATGAAATTGATGTCTTGTGTATGAAATGTTTCCCCCCATTTGTGATATTTGGATTGGTTTAAGGTATTGGTGGTGCACTGTATCAAATAAAAAGGGGATATCATTGACCCTGAATCTTTATCCTGCCACGTCTTCTTTCATGAAAACCACTAACCATTAGCCATGTGAATTAATAAAAAGAATAATAATCGTGATACAAAAATAATAATTCATTTGAAAATAATAATGGAACTAATATATTTTTAAGAGAACATAATCCAGAATGTGAAGTAAACAATTGATAATTTAAAGGATAATATATCTTGGAGGATTTATAATAGTTGGAGTAGGAGGAAAATAGGGATCTACAAAAAGGGAATGGAGTTGGAGGAGGAATATTTTGACTCACTATGTTTTTTCTTTTATTTTAAATTTATGTTGTTTTATTTTCTATTTTTAATTCTAAATTAATTCCTTATAATTCATTATTCACCAATATTACTGCTCACATATAGTGGTAAAACCTGTTGGTCATCAGGTAAGGGAAGGACATCATATTTAGTTCATGAGTACATATATTGATAAATAAAATTATCACTTTATTAACTTATTTAAATATTCATATTCAGTTTATGTTATTAAATTTGATTACTCTTAATTTAATTATTCTCATATGTTATTTCCATTATAGAATATCAATCACCAACCTCTACTAATATCTATTCAAAATACAGTGGATTATACAAGGTAGATTGGTGAAGTTCTTGGTGATCACTATCAATGTGGTAAGAAGCATGGAACACTCTTCAGTTACTGAAGATACAAGAAACATAATTGGGATATTCCATAGTAAATAAGGAGTGGGTTACTATATGAAAATTATCATAAGGATTTTGGGTATACTGATTAATTTTTTCTATTAATTCAATAAAAACCAAATTTATTCCACATTACGAGAGAGATGAAATGATTGGAGAATCTCTCAAATACTTCTTACTAAGAAGAAGGGTAAAATAAAAAGAATTTATGATACCATAAAAATTATAAATCTTGTCCTGACCTATCACACTATGTATATTTTATTTATATTTTTATTCATTATTTTTATTATTAAACTAATTATTTATATCCAAATTATTTTCCACATAAATAGCATGTTAACTTGAGATGACATCTTGAATGAAAAACATAGGTTTCCAAAATAATAAATTTAATATAGTACAACAAATAAAATTTTAACATCAAATGATATGTTTCATCCATATAATTGACCTACACATAATGATTCATCATTTTTATATCGTTAAATTTTCCATGGGAAGAATCTTCATCATTATATGAGTCATCATGGAAACCTCTATCTTGTCTACCCTTGACTCATATGAACATCATTTTTCTTTACCACCTAGTTGTGATGAATTTTCCTTTCATGATAAGTCTAGAATTTAGTTTTCTTCTTCTTCATTCTTAGGTATGGAATGCCTCTTCATTTTACAATATTGATTCCCTATTATTATTTTCTGTTGATCTTGAATCTTCAATGACTTATTTTTTTCAATGAATCATGTATGTATATGTTACTCAATTTTTGTAGAGTATCAATCCATTAACCATATTTTATTTAAGAGGATATGTGTATTGATTCTATTTCATGGTATTTTTTTTATATATCTCATTAAAAAACTATTCCTTTCTATATCTTAGTGTTTCTTATAATTTGTACTTGTTTAAAGGAATGTATTATTTCTACATATTTTAATAAAAACTCAATCTATTTTTTCAATGTTCATATGCCAAATGATACTATTATAAGTCCTTACAAAGGCCATGGTAAATTTCTCATCGATCTAATCACGTATTATTCCATAAATTTTTTAATTGGATTTGGATATAATAATATTAGTGCATTATTGAAAACATAGAGTCACATGTTGAATAAATTATAGAATATTTATTTCCTTCTTAGAAATGTGATTTGAAATTTCATGGCATGGAGAAATTATGAAAATTCACATAGTATATCCCCACAAAACCTCAACGATAAATACACTACACCTTAAAACCATGCCATGGTGTGTTGTATCTTAAGGAAGAAACCCCATTAAATATCCCATAACCTAGACCACTATACACATTTGGCATTTTCTTAGGATTCCAAACTTCTCTACTCCTGAGCCTCTATAAAAAACCAAACATCCATGATCTTCATATCTATTTCAGGTATTTATTCCTCAACTCCACCTAAGGTATCATGAAATAATGATCTCTACTAGCTCTAATATTTTACATCTCTAGGTATTCAAAATTGTTTTTTAAATTCCATTAAAATGTACCATTAGTTCCTACATGTATGATCATTAACTTCCCACATTATATTGGGACTCCTCTAATGTGAAACACCATCTTTCATAGACTGGTCACCATTGGATATCCATTACCGTCACTATTTTACAAATCCTTCATACATGACAATTGAAGTCACAATTATCATATTTTTAATTCCAATTGGGCACATGGAATGTCATAACATGAAATTCCATTCAGTATTGGGTGGTGAAAATATCTTTCTGTTTTTCAACCTCCACAGTTGTTTCTTTATTCACTATAGATTTTTCTAGATTCAATATAGAGAGAATGTCCTTGTATATTTCCCAAACTCCTAAAATTCTCATGCACGACATAGAATGCTCATTTAGAGGGATTCTCATCATCCAGAATATATTCTTCACTTATAGTCATCTATAGAACCAGACCTAGATAACTTATAGAACTCCTTTAGTTACACTTATATTAAACATATATAACACCATATAAGAATAACTTTTCTAGGAAAAAAAATCAAATATAATGGAATGATGTTGACAAAAAAATACAAAACTATACAATAGCACTCCACAATATAATTATACTAATTCCCCCCATTGGATTTTTCAGGAAACAGTATCACCAATAAAAAATTACATCAGTATTGACTTGATTAATTATAATCAATCACTTTACACTCCCACATTGAGGATCAAGTAGATATAGATATTTGAGTTTTTACTTCTCCCTAAATGACATAAAAGATAAAGAAATATACCACCTTCAAATAATAGATTAAAATTCAAGAAATACTCTTAAAATAGAAACAATGATCACAATATTTAGAAGTATTATTGTTCTCCTCTTATGAGTATTATTTAAAATAATAATCTTATTTAATTTGAAAAAACTATTTATGTATATCATCAAACTCACTTCTACCCTTAACAAAACAAATTCATTTCAATAATTTGAAATAGGATGCTACCCCTTATTTAACCTTCATCGTGTATCTCTACATTCTTTATATATATTTAATAGATATGAATTATTTAAGACACATTCTTACACTAAATATCTAATATTAATTTAATGATTCAAGAACATGTCTACTATGTATTTATTAAAAAATTAGTTTAATGAGGAATATTATCAATTAGAAATGATCCATGAATAAAAGAACTATTACTTCCAAGTTGATACACAATTTAGGAAAAATGATATTAAGAAAACTATATAATGGAATTCAATTTCACTTAATTTACTGATATATACAAAAAATTAACAAATTATATATTTTATTCATAGAACTCTTCCTATAAACTCAACCGTACATTCAACAAAATCATAGTGAATAAAATGACTTAAGTAGTCTATGAATCGTAACATATATAAACATTGAAAAATTTATCTGGACACCAATAATATTAAAAAAGGTTAAAAACATATTGGAAAAACTTATTTATAACATATTTATATACCTCTAGCATCAGGTGAATTCCATTAGCTGATTTGGACACTACTATTGTGTCTTTATATCAAAACTACCTATAAATTCATCATTATAAACATCGAATTATGCATTGATATTAATCATGAGTCATTCATCAATAATATCCTTTTATATCCTAATTACCATTAGTTATATAAAATGTTCACATATAATATATATGCCTTGAATATCAATTCTTGTTGTTGTGACCCTCACATGATGCATTCTTCCACATTCAAAGCATGATATCAGTAGATAAAAAAAATTTGGAGACCAATACATCAATATGACCTGGATAAAACTTATGATGTTGTCACATAATATGTGGTGAGTTTTTTATATGGGTTTTAATAAATATTAACCTTTAAATTATGTTTTATTATAATAGTAAAGAAAAAATAATACAAAGAATAGGAACAACCTAGAATTTGGTTGAAAACCCATGACTGATAAAGATGTGGGGTTCCCAAGCATTGTGTAATGTTATATTAGGTTATTTTTTATTGAGATAGATATTATAAAAGTAATTTTGTATGTTTCATGCCATTATTTATATGAAAAAGGTCATTGTATTTCTATTTATGTAATTGGATGACCTATTTTTTGTTGAATAAAAATTATGTTTGAATAATGGACTTCCAATAAGAAATTACAATATTGATACTTGTATATTTATAAAAGTGAAATTTTTGGAACCCTATGCATATGTGTTGGATGATGTATAAAGTTAATATTAAATGATGAAAATAAATATATGAAGGGGTGAATTTATTCATTAGTTTCAGGTATTTATATTTTGAGAAAAGAATATTAAATATTTTTAGGGAAATAATATTTCAATGTGAAGCCAACACATCCAAGACATGGAACTATTTTATCACACATTACCACATAATTTATGATTAATTAAATGATAATTTTCAGAAAAATAGATCTTTTAATGGAGTGTCATTAAATGTAGAAAAAATATAATGGAATATGATAGTATTATAATATTTTATAAAAGACCTTTTTTATGAACTCAATTGATTATTTTTTTATATGATGAAGTGAAAATATATCTATAAAAAATTGTGTAAACTAATTAATTTTTTGATAGAAATTGAAGAAATATAGAAATGATTATACAATAAATACAAATGGGTGTCTAATAAATCTCTTAATTTATCAAATCCTATCATTTGGATCACCTGCACGTCAATAATTTCCCAGAAACATATTGATGAAGTGTTCCCTCAATATGAGTATACATATGAAGGTAGATGATGCCACCACCTACTACCAGTTTGGATTTGGATATGTCTATCATCATTGAAGTCCTTGGAGGACTAATAAATTTATATTAGGGTCAATTCATGTCTTCTATTATTGATCAGAGAGTCCTCATTAGAAGGGTCCCACAAACTGACCATGAAAACAATTTTCAATGAAGCATGGAGAAACATGAATTGAGCTATTATAGGAGAGTATATATCTATGTCTCCTGTATAAGATCAATGTTTCTACCCTCAAAATTAAGTAAGAAACATTTCATTGATTTGTTTTATTATTTTCTAGTAGAAAATAACATAGGATTCATTTTTAAAATACTGATATAAGACTATCCATTCAAGAATGAAATCCGATCATTCAAGTGGTACTACTAGAAAATAATTTTTTGAATTTTAAGCTACAATTGGTTAGAAATTTTTCAGAAGTGTTTAATCATTTACATAGGTCAATTGGCTATAGTTTTCAATCATATACGCCAAATAATCAATTATATGGGCCAATATTCTATTTGAAATCTAAAAACCTATGTTAGAAAAATGAAAATGAGTTCAAATAGAATACATAAATGAGATGGATACATGGATATTTTCACACACAAGAACAAATATATACATAAGGGTATTCATATATGTAAATGGATTTGGATACATGTATAAATTCCTAAATGGCTATTTTGAAATATATATCACATCAGTTATGTGAAACCAAACAAATATATGTGGGTAACAAATATATAAGGAGAATGAGATATATGGTAATTCACATAAGTTGATGATTTCTATTTTTGGGATGTATTGGATATGTCAATTCCGATTTCAATATTTTGTTTGATGGACAGAGGGAATAATATATTTCTAAAATCACATGTACCAGCCACCTAGGAAGCTCTACCAAGCTCAAAAATTCATAACTGAAGGAGGGGTATATTGTTGGTGAATTTCTATCAAGGAGTAGGTTGTGTCAAGGAGGATACATGGAAATTTTGGATGGGATTTTTTATTGAAAGTGCGATTAATAGGAAATTAGAGAGTGTTTATTTTTACTAGAATATTTATGGGAATAATGAGTTACATCAGGAGGGAGAGAAAGTGGAGGATGTGCACAGTCTACTGATCATGTAGATTTAGAAGAATTTTTGGATGAACTTGTTCATAGGTGTTCATGTTTATTATAATTCCCACGTTTTTCAACAATTTTTGGATATACTGAATAATTTTGTGTCAATTTCTCAATGAACAACAAATGGGAAATTATATTGATCTAGTGAGGATATTTAATTTATTTAAGTGTTGATTTTGGTTGGAATACTCCATTTTCTCACTATTTATGTAATATATTTCCTTCATCAAGCTTAAATCAACAAAGGTGGTTCTATCTATATTATTCTATGATAACGTGTTATATGGAATTCCATTTGTTAAAAGGAAAATTCACATAATGGTAGGTCATTTAGTTACTTCTCAAAATTTATAAGCGGATTGGAAAGTTTCCATATAGAAGAATCCATTTTTTATAGGTCGAGCAACTGAAAATAACTAACCCTAACTATTTCACCAGATCAAAATACACTTTTCCAAGCATGATGGAAGAAAATAATTTATATATATATATATATATTATAAATAAACCATATTTTTCAAATTTACACTATTCATCCCCTCTTCACCTCTTTTCTAGAAATGGTACTCTTCTCTCTGAACTAACACATTTTCTATCACCTTCCTTCAAATCACGATCCCATTGACTACTTCTTTAAGATTAAACTAACCATTCCACTCATTGTCTCTTATTTCAATTAATTTGTTTCATCTTTTAATTGTGTCCCATAAAAAACCACCTATTTAAGTCATTCCCTGCATATCTACCCCTAACAACAACTATAATATTATCAAGTTGGGTTTATAAATAATTAATATACCCCATTATATGGATAACAGAATCATATCGGACAAATTTTTTTGCTGTTAATAGGGAGGGGAACCTGTGATCTAATTACCAAAAATTATACAGTTGATTTTTAAAATGGTGTGAAACATATTTATGTGATATTATTAAAACATAGAGGAATTCTTCTTTGAATAAAAAATCATCAATATTCTTTGTAAATAATGAAGAAGTATTCTATACAAAATAAATAGAAATATATGAATAGTCAAAAAAATATTCCCATTGAGGATCCAAATATATTTCCACCAACAATTTGAAATTCCTTAATGGATAGAGTGAGGCTTAGGGAGTTTTAGGTTATTATAGTGTCAAAAAATCCATTATTAATAGGGTAAACCCCAGGATCTAGAAACTATGAGATTAATACATCTCATATATCTATGATATCATCTTTCCATGGAATTACCAATGATGATTCACTATATTTCATCAAGGGTTCTATAGAACAATTCAATAATTTTCCACATAAGAGATTGAGTGAGGAAGAATTTAAATTGACAGTTCTTCCATTTTGATTGAAAGGAAATGAAAATGTATAGATCCAATAAATTGATGAGGAAATATTCAATTCAAGGGATCAATATTATAAAAAATATTTATTGATGTTCTATCTAAGAAGACTGATTTCAGAAATTTGGCATGAAATCAATAGATTCATTAAATATAATGGTGAATTAAACCATGAATCATGGTTTAGATTAAAAAGGAAACATAGGTAGTTCTCCAAAAACTAGTTTACTCAACAATTTCTCAAGATTTCATTTATAATAATATCTCTTAATACCAAAAAACTAATATTTACTAGTAATACATCGAATATCTCACTAATAAAGCAGATGAAGAGAACATAAAAATTCTCAATTATTTTCCACATAATTCACTACAAAAATGTTCTTAAATTAGGACTATTGATTATAATGAAACCAACATACTCACTAATAGTAATCTCAATCAAGTAGTTTTTATAATTAAAATTCTCATCAATTGTTTTGGGAATAATGTCTGCATTGATGGATGTTTTAAAATTCATTGTTCTATTTTCTAGAATTTGACATACCTACTATAGTAGTAAACATTTATAATTTTGTAGGGAATTACCATTGGTTGTATCCAATATTTTTTCCATTCCCAAATAACCAAAAATAATGATATTTTAACTATCCCAAACAATCATATAAAGAGTTGAGTGTGTTCGGACCTACTACCACACCTACATTCCAATGGAATAAACATTAATTCTAATCTCAACAAATCCTGTATCTATAGGTCTCAAAATATAAATTTTTAGGGATGTTACAAATGGTGATGGGTATGCCATGTGACGAAAAATAAAAAATAAGTTTCAATAAGAAACATCAGGAAATTACTTTTAAAAATATTGAATTTCATCTTGGATAGTTATTAAGAAATGCATGAGTTAGGGATAAAGGGAAGCTTCTCAGTACAACATTGTTAAATCCTATATAGAATTCTATTTTTATCACAAATGGTAGTGGTATATAAACATAAGAGGATGTAAAAAATCATTAAATCCTAAAACAGATAAATTTTTGATAAATCTAATGAATATAATTTTGGGGATGAACAATATAGATAATTCAGTATCCCTAATGAGTGTCAGTAAATAACATATTCTACCTTATGAAAAATAATATGGGAAAAAATTAAAAATAAGGAAATTATATGTAATAATAACATTTTATAAGTGCATGAGGGGATTCGTACAGTGTTGAGAAAAATTCCCCCATATTTCCCTTCTATTATTAAATTAAGATGGAAAATCAATGATTTGAACTGTTCAAATTTTGGAGGGTTTTCATGTAGTTTTATATTAGTACTACATTACCTGATTATATCAATAAAATCCATACATGTAAAAATTATATTAAGAATATTGGATCAAATAATAAAACCATAGAATAGTTTTCTACCTATAACATCATAGAGGAGAGTAGTGTCTTCCTAAAAAATAACATATGTCCCAAACTTCAAGATTCAAGGAGTTTTATTATTCCACAGACATTCGGTGATAAAGAAACCTTATTTAATTGCCTTTTTGTTCTTGATGAATTTATTAATTTTATTACTTTATAATTCATCCATCAATTGATATTACGATTCATACAACCCACTATTGTAGTTGTAAAAATTATAAATCGATTCATTACCTTCCAAATCAATTAGTTATTTAACTTCCAAATTGGATTAGGTAAGCTATTTCTACATTATGTATGTTAATTTTTAATTTGTAGTGTGAAAAAGTGGCCCCTATTATTATTTTAATGTTCATTTTTTCCACTAGTGGGTTTTAATTGATTTTCAATGTGAAAACGTATGTTTAACCATTTTTGGTAGTTTTCAGAATTAATATCTTAAAAAAATTATACAAGGTCTCTAAGACTATATAATTCTAAGAGAATATATGTTGTAAGGTTGTGAATCTATTGATTATGAGACAAAGATTTTTTAATGTTGTATGATAAAATTCATTGATTCAATGGAGTAACATATAGAAACATTCATGGGGATTATTTTATACATGGAAAAGGATCCCTCAGATAAATTTTAATGTAAATTTCGGAAAAACATATATGAATTTTTCAGAGAATAAAATTTTACTATGCTATAGAAATAAAAATATATGAGTTTTTGAAGAATCAATGAAAAAGATGATTATTTTAGGAGATAATGTGAGGATCTTGGACCACAAAAAACAAGATGTTATCCCCCAAATCATGTTCCTTCCCCTGTGGAGCTCAAACCTCTACCAGTTCATCTGAAATAATTTATTTGGACAATACTTAACTTTAATGGTCATATTTTTTTATAATTATAAAGGAGATTCAAGAGGATGCCTCTCTTGTTTTTTTTGAATGTTTAATTTTTTATTTTCTACTTTATAGATGTTATCAATGTTATAATCTTATCATTCAACATGAGAAAAATTCCTATGCAATATAACTACAAAAATATTGTGAAAGATCGTACAATGATCAATTTAAATTAAAATGAATTTATTTTCAATTAAGTGATTAGAGTTTTGGATTCCTTAATAAAATTTCATATTTAATATTTTCACTGGGTATAACTTATTTAGGTGGTCTATAATTATAGTGGATTTTCTATGATCAAAAATTAATAGAATGATAAAATTTAATATGTAAATATGGACAGGTGTTGAGTATGTATAGTATACAAGAAGATTACTTACTCAACTATAATGTATCATTTAAAAATTCCATATTAATATCAACTCTTAGAATAGTTGGATGGAAATCCATTATTCTATATTCTGGATTGGTTCTGTGGTTACAATCAGATTTTTATTTCCCATATGGACAATGAGAAAATTAAATTCACCTAGCAATTTTGGACATTTCCTTATATATGAGTTACGTTTGTCTAATGTGGTTACCCTTTAAATAGAGGTGTATGATGTTTATTTTTCTTATCTAATAGAGAGATTTTTTGAATTATGTATGGAAGAATTTCCAATAGTTCATTCTAATTTTAATCATATTTTGGAAACAAGATAAATTTTTTTGTAGAGGTGTAAACAACCATACTTGGTTCTATATTGGGAAAAAATGTTAGTTCATGGTTACTAAAGGTAATGATTAGTGGTTCATAGAATGCTCCTCATGCGCTCGGAGGTATTCAGAAAAATTCGACGATTATCCCATCGGCCGATTGCTTGCCGGTGGTGTTGGAAGATCTGACGCCCTTCGATCCAGCCTATTTCTCCCCTAACTATTGGATCCTCACCACGGTGGGTCCCCTTTGGCTCCTCCCTAGCTCCATGCATCCCACTTGTGTCCTTTAAGGATGCTCTCTAAGGCAAGGAACTCAAACCCCAACCTCCATGATTTTCAAACATAGTCTTGGTTTCCTCCTTAGTATCGTGGGATAGTTTGTGCTTGTAATTGGAGATCCTTGTTTCGACCATCGACGACACTACTTCTTGTTTACGTTGGAATCTTGTCATGCGTATTGGTTTTTCTAAACTACCACTACAGATCATCAAGCATTTTGTTGATTCATGGGGTTTGAAAATCCTGGCTCACATCTCTTCTATTCACAAAGATTCATTTTGTCTCGTCATAGTGTCATATTCAGACTTCACAATGGCATGGTGTAAATCCCCTCAGGCATTCAGTCACTAGCAGTTCAATCTGGTTTGATGGTCTATGGAGGTTCGCAAGGGGAAAGAGAGCCCCTTACGGCATTATGGCTCATTTTGTCTAGCCTCCCACTGCCCTTCCAGAGCGGTGCCTTGAATAGGGACATTAGTGACTCTCTAGGTGGTTTTCTCTGCATGGATGATCACACTTCAAGTGGTTAGGAAACATTGGTGACCCACATATGTGTAGAGTTAGATTTATCCCTTCCAATCATGGAGAATATACTCCAAAAGGTGGTCGAGTCACTCAAATGGTCCTATGATATTGTCTACCCTGTCTTCCACATGTACTATTTTTTTTCTTCCTCAGGGGAACATAGTGCATGTTTTTAGGAAATGGTGAAAGGGAATCTGGTGCCAATAGTAGAGAGGCGCCCCTAAGGATGATATAACCCTAGGATTATCTTCAGGGTATAGGCTCTGGCACTACAATCCCTCTGGTGAGTTTGGACCCGTCTCCACCAGTAACAACCAATCCACAGTCCTTATCTCATGCTTTTGAGGACCCCTCCCCCTCTGTAACGGGATGGATCGACCCCCAGATCTGGTTATTGTCCCTCTCGTTTCTCCAGCCCCCTCCTGGCATCTACTTATATCATCACCTGGATGAGTAGCCCATCCATTATGTTCTCTAATGGTGGTATGCTGGAATGGTTCCTAATCTCCTCTCTCAGGAGCCTTGCTTCTCTCTCCTTCTCCCTGCATGTATAGATGGAAACCCCATGCTCTGACGTTGGGCTACAACCCATGGGGAGAAAATCATGGGGGGGTCACCTTGTAACCATCCCGGATGGTGATCATAATAAAGTGATATACTACAAATCCTTGAGCAGAATTCCAATGGGACCCTGCCTTACTGGAAAGACGGAACTTCTTCCCCAGTCCCCATCATGTGAAAAATTTGGAATGTCTCTTAACCTCCTATATAGGTGTCTCCCTCCTTCCCCAGAATAGGTCAATTTGAGCCTAGGTATGTGTATCAGATTGAGAATGAATCAAATGCAACTACAGGAGTGTTCGAAATCCCATCAGAAAGAGACGATAGTGACATGGGTCATTGTTGGGATATTTCATTATCAATTACTCCTATAATCATCTGGTACACAAGAGGTATTGGTGGGATGGTCAAAATGGAATTCATAGCATCAGTGCCCAAAAAGAACAAGGCACATATTTCCGCTATTCTGGAACACAAACAGAACCTAGACAAAAACTGTGAGTTCACTCTAAGGATCAGAATGCATGCTTCAATGCATTCTACCTCTACAAATAGATACATTTGGATCTTCTTGAACAAATAAATTTTGATTAATATGATTGGGGTGGGATAATAATTTATCACGACAATGATAACTAGTGGCGTGGACAAATTTTTTGTCTCCTTTATCTATAGGAACTGAAATCCAAAAATTATAGAAACATTATGGAAGGATATTTCTACATTCAACCTAGGAACCCTTTCATGCATACAAGGTAGCGACACCGACATCATATCAGACCCATCTGAGGAGAAGAGAAGGGGATAGTTTCCCCGAAAGGGTATTTGACACATTTTGCATTTTATGTCCAGCAATGGCCTCATGAATATGGGTTATTCAGGTGATCTCTTTACATGGTGCAACAACCAAAAAGGAGGAAGACACTACTGGAGAAATGTTGATCGCTGTCTCACCAACATCCATGATTTATCTATGTTTTATAATTCCAATGTATGTCATATGGCACTACTGGAGCCATGTTGGAGGCATGGCTCACACATTCTTCAAAGATCTTCTTGTAGGATTGAGTATGAACATGACCAGTGGGTACCTAGAAGGGAATGAAGTGCTCTGGTGAGAGATTCCAAACCTTATATGGGCATCGGAAAATACTTCCTTAGAAGGGATCCTGGAAGGGGGGAGATACATGTGTCTATGGTGAACCTGAACCCTGATAGTGCACCTGGTCCAGATAGCTTTCCAGGTTCTTTCTAAAGATGCTCATGGGAGGTGGTCAAGTGTGACATTATCACATCAATCTAGGACTTCTTTCATGGAGGGAGCCTATGATGAGTGTTCAGTGCTACGACCCCTATCCTCATCTCGATGACCAAGGATTACTCATCTATTCAACATTATAAACCAGTGAGTATGTGAAATGTCCCCTAAAAGATCGGTGTAAGAATCATCATTACAAGGGAAGCAAGGCACCTCCCACAATGGATCTCCCTTGGGTAGCATGGGTTTCTGATGGGCCGATCTATCCAATGCATCATTTATTTTTCACATGAAATGATGAGAGACATTAACACAATGTCACACGGATCCAATATAGCTATCAAGCTGAACATGAGTAAATCATATGATTATCTCTAATGGGGATTCATAAATAGAGTGTTGAATAGGATAGGTCTATATCCCTGGGCCTGCGACCTCATCTTCAGGTGTGTAAGATCCTCTTGGCTTGCTATTTGATTTTTTGTTAGAACACATGGCCTTTTTAAAGCTACTCATGGGATAAGGAAAGGGGATCCCTTGTCCCCAAGCATTTTAATCATGTTGCAATACTTTCTTAGTCACATGATCAACAATTGTATGACAAACAAAGATGTCATTCCCTACCAAAGAAAGACTCACCTTCCCCCCATCTCCCATTTGATTTTTGCAGATGACACTTCCATCTTCATGAACACGGGCAGGAGATCACTAAGCAGTATAAAAAAAATCTTGGAAGACTACTTCCACAAGAGTGGCTAGGTTATTAATAAGGACAAGAGTATGATTTACATCTCAAAAAAATGATCTGCAAGTCGGGCCATGCTCCTGTGCAATAGTATGGGCATCCAACGGGGATCTCTTCCAATGGAGTACATTGGTGCCCCCATCTATTTGGGAAGGATGTGCATAAGAGATTTTGATTAGGTGGTATACAATATCACGAGTCGCATTCTAAACTGAAAAAGCCAGATGTTATCCTTTGGAAGCCACATTGCACTGGTTAATAACGTCATGTCTACCATGCCAGCCCATGCGTTGTCATCCAACACTGTTCCAAAAGGTGTTATCAGAAAAATTGACAAAATAATGGTGGGAGATGATGGAAAGTCCAATTCATGATGGGGGAATAAATTTCAAAATATTAGGGGACACCATCAATTTCATGCATACAAACTTGGAATGGGAAACTTTTGAAGGGAATACTCTGTGTATAAAGACTATGGCCTTCAATTACATAGGCAATGTGGCCTAGAAATTTGTGCATGGATCCCCCCTATGGTCCAAGATCAAAACTCTCTTCCCGATCCTACAGCAGCATTCAAAATGGATAGTTGGAGAGGGCAATCTTATGTTATGGAAACACAACTGGGAAGGCAGGGTGGTAGGATATCCGGGGTGTCCTGCTCCCTCCATTACCTTCCAGTAGGCATGTCTTCACCCATCCTTATTATAAGGACCCAGAGTTAAACATTACATAACAGAGGACCTTTTACCTTTCTAGCTTCTAGAGAATAGATATAAACTTACAAATTATCAGAGTTTCTGCAAAAATAAAATAAAACGAACAAAAACACGACATGTGATAACACTGTAAGAGAAGTGAACGACTTTAGAAAACTCTGTGTGACCTGTGGAAAATCATTTTATAATAAGGGGTGAGCATAAAAATTCCCAGTAAGGGGTTTAAAAACCTTCGATAAATCCTTTTCATTAAACAAATTATTTAAAAAAATATTTAATAAAAACATAAGGAAATATAATTTTTAAAAATAATATTTTAAATTAATTACGGCATAAAATGCTCTTTCATTTTATAAAATACTTACATTCGAAATTTCTAAAACAAAATACCCTGTTTTTATGAAAACAATATACAATATTATGAAAAAAACACGATTATGGGGTCACCTGAATCGTTGAAGGCTATCTGGGCCTACCCACATAGTGAAGGATGGGTTCACTCCCCAATGACCTTCCATATTTACATCAACCAAGCATCGTATTTTATAAAAATCATTTTAAACTTTCTTTTCATATATATACATTTTCACTGGAGTTTTAAATTTTGAAAACATGTCTAATGATTTAATATGAACATTCATGATTATAGAGATGTATATATATAATTAAATGTATATAAATACATGGATTTTCATTTCATCACTTACAAGATTGGTTATAAACAAAACTTCTACCACTTAGTCATTACATGGACTATCCAGGTATTTAATCCTTTTTCTGTGAAATATATTTGTCACAAATGATCATGATAATTAATTTTAAAATTGAAAAGAAAAAGTTTACTTATTAACTATAGAATTTAAACCTTGAAATTTGATACCATAAATTTATTATAATTCAATGAAATTCAACGATATGCCTATTCGCAAGGCTGTGAACATATACAGATGCAATGTTTAGAATAACATATCGATATGTTATGCACATTTTATTGAAATATGATGACAAATAGATGATAAAAATTCTAAAATGATAATATAATTTTAATCCATATATATATATCATGAGTTGATTAATTTTTTTAAACCCATCAAACTAATTTTCAATTTAAGGAGGGGACTTCTTTGACAACATAAAATAAGAAATACAGTTTAAGGCATAAGAAGCCCTTTATATATATACTGATAATATAACCAATATATGTGTATATACGTATGTATATACACATATATTTAAATGCTATTGTGAAAAGAACATTGAAATACCCCCTTACAACGAAGAGATTTTAGACCCATTGCATCAAGAAAAACATTTCATGTATGCAAATTAAATTGGAAAAAAACAATTTTACATGATTACACACACACACACACACATATATATATATATAATACATATATATAAATGTATATAAATTGAAAAATAATTAAATCCCTTCCATACAATTACAAAAATCTTTGATAGAAAATGAACAAACTATATTTAAAAAACATTTTTGGTAGTAATGAAAACAACAAATCAAATAACCTGTGAAATTTAATTCCCCTTACGCAAACCAAAAAATTGAAAGTGTAAATTGAAATAAATTCATAATGTCCCCTTACAAAAATATTTTCAGAACCTCTCTTCTTCGTTTTGTGCTTAAAATTATCCATACATCACCACAAACATGTTGTGAAGATTGGGGTTCGGGTCATCCATCATTGGAGGAGGTGTTCTCGATGAGCCCATTTATAAAAAAATCCAAAGTGTCATAATATTCCTTAAGAAGTTAAGTAATTTGTATTATTATATTAAAAAAACTAAATAAAGATGTACTTTTAATATATATACATATTTTATATTATATTTATCTTTTTTTTATTCCCACAGGTTACCTTATTTAAAAATGTATATAATTCAGTCAAAGTTAATCATTATTATTATATTCATATTATATTATATTATGAAGGTGAATCTCAATCATTATTATCTTTTATCATGTGTAAACCCACTCACATTATATTATTATTATTTTATAGCAATAAATTTTTTCCAATCAACCAGTCCATCACGTCTTATTTTTTTCAATCCAACCGTTTGTCCTTTCCTAAGGTGAAAAACCATGATTTTGTTTTCTTTACAAATTCGTTTTTTATTAATAAAATTTCATGTATTAAAATAATAAAGCATTACTCATTTTTATTAAGTATAAATTCATTTTTTATAATACATATATCAGTATTGTGTTTTTTAATATATATATATATATATATATTTCATTTTTTAAAAAATTTCTTATTTTAATAAAAAAATAAACAATACAAATTGGTTTTTTAAAATACAATAATTAAAAATATAAAAGGTTTTTTTATTATTATTATTTATGAATCATATATATATATAATATGAATAAATCAAAACACACAAATATAATAACACTTTACTTTTAATATAAAAAAAGCATAATTTTTTATAAATTAATTTTTTTTGTTTTATACACTTATTAATACTTTATAATAAAGTATTATTTAACCAAAATAATATCTCATATAAAAAATCGTTATTTATAATTTTTGGTTATTATTTAGAACTTAAATATTGTTGTAATAATTTATTTAACAATATTTTAAATCTATATTTGTGTATATACATATAAGCACAACTAATTTTGATCTGTTAGGTATATTTTTAAAATAAAATGACATCTCTGAAAAATAAATCAATATAAAATAATTATAATAATTTATTTAAATAAAATCAAATTGTTTCTATAAAATCTATTACGTGACAATATTTATTTAAACCTCAATCCATATATTAATTTCCAAAATTGTTGGTGTGTTACATTATTCCCCCTTAAAAGAATTTCATCTTCGCAATTCATTCCTCAAAATCTTGAAATATTATGAATTTCCATCTTCATAATTGAGATAACTAAGACCACTAAACTCTTAAGTGAATTACATAGATGATAATATCCAATCTCTAGAGTTTTATAAACCGTGCCTCTCATACCAATGGTAAGGACCCGACCTTAATCATTACATAACAGAGGGCCTATTACCTGTCTAGGTTCTGGAGAATAGATAAAAAACTTACAATATATCATATTTGTAGACAAAATTAAATAAAATGAACAAAAAAACGACATGCTCTAACACCGTAGGTAATGTGAATGACTTCCGAAAACTCAGCGCGACCTGTGGAAAATCATTTTATAAAGAGGGGTGAGAACAAAAATACCTGGTAAGAGGTTTAAAAACCTTCGATAAATCCTTTCCTTTTAAAAAAAATATTCTTTAAAAAATAGTAGATAAATATATAATGAAATACCATTTTTAAAATGCTATTTTAAATTACATAAGGCATAAAATACAATAGCATTTTATAGAATACTTACATTAAAAATTGCTTAAACAAAATCCGGTGTTTTTATGAAAACAATATGCAATCTTATGAAAACAAAACATGATTATGGGTTCACCTGAATCGTTGAAGGTTGTCTGGGCCAACCCACTTTGTGAAGGATGGGTTAAAACCCCAATGACCATTACTATTTACAACGATCAAGCACCAAAATTTATAAAAATCATTTTTAAGGTTACATTAATATATATACATTATCATTGGAGTTTTCAATTTTGAATACATGTCTAATGCTTTAATATGTACATTCATTATTATATATATGTATATATATAATTAAATGTATATAAATACATGAACATTCATTGCATCACATACAATATTTCTTATAACCAAAACATCTACCACTTGGGCTTTACATGGACTATCCAGGTAATTAATCCATTTTCCGTGAAATAATTTTGTCACAAATGATCGTGACAATTAATTTTAAAAATGAAAAGGAAACATTTAAATATTAATTTATGAATTTAAACCTTGACAATTTATACCATAAATTTATTCTAATGCAATTAAATTCGACGATATGCATATTCGCATGACCATGACCATATATAGATGTGATGTTTAAAATAACAGGTCGATATGTTATGCGCATTTTTTTAGAAATATGATGATAAATAGATGATAAAAATTCTATAATGAAAATAACATTTTATTTGATATATATATATCATGGGTTGAGTAATTTTTTTAAACCCTTCCCACTAATTTTCAATTTAAATAGGGGACTTCTTTGCCATGATAAATTTAGAAATATAGTTTAAGGCATAAGAAACACTTTATATATATACTGAAAATATATCCAATATATGTGTATATATTCATGTATATACACATATATGTAAATGCTATTGTCAAAAGAACATTGAAATACACCCTTACAACGAAGAGATTTTAGACCCATTGCGTCAAGATAATCATTTCATATATGCTAATTGAATTAGAAAAGAAAATTATTTTACATGATTATACACCTACATATATATATATTAAATATTTATACTTTTATATCAATTGAAAAATAATTAACTCACTAACATATAATTACAAAAATCCATGATACAAAATGATCAAACTGTATTTAAAAAATATTTCTGGTAGTAATGAAAATAACCAATCAAATAACATGTGAAATTTAATTCCACGTACGCAAACCAAAAAATCAAGAGTGTAAATTGAAATAAATTAATAATATTACTATACAAAAATATTTCCAAAACCTATCTTCTTCGTTCTGAGCTTATAATTAGGCATGCATAACCACAAACAGGTTGTGCAGATTGGGGTTCGGGTCACCCATCCATGGAGGAGGGGTTCTTGTTGAGCCAATTTATAAATAAATCCAAAGTTTCAAAAGCTTCCTTGAGAAGTTTAGTAATTGTTATAATTTTATTTTTAAAATAATAAATTAAGATGTACTTATTATATCTATCCATATATTGTTTGATAATTATCTTTAGTTTTTTTATTCCCACATGTTTCCCAATTTACAAATTTATCTAATTTAGTCAAATTTAATCATTCTTATTATATTCATATTATATTATATTATGAAGGTGAATCTCAATCAAGATTATCTCTTATCATGTTTCAACCCACTAAATTTATATTATTTTTATTTTATAATAATAATTTTTTTCGAATCAATCATTCCAACACATCTTATTTTTTTTAATCCAACCATTTTTCCTTTTCTATATTTCCAAACCATGATTGTGTTTTCTTTACAAATTTGTTTTTTATTAATATAATTTCATGTATTAAAATAATAAAACATAACTCTTTTTTATTAATTATAAATTCATTTTTTTAATACATATATCACTATTAAATTTTTTAATATATATATATATATATATTTCATTTTTTAATGAATTTCTTATTTAAAAATAATAATACAAAAAAAATATTTAAAATCCTAAAATTAAAAATATAAAACGTTTTGTTATAATTAATATTTATGAATCATATATATACAATAGGAATAAATCAAAACACACAAATATAATAACACTTTACTTTTAATATATAAAGAAATAATTTTTAAGAAATTAATAATTGTTTTATTTTATATACTAATTAATACATTATAATAAAGTATTATTTAACCAAAATAATATTTCCTATTAAAAAAATTATTTATAATTTTGGTGTATTAAATAGAACTAAAATCTTGTTGTAATAATTTATTTAACAATATTTAAAATCTATATTTGTTTGTGTGTATATATATATATGCGTAATTAATTTTTATTTGTCATGTATTTTTTTAAAATGAAATCATTGAAAAATAAATCAATATAAAATAATAATAATAATTTTTTTAAATAAAATCACATTGTTTCTATAAAATGTATTTCATAACATTATTTATTCAAACTTAATCCATTTATTAATTACATCAATTTTTGGGGTGTTACATTCTTCACCCCATAAAAGAATTGTGTCCTCGCAATTCTTTCATCGAACTCTAGAAATATTCAGAATTTCCATCTTTAGATTTGAGAAGACTAAGACCACTAAACTCTAATGTGAATTACATAGATGATAATATCCAATCTCCAGAGTTTTCTAAATTGTGCCTCTAATACCAATTATAAGGACCCGACCGAAGACATTACATAACAGAGGACCTTTTACCGGTCTAGGTTTTGGAGAATAGATATAGACATAAAAATTATCATAGTTGTAGAAAAAATAAAATAAAACAAACAAAAACACGACATGTTCTAATACCGCAAGGGAAGAGACCGACTTTAGAAAACTCCGCGTGACCTATGGAAAATCATTTTATAATGAGGGGTAAGCACGGAAATTCCCAATAAGGGGTTTAAAAACCATCGATAAATCTTTTTCTTTTTTTAAATATTTCTGTAAAATTAAATTTGATAAATACATAAGGAAATACTCTTTTTAAAAATACTATATTAAATTTCTTAAGGAATAAAATATTATGCCATTTTATAAATTATTAACATTCAAAATAGCTTAAGCACAATCCAGTGTTTTTATAAAAACAATATGATTGATTAGGAAAGAACACAATTATGGGGTCACCTGAATCATTGAAGGCTGTTTGGGCCTAACCATTTAGGGAAGGAATGGTTCACTCCCCATTAACCTTCCATATTTACAACGATTAAGCGCCGAATTTTATAAAAATAATTTTTATGATTTCAATACATATATATACATTTTCACTGGAGTATTCAATTTTGAAAACATGTCCAATGCTTTAATATGCACATTCATGATTATATTTATGTATATATATAATTACACATATATAACTACATGGATTTTCATTACAAAACGTACAATATTGGTTATAATTAAAACTCCTACCACTTAGGCTTTACATGGACTATCCAGGTATTTAATCATTTTTCTGTGAAATTAATTTGTCACAAATGATCATGAAAAAAAAAATATTAAAATTGAAAAGGAAACATTTACTTATTAATTTCAGAATTTAAACCATGAAATTTGATACCATAAATTTATTAAAATTCACTGAAATTTGATGATATGAATATTCGCATGGCCATGACCTTATAGAGATGCGAAGTTTAGAATAACACGTCGGTATGTTATGCGATTTTTTTAGAAATATGACGATAAATAAATCATAAAAATTATTAAATGTCAATTATGTTTTAATACATATATATATATCATGGGTTGAGTAATTTTTTTTAAACCAATCCAACTAATTTTCAATTTAAAGTGGGGACTTCTTTGCCAACATAAAATTAGAAATACATTTTACGGCATAAGAAACCCTTTATATATATACTAAAAATATAACCAATATATGTGTATATAAGCATGTATATACACATATATGTAAATGATATTGTGAAAAGGACATATAAATACACCATTACAATGGAGATATTTTAGACCCATTGCGTCAAGATAAACATTTCATGTATGCGAATTGAATTAGAAAAAAAATGATTTTACATGATTATGTATATATATACTACATATATATACATATATATTACATATATATACATATATATCAATTGAAAAATAATTAAATACCTTACATAAAATTACAAAAATACTTGACAGAAAATGAACAAACTATATCTAAAAAACATATTTGTTAGTAATGAAAACAACCAATCAAATAACCATTGAAATTTAATTCCCCTTACCCAAACCAAAAAATCGAGAGTGTAAATTGAAATAAATTAATAAAGTTCTCTTACAAAAATATTTTTTGAACCAATCTTCTTCATTTTGTGTTTATAATTAGGCATGCATCACCACAAATAGGTTGTGCAGATTGGGGTTCTGGTCAACCATCCATGGAGGAGGGGTTCTTAATGATGCCATTTATAAACAAATCCAAAGTGTCATAATCTTCCTTGAGAAGTTTAGTAAATTGTATTAATTTATTATAAAAAAACAAAATAAATATGTAATTATTATATATATCCACATATTATATTATATTTATCTTTTGTTTTTTTATTCCCATGGGTTTCCCTATTTACAAATTTATCTAATTTAGTCAAAGTTAATCATAATTATTATATTCATATTATATTATATTATGAAGGTGAATCTCAAACATGATTATCTCTTATCATGTGTCAAATAACTCACATTATATTTTTATTATTTTATAACAAAATTTTTTTCCAATCAACAAGTCTATCAAGTCTTATTTTCTTTTTCAATCCAACTATTTTTCCTTTTCTATGGTGCCAAACCATGATTGCGTTTTCTTTACAAATTTTTTTATTAATAAAATTTCATGTATGAAAATAATTAACCATAACTCCATTTTATTATGTATAAATTCAATTTTTTAAATACATAAATCACTATTTCGTTTTTTAATATATATATATAAATAATTTTTTAAAGAATTTATTATTTTAATATAAAAAATAAATAATACAAATAAATTATTTAAAATCCTAAAATTAAAAATATAAAACATTTTGTTATTATTATTATTTATGAATCATATATATATAATATGAATAAATTAAAAGAGAGAAATATAATAACACTATACTTTTAATATAAAAACATATCTTTTAACCAATTATTAATTGTTTCGTTTTATAAACTAATTAATAATTTATAATAAAGTATTATTTAACCAGAATAATATCTCATATTAAAAAACATTATTTATAATTTTGCTGTATTAGTTTTATCTTAAATCTTGTTGTAATAATTTATTTAATAGGTTTTAAAATCTATATTTGTGTATATATATAAGCGCAATTAATTTTGATTTGTCACGTATTTGTTTTTTTTTAAATAAATCAAACTAAAAAAATTCAATAAATAATAATAATAATAATTGTTTTAAATAAAATAACATTGTTTCTAAAAAATATTTTTCATAAAATTATTCATTTAAACTTCAATCCATATATTAATTACATAAATTTTTGGGGTGTTACACTTCATCAGATCCATTCTGGATATGGGAGATGAAGAGAACATTGACATTATTGAAATCAACTCAAAACAAGATAGATGCATTTTCAAAACTTCAATCTCGGGGAGATTCAACAGCAAGGAGTCATATAAATAATTTAACCCTCAATCCCAATGTGATAGATAGATGAGTATGGTGTGGTTATGAATATTTCTACGAAATATAACTTTCTAGTGTAGAGGATCAGAAACATGGCAATACCGATAGATGATCATATTAAGTAGATTGGCATTTTCATGGCTTCTAGATACCACTGTTGCAAGATCATGTAGGAGGAGAGCTCAACCCACATGTTTTTTTGAAGTGGAATAGGCCAATGAAGTATGGAGCTTTTGGGGGGTTCACTGCATACTCTACTAGGGGAAACCGTAATACTTCATTTCATGATAGATTGTTCCAGGAGACAAGAGACACTACCCTAGATAAAATGGAGAGAATAGTTATACTTAACGTTGGATTATGGTGCGTATGGTATGTAAGAAACTGGGATAGATACGAGGGGTTGAAATCCACATGGAGATTCATTATCTCAAAGGTAGAGATCTTGTTTGCAGACATAGAGACTTTGGTCAGTAACTGGATGGACACTCCATCACTAGAGGAGCCCTATGGCCCATCCCATGTGGTGAATCATCTCTCCCCTAGGTTGTAAGGGAGATGGTGGAGGTGGATGGCTCTTAAATATGGTCTCAAGATGAACACATATGGTGCATGTAGGTTGGGCGAAATACACGGAGGTGGTGTCATCAGGGACTACAAGGGGAGTGTTGCTCTTGCTTTTACTGCTCACTTTGGTAGTTATCACTCACTTCTATATGAGACTAAGGTGGTTCTTATAGGGATCATTATTTTCATCCAAGAGAATATTTTCCTCTCTCAAGTGGATACTGACTCCATGATTCTTCCTAATTCCTTGCATGAAATAGGTGGAACTCCTTGGTCGATCTACTACATAACAAGAAAATACAATCCTCTCCTCAACAATAGTATAAAATTGACCCGCACCTTACGGGAGGGGAATCATGTGGCGGATCATCTAGCATCTCTGGCGGTCCAAGGCACTAAAGTTACTATACTCTCCAATATTTCCCAATTTAAACCATAGGGGATCAATTTGATCAGAGGGGGTTCCCTTAGTCAATAGTACTTTAGACCCTTTTTCTTATCCTTTTGTACTTCTTTTCCTTGAATAAAAATAAAAATGAATGAATGATGATGATGAGGATGGTTACTATAGGAATTGTGTTAGGTCACAATGTTTCTATGAATGGATTATAAGTTGATACTACATAAAATTATGTTATATAAAAGTCACATCCACATTATAATATCAACGAAATCAGAATCCCTTTGCAATATATTTTTTTTATAAGAGAGTTAACTGGGATTTTTATATGATAACTCACCATTGTGTTCCCTTATTTTTTAGGAAAAACCATTTTTTTTACATAAAACTTTTGACTCCATTATGTTTCTCTTGGAAAATCCAAATTTATCACCCATTATCATATCCCCATATTAAGAACTCCCTTTTGAGATTATGTAGGATGCTAGTGACATTGTTGTGGGATCTGTTTTAAGACAAAATGAATAAAAAGACATTTAATGTACTGTACTATGGTACCATACCTCTTTTTAAGTCTTAGAGGAGTTACACTACTATATAAAGGGAACAAATATTTGATGTTTTTTAATTAGTAATATTTAGGAAGTATATGAGTAGATAAAAAATCTTTTGTCTTTATAAATCACTCAAATGTTAAATATTTTTTTTCTATGATATAATCTATACCAATGTTAATGAGATTTTTTTTAAAATAATAGACATTTGAACTAGTAATCAATGATAAACATGGGGGTAAAAATTTCTTCATTGGTCATCTATCTAGGTTGTCCAATAATCAAAATTAATATACAAGTATGATAATATAATTTTTTTAGATGAAGCGAAGTTTTTTTATTTCTAATATAAATTTCACATAGTTTGATGAATTTGTTAATTTATTTTTACTAGAAGTATGTCTATAGAATTTTCATAAAACAAAAAGAAAAAATTAATCTTGGATTATATATATCCTTTCTGGAATGATAATCTAGTTTTCGGAAGGTTTTCTAATGATAATATGAGAGTTTGTCTTCCTTGGAATAAAATATTTCAGATTTTGGATATTGTTTATTCAAATTCAGGGGGGACACAATGGCAGTGATAGAACTACTCAATGAATATTTAATATGTATTCTATAGCACCAAATTTACCAATTATTATTGAATCCATGTTATCATGTGTAATAAATGTCAACGAATTAGAAAAATAATTGGGATGCATGAGTTTCTTTAAAGGGTATCTTGGAGGTAAAACTTATTGATATTTTTGTAATGGACATCTCAAGACCCTTTACATTCTCATGTGGTAATGAATAAATTTTTTAGTTGAATATGTGTTAATATGGGTTGAGGTGGTGTAACTTCCAAAAAAAATCTATTAGTGTGATCAAGATCTTATGTAATAATAAATATTCAATGATTTATTTCCACAAGAAGTTTTTTATTAAAATTGAAAAGCATTAAATATATTATAATATCAACAATTTAATGGAAATATGGATGTGATCAAAGAATGGGTACAAAATTCCACCTACAAACTGATGTTCAAACCAAGTTATCTAATAAAGATATCAAATACATTTATTAAAATATGGTTTTTAGGTAATGGAATTAATAGACCTTAATTTATGATGATGGAGTAAATTTTAATTATATATCCAATAAAAAACCAATTGTTATGTCACAATATTAGATACGATTTTGAAATTATTTTCATTTTTTTGGAATTGGAGTATAAGTCTATGTTTGTATTAGTTGAATGAAATTTTGATTTTATGTCCTCTTGGGAACTATGGTTAAATGAATTAGGTGAACTAGATAATGTCAAAATAAAGTCTTACAAAAATTATAGGATCTATAAGGATTTGATGAAAATATTTCATGACTATTAAATTCAATATATAACCATTCAAGGGTGATATAAGGTTATTATATTGAATTCTAAATTGACGTTATTTCCTAGTATACTCAAATAAAATAATTCAGGGTGATTTACAATTTTGAGGGTACTAGAAAATGACAAAATAGTATTATCTGGGCATGATAAGAAGCCATTTTTGGTCAACAGGTAGGGATTGAAGCATTATTTTGATAGAAAACCAAATGGTTTGGATGAAATAATCCAACTTAATAATTATTCATTTTCTGTATTAGGAATTTTTCTATAAACTATGTTTTTTTGGTGACAAACCACATTTAATTTATTACCATTTTTATTTACATTTTCTCATATTTCATTTTTCCAGTTTTTATGAATTTCTTTTACTGGCCTCAATTTATTTGTAAGGGTTTTACATTGATACCGAGTTGACAAAACTCGATGTGAACTGGGACGTTATTTTAGTTGACAATGAAATTTCAAATATTCTTCATATACGATGTATTAGTTCTATATCTTCCTATATATTTATTTTTTACTACATGATTATATGTTTGAGGGAATTTACACTAATTTCATAAAATTTGCAACCCTAATTTAGTACATGGGAATTATTTTTTGAATATAAAATATTATTTGTTGCCTAATTTTAGTTATGCAAGCGTCCCTGCATTCAAATTGGTTATGAGGAAAATATTAATTTTTGAACAATCATGTAACCCCATAAAAAATCTAGGAACTTCAAAACTGAAAATTAAATTTGAAATTTCATTTTTATACACCATAGGATTAAACATAGGGAAAATTTTGGGTTTATTTGTGGGGTGTGTGAAATTTATGGGCTTTATATTTTCTTCTATTCTTTTATATCAAAAATAAAAAAAAGGAATTACCAATTTTTTTTCGAAATGCATCCACAATTGATAAATTCAAACTAGTTTTGGATAAGGTAAATATAGGTTTTGTGAGACATTCATTCAAAAATAAGATCTCGAAGTTTTCTTCCTTGGGGAACATGTAATATATTATTTTTTGGATTTCACTAAGTTTAATTTTTTGAGGAAATAGTGAATGGGAAGTGTTTTTTCACTATTAATATAAATATATTTAATGAAAAATGGGAAATTTATGATTTATAGGTTAGATTATTTTTTAGTTGGACCTATAACACAAAGAATATTGAAACTAAAAATGAACCTATCTATAGAGAATATTTATATTGTAACACCTTAAGGATCAAAATAATTAGTTATGATTATAAATCATTCGAATACGGAGTAAAATGGGATATTGGTATCCCGTGGTGAGTATATGAGAAAATGAAACTGAGTGTGTTTATTTAAATATATCCAAATAAATAATTACTCAAAATAGTTCAATGGATAAATTAATGGTTGGAAAAAGTTAAAATAATAAATTGATATAAAAAACGTGTTCTTGAAAGTGATGGAAATATTTTACAAAAATAAACAAGGGTAAAATTTCCTTATCAGAAATACATTATTTAAAATAAAAAATGTGGGAAATGATTTTTTGTTTTGAGGATACAATGGGAGATTAAAATTTATTATTTATTTTGGGATAGATTTAATTTCACCTAGGTCACTTTTGTTATTACTCCTTATAATAGAATTTTAACTTTTATTGAAATTAAGTATTATGAAATGCTCAAATAGTGGAAATGAAATTCCTAATTGTGGATGCATAATTTATTTTATTTATTATTTTCATTAACACATGAACAAATTTTGAATGGCCATCAATATATCATTTAATATTATGTCATTAAATAATCAAATTTTATTTCTCATGAGTGAAAATGATTAAATGAGGCAGATATTGATGTAGAAAAATTTTATAACACTTTTCACAACATTTTGATGGATTAAATTATATTTTCATGATAATGGTAATTTTAATGGAATATAATTAAATATAGAAAAATTATTGTATACTTTATTATTCTTTGAATATTTAATGGAAATGTCATTTTTTAGGAACTCAATTGATCAATTTTTTTAATGTCTATAGTAAAAATATCACAATTCATTTTTTGGGTAAACTAATTAAATATTTTTTGAATAATTTATATGAGATGGATTTATATGTTTAGGAAATATAAAGAATATGATACCATTGACATAACGTTTCAAGGAGTATAATCTTATTCTTTCACACAAAGGTACATTCATAGGAACAGATGGTGGCATAGTTCCCCCCGAGATGAGTTTATAACAATATTTTGTCGATACACCTTCCTAACATAGGTTTGGATTTATATATGTTTTCCAAATCAAATAACCGTGAATGATTTATTTCTTTTGAAGAGGGTGATTCCACTGCTACCTTTTTTGATATAGGAGTCCCCATTTAAAGAAGGGAACAAATTGAGCATGACTAATGTTTGTACTCAAGAATTGTAAAAATACAAATGAGATATTGTTCTGAAATACAAAAACCACATATCCAACTAATGGTCAATTAATATACACATGTGTTCAATGAGAACTATTTGTTTGATGGTTGGATGAGGTTGATTTACCAAACAATCAAGAAGGATGATTTTTCCTCGTCTTGAGATAAAAATATCCATTTGTAAAGACAGTCTTCTCTATCTGAAAGTTCATATATAACAGGAAGGTAAAAATTAGAATGCAGGATAATTTGGAAATTTTAGAGAAAAGTTTAATCAGTTAAGAAGAGGCCTCAGACCCATGTATTTAGATATGTTACAAACAATATTTTATATTTTTTTATATAAAATGTAGCTAAAAAATAAATATATATTTGTATCTAAGGATCATGTCCATTCTAGGATTTTGATGAAAAGGAACTTTCTTTCCAATTATCAAATTTAAAATAATGAATAAAAAATTAGGGATTTTACTTTCCATGCAATAGTTATATAGCATAATTAAACTCCCTGAAACATCTAAATGTTTTTAAATTTTTCTAGAAAAAATAATGTATATAAAATTTCTAAATAAAGGATTTCTAAAAATATATTTTTATATTGATGTATGAAAATATCATTAGAATATACTATTTGAAAATAAATTTTAAAAATACATTTGAATATACTTTTAAAAAAATTGTATAAATACGTTTGAAATTATTTCAAAAATAAATTCGATAATACTTTTTTTAATAAATTTGAAATAAAATTTTGTAAATTATTTTTAAAATTATTTTATTAATTTTTTTGGAAATACTTTTGGAATTCACTTTTGAACATATATAACTTTGGTAAATACTTTTATAGAAACATTTAAAAATACTTCTAATTTTGAAAACATTATTTTGAAAACACCCATCAATAATATCCATGATTAAAATTGCACATTTTGAAAATATTATAATAACTTTATAAATAATTCACATTCTAAACATTTACAATAAATTTGAAAATACTTATGTATTCTAAAAACATTATAATCTCTTTTAAAATTATTACAAATTAGAAAAAATTATAATACTTTTTGAAAGTAATTATTCTTAGGAAAATGCAATAAAGACTTTTAAAATAACCATAATTTTGAAAAATTATAGTTCTTACTAAAAATAATTAGACATTTCAAAAAAATTAAAATAATTTTTCAGAAAATTCATACAGTTTTGAAATTGCAATAAATCCATTGAAAACTTTTACTCTTTTGAAAAAAATTATAATACTTTTTAAAAAAACGTATTCTTTTTAAATATTTTTAAAATAACATATTTCTTTTTCATTAAATATTAAGAAATGTTTGGAAAAAAATCATGGGGCCACATCAATCCTTGTAGGCTATCTAGGCCTACCCACATTTCTTAGTTATGCTTTCACTCCCCTTTTTGTTTTCATGTTTTCAGTATCTAAGTTTCATTTTTTAAAAATTTAATTTTATTCTTCCCTTATATATATATATTTCACTAGGTTTTTTGAATACATTACAAATAATAATTACATTTTCACAATTATATTTATATAAATGTTTTTTATAAATATAACATTACATTGAAAATAAAATCGTTAATTTGGTACAACCAAATCATGTAAAAATAGTCATCATACCCATGTTAAATTCACATCAATAATTAAATTTTTATCAATAAAATATTGAAATACATTTTTGCATAAATGAAAAGAATTATCACTTAAAATTCATACTTAAATAAAGAAATTAAAAACCCATTTATTGAAATCAAAATTTGATATATAAGTAAATCAATTTTGATAAGGTATGAGTCCATCACATATAAAATAATTGTAATTGTAAAATTACTATTCTCATAAAATAATATGCCTAATAATATATATATATATATATTTCATGAGATAATTATAAGAAAGAGAAAATATACCCATATATTATAATTTTTAGAGAACATAAAATTAAAAAAATTAATATTTTATATTTATGAAACTATATTTTTGAGTATAAATAAATAAATATATATAAATATAATCCAATCATTGGTTTTAAAAGAAATTAAATTATAATCACATCATACAACCCATAAATAAATTCGTAAATTAATTAGAATATATGAAATTTGAAAATGAGAGAAAGTATAAATTTAAATTTTTATATAGTATATAAAAAAGTATATATACACACATAAATAATTATAAACCTAAAACAATAATACTTATAAATAATTGAAAATTGAATAAAACAAACACAAATATATATTTGACTAATATAGCATGAAATATTGAAATTAATATATCCAGAAATATATATATATATATATATAATATAATTCCGCTTACTTGATGGAAATCCCAAAAATTGGTTTCCAATATTCTTGGAGTGTTTAAAAAAGAACAGTGAAGTGATATTCTATCTTATTGAAGCCCAAACGAGATATATCGATTATGAAAAATGAAGAGATACTTGGCTTGTATTCTTATACATCAAATCGATATCCATTGAATGATGATTCATATATATATATATATATGATGGTTCAGATGATATCAATTCATCTTTTGGGAGAATTTGAGGTTTGGAGGGATACTAGTTGGAAACAGAAAATTAATCTATATCCCAATAGGAATCAATTAAGGGGCTTAAATCACCAATTCAAGTAAAAATTAACTCATGAAAAGATGGTTTTAAAAGAAAGGTAAATAAAAATATATTGATTTGTTTTAAATAGAAAAATATATTTATGAAAAAGCTTTTTTTTCATTAATACAAATCAAAATTCTACTAGATGAAAGGATTTATTTTGTAGTTTGAAGCCTTTTTATGTTGGACACCTTTAATTAGTAGATCCGATGATCGATAGATCTATTTTATTTTACATGAGAATCATTATTGGATTATATAATTGTTCATAGGTCGACTGAGATTTTGTCTCAATGTGGTTAAAGACGAACGAAGTGGTCTCCATTAGGGAGATTTAGAATGATCAACTATGGATTATAGGAGACAGGAGAGGCAATTCAATGACTTGTCTTAGATAAGAAGATGAAGTGAGGAGGAATATCAGATGAATATGATAATATGATCCAATAAAGTTTTTGAAACAATGCGAACAACACCCATTAAATTTGATCGCACATTTAAATTCTCCAAGTATTCCATATTTAATTTAAGCTAAGATACTAGTGATACTAGCTAGAATCTTATATTAAGGTCAACACCAGATGGCCTCAAACATGGGACAACATGCGACAAATACCTAACCCATGAAAACAGATCTCTTTTCCAAACTAACATATACAATAACGTGTTATGACCAAACCTATGATTCTAAAGCACGGTGACCACATCCATTTGTCATTACTTGAGATAGAAACAGTTGATGCATCTAACTTTGATTGACCCATAGCAGGCCTCTCAAAGTGGTTATGGTATCCCAAGACTAGAAAATATTTATTGGACACAATTTTTTATAAAACTCTAAAAAATAAAAGGAAACTATACTTTAAAATATTATGTGATGCATTTTAAAAAAAATTCTCATATAAATGAATCTTTTAACATTTTTGTATATGAAGGTTCATCACTCAAATATTAACATAAATTAATATGAAACATAAAAATTTCTATGTTTTATTAATAATTTTTATAGATTACATAAAAAATACATATTTACACATTGTAATTGATTTACTTTTTTTTTTCTAGAGTACCATATATTCCAAATATTTTAGAAAATGGTTTTTATTATTGGTTATTATTAATCAAATAATCAATAATTAAATTTTCCAAGAAAATATAAATATTAGTAAATGATTTTAATTAATATATCTCTATGTTATTTAATTAGTAGTTTTTCTTTTAAAACTATAAGATTATGAAATAATTAGATAAAGACACTTTTTTATAGTTATCCATACTTTTATTAAATTATATATAGTTTAAAAGGAAATTTCATTTTAAATGTTCCTATAATAACCTAATAATTCACTAATTAAAATTAATGCATTAATTTGTATAATTAAAATATATTTTAGTTTGATTTTGTAATATACATAAATATTCCTGAAAAAAGTAATATTTTATCTTAATGCATAAATAAAATTAACTTTAATGAAGGAGAATATTTATGATTAGGATAAATTAAAATTTAGTTTGTTTTAATTATAAAATTAATCATTTAATTGACATGTATTAAAATTATTAAATTTTTTGGAGGTTACAGTCTACCCCTCTAAGCATAATTTCTTCATCAAAATTAATATTCATACTTAATGAATATTATGAAATTAAATTTTCAGAATTTGGTAAATATGAATTAGTAGAATTATATATTAATAATGGTAAAATAATTCATTATGAGTTTAAAAGTAGGTTTCTAACTCATAGACACTTCTATAAACTGAAAATATTTTTAACACATGTTTTATTAAAATAATTTACATAGAAACCTAACCTCTTTTAACCAAACATCTTAATCCCCAACATTATTTAAATTGTTCATTTTTTAGCAAGTGTGAGTCCCAAGACCCTCTCTTTCAAATCTGGTACAAAAAATTTAGAATATTAATACCTATAAAAATTAAATTAAAAATATACCATCATTTATATGTGAGGATGTTTTTTTGTCAGGGTTTTGGAGGAAAAGTGTAATTATTAAAAATTATATAAGTTAAAAATTATAAAAAAATGCATCAGTTGAACTTTTATTCTGCTACCACCTTATCGAAGAAAAAATCCAAGAACTTTCTAAATGAACATAATATTTTTTTATAAAACATAGGTTGAGCACAATTTCACAGTAAGGAATTTTTTATAAAATAATTGTGAAAACCCTTTTTGAATATAACATTTGAAAATAACTTTATAAATTAATTTTGATAATACTTTGGATAAATACTTTTGAAAATAAATTTGAAATAAATTTTTAATATACTTTTGAATTAAAAATACTTTTTTTTAAATAATTTTGAAAAATAATTTTGAAAATAATTTTGAAATTACTTTTGAAAATAATTTTGAAAATAATTTTTTAAAGAACCATTGAAAAAACTTTCTTTGGAAACTAGTTTTATAATCCTTTTGAACATACTTATAATTTGGAAAACTCTATTTTGAAAACTCCTTTTGAAAACAACTTTGAAAAAAAATAATCATTTTTAAAATAATATATTACCTTCAAAAATATTTTCACCCTTTAAAACATTATAGTAAATTTTAAAATAATAATGTTATTTGAAGTAATTATAATCCAATTTAAAATACTTATGATTTTGAAAAAATTATAATAATTTTATTGAAAATACATAATATTTTGAAAATATTATAAAACTATTTGAAAATATTTCAAAATTTTTAAAAAAATTATAATATTTTGGGAAAAGAATCACAATTTTTGAAAATATAGAAAAAATTAAAAAAAATACTTATTCATATGAATAAAATTCAAATACCTTGTAAAATTACTTACATTTTTGAAAACTCTTTAAAATAAAATATAAATTTTTCAAAAAATATTAAGAATATGTTGGAAAAACCCATGTGTCCACTTTAATCATTAAAGCAAATCTTAGCTTACACACTTTCCATTGGGATGGGTTTAATCCGCATTTCCCTTTTATGTTTACAAATTCTATGTTCCAGTTATTTCATAAAGGCATGTTGCACCTTCCATATATATATATATATATTACTCTAGTTTATTATATAAATTTAGAGAAATTAATTATTAAATTTACATGTTAATATTTATCAAAATATTTATGTACATATATATATATATGAATATTTATAGAAAATCACATTTGTATCATGATACTACTAATTTATATAACAATAGTGTTTTCACACATTAAATCTATATCCATTGTAATATTTCATCGATAAAATTTTAAAATACCTTTTAACATAAAATGGTAATATTTAATATCTAAATGTCAAACATAAATAAATAAATTTAACACTATCTATATTCAAAATTGGATATATTTGTATATATAAAAATTAATGGTATGAAGATGTGATTCCTTCATACTTAAAATAATAGTAATTATAAAATTAATATTCCCATGATATAATACTCTTAAATGAATATATATATATATATTACATTCATTTATCAATTAAAAGGAAAAGTGAATATACCGTTAACATAATATTTTAAAAGAACATAAAATTAATAAAAGTATCATTTTTTAAATGAATAATTCCATCATTGTTTACACATAAATAAATATATATATATATATATCATCAAAACATATGTTTTAAAATAAATGAAATTACTTTCACATTTTACATAAAATAAAAACCTTCTTAATTAAATTAGAAAACTGAAAATTTGTAAATAGAACATAATATAACTTTAAATTTTTATATATTATATAGAAATGTATATATATACCAATTCATAATTATAAACATGAAACAGTAAGCAATATAAATAAAGGTACTTTATAATAGAATAAAACAAACAAATATATATTGTAATAATATTACATTAAACTTTGAAATTAATATACACATATATTTATTAATAAAAAAAAATTCCTCTTACTTGCTGGAAAACCAAAAATGGGTTTGCAGTCTACTTGGTTTGTAAAGACCATGTGGGGGTTGTGTAATTCTACATTATCTATTCTAGAACTAAATAGACAGAGAAGGAAATATGAAGAGGGTATTGGATTGGATTTATATACATATAAGGAAAATATACTAATATAAAATTCATATATACATAGAGGCTCAAATGACATAGATTATACTTCTAGGATAATTTGGGATTTTCAAGAATGAGATTCCGAAAAACAATAGTGACCTATGTCCCTAGAGGTTTCAATAGAGGTTTTTAAATCACTAGTTTGAGTGCAACTTGCCCAGTGAAACACATGTTTTAAAGGAGTGGAAAATAAAAATGAATCATTTTTATTTTTAAATAGAATATATATTTTTTGTAAAAGTTTTAATGGGACCTAAATATCAAAACTTATTTAAGAACAAATGATTTATACTAGAGTTTGGTGTTTTTGGTTGGATGAACACCAATAATGGGTAGATCAAAATATCTAGATTACTATTTTTTGTACAGAAGGATTAATATTTAATTATGGATTTTTTTGTATCTCGATCACGGTAATGGCTTTGTGGTAGAAAATAATTTCAATGGTATATCCTTCTAGTGCGATAGTGAATGATTAGGCATTACTTGTGTGATATCCTTCAAATGAGATGTTGTATGAATTCTAGATTATATATTGTAGAGGCCCGAAGCTTATCGTACATGGACATTAAATTACATTTGCGGAATACTTAATACATAACAAAAACACACACACAAGGATCGTAATAGTTTAGTGTCCTTGGAAACTCGGAACGTAATCTTCTAATCGTGGTGAATGATCTTCAATATCTCCCATAAAGATCTTCCCTTTTTTTTACCTAAAAAAAACCTTTCTTTATATCCTGGGGAAAAGAAAACATAAAAGGGTGATCTCAAATGCTCAGTAAGGGTAAACAAAAGAAATATCAATCACATCATATACATAAGAACATAGCTTTTGGAAATCTTAACCTGCAAAAGAGCTCATAATATCATAACATGGGATAAATCATAGAAGTGAAAATGAGATCCCCATAATCATAACATGAAACTTGAAACTTTGTGGCATGCACACATAATCATGGAAAATCATTTCTTGTTAGTCATGACTCATTGCCAAGACTATCTTAGTGGACAAAGTCCCTTTCTGAATCGAGTAACCCTCATTTCAGTCCTGTTTCACTGAACCGGTATAACCTACCATTTCAGCCATGTCTATCTCATGAGATATAAAATCTTTACCCAATGCATTGGAGGGAGATATAGGTCCCACCCATCTTATAATGAATCCTTTCTTATGTGTGCCACATAATCATAAACCATACATCATAGCTTAACCCATGTAATAAAAATGGGATTCTTAAACAACATGACATCATAAAACAATTCATATAAGATAAAGGAATTCATAAAAATGTTTCCATCACAACATAATCAAATCCATGTAATAATAGGGATAAAAACAGAACCCTTTTATTATCTTAGATGGAAAATAATTTTGATAAAATAATTGAACTTCATTCTTGAGGAAAATATCCTTTCTTCTTCAAAATTTTTTTTCCTTTCATAACATGTCATAAAACATTAAAATAAAAGAAGTTGATTAAAAATAAAATTGAAAACTTATAAATGAAGCTTCTTGGAAATAATGTTTTAAAAATCCATTCATGCCGTATAAGTTAAAAAAACATTCTTCGTACTTTTGTCGGAAAAGTCAAAAAGTACCTCGTACGAAAAACGACAAAAGATTCCTTTTATTTATTTTACTAAAAACTCACCGAAGTTTAAAAATGGATTTAAACAATTGTAGGTGGATGAAAATAATATTACATATTGATGAAACATGGATGTGGATGATAAAATACACCCCAGTAAATACTTACGAATAATCAATCTCGGATAAAAATGAGATTGTGATATTTCCCTTACCTTAGGTCCGACTTGCTTTGTAAGTGTCCGAACCTCCTGTATAATGATTTAAATCTTGTTATTGACTTATTACAGAATCATATTCATTGTTATGATATCATATATGGTTCACTTATGACATTATATTACCCGTTCTTTTGTAAATTCCATGTTAAAGAAGCGTTTTGGGTAAAATCGTTTCATTTATCGTAGGTGTTTTGACTTGTTGTTCTTGACATCATTATTACTTATATCATGATTTAATCACTTCCAGAATATAAAATATGATTTATATATCATATATATTCAGTATATATATATATATATAATAGGTAGATAAATAAAATGAAAAACACCGTTCATGGAGACGGTAGTCCGTACGTACGCATGAACGCTGTTTTCCTTTCCTTATTGTCTTGAAATGGAAGTAAGTAGATGACATACATATGTATATATATACATAAATCCAGTAGCTTTATAATTTCATATGTTTCATTATTATTTCTTATATATACATTATAATCATTCTTAAATGGTTAATAGGGAGAATGAATCTCATCGCGTCGTGGAGACGGTAGTCCGTACATACGCACGAGCGATGATATCATTTCTATAAATATTGAATTGAATTGGAGTGGATTATACAATATATCAGAATCAATATGATGTTGTAATAACTATGTATAGTTATTCTTTACACCATTATACCCATCCATGTAAGGTGGTTGTGGAAAATAGATTACACCACGGCGTGGAGACGGTATTCCGTACGTACGCACGCGCGGTGATTTCTTTTTCCGTAGGATGGATAGATGGTGAAATAGGGTTGTTTCATAATTATAATAACATATCAGTATATGAGTGATACTGATGTTATTACTTCATAATGAAACAACCTAAGAAGAAGAAGTGGAATAAGAAATAAAGATGAAAGAATTGGTAACGGTAATTACCTCTTCTTTGAAGCGCCTTTTGGAGACCTCCTCTTAGGGCACAAGAATTGGTCTTTGAGGAAGACCAGAACCTCTAGGATGTTTCTAGGGAAGTGGAGAAGAGATTTTGTCAGGGGTTGGCCGAGCTTGAGAGCTCAAATTGGTGTGAGGAGGAGGGGGAGGAGGTGTCCTTTTATAGGGGAGGAGAGGGGCACCTTAGGAATTCTTAAAAAATATTAATTTATAATAAATCTAACCCCACTGAAAAACCTCCAAAAATGACTCATATTCGAAGCATAGATTCGATAGGGTTGTAATCTCATCAACCAATCAAATTTAGACATGTTTGGATCTTATTTTAAACCTTATCAATTAGATTTAACTCTATGTTAAATAATTTAACTTTTACCGTGTCTTTTTGTTTTCTTTCACTATATGGTTAATACACTTACTATAACATGCCAAACGAACCCCAAATTGTTTATTATTAATATATATATCCTTATATAAGTCATTTGGCCGAACCTTAGATTTTTAGAAATACAATAACAATTAATAATATAATATTTGATTTAAAAACTATTTTGTGTCAATTTTGACACTATTTGATATATGATTTTTGTGAAAGTCATAACAGAATTAAATGTTCGAAACAAGTTGATTAAATCAACATTAATATATCAGAGTAACCTATAAAATTAGTGGAATTCATAAAAAATCTCAAATTACATTTATTTTGGTGTTTATAACATCAATTATGTCAATATTTCATTAATAAGATAATTACTGCATCATCGTTGTGTCATAAATAAATTAAATTATTTGATGTCTAAAAATTACAAATAAAATACCATCATGTAGGAAATATTTTTAGCTTTCTAATGATTATTTACAATCGAATTTATCTTATGTATAACCCCATATTAAAAATGATTTACTTATTAAACATTGATTTTAACTATTTTAACCTTTCTTTAAATAAATTAATAATAAATGTCCTAATCTAATCCAAGTGGGCCTAAATGGTCATATTTTATTCCTAAGTTTGTTTTCGGTCGAATTACACTTGTCCAATAGATTTAGGACATGTGTTAGGGTAATAGTAATATCATATTTACCCTTAGTTACCCTATTTACTATTAACCGCGGTAAAAAAAGTAAAAAGTTACTCTTCACCAAAAAATTATTTTCATCTCATTGAACCATATTTTAGTCCTTGATATTAACCGTGTCTCTCGGATTTTCGAAATTTCATTCACAGAAGCGGCAAAATTAAGTTTTATGAAAAATTCAGTTTTTTTAACTACCACTTAGTAGTTTCACTATTCATCAAAAATTGATGTTTTTCAGAACAATGCCAAAATTTCATCCTAAGATATATTTCATATTCCAAATTCAAAAATGAAATCTATTTTACCAAATTCATAACATAGAAGTTGCATTAATTAATTTTATAATTAAATCCTTCTGTTAAAATAAATAGCGTGTTTTTAGGAAACAATATATATCAAAAGATTGACACTTGATTATGTCTGGTTTAAATGTGAAATTACAACCAATGACCAACATTGTATTAAATTGTAAAAATATATTCTAAATATACTTTAAAACCACTAAAATTTATAATTTATCACTATTAATTATTTCGATTAAAAAAGTTGTTTTTAATTATAATTTAGTAATTTTCACTATTCATCAGAATATGAAAGTTATCCGAAAAGTACCAAAATTTCACCTTAGGCTAAATTCGATACTCCGAATCCAAGAATGAAGTTCATTTTGAAAAATACGATTTACATAATTTTAAAAATTGGTTATTACTATTCATAACGGCTAGTTTTAATAATATATTAATAGCACATCGTTGTTTAGTGAAACTCGATATTGCGTATTACACACGCTATCGAGGAAGGTCGCGATTGCGTGTAATGCAAGGCAAGACAAGGATGCGTATTGTGCAAGCTCCTTTTGGTGTAGCGTACAACACAAGACATTAATAAAATTAAAAAGAATATTTTTTTATAAAATCTTGGGCTGTTACATTCTACCCCCCTTAAAATGAATTTCGCCCTCGAAATTCGTCGGGGTTATAAATGGTTTATTATTCGAAAGTTTCTTTAATAGAAACCCACATCGTAAAAAGGAATATCAAAACCAATCTTTAAAAACAAAAGTATGAAACGTAACGGTTACCCAAATAAACTAATCATTGGGTTTCCACATAGGTGAAAATATGGATATGGAAGAGAAATCTAACCATCATGTTCTGATGGAGAGTGGTAGAGAACATGGCTATGGAAAAGCCAGTAATCATAAATCTATAAATTTGTGATGATCTAAGGTACCATCTGATTCATCAGGTATAAGAGAACTAGGACAACATTTTTGGTTTTCAAGATCATTTCCCTAAAGTTAAAGAATTTGAATTAGAATAAATACTTACTTTATTTTGGTACAATCTCACTGTTGTTCGTGCCTTTAACAATTTCCACTTCATCTCTTAAATAAATGAAGTTGAATTTGTTATTCGTGAAGTGTTAGCAGATCATGTGATAGAATGACGGGTCATTCCATCTGTCTCAAACAAAAGGTTAGCAAAAATTATATACATAAGTCGATCTATAGTGAGATTAATCACATATGGTTCCTAAAATGGACTTATACTTCATATATCATACTGCTTAATATAATAAAACTAGTTTCTACTAAACAGGGACTTCCTGTAGGCCAGTGGTAGGCGATAAAGGCCAGTCGCACTTCAGTTGTGGGTTCGATTCCTACAGCCTTGTCCGAAGCGATGAGCTGTCGCCCGTCCTGTAGGTTGTCCTTTTTCTAAAACTACGTTACTATAACATCCCATCAACAATATCGAAAAATCTTCTATCCTTAAACAATACTAACTTATGTCCAACATAATCCAGTCTAATCTTTAGGCTTATACAAAATACTGCAGTCTACTCTCATAATATAGTGACAACGATTACCAGAGATTTAATACTGTCGTTGATCCCCACATATCATAAGATATGTCTTGTTGGTCACATTCCAAACATTCAAAGTCCTTAATCGTGTATTCTCTTGAATACCTTAGTGAAAACATAAGTGCAGTTAAAATTTAACACTTTCCACATACCAAAATCCTCAAAATTCTATATACTCATACCATGATATCACTTAGTCCTTATATCAATCATGAGCTCATGAATACTATTAAACATTTCATTTTCTCGTCTTCATTATGCGCATATCATCTTATTTCCAAAAAAAATATCTCAATCATTTTGAATACCACATCAATAAATATTGCAATACTCAATGATACAACATTATTTTGGAATCCCATTACATAAAAACTTAATCATTCCACCACATCGTTGTCATATTCAACATTGCCAATAGTGATCGCATGTGACTTCCCTTTGTCCTTTGCCTTATGCGGTTGCTCATGTCGATCATCACTAACCCTTGGATTAGGGCATTTATTAGCATAATGCCCCATTTCCTTGCACTTGAAGCATTGAAGTGTTGGTTGTGCGTTCTCTGCAGTGTTTGCTTTATTCACTTCATTAGAATCCATTTTTCCATTACTTCGACACTCAGCTGCTCGATGACCTTCTTTTCCACACTTAAAACATTTTCTAGTCCCTTTAAGACAATCTCCACCATGCTTCTTTCCACACTTTGTGCATAAGGAAACATTCATCTTCTTTTCACCATTATTCTGAGATTTCTCCTTGAACTCCATCTTTCGTTTCTTGTCAAAACCATGAGATGGATATGTAACACCAACTTCCATTTCTACCTTGATAGCACAACGCACAATTTCTTCATAGCTACTGAAGTCTCTTATAGCTAATGCCCTTCGAAGACTTGGTTTTAAGCCATTGAAAAATCGATCAACTTTACTTTCAGGTTGGATGATAATTCCAGAAGCATACGTTGCAAGTCTTGTAAAATTTTCTTCATAGGTACCAACAGATTCATCGTCCCTTTGCTTCAGTTCAAGAAACTCTTTCTCCATCTTTGTTCGAAGAATACGAGGGAAGTACTTACTGAAAAACAAGTTCTTGAACTCGTCCCATTCCATGGACTCAATTTCATCTCTTGGCCTCGTATTCTTGATAAGATTCCACCATTGATCAGCTTCACCTTCCAAACGATATACTGCTAAGATGACTTTATCATGTTCAGAACATTGAAAAACTGAAAATATCTTTTCAGTAGTACTGATCCATTGTTCAGCCACAAGTGGATCAGAAGACCCACTGAAAGAAGGTGGACGTTGCCTCATGAAGGACTCAATAGAATATTGTTCCCTTCTCTGCTCATTTGGAAGTCCAGAATGATTCATAGCTTGTGTAAGTATAGCAATAAGATTTTGCACTCCATCTCCCATAACATTTGTTTGTTCAGGAGGGCAATCATTGCATTGTCCATTGCATTGATCAACACGGTTCCTTCGGGTTCCAGCCATCGTCTAAAACCCAAAAAGAATAGTGTGAGAAGCAAAAATCATGCTAGGGAATACAACATAATAAAGGGAGAGTACCTTCAATATCCAACATCTTAGGTTTAATTCTATGATCGTTAGCGTAATTATATTACTATAACCTATACGTATACTTATCCCTAGGGACATCCCTAGACATACCTTAGAAATATCTCTAGGGATCTTACTAAAGTTCTCGCATCCTAGTTTCCAAAGGTTGACTAAACCTTTCCTCTGATACCAACTGTAGAGGCCCGAAGCTTATCGTACATGGACATTAAATTACATTTGCGGAATACTTAGTACATAACAAAAACACACACACAAGGATCGTAATAGTTTAGTGTCCTTGGAAACTCGGAACGTAATCTTCTAATCGTGGTGAAAGATCTTCAATATCTCCCATAAAGATCTTCCCTTTTTTTTTACCTAAAAAAAACCTTTCTTTATATCCTGGGGAAAAGAAAACATAAAAGGGTGAGCTCAAATGCTCAGTAAGGGTAAACAAAAGAAATATCAATCACATCATATACATAAGAACATAGCTTTTGGAAATCTTAACCTACAAAAGAGCTCATAATATCATAACATGGGATAAATCATAGAAGTGAAAATGAGATCCCCATAATCATAACATGAAACTTGAAACTTTGTGGCATGCACACATAATCATGGAAAATCATTTCTTGATAGTCATGACTCATTGCCAAGACTATCTTAGTGGACAAAGTCCCTTTCTGAATCGAGTAACCCTCGTTTCAGTCCTGTTTCACTGAACCGGTATAACCTACCATTTCAGCCATGTCTATCTCATGAGATATAAAATCTTTACCCAATGCATTGGAGGGAGATATAGGTCCCACCCATCTTATAATGAATCCTTTCTTATGTGTGCCACATAATCATAAACCATACATCATAGCTTAACCCATGTAATAAAAATGGGATTCTTAAACAACATCACATCATAAAACAATTCATATAAGATAAAGGAATTCATAAAAATGTTTCCATCACAACATAATCAAATCCATGTAATAATAGGGATAAAAACAGAACCCTTTTATTATCTTAGATGGAAAATAATTTTGATAAAATACTTGAACTTCATTCTTGAGGAAAATATCCTTTCTTCTTCAAAAACATTTTTCCTTTCATAACATGTCATAAAACATTAAAATAAAAGAAGTTGATTAAAAATAAACTTGAAAACTTGTAAAGGAAGATTCTTGGAAATAATGTTTTAAAAATCCATTCATGCCGTATAAGTTAAAAAAAACATTCTTCGTACTTTTGTCGGAAAAGTCAAAAAGTACCTCGTACGAAAAACGACAAAAGATTCCTTTTATTTCTTTTACTAAAAACTCACCGAAGTGTAAAAATGTATTTAAAAAATTGTAGGTGGATGAAAATAATATTACATATTGATGAAACATGGATGTGGATGATAAAATACACCCCAGTAAATACTTACGAATAAACAATCTCGGATAAAAATGAGATTGTGATATTTCCCTTACCTTAGGTCCGACTTGCTTTGTAAGTGTCCGAACCTCCTGTATAATGATTTAAATCATGTTATTGACTTATTACAGAATCATATTCATTGTTATGATTTCATATATGGTTCACTTATGACATTATATTACCCGTTCTTTTGTAAATTCCATGTTAAAGAAGCGTTTTGGGTAAAATCGTTTCATTTATCGTAGGTGTTTTGACTTGTTGTTCTTGACATCATTATTACTTATATCATGATTTAATCACTTCCAGAATATAAAATATGATTTATATATCATATATATTCAGTATATATATATATATATAATAGGTAGATAAATAAAATGAAAAACACCGTTCATGGAGACGGTAGTCCGTACGTACGCATGAACGCTGTTTTCCTTTCCTTATTGTCTTGAAATGGAAGTAAGTAGATGACATACATATGTATATATATACATAAATCCAGTAGCTTTATAATTTCATATGTTTCATTATTATTTCTTATATATACATTATAATCATTCTTAAATGGTTAACAGGGAGAATGAATCTCATCGCGTCGTGGAGACGGTAGTCCGTACATACGCACGAGCGATGATATCATTTCTATAAATATTGAATTGAATTGGAGTGGATTATACAATATATCAGAATCAATATGATGTTGTAATAACTATGTATAGTTATTCTTTACACCATTATACCCATCCATGTAAGGTGGTTGTGGAAAATAGATTACACCACGGCGTGGAGACGGTATTCCGTACGTACGCACACGTGGTGATTTCTTTTTCCGTAGGATGGATAGATAGTGAAATAGGGTTGTTTCATAATTATAATAACATATCAGTATATGAGTGATACTGATGTTATTACTTCATAATGAAACAACCTAAGAAGAAGAAGTGGAATAAGGAATAAAGATGAAAGAATTGGTAACGGTAATTACCTCTTCTTTGAAGCGCCTTTTGGAGACCTCCTCTTAGGGCACTAGAATTGGTCTTTGAGGAAGACCAGAACCTCTAGGATGTTTCTAGGGAAGTGGAGAAGAGATTTTGTCAGGGGTTGGCCGAGCTTGAGAGCTCAAATTGGTGTGAGGAGGAGGGGGAGGAGGTGTCCTTTTATAGGGGAGGAGAGGGGCACCTTAGGAATTCTTAAAAAATATTAATTTATAATAAATCTAACCCCACTTAAAAACCTCCAAAAATGACTCATATTCGAAGCATAGATGCGATAGGGTTGTAATCTCATCAACCAATCAAATTTAGACATGTTTGGATCTTATTTTAAACCTTATCAATTAGATTTAACTCTAAGTTAAATAATTTAACTTTTACCGTGTCTTTTTGTTTTCTTTCACTATATGGTTAATACACTTACTATAACATGCCAAACGAACCCCAAATTGTTTATTATTAATATATATATCCTTATCTAAGTCATTTGGCCAAACCTTAGATTTTTAGAAATTCAATAACAATTAATAATATAATATTTGATTTAAAAACTATTTTGTGTCAATTTTGACACTATTTGATATATGATTTTTGTGAAAGTCATAACAGAATTAAATGTTCGAAACAAGTTGATTAAATCAACATTAATATATCATAGTAACCTATAAAATTAGTGGAATTCATAAAAAATCTCAAATTACATTTATTTTGGTGTTTATAACATCAATTATGTCAATATTTCATTAATAAGATAATTACTGCATCATCGTTGTGTCATAAATAAATTAAATTATTTGATGTCTAAAAATTACAAATAAAATACCATCATGTAGGAAATCTTTTTAGCTTTCTAATGAATATTTACAATCGAATTTATCTTATGTATAACTCAATATTAAAAATGATTTACTTATTAAACATTGATTTTAACTATTTTAACCTTTCTTTAAATAAATTAATAATAAATGTCCTAATCTAATCCAAGTGGGCCTAAATGGTCATATTTTATTCCTAAGTTTGTTTTCGGTCGAATTACACTTGTCCAATAGAATTAGGACATGTGTTAGGGTAATAGTAATATCATATTTACCCTTAGTTACCCTATTTACTATTAACTGCGGTAAAAAAAGTAAAAAGTTACTATTCACCAAAAAATTATTTTCATCTCATTGAACCACATTTTAGTCCTTGATATTAACCGTGTCTCTCTGATTTTCGAAATTTCATTCACAGAAGCGGCAAAATTAAGTTTTATGAAAAATTCAGTTTTTTTAACTACCACTTAGTAGTTTCACTATTCATCAAAAATTGATGTTTTTCAGAACAATGCCAAAATTTCATCCTAAGATATATTTCATATTCCGAATTCAAAAATGAAATCTATTTTACCAAATTCATAACATAGAAGTTGCATTAATTAATTTTATAATTAAATCCTTCTGTTAAAATAAATAGCGTGTTTTTAGGAAACAATATATATCAAAAGATTGACACTTGATTATGTCTGGTTTAAATGTGAAATTACAACCAATGACCAACATTGTATTAAATTGTAAAAATATATTCTAAATATACTTTAAAACCACTAAAATTTATAATTTATCACTATTAATTATTTCGATTAAAAAAGTTGTTTTTAATTATAATTTAGTAATTTTCACTATTCATCAGAATATGAAAGTTATCCGAAAAGTACCAAAATTTCACCTTAGGCTAAATTCGATACTCCGAATCCAAGAATGAAGTTCATTTTGAAAAATACGATTTACAGAATTTTAAAAATTGGTTATTACTATTCATAACGGCTAGTTTTAATAATATATTAATAGCACATCGTTGTTTAGTGAAACTCGGTATTGCGTATTACACACGCTATCGAGGAAGGTCGCGATTGCGTGTAATGCAAGGCAAGACAAGGATGCGTATTGTGCAAGCTCCTTTTGGTGTAGCGTACAACACAAGACATTAATAAAATTAAAAAGAATATTTTTTTATAAAATCTTGGGCTGTTACATATATAATCTGCGATGAATGTGAAATCATCCATAAGCTGGTACCGAGGTTAGTACATGATGGAAGTATACATGTGCCAGCGAGGGAACTATGCCTAACCCACTCATATAGGCTTCCTAACCTAATTTATCTATACACATCCTAGTTTTAGCTATGTCTATGCATCCATAATGGGAAGACCGTGTCAAATTTCATAAACATGGCCGAGCCAAGGTTGATGATTCCAACATTGATTGACCCCTAGTAGGTCTCAAAAGGTTTCTGAGGCTTTTTAGGTATATCCCTTGTTTATTAAACATAAATTATTGTCAAAATTTAAAATATAATAACAATCTATAATAAATTTTTTTAATGTGATGCAGTTAAATTTTTTATCACTTAGTCATTTCTTTAAACATTTTTTTCTATGAAATTTAAATACAATAATATTAGTTTAAATAAATATGACACACACTAATTACTATCTTTCATTGCAATTTTTTTAAATATTTTTATGTACATATTTGTACTTTCATATTTATTTAGTTCATTAAAAAAAAATAAAAAGAATAATCATAATATTTTAGATTTATATTTTTATTATTAGTTATAATTACTCTAATAATAACATTTTATATTTGTCAATAAAATTTAATAATTAATAAAATATCATAATTAATATAATTTTATGTCATTTAAAAAGTGGGCTATATGATAAAACCACAAGACTAAGAAAAATATTAATAAATATATTTTACAATTATCCTTAGTTTTATTAAAGGGGATATATTTTAAAATTAATGTTCATATATAATGTTCTTTTCATACTCTAATAAATAACTATGTAAAATTTACACCTTATTTCATATCATTAAAATTAATTTTAGTTTGATTTACGTATATACATCGATATTCGTTAAAAAACTAACATTTTTTCTTTATTTATATATATAAAAAATATTAATAATGGAAAATTTTTATGTTTCAGTTAAATAGTAATTTAATTTTCTTTAATTACAAATAAAATTAGAAAAAAATTTATTAAAAATATTAAATTCCATGGTTATTATAATTATATTATATAATAAACTATGTTGACTAATCATATATATCGATTGATCAGATATGCAGGCCAATCACCTACGGGAAAGTCAATCACCAATGATAAGATAATTCCAAAAAGGTCAAATTGATTACATCAACAAGAATGATACATAGATATTCTTCTATGTTATAGAAAATTAATGAATAAGTGGATTCATCTTTTTGAAAGGATTTGGATATGTGGATACTTTCCTATATTGATATTCAGAATTACTGATCTGATCAGAAATGTGATACCAAATGCATTTGTGAGGGGAAACAGATATTAAGTGAAAATTGTCTATATGGGAATTCTCACATGTCGATCATTTAGATATATGAGAAGAATTGGGTAAGTCAATTTCTATGTATAGGTTTAGTATGCTATACATTATTAATACCTAATTTCAAAACCCACACATAGAGGCCACCCATAATTCTCAATCTTTCTCAAAATTTCATGACTAAAGGTGGGGTAAATTGTAGGTGGTTTTTTTAAGTAATAAATATGGTTGGAGAGAAATTAAGAATGTTCTAGATGATATTTATTTGTAAAAATGGGATTACCAAAAATGAGATAGTGTTCCATTCAACTAAGAGATATAAGCAAGGAAAATGTATCATTGAAAGGGATATATAGAGGAGGAGACACATGAACTGCTTGACTGCGATACTTTAGAAAAAAAATTTGATGTCCTTTTTGGGGGAATTCTGGTTTATTTTCATTCCCCTAGTTTATTAACACATTATGAATATATGAAAGAATTTAATGAAAAGGGGTTGGAAAAAGTCATCATGGCTATCAGAATGAGATGGTTAGGTTATTTACTTTATTCAAGTGTATAGTGTGGTTAGATATTACTATTTTCTAGCTGAAGGATTAATATAATTAAATTAACTTCTTGATGTCAATAAAATTACTACTGTATTTATGAATCTATTTGAATTTCCATATCTATTCCCGTCTAATAATAATAAAATATATGAAATGGCAGGTAATTTTTTTATTCAATTAGTAGATTAGTGTAATATATCATTGAGAAAATATATTATCTATTTAACTCTTGGTCTTCCACTCAAATAAAAAAGAACATACATTTTCACTATATCTAGGTGTATTTCTTCATAAATTATGCTATAAAAACAATTAAAAGATATTTAAATGTTTCGAAGAAACAAACTATCATACCAAATTACCATGTTCCTCTCCCATTATTTTTCTATGCAGTCTGGGATATTGACACTCTAGGACAAAGATTTGTTGTCATCTAATTTCTAACATCCATCCCATCAGCTTCACAAATCTCCCTTCATTCGTCATTCCACCATTTTTTCATGTTCTACTTTTTTCTATATGTACATATACTCACTCAAAAACCCTTCTATAGAAATCATTTTTTGTAAATATTCACATACACACCACTACATTAGTATTATGTAGGGTTTATAAATAGTTAATTTTCGTAGGGCCTAGTGTTGACCTTAGAAACTCACCAAATCCACCTAACCATTTAGGGATCACAAGACAACAAATTTTATATTGAAGATGGATTCCAATAATGGGAAAAATGGAACTGGTGAATATACGGTAGATAATATGTATGGGTTGGACCAAGATCAATGATTCATATACCACTATATAGGGAGTTTTAGAAGAACCATAATTCCAGGAAAGCCCATAATAAATTATTTTCTTTTTGTTAGCATTATGATTTACTTATTAGCCAGTTGCTACACAAACCATGATATTGAAATGGGAGTATAAAAATTGTTTCCTCATAATCCAAAAAAATCCCAAAGTTATCAATATCCAAATAAGGTGGTGTTCACAATCATTTTCTTCATGCAATATTGATTTAAAACAATGCATATATCCGCAAGTCTCCAGACACTACTGAATAAGATCAGTGATTATGAATGCAATGCATGATCATTAATAAATCATTGGATAATTAAAATAAGATTATTTATATCATAATAAATATATTAAGAAGATAAGAACTATGATAATAGCAGGTTCATATGAATTTATTAGAAGATGCTCATATCTAATTATTGGATGTAAGTGTAAATCTTCACCAGAAGATATTGACACTTTATCTCAGTTAAAATATTTGTGATTAAAAAAAATATGGAAACAAAATATAAATTTATTACTATAATAGGTAATATTTTAGGATATTTCACATCATATAGTCAAGTATTAATATTTAACGCTGAGATTTTATTAGCTGTGCATATGAAATACATTTCATGTATTAGATTTATTACTACATGATAGACATCCAATCTGTCTGAATCTCATTATGGGACAAGTTAATGAATTAATATGATATTCATAAGACCTTATAAATATCTTATGATCTAAAATATATAATTTTATCTAAGATTAATATTGTTTATTGGATTCCAAGAAATGTATAAATTAAGGAAATAAATATCACAATCTATTTATAACAATTCTAATAGCATTTAATAATGGAGAATGAATATATATTCATGGGGACATTCAATACAGGAAAAAGAAATCTAAAACTACATCTTTGTCAGAAATTATTTATGTATATATTTTAAATCTATTTAAATATAGGCATGTTTTTTGGAATTGAAGAATAAATTATAGTGAATGATGGAAATTTTTGTTTAAAAGATTATATAAATTGTGATATTATTAAATTTATTTATAAAATTTATAGTTAGTTTTTTAACATAAGTGGGTTGTTTATGGTCAAGTATGTGTGACAGTTTAATTTCAATGATTCTAGAGTGTTGGAAAGGGATAAAATTAAAGATATTTTAATTCAATGTATTTTCATGTTTATATAAATACTATAATATTGAAGGAATAAAATGGGAAAGAAACTCACATTATAACTAATAAAATTTTCATATATATATATATGTGTGTACAAATTCTTCTAAAAATAGGCATAATAAATTAACACAATTATATTCTCTAAAGATCATATTGTAAAAAAATAATAGAGATGATTCTATTATCTATATAAAACTAATTTATGTAAAATAATTTATGATATCTGAATATATCATTATTAAATTTTTTGAGAGTTCATGGATGAAAGATAATGATAAGAAAAAAAGTCTTATTGTACTATTCTTTGTAAGAAGAAGAGATGAAGAGGGAAGAAATATGATCTTCAATTATTTCAAAATTTTAAAGGAGAGGGAATTTTACAAGTAGTAAATGTAATAGAGGATAAATAAGTAACATATAAATATCTTCTTCCTAATGAAGAATGAGGAGATGTGTTTGAAAATGTGTATAAAAATAATAATCGGTTTATGCATGGAATTTTGAATGAAATTGAAGAAGAAATGATGATAAAATTATAACATAAAAAACATTTTAGTAATTAAAATATCTAAAACAATCTTTAGGGGTTATAAATATCATTTTCATTGTATGGTTCCAGATGCACCAGATTGTGGGATGCGCTAAACTGAGTAGTATAGGATTTACACAAATTCACCATTAGTAGTGTATAGTGTTATTTCCATAGGTTTATATTATCTAGTAATGTGATTTATCTATTTAATAGTTTAAACCAAGTATTATCCTTTCTTATTGAAATTTGAACCTTGTACATCAATATTCCTCTTATTTGGTTTTTCTCAGTTTTGTTTCATGATAGAATAATGGTGTGAAGTGTAACACCCCGAGCTTCCATGATACGCTTCTCTTTCAATAATGCAATAGCTTGCATTGTACGCAAGTTGGAGATTCTAACACACCGCGACCAATCAAAAGTGCCATTATGAATAGTAATACCAAACTTTTGAAACTATATATATTTTATATCTCAAAAGAGACTTCATATTTTGATTCGGAATATGAAAATTAGCCTATGTTGAATTTTTGGTATTTTTCTGAGAACATCCAATTTTTTATGAATAGTGAAAAATACTTAAAAACAACATTTTTAATCAAAATAATTTATAGTGATAAATTATTATATTTAGTGGTTTTAAAGTATAATTAGAATATATTTTTACCATTTTATCCAGTGGTGGTCATTATAATTAATTTCACTTTGAAATTGGACTTAAACAATTGTCAATCTTTTGATTGATATTCTTTCTTAAAAACACGCTATTTGTTTTGACAGCGGGAATTAATTATAAAATTAATTAATTTAACTTATATATTTGTAATTTTGTAAAATAGACATCATTTTTGAATTCAGAATATCAATTATATCTTTGGGTGAAATTTTGGCATTGTTCTGAAAAACGTCAATTTTTTATGAATAGTGAAACCACTAAGTGGTAGTTAAAAAACTAATTTCACATTTAAATGAAACATTACCACTTCTATGATTTTATTTTAAAAAATACGACATACATGGTTGTCATTAGGAAGTAAAATGTGGTTCAAATGGATTAAAATAATTTTTTGGTGAATATTAACTTTTAAGTTTAATAAATCGCGATTAGAGGTAATTAGTGAAATTTAAGGTAAAAATGATATTATAAAAATATAAAAATACCTTTACACTTGTCCAACACATATTTGTTGAGTCGTGGGCGAGCAAGAAAATACATGGTTCAACTTGGGGACCCCATAGATCCACGATGGTAGGGAAATGTCATAAATAACTTTTTATTTAAAGTTAAAATAAAAATGTCACAAACATAATTTGTTTTACAAAAACATTTTTTAAATGGGGTTATACAAGTCATATTTTTGACTATAAATATTCATTAAAAAGATAAAAAGACTTAATACATCATTATATTTTTTTATAATTTTTATACATTAAATAAATTAAATTATTTATGACACAATGATGATGCAACAATTACCTCATTAATTAATGATTTAAATAAAATGAAATGATAATGTAAAATCTAAGACCGACACGTGTCAAATACCTATTTTATGAGAATATTTCTAACCCTTATAACCTTATACTAGAAATATATCATTGTGGGACCTTTATAATCCAAAAATCATTTCATAATAACATAACATTTCAATCTTTCCAAGAGTGCCCCTCCTCTCCTCTTATAAAAGGCCCCCACCACTACCACCTTACTCACACCTTCAAATCCTTTTGGATCGGAAAAACTCTGCCCAAATACCCTTTAAAAATCCCTCTATTACTCCTAGAAGCATCAATTTTGGCAGAATTCTTCCCAAGGAAGCCTTTGGCTCAAATCAAAAAAGAGTTACCCGATTTTAAGGTAATGTCTTCTCTTATGTTATTTTGTTTTATTTTTCTTTCCAAACCCTTAAACTATTTTTATTAATTTATTTTGTAACAAAAATAGTATCCTCAATATACTAGGATGTGGTTATAAGAAGTATTCTAGCTACACTTACACACACCTACATGTAATGGTTAATGAACATACTGTTTCTGTGGATGGCGAATTTCTGCCTCACGAAACGATGATTGTTCAACACTCATATAACACATTAAAAGGTGGCCATTAAGATGTCACTATATTTATATATGATATATAATATGTTTATTTTTTACTTAAACTTCTGTATTTTTCATTTATGGCATACCTTTATGGTTTCCATTATGGTTAAACGTGATATTTTCATTTTATGAAGTGCGGACTACTGCCCCCTCAAAGTGATTTTAATCGTTAATGCCATCTGTGAGATGTATAAAGGATGGGGTAAATGGTATTATACATTATATTATACTGGAATTATATTATACCTTTATATAATTATAACTTCATTCCATTAAATACGAAATAGAAATGAAAATAGCGTTCAAGCGTACGTACGACTTACCGTCTCCATGAACGGTGCATTTCATTTCTTACCTCTAAATGTAACGTAATATTATAAATGCATGTATATACTGGATATATATGATATATATGATATCTACATCATGAATATAATTCTGTATATAATGGATATTTCACCACATGAACAACTTGTAATTATAAGAAGTTTATTTTTGACTCAAGTACCAAAGATCGAAAAAATGACCGTTATTAACATAAATAATTACATAATGTTAATAACATGGTAATAAGTGATATAAAATGAATAATTAACATGTAAAAGGTTCTTAAGAAAATATATATTAACTCTAGTTTATTATTCAGGAGGTTAAAGAACGATCGAGTCATGTCGGACACAAGGTAAGGGAACTTCTTAACCCAATTTCCATTCATTGGGTTAATTGCCTACTTTAAAATTATGTCATGATATTATTATGTAATATCTTGTATTTGTACTTTATTTATGTGTACTTATAGTTAATACACATAATATATCTATTTTATTTTAAAAAATGATCTTTTTAAGGGACTTCGTCTCAATCCACTTTCATTGAGGCATATTTGGTTTTATACATAACTTTCTTTTATACGGTGTATAAACCCCTTTTACTTTTACTTTTACTCAAAAGGAATCTTTTTCTACGAAGCGTTTTTACTAAATGACAAAAGGAATGTTTTATGTATGCGGTAACAACGAATTCTCTGCCGTCGTGACCATTATTTCAGTTTTGGCTTCCTCTACATGCCATACCTTTTTTTTAAAATGAAAAATAAATATCAAGATTTAATTTTATTTTATTTTCTTATTGAAAATGGTTTGGAAAGTGTTTTTATTATATCAATGTGTTGTATTGATATCTTGTGATTGAAATGTGGAAATGTTATGTTTTCTTTATGCATATTTTATGTAATATGATTATGTTATGGTTTATGATATGTTTAAACCTGTTCATATGAGGAATGCATTGGACTTAATAAGTGATGGGTGGAGCCCGCTATAGCTTCTCGATGCATCGGTAGGTCTCATGAGAAAAACTAGTGTCTTGGCACAAGGCCTTGACAAAATCTTATTTTTAGTCTTGGCATGACGCCTTGGCTATGTGGTTATGATAGTCTGGCATTATGCACTCCATCAATATGAAAGTGGTTATTGATATTTAATGTGATTCTTCGACTAGTAGAATATCTATGTGAATAAGTAAATGGTATTATTTCATTTTATTTTTTCCATATTATGATGAAGTTCAAGTTTAAATTGTGTTTCTTTTAGTTATACATTGTCTTAAATGTTAATATTTATTTATGAAAGCCTCTACAATATTGTTATCCTTACTGAGCATCTGAGATCACCCCTTTCAATGTTTTAATATTTTCCAGGATGTGAAGAAGTATTTTATGAATGACCTGCAGGGATAGTCAGAAGAGGATATGAGTGTGGACTATGGAGACTTTGTTATTGTAGATTTTCACTTTATGATGTAATGTAACATTTATGAATGTATCTAGTGTTTCCAAGGCCACTAAAATAATCGGTCTTTCGAGACTTGATCTTTTGTGATCATGCCAATGTTACGCAATAATGCACCGACTCTGGGTAACTGGGGTCGGGGCGTTACAGTTGGTATCAGAGGGAGGTTAGTACTAACCTTGGAAGCTAGATTTAGATAAACTCTGATTAGAGCACGTAGACCTAAGATTAAATTTGAGGATTAGTATAGAAGAAATTCCTAGAATTTTTGTATTATAGAGATTTTGTGAGTTTTCCAAGCAATACATCCATGTCTGGATACGAGTAGGTAGAGGCGGCTCTGGCATAGATGTAACTAGGGGTAAAACCCGAAAACACCGCTTTGAGATAGACTCGAACGGGAACTGGTGCATGACAACGGGCCTTGTTGTACTCTTGGTTATGACACACCTGGGGGATATGCTTTGGATAATTCTCATTTTCATTAAAAATTATTATGAAGGGTTTATGAGTATATACTTCCTTAAAGAAATTTTTTTTATGATTATGTATTATATCCATACACCGTTCAATTTATGTTAAGTGTTTTACAAGTATGGAATTATTTATTTCGATTCATAAACTAATCTAGTTTATGACATTGTTTTGAAATGGAACCTAATGGGAGGAATGGAAACCATATCAATGCATGCACTCCATGTAGGGATTTCCCTCTTGCTCAAGATAATTATTGTGGAGCTAGAGATACAACTGGTGCTGATCAACTTATCACCATACTGGGACAACTCACTCAGGTTATTAATAGTAACCATACTCGTATGGAGCACACTGATCCGCAACGTGGAGGATAAATGTTAGACCGCTTTATGAGGCAACAACCGCCAACATTTAATGGGAGTAAAAATCCATTAGTAGCTGAGCAATGGATAAACTCCTTAGAGAAAATATTCCACGCCATGGGGTGTAATGAAAGGGAGAAAGTTTTCATGGTAGTTTACCACCTCACTGGAGATGTCGATCAATGGTGGTCGCTGATTCAAAACAAAAAGGAAGATGAAGAAGTATCACGTATGGAATGGAGGGAGTTTATGGAAATTTTCTTAGAAAAATACTTTCCACATGACCATCGAACAGATATGGAAAGTCAATTTATGAGTCTGAGGTAGAAGGAGGATGAGAATGTCGCAAAGTATGAGGCCAACTTTACAAGGTTCGTGAGGCATGCTGCAGATTATATATGTTACCCAAGAAGTAAGATCGATCATTTCTTTGACAGGTTAAAACCATTTCTCCATCGAGCTTTAGTATCACAATCTTTCTCAACATACGAAGATATAGTCTCGTGTTCTATCAAGACAAAAAAGGAATTCTCTAAATGTTATGACAATAATGTAAAGCAAGAGAATAAGAGAACAGTTGAACAAGAAATAGATAAAGGGAAAAAGGGAAAGAAGGATTTTCCATTATGTGATAATTGTGGGAAGAATCATCCCGGTACTTTCCTGAAAGGAATTGGAGTTTGTTATAAATGTGGAGAAAAAGGTCACAGGCGCGTGATTGCAAGAGAAAGAAAGAGGATATCAATGTTGAATGCTACAATTGTAGGGAAATGGGGCATTATGAAAATGAATGTCCTAAGCATCGGGGAAACTTACATCAGAAAAGGCCAAGGGATCAAGGACAATCTTATGTTGTTACTACAGTTTAAGTGGAATAATAAATGTATTGGTGCTTTTGGATATAAGGATTATATTCTGGTTATAAGAATAATGTGATATATATAAGTATTTTACCAAATTACTTGTTGTTTTCATTAAGGATTTAATATGATAAAGGTAATCATATATTTAGTATGTGACAAGAAGATAAACTTTACTTTGTTTGGGTAATCTAATGTTACAATTGATTTTGGAATTTAAGGACCTTTTAGAGAAAGTCTGGACGAAGGTATTTTGGATAACTATAAAGTTTGGAATGAATTAAGTTGAACTTTGGATAGTATTATATAAGGTTAAAACATTTATGAAGATTATTTTTGGAATATTATAATACTATAGTATATGAAAAGGACAACTTGCAGGTTGGGGGATAACCCGTCGCGTCGGACAAAGCTGTAGGAATCGAACCCACAACCATAGTACGACGGGCCTTTATTATCTACCACTAGACTACAGGAAGTCCTTGGTTATTAGAAAATAGTATTCCTAATCTAAATGGTATGTTTTAATATTTTGAACCTTGTACGATTAGGATAAATATTATATTTTTGAGTTCTATTATCTTTTTTAGTGAAAGATGAGTTAGTGGTAGAAATTAGTTGAAGGATGAAACTCTACTTGTCAAGCATAAATATATATATACCTATCTCTTATTAAATGAATAAATTAATTCTTAAACATTAGTAAAGGGATATTAAAACAAAATTTTTTTTATCCTAATACCTTATGTCTTGTTGAACTGATACTATTTAAAATCATCACAGATTGAAGGCATTGGGGCCCCCAATTTTACACTTGTTTGTGATTCATTACCTCAATCACTCTCTACAAATATTTATTTTTTTTCCTCCAATTATATGTCTCTAATTTCCACCAAAGTTCTCCTTATCGAGATCATAATTTGGTGGTGACTTTTTCATTTCCATTTCCCTCTTATTAAGGATAAATTTTATTAACCTTATTTCCGATGTAGGTTTTCCACAAAGGTATTTTCTATTTTCAACCTTTTATTTTCAAAGAAAAATTTCAAATTACGAGGATGCAATTTATTGAAGGAGGGGGAGAATGTAACACCACGATCTTCCATGATACACTTCTCTTTCAATAATGCAATAGCTTGCATTGTACGCAAGTTGGAGATTCTAACACACCACGACCAATCAAAATAGCCATTATGAATAGTAATACCCACCTTTGGAAATTATATATATTTAATATTTCAAAATAGACTTCATTTTTGGATTCAGAATATAGAAATTAGCCTATGTTGAATTTTTGGTATTTTTCTGAGAACATCCAATTTTTTATGAATAGTGGAAAATACTTAATAACAACTTTTTTAATCAAAATAATTTATAGTGATAAATTATTATATTGAGTGGTTTTAAAGTATAATTAGAATATATTTTTACCATTTTATCCAGTGGTGGTCATTAGAATTAATTTCACTTTGAAATTGGACTTAAACAATTGTCAATCTTTTGATTGATATTCTTTCTTAAAAACATGCTATTTGTTGTGACAGCAGGAATTTATTATAAAATTAATTAATGCAACTTATATTTTTGGAATTTTTTAAAATAGAAATCATTTTTGAATTCAAAATATCAATTATATCTTTGGGTGAAATTTTGGTATTGTTCTGAAATGCTTCAATTTTTGATGAATAATGAAACCACTAAGTGGTAGTTAAAAAACTGATTTCTCATTTCAATGAAACATTACCACTTCTGGGATTTGATTTTCAAAAATTCAACATACATGGTTATCATTAGGAAGTAAAATGTGGTTCAATAGGATTAAAATAATTTTTTGGTGAATAGTAACTTTTAAGTTTAACAAATCACGATTAAAGGTAATTAGTGAAATTTAAGGTAAAAATGATATTATAAAAATATAAAAATACCTTTACACTTGACCTACCCCTATTGGATGAGTCATGACCGACCGAGACAATCCATGGGTCAACTTGGGGACCTCATGGAGCCACTTTGGTGGGAAAATGACACAAATAACTTTTTATTTAAAGTTAAAATAAAAATGTCACAAACATAAGTTGTTTTACTAAAACAATTTTTAAATGGGGTTATAAAAGTCATATTTTTGACTATTAATATTCATTATAAATCTATAAATATTTACTAAATCATGATATTTTTTTTATAATTTTTAGACATTAAATAAATTAAATTATTTATGACACAATGATAATGAAACAATTACCTCATTAATAAATGATTTAAATAAAATGAAAAGCTAATGTAAAATCTAAGACCTAAACATGTCAAAAACCTATTGTATGAGCATATTTCGAACACTTATCACCTTATCCTATACATATATCATTATGGGACCTTTATAATCCGAAAATCATTTCATAATAATGTAACATTTCAATCTTTCCAAGAGTGCCCCTCCTCTCCTCTTATAAAAGGCCCCCACCACTACCACCTTACTCACACCTTCAAAGCCTTTTGGATTGGCCAGCCTCTGCACAAATACTCTCTCAACATCCCTATATTACTCCTAGAAGCCTCACTTTGGGCAGAATATTTCCAAAGGAAGCCATTGTCTCAAATCAAAAAAGAGTTACCCGATTTTAAGGTAATGTCTTCTCTTATGTTATTTTGTTTTATCCAACCCCTTAAACTCTTTTTATTCATTTATTTTGTAACAACACCCATATCCTAAATATACTAGGATGTTGTTATAATAATCATTTGAGATACAATTACACAAACCTACATCTAATGGTTAAAGAACATACTGTTTCTATGGATGGCGAATTTCTGCCTCACGAAACGATGATTGTTCAACACTCATATAACAACTTGAAAGGTGGCCATTAAGATGTCACTATATTTATATATGATATATAATATCTTTATGTTTTATTTAAGCTTCTGTATTTTTCATTAATGGAATACCTTTATGGTTTCCATTATGGGTAAACGCGATATTTTCATTTTAGGAAGTGCGGACTACCTCCCCCTCAAAGTGATTTGAATCGTTAATGCCATATGTGGGAAGTATAAAGGATGGAGTAAATGGTGTTATACGTTATATTATACTGGAATTATATTATACATTCATATAATTATAACTTCATTCCATTAAATACGAAATAGAAATAAAAGTAGCGTTCATGCGTATGTGCGGCTTATCGTCTCCAGGAACGGTACATTTCATTTCTTACCTCTAAATGTTACATAATATTATAAATGAATGTATATACTGGATATATATGATATATATGATATCTAAATCATGAATATAATTCTGGATATAATGGATATTTCACCACATGAACAACTTGTAATTATAAGAAGTTTATTTTTGACTCAAGTACCAAAGATCGACAAAATGACCGTTATTAACTTAAATAATTACATAATGTTAATAACATGGTAATAATTGATATAAAAGGAATAAGGAACATGGAAAAGGTTCTTAATAAAATTTAAATTAACTCTAGTTTATTATTCAGGAGGTTAAAGAATGATCGAGTCAAGTCGGACACGAGGTAAGGGAACTTCTTAACCCAATTTACATTCTTTGGGTTAATCTCCTACTTTAAAATTATGTCATGATATTATTATGTCCTATCTTGTATTTGTACTTTCTTTATGTGTTCATATATTTAATACACATAATATTTCTATTTTATTTAAAAAAAATTATCTTTTTAAGGGACTTCGTCTCAATCTACTTTCATTGAGGCATATTTGGTTTTATACACATCTTTCCTTTATACAGTGTATAAAACCCTTTGAGTTTTACTTTTACTCAAAAGGAATCCTTTTATATGAAGAATTTTTACTAAACAACAAAAGGAATGTTTTACGTATGCGGCAACAATGACTTCCCCACCGTCGTGACCATTATTTGAGTTTCAACTTCCTCTACAAGCCATAGCATTTTTTAAAATGTAAAATAAATATCAAGTTTTAATTTTCTTTTATTTTGGTATTGAAAATGGTTTTGAAAGTGTTTTTATTATATCAATGTGTTGTATTGATATCTTGTGATTGAAATATGGAAATTTTATGTTTTTTTATGCATATTTTATGTGATATAATTATGTTATGGTTTATGATATGTTTAAACCTATTCATATGAGGAATGCATTGGACTTAATAAGTGATGGGTGGAGCCCACTATAGCTCCTTGATGAATCGGTAGGTCTCATGAGTCAAACTAGTGTCTTGGCACGAGGCCTTGAAAAAGTATTATTTGTAGTCTTGGAATGAGGCCTTGGCTACGTGGTTATGTTAGTCTGGCATTATGCACTCCATCAATATGAAAGTGGTTATTGATATTGCATGTGATTATTCTACTAGTAGAATATCCATGAGAATAAGTAAATGGTATTATTTCATTTTATTTTTTCCATATTTTTCTGAATTTCAAGTTTAGAAGGCTTTTGTTTTAGTTATACATTTCCTTAAATGTTAATTTTTATTTATGAAAGATTCCGCAATATTGTTATCCTTACTGAGCATCTGAGCTCAACCCTTTCAATGTTTTAATATTTTCCAGGATGTGAAGAAGTATTTTATGAACGACCAACAGGGATAGTCAGAATAGGATATGAGTGTGGACTATGGAGACTTTGATATTGTAGATTTTTTCTTTATGATGTAATGTAACATTTATGAATGTGTCTAGTGTTTCCAAGGCTACTAAACTAATCAGTATTTCGAGACTTGATCTTTTCTGATCATGCCAATGTTACGCAATAATGCACTGACTCCGGGTAACTGGGGTCGGGGCGTTACCGTAAGAGAGAAAAGAAAAATAAGTTATTTTAAAAATGAATTGGTAAAAAATAAAATAGATAAAATGTTTTTTTTATAATAAAAACCCTTAATTATCTACCTTCATTGTATTGAATACATCCCTATATAGTTAACTCAATTAGTATCATATTCTTGTTCACCTCTATTTGGGTCCTTTTATTTTTGAACTTATTCTCTTTTAATGACTTATATTTATTTCCAAATTCAATGTATGATAAATATTGAGCTATTTTTTATAATATAATTAAATTCATAATCGAGTATAATTAAATTCATGTTTATTAAAATATAAGTGTATCTAAAAATTAAATTTTGGCTAAAAAATAGAATGTTATTTTTTTGGGGAAATATTTCTCTTTGAAAAGAAATCAATTAGAGTTAGGATTTCTAATTAAAGTAAATAGATTTATCTCATAAGGATGTAAAATGGTTGATCGGTCTACTATATGTGATTCAATAGATTTTTCATACATTATAGCTAGAAAATGATAAAATAGATTCATATAATTATGTGGATTGTAAAAATTCATTTCCTTAATATCCATAATAAGTACCAAAAAATAGAGGGTATTAATGAATATATTTAAAATCAAAAGAAATTTTATTAGATCCTTCAAATGGATTAATTGATTTTTATACTAATTATTCTGATTAATTTGTTTTATTATATTTTAATTTCAATAGGAAGAGATCACTAAAATTAATGAGGAATCATAAGAATTTAAAAACGCTCGAGACGAAATGGTTATATCTATTTTAAAATAGACTATGGAAGTTGTATAAAAAAATATGATTATATAATATTAGGATATGTATCAAATGTTTTATCAAGAGTACCTCAATTCCATCCATGAAATACTTGAAACCCATAATTAATTTGAACATATGATATATGAGTTTTATGAATATTTGAATTATATCATTTATGTCAAGAATGATAAATTATACTATAAATTTTATAGTATTAATTAACATGACACTTTAGTAAAATAGAAAAACAAAAATCATGATAAAGAGGTTTTTATAGTGAGAAAATAATTTGAGTAGAAGGTGATGTTGATCAATTATTGGAACAAATCTCTAAATATGTAATTTCTTGAATTTCAAGAAAAAATATGTAATCTAAAAATGATACATTCTGATCTTTCATAATCAATAGAGGAAGTAACTAATTCCAATAACTATTATAATGAGTATTTATTTTCCAAAAATCATGTAATTAGTGAAAATAAGATCAAATAATGTAATTATGATCATTCAAAATTATCATCATAGAATAAGGATAAATCAATACATAATTATAATTCTTATAGTAAATTTGCTTCTTTAGAGAATAACAAAATAATTTACAAAAAAATGATATATTGTGATCATTTGAAGATGAAATTAATGATGAAAATGATTAGTTTATTTAGAGTCTTCTAATAAATAACAACTAAATATGATTAAACAAAATATGTGGGAGGTGAAACAATTCTACAAACAATTGTAGACGTTTGTAAAGAATATTTCATGTATAAGAAGATTCTATTACCATGATAAGAATCACTATAGTGATGAATGTAGTTTTAATGAAAATATATTCACATAGAGAAGATGAATAAATTATGAGTTCCTTACAGCCTAAACTGTAAAAACAATTCAGTGTTTATAAGTGAAATCATTATGTAATGTGTAAATGAAGAAAGTTTTCAATGAAAATCCTTTCAAACATACTATTCACATTGAGGATCAAGAAGAACCAACTCATTACCTAAATATTGGGTGTTGCATTTGTGATTAAATTATAGGTAATTGATATTTTAACATGGTCTTAGTGGGATAAGAAATGAAAATAATTTGGTTGTTAAAACTAGATAACAATAAGATGAATATGTAATCTAAGAGTTATCTATAAAGGGGTATTCTAAGAAGTATATTGATGAAGAGGCTATATTTTATGAAGTACATGTGTTTGTAAAATTTGGATAGTAGTGTGAAAAGTTCCTTTTTATATTTTTTAAATGTCATATATAATTAAATCTACCTATATAGTAGTTTCATAATGATGAAAAATATTTGAAAATAAAATTTAAAATAAGAAACATGTGATGATTGAATAATAAAATTTTATAATTTTAATTTCATATAAAGAGTAATATTACATAGGGTTTATGGAAATCATTCCATTGAAAGGTGTATGATTTATTATTCTCTCAAAATTGGTAAAAATAAATTCTAATATAAAGGAGGATAAATTAAAATTAAATAATTTAATAAAATAATAATTCTAAAGATGTTATAGAGGCTAAAGGAATCATATAACCACTTACAAATGTAATTAGTGTCTTTTATTAGTTCAAATAAATTAAATTAATAAATGAAAAAAATTCTAAATCAACCCCAAATATTTTATACATGGACATTGGATCACATAGACATATAATAGAATTGACGATGACATAATTATTAAGTATAAATTTAAAAAATCATATCTAAAGTACTCTGTATATTTTGTTAATAAGAGGGATATATTAAAATGAAAAAAAAATATTTATGTGAAAGGTGAGGATAGGGAATTAATAGAGAGAGGCAATTCTAATATACCATTTTAATGCATTAAAAAAATACATTAGGGGGGATTTTTTTGCTATGTGAGTGTTGTATTTTCTCAATGGTTGTAAATGAATATGCAGATTTCAATAATGCATTTGGTAAAACTAAATGAAATAATAATTATAATGAATATGAAGATATTGGATGATGGTTGAGAACCTAAGACTTATAAATAGGATAATAACCCGAATCATTATCGTTATTACATTGGATGAGTGATAATTGGATGAAAAAATTGGTTGTTAATTTTAGATTTTCATACTATTATTCATATGAAAAATGAAAAATTCTTACAAAAGTTGTTCTTAAAATTTTAATTTATGTAATTGATTATTTTTTATGATTATTATTCCATTGATAATTTATAATAATTAGTCTAATATTATTATGATGAATATAATATATAATATTCATCAATATGTGTTTGATAACGTCTGATATTAAAAATTGTATGTTATATACAAAGGATGGGATTTCATTTTATGGGGAATATTTGGTTATTTTATTCTATAGAAATGATGTAATTTTTGGAAAAAAATATATCCAACTCATGAAAAACATCCACATAAAATTACATGGAATTATAAGGATACTTATTTAATCTTCAAAGTTGAATCCAGCATTAAGCATCCACAAAGATGGAATACATTATTTAGATCCCCAATGTGGTTTCACATAGGTGCATATATTCATTTACTATTTCACGGTTATATTTGGAAGACCCATCAAGCTTGGTTAGGCTATATAGTATTTTTTAGAGCATAAGGTGTTAATTTTATTATTAACTACATGTTATATTCACTATGAAATCATTGTATGATCATAATTTTTTTTATTTGTCTATAATATAAGTCCAAAATTTATTGATTTGAAATGATATTGCTCTCCTGGTAATCTTCCATGAATATTAATAATTACATAGTGATCCTTTATTCTTAAGAAATGTTCCCCCATTGAAGTAGATAATATCTCCTGTTAGTAATGAATGATTAGTTTATATAATGAAGATAATTGCGATCACAATGAATATTATACTAAGGTGATATCTACCATAAGATCAATATTTTCTATGTTAATTATATTGATATTACTTAAATTAATTATATATTGGATAAATAGATTTATTATAAGTTAAAATAATGTTTCACCAGAAAATATATTCACAGTATGACCATTATATGTTTGGTGAATTATAATATGAAAACTTGAATATGTTACTTATAAATTTGTAGAATTGTTTTACAATATTATAGTTCTCATAAATCCATGAAGGATTATTTTACACCTTCCAGGTCACATAATTTGTGCATACCACTTTCATATAACATATAACTATAATTAGGATGTGTCTTAATTCAATGAAACATGGAAATTATTTTTGAAAATTCCATGAAGTTATACAATATTTTTAAGACTAAATAAATATAGTAGTCATTAAATCATGATTGAGTTGTATAATATTATAATTTAGTTTATTCCATGTAATCAAAACATTATTTAATCAAATATCATGAATTATTTTTCATGATTCTATCTAGAATCAATTAAAGTGAATGATGATGTATTTTTTGGAGTTTCATGCCATGATGAAGGAATCCATGACTACAATTATTCAATGAATAATATATATACATTTATGTAAATGTTGTTCAAATGAATTCATGGATTCAGGGATTGAAGAATAAAATTTAGAGAGTGAAGGTTCGTTAATTTTAAGGAAGGAAAACATTTTAATATTAATTCATATATATATATTGTTTAAATATATTTTATTTCAGGAACTAGTTACTTTATATACGAGTCTTTAGGAAAGATAAAGGATGATGATTCAATAGAGCAATAGTGGATTCTAATAGTATATATTTGATTTAATTATATTATAGTATATTATTAAATATTGGAATATAGATAAATAAGATAGATGAAAAATTAATTTTTTTAATAAAAAGTATTCTCATATATATATATATACAGACACACTTGATGGTTCATGATATGTGTGATGATTTTACAACACTATATCTTTGATGATCTAAGTGTTGAAGTAGAAGATAACTGATACAACTCTCTATGAAAATCATATGTTATCTATTAATAGAATACATTCAAATATATCATCATTCAAATGTATAAGAGATGAAGGAAGAAGAATAAAGATAACCTATACAATAATATTTTCAAATTAGGTAAAATAATAAAGAATAATAATGAATTATAAGAAGATATTATGTATTCTAAATTTTTATTGATAGATGAAGTTTCTTGATATTTTTGTAAGAGAAAAATAAGAGAATCATTTTATATTTTCTTATGTGAAGAATTTTGAGGTGTTATGAAAGAAATTATTTATATGAAAGAAGATTTTTTACTTGGGTAATGTTGTGAAAGGTAGAGAAGAACAAAATAACATCAATATTGAACATTAATAGCATGATAGTATTCTATGTTATTGAATAACTATTTTATTGATAACAATATCATTATCATTTTATGTTGTGGTATCAAATTTGTGTAGGCAGCACCAAAATATGTTTGATGGATTCCCACTCATGCATTGTTGGGAGGAAAATGTGTAAATCTCATTTTTGATACTAGCTGTAAATGGGTTCATATGTTTTAATGATCCATACCATGGATTAGCCATTTTTTATAAAGACTAACCTTTTAATTCATTGTGAATTTATTGTTTCAATTTTCATATATGTTTCATGAATATAAAATGTGGTAATATATAATTACAGAATTATACACATTAATTATATGTAATAGTAAAAATTCATGTGATAAAAATTATAATCTACTATAAAATTTATCATAAATTATTCGACCCCACCCATCCAATATTTAAAACTTCTATCAATAGTCTACTAACATTATGATACCATTTATAAATTGTGATTTTTAAACTATATTCATGAAATTACCAGGATAATGATATAAAACTAATTCATTATACACTTGTCAATCAAAATGTTAAATGATGTTACAACACCACTTTAATCTCTTGATTCTACTTCCCAATGAATTTTATATTCTTTATGTAGTAATATAATTCAATAATATTTATTATCATTTAAAAAAATGGGGATACGTGACTATTCCACATCCATCAAGTTTATAAATTTTTTCGGTCTCATTAAACCAAACATTTTCATGAAAACATTAATTTACTATTTTTAGATTAGAAAAAATAAATTCAATGAAATCATTTATTATCTATGGTTCCATATCATTATATATGGTTCCATATCATTATATATGTTATTATTATTAGATTACTTTATAGTATCTATCCTTTATGTGATTTCACTATGCATACTTTATTTTAAAAGTTTTCGTTGGTATCATCATTTCCAAACATAGTATTTTCATCTATTGTGAGACTAATACAACATATACAAGATTCATAATTTTATTCCTTTCCACATCATCTATCCTCACAATTATACTATAATTATGGTTATCATCAATCATTTTTCATCTCATTACTCAATGTTGTTTTTGGGATACCACTCCAGAAATAATTTTTATCTCTTCATTTGTGGACATGGTTGTGATATTTCCCTTTTACTTCCATGGAAGATCCTTCTTTTTATATCCATTAATTTTAAAATAACCGTATAATATTTTATCTTTTTTTATCCACAAATATATTATTGTTTATATGCGGGGTTTTATGAGAGCAGTGATTTTGGATCATTTTGAACCATTTTATGAAATCCAATACATTCCATGAAAATGGAATATTGACATCTTTTGAAATAGTAATTAATATTGTGTATATTTTGTTACAACTCCTCATACTAGTTGTGGGACTCCTTGTTTCACAGTTATAAGCTTTATTGTGTCAATTCCAATCCATGTTTCCCTAGAGAGAATATATAAATACTCTCCTAAGAAATAACATAATGTGTACTCATTCTTCACATTTGATGTGATTTTATCAAACCATTTTTTGTATCATTATCCATTTTTATACTCGAAACACACGTATATTTTTTAACATCTTTCCGCAATAAAATATTTTAATAAGATTCTTCTGTCATGATTCATTACATGTGAATTTTTAAAAATTCCTCTATATTTTCAATATTTGTAGATTTGTATAACGATGGACTCTACTTATCAATGACACCTTATAATATATATTCTATATTTCATTTGAATTTAAAAATATCAATTGGATCTCCTTAACCTTTTTCTGTTTCTAATAATCGTTATTCAAACTATTCCACATTTGTTCTAGATTCTTTACAATATATTCCCTTATTTTCAAATTATATTCCAAGAGAGACAATGATATCTTAAAAATTATTATCTATGTATATTTTTTCCTATTTCATGTTAAAACATAAAAAAGTCACTTATACCTATCATATTTGTAACCAATTTCATTATATCCTCATTAAACAAGAATTAAATGAAAATAAAACATTTTTTATACATAAAATAATCCATTTTTGTTTCTAAATATTCTATTTTGGACCTCATATTTTGAAAATATTTTTAAGAGTTTTACTTTTCCTTATATATTGATTTACATTCCTAGACATTTGATGATATCAATACTAATTCATTTGTCTATAATGAAATATTTTCCCTTAAACTATTAGCCACTCCATCAACTATATTATTCGAATATTTCAACATTTAAACATCATATTTGATCAAATTTAAATGTATATCCCAAAAAATATTATCATATTCAGATAATATCATTATTCTAGAAACCTATGATATATCGTTCAAATAGATTAACAGATTACCTTGTTATGTTCTTTAGAATATTCTCATCATCCTGTCATTTCACATCACATAAAATATCAAAATTCATATATATTTTTATAGAATATGTGAAATCAAAAATAAAATAACAATATATTTGATCCACACCATTATTCATAGAGCTATTAGATTCTATCATCTAAATCACCATTTTCCAAAAAAACATTCAAGTATATAGAAAACCCTTATATTCCAGATTCATCAATCGACTAATGCCTATTTAGATTAACATAAAAGTCTATAATGATAGAGTGAAACTCAGGTAAAAACCCAATTAGATCACTATAGTGTTATTAAATTACAAATAATTACATAATATATGGAAAAACATATTATTACCCCATAATATTCATTTGTGGGAGGTATATTGAGTTGTGGGATGAATCGTTTTATAGAACACTTTATATTTTTAACAGTTTCTCAACAACCACTCTCATACTTTCCAAATTGATAATAACGACGTCATTATTAGGGTCACCCTTCACACATCATTCAATGATGATACAAATTTAATCATAATTGAACATTCTTGTACAATATTGTTATGTGGTTTCATAAACCACAAACACTGATGGTCATACTGAATGTAAAAAATCAAGCACACAAGACATAAAAGTTTTATAGGGTTCACCAATACTATAAGAATACAAGGTGAAATAAATTATGATGTTTTGTGAACCAAAATACACTCACAACAATAAATAAATATTTTTTGTGTTTTTTATATCATATTCCATAGGTCACACACATTAAAATGATTCGTTTTCCCTCAATTCCACAAATGGTTCACCCCTTCTACTCATACCAGTTTTTCATTACTATAGATTTGATAAGGATAGGGAATCACATTCCACGACAAGACAATACAAATATTTTTAACTATGATTATCCAAATTTAGATGTGTGTTCATGATTTTATATTACCAATATTTAATTTTTTTTATGAACATACCTTAGTGTATCTTTTTCATATTTCTATTAGTCATCATAAAAAAACCTTTTATCTTCCATCCCATCATTGATACGTTATTCTTCATTAATGCACAGTAGCAGTGCATTTTCATTCTACCATAAGTATAGATTTTTCATTAATCATAGAGGTTATTTTTGAATTACTCTTCACTAAATTTAATCAATTATACCACTTTCATCTCCTATCAGATAAATTCTTGAATAACACATTTTTATATCACTAAATATGATATAGAAATTATATTGACTTTTTTTTTACATCCTAAATCATCATTTTATACATCCTTTTAACAAGAGTATGAAATTATATATATGAATTCCCCTTATTCTATAATACGTCATTGGTTAATAGTGTATTCATTAATATTTAGATATTTAAAAAATCTTCCACTTATTTATTTCTAGATTATATTTATTCCATATTAAGGAAAAACATTTTCAACTTTTTACAGTATGCATTACGATTAAAGTTGATCTGTAAGGGCCACAAAAAAAAGGATGATTAAACTCCTCACACATCACACCATGTCCTATAAATTCATCCATTAACAAATAATCGGGAATACCTAGATTAGATCATGATACAATCCACTCAAGAATATAATGTATCGATTCTAGAATCTTCATTTTATGTATTTCAATGAGAGCATAATTTCCTTGGAAATTTTTAATCAATAATCTTAATGTAGTTTATCAATAGGTGAAACACAAAGAAAAATGGTTTTTACATTGACAACATGGCATAATGAATTTTTATATAATAAAAAATCACTTCCAAACACAGATCTCCATAGCCACTTTCCCATTTTTCAATTCTCCTAGGTAACTCAAACATCGCCACCTATTAACCTACCTAAAAACCAAAACACCAACTAAGGACCACCATATTTTTAGCTGTAATTCTACAAATCCATCATGGGAACCACCTTGGTGTAGTCTATTCCATCCCCCCATTTTTAGTATATCTACTTCTTTACTTTTTTTATTGACAATAATACCACCTCACCTATAATAATTATAATTATATAAATTATACAACCCATTTTTAAAAGATATTCATGCAATGTGAGATTCCATCCACTAATTAATCATTATTTTGAACTATCTAGTTTTACAATCCTTTTCCAAAACCTTGAACCATTATAACTTCTATATTATTTTCGAATTTTGGATTCCCCATTATAAGAATGTATTATACTAGAAAACCCTTCACCAGAGTGTGGTGAAAACACTAATCATTCAAAACCACAACATTTTAGTCCTCCTATTCTATATCATGGTAAGCCTCTCTATGAACAGAATCACATCTACTACATCTATTTATCATTCAAGTATTACCATGACTATGTGAGATCATTTCAAAGGATTCCCAACATTTAAACCAAAATATTTTATTACATAATTATATATATCCACATTCAAATAACATTATAAACTTATTAACATCATATTTTAGATATTTTTGGATACACTATGTGATCATTTATTTTGGATCCAATAAAAAATCCAATAATAGTTAGAATTGGTAACAAAAAATCCAACACCTATCCTGATTTATGTTCCAATAAATAAACAATGGGATGAAAACATAGATAATCGTAGATAGTAGCCATGAAATCACATTATAATAAATCAAGTGAGACACCTCGGGCCTAAAAATCATTACGTAGAGCTAAAAATACAATATTTACACACCATCATTAAAACCTACTAACGTGATCAATCATTAACCATCTATAGTCCACACATTTAAAAAAACTATTGAAACTTACATTACTATGAACGTTTTCAGGTTATAGTATTAAATTTTTTTGAAAAAATCATAACACAATATAAACTATATATTTACCATAAAGATGGTTTTTTTATATATTACCTATAATTTCATATTCTATAAATAATACATCAGCATCTCCCAAAAAAATATTCACATATGATATCCTTCTTGATATGTCATATGATTTACACTTATTCATAACATAAGAAAACTAGCAGAAAAATATCGATGAGATGAAATTCTATATAATGGAAGAATTCAGTGGATGATATAATAGATAAATAATGATTGAGTAAGAGAGAAGTGTAAATAAACAATCGCATGGGAATACAATATATATATCAATAGAATATTGATTAAAATAATCATATAACCATCAATAACTCACTATTGAGTCATTTAGTTCTTAATTATCAATATACTACCTTATAATGAACTGGACAATAACATTATGAACAATATTTTCTTTATCATCAATGCCTCAAACAATTCATAAAAATTATAGGGGATAACATAAGGTGAGAATATAAATTCTTATTTATCTCATCAAACATACTTGATTCATTGAGGGGTTATATAATGTTGTGATCTACCTATCATATATATATATATATATATATATATATCTCTCTCAAAACATTTAACAAATAATGATAGAAAAATAAAAAAGTTATCAATACGACATACTAATCATTATATATCCATATTAATTCATGTATATTTAATTTCAAAATTCAAAATTCAAAATAATATAGTCCTTTGTAAGAATCTATTAATTCCAACCATATTCAATAATGTATTCTTTTTAATAGTATTGGAATAATAATTAAAATAAATTCTCGGTGAAAAAGATCATTGACATAAAGGTGAAACCTTTTGTTAATATAACGATGGAGAGTGATAGAGAACATGACCCCATGTAGTAGATGAACTTAAGATAAAAATGAGTGTAAAATAAGGTATATAAAATAAGTAATTAAAGTGTTTAATGGATACCACCAATTCATTAGAAATAAATACTTTTTAGTGAAGGATATTTTTCTAGAAATAATGTAGACAATGGAAGTAGAATTTTAAAAAGGGAATTCTTAAATCGTTTATAAATTTTTCAAAAAAGTAACTAAAATTTCTTGTCAAAAATTATTTTCATAAGGTGTCATAGTTTTTTAATTATCTCTAAATTATTTTTTAGTGATTAAATTTTGAAAATAATTTTATTTTTATATAATATAATATGGGCTAAAATATTAAAATATACACATTTTTAGTGAAACCCTTTTTTAACATTATAAAAAAATATGTTTCTTATTAAATAAAAATAATAAATAAATAGAATATTTTTTGTAGTACTATTTTGGGACCCATAAAAACCTAGAAAGGAAGATGAATAATTAATAATTTTAATGATAGTGGGATAATCTGTTCATATAAAAATTACCAAAAATATATTTTTATAACTTTTATAATGAATTTCAAAAAATAACATATATGAAAAATGTTTAAAATATTTCACTGAATAAATTGAAATTAAATTAATATTTAATATAAATGAAATTAAAATAAATAATTTAATTATATAAATGAAATTATTGGAGTGAAAAAATAATAGCAATTTGGAAGAGTATGACTCCACATGAAAAAGGAGAAATATGACTGCTTTCTTTTTGTAAATATTCATTCTACATATTTGATTACAGTTATGAAAAAAACAAAATGTAATTTAAAACCCAAGAAGAAATAATATTATATGAACATATATAGGTATTAGGGAGGGATAGGACACCCAATTCCACCATTGGATGTTGAAATATAAATAATCCAGATAAAAGTGAGATAATAAAATAAATCATTATGAAATTAGTAACATTGAAATATAGATCCGTAAAAGGATATCAAATTATATGGTTCTATTATTACCATTATATTTATGAAATAATATATGAAAATATTATAATTCATATTAATTAAAATATATTAAGAAATACATAGTGTACAACATGAAGCATGTCTCAAAAAAATTGAAATTGGGTAGAATAAAACATTATGTATATTCAAAAACATTAAAAAAACAAATGTACTAAACTAGATAAATATTCATGGAAATTAAGTTACCATTTTTAAAGTGTTTTTTAGGTTATTATATTTCTTACAAGTATAACTTAAATTTTATCATCAGAAATTTTATTAATTAAAAAAATGTCTCAAAGAATGAAGTTGGAGATAATAATCACTTACCTTTGATACCTTCTTGATCAGACACACTATAAACTCCAATTTAATAAATAAAAATTTATTATTACTCAATATATGAATGGTATTTATATTTATCATTATTTAAAACATTAAATTTAAATTTCTCAAAAGAAATATATTTATAATTATTTGATAAAATCAGAAAATTTCTATTTCATTTACAACACATTTTCGGTTCCACGGTTTTGCTCCTTGCACTAGTATCATGGTTTAATCATCTCGATAATTATAGATATATTTTTTCCATTCCATAAAACTAGTACAACAATTTATTTTAATTTTTGTTAAATAAAAATTGAAATGAATAAAAGTTTCTTCATATTCTCATTGAATGTTGTTATGTTTTATTAAAACTATTTATTAGTAATTTTATTAGTATAATATAATATTTTTAATAATAACTAGAATCATGTTATATATATCATATTTATTAATAAAATTTATTTTTATAAACATTTATGTTATTTGGTAATGAAAATAATAATAAAACATTTATATGGGATGATAGTTTTCAAGTATGCACAAAAGAAATTTTATTTAGATAATTGATAGAATAAAAAAATGGTTGATAACAATTTACCTTTAAAATATCCTATTTATTTTATAAATATCATATTTATCCACTAAATCCATATTTGTTTCCATCCATGTGAATCGTGATGAAAAATGAAATATGTCTTTCATGGAGGGTGTAGACTGTATGTACAAACGTGAGACATTTTCAATTTTCAATGGATGGATTGTGAGTATATGATGATTGTTTTTCAATGCAATAAAATTTAATTATACCAATTACACTTATTTTATAATTATAATATTGTTATAGAATATTTATACTAGGAGGATGGATAATTATAATTGAATAAACATTTTAGATTTAATAAACTATTCACTGGGTATCCACTATCAAATATCTATTTATGATTTCATAAGGTGGAACTTTTGTGAATCCAAAAACCAATAGATCATATCTATGGGTGTAGGGATGTGTTGTTTTAATATATTACTTTTTTTTAATGATCTCAAAGCTGGTTTCTATTTGATTATAGGGGTGTTCCTATTACATCTGTTATGGGTTGTACTTTGGTAAATATTCATAACATTAGAATAATAGAAATTCTTTTCCCAAGGAAACATGGAACCATGGATACACGAATTCAACAATAGGATTGGATTTTTAAAAACCATCAAATAAAATTAGAGATATGATATTGTGATATTTATAACTTTACCAAATATTTTTAAACTAGTATAAGATTAAATTATTCATCCTCTATATGTATGAATATGTAATTAAAAATTATAATTTTATATATCAGAGTTATTATTCTTAGTATTTTTGTAACGTCCCAAATTCGGGTGACACACAATGGGTTCCCCGAAACCGGTTGGTCAAATGACCTCAAGTTAATTTCCCTAAATGCCACAGGCTTCCAACTAGAAGCGAGGGCCTAGGACTGATAGTGGGGAAACTATAACCACAATTTTCAAAGATAGCACAACAGAACAAAATATAAACATACAAAAGTGGAAACAATAAACAATATAAACCTGAAATGGATAACGAAACTGATGTAAAAGATAACCAATAGTAATATATATGATAATGCTACATTTCATTAATTATAAGAAAGCATCAAAAACAGTATACACAGCAATCTAATACAATACATCACAAGATACAAAGTACTGCAAAACAAATCCAAAGTAGTGAAATAGGAACTTAGTATCATATTAAGCTTAAGATAAGACCCATGCTTTCCTACTCCTCTACAACAATCATTTACATGTGTAGGGACCCTTTCCCTTATCGACCCATCCAGCAATATAATCTGTTTGGGAATAAGACATGACCCAAACAGAGTGTGAAAAATAAATCCCGGTAGGCAACCACCAAAGGCCTGTTCTCAATTGTCATTGAAATTGTTCAATAAGAGTGTGCAATAATGAAATGAAGTAAACTAGTAAGTACTTAAATGTAACCATTCCTACCAGTTATATTGTCATTTTAATAATTATTTAACAATTTGGTATAATTGAATTCTGAGTTTCCTGAGACTCGACCTTGACCGATAATCTTCTATACCAGTGCCACAGTAGAAACCACAACAGGATATCCAACAAGTAAAAGATAATAACAACGCCAAGCCTATGTGTTATCTTGGAAGTTACAACCTATGAATTCACCACAGTGAATATTCAAAGAAAAAATTGTCCTCAGACAAGAAAATCCTTACCCTTAGGCAAGCCAAAATGAAACCCATAGGTGACTACCATTAGACATAATAAATATTTCCCACAGGTATTTGAGATATCATCCTCAGGCATGGAAGCTACTACCCACAAGTAAAATCAAATTTTCCCTCAGGTTAAACGAAACACGGCCCTCGGGCTAAACAAAACACTTCCCTCAGGCTAAACAAAACACTGCCCTCAGGCTAAACAAAACACTAACCTCATGAATTTAATAGGAAAACCATGTAACCGGGCCATGCCCAACACATAAGCAAGCAGTTTATATATGTTTCCTCTCATGAAAAACTCAAAACATGCTATAATCACAGCTTACCCATGGGTATCCTTTCCAAACAACTAAACAAGGAAAACACACCCTCGGGGTGGCTCTAGATCAAAGCAACGATCTCAAACATCATTTTATACTTATTCATTAGATTACTTAAGAAATTATCGGTATCTAAACATTCAAGTCTCAGCTATATGACACCTCAAACTAGGGTGTGTGGCACAATGGTACACAAAATAAACTCAACAGTTGGAATTAAACATAAGACCACCTATGTCAATCTCCTCTGATATATATAGGTGAAAGGCGCCTCCCAAAACAACCAAGAACGATGTAAATCTGAGATAAATGATTACCTGTTCAAAACTAAATAACTTCCCATAGGGAATAAATTGGGAGGAATGATTCAAGAAGAAGGAAGACCTAACCCGCACGATTCAAACGAGATCGATGACGGAAGAATCAGAGTCTCAGTGAGCGATCGAGAGCTCCTCCTAGTCTCGGCCTCCTATCCTATATCTCCTGGTGAGTTATCTACCTCCTCTATTAAATGAAGAGGCTACTGCCTATTTTTAATGAAAAAACATGACTACACGGTGTGTACTATTATTTTTAACTATTCCTCTGGAGGTTACTTTCCACCGCCTCACTGTTCATCTGCCGACTTGATTACACAGCATGTATTACTATGTACACGGCGTGTACTATCATCCTTTGGCGGCTACTTTCACCACCTTACTTTTCACATGCCGACTAATTACACGGTGTGTATTACTAGGAAAACAATGTTTAGTTAGTTTTTACACCCTTAATCACCGACAAGCCTACACACCCAGTATTGTCATCCCACATGGCCAATGTACAAGGTGTGTGTACAAAAGTACATGGTGTGTACCCATAAATTTGGGATTTTTCCAAAATTAATCTTATTTTCTCAAAAATAACTTAAGGAAAATGGAAAAGAAGAAACATGTACCTCACGAATAACAACCGTGTTATTACAAACTTTTCCCCTTAAAGAAATTAGCCACTGAATTTCCCTTCCAAGGGTGTTGAAGATAATGATGAGAAAAACTCTATCCAATGATCACGTACGTCGATCTTACGCTCCCAGGTTTCGTCCGGCACTTGGCCATGCTTCCATAGCACCCATACGAGAGGAAATTACCGGCCTCAGAGAACCTTCATGCTCCTATCAACAATACGAATCAGATTCTCCTAAAAAGATGCATCAACATATAGTTCAACCTCCTCGAGTTGAAAAATTTGAGATGGGTCTGAGTGATAATGGCATAACTGAGATACACAGAAGACGTCATGTATAGACCAGTACCTCTGTGGTAACTGCAACCGATAGGCAACCGGCCCGACTCTATCTAGAGTCCCGAACATCCCTACATACCTCGGTGAAATTTTACCATGTCTCCTGATCAGCCTGAGTCCCAAACTCGGTGATACACAAAAGAAAACTTGATCCCTGACCACAAACTCTGAGGGTCATCTGCGATGATCAACATAAGATTTCTGATGAGACTATGCATTAGCCATCTACTTCCTAATCAATTGGACCTGCTCTAAAGTCTTCTGCATGAGATGTGGTCCTAGAAAAGCTGCCTCAACTTCCTACAACCAGCACAGGGTTGATTGACATAGCCTACCATATAAAGCCTCGTAAGCTTCCATATTAATAGTTTCCTGAAAACTATTATTGTAGGAAAACTTGACCAGGGGTATGGGCTTATACAAAGATCCACCCATGTTCAAGATTTATACATGCAGTATGTCCTCTAGCACCTGTATTGTACACTCTAACTGGCCATATGTTTGAGGGTGGAATGATTTGCTCAAAAACACCTCTATACACAGTTATCTCTAGAATCTCTACCAGAAACGAGACAAAAAATGAGATTCCCTATCAAAAATTATAGAACAAGAGACCTCATGAAGATTTACTCCCTCTTGGATATACAACATCCCGAGCATGTCAACACTGAAGGTCTCATTGATTGGAAAAAAGTGATCTACCTTCTTAATTCTATCCACAACAACCCATATGACATCATTGCCTCAAGGAAACCTCAACAACCTGATCACAAAGTCCATCACGACATCATCCCATTTGCACTTCGGAATGGGTAACTGTTGTAACAGTCTGGCTGGCCTCTGATTCTCCGCCTACACCTGCTGACAGGAGGAACATCTCTTAACAAAACCAGTTACCTTTATTTTCATACCCGGCCACCAATACTGACGTCTCAAGTCACGGTACATTTTTGTAACTCTAGGATGCCCTGTCCATGATGAATCATGAAATTCCCACATCAACTCTTTGCTTATATCCTCTGGAACCCACACTCATCCATTGATACACAGTACCTCGTCATCACCTATCGTCCATCCAAGAGGAGGGTCCTCACTTGCCACCGACGCCCATAGAACTAGGACTTCTGAATCTAAATGTTGTCTCATCCTCACTCTATCCAGGAGGGAATAATTCACAGCTAAGGATGAAATATAGGATTGCCCCTAACTATCATGCACCTCTAAATGCATCTTAGAGAACAAATCCACAAGCTGCCACTCACTACTGGCCTCCTGCACTTCCTGTATCTGAGTCCACCTACTCAGTGCATTAGCTACTGTGTTACCCTTACTAGGTGTATAAGAAATCTCAAAGTTGAAGGAATGAAGGTATTCAACCCACATTTTCTATCTCAAATTCCATTTTCGTTGAGTAAAGATGTATTTAAGACGTCTATGGTCCGTAAAGATAAAAAATGTTCTACCGATAGATAATTTCTCCAACAGCGTAATGCATGAAAAACTATAGACAACTCAAAATCATGCATCGGGTAATTCCTCTCATGTGGCCTCAACTACCAAGACCCATATGCAACTACTCGATCACCCTACATCAACAAGGCTCCTAGCCTAATACATGATGCATCACTATAAACTGTATAGATCTTCCCATGCTCTAGAAGTATTAGGATTGGTGCTAATGTCAACCTTCCCTTCAGCTCCTGAAAAGATGTCTCGCAAGATTCTGACCAAACGAACATCATACCCTTCTTAGTCAAACCCGTCAACAATGCTGACAAGAGAGAGAAGTCCTATATAAAGAACATGTAGTAACCAGCCAGCCCCAAGAAACTCTATATTTCAAACACATTCTTAGGATTCTCCCAGGAAACTACTACTCTCACTTTTTCTAGGTCTACTGCAACTCCTGTCTCTAAGATAATATGACCCAGGAAGTGAATCTGGTCAATCTAGAAGTGGAACATTGGGAGATTAGCATATAAATGATGCTCTCTCAGTTTACTAAGAATGATCTAAATATGGGTGTCGTGGTCGCATCGGGTGTGAGGGTACACCAAGATATCATCCACGAAGACTATGACAAACGAATCTAGATATGGGTGGAACACATGATTCATCAGAGCCATGAAAACTGATGGCACATTTGTGAGTCCTAATGGCATGACCAAGTACTCGTATAGACCATATCTTCTTTTGAAGTCTATAAGAAGAATGTCTGATGGCCTAACACGTAGCTACTGATATCCGGATCTCAAGTCAATCTTCGAGAACAATCGTGATCCTCGAAGTTGATCAAAAAGATCATCAATCCTCAGAAAGGGATATTGGTTCCTGACCATCAACTAGTTCAGCTTCCAATAATCCACACAGAGTCTGAGGGTACCGTTTTCCTTCTTAGAAAGAAGAACAGTCAAACCCCATGGAGAAATACTGGGTTGGATGAAACCCTTGGCTTGTAACACCTATAACTGCCTCTTGAGATCCTACAATTATGGCATAGCCATCCTATAAGGAGGAACGGACCCTGGTGTCACTCCTGGCCCAAGTTCAATAGATAAATCCACCTCTCGCTCTGGAGGTAGACCTGAAAAGTCATCTGGGAAGACATCCATGAAACGATTTACAACTGAAGGGAAATCCTTCTAACACGTTCCCTGGTCATACAGATATAAAATTTCAATCTGGGATTTCACTCCACCTTTCCCACGATTCTTGGATACAGTTCAGCTCAGCTGGACACCCCATTCACCCAAGTATAGAAACTCTCTACCCTCTGGTGACGTGAAACTCACCCTACGACGATAGAAATCTACAAAGGATCGAAAGGGTACCAACCAGTCCATCTGTAGAATGACATCATAGCCCATCATCTCTATGACATATAGGTCCCATAGGAAGTGACACCCACCAAGCTATAGGGGGAATACCTTGCACTGATGCACACATTCCATTATAATTCCCAATGGAGTGTCTAGAATCCTGAGATTAGATGAAGATGAAACACGTAGCCCAAGGATCTTCACAATGGGAACTGATATAAAGCTATATGTAGCACTAGTATAAAAAAGTAAAAATGATAAAATAGCAGAAACTAAAATAGTACCTGTGATAGTGGAAGGTCCAGGATCCTACTCATGTTGGGTCTGTTGCACTACATATATCTGCCCAGTGTCGTGGCCCTACGACATAGCCATGCTACCCGGAGCTTACCCTCCCTACTATCTCTGAGATCCTGCTACCTAGATACCATGTCTAGGCCCACCACCTCGGCCTGAACGTCCTAACATATTCCAATTCCCTAACTGGTAAGAAGTTTCTGGCCCTGCTCCTGCACACGGAGTCTGCACAGAACCCCTATCACTAGTCACTAGTGGAAATTCCCTTCAAATATGCTCAAGATGACCCATCATGCCACAATCTTGGAACACCCCTGAGTCATGTGGACACTAAGGTCTCTTGTTCCCCACTATACCACACTGGTATCACATTACCTAGCCTCCTAAATAATTATTCTGGATAGTATTTTCACTGTGAGGTAAATCCATCTGCCTCTTCCTCTTGCCAATACAAATAGTACCAAAGATCAGTGCCGAACCACACTGGTTCGCCCCACTAGCTTTCTACAGGTTTGTAACACCCCGAGATTTTATGAAAAATATTCTTTTAATTTCATTAATGTCTTGTTTTGTATTCTACACCAAGATTACCTTGCGCTATACGCAACACCGTATTAGCTTGTAGTATACGCAACACTATTGTTGGATCGTGTTACACACAATTTTGATAATAGTTATTCTACGCAACATTGAGTATATATATATATATATATTCAATGTATAAATGAAATATGGTTGGATTCTGTTATACGAAACAACAAAGGATTCTTTCACAACACGCAACCCTGACTTGGCTTGCATTACATGCAATCACGACCTTCCTCGATAGCGTGTGTTATACGCAATACCAGGTTTTAATAAACAACGATATATTATTATAATATTGTCATGAACTAGACATTATGAAGAGTATTAACTAAATTCTGAATTTTATTACATTAATATTCATCTTACACATTTTTTAGAACATGGTATAAGAACAAAAAAAATTCAGGTAAAATAAGTATTTTTTAAAAAATGCTGTTTTGCCGCCTTTTGATGGTGCACCCACTTTAAATCTAGTTTTTGACATGTTTATATGTTCAATTTTACAAAATAAAATTCTTATTTTGAATCAGGATATAAAAATTTACATTAGATAATGTTTTGATATTTTTCCGATAACTTTCATATTTTATTGAATAGTAAAAACACGCTATATTTTAATTAAAAACAGCGTTTTTCATCGTAATATCTTATGTGGTTAAATTATAATATTGAATGGTTTTAAAGTAAAAATAGAATAGATTTTTTCCATTTCATATAATGTATGTCATTAGCATTGATTTTACCTTGAATTCGTAGGTTAAAACAATTCAATCTTTTGCAATGTTTTAATGAAAAACCCGTTTTCTTTCGACAACGGGATTAATTTTAATTTAATTTCTGCATATTTTGTGTGTTGAATTTGGAAAAATGGATTCCATATTTGGAATCAGTGGGTCCAAATTATGTTAATAAGCTACTTTTTATTTTTGGTCATTGTGAATAGTAACTACGGTAAATTTTATTTACTATAGTTAAAGGTAAATCGGGTAATTAAGGGTAAATATAAGATTATAAAATTACCCTAAAACTTGGAAAATCCTATTGGATGGCTAAAAGTAGACCCATATAACCTAAGGGTCGTATTAGATTCATTTTATGGACTTTGTTCCATGAAAATAATTTAATTATTATTAAAACCAAAGAATGTGACAACATGTCACTTTCTTAAAGCTTATAAGTATAATAATTTTAATTTAGTGATAAACTTCATGGAACTTCGAACATGAATAGTCTCCAGAAAGCTAATAGAATTATCTACATCATAGAAATTTATTTATAATTTTTAGGGATTAAATAATTATCATTTATTATGACACAAAGATGATGCAGTAATTGTCTTATTAATGAAATATTGACATAATTGATGTTATAAATTCCCAAATAAATGTAATTTGAGACTTTTTATGACTTACATTGCTTTTCGTGGTTAATATTACATGTCATTTTTGATATAAGTAATGTTTTTCAAACTTATCATTCTGTTATGAATTTCATAAAAATCATGTACCAAATAGTGTCAAAATTGACATAAATTAGTTTTTTAAAAAATATTATATTATTAATTGTTATTTAATTCCTAAAAATCTAAAGTTAGGAAAAATGACTTATATAGGAATATATATATTAATAATAAACAACTTGGGGTTCGTTTGGCTTTTTATGGTAATTTTATTAACCATATAGTGTAAGAAAACAAAAAGACACGGTAAAAGTTAAATTATTTAACTTAGAGTTAAATCTAATTGATAAGGTTAAAATAATAACCTAAACACGTCTAAATCCTATTTTATGGGAGGATTTAGACCCATCCCCACTTTATCTTCGAAATAAGACCATTTGGGACCATTATAAACCGAATTTGACCTTAATATAAAATAATATTTTGAGATTTTCTTAATGTGCTCCTCTCCTCCCTTATAAAAGGGAACCTCCTCCCCCTATTCCACACACCACTTTGAGCCTTCAAGCTCGGACAAACCCTGAAAAAATCACTTCTACACTTCCATAGTATCATCCTAGAGGTCCGGGTTTTCTTCAAAGACCATCATTAGTTCTTTAAGTCGAGGTTAAGAAAAGGCACGTCAAAAAGAGGTAACATCCATTACCGATCTTTTTCAATTTCTTTCTTCTTCAAATTCTTCATCTTCTTTAGTTGTTTCATGATAAAGTAATAACATCAGTATTTATTATATACTGATATGTTATTATAAATATGAAACAACTATAATAAACCATCTATCCATCCTACGAAAAAAGGAAATCAACGTGCGTGCGTACGTACGGAATACCGTCTCTACGCCGTGGTGTAATCTATTTTCCACCACCACCTTAATTGGATGGGTCTAATGGTTTGATGAGTAACTATATATGATTATTATAAAGTGATATTGATACTTAAATAGTATATATACATTTCAACACAAGTTCACGATCATGAGAACAATATCATCGCTCGTGCGTACGTACGGACTACCGTCTCCACGACGCGATGAGATTCATTCTCCACATTAACCATTCATGAATGATTATAAAGTATATATAATGAATAATAATGAAATATATGACATTTTAAATCTACTGGATTGATGTACATATATATATGTATGCCATCTAGTTACTTCCATTCCAGACAATAAGGAAAGGAAAACAGCATTCATGCGTACGTACGGACTACCGTCTCCATGAACAGTGTGTTTCATTTCATTTATCTATCTATTATATATATATATATACTGAATATATATTATATATAAATCATGATTTATATTCTGGAAGTAAGTAAATCATGATATAAGTAATAATAATGTCAAAAAGAACAAGTCCAAACACCTACGATAAATGAAACGATTTTACCCAAAACGCTTCTTTAACATGGAATTTACAAAAGAACGGGTAATATAAAGTCATAAGTGAACCATATATGATATCATAACAATTAATATTATTTTGTAATAAGTTAATGACATTATTTAAATCATTATACAGGAGGTTCGGATACATACAAAGCATATCGGACATAAGGTAAGGGAAATATCACGATCTCATTTTTATCCAAAATTGTTTATACTTTGGTATTTACTGGGGTGTATTTTATCATCCACATCCATGTTTCCTCAATATGTAATATTATATCCATCCACCTACAATTTTTCAAATCCAATTTTACCCTTCGGTGAGTTTTTAGTAAAAGATATGAAAGTAATCTTTCGTCGTTTTTCGTACGAGGTACTTTTTGACTTTTCCGATAAAAGTACGAGAAGAATCTTTTTTTAACATATACGGCATGAATGGATTTTTAAAACATTATTTCCAAGAAGCTTCCTTTACAAGTTTTCAAGGTTATTTTTAATCAACTTCTTTTAGTTTAGAATTGTATGACATGTAAAGAAAGGAAAATATTTTTGAAGTAGAAAGGATATTTTCCTCAAGAATGGAGTTCAAGTGTTTTATCAAAATTATTTTCCATATAAGATAATAAAGGATTCTGTTTATATACCTATTATTAAATTTATTTGATTATGTTGTGATGGAATTATTTTTATGAATTCCTTTTTCTTATATGAATTGTTTTATGATGTCATGTTGTTTAAGAGTCCCATTTTTTACATGGGTTATGCAATGATGTATGATTTATGATTTTGTGGCACACATAAAAATGGTATCATCATGAGATGGGTGGGACATATATCTCCCTACAATGCATTGGGTAAAGATTTTATATCTCATGAGATAGATATGGATGGAACGGTAGGTTATACCGGTTCAGTGAAACAGGACTAAAACGAGGAATGAACTCGGTTCAGAAAGGGACTTTGTCCACTAAGATAGTCATGGCAATGAGTCTTGACTAACAAGAAATGATTCTCTATGATTATTTGTGTATGACACAAAGTTTCATGGTTTATGTTATGATTATTGGGATTACATTTCACTACTATGATTTATCCCATGTTATGAAATTATGATCTCTTTTGCAGGTTAAGATTTCCAAAAGATATGTTCTTATGAATATGATGTGATTGATATTTCTTCTTTTTAACCTTTCTGAGAATTTGAGCTCACCCTTTTATGTTTTTTTCCAGGACATAAAGAGAGGAATTAGGTTTAAAAAGAAAGGACATTTTTATGGGAGATGTTGAAGATCTTTCACCACGATTAGAAGATTATATTCCGAGTTTCCAAAGACACTAAACTATTACGGTCCTTGTGTGTGTGTTTTTGTTATGTACAAAGTATTCCCCAAAAGTAATGTAATGTCCATGTACATCAGGCTTCGTGTCTCTACAGTTGGTATAAGAGGAAAGGATTAGTTAACCTTTGGAAAGTAGGATGCGAAAACGTTAGTGAGATCCCTAGAGATATTTCTAAGGTATGTCTAGGGATGTCCCTAAGGATAAGTATACGTATAGGATATAGTACTAGAACTACGGTAACGATCATAGAATTTAACCTAAGATGTTAGATATTGAGGGTGCTCCCCCTTTACTATGTTGTTTTACCTAGCATGATTTTTGCCTCTCACACTATTCTTTTTGGGTTTTAGACGATGGCTGGAACCCGAAGGAACCGTGTTGATCACTGTAATGGAAAATGCAATGATTGTCCTCCTGAACAAACAAATGTTATGGGAGATGGAGTAAAAAATCTTATTGCTATACTTACACAAGATATGAATCATTCTGGACTTCCAAATGAGCAGAGAAGGGAACAATATTCTATTGAGTCCTTCATGAGGAAACGTCCACCTTCTTTCAGTGGGTCTTCTGATCCACCTGTTGCTGAACAATGGATCAGTACCACTGAAAAGATATTTTCAGTTCTTCAATGTTCTGAACATGATAAAGTCAACATTAGCAGTATATCATTTGGAAGGTGAAGCTGATCAATGGTGGAATCTTATCAAGAATATGAGGCAAAGAGATGAAATTGAGTCCATGGAATGGGATGAGTTCAAGAACTTATTTTTCAATAAGTACTTCCCTCGTATTCTTCGAACAAAGATAGAGAAGGAGTTTCTTGAACTAAAGCAAAAGGATGATGAATCTGTTGGTATATACAAAGCGAATTTTACAAGGCTTGCAAGGTATGCATCTGGATTTATCATCCAACCTAAAAGTAAAGTTGATCGATTATTTAGTGGCATAAAAGAAAGTCTTCGAAGGGCATTAGCTATAAGAGACTTCAGTAGCTATGAAGAAATTGCGCGTTGTGCTATCAAGGTATTAATGGAAGTTGGTGTTACATATCCATCTCATGGTTTTGATAAGAAACGAAAGATGGTGTTCAAGGAGAAATCTTAGAATAATGGTGAAAAGAAGATGAATGTTTCCTTATGCACAAAGTGTGGAAAGAGGCATGGTGGAGATTGTCTTAAAGGGACTAGAAAATGTTTTAAGTGTGGAAAAGAATGTCATTGAGCAGCTGAGTGTCGAAGTAATGGAAAAAGGGTTTCTAATGATGTGAATAAATCAAAAACTGCAGAGAACGCACCACCAACAATTCAATGCTTCAAGTTCAAGGAAATGGGGCATTATGCTAATAATTTCCCTAATCTAAGGGTTAGTGATGATCGACATGAGCAACCACATAAGGCAAAGGACAAAGGGAAGTCACATGCGATCACTATTGGTGATGTTGAATATGAAAACGATGTGGTGGAATGATTAAGTGTTTATGTAATGGGATTTCAAAATAGTATCATGGAATCTCATTTATGGTATTGTGGAATTTTGGAATATCTATGTATTGGTTTTTAATAATTATATGATACTGGTAACCAGGAAAAAAATGATTGAAATATTTTTGGAGAGTAGATGATATGTGCATAATGAAGGGACAAGAAGATAATGAGATGTTTGATTGTACTAATAAGCTCATGATTGATATAAGGACTAAGTATAGAGAATTTTGAAGATTTTAGTATGTGGAAAGAGTTATCTTTTGACATCACTAATGTTTTCACTAAGATTCAATGGGTATTCATTTTTCAAGAGATTACATGATTATGGTATTCACATGACTGGAAGGTGACGAACAAGATATATGAGGGATAAATGATGGCATTGACGTGATCATTTTCTCTATACTATGAGCTTGGACCGAAGTATTTTAGATAAGACTAAATATTGGAATGGATTATGTTGGACATAAGTTAGTATTGTTTAAGGATAAAACTTTTTTTGATATTGTTGATCGGATGTTATAATAATGTAGTTTTAGAATAAGGACAACCTGCAGGATGTGCGACAACCCATTGCGTCAGCCAAGGCTGTGGGAATTGACCCCACAACTAAAGTGCGACGGGCCTTTATCACATACCACTGGCCTACAGAAAGTCCCTGGTTAGTAGAAACTAGTTTTATTTTATTAAGTGGTATGATATATGAAGTATAAGTTCATTTTTGGAATCATATATGATTAACCTCACCAAAGACGGACTAATGTATATTTGATAACTATTTCTAAACTTTTATTTGAAACAGATGGAATGAACCATCATTCTATCACATGATCTGTTAACAGTTCACGAATAAAAAATTCAACTTCATTTCTTTAAGAGATGAAGTGGAAATTGTTCAAAGCACGAACAACAGTGAGATTGTACCAAAATCAAGTAAGTATTTCTTCTAATTCAAAATTTTCAACTTTAGGGAAATGATATTGAAAACAAAAAATGTTGTCCTAGTGATATTATATCTGATTAATCAGATAGTACCATAGATCATCACAAATTTATGGCTTTGCGATTGTTGGCTTTTTCATAGCCATGTTCTCTACCACTCTCCATCAGAACATGATGGTTAGATTTTTCTTCCAAATCCATATTTTCACCTATGTTCTCCTACGTGGATTCCCAGTGATGAGTTAATTTGGGTAACCGTTACATTTCATACTTTAGTTTTTAAAGCCATGTTTTGGTATTCCTTTTTACGATGTGGGTTTCTATTAAACAAACTTTCGAGTAGTAAACCATTTATAACCCCGACAAATTTTGAGGGTGAAATTCATTTTAAGAGGGGTAGAATGTAACACCCTGAGATTTTATGAAAAATATTCTTTTAATTTCATTAATGTCTTGTGTTGTATTCTACACCAAGATTACCTTGCACTATACGCAACACCGTATTAGCTTGCAGTATACACAACACTATTCTTGGATCATGTTACACACAATTTTGATAATAGTTATTCTAGGAAACATTGAGCATATATATATATATATTCAATGTATAAATTAAATATGGTTGGATTCTGTTATACGAAACAACGAAGGATTCTTTCACAACATGCAACCCTGACTTGGCTTGCATTACATGCAATCGCGACCTTCCTCAATAGCGTGTGTTGTACGCAATACTGGGTTTTAATAAACAACGATATATTATTATAATATTGTCATGAACTAGTCGTTATGAATAGTATTAACTAAATTTTTAATTTTATAACATTATTATTCATCTTACACATTTTCTAGAACATGGTATAAGAACAAAAAAAAAAATTCGGGTAAAATAAGTATTTTTAAAAAAATGAAGTTTTGCCGCCTTTTGATGGCGCACACATATTAAATCTAGTTTTTGACATGTTTATATGTTCAATTTGACAAAATAAAATTCTTCTTTTTAATCAGGATATAAAAATTTACATTAGATAATGTTTTTATATTTTTCCGATAACTTTCATATTTTAATGAATAGTAAAAACACGCTATATTTTAATTAAAAACAACTTTTTCATCGTAATATCTTATTTGGTTAAATTATAATATTGAATGGTTTTAATGTATATATAGAATATATTTTTCTCATTTAATATAATTTATGTCATTAGCATTGATTTTACCTTGAATTCGTAGGTTAAAATAGTTCAATCTTTTGCAATGTTTTAAAGAAAAACCTGTTTTCTTTCGACAACGGGATTAATTTTAATTTAATTTCTTCATATTTTTTGTATTGAATTTGGAAAAATGGATTCCATATTTGGAATAGGTGGGTCCAAATTATGTAAATAATCTACTTTTTATTTTTGGGCATTGTGAATAGTAACTACGGTAAATTTTATTTACTATAGTTAAAGGTAAATCGAGTAATTAATGGTAAATATAAGATTATAAAATTACCCTAACACTTGTAAAAATTATATTGTATGGCTAAAAGTAGACCCATATAACCTAAGGGTCGGATTAGATTCATTTTATGGACTTTTGTCCATGAAAATAATTTAATTATTAATAAAACAAAAGAATGTGACAACATGTCACTTTCTTAAATCTTATAAGTATAATAATTTTAATTTAGTGATAAAATTAATGAAACATCGAAATTGAATAGTATCCAGAAATCTAATACAATTATCTACATCATAGGAATCTATTTATAATTTTTAGGGATTAAATAATTATCATTTATTATGACACAATGATGATGCAGTAATTGTCTTATTAATGAAATATTGACATAATTGATGTTATAAATGCCCAAATAAATGTAACTTGAGACTTTTTATGACTTAAATTAATTTTATAGGTTAATATGACATGTTATTGTTGATATAAGTAACTTGGATCGAACTTATCATTCTGTTATGAATTTCATAATAATCATGTACCAAATAGTTTCAAAATTCACATAAATTAGTTTTTAAAAAAAATATTATATTATTAATTGTTATTTAATTACTAAAAATCTGAGGTTTGGCCAAATGACTTAGATAAGGATAGATATATTAATAATAAACAAATTGGGGTTCGTATGGCTTGTTATGGTAAGTTTATTAACCATATAGTGTAAGAAAACAAAAAGACACGGTAAAAGTTAAATTATTTAACTTAGAGTTAAATCTAATTGATAAGGTTAAAATAATAACCTAAATTTGTCTAAATCCTTTTAGATGAGAGTATTTAGACCCATCCCAACTTTAGCTTCGAAATAAGACCCTTTGTAACAATTTTAAACCGAATTTGACCTTAATATAAAATAATATTTAGAGATTTTCCTAAGGTGCCCCTCTCCTCCCTTATAAAAGGGCACCTCCTCCCCCTCTTCCACAAACCACTTTGAGCCTTCATGCTCAGCCAAACCCTATGAAAATATCTTCTCCACTTCCCTGGTTTCATCCTAGAGGTCCTGGTCTTCTTAAAAGACCATCCTTAGTTCTTTATGTGGAGGTTAAGAAAAGGCGCGTCAAAAAGAGGTAATATCCATTACCGATCATTTTCAATTTCCTTCTTCTTCAACTTCTTCTTCATTAGTTGTTTCATGATAAAGTAATAACATCAGGATTTCTAATATACTGATATGTTATTATAAATATTAAACAACTCTAATTAACCTTCTATCCATCCTACGGAAAAAGGAAATCACCGCGCGTGCGTACGTACGGAATACCGTCTCCACACCGTGGTGTAATCTATTTTCCGCCACCACCTTAATTGGATGGGTATAATGGTGTAATGAGTAACTATATATTATTATTATAAAGTTATATTGATACTGAAATAGTATACATACACTTAAGCACAAGTTCACGATCATGAGAACGATATCATCGCTTGTGCGTACGTACGGAATACCGTCTCCACGACGCGATGAGATTCATTCTCCACATTAACCATTCATGAATTAATATAAAGTATATATAATGAATAATAAAGAAATATATGACATGTTAAATCTACTGGATTTATTTATATATATATATGTATGTCATCTACTTACTTCCATTCAAGACAATAAGCAAAGGAAAACAACATTAATTCGTACGTACGGACTACCGTCTCCATGAACGTTGTGTTTCATTTCATTTATCTATCTATTATATATATATACTGAATATATATGATATATAAATCATGTTTTATATTTTTGAAGTATGTAAATCATGATATAAGTAATAATAATGTCAAGAACAACAAGTCCAAACACCTACGATAAATGAAACGATTTTACCCAAAACACTTCATTAACATGGAATTTACAAAAGAACGGGTAATATAAAGTCATAAGTGAACCATATATGATATCATAACAATTAATATGATTCTTTAATAAGTTAATGACATTATTTAAATCATTATACAGGAGGTTCGGATACGTACAAAGCATATCAGACATAAGGTAAGGGAAATATCACAATCTCATTTTTATCCGAGATTGTTTATGCTTTGGTATTTACTGGGGTGTATTTTATCATCCAAATCCATGTTTCCTCAATATGTAATATTATTTCCATCCACCTACAATTTTTAAAATCCAATTTTACCCTTCGGTGAGTTTTTAGTAAAAGATATGAAAGGAATCTTTTGTCGTTTTTCGTACGAGGTACTTTTTGACTTTTCTGACAAAAGTACGAGAAGAATGTTTTTTTAACTTATACGGCATGAATGGATTTTTAAAACATTATTTCCAAGAAGATTCCTTTACAAGTTTTCAATTTTATTTTTAATCAACTTATTTTATTTTATAATTGTATGACATGTAAAGAATGGAAAATGTTTTTGAAGTAGAAAAGATATTTTCCTCAAGAATGGAGTTCAAGTGTTTTATCAAAATTAATTTCCATATAAGATAATAAAGGATTCTATTTCTATCCCTATTATTAAATTGATTTGATTATGTTGTGATGAAATTATTTTTTTGAATTCCTTTATCTTATATGAATTGTTTTATGATGTCTTGTTGTTTAAGAATCCCATTTTTTTACATGGGTTATGCAATGATGTATGATTTATGATTTTGTGGCACACATAAGAATGGTATAATTATGAGATGGGTGGGATCTATATCTCCCTACAATGAATTGTGTAAAGATTTTATATCTCATGAGATAGACATGGCTGGAATGGTAGGTTATATCGGTTCAGTGAAACAGGACTGAAATGAGGAATGAACTCGGTTCAGAAAGGGACTTTGTCCACTAAGATAGTCTTGGAAATGAGTCTTGACTAACAAGAAATGATTCTCTATGATTATGTGTGTATGCCACAAAGTTTCATGTTTTATGTTATGATTATTGGGATTACATTTCACTACTATGATTTATCCCATGTTATGAAATTATGATCTCTTTTGTAGGTTAAGATTTCCAAAAGATATGTTCTTATGAATATGACGTGATTGATATATCTTTTGTTTACCCTTACTGAGCATTTGAGCTCACCCTTTTATGTTTTTTTTCAAGGACATAAAGAAAGGAATTAGGTTTAAAAAAAGGAGATCATTATGGGAGATTTTGAAGATCATTCACCACAATTAGAAGATTATATTCCGAGTTTCCAAAGACATTAAACTATTACGGTCCTTGTGTGTGTGTTTTTGTTATGTACTAAGTATTCCTCAAAAGTAATTTAATGTCCATGTACGTCAGGCTTCGGGTCTCTACAAGGTTCCTCTCAGTAATTAATGTGTGGTTCAAAATAGCAAGCACTATAGGAAACCTGAAAACATTCACCAGTGCTCGGATGTCATATTGAAGACCATCCTCAAAGCGTCTTGCCCTCAACATCTCATCACCCACAAGAATAAGTAAAACATTTTGTAGCTTGGCGATGTGGGTAGAATAGTCCATCACTGACATGGAACCCCACTCTAGATTCATGAACTCTCAAGCTCGATCTGACCATAGAGTCTCTGGAAAGAAATAGTCATAGAAGACTGCCTGAAAAGATTCCCACTCAATGACTCGGCGATGCTCAGTCTGGGTGGTAACATCCCACCATCTCTTGGTGGAATCACGCAACATGTAAGTAGAGAGCTTGGTACTCCTCCCAAGAAGTGTCCCCTGATGCTCACAGATCGTCTTCATAGAATCTATCCAGGATTCCATAGCCTGTGTTCCACCATCCCTTGAAAACATAGGCAGATACTACTGGAAGAATATACATGTAATCTCTGCCATAGATGAGGCAACAACTGGTTCTCCCTAAAAGGTCATCACGAACTGCAAGAAGCCTTCACGGATATGTACATCCCTACATGCGTCTGGTATAATGGTTGGCGCCACATCTGGCACTGCTGGAGGATCCATTAGTAGTCAATGACCTACCACCTATGGAGTAAAATCATCGCCACCCTTTTGGATAAGAAATCATGGTAGTCTCAGTGGCATGACTCTACAAGGTCAAACACATTCCATTGATTAAGATCAACCAGGACTAAGAACTAGAAACGTACGAAGGGAATAGGAGAAAGAAAACATTCATGATTTACAAAACAGGACTATACGATGTGTATAATAACGACACGACATGTTCCCTTAAGTTTTTCACATGTCCATGTACTTCTGCAAAAACTGGTCGTGTAAAACCCCAAACACACGACGTGTTTTCCAAAACCACGACGTGTAATTGAATTCTCTCCCCCTTGCCCGAGTCCTTTCTACATGGCTAAGCTACATGAATCCCCTTAGAATAAGGATACATGGCGTGTTACACCGACACAGGGTGTATACACCACCCTGTTTCCACAACCACACGGCCAAGTCCACACAGTCTCTCACTAGTCAAGACTACACGGTGTGTCCCACAGATACACGAAGTGTACTAGATGAGCTTTACTGACCCGTTTTGTTTGAGAAATGACCGGATACCTGACTCACACTACACTGTGTGTTCTAGAAGGACACGATGTGTACTTGAAAAGATATCTTCGACCCTTGTTGTTAGCTACACGGCCAGATTCCAAGATTACACTACACGACGTGTTCATAATTGACACAACGTGCATAAGCTAAGATTTATCCATCTATGTTGTTAGTCACACAGGCGGACACATGGTCAACCCTACACGGTGTGTACAACCAGTACAAGACATGTTCCCACAAGAACTTCCCTATCCCGTGTCTCTTCCCACATGGTCTATGACATTGTTAGAGACTACACAGCGTGTACATATGGTACAAGATGTGTACTTTAGAAATCAGTTTCTTCCCTAACAGAAGAACACATGGTGTGTAGTCAAAACTACAAAACTTTTATTTTGGGGTTTTCTAGACAATAAGCCTCAGAAATTACTCTGGAGCCTAGAAAAACACTGAAACGAACACCAAAGTGCCAAATTATGATCCATGAGGGCCCATACTCCTCGTGAATCAAATCTTGGAATTGTATACATCTTATAAACAAGGTAACAAAATCAATGATCAAACAAATTCTGGTCAATGAGGGCCCATAACACCTTAATAACCAAAGTTTGGCATTAATTCAAAAAAGACCTCACACAAAAAATACCATATCAATAGTAGGCGTATCAATCAAGGTACCTATCACAACAGCATAAATTTTCTAACACAACATCTATCACAACAACATGCAATTTCTAATGAACCTACATGGCATGGAAACTATGCCTGAAAAGTGATTCTAACAGGTGTCTAAATGTTGCATGAGATGGTATACCCTCATCTCATCGGGTTGCAACTAAATATAACCCAAGTATAAAAAAATATAAATAGAACACCACAAGTGAATCACCCACTGGTGAAATATAATCAATTTTAATAATCATAAACAAAAAATCACAATTTAATTCAAGGAAATCCTGCCTTTACCTGTACATGGGGTAGCTACTTCGAGGCATAGTTTATTACCGAATCCTTTAACCATCTATCTCATTCGGTTGTCGCCAAATAATAAAATAACCCATATAAAAGAAATCCCTCTGATACCACTTTGTAACATCCCAGATTCGGGTGCCATACAATGGGTGCCCCGAAACCAGTTGGTCACATGACCTCAAATAAGTTTCCTCAAATGCTAGAGGCTGCCGACTAGTAGCGAGGTCCTAGGACTGATAGTGGGAAATCTATGCCCACAATTGTCAAAGTGTAGCGCAAAGGAACAAAATATAAACATACAAAAGAAAAAACAATAAAAAATATAAATCTGAAATGGACAACGGAACTGAAGTAAAAGATAACCAATAGTCATATATATGATGATGAAACATGTCTCTAATTCTAAAAAAGCAGCCAAAATATGATACACTGAAATCTTATACAATATAGCACAAGATACAAAGTACAACAAAACATATCCAAAGTAGTGTAATAGGAACTTAGCAGCATCGCAATCCTATGCTCGGTCCCATGCTCTACTACTCCTTTGAAACAATCATGTACCTGTGTAGGGACCTAGGCCCTTATCAACACCCACAACAATATAATCTGTTTGGGCCCAAGACATGATGTCACGACACGACCCTACCCGGGCTCGAACCACAACTACCCCAAGCCCGCCTCCATAGGCCAGGGGCTGGCGACAAGCGCCGAAGGCTAAACAACTAGGGGAGGCCTTTTCCTAAGTACCTGTACACACACACGCAGAACACTCAATTCAAAAGTGAAGAGTAAAAAAAGAAAAGCAAAGTACCAACTGATATAAATAAACCACAGGAGTTCATCGACCTCTAAACAATACAAATGGGTTCTGAAGTTAAACTAAAAAGAAAAGGGGTAAAACACGCTCCCAACCAGAAAAGCGCCACAACTCGGAAACAGGTAAAACAACAGTAAAAAGCTGAGAGGGTCCCACACCTGGAACCCGACAACGACCACCGCACACGGTCCAATCTCCCGGCTCCTATGCTCCTCTGACGTCATGATCGACCTATCCGTCATCTTCAAGGGCACACCAAGTGTGGGAAAATCCCAAGAAGGGGTGAGTATAAAAATACTTAGTAGGATACCCTGAAGGCTCGAGGGAGAAAAATAGGTGGTACCGAATGGTGAGAAGTAGATCGAACAAGGGAAAGTAGAGGAGTAAAACTGATTGTTCATTAAGGATTATAGTAAAGATTTCAGCTCAACCCAACAAGATGAAAGAAGGTAGACTTTTCCAGACACAAGGAGCTGGAAATGGTGAGAAGATGAACTTCCCGTCGAGTCTTCGCTACCTATAGCAGGAGTGTAGACTCGTCTAACCATGAGAATATAGACACAGAAAGAACGTGTCATACCCCATGCGTCTTCGTCTCTCCTATAAGGAGAGTAACCAAACCCAAGAAGTGGGTACTGGAACAAGGTATATACATATCTGTATGCTCAAACAAGAAACCCAAACAAGATCGTAAGGGGATCTCCATCTTGTAGCTCAGCCCAAGACAGTGAGTAACCAACAGTCCCAAAAGTAAACACCATCGATGCCCAGCATCCCACACGTCTACTCCAAACTGCAAGTCAAGGGGATCAAATCACCACACCACGAAACTATCCGCTTTGGGTGGTACTGACTCACCAGAACAGTTTTAGGTCGTGTCGCAAGGACGCGTCTCAGTGGGGAAAGCGCCCCTAGCACTTGATAGTTCTACGGAATGTCAAACCACACCACGTCACTGCCTTACAGTCGAGAGTTCTTCTCAAAACCAAAGATGTCACATAACTGACCCATACAAATGAGGGTCCCGCTCTGGTAGACACGGAGTAAAGCCACAGACTAGCATAGCAGAAAAGACTGGATCTGAAATGTCAACGGGTGACCCACTGCCCGACCCTACTTGAGGGTAAACCCTACTACATCATCATGCGACCCACTACCCCGCCCTGCGGGAGGGTAAACCCTAATACATCATTAGGGGACCCACTGCCCAGCCCCGCTAGAGGGTAGACCCGGAATTAGTCGACAGGCGACCCACTGCCTAGCCTTGCTAGAGGGTAGACCTAGAACTAGACGACGGGCGACCCACTGCCCATCCATGCTTGAGGGTAGACCCTAAGAGGTCTTCGGGTGACACACTGCTGAGTATCTGCTGGAGGGTAGACCCTAAGAGGTCTTCGGGTTGCCCACTGCCTAGTCTCTGTTGGAGGGTATACCTTAAGAGGTCGTCAGGTGACCCACTGCCCAGTCTCTGCTGGAGGGTAAACCCTAAAAGACAGTGAGCAACCCACTGCCCAGTCTATACTAGAGGGTAAACCTGGAACTGCTCTTGCCATCCCTACTGGATGGTATAACACTAGCCAACAGAACCCAAAGTGGGTATCGTCCAACCAACCAACTCCAGAACAAAACCAAGGGAAACCACTCAACCCTGCTGATCTAAACCATCGTGAACAGGAGGACCCTCTATGTCGCGAGAGGTCAAAGGTACGCAATGCATAACACGACACCCACATGGGTCCCACACGACGTGTGGCCCCATGCCAAATCCAACCAAGCGTACAAACGTTCTTAGGTACAAACAACAACATGTACCTCCCAGAGTTCTCGCATACTCCCAGAGTATGCCACGTCTCCATCCCAAAGGCTAACATGCACCCGAACCCCAACGTAAACACGAAGGCGTAATCGTATCAACACCAACATTACACCTCAACGGCTAAGGCCCAGCTAACCACAACTCTTCAAGAATTACTTCACTCACACGGGAGTAGACATGATCTCACGCCCAGGGTTTGCTTCCGAACACGGCAAGATGAACCGCCACCAGAGCACCTTTCATATTTCCACATTTAATAAGATCATGTAAGAGGCTCTGGTCGCTTGAATATATTACACTGTTGTAATCCTCATGAAAAGACACGCGAGATAGACTACTTACTCGCCCGAAACAACCAACCAGTGAATAAGGTACTATTCACCGTAAACAACCCGTGTGGGGCCCACCCCAAGATCCCGAAAATGAACAAACAGAGAACACCACTGCGATCCCCTCAGAAAAACACATGGGATTGACTTCTAAGACGCCCAAAATGGACACCTAGTGAAAAAGGTACTATCCACCATAGCCAGGTCAGGTGGGACCCACACCACGTCCCCAAAAAAGGTCGTGCGAACTGCGCCACCGTGATGCTCTAGGAATAACACGTCAAAAGCACTTCTCACTTGAGTGGAAAAGATATTCAAAGGAAAATATACATTCCATCTTACCACGCACGAGCGGTTCCACGCGGAACCCGCTCCCCGGTTCCGAAGAGTTCCGAACGGATCGCACCTTTGCGATCCTCTCAAAAAAGTACACAAGGTGGACTATTCACTTGTCCAAAACGGTCGCCTAGTGATAGAAATGGAAAATCACCATCAACAAACAAATTTCCCTCATGGGGGCCGCACCATTGTGCCGAATTCGAGTGGGAAGATTGCACCATTGCAACCCCCTCAAAAAACACCCAGAAACGGCTTCTCGCACGCCCCGAACGGACGTCCGATGAAAAAGATGCTAAACGGTAATCGTAGCTCAAAAGACGGGCCGTGAGGCCCACGAATCAAATCCAATTTCAATGCTCGAAGCCACACTAGAAATACCCGCCTCGACACCAGGGTCCCAACGCTTCTGACAACATTCAAAACGGACATCGAACGCCCAGGAAAAACGTCAAACCACATAAAGACGTGTCACGCCTCCGAGGCCCCTCGTTTCGGGAATTAAAAATTCCCAAAACCATCTCAAAACAATCTCCTCGTAAATACGGTTCCACAGCCACATACACCATGCAAAACGGACGCCCGTAGTAGAAAATACAGGCGTCCGAAAACTGAAGGGGCAGAGCCCCTTGGGCTGGACCCGCCTAAACCGGCCGGTCGGCCCAGCCTAGGCCGGCCTGCGGTTCGGCCGTGCGGGCCGGCCGTGGACCCACGGTCCACATTCCCACCGATCAGCCTGAAGGCCGCTCACTTATCACATAGAGACCTGCCTTTGGTAGGTCTTGGTCTGGCCACGGGGACGCACAACGCGACCCCGGTCTCCGCTCCGTGCCGCAGAGCTCCCCCGCAGGTAGGCGCCCGGCGCCCCCGGCCACCTCCGCCTAGCGCCGCGGAAGACCGCACCGCCCTGTGCCTTTCCTTCTCCACTGTCCGAGAGCCCCAACCACGATTATGCCACCTCTGCTAGAAGCCACCGCCTCCCAGAGCTCGTGCACCGCCGCCTATCTCGGCGGACAGCCGGAATCCACTCGGAAACACCTCCAAAACCTGCAACTTTCTCCGGATGATTGCGGACACAACAGAGCTCGGATTTTGAGTCTGAAACAAGAGTTGGAAATCTCAGAAAACATAAAACACATTCATGGTCTTTTCTAGATATTTATACATGGGTTCCATGCAAAAATTAGAGCTCAAAGTAGATTCCAAAATAAAAATTGAAACCACAACGATCCTACTTTGTTGGGCTTCGCCCGATGCTTCACGGAGAGTCTACCACCATGCCGCGCCACGCCGGAGCTACCTCACCAGAGTAGAGGAGTATATGGAGGTTTGATGGAGGTTTTTATAGGGGAGAACAAGGGAGGGGAGGGGAAGAATAAGGGTTTAAATAAAATTATAATTTTAATTAATTTAATCCCATAATTTAACCCGCACCCGGAACACTCGACGGGGTTAAGGTTAAGTCTCCCCTAAGGTAAAAACCGCCTCCCGAGCACAACGGTGGTCTCATAATTTTAATCTGAGGCCCCATTCGAATTTTATTTCCATCAATGCCCGATGCCGCAAAATTACAAAAACGCCCCTTGGGCCATTTTTCACTGACGGCTCGTGCCCTCAAAACTTATACCCCTCGTAGGGTAAACTGCACATTCTGGACTCAACGGTGCCATTATTTTTCCAATCTGATCCACCGTTTAGGAGATATTGAGTTTAACCATTAAACACATAAATTAATTATTTAATTTATCCGTTTAACATTCTGGAAGCGAGCGAGGTGTCCAAACGTCTTGCGCTGACATGTTTTATGTTGTTACTAGGGTAAACACCCCATTACGGACCCATAAGTACACTCGGATATCTAATCTGGATCACCGTTTAGGAGATATCCCATTTATTTGGTGTTCCCAGTGTGAACGCACTGAAAACTTAATTCCGGACACACCGGGGCTCGGAATCGCACGCCGTCTGAAGGCGCTGCTCTGGAATAACAGCAAGAATATTCCATAGTCCTTTATATAAAAAAAGGTTCATACATCATTCCATAATTCATGATTATCGTCCCCGAAAAGAAAATACAGGGAACAAATCAGGGTACTAAGCCCACTCCTGGCTCTTCCGTACTCAGAAGAACTCTTAAACCGTCCTGCGTCACTGCACATGGACCAAAGGATTTGATCTATTCATGCAAGGTCTACCGTTGCCGATGACGTGCATAGGAGCACATACACATCTCCTCAGGTGAGTCATGCATGAGACACTATGCACCCAAACCAGCCTTTGGGGTTAGGGCAAGGCGGTAGGGAACCTCGTCATCCCTTTGCACAGTCCCAAATAGCTTGTCGGATCTTAGGGGTAGTTCAACTCCCTGACCGAACGTCTACATCGCATGTCATGACTAGATTCACCGCCCGCACCAGGGACAAGGCCCGGTGATTCCCTCCTTCAGAATATCCATATGGTGAAACACCCAAGGAAATATGGTCACACAAGGTTCCACAGTCGATGTCTCTCAACCAAGACTCTCTCACACACTCTGAAAGCGATGGAGTCGACACCATCGACTAAATAAAAAGGTCACATGCCTTTTATCATACCAACCCCGGGTTACACCGATGCCCCGCACCACCATGGTAACACCTCAAGCATGGAGCAGGGAGAAAATCATTCCACACACAGAGTCTAACTATTCTACTATAAAAAGTAGAAGAGTTGTAGAGTGTACCTCTTATCACATCATGCTCTGTAGGATCGTAGACATCCAAAGCTCACGGCTTTCCACGGTCCCAACTGTCGGCTCCCGGAGCCTGACGTGGACCGCCTATTGGTGATGGGAAGACCTTGTAAGGTCATTCTACAATTACAGCTCCTCCCACCCCCATGCTAGCACCACCTCTCTGGGCACTACTCCAATCACGATGCTTCCTCCGTCGTGGTGGTGCACCTGCTGCCTGCCTGAAGTTCTATACATACCTGGTCTGGCAGTATCGTTCCAGGTGACCTCGCCCATCGCAAGCATAGCACTGACTCTCTTCGGGCTGCACTGGTGCCCTCCTTTACAACTATGGTGTACGACCACGCCCCTAAGTCTGGTTGTTATAAATCCACCAACGTCGAGGTTCTACATTCTGATGCCCGCTAGCTACGGTAGACATCTCGGCTCGAACGTGCCTGCTGCCACCACCAACTCTAGAATGTTATAGGAATCTCTATATCACCAGCACCAGCTCAAGCACCCCAGAATATATGGAAAATCCCAAGGGTACTATGACAACCCAAATCTCTCGGCAGAGACCCTAATCAAACTTCAGCGCTCGGATGTTGTCGTCATGGACGAAGTCTGGGTAAAAGCGTGCACGGTCTGTGAAAATAGCTGCGTACTCGACCACCGTCATCCCTCCCTGCTGAAACTGCAGGAGCTCCTGAATCTAAATGGAGCACAAGCAGGAGGGAAAAAACTCCTCATGGAACAACAACTGAAAGTCACCCCACGAAAGCGACGACTTTTCAAGAAACTGAGTCACCAGACCCCACCAACGCCAAGCTGCTCCACGAAAAAGGGTGGCGGCCAAAGCCACCATAAGATTCGTCGGCATCTTCACAATCCTGAAAAGGCAAACCACTATCTCTATCCAATCCTCTACTGCCTGAGGGTATGGCTCACCACTAAACCTCAGCGGTCTCTGTCGCTGGAACTCACAGAGCGCACTCAACCTACGCTAAAGCCCCATCTGCTCTACGGTAGTTGTCTGCTGCCCAATAGGTGGGGGTGTTGTTACCGGCCCACCCAGAGAAAGGGGCTCGCATGATGTGTCCTGGACTGAGGCCTCGTAGCTCACAGGGTCATCGTTACGAACCAAAGATTGTATCCTGACTGGATTTCTTCGCGGAAACATCCTGAGTATTATCAAGGAGTGTCGCGGTCAGATGAGCATATATGTATATCACAATGACAACAATGATGGGGAGCTGACTCATGAGGGACAGTAAAAGACTCAATCCTATGTGATGCACAAACCAATTTTCCCTACAATGATTGTCTCTTCATGCCTAGTCGTCAAGCGGGTTATCGGGGTCTTTGTGAATAGATACATCGGTCATCGCACCATCACTAGACTCCCTGGCCTGAGAGCCGCTCTCGAGACATGTGAACACTGTTGCCCAAAATCCCAATCAATTAGTTTTTAGGGATGTCCGAACAACATCCCAAGTAACGAACCACCTCTGATACCACTTTTTCACGACCCGACCCTACCCGGGGTCGAGCCGTAACTACCCCCAAGCCCATCTCCATAGGCCAGGGGATGGCAAAAAGCGCCGAAGGCTAAAAAACTCAAGGAGGCCTTTTCCTGAGTACATGTACACACACACGCAGCACACTCAATGAAAAAGTGCAGAGTAAAAAAGAAAAGAAAAGTACCAACTGCTATAAATAAACAACAAGAGTGCATCGACCTCTAAAAAGAACAAACAGGTGCTGAAGGTAAACTGAAATGAATAGGGGAAAAACATGCACCCAACCAGAAAAGTGCCACAACCCGGCAATAGGTAAAAAAACAGTAAACAGCTGGGAGGGTCCCACACCCGGATCCCGATAATGACCACCGCACGCGGCCCAAGCTCCCGACTCCTAAGCTCCTCTGATGTCACGATCGACATGTCCATCGTCTGTATGGGTATGCCAAGTGCGGGCAAAGCCCATGCAGGGGTGAGTATAAAAATACTCAGTAAAATACCCCGAAGGCCCGAGGGAGCAATAAAGGATGTACCGAAGGGTGATCAGTAGATCGAATTGGGGAAACTAGAAGAGTACAACTGAAAGTGCAGTAAGTAGTACAGTAAAGAGTCCAGCTCAACCCGACAAGATGAATGAAGGTAGAATCGTCCAGACACAAGGAGATAGAAATAGTGAGAAGATGAACTTCCCGTTGAGTCTTCGCTAACTATACCAGGAGAGTAGACTCATCCAACTACGAGAAGCAAGACACGGAATGCACGTCGCATACCCTACGCATCTTCGCCACTCCTAAAAGGAGAGTAACCAAACCAATGATGTGTGCACTAGAACATGGTATATACATAAATGTATGCTCAAACAAGAAACACAAACAAGATCGTAAGGGGATGTCAATCCCGTAGCTCATCCCAAGAGAGTGAGTATCCAGCAGTCCTAGAAGTAAACACCATCGATGCCAACATCCCGCACGTCTGCCCTGAACTGCAAGTCAAGGGGATCAAATCACCACACCTCGACACTATCCGCTTTGGGAGGAACTGACTCGCCCACACGATTTTAGGTCACGTCGCAAGGACACATCTCGGTGGGGAAAGCACCCCTTGCACTTGAGAGTTCTAGGAAAAGTCAAAACACACCATGTCACTGCCTTGTAATCAGGAGTTCTTCTCAAAACCAAAGTTGTCACATCACTGACCCGTACAAACGAGGGTCCTGCTCTAGTAGACATGGAGTAATTCCACAGACTAGCCTAGCAGAAAGGATTGAGTCTAAAGGGTCAGCGGGTGACCCATTGCCCGACCCTGCTGGAGGGTAAACACTAACACATCATTAGGCGACCCACTGCCCCGCCCTGCGGGAGGGTAAACCCTAATACATCATTAGGAAACCCACTTCCCTGCCCCGCTGGAGGGTAGACCTGGAATAAGTCGACATGTGACCCACTGCCTAGCCTTGCTGGAGGGTAGACCTTGAACGTGATGACGTGCGACCCACTGCCCAGCCCTGTTGGAGGGTAGACCCTAAGAGGTCGTCGGGTGACCCACTGCCCAGTCTCTACTGGAGGGTAAACCCTAGAAGTCAGTGAGAAACCCACTGCCCAGTCTCTACTGGAGGGTAAACCCGGAACTACTCTAGCTATCCCTACTGGATGGTACAACACTGGCCAATAGAACCCAGAGTGGGTATCATGCAGCCACCCAACTCCAGAACAAAACCAGGGGAAACCACTCAACCCTACTGATCTAAACCATCGTGAACAGGAGGACCCTCTATGTCGCGAGATGTCAAAGGTATGCATAGCAGAACACGACACGCACACGGGACCCACACGACGTTTGGCCCCAAGCCAAGTCCAGCCAAGTGTACAAATGTTCTCAGGTACAAACAACCACATGTACCTCCCAGCGTTCTCTCTTACTCACAGAGTAAGCCACGTCTCCAGCCCAAAGGCTAACATGCAAACGTCCCCCAACGTCAACGTGTAGGTGTAATCGTATCAACTCCAAATTTCCACCTCAACGGCTGAGGCACGACAAACCACAACTCTTCAAGAATTACTTCACTCACATGGGAGTGCACGTGATCTCACGCCAAGGGTTTGCTTCCGAACACAGCAAGAAGAACTGCCACCAGAGCACCTTTCATATTTCCACATTTAAAATGATCGCATAAGAGGCTCTGCTCACCTGAACAGATTACACCGTTATAATCCTCATGGAAAAACATGTGAGATAGACTTCTTACTCGCCCAAAACGGCCAACCGGTGAATAAGGTACTATTCACCGTAACCAACCCATGTGGGGCCCACCCCAAACCCCGAAACTGAACAAACAGAGCACACCACTGTGATCCCCTTGGAAAAAACACACGATATTGACTTCCCAGATGCCTAAAATGGACACCCGGTGAAAAAGGTACTAATCACCATAGCCAAGTTGGGTGGGACCCACACCACGTCCCCGAAAAAGGTCGTGCGAACTGAGCCACAATGATGATTTCAGAAAAAAAAATGTCAAAAGCACTACTCACTTGAGTGGAATAGATATTCGGAGGAAAAGATACATTCTGGATTACAACGCACGAGTGGTACCACGCAGAACCCACTCCTCGGTTCTGAAGCGTTGCCAACGGATCACACTGTTGCGATCCTCTACAAAAAGTACCCAAAGTGGACTATTCACTTGTCCAAACGGTTTCCCAGTGATAGATATGGGAAATCACAGTCAAAGCCCAAATGACCCTCGCGGGGCCCACACCATCATGCCGATTTTGAGTGGGTGGATTTCACCATTGCAACCCCCTTATAAAAACACCCAGAAATGGCTACTTGCACGCCCCGAACGGACGCCCGATGAAAAACTTGCAAAATGTTTCTCACAACTCAAAATATATGCCGTGGGGCCCACGCAAAAAATCCGGTTTCAATGCCCGAAGCCACACTAGAAATCCCCACCTCGACAGCAGGGTCTCAACGCTACTGACGACATTCAAAATAGACGTCGGACGCGTCCGTGCCGTCCAAAACAAGATCACACGGAAAAATGTCAAACAACTTAAAGATGTGTCACGCATCCGAGGCCCCTCGTTTCGGGAATTAGAAATTCCCAAAACCATCTCAAAATACTAGCCTCATCGATATGGTTCCACATTCGCAGATGGAATGCAAAACGGACGCCCGTAGCGGAAAATACGGGCGTCCGAAAACTGAGGGGGCCGAGAACCTTGGGCTGGACCGGCATGGACCGGCCGGTCCGCTCGGCCTCAGCTGGCCTGCGGTTCAGCCGCGTGGGCTGGCCGTGGGGTCGCAAAACATGACCACAGTCTCCGCTCCGTGCCGCAGAGCTCCCCCGCAGGCAGGCGCCCGGCGCCCCCAGCCACCACCGCCTGGCGCCGTTGAAGACCGCGCCACCATGCACCTTGCCCGCGCCGCCATCCGAGAGCCCCGACCACGATGCCGCCACCTCCTCTAGAAGACACCACCGCCCGAAGCTTGCGCGCCGCCTCCTAGCTCGCCGAACTGTCAGAATCCATTGGGAAAAACCTCCAAACCCCGCAACTTTCGCCGGACGATTGCGAACACCACAGAGCTCATATTTTTAGTCCGAAACAAGCATAGGAAAGCTCAGAAAACATACTACACATTCATGGGATTTTCTAGATAATTTAATAGAGGTCTGATGAAAAATCTAGAGCTCAAATTAGATTCGGAAATAAAAATTGAAACCACAATGATCCTACCTTGTTGGGCTTCGCTCGACGCTTCACGGAGAGTCCACCGCCGCGTCGCGCCTCGCCGGAGCTGCCTCGCCGGAGTGGAGGAAGAGAGGGAGGTATGGTGGTGGTTTTTCTAGGGGAGAAAAAGGGAGGGGAGGGGAAGAAGAAGGGTTTAAATAAAATTAAAATTTTAATTAATTTAAACGCATATTTTTACCTGCACCTGAAACTCTTGACAGGGTCGAGGTTAAACCTCCCCTATGGTAAACACCACCTCCCGATCACAATAGTGGTCTTAGAATTTTAATCTGAGGACCTGTTCGAAAGTTATTACCCTCAATTCCAAATGTCGCCAAATTATGAAAACGCCCCTGGGCCATTTTTCACTGACGGCTCGCGCCCACAAAACTTATACCCCTCCGAGGTTAAACGGAACATTCTGGACTCTACGGTGCCCTTGGTTTTCCAATCCGAGCCACCATTTAGGAGCTACTGAGTTTAACCATTAAACACATAAATTAATTATTTAATTTATCCATTTAATGTTCCGGAAGCGAGCGAGGGGTCCAAACGTCCCGCGCCGACATGTTTTATGTCGTTCCTAGGGTAAACACCCCATTACGGACCCATCCTTACACTCGAACCTCTGATTCAGATGACCGTTTAGGATATATCCCCTTTATTTGGAATCCCTAGTGTGAATGCACTGAAAACTAAATTCCGGCAACACCGGGGCTCAGAATCGCACGCCGTCTGAAGGCGCTGCTCTTGAATAACATCAAGAATATTCCAAAGTCCATTATAGACAAAAACCAGGTTCTTACACATGACCTAAACAGGGTGTGAGAAATAAATCCCAGTAGGCAACCACTAAAGGCTCATGCCCAACATTCAGTGAAAATGTGAAACAGTAGTGTGCAATAATGTAATTCAGTAAACTAGGAAGTACTAAAAAGTAACCATTTCTACCAGTTATATTTCCATTTTAATAATTATTTAACAATTCAATATAATTTAATTTTGAGTTTCATGAGACTCATCCTCGACCGATAATCTCCTATACTAGTTCCATAGTAGAATCCACAACATGCTATCTAGCAAGTAAAATATAATAACAACACCAAGCATGTGCATTAGCATGGATGGTACAACCTATGAAATCACCATAGTCATTATTCAAAGTAAACGTTATCCTCAGACATGCAAATCCTTACCCTCAGGAAAGAAGAAATGAAACCCTCAGGTGACTACCCTCAGGCAGAACGAATATTTTCCTCAGGTATTCGAGATATCTCCCTCTGGCACGGAAGCAACTGCCCCAGACAGATGAAATGTTGCCCTCAGGTTAAACAAAACACAGCCTTCAGTCTGAACAAAACACTGCCCTTAGGCTAAACACAACATTGCCCTCAGGAATTCTATAGGAAAATCAAGTAATTGGGCTAAGCCCAATGCATAATAAAGCAGTTTATATATGTTTCCTCTCATGAAAAACTCAAAACATGGTATTATCACGGCATAGCCACAGGTATCCTGGCCAAACGAAGAAACAGGGGAAACACAACCTCGAGGTGGCCCTAGATCAAAGCAATGATCTCAAACAACAATTTATACTTATTCATTAGATTACCTATGAAATTATAGGTATCTAAACAGTCATATCTCAGCCATACGACACCCCGAACATTGGCGCGTGGAATAACGACCCACAAAATCAACTCAACAGTTGGAATTAAACACAAGACCACCTACCTTGATCTCCTCTGATAGATATACTTGAAAGGTTCCTCTTGAAACAACCATGAACGACATAGATATGAGATAAAACATTACCCATTCAAACATAAATAACTTCCAATAAGGAAATAATTGGGAGGAATGATTCAAGGAGAAGGAAGACCTTACTCGTGTGGTTCAAATGGGATCTACGGTGGAAGAATCAGAGTCTCAGTGAGCAATCAGGAGCTCCTCCATATCTCAACCTCCTCTCCCGCAGCTCCTAGTGAGTTCTATGCCTCCTCTGTCGAATGAGGAGGCAACTGCCTATTTTTAATGAAACAACATGACTACACGGCATGTACTTCTCAAGTACACAACGTGTACTATTCTTCTTAATTTTTCCTCTGGCGATTACTTTCCACTGCCTCACTATTCATCTACCGACTTGATTACATGGTGTGTATTACTAAGTACGTGGCGTGTACTATCGTACTCGGGTGACTACTTTCACTACCTTACTATTTCCCTACTAACTGATTACATAATGCGTATTACTAAGTACATGATGTGTAGTTAGGTTTTACACCCTTAATATCCTAAAAGCCTATAGGCCCTGTATTCTTATCCCACACGGCCAAAGAACACAACGTCTATACAAACGTACATGGCGTGTACCCATAAATTTTGTATTTCTCCCACATTTCTCTTGTTTTCTCAAAAACACTTAATGAAAAAGTAAAATAAGAAGCTCGTACCTCAAGAATAAGAACCATGTTCTTTCAATTTAATTAATAATTATCATATAATAAATCATGGATCATTATATTTTTATTTTGCATGACAAACATTTAATTTAACATAGGGTTTATTTAAATTAAAATTAGATATTCAAATAGTGAGGTGTTACATTTTCCATTATTATAAAAAATATTTCCTTTCTTTTTTTGTATATTCTTACAAAATAAGTATATCAATACATAAACATAATCTCATATATATATTACCATGATAAATAGTTATTTTACTATTATTTAAATTATTATTTATAAGTTAATTATATCTAAAACCATTCATGTACACTTATAAACCCATACTTCTAATGAATATTATAGAAGAATTCCTTGATAGTTGAGTGGTGTTTTCCATATAAGACACAATAGATTTATTTTCTACATACATTATTTTTTGGAAAAAATTGGCCATTCAGATGGAGAATCTGAAAAAAATTTATTTACTTTATTTCATTCCCTAAAAAATACATATTTTTATCTATAAGTAATTTTTGAATCAGTTTTCCACCTCTTATTTATATCACATTCAAAATTATGAACAAGCATAATGATTTTTGAGTCTCAAGTAAAAACCCAACATTTAATGAATCATAAGATCCAAAAAATAATCAATTTTTTTAATACTACCACAATATATTTAATAAAACAAATATGATTTGTATAGTTATTTCCAATAGTAAATACAAAGAAACTATTTTGTGAAAAATTTATGCCAACCCATATCATTAATACACATTAATCAGGGATTTATTACAAAATGACATGCAGAATAAAGTACCAAAAGATAAATTCGTAAGTTGTTTTGGTAATTAGAAACATAAAATTGTCACATGAAATAGGGATATAGAAAAATAATTTAAATCATCATAACATCATCTAAAATTCTATCGCTCTTCCAAAATGGAATAATATAACTTGGGGACATACATAAGAATGTGGTGAGAGGTAATGTATATCAAGTGAATAATCTAATAATAGGATGATGGATGTAACAAATTATAGTTGACATGAATATCAAGGTGGAATAAAATGGAATAGAATAATAAACAGTTAACATAGATGCTTTCTTTAAGAAGATAACTTCAAGGAAACATGGGAATGTGGAACCAAGAGAAAACATGACATTATATGAATAATTCACATATAACTAAAGAGAAGTCATAACACAATGTTCTTAGGATAAACTCCCATGAACTATACATGGTATCTCATTAGGTTAAAAATTAACAAATGCATTGAAGGTAAATATTATTATGTACCCACCTGTCACATTCATAACATATACATGAATTTGTGTGAAACATATAACATACATGAAAATAATATATTCCATCAATCTAAATAAATTTTTTATGGATTATTGGTAATATATAAAGATTTTACAAACTAATTATGGATATGTACATCTCTCTAAATATACTTTAGATGAAATGAGGATGGGTATTGTGAAAATTATTGTCATAGATAATAATAGGATAATTCTGGCATCATAACGGGGGTACATAATGATTTATGGAATGGTTTATTGGGAGTGTAAGGTGGTTTCACAATAAATTGACCAAATATGTGTAGTAAAATGGGTCTTAAATAACATATTACTACAATGGAAAACGTAAATTGAATTAAATAATAGAAATAATTTGTTTGAATAATGAGGTATAAATAATCCATTACATTGATATGATAATTTTAATATACTGTGTAGAGATTCATAAGATCTTGAGAATTCATTGTGAGATATTTAGGGACCGAATGAGAGAGTAACTTTATAATCAATAGGTTTTATTGAATAGGTGTGGTGGTATTTGTGGGCATTTATATACAAAAATATGGGAATTCTTGATTATTTTCATTACATAATTTTTGGACCCCATATAATAAAAAAATTAAAACTACATATCATTAGTTGGGTTTTCCCAAGATTTATTCCAAATGTCATTTATTTTCATTATTTTATATGTTCATGAATTTACCTATATAAAATACTATAATTGGTGACGTGGAAGTTCTTCCTGATTTTAAATAATTGATCTGAAATATTTAAAATACATTGTAATGACCCGTAAATTTCAAGGAATTTTTTTTCATAATTTTCTTTGGAATTTTACAAGAATGTAGTTTTTGACAGAACATGATTTTGAGGCTCGGTGTGCCCGGAATCATTTTCCAAAGATTGGCTCGGGTACGTTGAGTGAACAAATGAGCGGGTTATTCTAACTTTTGAACTGGTGCTCGGAATCGAATTCTGAGGGCACCGATGGAATCGCAGCACCGATATTTTCTTAGAAACGCCTCTTCCAAAGTTGCGTTTGTTCGGGTGTGGTTTTTAATTTTTGGGGGTTAAGTGAAGAAAATAAAATAAAGTGGTGCGGAAAATTTATTTTTATTTCACTTAATGCCACTTAAAGCAAGTTAAAGCCACTGAAGTTAAGTTGAAGCGGATAGGGTGGAACCCAAAATATCCTACCCTCTTGGTAGGATATTTGGGAGGTGGGGCCGCACGAGCCCCACCGTTTCTTTTCCTCTAAGTAACGAACCCACGAAAACTCCTCTTTAATGAAAGTCAACTGGTTCATTTCCTAAAACTCTTAATGCTCCTATTAATTGGACAGTTAAGACATTACCATTAATTCACCAAATTAATGGTTCCTTTCATAACTTTTTTTTTGAAATTGTTGGCATGTAATAAAATAAGACCAACATACTTTCTTCTTGGGTGCGAATTGTTGAGAGGATTTGGAGAAACTGTATCTTCATCCTCCTTTATGAAGAATGTGAAGAACGCGAAGAACGCGATGAACACAAAGAACGCCGAACACTCAGAGATCGACGACGCGACGCCGTGTTCCGCGACGCAAATGATTCTCCTTCCACGACGCTTCTTCCGCGACATTCTTCCCCGCAACAATCTCCGATCATCAACTGCTTGATGTAGGAGAATACGGATCTTTTAAATTTCCTTTTTGGATTTTATCCTTAACATGGATTTAATTCGTGAAATTAAATCTGTGTGTTTTCTTTAACCCTTGGAGATCGTCGACGCGACATCGTATACCGCGACGACGCGACGCCCATCCGCGACGCGAAGATCCTCTTCTTCTGCGATGGTCAATTCTGCGAAGAACTATCGTCTGACGACAACTACGAGGTATGGGTTTTATTTGAGAATAATATTTATTTCCATGGTTGTTTCCTTCTAAAACAAAGAACCCTGATCAAATCATCATTATGTTGATCCACATTTATTTTTATATGCGGGACGAGAATTTTTATTCACGGGAGTTTCTTTTGGGGAACTAGGTTCAAATTTAATTTATCAAAATTGTGCCTCGTTATGTTTTCATGTGTTGATTATTATCTCCCAATTAATATCACATAACGCGGAGGGTGCGGGCCAAACAAACACGGCCCGACAACCCTCCGCAGATTTTCGTTGATGCATGGTTTAACAACGTTTACAAAATGGGATCAGAATGTCGATTGGAGGCCTTCGAAGCAAAGTTCGGATCCCGGAAGAGCCATAGGTGTAAACCGCAGGCAAAACGGACCTCTGGAGCGCGTCCGGTGGTCCGCAGAAGTTCCCGCCGGTGTGCCCCGCCGGCACGGCGGCGCCTCCAGTATGTTGCGGTGCCCGGCGCGCCGCCGGGAAGACCCGCCCCGGCTGAAACCGCGGCAGCGAGTGCCAGTCCCACAGCCGCGTGGGACCACAGGGAAGGGACGCGGCCTTGTGCTGCGTCCGGTGACACGGAGCAGCCCCTGTTGCGGGGGCCGTGACTCCCTTGGCACGGCCGCTCGGCCAGTGCCGAGCCGCCCAGGCCGGGCCAGGCCACTCCGTCCGGGCCAGGTCGCGTCCAGCCGGGTCAGACCCGGACTCGGGTCATGTTGACCCGGTTCTGGCCGACCTAGGGGGGTTGGGCCGGGTCGGTCCGGGCCCAGACCCCCCATTTTCATACATTTTCGGTCTTTTGCTCGTATCATGAGCTATGAGCCTCTGATCGACGCTTCCTCAGCGGCGATGCGATCCTTTGATCGAGATGGTCGTTTCAGTATATCACACTCAAGGTTTCACAATACTTTGGGTTGTCCGAGTTGGTTCATACACAAAACCAACCGGGCCCTAGGAGCGGAAACGCTCATATCTTAAGTCGTGGACGTCCGATTGACATACCATCGATTTTGTTGGATTCTTCTAAGTGAGACGGATATTTTGGCATAATCTGCCCGAGTTTTGGATGCAGGTGGAGTATGGTCGGATTGGATTTTTCTTAAAAACCAACCGGGCCCCTGGGACGAAAAACCAACTACTCTCAGACCGGGCGTCCAATTGATGCGCCGTCTTCGACGTTGAGTTCCTGTTGACGATACGGAACTTTTGGATACATCAACTCTGTACTATGCGTCAGTTGATGTATCAGCCTCTCGGCTCGTGGAGCGGACCCTCTCGAATGAGCTTGCTGTGTGCGGGAACCCTAGAGCTGGCTGCGACTACGACGACGATGACGACTGTGCAGAGATCCTTGGTGGATTTGACGACAACTACAACACTCAGCGATCCTTTGTGGGTCAGTGCTACTGATCCTGTGTGGGTCCGATCCTATGTGGGTCAGCGCTCAGCGGTCCTGTGTGGTCCAGCGCCTACAAATCCTGTGTGGGTCTGATCCTTTGTGGGTCTTTGTGGGGGTTTGTTACCTATCGATCATGTGCGGGTCAGATCCTTTGTGGGTCGTTGCGGGGGTTAGTTACCTATCGATCATGTGTGGGTCAGATCCTTTGTGGGTTATTGCGGGAGATAGTACCTATCTATCCTTTGTTGGTCCGACGTCATAGATGAATCAATGGATATATCTGATCGTCTCTATCGTCATATGAAGAATTATACATGTGTGAGCTAAATCATGTTTTGCTTCCCTATGTGGATTGTGTTGTGCTATCCTATGTAGATTTATGTTTTTCTTTCCTGTGTGGACTGGGTTGTACTTGGGTTCAGATGTTGGAGCCGAACGAGAATTGATGACTTAGGTATATGTATTGGTATATACCTAAGAGGTGTCGGATGTTACTTCGTGATTGTATCTTTCCTTTGTGGATTATCCTTTGTGGATTACGAGAGACCTTCGGGGGTCTCGGGGTCCCTACTGAGTAGCTTATACTCACCCTTGCACGGTCTATACCCACACTACGTTGTGTTGGTTACAGACGACGGACAGCGCTGATCGTGGTTGAGGCTTGCGGAGCAGGATGGTACCTGGAGGTGGACCACTGGGCGTGACGTAGTCAGAGCGGTCGGATGGACCCGAGGAGAAGTGGAGGCTATCTGTACCCACCCTTCAGGTGGGATTTCCAGTGGACAGCTCGACGTTGCGGTTTTACTTTTCAGTTGCTGTTTTCCCTTTCCAGTTGTACTTTACTTTTAGTTTGGGTTTGTATACTGGCCCACTTGTTTTTCCGTACTTACTGTTGTACCAGCTTTTACATAGTGTTTACTTCTTCTAATTTCTTGCTCTGTGGTGTTTGTTTACTTTACAAAGGCAATGCCTTCCCTTTTTATCGGGAATTTACGCCTTGGTGCTATTCGCCAGCCCCTGGCCTATGGAAGGTGGGCTTGGGGTAGTCACGACACAGGCCCTGAGGATGGGTCATGACAAATTGGTATCAAAGGAGTTCGGTTCTACTGCAGATCCTTGGGAGTATGATCTTTTCTATGTGAAGCAATAGTGTTAAGCGTATGGAGTGTGGTTATAAGTCCATGGAGTCTAGTGTTGGTGTGGAGGCCGACGTATCCGAACACCAGGACCCTAACTTCTGATTTCTGACTTAATGCATGAAAACATTGATTGCATGTGTGTTTCAAGTTTTCTTTGTGATTACTTTGTGTCAGCTCACCAGGTATACTGTTCTGACCGTGGCACAACTGTTTCCTTTTCAGGATAGCCCCATGATGGAAGACAACTAGGGTTCTAAGAGTTGAGCATGATGACAGCCCGCCGAGCGACGAGGCCTCGGTACAGGGCCCTTTGACAGCTGAGGCACCGACGGTACCTCTACCCGCCGAACCACCGATGCTTCCAGCCCCAGCCGCTGATGATGCACGTCACCTTAGTGCACTGCATGAGTTCCAGTGCCAGGGACCGCACAGGTTCCGCAGGGAGACGGAACCCCAGGAAGCCGAGGACTGGCTGGAGGCAGTGGTGCATGTTTTTCGGTTAGTGAGGACACCAGCAGACCTCATGGTGAACCTCGTAGCGAGCCTACTACAAGCGGCAGCAGGCCGATGGTGGAGCTTGATACACCAGGTGAACGATGAGGCATCTCTTCTCTGGATAGACTTTGAGAGCCTCTTCCGCTCAGAGTTAGTCCCGGACACCCTCTGTGTGGTACGCATCCAGGAGCTTCTTCAGCTGCGGCATGGCAGCTTGACGGTCACCCACTACTCGGCGAGATTTACCGATCTCTCGTGCTACTCGACAGACATGGTACGGGACCCGTTCTTTCGGTCCTGGACCTTTAAGCATGGATTGAGACATGAGATCAGGGCATCGCTGATCTCCCTCAGCATTCCGACTCAGGTAGGAGAACTGGAGCGAGCCCTTTTGATTTGAGAGCTTTCTTGCTGAGCTTTCTTCAGCAGCGAGACCTACCGCGGGGTGGCACGTAGCAGAGTCTTCTGAGGCAGGCAGTCGACGGATGAATCAGGGGTCCAGGCAGACTAGACCCTCATGCAGACGACCTCAGGACACTGGCTCAGCAGTGCGGGGCACACAGCATGGAGCCAGTCTTTCAAGAGGCAGGCAGTGCTACACATGCGGCGGGCCGGGCGACATGGCTCGTGATTGCCCGACCCACCGTGCCGAGGAGCAGCAGATAGTTGAGGGGCCACCCAGGAAAAGGCAGAGGGTCGACCGTGGCAATCCGCAGGGAGGTGGCGGACGAGGTAGAGGAGCTGGCCGAGCAGCAGGTGGTGGGAGACACTTTGAGGCTCTACCACCACCACCAGGAGGTCCACCCCGACCACAGGGAGCTGGCGGGCAGAGACAGGCACAGCTCCAGGCAGCGGAGGCCTATGACCACGTCATGCCTGAGATGATTCTAGGTACTATCTGTTTCTATTCAACCCTTGCTACAGTTCTTATAGACACATGAGCGTGTCACTCTTTCATAGTCGCTGCCCTTGTTCAGAGCTCGGAGATTCCGACAGAGTCGTTGGCTCAATCCTTACGGATAGAGACTCCTACGAAAGAAGACTCGACGATTAGGCACTGGTTCCGGTAGTGTGAGTTTATTCTAGGAGGCTAGAGCTTCGGCTGGGATCTTCTTGTAGCGACGTCGAGGCCTTACGACGTCATCTTGGGCTTGGATTGGTTATCTACTGTCCATGCACAGATTGACTGTATTAGGCGCAAGGTGTGATGTGTACGCACCAACGGGAGCAGGTTCACCTTCACCGGCGAGAAGGGAGCCTTCGCAGCACAGGATGGACTTCTGCAGAGGAGAGGACAGCCCATCAGTCATTAGTTGGCTAGTGTCATCGTAGGAGCAGTTGACGTGCAGAGTCCTAGTTTTCCTGCAGTGGTGGATCAGTATGTGGACGTCTTTCCGAACGACGTTCCAGGACTACCTCATCATAGAGAGGTAGAATTTTATATTGACCTGTACCTCGGGACAACCCCGATATCGACTCCAACATATAGGATGGCCCCCGTTGTGCTTCGAGAGCTACGGGTACAGTTGGAGGACTTGTAGGGCAAGGGATTCATCCGACCTAGTGTTACCCCTGGGCTTCCCCGATATTGTTCGCCAAGAAGGCGGATGGGAGCTTGCGACTTTGTGTCGACTATCGTCGCCTGAACCAGGTGACAGTGAGGAAAAACTATCTGCTACCGAGGATTGATGACCTCTTTGATTAACTCAAAGGAGCACGGTGGTTCTCAAAGATAGACCTCAGGTCAGGCTATCATCAGCTCAGAGTTCGGGACGAGGACGTGCAGAAGACGGCCTTCAGATGTCAGTATGGCCACTATGAGTTCTTAGTTATGCCTTTCTGCATAACCAATGCCCCGGAAGTGTTCATGGGCCTCATGAACATGATATTTTGTTCATACCTCGATCGATTTGTCATGGTCTTCATCGACGACATTTTGATTTACTCGACGACTGAGGAGGAGCACGCCTACCACTTGTGAGTTGTACTAGACACACTCTGAGAGCACCAGCTTTATGGAAAGCTCAGGAAGTGTCAGTTCTAGATACGTGAATTCCACTTCTTAGGACACGTCGTCTCTGAGGCGGGAGTTGTGGTTGATCCTATGAAGATCGAGGCAGTGCTAGCTCGGGAGCCACCCAGGAGCGTGACGGAGGTGCAGAGTTTCTTGGGACTAGCTGGATACTATCGGAGGTTTGTGCCAGAATTCTCCAGAGTTGTGGCACCACTCTCAGCTCTTACAAAGAAGGGGAAACCCTTTGTGTGATCAGACGGATGTCATCAGAGCTTCTAGGAGCTGAAACAGAGATTGACCAGTGCCCCTATCTTGAGGCTTCCAGAGAAGGGAGTAGGGTATGTAGTCTACTGTGATGCATCAGAAACCAGAATCGGATGTTTCCTGATGCAAGAGCAGGCAGTGATTTCCTATGGATCTCTTCAGTTGAGGCCGCATGAGCAGAACTATGCTACCCATGACCTGGAGTTAGCAACAGTGTTCTTTGCTCTGAAGACATGGCGACACTATCTGATGGTCGGGCGCTTTACAGTCTTTTCTAACCATCAGAGTCTCAGGTACATCTTTTCTCCGAAGGACCTGAACATGAGATAGCGTAGATGGCTCAAGTTCCTCCAGGACTATGACTTTGAGATATTCTATACTCCTGGGAAGGGGAACGTGGTAGCCGATGCTCTCAGCAGGAGGACAAGCATTCAGTTACTCGAGGAGGCGACAGAGTAGCTATACACAGTCACTCACAGCCTCTCCTCCACTACTGCAGTGGGTCAGAGAGGCACAGCGTGGGGACGCTGACACTGAGATGCGGTGTGCGCAAATATCCTCAGGACAAGCACCTAATGGTTTCTCCTTTGGAGTAGAGCACACCGTCCTTTTCAGAGGATGTACCATCGTACCAGTTTCCTTATGGGAGGAGGTGCTAAGAGAGTTTCAAACTTCTCCTTTGGCGGTACATCCTGGAATGGTGAAGATGTACCTGGATCTTAGATGAAAGCACTGGTGGTCGGGCATGAAGAAGGCTGTGGCAGAGTTCATTTCTCGATGCCTCACCTGCTAGCAGGTGAAGGCAGAGCACCAGGTACCAGCAGGCTTGGTACAGCCCTTGGAGTTCCCTGAGTGGAAGTGGGACAAGATATATATGGACTTCATTACTGGACTTCCACGCACTTCCAGAGGTCACGACTCCATTTGGGTGATTGTCGACCGACTCACCAAGTCGGCTCACTTCTTACCCATTAGAGAGCAGGGCTCAGTGGAGAGCTTGGGACATCTCTACGTTCAGAAGATTGTACGGCTTCACGGTGTGCCATCATCTATCGTCTCCGATCGAGATGCTTTCTTTACTTACCGACTTTGGAAGGGGTTGCAGGAGGCGTTCGGGATGCAACTACGTCTGAACACCACCATTCACCCTCAGACGGATGGTCAGACGGAGAGGACCATTCAGACTCTCGAGGACATGCTCCGCGCATGTGTCCTCGACTTTGGTCGCAGCTGGGAGGACCACCTACCCTTGGTGGAGTTTGCGTACAACAACAAATACCACTCCACCATCAGGATGGCACCATATGAGGCGTTGTGAAGGAGACCATGAAGATCTCCTTTATGCTAGACAGACCATGGGGAGTCAGCACTTGTGGGACCAGAGATGGTCCGGGCCACGACAGAGAAGGTCCAGGTCATCCAGGAGCGGATGAGGACAGCTCAGAGCCAGTAGAAGTCTTATGATGACAGGAGGCGGAGGCCTCTAGAGTTCGAGGATGGAGACCACGTCTTCTTACGTGTCTCACCTCGACGTGGACTGCAGAGATTTGGACGAGGCAACAAGTTGTCTCCATGCTTCATCGGACCATTCCAGGTCCTCAGCAGGATTGGCGAGGTGGCCTATCGCCTGGCTCTACCACCTCAGTTGCACTGGGTGCACGACATCTTCCACGTATCTCAGCTGAGGAGATACATGCACGACCCGACGCATATCATTGACCATGGGAAGCTAGACGTTGATGATGGGGCGACTTTTGCGGAGGTCCCGGTGGAGATCGAGGATCGATAGTAGTGGGTCCTATATGGACGGTCGATTCCTCTAGTGCGCATCAGATGGCAGCACGGGAACCTCCAGGAGAGCACTTGGGAGCAGGAGGCTCAGATGCGTGCTCAGTACCCACATTTGTTTCACTAGTTTATGATGTATCTTTATAGGGACGTAATGCCCTGAGTTCTGTGTGATGTAAAGACCCGTAAAATTCAAGGAATTTTTTTTTCTTAATTTTATTTGGAATTTTACAAGAATGATGTTTTTGACGGCACGTGATTCCGAGGCCCGGTGTTCCCAGAATCATTTTACGATGTTTGGCTCGGGTATGTTCAGTGAACGAATGAGCGGGTTTTTATAACTTTTGAACCGGTGCTCGGAATCGAATTCCGAGGGCATCGATGGAATCACATCGCCGGTATTTGCATAGAAACTCCTCTTCCGGAGTTGCGTTTTCTCGGGTGTGGTTTTTAATTTTTGGGGGTTAAGTGAAGAAAATAAAATAATGTGGTGCGACAACTTTATTTTTATTTCACTTAATGCCACTTAAATCCAATTAAATCCACTTAAGCTAAGTTGAAGTGGATAGGGTGGAACCCAAAATATCCTACCCCCTTGGTAGGATATTTGTGAGGTGGGGCCCGCACGAGCCCCACCGTTTCTTGTCCTCTAAGTAACGCACTCGCGAAAACATCTCTTTAATGAAAGTCAACTGGTGCGTTTCCTAAAACTCTTAACGCTCCTTTTAATTGGATAGTTAAGATGTTACTATTAATTCACTAAATTAATGGTTGTTTCTTAACTTGTTTTTTTTTCAAATTGTTGGAATGTAATAAAATAAGACCAGTATAATTTCTTCTTGGTTGCGAATTGTTGAGAGGATTTGGAGAAACTGTATCTTTATCCTCCTTTGCGAAAAACGTGAAGAACGCGAAGAACGTGAAGAATGTCGAACCCTCGAAGATCGACGACGCGGCGCCGTGTTCCGCGACGCCGAAGATTATCTTTCCACGATGCTTCTTCTATGACGTTCTTCCCCGCAACAATCTCTTATCATCGACTGCTTGATGTAGGAGATTACAGATCTTTTAAATTTCCTTTGTGGATTTCATCCTTAACATGGATTTAATTCGTGAAATTAAATCTCTGTGTTTTCTTTAACCCTCGAAGATCGTCGACGCGACGTCGTATACCGCGACGACGCGACTCCCTTCTACGACGCGGCGATCCTCTTCTTTCGTGACGGTCAATTCCGAGAAGAACTCTTGTCCGACGAAAACTACGAGGTATGGGTTTTATTTGAGAATAATATTCATTCCCATGGTTGTTTCCTTCTAAAAAAAAGAACCCGGATCAACTCATCATTAAGTTGATCCGCATTCGTTTTTATATGCGGGACGTGAATTTTTATTCACGGGAGTTTCTTTTTGGGAACTAGGTTCAATTTTAATTTATCAAAATTGTGCCTTGTTATGTTTTCATGTGTTGATTATTATCTCCCAATTGATATCACCTAACGCGGAGGGTGCGGGCCAAACAAACACGGCCCAACAACCCTCCACCGATTTTCGTTGATGCGTGGTTTAACGGCGTTTATGAAATGGGATCGGAATGGTGATTTGAGGCCTTCGAAGAAATGTTCGGATCCCAGGAGAGCCGTAGGCGCAAACCGCATGCAAAATGGACCACCAGAGCGCGTCCGGTGTTCCGCGGAAGTTCCCACCGGCACGACGGCCGGCAGCGGCCAACCACCAGGAAGTGGCGGCGCCTGGCGCACTGCCGGGAAGAACCGCTGTGGCTTCAATCCCGGCGGAGAGCACCAGTCCTGCGGCCGCGTGGGACCGCGGTGACCGGACGCGGCCTTGCGCCCCATCCGGTGACAGGGATCAGCCCCCGTGCGGGGGCCGCGGCTCCCTTGGCGCGGCCGCTCGGCCATCGCCGAGCCCCCCAGGCCGGGCCGGGCCGCCTAGGCCGGGTCAGGCCGCTCCGGCCGGGCCGGGTCGCGCCCATCCAGGTCAAACCTGGACCCAGGTCGGGTCGACCCGGTTCGGGCCGACCTAGGGGGGTTCGGCTGGGTTGGTCCGGGCCCAGACCCCCCGTTTTCGGACCTTTTCGGTCTTTTGCCAGTATCTTGAGCTACGATCCTCTGATCGATGCACCGTCAGCGGTGATGCGATCCTTGGATTGAGATGGTCGTTTCGGTATATGAAACTCATGTTTTCAGAATACTTTGGGTTTGGCCGGGTTGGTTCGTACAAAAAACCAACCTAGCCCTCGGAGCAGAAACGCTCATATCTTGAGTTGCGGACGTCCGATTGACATACCATCGATTTTGTTGGATTCCTCTAAGTGAGACGGATCTTTTGCCATACTATGCCCGAGGATTTTATGCAGGTGGAGTACAGTCTGATTGGTTTTGTCTTAAAAACCAAGCGGACCCCTCGGACGAAAAAGCCAATAACTCTCAGATCGGGCGTCCGATTGACGCGCCGTCTGCGATGTTGAGTTCCTGTTGACGATACAGAACTTTTGGAAACATAAACTCTGGACTATGTGTCAGCTGATGTATCAGTCTCTCGGCTCATGGAGCGGACCCTCCCGAACGAGCTTGCTGTGTGCGGGAACCCTAGAGCTGGCTGCGACTATGACGACGACGGCTGTGCAGATATCCTCGGTGGAATTGACGATGAATACAGCACTCAGCGATCCTTTGTAGGTAAGTGCTACCGATCCTATGTGGGTGCGATCCTGTGTGGGTCAGCCCTCAGCGGTCCTGTGTAGGCCAGCGCCTACAGATACCGTGTGGGTCAGATCCTTTGTGGGAATTTGCGAGGGTTAGTTACATATCGATCCTGTGTGAGTCAGATCCTTTGTGGGTCATTGCTGGGGTTAGTTACCTATCGATCCTATGTGGGTCAGATCCTTTGTGGGTCATTGCGGGGGTTAGTACCTATCGATCCTTTGTGTGTCGGATGACATAGATGAATCAGTGGATATATCTGATCATCTCTATCGTCATATGAAGAAATATACATGTGTGAGCCGAATCCTGTTTTGCTTCCCTATGTGGATTGTGTTGTGCTATCCTGTGTGGATTTACGTTTTCTTTTCTTGTGTGGATTGGGTTGTACTTGGGTTTGGATGTTGGAGCCGAACGAGAATTGATGACTTAGGTATATGTATGGGCATATACCTAAGCAGTGTCAGATGTTACTTCGTGATTGTATCTTTCCATTGTGGATTATCCTTTTTGGATTCTGGGAGTCCTTCGAGGGTCTTGGGGTCCCTACTGAGTAGCTTATACTCACCCCTGCACGGGTTATGCCCGCACTACGTTGTGTTGGTTGCAGATGACGGACAATGCAGATCGTGGTTGAGGCTTGCGGAGCAGGACTGTACCTGGAGGTGGACCACTGGGCGTGACGTACTCGGAGTGGTCGGCTGGACCCAAGGAGCTGTGGAGGCTATTTATACCCACTTTTTAGGTGGGATTTCCAGTGTACAACTCGACGTTGCAGCTTTAATTTTCAGTTGCTATTTTCCCTTTCCAGTAATACTTTAATTTCAGTTTGGGTTTGTATACTGGCCCACTTGTTTTTCCACACTTACTATTGTACCAGCTTTTACATAGTGTTTACTTCTTCTACTTGTTTTCTCTGTGGTGTTTATTTACTTTACAAAGGCAATGCCTTCCCTTTTTATCGGGAATTTACGCCTTGGTGCTAGTCGTCATCCCCTGGCCTATGGAAGGCGGGCTTGGGGTAGTCACAACACAGGCCCCGAGGACGGGTCGTGACATACATCATAGGTTTTGGAGGACAAAATAAGTGTTTATAAAATTAATCTAGGAGATTCAAAATTCATTTTTTTAAAAGTTAATTCAATATTTCTTTATTTATTTATTTTTTAGAATTTATTGAATCACTTTTGGTATATTTTAATGATAAAATATGAATGATATATTAATACTGTATAAAATATTTACTTAAATAATCACAATACTTAGAAAATAATAAAAATTTCACCATTTTTTAATTTTAAAAATATTATTTCCATCATTATATTTAATTTCACAAAAATGTTTCCTAAATTTAATAATTTATTTATTTTAATAAATTTCTAAATTTTCATAAAAATACCAACTTTCATGATATTTCCACTTTATTGTGCTTTCAAAAATTACATTTCACTTCATGAAATTATATTATGTTCTATATATAGTAAATAATTATTAATAATAATTTTATATTAGTATAAATTTAATTTTAAATTTCACTCAATTTATAGAAAAATATACCTAAATGAGACTATATATTCCAAAAAATATGTTTCTGATATCAAGGAATTGAAATCTATTTTTTCAACATCATAATATAATAATTTATATAGTAATAATACAAATAAATAAATATAATCAATTTATTTTTAAATATAAATATATGAAAAAAATTATTACTAGTGTCTTGATCCATAATCCCTTTTTACAGATGCATACATACTAAGGGAATGGTGGGAGATAGTGGGACTTCATCACCTGGTTTAATAAACATTAGTTCAGTCATGATCTTTGTTATATTGACATTATATTATTGAAAGTTTCACGAATCATTTGGTTTTTTAATTTTACCCTAGTATTGGTCAATAGAAATACATAGTGAATCCATCTCTCATGGTCTTTATAATAAATAAGATTTTTAGGGTATGATCTTACTAGTTGGGTCCATTTCATTTTCACCACTACAAATTTGACATTATCATAACAATAACTATGTAACAACACTAATAGTCCGTGTAAAATATCTAAATTTTCATTGGTTAAATGAATACTGGTATTTTAAATAATACTGAAAATATTTTATAATTGTCCAAAAATAAAAAATGAAGTGCATCTTTTTTCTATAAATACTTTACTTAAAAAAATTATTTATTTATTTGAAAATGGAATTAAAATTTTAAATGTTCTTGTCATTACATTCTTAATAGGTTTTCTTTTTGTAATTTCAATTCATGTACTCATATATATGAGGGTACTTTGGTCTCATAACCTATTCTTATTCCCATGAAACATACAAAACCATGTTGTTCCACCAAATCACTTTGACATTGCATGTTTTTTTGTTTCATTGAACGTTTTTTCTATAATTTAATATCCTCACCAGATGATCCTCATATGTAGGATCACTCTCCATGGGTACCACAAATAGATTCATTAATTTTTTGGGGTTTGGTATACACTCACTCAAAAGGGATACAAGAAATACATCATATCATTTAGATCGGTTAGGTTGGGGTGCTAGTTTATAGGGCACAACTCTAATGTAATTATTGTTCTAAAAGGTCGGGATGTGTCTTTGATTGAGAATTAAATTCATCCAAAATATCAGGAATTTATTCAATCATGATATATAAAGGAACATAATATCTCTGAACTCAAACTCTAGGTATCATCAATGACTGTAAACATATCTTTTCTGTTGAATTTAATGAAATTTCATATGACATGGAATGATTTGAACCTTATCTATTATTTCATAGATAGTATTTCTCCTCAAATGTTTCCACTATCCTTCTTTCATCACTACATACTAGAGTATGAAACATATTCCCACATAGAGGCTCATAGTCTCCCTTTAAAAATCTATAATAGAAACTATTATTATATGGGAACTCCAATTTTTGAAGGTATTGATCCCAAAATCCATGGAAATTAAATGAAAATTAACTTGATATATCCTCTAGAATTTGAATACTTCTATCATAGTAACCATCAATCGATGTATGATGAAATTATAGAAACTCAGCTATATATCTAGTAATTATTGAAGGCCTCTCGAAAATTATGATGTAAACCTGAGGTCTCGATCATATAAAGTATTGAGTAGTACTACATATAGTCTTAACACTTTCCTTGTTAATATCCTAGCAGGTTGGTAAAGTGATAAATCATATTTTATTTAAATTAAATTCAATAAAATTGTATATAGATTGAATTTCACCTCATTTGTGTTAGTCCCTTTATATTTTTTTGGGTGTCCTATTACAGAATCATTGGTTTTGATTTTTCCACTTCCATATATGTATGTGAAATTATTTCATCATTCACTAAGACATCATTTGGTCATCCTTACGTTTTTAGCATAATAATTATTAGGATATAAATTCTATAATATCAATATTTATGATATAAAACCAATTATTTTCGTTATATATCAACACATTAATGTAATCCATATATGAATTTAGAAGGATGATCTACCTTCATCAACTAGATTTTCCCCCTTCATCTTTTCATTTTATGGGACTCAAATCTATGTTCCAAAAAATATTTTCAAATATTTAGTAATGTTCAAACATATAATAATTTCTACTATTTTTTATATCTCATTTTTTTCTTTTAGTTCCCAATTAATCTAATCAAGAATGGATGATTTCTGTGATAATTTTAGAATGGTAGGAAATATATAGTTTTATAAATCAAATTTCAGACCTTTGCATGTAATAGAATATTCAATCCTTTCAATCCTTATTATTAACTGGGTTACATGATCCTTTCAACTAAGATAATCTCAAAATGGTCTCCATCCTAGGTTAATAATGCATTGAACAATCATAACCTGTATTCAACTCTAAGAACCTTCATTGTAACTTACTGATTTCATTTTTTTGTGAATTTATACTTTATTATTTTATGAGTATATATGAAAATATTATCCTTATAAAGATAATGTCACAACATATTCAATGAGAATATCATTTCTTTCAATTATAGATCATGTGTTGTGTTATTAAACTAGGTTATCATTAATTGTATTGATTCATAGGATATAAAATTTTCATTGTACATGACTATATAACCAAATAACATTAAATTTATATCATTATAAATCAAAAATAATTCCATAATGGTAGGTAATTTTAACACTTTTGAATTGATTAACCTCTTCATTATAACATTTAATCACTCTTTTTAATCATTAATACTTATAAAAATCACTCTAGTATGAGTTGATAATGTTATTGGGATTCATAATCAAGATAAGTTTCTCACAAATAAATGATAGTATGATGGAAATCCAATAAAACTATTGAACATCATAATAGTTTTCATTTGGGGATATCATTCAATTTCTACTTTCAAGGAAGGATCCCAAAATATAAATTTAGTTGTGATAGAATGACACTTGAATATTAATTTATCCATAAAAACTGACATTTAATAAACTTATCATATCACTTTTTCTCTTAGAGGGTGAGAATGAAGCTGAGGACTCCAGTCAATTTTCTTTTTGCAGTGAGGAGGGAGCAATAATTAGAGGTATTCATAGCCCGAGGAATAAGAAGGGTCTGAAGGGGCACCGTGACTTGGGGAGAAACATTGTGACTAAAGAGAAAGGGTATAAAGCAGGGAAGGACTACTCCCTTCTACCTAAGCCGATGCAAACAAGAGCAGCTAGTAAGGCAAAAGAAAAAGACTCTAAGACGAAACCTCAAGATCTGGATTGTTTTGGCCTATGAAGAGGAAATATAAAAACTAAGTGTGGAGACATCCAAGGGGTGTGTGGGGTGGTAGGAAATAATGAAGGAGATTGGACTCAATATCTTGACTTAATTTTTCATTCTAATGAATAAATTCATGAAAAGGATATCAAAATTAATGCCTTAAGGGACGAGGATGAAATAATCCTAGAAAGACAGCTTAAAATGGATTTTAGTAAGGAACAAAGGGACTGGATCAAACGCAAATATTTTATTTTAGCATGGGGTTTTAATGCACAACAGATCAATGTCAAGGAATATATCTAGACTTGGAACAAGCTAGATACCAACTTTGAAGACTTAATTTGGGATGATCTGAGCATAAAAGTTGAAGCACATAAATGGGGATTATATCGGGTATGTAGTTCTAATAACCTTAATATTTTTTTCAACGGTTTTGTGATATCCTTTAGTGTTGGGTAATCTTCAGATTTGATTGTACCTGTGTTGTTTCTCACTTTTCTCCAAAAGTGTTTTTAATAAAAAAACAATTGTCTCATCTTGTTCCTTCTAGCATTTGGATTTGATAAAAATATCATCTATAAAGACTATATTATATTTTTCATGTTAATCTATATAGTCCTTATTAATCAATTAAATTAATATAGTCATATAATTATTTATTCAGAATGGCATAACTATGAACTTATGGAACATGCAAATTTTATGGAAAGCACTCTTGGTGATATCTTCATTATTAAGATTTAAATGATAATACCTAGAGTAAAGATCAAAATTATAGAAGTATTTAGATCTATATAATAGGATAAACATGTCATAAATCCATGGAATATGATACATGTTCTTTATTATGATAATATTACGGTCATGATGATCAAACTAGAGGAACTACGACCTAGTATTATTCTTAATGATAAGGATGGGTACACTTGAAAGTGAATGACTTAGACTTATAAAACCCTTCCCCGTATTATCCTATTTATTTCATTACAGTATTCATTTTTTACCATGTAAATTCTATATGGGGTCTTTAAATTGAAACATCTATGAGAATAAGATCTCTTGAGAAAACAACCCCTGGATTAGAGGAAGGAAATGAAATTATTTAGAAAATATATTATCATATTGCATTGTAATAGGAATTTAATTATGGATGATATTTTAAACAACCATAAAAATTTTATATGGAAATACACTCTCAGAAGGTAAAAATAACTATTATTGAGATTATGATAGAATGGTATATTCATCTTCATAAATGGAAATCTATAAAAAATTGTGTGATCAAAAATTCAGAGAATGGTTTCATTCTCATTAAAATATATGTTGGGTTTATATAAGTAAAGACAATAAAAAACAAGAATATCATTGAAATCAAATAATAGTATGTATAAAAATGTTCTATTTGAAATTAATACAAAAAATATAGATATTGATGAATTTATAAAAATTGGATGAAATAATTTTCTAATTTCTTATTTTAATTAATAGCTCTGTATCCATGTTTTGAGGTGGTGTTGGAATAGTTCTACTAATATTGTGTGATATCATAGAATGCATAGAAGCAAAATCAAATGGTGTGATATATATACATTAATGAATAAATATCATACAAACTATCACCATATTGATAAGATCAACCCAAGTAGTTTGGATTATATAATATCAACCTTACATTCTGGGAAAAGGAGGAATTGTTCACGAGTTATCAAAAACAAATTCTACCTTAGTTAATTGATTTTAATATTGTCACTTCTCTTTGTAGATGAATAAATGGATAATATGTTAACAATTTATCAGATAATTCATTTATTATATCACATTTTTGGGTTTCTTCAATTGGTAGTCACTTGATAGGAGCCCTTTATTTCATAGATAAATCATTCTTTGGAACCATCCGTCTATTTTGTGCAATCATGTCCACACACTTTTAAAATATGTGATATTGTAATTTAATTCCATTATGGGATTTCACAAATTTTCCATAGAAAATTAAATCATTCCTTTTATTCCTATTTAATTCCCCATATGACATTTAGGATATGTTGATTTCCATTTTGACATCAAGGGATTACTTGAAAATTTAAATATTGTATTCAAGGTCACTAATAACCAAGTATTTTTATATATTTGGATTCACAGCTCAAATATATAGAAAACATTACATTCATGGCCGTTGAAAAATATAATGGTGTATCATACAGGTGTAGTGAAATTTTACTTATACACCACAATTGAATCTTCTTCAATTTTCATGAGGCTAAGGAAATATCACTCTATTTTTATTTATAATGTATGAAAAAAATATTTACCAACTATTCCATGAAAAATTCATTCTACTACATCACTTAGTTCTCTTAATCAAGTTTATATTTTTTTAACAATGTCCACAATTGGTTAAAGTCTCCTTTTATATGCTAAAAAACATAACCTTCTCATTCTCATAAAATTAAATTACTAATATGGTCTTTTAGATGGTGTTCATCCACTATTCTATGATTAATGGATCAACTAAATGTCATATGCCTTTTACTTATACTGTTATCAATTGCAGCTTTTTATTTCATTGTTTGGTATGTGTTTTACACTTGGATTCATGTTTCTCCTTCAAAAAATATTTAATTGAGAATTTATTACTATTAATTTATCAAAAACAACTCCCATAGAGTTTAGATTTTCATTTTTGATTCATTAAATATATCATCATGTTGATTTTTTACATGTTTCATCGTATTAACATTAATTGACTACAATTAATTGAAAATTATGGATAATAATTTTCAAATTAGTAATCATGTAAAATGGAATGTATAAATATATAAGTGGTAAATCACAAATAATATACATTTCCTTTTCAATGAATTTTTAGGTTTTAATATTGGTTTTTCATGGTCAACTTTTTAACATAGACTAAAAAGTGAATTTTTGTTCCCTCCATAATGGCTTGTAAGAATATTATGAATTTATCAAAGAATGTCACACAAGAGTCTCAAACAAGGTGTATATCAAGAAGTCATTAAAATTAATTATGTCAAAAATTGAGTTAAAATTCAATGTTCCAATTTTGGGATTATTAAACATATTTACAACTATTCTAGAGGAATACAAGGTCATTCAATGACCGGCGAAAAGAACGCGCCTCACGCGCCTCCTCGAGTTCAAAATTTTCCGACTGTTGCGGCCCCTCCAGCCTGTACGGCGTCGCCTGGAGCGGCTCTGGTGCTCGGAGGTTCTGGTTCTAGCGGCCCTCATGTGACGGCCTCTCCCCCTCTGGCTTCGTCCTCTCCCCCACCGGTCACCGCCCCGCCCCTGGCTCGGCCTTTGTTTCGCGATGCGCTCTGCGGGGACCCCTCCCCCACATGCCCGTGTTTTCCGCCGGTATCCTGGGGTCAGTCCCCCTCGTCTCGCGAGGGCTCTCGGGTCTCTCTGGATCTTCCAGCAGCAGCATTTGCGGAAGCCTCGGCCTATTTGGATCTTACCCTTGTGGACCGTTCGGGGGAGCTGTACCCCCGCTCTCTGCCTTCCAACGCTTCGTGGACTCTTGGGGGCTTCGGATCCCGGCGCGGGTTTCAGTTCTTCATCGGCAGTCCTTTCTTGTGGTTCTCGCGTCTTCAGTGGACTTTCTTCAGGCGTGGTGTCATGCGCCCCATTCCTGGGGTCAGTGGCGCTTTAGCCTATCCAGATGGTCTTTGGAGGCGCATCAGGGCAAGGAGAGTGCCCGCGCGGCGGTTTGGGTTCACCTTCCAGGGATTCCTCTTCCCTTCCAGAATGTTGGTTTCCTCAAAGCTATCAGTGATTCTCTATGGGGTTTCCTGTGCTCGGATCCCAGGACTAGCGGTTGTGCGGAGGCGTCTGTGGCTCGGATCTGCGTCGAACTGGACCTCTCTCTACCAGTACCGGAGTTGATTGACCTTTGGGTGCAGGACTCCTTTTGCTGGTCATAGGCGGTTTTCTACCCGGTGTTCCCAAGCTTCTGTCCCCATTGTCTCCTACAGGGGCACTCTCTCCAGATGTGCCGCCGCTCTCGTCTGGTCGGGCGGCGTCCTCCGTCCCCCCGGCCTTCTCCCTGTGGTGCTCCCTCCCCCGACGCCTGGTCTGAGCTGCATGCGGATTCCTCTCCCTCGTGTTGCCTGCGACGTCTCCCTCTCAGGCCAGGGATGGTGGCTCCTCTTCTTTCGTGGAGTCTGGTAGAGGGCAGGAGCTGGCTCTGGTGTCGTTCGTCCCGCGGGGCGTCCCCAGTCTTCTCGGTAGCAGCCCCCCTTCTTTGATAGAGCTCCCCTTGGGTTTACCTCCCTGACCTTCATCGGTGCGGGGGTCTTGTGGATCTTGTAATGAAGAATGCTCTCGTTCGGTGGTTCCTGTGGGTTTCAGCATCGTCGAGCTTCCCTCCTACCCTAGATCCCCCCCTATTCCTGCAACAGACGTCCTCCCGGGGGTGATGGCAGACCAGGTGCGGGGTTCCTTCGGTTCAGCCAAATTCGGTGCTTCAGAAGCCCCGAGCCAGTCTAGTGTTCCCCCTCTCCTCCCTCCTCTTTCTTCAGGCTCCGGAGTTTGCACTCGGTCCCAACTCAAAAATCTCACAGGCGGCCCTTCTTCTCATTTTCTACAGGCCATGCAATCTGGGGCCAGTCCCAGAGCTATCAATTTTCAATGACGCATCTTCTCGTTTGGAATGCCCGTGGTATGGGTGCTCGAGTTAAACAAGACTTCCTGTCCTCTGAGTGTGTCAAACACAAGGATTCTGTGGTGGCCATCCTTGAGCACAAGCAACATCCGAATAAACTACCTGAGTTTTCCAGGAAACTTAAAATGCATGGCTACATGCACGGTGAACCGCACAATAAACACATTTGGATTCTCTGGCGGCACGGCACTTCGGTTTCACTCTCCTAGGTTGGGGATCAGTGTATCACAGTGAAGGTTACCATCGAACCCCACTCATTCTTTGTGTCCTTCATTTATGGAAGCTGTGACCCCCAGCTTAGGGAGGTTTTGTGGAGTTATCTTAACTCCTTTGATCCTGGTACCCTCCCTTGGTTCGTGGGGGGGATTTCAACGTAGTCATGGACCCCGAGGAACGTCGGGGCAGAGGCCCTTTTAACAGGAAGGCAGGCCTCGCATTCTCCCATTTCACGGCGAGCAAGGGGCTCATGGACCTGGGCTTCTCAGGCGATCGCTTCACGTGGTGCAATAACCAGCGGGGTCCCCGGAGATCTTGGAGTCGCCTGGACCGCTGCCTGGCCAACCTGTCTGCTATCCCAGCGTTTGCGAACACCCAGGTTACGCACTTGACGCGTGGACTGTTAGATCACTCCCCGCTCCTCATTTCGTTATTGCATGATCAGGACCTCCTTAACAGCTTCATGTTCTTTCAGCAATGGACGAATAACGAAAGCTTCAATGACTTGGTCTGAGACTCTTGGGCACTCCCGGTCCAGGGTCACACGTGGCTTTCGCTTCACAAAAAACTGAGAAAACTTAAACAAAGTCTTCAATCCTGGTCTAGGGATTCTATAGTGTCTGACTGTACCCTTGAAGAGGCTGTGAATGAGGTGGATCGTCTGGAAAGATGCCTTGAGGAGGAATGGAATGACCATGATTTTGAGGAGCTTTCCAGCAAGAAGGAGCTTATTGCTGATATGCTTTTAAGACAAGAACGTGAGGCCAGGGAGGAGGCCCGGATTCAGTGGCTCAAAGAGGGGGATAGGAACACTGCTTTTTTCCATGCTTGTATTAAGGAAAGGACAAGGAGGGTTAAGCCGAACATAGAGCTGGGAAATGGATCTTTCTCCGATGACAGGGAAACAGTTGGGGCTCTGGCATATTCCCACTTTCATAGCATGCTGGCCGGTACTGGTAATACCGGGCCAAGCGGGTTTACAGGGGGAGACTTGGGCCTCCTCGACTACATACACCCTTCCTTCTCAGCAGGTGACAATGAGTCTCTGAGGGCTATTCCCAAAGAGGGGGAAATTCGTGATGCCATGATGGCCTTGAACCCAGATAGTGCGGCTGGTCCCGATGGTTTCCCAGGAGCTTTCTATAGAGCAGCGTGGGACATTGTGAAAGGAGATGTTATTGGTTCTATTCAAGATTTCTTCAGGGGAGGTCCTCTTCCTAGAGTGGCTTGTGCTACTACAGTGGTCCTCATCCCGAAATCCAAGTCTCCCTCCTCCTTGGAGCAGTATCGCCCGATCAGCATGTGCAATGTGTCGTACAAAATTCTTGCAGGTATTATCAATAATCGATTGTCCATCTTCCTTCCCAAGTGCATCTCCATGGAACAACATGGATTCATCAAAGGAAGATCTATCCAGGGGGCGATCGGCTTGGCACAGGAAATGATAAGGGATCTCAACGTCAAAGCACGTGGTTCCAATATGACGGTAAAGGTGGATATGAGCAAGGCCTACGACCGGGTGGAGTGGAGTTTCTTGATCAAAGTTCTAAAAGGTATGGGTCAATCGCACTGGAATATTGATTTAATCTTTCGCTGATGTAGTTCAGCATGGATGTCGATTTCCTTCATGGGGAAAAAGTTTGGTTTCTTTAAGGCGGTCCGTGGGCATTGCCAAGGTGATCCCATCTCGCCAAGCCTATTCATCATCACCTAGGACATTCTCAGCCGCCTCATGCATAGGAACCTTGAAAGGAATATGATCATGCCCTATAGACGAAGGATGCGCTTCCCTCCATTGTCCCATCTCATGTTTGCAGACGACTCCATCTTCTTCATCAACGCAACCAATAGGTCTGTGCGAGGCCTAAATAGAGAATTAGAGGAGTATTGTCGTATGAGCGGACAGGTCATTAACAGAAGTAAGAGTCGCTTTTATATCTCACATACCTGTCCCGAAAGGCGTATCAGCAAGGTGGGGAGCATCCTGGGCATGCAGAAAGGCAACCTTCCCTTACTTTATCTGGGAGCCCCAATCTCATCTAAGCAACTACGTATTCGGGACTTTGATTCCATCGTCTGCAAAATCATGGAGAAAGTTCTCAACTGGACGAACCGTTTCCTGTCCTTCGGAGGAAGAATGTCCCTGGTTAACAGTTTCCTCACGGCCACCCCGATTCATGCCCTTTCCGCCATTAAGGTTCCCAAGGGTGTTATTCGTTCCATGGACAGGATCTTTGCCGGATTCATTTGGGATCCTAAGAATGAGGTGCGACGGCACTGGGTTTCTTGGCGGAGCATGGCGCGGCCGATCAAGGAGGGTGGCATCAGCGTCCGTAACATCGGGGATGCCCTCTCTTGCATGCAAGCTAAAATGGCATGGGAAGTCCTGAAAAAACGCACGTTATGGGGCTCGAACATGCATGAATGCTATCTCAGTAATGGGGAGGGAGGAGCTGTGCAGGCATCCCCTTTATGGCGTGTGCTTCATTCCCTGGTGAACGTTCTCAGACCTCATTCCCGCTGGATCATCGGTACTGGTGACATATCCTTTTGGCATGACAACTGGTGTGGGGCGTCCCTTGGTTTCCCGGGATGCCCTATTACCAATATTTCCTTCCAGGAGGCCAGAAACTTCCCTCCTTTCATCGGTTCTGTCCTTAACAAGAACCACGAGGATATGTTTAACTTCATTGATCTGTCCTCGGCCCCAGATCGGTGTGTGTTCACCCCTTCTCCGTCTGGTAACTTCACCTCCAAAGATTATCGTCGAGTTTCTGCCATGCAGACAGCGGAGGTCCCCTGGACTGATACACTGTGGGATAGGGCCATTCCCACTAAATTTAATTTCCTTTCTTGGAGAATCCGACACAGAGGGATTCCTACAAATGAGAATATCATAAGATGCGGGGTGAGTATGGCTTCCAAGTGTGTTTGTTGTAAGCAGCACAAGGAGGAGACCACAGAGCACTTGTTTTTTGATAGCGACTAGGAGCGCGAGGTTTGGGCCTTCTTTGGCGCTTTCACGGGTTTTGATATTCCAGCCATGGCAGATCAACCCTTCCTTAATCGCTGGTTTCATGGTTCGGGTGATGCGGGATCGGAGAGAAGAGCACGTACCTTGGTGTTTAACGCTGGCTGTTGGAGCTTGTGGCATGCTCGTAACACGTTTTTGCATGAAGGAGTATCCTCCTCAGCTCACTCCATCATCTTCCGAGTCAGGAACCTGCTTCTAGATATGGTTGTCGTGCTCAGTTCCTGGAGGGAGGCACCCACTCTACAGTGCCTTCTTCCCTCGGTTCATCATCCTCCTCCGGCCTCTTCTCCGAGTTCTGGTCACTAGGTCTGCTGGCTTCCCCCGAATCACGGCTTCAAGCTTAACACTGATGGATCCTGTCTTGCGGGTGACATTAGAGGAGGGGGACTCGTTCGTGATCATAATGGTTCAGTCCTGTTTTCTTTCTCCATTCGGTTGGGCTTGGGAACTCCGCTCCTTGCAGAGGCGAAGAGTATGATGGTTGGTCTCCAGGAATGCATCAAAAGGGGAGTGGTTCTAAAGGAAGTGGAAACGGATTCCCTGATACTCTCAAATGCAATTAAGGGAATCGGGAGCGTTCCTTGGTCTATCGAGTACATTACCTGGAGGTTTCGGGGTCTCTTGGGCACTATAACTAGAGTTTCTCATACCTGGCGGGAGGGCAATAAAGCTGCAGACTACCTGGCTTCTATAGTCTCACCAGGCCTGGAGGACATTTTCTTTCATACCTCTCTTAGTCTGAAAGCAACAGGGATTAACATCATCAGAGGGGATGCTCTCGGCCTCCATTACTTCAGGCCTCCGTAGCCTCTGTTTTCTTTTTCCCTTTATCTTTTTCCCTTTATCTGGTCTGGTTCTTTTCTTTTTTTCCGTTTTTCCCTCTTAGTGCGGATGCTTTGGTCCTCACCTCTTTGACAAAAATCTTAAAAATAGAATGGAATGGAATACATCTATTCTAGAGACACATAAACTTATTCTATCCATACATAGAATTTGATTCTTGGAAGCAATTTTCTTTATAATTTAGAAAAATATATTTATTTTTTCTATGTTTATTCCTATACTAATTTTTGTAATGACTATTTAATAATCATATCCAATAAAAACAACCAGAACATTTGCAGATCCCAGGGTTGACTGCCCATTTCTTTAATACACCTTAATTAAGGATAGATTAAATAATGATACATATAATACAATCCCCAAAATCCAAAATTTAATGTTTATTTGGTAAATTATAAACATAACATATCAACATGAAACAAGGATTCAACAAAAATATTTAAATCTACTTAAGATAAACATAAAATTTTATCACACATCCAAAATAGAAAAGGATAACCTTGTGACATTTATTGGAATGGGGGATCAAAGGAGACTAGTAAGTGAATAATGAATGCATAAAAATATGAATTTAATATATTTAAGTAAAAATCCATATAAAGGAGATATACATTGGGTGACAATCATATATATGGAAATCAAGTCTTGATATAATATTATAACAACAATGAAACATAGTAATGTGGAGACAATATAATCCATGATATCATAAGAATAAGTATAGGAAAACATCTGATTCATCGTAAAATCATGTTCTTAGGATACCCCATCTTCACTATACAAGGTAGAGTGATAAAAATATAGTATATGGTACACTGACAGATTTATTATTCATCCTTATACTCTTTCAAATTTTGATAAACACAAAAACTCTAATAGTAAAGTGAAACACAAGTCATTAATAAATTAGATCATTATAGTGTTAATAAATGAAACAATATTACTTAATCTGTGATAAAACATCATATTCCCCCATATGAAAAATATGTGAGAGATATATTGACTATATGTGGTGAATCATTTTATAAAACATTTTCTATTTTGAACAGTTTCTCTACAACCACTCTTATACTACCCAAAAAGATCATTACACCACCATTTATAGGGTAAACCTTAACTCATCATTCAAGGATGATATAAATTTATTATAAATTGAAAATTATTTTATAATATTATTATATAGTGTCTTAAATCACTCAAACTGATAATCATATATAGTGTAATCAATCAACTATTGAATACAAAATGTTTTACATGGTTCACAAATATTATGCTAATACAATGTGAATTAAATAATGATGTTTGGTGAACTAGAATCCACTAAACAAACTAGTTAATTATTTTTTGGTGTTCTTATATCACATTCCTTAGTTCACACCCTTTAAAATAATTAGGTTTTCCTCACATACACCCAAGGTTCACTCCCTTCACATCCAACGATTTCTCATTACTATAGTTATGAAACTGATTTGGCATCACATTCAGTGTCAAAACTAAAACATTAATCTATATTTGAATCACCAAATACATATTTTTTTATTTTGATTCTTCTTACCACTATTTAAATATTTTTTATGAAATTACCTATGTGTAGATTTTTCATTATTACATTAGTCATAAAGAAAACTTTATTCTCTTCCAACCCATCATTGAGACATTGTTCTTCTATAATGCATAACAACGATTCATTTTCATTCTATCATAACTATAGATTTCTCATTCATCTCTGAGGTTAATTTTGAATGAATTTTCATTGCATAAATTAAACTACACCACTATTATCTTCTCTCAGATCAATTATTGAATGAAATATATCCATATAATTGAAACAAATGTGGATGTTCTCTTTACTTTTTTATAACATATATCATCATTTTATTCATCCTTTAAATTGGATTGGGCCATTATATATATATGTGTGTGTGTGTGTGTGTGATTTAGGCTATTTCCACAATTTATCATTAGTTCAATACATCTCTTTTAGGTATTTAAACAATGATAAACTTATTATTTTATTGATTATCCTTGATCCAATATAAGAAAAAAATCACTATAATTATTACACTATGAACTGTGATCATAGTTGATGTGTATGGAAATCTAAAAGGGACGATTCAACTCCTTTTTCCTCATACCATGACAAATTAATTCATACTTTTAACCATAATTGAAAATTTCTATATTATTTCATGATACAAGGAATTCATGAATGTAATGTATCAATTCCAGATTATCCTTTTTATGTATTTTAAGAAGATAATAATTTCAATTAAAAGGTGAAATCAACATTCTAAATTTCATTTATCTATAAGTGAAACACAATGAAATATGATTTGTACAATAAAACTATAGCATGGTATACTGATTATATAATAAAATATCACTTCCAAACACCCATCATCTTGGCCACATTACCATTTTCTATTCCACTTGAAAAACTCATACTTCACAACCCATGAGCGTCCAAAAAAACAAAAAACACCAAGAGTGGATAACCCTATTTATAGAAAGAATTCAACAACCCCATCATGGGTTCCACAATAGTGGAGTCTATTTGATCCCCCAATTTTTAGCATCTCTATGTATTAACTTTTTTTAGTGAAAACAATTCCACCTCAACTATAACCACTAAAATTCATGGAATTATATAACAAAAGTTTCATAGGGATTGATGAAATGTGATATTACATAAACCAATTCATAGTCTTCACTAACTACATATTTTTACTATCCTTTTAAAAAAATTGGACCTTCATGACTACTATATTATTTTAAAATTTTCAATTCCCCATTGTAGGCAATTATTATACCAAAAACAAACCATTCACCATATTGTGGTGAAAACCCTCTCACAATCTAAAAAAATAAATATTATAGTCTTTTTATTTAATATCATGGAATACCTCCCAATGGATAGATCCTAATCTACGTCCTCTACATAACTTTAAATTATTTCTTATTAATTTGTGATCTCATTTAGAAAGATTCTCAATCTTCAAAAGAAAATGTTTTAATACATAATTAAATATATCCACATTCTAATAACATTATAATGTGACTTTCATCCAATTTAATATATCATTCAGAACACCAAATGATCTTCTCTGTTGGTGCCAATAAAAAATCCAATAATATAAAATATTGATGAAGGAAATACAACAACAATCCTCAAATAGAATTAAACAAATATAAACAATGGTATGAAGACACAAATAATATTAGAAACAAGACTTGACTTCTCAAAATAAGAAATAAAGTGAGACACCTCAGGCCTACACTTTTGGATGTAGTGTCAACAATATAATATTTACACACCAGTATGAAAACATACTCATGTATTCTAATATTATCCTTCCTTAGTTACCACATCAAAAAACTTATTGTTACTTACATACCCATGATATTTTTAATATTATGGTATTAAATTAATATGATACAATTTTACCATAAAATCACCAATTTTTTTATAAAAAGACGGAATTTTTTATATTAAGAATAAATTTTCTTATTCAAAAAATAAGTCATCATCATCTACCAATAAATTCTTTTTACAAAATATCCTTCATGATATATCATATGATTTACACTTATTCATAACATACGAAAATAGAAACATAAAATGGGTGAGATAAAATGCTATATAATTGTAGTGTTTTATGGAGTATACAATACCGAAACAAAGCGTGAGTAATAGATAAGATTAAATAATAAATAACATCGGAGTGAATTATATCAATAGATAATATTACTATTCAAATAATCATATGACCCTCAATATCTCTCCTTAGTGAGATTTAATGCATAATTTCTAATATCATACCTTCTAAGTCATTATACATGAACATTTTCAATAATACATTACATATCATTAATGCCTCAACCATTTCATAATTTTAATATGAGATATTATATGCTAAATGATATAAATTCTTGTTTATCTCATGAGACTAACCGGATTCCTTGAGGGGTTATATAATGTTGGGATCCACCTATCACATATATGTACCGAAAAAAGCAATCATATAATGATATATAACTTCCAAAAAATATCATTATGACTATTTAATCATTCGATATCCATATTTATTAACGTATATTTAATTTCAATATTCACCAATCAAAATAAAAACTTTGTTGGTTAGAATATATTAGTTCAATACATATTAAAAAATAGGTATATGTAAAAACAATATTGGAATAAGGACACAAATATATGAATGGTAAAATAATATTGACCAAAATGAGAAAATATTTGTTGCAAGAATGATGGAGGGTGATAGAGACCACTAATACATGGATTAAATAAACTACAGATAAAGATTTTCATGAAAATAAGGTATGTACCCTAAATAATTAAAGAACTGAATGTAGACAAAAAAAATCATTAGAAATAAATATTTTTTAGTGATTAATTTTTTTGGAAATTATTAAGGGAAATGGAAGTTGAATTTTGTAAAGGAAATTCATAAACCACTGGAATATTTTGTCACAAAAAGTATGTTGGTTGTTATTCCAACTAGTATTCTCATACAGATTTAAGGAATGTATTTTACAATTATTTATAAAATTTATTTTAGGAAAAATTCTAGAAAATAAAATCTTCATATATAAAAAAAATATCGACTGTAATATAATAATATACATATTTTAAATGAAACACTTTATTGAAAAATTAATAAAATATGATACAAATAATATAAAAATATAATATACATAGAAAAATATGTAAAGATATTAATTTTTTTAAAACCATGTGATCCTATAATTGAAGCTGAATAATTAATAGTTTCCATCATAGTGCAATAATATCTTATAATAGAAAACATAAGAAATATAATTTTTCTCACTTTTATAGTAAATGTTAAAAATAACATATGTGAAAATATTTAGAATTAATACATATAAAAATATGAAAATAAATTTACATTTAATATAAATTAAATTCTAATCAATGACTAAAATATAGAAAATCACATTCATAAACTAAAATAATAAATATGTATAGAAATGAGGATGATTACCTAAGAAAAATGAGAAATATGAATGCATTTTTATAAATGTTATTTCTGTATATTATATTATTAATGTGATAAAAAACTAGAAAATGTAATTTAAATAACAAAATAATAATAATTTTTAATGATCACAAATTAGGATGAGGGGAGAAAGGACACCCAATTCCCCCATTTTTATGCTGAAATATAAACAATACGGAAAATAGTGATATAATTAAATAAACCCTTATGAAATTGGTAAAATTCAAATATAAATCCATAAAAAGATAGAAAACTATATGGTTCTATAAATACAATTATCTCTATGAAATAATTTATAAAAATAATATCGTACATATTAATTACATAGTACTAAATATTTTATTGTGCCTATCTTGAATCTTGTCTCAAAAATTAAAATTGGGACAGTGAAATCTTTATGGATTTCATAAAAAATAAACCAAAATGTATTTAAAGATTGAAATAGACATGGAAATTAAATTACCATTATTAAATAGTTTTTCATGATTTTATATTTTATAGTGGTATCACATATATCATATAATTAGAATATGTGTTTAATTCAAATCATGTATCAATGAAAGAAGATGGATGTAACAATTAGTTACCTTGGATACCTACGTGGTCTAACACACTCTAAAATCATGTATAATAACGTTATATTTATTATTAATCTATATAATAGCCTTATTTATATTTATCTTTACAGACACTATTAAATATTAAATTCCCATAAGACATTTTTTTATAATTGTTATGATAAATTCATTATTTTGGTGTTAATTATTTCATTTTCACCACATGTTTCGGTTCCACGGTTATAGTACATGAACTAGTATCATATTTTTTATCATTCCAATAATTATAGAGATATATTTTCTTTTATAGTTATACTGGTATAACAATTTAGTTTAATTTTATTACAAAAATAAAGTAAAGTTAGGAAGATTTTCTTGGTATGCTCATTTAAAGATGATAAGTATTACTATGAATATCTGTTTTTTATTTTATTAATACAATAAATAATTTTTCAAAATAGAAAATATAATCATTTTATAAAAATATTATTGATTAATTAAAATAATTTTTACAAATAGAAAAGTTTTTTAGTGATGAAAATAAAAATAAATCATTTATGGAGGTGGTAGTCCATACATATGCACAAGAGAAATTTTCATTTGGTTAATTAAAACAATGAAAATAAGGTTGATAATGATTTATCATCCAAAAATAAAATTTATTCCTTAGATAACATATTTATCAAATAAATACATATCCCTTACTGTTCATTAGAGGCCATGATGAAAAATTAGATACGTCATTCATGGAGGAAGAAGACTACATGTACACACGAGCGATATTTTAAATTAATATTGGATGGGATGGAGGTAAATGATGATTGTTTCCCAATATATTAATCTTTCAGTACACCTATTATAATGATGTTATAATGTAAATATTATTAATGAGTATTTTCACTAGGTGGATAAAAAAAGAAACTTGAATGAACACATTCGAGATGAGTTCCTCTTCATTGGGTATCCTCCTTCAGATAAATAATTCAGATTTTATAAGGTAGAAAATTAATAAATCCCAATCCTACAAGTCATGTCTATGAGTGTGGGAATGTGAGATGGTTATATATGATTTTTTATAATGTACTCAAATTGGGTGCAGATGTTATGAGAGTAATGTTCCTTCTACTTCTATGTGTGGTGGTATTTTTGTAAATTTTCATAACATTAGAATAATATAAATACCTTTATCAAGGAAAATATGTCCCAAGTAAACTCCAATTTAACAATAGGGATGGATTTATGAAAAATATATTATCAAATTGGATATGGTATTGTGTGAAATTTATATCCTCATCACATACTTTTAACCGTTTGAAAGATTAAATTATTCATCCTATAAGTGTAAGAATATGTAATTTATAATTATTATTTTATTTTTTATAGGTATTATTCTTATTTTTTTATTAAAAATAATCATATAATATTTCATGGATCATTATATTTTTTCCTTTTAATGTGTTATATTCTATTTACCATTCTGTTTATTTAAACTAGAATTAGATATTCAAATCTCTTGGTGAAACAATTTCCCATCATACAAAAAATGTTTCCTTTAAATTTCGGTTTATTCTCAATAAAATGTGTGTATAAAGACATAAATATAATCTTGTATATATATATATATATTATCATGTTAAATAATTTATTTTTTAGTATTTTTAACATTTTTATTAGTTAATTTTTTCTAAAACCATGCATATACTATTATAAGCCTCATATATCTAATGAATATTAAAAAATAATTCTATGATTATTGTGTGATATTTTCCACATAATACATAATATACTTATTTCCCACTTACATTATTTTTATGAAAATATTACAATCGATATAGAGAATCTGTAAAGATTTACTTAATTGATTTCATTCCATTATACAAAAATACATTCATACATAAATTTAAATAAGTTTTCCACATCATATCTGTATCATGATACAAATTATAAAGAAATATAATGCATTTTTTAGCCTCATGTCTAAAAATAAAATTATATAGATCATAATATCCAAAAAACATGGGATAATTTTTAATATAATCAATTTACATTCAATAAAAACAAAATTTGTATCACAATTAATAAGAATACTCAATAGGAATAAACCATCAAGTGAAGATATTATGACAACCCATATCATTACTTCACACTAGTTCATGATTTATTACTTTTAGATAAACATAATACAACACCAAAATATAAAACATCATAGTGTGTTTCGATAATTAGACACGAAAAGTAATAACGTGAAATAGGGACACAACAACATTATTTAAAACATCTTAACATGATCTAAAATTACATCACTCTTCTAAAATGACAAGTGATAAATTTTTTATATATAGATTAATGTGGTTAGAGATAAGTTATAGAATTGGAATAATCAATGAATATCACAATGAATGTAAAAATTGTTAGTCGATATAAAAATCATGGTCGAATAAAAAAAGGGGATAATCATAAACATAAACATTGATGTATGATATAATATGATAACATCAAAGGAGACCTGTGAATATGGAACAATAGGAAATTTTACTTTATATGAAAAATTAAATGATAACTAATGAAAAATCCTAACATATTGTTCTAAGAAAAACCGCATATGAACCATACATGGTCTCTCATTTGATAAAACCATCACCCAATGCAATGATATAAAATATAATTTTTGACCCACCAATCCATTTCATACCAAGTACATGTAGATGTGAGAAACATATATCATAAAATAGAATAATATATATCATCAACATAAATAAATTTATTATGGAGTTTGGGTGAAACAAATATATATTTCCCAAAAAATTATAGATGTGTACATCATAGTGAACACCCTCTAGTTGAAATTGGGATGGGTATTTAAAAAAACGATTGGCATGAATAATCACAGGATAATTCTAGAAGAAAAAAACAGGTGAACGTAATTATTTGTGGAATGAATTATTTATATTTAAAGGTCGTTTCCTAGTAAATCATCATTATAAGAGTAGTAAAATGGTTCTACAATAACAAATTCCATCATGGGTAATTGGAATCAGAATGATATAATAGAAAGAAAATGCTTGAATAATGTGTAGAAAATAAATACTTACACAGATATGATACATCTAAAATACCTGGAGCAGCTTATTTAGATCATGATAATTAAATATGATATATTAAATGATATATTATGATATTAAATTAATAATCAATGGGGTTTAATGCATTCATGTAGGGGTTTGCGTGGTTTTTATATAATAAATGAAAGAATTATTTTTTATTTTCTATTCTTATTTTCTACCCTATATAATAAAATATGTAAAATAAAATACCATGAATTTTATTTTTCCAATGATTTCATTCATATATTATTGATTATTATTATTTTATATGTTCTTGAACTAACCATATTATAATATTATAATATGTGATGTGGAATTGACTCATGTTTCTAAATAATTGATCTCAAATCCTTAAAATATAAAATAGGTTTCGGAAGATTCATTAAGTATTATAAAATTAAAAAATAGCTTAAAAACACATTATTTTAAAATTTTACCATATATTGGTTCATTGATTCATTTTACAGAATTTATTAAATAACCTTTTTTATATTATTATGATAAAATATGTTTGATATATTATCAAAATATGAATTTTTTACCTAAGAAATAAAATGTCTTATAAATTTTTTAAAATTTCATCATTTGTTAATTTTGAAATAATGATGAAAGTAAAAATATTTATTTTTACAAAATCTTTTTCTAAATTTGATGTTTTAATATTTTTAAATAAGTATACCGATTTAATAAAAAAAATTAATTTTCATGATAGTGACCACATTATTATACTTATATAAATCATGGTGGACATCATGGAATTATATTTTGTTCTATATTTAAATAAAAATTAATTAATGAGAATATTTTATTAATTTAACATTTATTTCATAGTGGACACAATTTTAAAAAGAAAAACCTAATTGAGACTATATATTTCCCAAAAATATATTTTTGATTTCTTGGAACTGAAAGCTATTTATTTTATCAAAATAATTATATAATAATGTATATATTAAAAATAAAAATTGATATATATAATAGTTATATTTATAAATATATAAATATAAAAATTGTTATTACTAGTGTCTTACAACATAACCCCTTAATACTCATGTTTATAGACAAAGGGTATGGTGGGCGATGGTGGGGTTTTTATTAGGTCGTTCGTTGAACACTGTTTGGTACATGAGCATGATAATTAAGAACTTCTCTTGTGGAATATTTCACTCATACCTTGGTTTTTTAATAACATATTGGGATTGGTTAAGCGAAATACCTAGTGAATCTACCACCTATGAATTCTCTAATAAATTGGATTCATAGGGTATGTCATACTAGTTGAATACATCAACTCTTTCAGTTTTTTCAACAAGACCTTATCATCACAATAACTATATAATAATATTACTTTTCATTATACAATAGCTATATTTTCAATTCTTAAATAAAGTACTTTATTTTAAATATGACTGAAAATATTTTATAATAACCCAAAATAACTAATTAAGTGCATCTATTTTTTTATAAATATATCAATTATTAATGAATTTATTTACTTGAAAAGGGAATTATATTTTCTAAAGATCTAGTAAAAACATTCTTCCTCCCTTTAGAATGTTTCAGCTTGAAATTTCATGTCATGTTACCAAATTGACAAGGGTTGTTCAGTTTTAATAGAACATTTTATCTATGATTTATGATATTCAAAAAATGATCTTCATATGTAGGATCACTCACTATGGGTAACACATATGTATTACCTAAATGTTAGGGGAATGGTAGGTATTTCCTTAAAATGGATACATTGTACAGATGATGTTCTTCAAATAGGTTTAGTGGGAGTGATAGTAGATATAAAAAAATATATAATGTGATAATTTATCACAAATTTCCTCATGTATCTTAGATTGAGCATTAAATTTTTCCTAAACATCATCTATTAAATCAATAATGATATATAACGGAACACATTTTCTCTGAACTCAAACTACAGGTCTTGTCGGTGATTGTATACTTATCTTTTCTGTCAAATTTATGCAGTTTTCATATGACATGGAATGATTTGAACATTATTTTTTATTTCATGGCTAGTTTTTTTCCCATACATTTCCACTATCCTTTTTCATCCTGAAATATTGGTGTATGGGTCATATTCACAAATAGTGTCTCATAATCACCCTTTAAATGCTATAATAGAAACAATTTTTATATAATAACACCAATAGGGGAAGGTATTTACCCCAAAATCCATTGGAATTAAATGAATATTAAATCCTAAATTCCTCTATAATTTGAATGATTTTAACAGATTAACCATTAGTCTATGCATGATGAAATTTCTAAAACTGAGCTATACATTCTTTACATTTTGATGGATTCTCCAATACCATGGGGTAAACCTCACATACCAATAAGATAAAGTGGATAGTATTACACCATAAAGTCTTACAAAATCTCTTACTTATATCACACTAAGCTGGTCAAGAGAGAAATATAAATTATTAGAAAAAAATGAAGTAACATAGTATATATGTTGAATATCACATCTATTGTGTTTTTTCATATATATTTCATAGGGATTACAATGAAAAAATAATTGGTTATGATTTCATTTTTCCATAATTGTATGGGAAATTATTTCATCATATATTAACTATTATTTTTCCACCTTTTAGTATTATGAATAAAAAGCATTGAGTTATAAATTATGTAATCTCACACGTCATGTTATCTAATCAAATGCTTTAATTAATATATCAATATAACATAACAATTCATATATGAATAGAGAATAATGATAAATCTGAATCATCTAGATATTCCCTCTTAAACATAGCAAATTATGGGGATCATATATATGATCCAAAACATATGGCCCAATATGTACAAATGTAGAAATTAGTAATATTTTCCACCATTTTTTTGTTTCCTTGTTATCTTGTAAGGCCCAATTAATCTAATCAAGAATGGATGGTTGAGTGGTTGTTTTAGAATGGGTGGATGTATATAATTTTATAATAATAATTTCAGTCCTTTTCATGTTTGAAAATATTGGTTCTGTTTCAATACTTATTATCGAGAGGGTTGCATTATCATTTCAAATTAGAAAATCTCCCACTTTTTCATAATTATAGTATGGAAATTGATTGAATAGTCATAATCCCTAATTAGATCTTACCACCTTCATTATTGTGAATTTATACTTGTGGATTTTATAAAGTGTATATATTTCAATCTTCTTCTCATAAGAATAAAAACACAATATATTCAATGAACATTTAATTTTTTATAATTGTAGATGAAGTGTTGGGTACTTCTATTAGTTATTATTTAATTTGATAGAGTCATATGATATCTAATTGTCATATTAAATGAATACATGACCAAATAAAATTTCATTTTTATTGTTATACGTCACAAATAATTACACATTAGTGGGTAATTATAGTATATGTGTATTGATTAACCTCTTATTTATCTCCTGAAATCAATCGTTTCATTCATTAGTTTTTATGAACCTCACTCTAGTTTGAGTTAACATGTTTATTAGGATTCAAAATCAAGAGAAGTTTCCCATAAATCAATGATATTACATAAATAATCTAAATAATCTATTTATATTAATTATATTTATCGTTTTGGGACATCCCTCAATTTCCACTATAATTGAATGATCCATAAATATCCATTTTTTGAAAATATTCTGATTGAGTGTTACATTATCTATAAACAATGATAATTAATATAAACATTATATAATTTTTTCTATCACAACGTCCTTAGTACATCATCCAAATGCTCCTCAAGTTTCCATATTCATTTTTATTTGATTAAAAAATCATCTATAAAGACTATCTCAAAATTTTTCAAGTAATCTATAAAATCACAATTCATTACTTACGTGAACTGGGTTATAGAATTATTTATTCCTAATGGAATCACGATGAACTCATGGTTCATGAACCTTGTATAGAATTTTGTCTTGTTGACATCCTCATTATTTGGATTTACATGATAATATATGGGCCAAATATCAACGTTAGAGAAGTATTGATATCTACATAGTAGGATGAAAAAGTCATAAATCTGAGGAATATAATACATGTTCTTTATCATGATCTTATTGTAGTCATTATAATCAATTCATAGGAATGATGACCCAATAGTATTCTTGAAAAAAGTGGTGAGAGCACCCAAAATTGAAGGACATAGACTTATAATACCGATATCCATATTATCAAATGTTTATCCTTCTACTATTCATGTTTGACCATGGATATTCAATAATGATTCTTTTTGTAACGTCCCAGATCCGGGTGCCACGCAACGGGTGCCCCAAACCTGATTCGCCATATGACCTCAATCGCATTTCCCCAAACGCTAGAGGCTGCCGACTACTAGCGAGGGCCCAGGTCTGATAGTGGGGAAACTATGCCCTTATTTTTCAAAGTTTAGCGTAGTGGAATATAATATAAACATTCAAAAACAACAGAAGCAGTAACATTATATGACTAAAATGGATAACTGATAACAAAAAGGGAAACCACCAGTCATATATATATATGAATATGCAACATGTCATTATTCTATAAAACATCCAAAACATGTTACACTGCAATACAATATATTACAACTGAAGTACAAGTATAGAAAAGCAAACAGAATAGCCAGCGGCATCACGAGCCTAGGCTCGGTCCCATGCCCTCATACTCCTCAGCAACAATCAGGTACCTGTATAGGGACACTTGTCCTTATCTAGACCTATAGAAACGTAATCTGTTTTGTCCGAAAATCATGACTCAAACATGGTGTGAGAAATAAATCCCAGTAGGCACCCACCAAAGGCATATGCCCAACTGTGTGAAAGCATGTCACAACAATATGCAGTAGTAAAATGAAATAATGTAAGCATTACTGAGAAGTAACTAACTTAACCTGTTATATTTCCATTTTAATATAATTTAATCATTTAATTTAAAATATCACCATAGTGAATATTCTATGTAAATAGCCAATGTCCTCAGACACCTAAACTCCTACCCTCGGGTAAAGAGAAACCGAAAAAATAATCTGCCCATAGGCATACGGATATTTTCCATAGGCATAAGTAGTGTCGCCCACAGGCAAGGAATCAACTGACCACAGGCACGAAAGAAGTTTCCCACATGCTAAATAGTGCAGTGCCCACAGGCTAATCACAACACTGCCCTCAGGATAAGCAGGTAACCCGGCCATGCACAAAAAGTAACAAACAATACACAAGAAATTCCTCTCAAGGAAATTCTATAATAATTACATTAAAGGAATACCCCGGATATCCTGGCCAAATGGCTAAACAGAGGAATGCACCCCCGGGTGATCCTGGATCCAAGCAGCGATCTCAAACAGCATTTTAATATCACATTTAATTACCTATACAGTTATAGGTATTTAAAAAAGATAAGGCATCTTCCACACGACAGCCCAACATGGGTTCGTGGCACAAACATACACAAAATGAACGACAGATGGAAAATTAAACACCAAGACACCTACCTTAAATGCCAACGGACGATATACATGAACATCGATTCCAGAAATACCCATGAACAACGTAGATCTGATGTAGAAGAAAACTAGCTTAAAATTATATAACTTCCCTATGGAAAAGAATTGTAAAGAACTCCTCCAGGAGAAGGGGAACTGACCCGTGAGGTTCCAGGGAGATCGACGGTGCAGAAAACGGATTCCCAACATGCGCTCGGAGGATCTCCAAATATCCGGCCTCCTCTCCCACTCCCTCCTCTGGTTCTAAGACTTCCCTGTGAACAGGGGAGGCTACTTCCCATTTTAAGCGGAAAAAAACAAAGTACACGGCGTGTATTTCCAAGTACACGGTGTGTACTTCACATTTTTTAACTGTTCCTCTAGTGGTTTCCCGCCAGTGTGGCATTGTTCATCTGCCGACATGACTACATGGCATGTCTTCTTGAGTACAAGGCATGTTCTGTCGCACAGCTGGCCACCACCATAGTATTCGCCCGTCGACTGACTACACAGCTTGTAAAGGACCACTACATGGCGTGTAGTCGGCTTCTACACCCTTCATCACCGACATGGACACACGCCCCATGTACTCATCCCACACAGCCAAAATTACATGGCATGTGGAAAAGTACAAGACATGTACTTCCAAAATTCGGAAATTTTTCCCCATTTTTCTTATTTTCTCCAAAACACTTAAGGAAAAGAGAAAAGAAGAAACTCGTACCTAAAAAATAAGAATCAGGTTCTTACAAACTTACCCCCTTAAATAAATTCGTCCCTGAATTTCTCTTCCAAGGGTGGTGATGATAATGCTCAGAACAGCTCTGGCCATTGTGCACATACATCGGTCTCCCGGTCCTATGTTTCATCTTGCACTCGGCCACGCTGCCATAGCACCCATACGAGAGGAACTGACCAGCCTTGGAGAACCTCCGTGCTCCTATCAGCGATACGAATCAGATGCTTCTCAATGGACGCATCATGTAACACCTCAAGATTCTACGGTACGTTACCCTTTGAATAATGCAATAGCATGTGTTGTACGCAACATCGAGTTCTAACACACACCACAACAGATCAAACTAGCAGTTATGAATAGTAATACCTACTTTTTAAAATTTTTGAAAATTTTTCTCTCAAAATGGACTTCATTTTTTGATTTGGAGTATCGAATTTAGCCTAAGTTGAAATTTTGTAACTTTTCAGATAACATTCATATTTTGATGAATAGTGAAAATTACTAAATTTTAATTAAAAACATCATTTTTAATCGAACTAATTTATATTGATAAATTTTGAATTTGAGTAGTTTTAAAGTATATTTAGAATATATTTTTACCATTTAGTACAATGTTGGTCATTGGACATAATTTCACAATTAATCCGGACATAAACAAGTATCAATCTTTTGATAGTTATTATATCTTAAAAACACGCTTTTTATTTTGACAGCGGGAATTAATTTTAAAATAATTTCTGCCACTTTTGTGTTTTGAATTTGGAAAAATGGATTCCATATTTGGAATCAGGATGTCCAAATTGTGTCAAAAGGTACCTTTTATTTTTAGTAATTTTGAATAATTATTTTGGTAAATATTTTATTTACCGTGGTTAAAGGGTAAATCTGGTAAATAAGGGTTAAAAAATAATATTATAATAATACTAAATTACCCTAAAACGTGTCCTAACCTTATTGGTAGATACATTTCCGACCATGGTAATCTCTAGGTCGATTTTGGGACTCCATTGAGCCACCTGTAGGTGATAGGGACACATTATTTTAATTATGTTAAAATAAATACAAAAATGACAAAAGCATATATCTTTTAGAAAAACAATTATTATAAAGGGTTATAAATGTTTTATTTTCGACTATAAATATTCATTATATATCTAAAAAGACTTCCTACAGAATTATATTTTATTTATAATTTTTAGACATTAAATAATTTAATTTATTTATGACACAATGATGATGCAGTAATTACCATAATATTGAAAAATTAAAATAATTAATATTATAAATACACAAATAAATATAATTTGAGACTTTTAATGAATTAAAATAATTTTCTATGATACTATGACATATTAGGATTGAATTAATTGACTTTATTTGAAGTAATAATTCTGTTATGATTTTCACAAAATTCAATTTTCCAAATAGTGTCAAAATTAACATAAAAGAGTTTTTTAAAAAATATTATATTATTAATTGATATTCAATTCCTAATAATATATGGTTAGGCCAATACACTTATATCATTATAAGTGTATCATTAATGGACCACTTGGGGGTATCTTGGATGTATATAGTATGTTTATAACCCTATAATATATAAATACAAAGAGACATTGTAAAAGAGAAACTGATTAACTAAGAGTTAATACTTAAAGATAAGGTTAATATAGTAACCCACACCTATCTAACTCCTATCGGTTGAGTGGTTTTCGACCTATCCCCATCTTAACCTTTAAATAATCTACTTTTTTGGAATTTGAAACTGAATATGAATTTATTATAAAATAATATTTCTAGCTCTTCCTAAGGTGCCCCTCACCCCTCTTATAAATGGGAACTCCTCCTTCTCATTAATTCACACCATCAAAGCCTTTTGGTCCGTCCAAAACCTGCCCCAATACTCTATCAACATCACTAAATTCATCTTAGAGGCCTTCCTTTATTCATGAAAGCCATCTTAAGGAGCCCTTTTGATCAAATCAAAAGGAATAACCCGAAGAAGAGGTAATGTTTTCACCACCCTCTTTCAAGTTCCATTCTTCTTCAACTTCTTCTTTCTTTTTTATTTCTATTCTGAAATAATAAATCAAGTATATTCTATATACAGTGATGTTATTATAAATATGTTACAACCATATTCAGTATTCTATCCATCCTTTAAATGGAATGTCACCATACGTGCGTATTACGGCTTACCGTCTCCACGTCATGGTGTAATTGTCATTCAATAAATTATTATTTGAATGGGTATAATAATGATATGTAATTCATGTAAATAATAAATATAACATGATAATTATTCTTTATATATGATATACCATCCAATTATATATTATTTTAATATCAAAAAATGATATTGTCGCTCGTCCGTACGTACGGACAACCGTCTCCACGAACGCGATGAGATTCATTCTCCATCATATCCATTCAAGTCTAATTCTCATTTAATGATTAGTAATAGTATCTAAGTACTTGATATCATTCTGGGTATGATTAATATACAACCTATCCATGACAAACATGGCTTACATAACAAAACATATAAATGAAAACGAGTAAGTTATCACCCGAAACAATGATAATACCAAGATATTATTAACAAATCAATGTTAAAAGATCATATATGATATCATATTAATGTATATGATTATTTTATAATTTAATAAAAATTATTTCACCATAATACAGGAGGTTAACCTACCCTCATCCAAGGAAAAGTACAGGGTAAGGGTTTATTTCACAATCTCTTCATTATCCGAGGTTGTTTATACGTAATAATCAACTAGGATCTCTTTATCATCCACATCCATGTTTCTTAAAAATGTTTTTCAAAACATTTTTTCTATTTACATGAATATGAGTTAAAGTCATTTATAGCCTTGTTTGACTTTTTATAAGAGGTTTATAAAGGATTTTTTCTGTCGTTTTCCAAACAAGGTGATTTTTAACCTTTTCGACAGAGTTAATATAAAAAATGTTTTTTTAACTTATACAGCGGGCGCGGCTATTTTCCGCCGTTATAAAATTGTCAATGATTCCCTTACAAGCTTATAAAAATATTTTCAAAGAAAATGTTTTACTTTATAAATATATTACTCTTAAATGATTTCAAAGTAGAAAGAGATATTTCTCTAAAAAGAGTTTTGATTTCATCTATGCTAACATCCTTTGATAGATTTGACGCTTATTTGAAGTTGATTTATTATGATACAAAACTTCTATGTTGTATTGAAAGTTTTGTGATATATTTGACTATGTATGTGTTAATTTTTAACCATTCATGGTTTATAGATGAATTATTTACATTTCGTATGCTAGTTTTAATACGAATGTTTATGTTATGTTTAAACCTTTTCATATGGGAATGCATTGGACATAATATGTGACTGGTGGAGCCCACTATATCTCCTCGATGCATCAGTAGGTCTCATGAGACAAACTAGTGTCTTGGCACAAGGCCTTGACAAAATCGTATTTGTAGTCTTGGCACGAGGCCTTGGCTATGTGGTTATGACAGTCTGGCATTATGCATTCCATCATTATAAAAGTGGTTATTGATATTGCATGTGATTATTCGATTAGTAGAGTATCCATGTGAATAAGTAAATGGTATTATTTCATTTTATTTTTTATTTACTAAGTTGAAGTTAATGTTTAAAAGGCTTTTGTTTTAGTTATACATTGCCTTAAATGTTTATTCTTATTTATGAAAGTTTCTGTTATATTGTTATCCTTACTGCGCATTTGAGCTCACCCCTTTTCTATGTTTTATTTTTCCCAGGTTGTGAAGAAGTAAATTTTGAATGACCTGTAGGGATAGTATGATGGGATAAGAGTGTAGACTATGGAGACTATGTTGTTGTATTTTTCATTTTTAAGATGTAATGTTAAACTTTATGAATATATCTAGTGTTTCCAAGGCTACTAAACTAATTGGTATTTCGAGATTTGATCTTTCTTTTGATCATGCCAATGTTATGTAATAATGCATCGACTCTGGGTAACTGTGGTCAGGGCATTACAGTTGGTATCAAAGGAAGGTTTAGTACAAACCTTGGAAGATAGATTTAGATAAACTTTGATTAGAGCACATAGACCTAAGATGGACTTTGATGATTAGTATAGAAGAACTTCCTAGAATTTTGGTATTGTAGAGATTTTGTGAGTTTTCCGAGCAATACATCCATGTCTACATACGAGCAGGTAGAGAAGGCTCTGGCACAGATGTACCAAGGGGTAAACCCCAAAAACACCACATTGAGCTAGACTCGAACGGGAACTGGTGCACGAAAAAGGGCCTTGCTTCACTCTTGGTTACGAAACTCCCGGGGGATATGCTTAGGATTACTCTCATTTTCATTACAAATAATTATGAAGAGTTTATGATTATATAATTCCTCAAAGAAAACATTATTATGATTATGCATTATATCCATAAATAGTTCAATTTACGTTAAGTGTTTTATAAGCATGGAATTATGTATTTTGATTCATAAACTGATCTAGTTTATTCCATTGTTTAGAAATGGCGCCTAGTGGACGAAATGGAAACTGTATTGAAGTGCCCAGATCAGTGTGAATCACTGAGAGAGGGAGGGGGTGAATCAGTGATCCCTTAAAACTTTTTACTAATTGATTCTTATCAATTAAACCTCTATGGCTGGTTAAAGCCTCGATCCACTCTTCTTGTATCTCTCAACCTTCCCCGAATGATGCAGTAATGAAAAGGCACAGGACACAAGGATTTACAAGGTTCGGCACCAAAGGCCTACATCCTTGCCATGCTCTCCCAGCATGGATTCTCCCATTATAATCTGTTAGTATTACAATGGTCGATACAGCTTCCCACCGTATCTCTCCTGAGTCCCACAGGAGGGTCTTTATACTGCGTCCCACAGTGTTACCAGAGTCACACTGGCCTACTCCAGAATCCCACTGGAGACTTCCTCCACCCTGAGTCTCACAGGGGTCTTCTCCTAGCTCCTCGAGTCACACGAGTAGCTCTTCTTCTTGTTCAGCTCTTCAAGTATCTTCACCAGTCTGGGATAAAGACTGTTGGCCTTGCTCTTCTCTTCTGATCACTTGTGGTTGATCAGGGCTTCTCGTCTAGCTCAGGCTTTATCTCCTTCTTCAGGATGACCTGGCTTCTCTCTCCAACTACTGAATGCTCAGACAACTGATATCTTTATCTTCGGTCTGGTCCAGTCTCAGTTCACTTCAACTTCATGCACTGAGTGCATGGCAGCTCTTCATCCTCATGCACTGATAGCATGGACTTCTCAATTCTTCAAGAACCTCCTGGTCTTGGACAACTCAAATGCACACCACTGATTTAGCATTGTTCACGTGTGCACGTACATGCATGCATGCATGCACTCTCCTTCTCTTTCTTCTAGGTGCAATAATCCCACAAAGGGTGTAGTCACTTTAAGCACACACCTTCTTCCTCCTTCACACACTTTATCCAATTTGTTTACACACTTAGAGTGTGTTCTACTTTAGTGTGGGTCACTCCTTATTTCTTCTAAGTGTATACACACTTCTTAGTGCACACACATAGGTTCGGCCAACTTGTCTCCTTACACACACTTGTTTCATTTTGCACACACTTGAAACTTGGCCTATTCTCCTCTTCTTGTTGCACACACTCACATTAGTGTTCTTTTAATTTGTTCTTCGAAGTGTGCACACACAAGGTCACAACCCTCGGCCTCCTTCCCTTCTTGTACTCTTCCACTTTTCACACACACTTTTCTTTTCCCTTTTAATCTTCAAGTGTGCAAAACCTCCAAGGGCTACGGCCTCTTCTTGTTCTCTTTGCACACAAGGCTCAAAGGCCTCGGGTTCTCCTCAACTTTGGTTGCACAAGGCTACGACCTTTCCTTCTCTCCTTGCACACACACGGGGCTACTGCCTCCTCTTTTTCTTTTTGCACAAAAGGCAAAAAATGCCACGGCCTTCACTTTAGCACACACACACACAATGGTGTGGTCTCGGCCTTCTTTTTCTATTCCACCCAAACTCAAACAAGGCGTGCAAGGGGATGTGGCCCTCTTCTTGTCTTCAAATGCCGCGCAAGCTCAAGTGTGCAAGGGTGCAACACAGCCGCGCAAGGCTCAAGCCACAAGGGCCGCACAAGCCTCGAGTGCAAGGCACTTCAACCACGGGGCGTGCAAGTGCTACTGCCCCGGGTACTTCCTGCCACGCAAGGAGTAGGCGCGCAGGGGATCTCCTCCTCCTCCTTCTTCTTGTCGCGCAAAGAAGTTGCGCGCAAGGGACTCCTTCGGGCCAAGGATGGCACCGAGATCTTCAGCCGTGCAAGTAATTTGCGCGGGGCTTCTTTCTTCGTGAGGCAGAGAGCTCACGGGACTTCTCTCGAGTTTTTCAGCAAGCACAATGAGGTCTCGACCTCTCCTTTTATAGGCAGAGATGCCTCAAAACTTCTGCGTGGGATAAATCTCAAATCCCCGAGATTTTTGGATCTTTAAAAATCTTTCCAAATCTCGTTTTTCCTTCACTGTTTCACTGCGGGTTTCCTTTTCTTTGCCTTCTACACGTTTATGCGTTTTTGAACGCGTGCATGCCTCTGTTTAGGTTCATGCATGCAAATCATGCTCTCCACGTGGCCTCGACACCTATGGTTGCTTCGGCCGAACTTCAAATTCCCCATCCAACGTTTGCATGCATATTTTATTGCATGGTTAGGTTCGGTTGGTCCAGACGAACTCAATGGATGCTTCGGCTCGATTTATGGTGGCCGGGAACTCGAAATAGGTCGTCGGGGAGGCTCTGGTTCAGCGGCTGCTCGCGGGTGGCTTCGGGTGAGCTCGAGGAAGGAGACGGACGCTGGGCCGTTGGATGTGGTGATCAAAAAGGCTTCGACGGCTTGGATCAGATCGGGGGCGCGGCAGATTAGATGAGCGGCGCCGATCGTCCGCGAGATCAGATGAGCGGCTGAGATTCGTTCCCGGTGAAAAATGCGCGTCCCACATCGAAACGGCGAGCGTTTTTCTCACGCTTTATCACCCTAGCGCCGCCTCAACCCGGCAATTGAACTTCCAACCCTCTCGGTGCCGCCCCGCGCCGAGTTCTCCCTGCGGGCGCGCTCTGTGCCCACTCATGCCTCCTGCGGGCGCGCTCCTAGCGCCCACTATGCACCTCAGGCGCGCGGGTTTCACCACCGCGTGTCCTCGGGGGCTTACACACGGCCCCCTGCCGCCTTGTGCTTGCACCATGGGATCCCCCATGGGCGTGGCGCCTTAGGCCCACAAGTGCCTTGGGGTTGAACCCGTGGGCTGGCCTTGGCTGGCCACATTTTTTGGCAAAGGGACAGAATAATAACTTTGTTAAAAACAAAGTATTCCATGAGTTCAAGCCATATCAAATACCAAATGCCAAGCCACTTCAAGCCTTTCTTCCTCTTCTCCATTTATTCCATTTCTTCATTTCTTCTTCATAAGAATTCTTCCAATCTCCTCAACATATATTCATTACTTAGGAGGGAAATTCTTGAAGGTACTTCTTCTTCAACCGAACTCCTGGATCACTTAAAATCTCCAATGTTCTTCAGTTCTCTTTGTTGATCTAATCAGAGATCAAATTGGGACTTCTTCAGATTCACATGCACTAAGTGTTAGTGCATGGATTTTATTAAACCACTTCATCCACTTAGAACATGTGAATGGATCATCTTTAACTCCTCATGCATTGTCACTACAATGCATGGTCTTCTAATCATGTTGTGACATTGTATCCAGTTGATACAAGTTCTATGAACTTTAAGAACAGCTCAACAATCGCCAGATGTTCATGGAGAATGTTTCAACCATATTCTCCAATGCCACTTAGTGAATCTCCTAAGTGACATGCATCTTAGTACCATGGCCATTCTCCTTCACTACCAACACCATCAAAACCTTTGTCATTCACATCTTGACATTCCCTGACTTCCATTCATTCCAAGACAACTTCATGCCTCATTGAAAACAAATGCAACACAGTGCACTTCATGTATCAATGCACACAATCCAGGTAGGGATTGCCATCCTACTCAAGATAATTATAGTGGATCTGGTGATGCAACTGATGCTGATCAGCTAATCACCATACTGGGACAACTCACTCAGGTTATGAATAATAACATTACCCGTATGGAGCACCCTGATCTACAGTGTGGAGGATCAATGTTAGAACGCTTCATGAGGCAACAACCACCAACGTTCAATGGGAGTAAAAATCCCTTAGTAGCTGAGAAATTGATAAATTCCCTAGAGAAATTATATTTCACGCTTTGGGAAGTAGTGAAAGGGAAAAAGTTATCATGGAAGTTTACCGCCTCACTGGAGATGCTGATCAATGGTGGTCATTGATTCAAAACACGAAGGAAGATGATGAAGTATCAAATATGGAATGGAGGGAGTTCAAAGATCTGTTTTTAGAAAAATACTTTCCTCGTGACCATCGAGAAGATATGGAAAGGAAATTTCTGAGTCTGAGACAAAAGGAGGATGACAATGTCGAAAATTATGAGGCTAACTTTACAAGGTTAGCAAGGTATACTGGAGATTATATACGTAACCCAAGAAGTAAGATTGATCGTTTCTTTTATGGGTTAAAACTATTTCTCCATCGAGCATTAGTCTCACAATCCTTCTCGTTGTATGAAGAAATTGTCTCATGTGCTATCAAGACAGAGAAATCATTCTCAAAGTCTTATGACTTTAAAGAAAAGAAAGAGAAGAATAGATCTGCTGATCAATCTGGGAATGGAAATAATGGCGAAAAGGGAAACGTTGAATATCCATCGTGTAGTAAATGTGGGAAGAAACACCAAGGTACTTGCTGGAAGGGAATGGGTTTCTGTTACAAGTGTGATAAAAAAGGCCACCAAGCTCATGATTTCAACGGGAAGAAGGAAGCTACCGATGTTCAGTGCTACAATTGCAGGGAGATGGGACATTATGAAAATTAATGTCCTAAGCGTCAGGGGAACTTACCTCAGAAAAGGCTAAGGGATCAAGGCCAAGCTTATGCGATCACTACTGCTGAGGTAGAAGCTCCGAATGACATGGTGGATGGTAATTTAATGGTATCCTCAAGTTTAGAAAATGCATTATTTTATTCTGGATCATCGCATTGTTTCATATCTTCCCATTTTTCTAAGATATTTAGATATTTCCAATTTGATAAAATAAGGGAGTTGTCAGTTAAAACTCCTAAGGGAAGTATTATTGCAACAAAGTTTTGTGAATCAGTCCCCATTAGAGCACATAAATGTTCTTTATCCTCTGATCTCATCATCATACCTATGATTGAGTTTGATATAATCCTCTATATGGATTGGCATTCAGACTATGATGGAAAGATTTATTTTAAGAAGGAGGTTACGATTTTTGATGACGATGATAAGGAACACCTTATCTTTAGAGCAGAATCGTCACCACCTAATTCTTATCTAGATCCACCCCCAGTAGCTCAACTAAATTCAATTATTTGGGAGGAAGAGGATGAATATATAGTGGGTGAGTAAAGTAATGTTCAAATAGAGGATGTACCCGTTGTGAAAGAATATGTAGATGTGTTTCCAGAAGATTTACCTGGACATCCTCCAGAATGAAAAGTTGAGTTTTCCATTGATTTAATTCCTAGATCAAGTCCTATATCGAAGACCCCTTATAGAATGGCCACTGTGGAATTAGTCGATCTAAAGAAACAACTAGAGTAATTGAGTAATAAGGGATTTATTCGCCCTATTATTTCTCCATGGGGATCCCCTATTCTTTTTGTTAAAAAGAAAGTTGGATCTATGAGGTGATGTATCGAAAACAAGGAGATCAATGCTACAACAATAAAGAACAAGTATCCCCTACCTCGCATTGATGATTTATTTGACCAACTGCATGGAGCTCAATACTTTTCGAAGATTTACCTTCGATCTGGAAACCATCAGTTGTGTGTGAAAAAGGTAGACATTCCGAAGACAGCATTTCGAACAAGGTACGGGCATTACGAGTTTACTGTAATGCCTTTTGGATTGACTAATGCTCCCTCTATATTCATTGATCTGATGAATATAGTTTTCAAGGAATATCTCTATGAATTTGTGGTGGTATTTATTGATGATATCTTGGTATATTCAAAAAGCTACGACGATCATGAAAATCACTTGCGCATTAACCTGAAGATTCTGAGAAGACATGAATTATATGGGAATTTTATCAAGTGTGAATTCTGGCTTCATGAGATTTCTTTTCTTGGCCATATTGTCTCTAAAGATGGAATATCTGTTGACCCTTCTATGACCAAGTCAATCCAATAATGTCCATCACCTACAAGTATAACTGAGGTACACAGTTTTATTGGTTTGGAAGGTTATTATCGACGTTTCGTCCAGAATTTTGCCCGGTTGGTTAACCCATTAACAAAGCTCACACGTAGAGGGGTTGAATTTGTTTGGACAAAAGATTGTGAAGAATGTTTCAAATAAATGAAGAGAAGATTATTCAATGCTCCTATATAGACTCTACCATCGGGGAATGATTGGTTCGTTATTTATAGTGATGCATCGAAGAAAGGACTTGGTTGTGTCCTTATGCAGAATGATAGGGTTATTTCCTATGCTTCACGACAGTTGAAAATTCATGAACAAAACAATCCTACTCATGATCTCAAGTTAGCAGCTGTGATCTTTTCTTTAAAGATATGGAGGCACTACCTCTATGGTAAAAAATGTGAGATTTATACTGATCACAAGAGTTTGAAGTATATTTTCTCACAAAAATACCTCAACATGAGGCAAAGGAGATGTCTTAAATTACTCAAGGATTATGATTGCACGATACACTACCTCCCGGGGAAGGCAATCAAGGTGGAAGATTCTTTGAGCAGAAAGACCGTGGAGTTTTGAACAATATGGGAATTGAAAGGGATCCAATTTTCATGGATCTAGTGAATATGGACATTGGAATAACCAGGGAAGGTGAAACATCAATTATTTTTCAAAGGGTTTCCAAACACTCTTTTCCAGAAAGTATTAAGAGTTCTCAGACCAATGATGAAGAATTTCAAAAGAAGATTAAAGCTGTGAATGATGGGAGATTAAGAGAATTTGTGTATGAAGAAGGAATTTTGAAATTTGTGAAGAGACTTTGTGTTCCCGATATACCTGAACTAAAAAGGGAATTGCTAGATGATGCTCATAGTTCCAATTTCTCTATACAACCTGGGAGCTCCAAAAATATATAGAGATTTGAAGGAAAATTTTTGGTGGGACAACATGAAGAGGGATATTGCTGATTTTGTGTCAAGATGTATGGTTTGTCAACAAGTGAATGCAGGAAGGCAACAGCCTGGAGGAGTCATGAAACCTCTTCCCATACCGGAGTGGAAATGGGACAATATTACGATGGACTTTGTCATGGGACTTCCAAAGGCTCCTAGAAGGAATGATTCAATATGGGTTATTGTTGATCGTCTTACCAAGTCAGAACATTTTCTTTCTATAAGAGAATATCTACCACTGGAACATCTAGAAAGACTATATATTAATGAAGTTTTGAGTCTTCATGGAGTACCCCTATCAATTATTTTTGATTGTGATCCCCGTTTTACTTCAAGATTCTGGAAAAGTCTTTAGAAAGCCTTGGATACTAAACATCATTTGAGCACTGCCTACCACCCTCAATAATATGGACAATCAAAACGAACTATTCAAACCTTAGAAGGCATGTTGAGATCCTGCTCACATGACTTTCAGGGTATGTGGGATCAATATTTACCTCTGGTTGAATTTTTCTATAACAATAGCTTCCATTCGAGTATTCAGATGGAACCATATGACGCGTTATATAGAAAGAGATGTCGCACACCAACCTTTTGGGATGACGTTGGTGAAAGAAAACTTGTTGGCCCAGAACTGGTGGAGTAAACGTTGGAAGAGATGAAGGTAATCCAAAACCATATCAAAGCAGCTCAAAGTAGGCAGAAGAGCTATGCCGATAATCGAAGGAAGGATTTGGAATTTCAAGTTGGTGATCATGTTTTCCGGAAGGTATCTCCAGGGAAGGGAGTCAGATATTTCGGTATGAAAGGTAAATTTAGTCCCAGGTACATCAGACCTTTCAAAATTATAGAACGAATTGGGGCTGTAGCTTACCGATTGGCAATGCCGCCTAGTCTCTCCAAAGTTCACGATATGTTCCACGTATCTCTATTGAGGAAATACATGCCTGACCCAACGCATGTACTCACCTATGAGGAATTATAACTGGATCCTGATCTCTCTTATTGTGAACAGATCATAAAGATTCATGATATGAGAAAACAAGTACTAAGAAACCGTACGACTCGTCTGGTAAAAGTCTTGTGTAGAAACCATAATATGGAAGAGGCAACGTGGGAACCTGAGGAACTTATGATGAAGAACCACCCGAGTCTTTTCATGCGGTAATATTATAGAAATTTTGAGAATGATATTATTTTACGGAGGGGAGAATGTAACACCCCAAGATTCTACAGTACATTTCCCTTTGAATAATGCAATAGCGTTTGTTGTACGCAACATCGAGTTCTAACACAAACCACAACCTATCAAACTAGCCGTTATGAATAGTAATATCTACTTTTTAAAATTTTAGAAATTTTATCTCTCAAAATGGACTTCATTTTTGGATTCGTTGTATCGAATTTATCCTAAGGTGAAATTTTGGAACTTTTCAGATAACATTTATATTTTGATGAATAGTGAAAAATTACTAAATTTTAATTAAAAACAACATTTCTAATCGAAATAAATTATATTGATAAATTATGACTTTTAGTGGTTTTAAAGTATATTTAGAATATATTTTTACCATTTAGTTCAATTTTGGTGATTGGACATAATTATCCAATTAATCCGGACATAAACAAGTATCAATCTTTTGATAGTTATTATATCTTAAAACACGCTTTTTGTTTTGACAGCGGGAATAAATTTTAAATAAATTTATGCCACTATTGTGTTTTGAATTTGGAAAAATTGATTCCATATTTGGAATCAGGATGACCAAATTGTGTAAATATGAAACTTTTATTTTTAGACATTTTGAATAATTACTTCGGTAAATATTTTATTTACCATGTTTAAAGGGTAAATCCGGTAAATAAGGGTTAAAAAAATAATATTATAATAATACTAAATTATCCTAAAACGTTTCCTAACCTTATTGGTGTATACATGTCCGACCATGGGCATCATTGGGTCCATTTTGGGACCTCATGAATCCACTTGTAGGTGATAGGGACACATTATTTTAATTAAGTTAAAATAAATACAAAAATGTCAAAAGCATATATCTTTCAGAAAAACAATTTTTACAAAGCGTTATATATGTTGGAGTTTAGACTATAAATAGTCATTATAAATCTAAAAATATTTCCTACTTAATTATATTTTATATATAATTTTTAGACATTAAATAATTTATTTTATTTTTGACACAATGATGATGGAGTAATTACCATAATACTGAAAAATTAAATTAATTGATATTATAAATACCCAAATAAATATAATTTGAGACTTTTAATGAATTACACTAATTTAATAGGATAATAGGACATATTAGGATTTAATTAATTGACTTTATTTGAATTAATCATTCTATTATTATTTTCACAAAAATTAATTTTCCACATAGTGTCAAAATTGAAAAAAAAGAGTTTTTAAAACAAATATTATATTATTAATTGATATTCAATTAGTAAAAATCTAAGGTTCTGCCAAGAGACTTATATCATGATATGTGTATCATTAAGGGACCACTTGGGGGTCTTTTCGATGTATATAGTATGTTTATTAACCATATAATATAAAAATACAAAGAGACATTGTAAAAGTAAAACTATTTAACTAAGAGTTATTACTTAAAGATAAGGTTAATATAGTAACCCAAACCTGTCTAAATCCTATTGGATGAATGGGTTTCGACCTATCCCCACCTTAACCTTTAAATAATCCATTTTTGAGCTATTATAAACCTAATATTATTTTATAATAAAATAATATTTCTAGCTTTTCCTAAGGTTCCCCTCACCCCTTTTATAAAAGGGAACTCCTCCTTCACATTAATTCACACTATCAAAGCCTTTTGGTTCGGACAAACCCTACCAAAATACTCTATCAACTTCCCTCAAATCATCCTAGAGGCCTTTTCTTAGTCATAAAGCAATCCTAAGGAGCCCTTTTGATCAAATTAAAAGGAAGAACCCGAAGAAGAGGTAATGTTTTCACCACCCTCTTTCAAGTTCCTTTCTTCATCAACTTCTTCTTTCTTTGTTATTTCTATTCTAAAATAATAAATCCAGTATATTCTATATACTGGGATGTTATTATAAATATAGTACAACCATATTCAGTATTCTATCCATCCTTTGAATGGCATGTCACCATAGGTGCGTACGTAAGGCTTACCGTCTCCACGTCGTGGTGTAATTGTCATTCAATAAATTATTATTTGAAAGGATATAATAATGATATGTAATTCATGTAAATAATAAATATTACATGATTATGATTCTGTATATATGATATACCATCCAATTATATATTATTTTAATTACAAAAGAATGATATTGTCGCTCGTTCGTACGTACGGACTACCGTCTCCACAAACGCGATGAGATTCATTCTCCATCGTATCCATTCAAGTATAATTCTCATTTGATGATTAATAATAGTATCTAAGGTGTTAATAGCATTCTAGATATGATTAAGATACAACCTATCCATGACAAACACGACTTACGTAACAAAACATATAAAAGAAAATGAGTAAGTTAACACCCGAAACAACGATAATACTAAAATATTATTAACAAATCAATGTTAAAAGATCATATATGATATCATATTAATGTATATGATTATTTTATAATTTAATAACAATTATTTATCCATTATAAAGGAGGTTAACCTACCCTCAACCAAGGAAGAGTACAAGGTATGGGTTTATTTTGCAATCTCTTCATTATCCGAGGTTGTTTATACGTAATAATCTACTGTGATCTCTTTATCATCCAAATCCATGTTTCTTAAAAATGTATTTAAAAACATTATTAATATTTAAAATAATACGAGTTAAAGTCATTTATACCCTTGTTTGACTTTTATAAGAGGTTTATAAAGGAATCATTCCGTCGTTTTCTAAACAAGGGGCTTTTATACCTTTTCGACAGAATTAAGGTAAGAATGTTTTTTTAAATTATACGGCGGGTGCGGCTATTTTCCACCGTTATAAAATCGTCAAAGCTTCCCTTACAATCATATAAGAATATTTTCAAAGAAAATGTTTTTTTTATAAATATATGACCTTATAAATGATTTCAAAATAGAAAGAGATATTTCCCCAAATTTTTTTTTGATTTCATCTATGTCAACATCCTTTGATGGATTTTACGCTCATTTGATGTTGATTTATTATGATACAAAACTTCTATATTGTATTGATGATTCTGTGATATGTTTGACTGTGGATGTGTTACTTTTATACCATCCATGGTTTATGTATGAAGTATTTACATTTCGTATGCTAGTTTTAATACGAGTAATTATGTCATGTTTAAACCTTTTCATACGGGAATGCATTGGACTTAATATGTGACGGGTGGAGCCCGCTATATCTTCTCGATGCATCAGTAGGTATCATGAGACAAACTAGTGTCTTGGCACAAGGCCTTGACAAAATCTTATTTGTAGTCTTGGCACGAGGCCTTGGCTCTGTGATTATGATAGTCTAGCATTATGCATTCTATCATTATGAAAGTGGTTATTGATAGTTCATGTGATTATTCGATTAGTAGAATATCCATGTGAATAAGTAAATGGAATTATTTTGTTTTATTTTTTCCATACGATGTTTGAAGTTAAATTTTAAAAGGATTTTGTTTTAGTTATACATTTCCTTAATTTTTTATTCTTATTTATGAAAGTTTCCTCTATATTGTTATCCTTACTGGGCATTTGAGCTCACCCCTTTTCTATGTTTTATTTTTCCCAGGATGTGAAGAAGTAAATTATGAATGACCTGTAGGGATAGTATGAGGGGATACGAGTGTAGACTATGGAGACTATGTTGTTGTAGTTTTCATTTTTATGATGTAATGTAAAACTTTATGAATGTATCTAGTGTTTCCAAGGCTACTAAACTAATCGGTATTTCGAGATTTGATCATTATTTTGATCATGCCAATGTTATGTAATAATGCACCGACTCTGGGGAACTGGGGTCAGTGCGTTATAGTTGGTATCAAAGGGAGGATTAGTACAAACCTTGGAAGCTAGATTTAGATAAAATATGATTAGAGAAGATAGACCTAAGATGTACTTTGAGGATTAGTATAGAAGAACTTCCTAGAATTTTGGTATTGTAGAGATTTTTTGAGTTTTCCAAGCAATACAGCCATGTAGGGATACGAACAGGTAGAGGCGGCTCTTGCACAGATTTAACTAGGGGTAAAACCCGAAAACACCGATGTGAGCTAGACTCGAACGGGAACTGGTGCACGACAACGGGCCTTGCTGTACTATTTGTTACGAAACTCCTGGGGGATTTGCTTAGGATAACTTTCATTTTCTTTACAAATCATTATGAAGGGTTTGTAAGTATATATTTCCTCAAAGAAAACATTTTTATGATTATGGATTATATACATAAATAGTTCAATTTACGTTAAGTGTTTTATAAGTAATGAATTATGTATTTTGATTCATAAAAGATCTAGTTTATGCCATTGTTTAGAAATGGCACCTAGTGGAAGAAATGTAAACTGTATCAATGCACACACTCCATGTAGGGATTTCCCTCCTGGTTAAGATAATTATAGTGGGGCTGGTGATGCAACTTGTGTCGATCAGGTAATCACCATACTGGGACAACTCACTCAGGTTATGAATAATAACCATACCCGTATGGAGCACCCTAATCCGCAGTGTGGAGGATCAATGTTAGATCGCTTCATGAGGAAGAAACCACCAACATTCAATGGGAGTAAAAATCCCTTAGTAGCTGAGAAATGGATAAATTTCCTAGAGAAAATATTTCAGGCTTTGGGGAGTAGTGAAAGGGAAAAAGTTATAATGGCAGTTTATCGCCTCACTGGAGATACTGATCAATGGTGGTCATTGATTAAAAACACAAAGGATGATGATGAAGTATCAAATATGGAATGGATGTATTTCAAAGATCTGTTTTTATAAAAATACTTTCCTCGTGACCATTGAGCAGATATGGAAAGACAACTTCTGAGTCTGAGACAAAAGGTGGATGAGAATGTCGCTAAGTATGAAGATAAATTTCAAGGTTAGCAAGGTATGTTGTAGATTATATACGTAACCCAATAAGTATGATTGATCATTTATCTGATGGGTTAAAACCATTTCTCCGTCGAGCATTAGTCTCACAATACTTCTTGTCGTATGAAGACACTGCCTCGCGTGCTATCAAGACAGAGAAAGAATTCTGAAAGTCTTATGAATTGAAAGCAATGCAAGGGAAGAAGAGATCTGCTGATCAATCTGGGAATGGAAATAAAGGGAAGAAGGGAAAAATTGAATATCCATCCTGCAGTAAATGTGGGAAGAAACACCCAGTACTTTCTTGAAGGGAATGGGTGTATGTTACAAGTGTGGTGAAAAATGCCACCAAGATCGTGATTACAAAGGGAAGAAGGAAGCTATCGATGTTCAGTGCTACTATTGCAGGGATATGGGACATTATGCAAATGAATTTCTTAAGCGTCAGGGGAACATACCTCAGAAAAGGCCAAGGGATCAAGGCCAAGCTTATGATAACACTACTGCTGAGGTAGAATCTCCGAAAGACGTGGTGGCAGGTAATTTAATGGTTTCCTCATGTTTAGAAAATGCATTATTTGATTCTGGATCATCGCATTGTTTCATATCATCCCAGTTTGCTAAGAAAATTAGATATTTCCAATTTGATTTAACAAGGTAGTAGTCAGTTAAAACTCCTAAGGAAATTATCATTGCAACAATGTTTTGTGAATCAGTCCCCATTAGAGCACATAAATGTTCTTTATCCTCTAAAATCATCATCATACCTATGATTGAGTTTGATATAATCCTCGTTATGGATTGGCTTTCGGACTATGATGCGAATATTTATTGTAAGAAGAAGGAGGTTACGATTTTTGATGATGATGATAAGGAACACCTTATCTTTAGAGTAGAATCATCACCACATAATTCTTAGCTAGATCCACTGCCAGTAGCTCAACTAAATTCAATTATTGGGGAGGAAGATGATGAAATTACAGTGGGTGAGGAAAGGAATGTTCAAATAGAGGATGTACCTGTTGTGAAAGAATATGTAGATGTGTTTCCGGAATATTTACCTAGATATCCTCCAGAACAAGAAGTTGAGTTTTCCATTGATTTAATTCCTGGATCAAGGCCTATATCCAAGACCCCTTATAGAATGGCCACTATAGAATTATTCAAACTAAAGAAACAACTATAGGAATTGAGTAATAAGTGATTTATTTGCCCTAGAGTTCCTCCATGGGGATCCCCTGTTCTTTTTGTTAAAAAGAAAGATGGATCTATGAGGTTATGTATCGACTACAAAGAGATCAATGCTATAACAATAAAGAAAAAGTATCCCCTACCTCGCATTGATGATTTATTTGACCAACCGCATGGAGCTCAATACTTTTCAAAGATTGACCTTCGATCTGGATACCATCAGTTGTGTGAGAAGAAGGAATACATTCTGAAGACAACATTTCTAACATGGTACGGTCATTATGATTTTACAGTAATGCCTTTTGGATTGACTAATTCACCCTATGTATTCATGGATCAGATGAATAGAGTTTTCAAGGAATATCTCGATGAATTTGTGGTGGTATTTATTGATGATATCTTGGAACACTCAAAAATCTACGAAGATCATGAAAATCACTTGCGCATTATCATGAAGATTCCGAGAAGACATGAATTATATGGGAAGTTTAGAAAGTGGGAATTATGGCTTCATGAGATTTATTTTCTTAGAAATATTGTCTCTAAATATGGAATCTCTATTGACCCTTCTAGGACCAAGGAAATCCAAGAATGGCCAGCACCTATAAGTATAACTGAGGTACACAGTTTTATTGTTTTGGCAGTTTATTATCGACGTTTCGTCCAGAAATTTTCCCGGTTGGCTAACCCATTAACAAAGATCACTTGTAGAGGGGTTAAATTTGTTTGAAAAAAAGAGTGTGACGAATGATTTGAATAACTGAAGAGAATATTATTCAATCCTCGTATATTGACTCTACCATCGGGAAATGATGGGTTCATTATTTATAGTGATGCATCGAAGAAAGGACTTGGTTGTGTCCTTATGAAGAATGATAGGGTTATTGCCTATGCATCACGAAAGTTGAAAATTCATGAACAAAAATATCATACTCATGATATTGAGTTAGTAGCTATGATCTTTTCTTTGAAGATATGGAGGCACTACCTCTATGGTGAAAAATGTGAGATTTATACTGATCACAAGAGTTTGAAGTATATTTTCTCACAAAAAGAACTCAACAGGGGGAAAAGGAGATGGATTTAATAATCAATGATTATTATTGCACGATACACTACCACCCGGGGAAGGCAAACATGGTGGCATATGCTTTTAGTAGAAAAGACCATAGAGTTTTGAACAATATGAGAATTGAAAGGGATCCAATTTTCAGGGATCGAGTGAAGATGGACATGGGAATAACCAGGGAAGGTGAAACATCAATGCTTTTTCAAATGGTTGCCAAACCATCTTTACTAGAAAGTATTAAGAGTTCTCAGACTGATGATGATGAATTTCAAAAGAATATTAAAGCTGTGAATGATGGGAGATTGAGAGACTTTGTGTATGAAGATGTAATTTTGAAATTTTGGAAGAGACGTTGTGTTCCCGATATACCTGATCTAAAAAGGGAATTGTTGGATGATTCCCATAGTTCCAATTTCTCTATACACCATGGGAGCACCAAAATGTATAGGGATTTGAAGGAACATTTTTGGTGGGACAACATGAAGAGGGAGATTGCTGATTTTGTGTCAATATGTATGGTTTGTCAACAAGTGAAAGCTGGAAGGCAACAGCCTGGAGGAGTCATGCAACCTCTTCCTATACCGGAGTGGAAATGTGACAATATTACGATGGACTTTGTCATGTGACTACCAATGTCTCATAGAAGGAATGATGAAATATGGGTTATTATTGATCTTCTTACCAAGTCAGCACATTTTCTTGCTATAAGAGAAGATCTGCCATTGGAACGTCTAGAAAGACTATATATTAATGAAGTTGTGAGACTTCATGGAGTACCTCTATCGATTGTTTCTTATCGGGATCCCCGTTTTCCTTCAGGATTATGGAAAAGTCTTCAGAAAGCCTTGGATACTGAACTTCATTTGAGCACTGCCTACCACACTCAAACAGATGATCAATCAGAACGAACTATTCAAACCTCAGAAGACATGTTGAGATCCTTCTCACTTGACTTTCAGGGTATGTGAGTTCAATATTTACCTCTGGTAGAATTTTCTTATAACAATAGCTTCCATTCGAGTATTCAGATGACATCATATGAAGCGTTATATGGAAAGAGATGTTGCACACCAACATGTTGGGATGACGTTGGTGAAAGAAAACATGTAGTCCCATAACTGGTGGAGTAAACGATGGAAAAGGTGAAGGTAATCCAAAACCATATCAAAGTAGCTCAATATGGGTAGGAGAGTAATGCCGATAGTCGAAGGAAGGATTTGGAATTCCAAGTCGGTAATCATGTTTTTCTGAAGGTATCTCCATGGAAGGGAGTAATACATTTTGGTAATAAAGGTAAATTGAGTCCCAGGTACATCGGATCATTCGAAATTCTAGAACGAATTGGGGCTATAGCTTACCATTTGGCAATGCCTCCAAGACTCTATAAAGTTCACGATGTGTTTTACATATCTCTATTGAGGAAATACATGCCTGACCCAACGCATGTACTCACCTATGAGGAATTAGAACTGGAACCCGATCCGTCTTTTTGTGAAGAGCCCGTCAAGATTCTTGATATGAGAGAACAATTAGTAAGAAACTGGAAGACTCGTCTGGTAATAGTCTTGTGGAGAAACCAGAAGATGGAAGAGGCAACGTGGGAACCCGAGGAACTTTTGATGAAGAACCACCCAAGTCTTTTCATGCGGTAGCATTCTAGAAATTTTGAGGACGAAATTATTTGAAAGAGGGGATAATGTAACACCCCAAGCTTCTTAGGTACGTTTCCCTTTGAATATTGCAAAAGCGTGTGTTGTATGCAACATCGAGTTCTAACACACACCACAACCGATCAAACTAGCTGTTATGAATAGTGATACCTACATTTTAAAATTTTATAAATTTTATCTCCCAAAATGGACTTCATTTTTGGATTCGGAGTATTGAATTTAGCCTAAGGTGAAATTTTGGAAATTTTCAGATAACATTTATATTTTGAAAAATAGTGAAAATTACTAAATTTTAATTAAAAACAACATTTTTAATCAAAATTATTTATATTGATAAATTATGAATTTTAGTGGTTTTAATGTATATTTAGAATATATTGTTACCATTTAGTACAATGTTGTTCATTGGACATAATTTCATAATTAAACCGGACATAAACAAGTATCAATCTTTTGATAGTTATTATATCTTAAGAACACGCTTTTTGTTTTGACAACGATAATTTATTTTAAATTAATTTATGCCACTTCTGTGTTTTGAATTTGGAAAAATGGATTCCATATTTGGAATCAGGATTTCCAAATTGTGTAAATAGGTAAATTTTATTTTTAGACATTTTGAATAATTACTTCGGTAAATATTTTATTTACCACGGTTGAAGGGTAAATCCGGTAAATAAGGGTTAACAAATAATATTATAATAATACTAAATTATCCTAAAACGAGTCCTAACTTTATTGGTGGGTACATGTCAGACCATGGTCATCTTTGGGTAGATTTTGGGACCCTATGGAGCCACTTGTAGGTGATAGAGACACATTATTTTAATTAAGTTAAAATAAATAGAAAAATGACAAAAGCAGATATCTTTTAGAAAAACAATTTTTACAAAGGGTCATATATGTTGGATTTTCAACTATAAATATTAATTAGAAATATAAAAATATTTCCTACATAAATATATTTTATTTATAATTTTTAGACATTTAATAATTTAATTTATTTATGACACAATGATGATGCAGTAATTCGTAAAATAGTGAAAAATTAAAATAATTGATATTATAAATACCCAAATAAATATAATTAGTGACTTTTATTGAATTACACTAATTTTCTAGGATAATATGACATATTATTATTGAATTAATTGACTTTATTAGATGTAATCATTCTGTTATGTTTTTCACAGAAATAAATTTTCCAAATAGTGTCAAAATTGACATAAAAGAGATTTTAAAACAAATATTATATTATTAATTGATATTCAATTTATAAAAATCAAATGATCGGCCAAGAGACATATACCATGACCAGTGTATCATTAATGGACCACATGTGGGTCGCTTGAATGTATATAGTAAGTTTATTAACCATATAATATAAAAATACAAAGAGACATTGTAAAAGTGAAACTAATTAACTAAGAGTTAATACTTAATGATAAGGTTAATATAGTAACCCAAACCTGTCTAAATCCTATTGGATGAGTGGTTTTCGACAAATACCCACCTTAAACTTTAAATAATCTAATTTGGAGCCATTAGAAATAGAATATGAATTTTTTATAAAATTATATTTCTATGTTTTCCTAAGGTGCCCCTCACCCCTCTTATAAAAGGGAACTCATCCTTCTCATTAATTTACACCATCAAAGCCTTTTGGTTCGGCCAAAACCTACCCAAATACTCTATAAACTTCCCTCACTTTATCCTGGATGGCTTTCTTTAGTCAGAAATCCAACCTAAGTATCCCTTTTGATCAAATCAAATGGAAGAACCCGAAGAAGAGATAATGTTTTCACCACCCTCTTTCAAGTTCCTTTCTTCTTCAAATTCTTATTTATTTTATTATTTCTATTATTAAATAATAACTCCAGTATATTCTATATACTGTGATGTTATTATAAATATGGTATAAATATATTCAGTATTATATCCATCCTTTGAATGGCATTCCACCATACGTGCGTTCGTACGGCTTACCGTCTCCACGTCGTGGTGTAATTGTCATTCAATAAATTATTATTTGAATGGGTATAATAATGATATGTAATTCATGTAAATAATAAATATAACATGATAATGATTCTGTATATTTGATATACCATCCAATTATATATTATTTTAATAAAAATGAATGATATTATCGCTCGTGCATACGTACGGACTACCATCTCCACGAACGCGATGAGATTCATTTTCCATCGTATCCATTCAAGTCTAATTCTAATTTGATGATTAATAATAGTAACTAAAGACTTTATATCATTATGGATATGATTAAGATACATCCTATCCATTAAAAACATGACTTACGTAACAAAACATATAAATGAAAACGAGTAAGTTAACACCCGAAACAACGATAATACTAAGATATTTTTAACAAATCAATGTTAAAAGACCATGTATGATATCATATTAATGTATATGATTCTTGTATAATTTAATAACAATTATTTAACCATTATACATGAGGTTAAACTACCCTCAACCAAGGAAAACTACAAGTTAAGGGTTTATTTCACAATCTCTTCATTATCCGAGGTTGTTTACACGTAATAATTTAATGGGATCTCTTTATCATCCACATCCTTGTTTCATAAAAATGTATTTCAAAATATTATTACTATTTAAAAGAATATGAGTTAAAGTCCTTTATACCATTTTTTTAATTTTTATAAGAGGTTTATAATGGAATATTTCCATCGTTTTCCAAACAAGGTGCTTTTTAACCGTTTCGACAGAATTAAGGTAAGAATGTTTTTTTAACTTATACGGCGGGTGCAGCTATTTTCCGGCGTTATAAAATTGTCAAAGATTCCCTTACAAGGTTATAAGAATATTTTCAAAGAAATTGTTTTATTTTATAATTACATGACTCTTAAATTATATCAAAATAGAAAGAGATATTTCTCTAAAAAGAGTTTTTATTTCATCTATGTCAACATCCTTTGATGGATTTTACGCTTATTTGAAGTTGATTTATCATGATACAAAACTTCTATATTATATTGAAGTTTTTGTGTTATGTTTGACTGTGTATGTGTTACTTTTATACCATTCATGGATTATGGATGATGTATTTACATTTCGTATGCTAGTTTTAATAGGAATGTTTATGTTATGTTTAAACCTTTTCATATGAGAATGCATTGGACTTAATATGTGACGGGTGGAGCCCGCTATAGCTCCTCAATGCATCGGTAGGTCTCATGAGACAAACTACTGTCTTGGCACAAGGCCTTGAAAAATCATATTTTTAGTCTTGGCACGAGGCCTTGGTAATGTGGTTATGATAGTCTGGCATTACGCATTCCATCTTTATGAAAGTGGTTATTGATATTGCATGTTATTATTCGATTAGTAGAATATCCATGTGAATAAGTAAATGACATTATTTCATTTTATTTTTTCCATACTATGTTGAAGTTCAAGTTTAAAAGGATTTTCTTTAGTTATACATTTCCTTAAATGTTTATTATTATTTATGAATGTTTCCGCTATATTGTTATCCTTACTAGACATTTGAGCTCACCCCTTTTCTATGTTTTATTTTTCCCGGGATGTGAATAAGTAAATTATGAATGACCTGCAGGAATAGTATGAGGGGATAAGAGTGTAGACTATGGACACTATGTTTTTGTAGTTTTTATTTTTATGATGTAATGTAAAACTTTATGAATACATCTAGTGTTTCCAAGGCAACTAAACTAATCGGTCTTTCGAGATTTGATCTTTCTTTTGATCATGACAATGTTATGTAATAATGCACCGACTCTGGGTAACTAGGGTCAGGGAATTACAGTTGGTATCAAAGGGAGGTTTAATACAATCCTTGGAAGCTAGATTTAGATAAACTCTAATTAGAGAACATAGACCTAAGATAGACTTTGAGGATTAGTATAGAAGAACTTCCTAGAATTTTGGTATTGTATAGATTTTGGGAGTTTTCTGAGAAATACATCCATGTCTGGATACGAACAGGTAGAGGCGGCTCTGGCACAGATGTACTGAGGGGTAAAACATGAAAACACTGCTTTGATCTAGATTCGAATGGGAACTGGTGTAGGAAAATGGGCCTTTTTCACTCTTGGTTACGACACTCTCATGGGATATGCTTAGGATAACTCTAATTTTCTTTACAAATAATTATGAAGGGTTTATGAGTATATACTTACTCAAAGAAAACATTTTTATGATTATGGATTATATCCATAAATAGTTCAATTTATGTTAAGTGTTTTATAAGTATGGAATTATGTATTTTAATTAATAAACTGATCTAGTTTATGCCATTGTTTAGAAATGGAACCTAGTGGAAGAAATGGAAACTGTATCAATGCACACACTCCATGTAGGGATTTCCCTCCTGCTCAAGATAATTATAGTGGAGCTGGTGATGCAACTGGTGCCGATCCGCTAATCACCATACTGGGACAACTCACTCAGGTTATGAATAATAACCTTACCCGTATGGATCACCCTGATCTGCAGTGTGGATGATCAATGTTAGATCGCTTCACGAGGAAACAACCACCAAAGTTCAATGGGAGTACAAGTAGATGATAAATGGATAAATTCCCTAGAGAAAATATTTCAGGCTTTGGGGAGTAGTGAAAGTGAAAAACATATCATGGCAGTTAACCGCCTCACTGGAGATGCTGATCAATGGTGGTCATTGATTCAAAACATGATGAAAGATGATGAAGTATCAAATATATAATGGAGGGAGTTCAAAGATCTGTTTTTAGAAAAATACTTTCCTCGTGACCATCGAGCAGATATGTAAAGGCAATTTCTGAGTCTGAGACAAAAGAAGGATGAGAATGTCGCACAGTATGAGACTAAATTTACAAGTTTAACAAGGTATTATGGAGATTATATACATAACCCAAGAAGTAAGATTGACAGATTATTTGATGGGTTAAATCCATTTCTTCTTCTAGAATTAGTCTCACAATCCTTCTCGTCGTATGAAGACATTGTCTCAGGTGCTATCAAGACAGAGAAAGAATTCCCAAAGTCTTATAACTTTAAAGCAAAGCATGAGAAGAAGAGATCTACTGATCAATCTGGAATGGAAATAAAGGGAAGAAGGGAAAAGTTCAATATCCATCCTATAGTAAATGTGGGAAGAAACACCCTGGTACTTGCTTGAAGGGAATGGGTGTCTGTTACAAGTGTGGTGAAAAAGGCCACCAAGCTCATGATCGCAAAGGGAAGAAGGAAGCTACAGATGTTCAGTGCTACAATTACAGGGAGATGGGACATTATGCAAATGAATGTCCTAAGCGTTAGGTGAACTTACCTCAGAGAAGGCCAAGGGATCAAGGCCAAGCTTATGTTATCACTACTGCTGAGGTAGAAGCTCATAAAGACGTGGTGGCAGGTAATTTAATGGATTCCTCAAGTTTATCAAATGCATTATTTGATTATGGATCATCACAATGTTTCATATCTTCCCAGTTTTCTATGAAAAGTAGATATTTTCAACTTGATTTAACAATGGAGTTGTTAGTTAAAACTCCTAAGGGAAGTATCATTGCAACAAAGTTTTGTGAATCAGTCCCCATTAGAGCACATAAATGTTATTTATCTGCTGATCTCATCGACATACCTACGATTGAGTTTGATATAATCCTCAGTATGGATTGGATTTCAGACTATGATGTGAAGATTTATTGTAAGAAGAATGAGGTTACGATTTTTGATGATGATGATAAGGAACACATTATCTTTATAGCAGAACTGTCACCACCAAATTCTTATCTTGATCCACCCCGAGTAGCTCAACTAAATTCAATTATTGTGGAGGAAGAGGATGAAATTATAGTGGGTGAGGAAAGGAATGTTAAAATTGAGGATGTACCTGTTGTGAGAGAATATGTAGATGTGTTTCCGGAAGATTTACCTGGACATCCTCCAGAACAAGAAGTTCAGTTGTCCATTGATTAATTCCTGGATCAAGGTCTATATCGAAGACCCCTTATAGAATGGCCACTATGGAATTAGTTGAACTAAAGAAACAACTAGAGGAATTGAGTAATAAGGGATTTATTCTCCCTAGTTTTTTCCATGGGGATCCCCTATTCTTTTTGTTTATAAGAATGATGGATCTATGATGTTATGTATCGACTACAAGGATATCAATGCTATAACAACAAAGAACAAGTATCTCTTACCTCGCAATGATTATTTAATTGACCAACAGCATGGAGCTCAATAATTTTCAATGATTGACCTTCGATTTGGATACCATCAGTTGTGTGTGAAGAAGGAAGACATTTCGAAGACAACATTTCGAACAAGGTACGGGCATTACGCATTTATAGTAATTCCTTTTGGATTTACTAATGCACCCTCTGTATTCATGGATCTGATGAATAGAGTTTTCAAGGAATATCTTGATGAATTTGTGGTGGTATTTATTGATGATATCTTGTTATACTAAAAAAGCTACGACTATCATGAAAATCACTTGTGCATTATCCTGAAGATTCTGAGAAGACATGAATTATATGGGATGATTAGCAAGTGGGAATTCTAGCTTCATGAGATTTCTTTTCTTGGCCATATTGTCTCTAAATATGGAATCTATATTGACCCTTCTAAGACCAAGGAAATCCAAGAATGTCCAGCACCTACGAGTATAACTGAGGTACGCAGTTTTATTGGTTTGGTAGGTTATTATCGATGTTTCGTCCAGAATTTTTTCCGGTTAGCTAACCCATTAACAAAGCTCACACGTAGAGGGGTTAAATTTGTTTGGACAAAAGAGTGTGAAGAATGTTTCGAAGAACTAAAGAGAAGATTAGTCAATGCTCACATATTGACTCTACCATCAGGGAATGATGGGTTCGTTATTTATAGTGATGCCTCAAAGAAAGGACTTGGTTGTGTCCTTATGCATAATGATAGGGTTATTGCCTATGCATCACAATAGTTGAAAATTCATGAACAAAACTATCCTACTCATGATCTCGAGTTAGAAGCTTTGATCTTTACTTTGAAGATATGGAGGCACTACCTCTATAGTGAAAATGTGAGATTTATATTGATCACAAGAGTTTGAAGTATATTTTCTCACAAAAAGAACTCAACATGAGGCAAAAGAGATGGCTTGAATTACTCAAGGATTATTATTGCATGATACACTACCACCCGGGGAAGGAAAACAAGGTGGCAGATGCTTTGAGCAGAAAATACCATGGAGTTTTGAACAATATGAGAATTGAAAGGGATCCAATTTTCATGGATCTAGTAAATATAGACATGGGAATAACCAGGGAAGGTGAAACATCAATGCTTTTTCAAATAGTTGCCAAACTATCATTACTAGAAAGGATTAAGAGTTCTCAAACCGATGATGAAGAATTTCAAAAGAAGATTAAAGCTATGAATGATGGGAGATTGAGAGACCTTGTGTATGAAGATGGAATTCTGAAATTTGGGAAGAGACATTGTGTTCCCAATATACCTGATCTAAAAAGGGAATTGTTGGACAATGCTCATAGTTCAAATTTCTCTATACACCAGGGGAGTACCAAAATGTATAGTGATTAGAAGGAACATTTTTGGTGGGACAACATGAAGAGGGAGGTTGCTGATTTTGTGTCAAGATGTATGGTTTGTCAACAAATGAAAGCTAGAAGGCAACAGCCTAGAATAGTCATGCATCCTCTTCCCATACTGGACTGGAAATGGGACAATATTACGATGGACTTTATCATAGGAATACCAAAGACTCCAAGAAGGAATGATGCAATATGGATTTTTATTGATCATCTTACCAAGTCAGCACATTTTCTGGCTATAAGATAAGATCTACCACTGGAAAATCTAGCAAGACTATATATTAATGAAGTTGTGAGACTTCATGGAGTACCCCTATCGATTGTTTCTGATCGTGATCCCCGTTTAACTTCATGATTCTGGAAAAGTCTTCAGAATGCCTTGGATACTGAACTTCATTTGAGCACAGCCTACCACCCTCAAACAGATGGACAATTGGAATGAACTATTCAAACCTTAGAGGACATGTTGAGATCCTTCTCACTTGACTTTCAGGGTATGTGGGATCAATATTATCCTATGGTAGAATTTTCCTATTACAATAGCTTCCATTCGAGTATTCAGATGGCACCATATGAAGAGTTATATGGAAAGATATGTCGCACACCAACCTGTTGGGATGACATTGGTGAAAGAAAACTTGTAGGCCTAGGACTGGTGGAGGAAACGATGGAAAAGGTGAAGGTAATCCAAAACCATATCAAAGCAGCTCAAAGTAGGCGGAAGAGCTATGCCGATAATCGAAGGACGGATTTTGAATTTCAAGTCGGTGATCATGATTTACTGAAGGTATCTCCATAGAAGGGAGTCGTAGGTTTTGGTAAGAAAGGAAAATTGAGTCCCAGGTACATTGGACCTTTCGAAATTCTAGAACTAATTGGGGTTGTAGCTTACCGATTGGCAATGTGTCCAAGTCTCTCCAATGTTCACTATGTGTTCCACGTATCTCTATTGAGGAAATACATGCCTGACCCAACGCATGTACTCACCTATAAGGAATTAGAACTGGAACCCAATCTATCCTATTGCGAAGAGCCCTTCAAGATTCTTGATATGAGAGAACAAGTACTAAAAACCCGGACGACTCGTCTGGTAAAAGACTTGTGGAGAAACCATAAGATGGAAGAGGCAATGTGGGAACCCGAGGAACATATGATGAAGAACGTCCCGAGTCTTTTCATGCGGTAGTATTCTAGAAATTCAGAGGACGAAATTATTTGAAGTAGGGGAGAATGTAACACCCAAAACTTCTACGGTGCGTTTCCCTTTGAATAATGCAATAGCGTGTGTTGTAAGCACCATCAAGTTCTAACACACACCACAACCGATCAAACTAGCTGTTATGAATAGTAATACCTATATTTTAAAATTTTAGAAATTTTCTCTCTCAAAACAGAATTCATTTTTGTATTTGGAGTATCAAATTTAGCATAAGGTGAAATTTTGGAACTTTTCGGATAACATTTATATTTTGATGAATAGTGAAAATTACTAAATTTTAATTAAAAACAACATTTTTAATCGAAATAATTTATATTGATAAATTAAGAATTTTAGTGGTTTTAAAGTATATTTATAATTTATTTTTACCATTTAGTACAATGTTGGTCATTGTACATAATTTCACAATTACTCCCGACATAAACAAGTATCAATCTTTTGATAGTTATTATATCTTAAGAACACGCTTTTTGTTTTGACAACAGGAATTAATTTTAAATTAATTTCGGCCACTTATGTGTTTTGAATTTGAAAAAATGGATTCCATATTTGGAATCAGGATTTCCAAATTTTGTAAATAGGTAACTTTTTTTTTAGACATTTTGAATAATTACTTCAGTAAATATTTTATTTACCATGGTTAAAGGGTAAATCCGATAAATAAGGGTTAAAAAAATAATAATATAATATTATTAAATTACCCTAAAACATTTCCTAACATAATTTGTGGATACATGTCCGACCATGGGAATATTTGGGTCGAATTTGGGACACCATGGAGCCACTTGTAGGTGATAGGGACACATTATTTTAATTAAGTTAAAATAAATACAAAAATGACAAAAGCATATATTTTTTAGAATTTTTTTTAAAATGGTTATATATGATGGATGTTCGACTATAAATATTCATTAGAAATATAAAATGAAGTCCTACATAATGATATTTTATTTATAATTTTTAGACATTAAATAATTTAATTTATTTATGACACAATGATGATGCAGTAATTACCATAATAGTGAAAAATTTAAATAATTGATATTATAAATACCCAAATAAATATAATATGAGCATTTTAATTAATTAAACTAATTTTATAGGATAAAATGACATATTAGGATTGAATTAATTGACTTTATTAGAATTAATAATTCTGTTATGAGTTTCACAAAAATCAATTTTCCAAATAGTGTCAAAATTGACATAAAAGTGTTTTTAAAAAAAATATTATATTATTAATTGATATTCAATTCCCAAAAATCTAAGGATCGGCCAAGAGACTTATATCATGATAGTTTTATCATTAATGGACCACTTGGGGGTAACTTTGATGTATATAATAAGTTTATTAACCATAAAATATAAAAATACACAGTGACATTGTAAAAGTGAAACTAATTAACTAAGAGTTAATACTTAAAGATAAGGTTAATATAGTAACCCAAACCTATCTAAATCCTATTGGTTGAGTGTTTTTCGACCTATCCCCACCTTAAACATTAAATAATCTACATTGGAGACATTAGAAACCGAATATGAATTTATTATAAAATAATATTTCTTGCTTTTCCAAAGGTGCCCCTCACCCCTCTTATAAAAGGGCACTCCTCCTTCTCATTAATTCACGCCATCAAAGCCTTTTGGATCAACCAAACCCCACCCAAATACTCTCTCAAAATTCATCACATCATCCTAGAGGCCTTTCTCTAGTCATAAATCCAACCTATGGAGCCCTTTTGATCAAATCAAAAGGAAGAACCCGAAGAAGAGGTATTGTTTTCACCACCCTCTTTCAAGTTCCTTTCTTCTTCAACTTGTTCTTTCTTTGTTATTTCAATTATAAAATAATAACTCCAGTATATTATATATACTGTGATGTTTTTATAAATATGGTACAACCATATTCAGTATTCTATCCATCCTTTTAATTACATGTCACATTACGTGCGTACGTACGGCTTACCGTCTCCACATCGTGGTGTAATTGTCATTCAATAAAATATTTTTTGAATGGGTATAATAATGATATGTAATTCTTGTAAATAATAAATATAAAATGATAATTATTCTGTATATATGATATACCATCCATTTATATATTATTTTAATATCAAAAGAATGATATTGTCGCTCGTGCGTACGTACGAACTACCGTCTCCACGAACGCGATGAGATTCATTCTCCATCATATCCATTCAAGAATAATTCTCATTTGATGATTAATAATAGTATCTAAGGACATTATATCATTAGTGATATGATTAATATACAACCTTACCATGAAAAACACGGCTTACGTAACAAAACATATAAAAGAACACGAGTAAGTTAACACCCGAAACAACGATAATACTAAGATATTATTAACAAATCAATGTAAAAAGATCATATATGATATCATATTAATGTATATGATTATTTTATAATTTAAAAACAATTATTTCACTATTATATAGGAGGTTAACCAACCCTCAACCAAGGAAAAGTACAAGGTAAGGGTTTATTTCGCAATCTCTTCATTAACCGAGGATGTTTATACATAATAATATACTCGGATCTCTTTATCATCCACATCTATGTTTCTTAAAAATGTATTTCAAATTTTCTTTACTATTTACAAGAATATGAGTTAAACTAATTTATACCCTTGTTTGACTTTTTATAAGAGGTTTATAAAGAAATCTTTCCGTCATTTTCCAAACAAGGTGATTTTTAACCTTTTCGACAGAATTAAGGTAAGAATGTTTTTTTAACTTATACGGTGGGTGTGGCTATTTTCAGACATTATAAAATCTTCAAAGCTTCCCTTACAAGCTCATAAGAATATTTTCAAAGAAAATGTTTTTTTATAAATATATGACTCTTAAATGATTTAAAAATAGAAAGATATATTTCTCTAAAAAGAGTTTTGATTTCATCTATGTCAACATCCTTTGATGGATTTTACGCTTATTTAAAGTTGATTTATTATGATAAAAAACTTATATATTGTATTGAAGGTTTTGTGATATGTTTGACTGTGGATGTGTTACTTTTATACCATTCATGGTTTATGGATGACGTATTTACATTTCGTATGCTAGTTTTAATATGAATGTTTATGTTATGTTTAACCCTTTTCATATGCGAATGCATTGGACTTAATATGTGACGGGTGGAGCCCGCTATAGCTCCTCGATGCATTGGTAGGTCTCATGAGACAAACTAAGGTCTTGGCACAAGGTCTTGACAAAATCTTATTTGTAGTCTTGGCACAAGGCCTTGGCTATGTGGTTATGATAGTCTGGCATTATGAATTCCATCATTATGAAAGTGGTTATTGATATTGCATGTGATTATTAGATTTATAGAATATCAATGTGAATAAGTAAATGGAATTATTTCATTTTATTTTTTCCATACTATGTTGAACTTCAAGTTTAAAAGGCTTTTGTTTTAGTTATACATTACCTTAAATGTTTATTCTTATTTATGAATGTTTCCGCTATATTGTTATCCTTTCTGGGCATTTGAGATCACCCCTTTTCTATGTTTTATTTTTCCCAGGATGTGAAGAAGTAAATTATGAATGACATGCAAGGATATTATGAGGGGATATGAGTGTAGACTATGGAGAATATGTTGTTGTAGTTTTCATTTTTATGATGTAATGTAAAACTTTATGAATATATCTAGTGTTTCCAAGGCTACTAAACTAATCAGTCTTTTGAGATTTGATCTTTCTTTTGATCATGCCAATGTTATGTAATAATGCACTGAATTTGGGTAACTGGGTCGGGGTGTTACACATCAACCTCAAGCTCAACCTCCTCTGGCTGAAAGAAGTGAGATGGGTCTGAATTATAGTGGCGCAACTGAGATACATGGAAGACGCAGTGCATGGCCCGGTACCTATGTGGTAACTGCAACTGATAAGAAATAGGCCCGACTCTCTCCAGAATCTCAAATGGCCCCACATACCTCAGTGAATGTTTACAATGTCTCCTGATCCACCTGTGTCCCAGCCTTGGCGAAACACTCAAGAAAACTTGATCCCCGACCATGAACTCCAACGGTCATCTACGACGATCAGCATAAGATTTTTGAAGAGATTGTGCGGTAGCCATCCGCTTATGAATCAATTGGACCTGCTCAGAAGTCTCCTACATGAGACGTGGTCCCAGTAAAGCTGCATCACATGCCTCTAACCAACACAAAATTTATCGGCATGTCCTACCATATAAAGCCTCGTAAGGTTCCATCTCAATAGTTTCTTGAAAACTGTTATTGTAGGAAAGCTTGACAAGGGGTATATGCTTCTCCCAAGATCCCCCAAAGTCCAAGACGCATGCAAAAAACATATCCTCTAGCACCTATATCATACACTCTGACTGTCCATCGGTCTGAGGGTGATAAGATGTGATCAAAAGCACCTGTGTACCCAGTGCCCGCTGAAAACTCTACCAGAAAAAAGACTTAAAATGCGCGTCCCTATCTGAAATGATAGAACAAGGAACCCCATGAAGACGTATGATTTCTAGGTTATACAGCTTCCCGAGCCCGTCAACTCCGAAGGTCTCCTTGATCAGAAAAAAGTTAGCTACCTATGTGAGTCTGTCCACAACAACCCTCACGACATCATTGCCTCGAGGTGACCTCGGAAAACCAGTCATGAAATCCATTGCAACATCATCCCATTTCCACTCCAGGATGGGTAACTGCTGTAACAGTCTGGCTGACCTTGGGTGCTCTACCTTCACCTGCAGACAGGTGGAACACTTCGTAACAAAACTAGCTACATCCCTCTTCATACCCGACCACCAATAGTGATGTCTAATGTCATGGTAAATCATGGTAACTCTAAGATGAACTACCCAAGATGAAGCATGAAACTCCAGCATCAGCTCCTCGCGTATATCCCCTGGAACCCACACTCATCCATGGAAACATAGGATTTCATCGTCGCCTATCGTCAAACCAGGAGGAGGGTCCTAACTTGCCACCGACTCCCGTAGAACTAGGCCTTATGGATCAAATAACTGTCTCATCCTCACTCTATCTAGGATGGTAGAAGTCACAGCTAAAGATGAAAGTTAAGTTTTCCCCTGACTGTCGTGCAGCTCTAAATGTATCTCAGAGAACAAAGCCATAAGCTTCCACTCACCACCAGCCTCCTGCACATCCTGTATCTAAGTCTTCATGCTCAGTGCATCAGCTACTGCATTACCTTTACCATGTTTATAGGAAAGCTCAAAATCAAAGGATTGTAGGTATTCGACCCACTTTCGCTGCCTCAGATTCAAGTCACTCTGAGTAAAGATATACCTGAGAATTTTGTGGTCGGTGAAAACAACAAAAAGATCTCCCAAAAGATAGTGTCTCCAACAGCATAACACATGAACAACTACAACCAAGCCGAGATCATGTGTCGGGTAATTCCTCTCATGTGGCCTCAACTGCCGAGAACAGTATGCAACATCTTGATCACCCGGCATCAACATTGATCCTAGTCCAATACCTGATGAATAATAGTAAACTGTATAGATCTTCCCTTTCTCTGGAAGTATCAGGACTGGTGCTGATGTTAACCTTCCTTTCAGGTCCTGGAAGGCTGTCTCGTAGGCTTCCGACCAAATGAATTTCACACCCTTCTTAGTCAGACTCGTCAACGGTGCTCCTAAGAAAAAGAAGTCATGTATGAAGCATCTGTAGTGACCAGCCATCTGTAAGAAACTCTATATCTCAAACACATTCTTAGGATTCTCCCATAAAACTACTTATCTCACCTTCTCTGGTTCTAATGAAACTCCTTCCTCCGAGATGATATAACCCAAGAAGTGAATCTGGTCCATCTAAAAGAGGCACTTTGAGAGCATAACATACATCTGATGCCCTCTTAGTGTACTCAATATGATCTCAAGATGGGTGGCATGGTCGCGTCATGTGTTAGAGTACACTAAGATGTCATCCATGAATACTACCACAAAAGAATCCAGATAAGGATGGAACACACGATTCATCAGAGCCATGAAAACCGCTGGCACGTTCGTGAGTCTGAATGACATAACCAAGTACTCATACAGACCATATCTACTCTGAAATGCTGTAAGCGGTATATCCGACGGTCTCATGCGCAGCTGATGATATCCTGATATGAAGTCAATCTTTGGGAACACTCGTACCCCATGAAGTTGATAAAAAAGATCATCAATCCTCGGCAAGGGTTATCGGTTCTTAACCATCAACTGGTTCAACTTCCGATAATCCACACAGACTCTAAGGGTATAGTCTGCCTTCTTCGAAAAAAGGACCATAGAACCCCAAGGAAAAGTATTGGGTCGGATAAAACCCTTTAACTGATACTCCTATGACTGCCTCTTGAGTGCCTGTAACTCATGTGTGGCTGTCCTATAAGGAGGAATGGACACTGGTGTTTCCCTTGAAAAATGCTCAATAGAGAAATCCCCTGCACGCTCCAGAGGTAAACCCAAAAAGACCTCTGAGAAGACATCCCTGAAATGATCAACCACTGGAGTGAAATATGTCTGATCAGTCCCTTGATCATCCAGATATAAACTCACAATCTGGGTTGTGACTCCCCATCACCCATGATGCTCTGGTCTAGCTCGACTCTCCTATACATCCCATTCACCCTTGTATAGAAACCCTCCGTCCTCTAGTGATGTGAAACTCACCCTGCGATGATATCAGTGTACAAATTCTCGAAAGGGAACCGATCAGTCAATCCCCGAGAATGACGTCATAAGCTGTCATCTTCAAGACATATAGGTCCCAAAGAAAGTGACACCCACCAACCTCAAGGGGGAACTCCTTGCACTGATGCACACCATCCATTCTAGTTCCCAACAGAGTGCCTAGTGTCATGATATCAGAAGAAGTAGAAACATAGAGCACAAGACTCTCCACCACGGGTACAGATATGAAACTATGTGTAGCACCTGTATAAAAAAGTACTGATGATATAACAGAAGCTACTAGAAAAGTACCTCTTACAGTAGAGGGTCCAGGATCCTGCTCCTTGTGGGTATGTTGCACTTCATATGCCTGCCTGTGTCACGACCCTGTGACATAGCCTGGCTACCCTGAGATGTCCCATCCTGCTGCCTCTGAGATCCTAGTGTTTGGCTACCACGGCCACGACCACCATCTCTGCCTGCACGCCCTAACATATTCCAGTTTCCTAACTGGTAAGAAGCTTCTGGATCTTCAATCACACACGGAGTCTAAACAGAACCCCTATCACTAGTGACTGGTGGAAACGCCCTACAGAAGCATTACAAATGACCCATCCTGTCACAAGCTTGGCACTTCACTGGGTTTCGTGGACATTTTGGCCTCTTGTTCTCCTCTCTACCACACTGGTAGCACATGACCTGGCCACCTGAAGCATTCTTCTGACTGGTACTGCCACCCTGAAAGAAGTGCATCTGTCTCTTCCCCTTACTAGTAGAAATAGTACCAGAAACTGGTGCTGAACCACCATGGCCCAAACCATTAGCTTCCCCAGGTTCCTCTATGTAATCAGCACCTGGTTCACAATAGCATGTACATTAGGAAACCTGAAAACATTCACCAGTGCTCAGATATCATACAGAAGACCATCCTCGAAGCATCTGGCCCTCAAGGTCTCATCACCCACCAGAACGGGTGCAAAATGGTGATGCTCGGTATAGCGAGCAGAATAATCCATCACCGACAAACCGCCCTGCTACTGATTCATGAACTCTCAAGCTCTATCTGTCCTCAGTGTCTCTGGGAAGAAGAATTCATATAAGACTTCCTGAAAATCATCCCACGCCTTGTATCTATGATGCTTCGACTGGGTGGTAACATCCCACCACCTCCTGGGAGAATCACACAACATATACATCGCGAGTTTTACCCTCCGCCCTGGAGGCATCTCAAGGTGTTCTAAAGTAGTCTGCATTGACCCCAGCGAAGAATCTACAGCCTGTAGTCCACCATCCACTGAAACGTAGGCCGATGGTGCTGTAGAAATATACGAGTCAGCACAACCATAGATGTGGCAGCCTACAGTACTCCCTGGAAGCTCTACATGAAATACATAAAGCCTTCACGGAACAACGCATCTGCACCTTTATCCGGTATAACAGCTGGCGCTGCATCTGGGTTTGCTGGATGATCCACTGGTAGCCCAGGGCCCACCATCTCTGGAGTATACTCATTGCCGCTCTCCCGGTGAACAACGTTTGGTCGTCTAGGCGACATGACACTACAAGGCCAAAACACGCCTTAGATTCAAGATTATCAAAGACTGAAAGCGAAGGAACCTCAAAGAAAATAAGAGGAAGAAGGCATTCAAATTTTTCAAAACAAGACTACATGGCGTGTATACTGACTACACGACATGTACTTGACTTCTCTTCCCCTATCAGGTTCCTTCTACATGGCTAAGCCACGCAACTTATGTTTGAACAAAACTACACGGCGTGTATAACATCTATACGACGTGTGTGGTGTAATTTCCAACTGCCCGTGTCGTTTGTGACACGACCGAATACACGGATTGACACTACACGGCGTGTTACACCCACAAACGGTGTGCCCACCACCCTGTTTCACTAGCCACACGGCTAACCCCACATGGTCTATCACCAGTCAAGACTACACGGCGTGTCCTACAGGTACACGACGTGTACTAGATGAGATCCGCCGACCAGTGTTGTTATTTACATGGCCGAATACATGGCTCAGACTACACGACGTGTTTCACATACACACAAAATGTACTCGAAGCATCACCCTGACCTGTGTTGTTAGTTACACGACCGGGTCCCCAGGTCTCACTACACGGCGTGTCCTTTGTTGACACGGTGTGCATGTTTTAAGGTCTCCTACATTCATGTTGTTTGTTACACGGGCATAATCCGGGTCAACACTACACAACATTTATAGAAGCTACACGGCGTGTTCGCACCAATCTCTTCTTTTCCCTATGTCGCCATCCACAAGTTTTGTGACATGGGAAGAGACTACACGGCGTGTACTCAAAAAGTTTATTTTTCTTCCCAAAAAGAAGACCATACACGCTGTGATGAAGGTACTACATGGCATGTATACTGGGTTTTCCAGACAGTATGCCTCATAAACATCCTCGAAACCTAGAAAACACTGAAAAAAACACCTTAGTGTCAAATTCCATCCCGTGAGGGCCCATACTCCCCAAGAATCAAAATTTACATCTTATATGTGTTATAACATAATAAACAGGCAATGATCTACCAAATTCCAGTCAATGGGGGCCCATACTCCCCAAAAACCAATGTTTGGCATCCATTCGTTCAACAAGATTATTCAACAATACCATATCACATAGTAGGTATGTATCAAGGAGCTATCACAACAGCATGCTTTTCTAGCACAACAACTATCACAACATCATGCAATTCCAAATGCACCTACATGGCATGGAAACTATGAATGACATGAGATTCCTAGAAAGTGCCAAAATTATGCATGAGATGGAATACCCTCATCTCATCAGGTTGCAACTAAATAGAACCCATTAATAAAATATAAATAGCACAATAAAAGTGCATAACCCAACAGTGAAAATCAAATCAACTATAAATTGAAAAATTAGGAAAATTGCAACATGAGGTAAATTAGATTTTCCTTGTACATGGGTTAACTACACCCGGGCACAGCTTATTACCAACTACAGTTCCTTCTTATCCTCGACTAAGGCTCCAAATAATATGTCAAAGAAAATAATCCATTTGATACCACTTTGTAACGTCCCGGATCCGGGTCCACACAGCGGGTTCCCTGAACCCGGTTTGCAACGTGACCTCAAGCACATTTCCCCAAACGCCAGAGGCTATAGACTAGCAGCGAGGGCCCAGGTCTGATAGTGGGGAAACAATGCCCCCATTTGTCAAAGTGTAGCACAGTGGAATATAATATAAACATTCAACAACAATGAAAGAAGTAATAGTAAATATGACTAAAATGGATAACTGATAACAAAAATGGAAACCAGCAGTCATATATATATGTATGAAGATGCAACATGTCACTATTCTATAAAACAACCAGAATATGTTACACTGCAATAAAATACATTACAACTAATGAAAAAGTACAGAAAGGCAAACAGAACAGCCAACAACATCGCGATCCTAGGCTCCGTTCCATACCCCATACTCCTCAGCAACAATCAGGTACCTGTATAGGGACCCCTTCCCTTATCTACACCTGTAGAAACGTAATATGTTTGGGCCGAAATGCATGACCCAAATAGGGTGTGAGAAATAAATTACAGTAGGCACCCACCAAAGGCCCGTTCCCAACTGTGTGAAAGCATGCAACAATAATGTGCAGTAATAAAATGATATAAAGTAAGAATTACTGAAAAGTAACTAACTTAACCAGCTATATTGCCATTTTAATATCATATAATCATTTAATATAAAATAACACCACCGTGAATATTCTATGTAAATTGACAATTTCCTCACACACGTAAACTCATACCCTTAAATAATGAGAAACCAACACAATAATCTTCCCACATGCATACATATATTGTCCAAAGGCATAAGTAGTGTCACCCATAGGCATAGAATCAACTACCCACAGGCACGGAAGAAGTTTCCCACATGCTAAATAGTGCAGTGCCCATAGGTTAATCACAACACTGCCCTACGGCTAAATAGGTAACCGGGCCATGCCCAACATGTAACAAGCAATACAGAAGCAATTCCTCCCAAGGTAATTCTATAATCTTTTCTTTAATGGCATACCTTCGGGTATCCTTGCCAAACAGCTAAATAGAGGAATGCACCCCCGGGTGGTCCTCGATCCACGAAGCGATCCCAAACAGAATTTTAATATCAAATTTAACTACCTATACAATTCTAGGTATTTAAAATAGCTAAGGCATCAGCCACACGGCACCCCAACATGGGCTCGTGGGCCAAACATACACAAAATGCCTGACAGTTGGAAATTAAACACCAAGCCACCTACCTTAAACTCCGACGAACGATATACGTGAATGTCGATTCCAGAAACGCCCAAGAACGATGTAGATCTAACTTAGAAGAAAACTCTCTTAAACATAATTAACTTCCCTACGGAAAAGAATTGTTAAGGACTGCTCCAGGAGAAGTGAGAACTCACACGCGCGGTTCTAGGGAGATCAACGGTGCAGAAAACGGATTCCTGACGTGCGCTCAGTGAATCTGCAAAGCTCTGGCCTCCTCTCCTGCTCCCTCCTCTGGTTCTAAGCCATCCTTATGAATAGGGGAGGATACTGCCCATTTTAAGTGAAAAAAATAAAGTACACGGTATGTATTTCCATGTACACGTCGTGTAATTCCCATTTATTTACTGTTCCTCTGGCTGTTTCCCGCTAGAGTGGAACTGTTCATCTTCCGACATGACCACACGACGTGTCTTCTTGAGTACACGATGTGTTCTGTCGCACATCTAGCCACCGCCTTACTATTCGCTTACCGATTGACTACACGACGTGTAATGGACCACTACACGGCGTGTAGTCAGTTTCTACACCCTTCATCTCTAACATGGCCACACGCCCCGTGTACTCATCCCACACGGCCAAAAGTACATGGCGTGTGGAAAAGTACACAACATGTACTTCCAAAATTCCTGATTTTTTACCCATTTTTCTTATTTTCTAAAAAACACTTAAGGATAAGAGAAAAGAAGAAACCCGAACCTCAAAAATAAGAACCGGGTTCTTACACTTTCATATTAAAAAATTTCTATGAATAAGATATCTTGAGAAATCATACTCCCGAATTAGAGGAATATAATTAAATAATTTGGAAAACATGTCATCATATTTCATTGTAATTGGAATGTAATAATGGATGATTTTTCCACATCATCAGACATTTTATATAGATACGATCTATCATATATTAATTATGTCCATTATTATTATGATGATAGAAAACAATATTAATCCTACATAAAAACCTATTCAATAAGTGGATGATTTACAATAACGAAAATAATTTCTTTCACATAAAAATATATTTTTAGACTATATATGGAATTCAAATCTAGAACAAGAATAACATTAAATTCTATAATGGCAGTATCATAAGGATTTATAGGAAATTATGACCAATAATATGCATATGAATGAATTTATATATCTGTGATAAAATAATTTTTCTATCTTTTATTTTCTTTTGTAGCTCTAAATCTACTTTTTGGTGTGGTGTTGTAATAGTTCTACTAATATTTTGTGATATCATATAATTCATAGAACCATAATAAAATAGTATGTTTAATATACATGAAATAATAAATATCATACATATTACCACATTATTTTTAGGATCATCTTTATTATTTCGGATGACATAATCTCATACTTTCTCTCTTGGGCAAGAAGTTTGTTCATCAGTTATCATAGACAAATGTTATCTTAGTGAACTGATTTTCATAGTGTCATTTCACATTGCAGTTGGATAAATGTATAATATTTTAACAATTTATCAAAGAAATAGTTATTCCATCACATTAGTGGGTTTTTATAATTAATATTAACTATAGAGGTTCCCTTTTATTTTTAGGTAAAAATTAATTACGTGGCACTATCAGTCTATATTCGGTATCTGGTCCTGACAATATTAACATGTGCTATATAAGAATTACGTTCCACCATGTGATTTCTCTATTATTCCATAAAAATTAAAATCCATCCTTCAATTCATATATAGTGATGCATGATACCTTTAAGATACAATGATTTAAATTATTAATTCATGGGAAGAAGATAAAATTTAAATATTGTTTCCAATGTCTCTAATAAAAAAATAATTTAGTATACTAGGATTTATGCCCCCAAAATAATTAGAAACTATTATATTTGCTGTCAATGAAAAATCTAATGGTGTATCATATTGGTCTAGTGAAATTTTACTTTTATATATCTATTGATTATTCATACTTTTTTATAAGGTTAAAGGGATCATACTGTATTATTACTCCAAAATAATAATGAGATTATTTAACAAAAAAATACAATATTTCTTTCTACTATATCCCTTCAATTTCTTAATCATGTTATTTATTTTTTGATCAATGTCCACCATTAGTTATCTTCACCCTCTCTATTCTAAAAAAATGAATATTACATTCTCTTTCACATAACATTAAATGATTAAGATGATCTTTTAGAAGGTGTTTATCCATTATTATATGATTAAGGAATAAAGGGATCAATTGAATGATAGATACCTCTTTCAAAATTTGGGCTCAATTAAAACTTTATATTTCATTGGGTGGTTTGGGTTTTACCCTTTATTCAGGTTTCTCCTCAAAAAATATTAGTCAACTCAGAATGAATTACTATGAATTTACTGAAAATCACTCTCATCAATATGAGAATCTCATTTGGTCTGTCATTAAATATTACATCATGTTCATTTTTTACTCGATTATTCATATATCCTTCTAATAACTACAATTAAATGAAAATTAATTGTTATACTTTTTGAAAAGTTAATCATGTAAAAGGGAATATATAAATATTGAAGGGATAAATCATAAATAAAATATAGTAATTATTGTATGAATTTCTATGTTTAAATCTATATTATTTGTGTTATACTTCCTAATAGTAAATTTATTGGGATTTTTTGTTGCCTTCATGTTGGTTTGTAAGAATATTTTGTATATGTCTAGGAATGACCCACATGATTTTCCACCTAGGTGTATATCAAGGAGTCATTGACATGAATTAGGATAATATTTTGTTAAACCCCAATGTTCCATTTTTGGGAATATTAATCTTATGTAAATCTATTCTATAGAAACATCAACTTTTACTATCCATAAAAGGATTTTTTTTCATGGAAAAAATTTACTATACACTTTACAAAAATATGTGGAAATTTTCCTATATTGAGTCTTATCCAAAAACATTTCATGATTTTTTTATAATCCTAATCGCCAAAAATAACTATAACATCCTCTAATACCTAAATTGACAACCTATATCATTAATACACCTTCATTCATATAGATTACATAATGAAACACATAATATAATCCCAAAAACTAAAAGTCTATCTGTGTTTGGGAAATTATAAACATAGAAAAATATCATGAAACAATGTTACAAAAAAATTATTTAAATATATGTTACATAATACTAAGATTCTATCAATCTTATAAAATGTATGAGGATAACGTTGATACATATATTATACATGGGTGGCCAATGGAACATAGTACAAGAATAAACAATAAATAACAATATGAAATTAATACAAGTTAGTCAAGAGGCATATTAACTTGACATAAAAGGTGTGATAAAAATATATATAAAAATTTAATCAGGATATAATATGATAACATAAATTAAAAATAGGAATGTGGAAACAATATTAAACATAAAATCACAAGAATAAGTCAGGGACAATATATGCTTCATCATATAAATTTTTTCTTAGGATATCCTCAAGTGAACAATAAAAGGCAACTCTCTAGGTTAAAATATTACCCAATGAATGGGAGATATATATATTTCTAAGACAACCCATCATATTTATATCACATATATGAATTTATGTGCCACATAATTTATACAACATAATAAATTATTTCTCCACATTTAACCTAGATGTTAAGGATTATGAGTAAAATTTATAGACAACCCAATAAATGAAGGACATCTAGATTGTAGCATCTTCAGATTTTAAGAAATTATTATTTTTTCAAATAAATTTAATCTTTTCAACTTATATGAATGAAATTTAGAAAAATGGATCCCATATTTGTGATCATAATAATTAAAAATTTATATTAATTCCTTTATAAATTTTTATCATATTGAAAAGTTAAAATAATAGAAAATATTTACGATTATTAATGTAACAATTGTTTACAAGAGGTTTAAAATAGAATGATAAAAGTAAAACATGAACTAAATTATTATATTAATCTCGTTTAAAGATTTTATATGGAATTTTTACATAAAATTAGCTGAAATGTTTCATTTCCATATCAATTTTGTTTTAATATAACCCTTATAAAATATTATGTATACAAAAGGAAAAATATGACAATTTTTTACTTTTAATACCTATAAAGCCTTATGGTAGGGAGACAAACAAAATGTGTTCTTTTATATATATCCATTTGATATATAAATTATTTATAAATCAATATAATTTTTCTAAATTTATGTTATAGGAAATAATTGATTTAAATGGTTAAAAATACAAAAAAAAGTATTTATTTAGTTAATAATTAAATAACAACATGATAATAAAAATGTTATGAGTGAAGTAAATTGAATGAGTTATTCTGTCACATTAAATGTTTAGTGAGATATGTAATATCATATAGTTTTTAAAAAACATATATTAAAATTATGTAATTTTAAATGTTTTTTATTAAAAGTAAATGAATAATGTAAAAATTGACATTCTTATTAGTTTATAATATATGATATTTTATTAAATGATTTAAAATTACTAAAAAATATATTCTGATTTTTTATGTTAATTAATATAATATTATTTTACATTAATGAAAAAATAAATCTTTTATAACTAATATATTGACCCCAAAATAGTAAAAACTTAGTCTGTGCATTTAAGGGTCAAGCGATGTTATTGCACATTACAAGCACATATGTTAAATATTATTTGAAAACAATATGTTTTTAATATTATAATATATATATATTATTTATAATATGTGGGAAAATAATTATTGAATTATTTCCACTTTAAATAAATCATAATTTTTAAATTACCAAGGTTAATAAATGACTTGATGTAGCAAAAACCAAAAATGGTAAATGTGGGGAAAAATGATGTTCAATAAAAAAATGATGAAATCGTGAGTTTAAAAATTTTTAGGATGCATTTAATGACCATATCATCCATCAAACTCTTTAACTATTATTTTTTTATCCACATTTTGAGTGATTTTCCTGCCAAAGATGAACACATTTGATTATTTACAAGAATTACACCCCTCGTCAACTATAAAAGTGTACTCACTCTTTATAATTGATTACAAATATCAATGATTTTTTATTGAAAAATATCAACCCAAATAACATCAGAGAATCTGTACAATCATCCTATAATACTAAATTTGTACATAAAACCACATAAGAAAGGATTTAGTAAGATACTAAGGAGGATACTCGAGGAAGAGGTAACATTCATTAAAAAGAGTTTTCATTTTATTTCTTCCCCCACCCCTAAAATTATTATTATACCATGATTATAAAATAAAACATACATATAATTTTTATATCATGGATAAATCCTACACCACCAATAGTTCAATATAATGTTTTATAGAATCATTGTTCGTGTATACGTCGGACATCCACATCATGAACCTATGTCGTTCTTTTTTCCATAACAACCTTTAAAGGTTGTTTATAATGATGTATTTATATTTTCTATATTATATAAATTATTATTATTATTTTTAATGAATCTATAATTATAATATCATGAATACATTAATTTTTTCCATTTTCAGTGAATATGATAATGTCGTTCATATGAATAGAAGATTACCTCCTTGCGAAAAGATGCGATTCATTAAATTTTTACATGGAATGTATGAAGAATGATTTTAATAAACATATGTGATATTTGTTAAATAAAAATTCTACTTTAATGAATATATATATACATATAATTTATTTTTCATTATTTCAATATGATATGAAAATAGAAACAATATTCATGCATACGTATGGCCTATCATCTCAATGAATGATGTATTACATTTAACACCACTAAATATTATGAGATAATATTAATAAATATATGAAAAATATATATTATATTAATACAATGGATTGATTTTTTATATATGATAAAATCACAATCGAAGTAAGATGACCAAAAATCACATGCCAAAACATAGGCGAAAAAGAATGTTGTTATTACCCATATATTAGTTTTTACATGGAATTATTAATAGTTAGGTTATAAAAGGTCATAATAAAATACAATAATGATTTAAATATATAATTATGATTATATAATAGGATTATAATAAACCCATAAACACACACACACAAATATATATATTAGATGTTAGGGTTAAATGGGTACAATGGAAGTCATGACCTAAGGATAAGGAGTTTTTCGTCTCAGTTTTATTTCTGAGAGACTTATCCATGTCCCCTGCTATTTTCTTTTGTGTTCTCTATATACATCCCTATGAAATGATATATCCTAGTTCTTGTTAATTTAATGATAAATAATTTTTCCATTTACGTAATTCTTGCAAGGGGACTATGGTTCAAATGTTACTCAATATGTAATGGATTTTGCCTCAATTATCCTTCATTGAGATATATGTTGTGTTATATTCCAAAATTCCTTCCTAATGTGTATATACATTACATTTGAAATGTAATATAATGAATTTTTTATTCTAATTGTATTTTATGATTCATTTAATGGTATTCATTTAAGGGGATTATGAGTCATGGTTACTATTGCTGTAATATTTTATGTCACAATCTCTTCATTTATTAGGAGTTTTTATAACTATGTTTCTGATGATAAAATCATGGAATCCATATCTCAACAAACCCATTAATGTGCATCCACAATTTTTTTAATTATGTTTTCAAGTAATATTAACATTATTTTCAACTCTTTAGAAGATATTAACATAGATAATCATTTTTTTTAAAGAAAACCCCTTTCAATTTATACCTTCAGTTAGAAATCTGTTTTATACTAAAACCATACTTTAAAAAAATATTTTCAATTTTTTATTATTACAATAATGTCATTATATTATATTTTCACCCATTTTTTAACTTTTAAAATAAAATAAAATTAATCATCATGTAGTTAAAAAAATTAATATTTGGATTTTACTAAAAATGTGAAAAGAATATTTGTTTTATCATGCACGGAATTGCCAATATGTCACATTATCTTGACCTATAAATGATTTTATTCCTCCATAAATAGTTTTCAAATCTTCTTTTATAGAAAAAAGTTTCCTTATTATATTGGATAGTTATAAATATAGATTAATTATTTTAAGGGGAAATTAATTTTAGTTTTTGTTTATGGTTTTAAGATTTATTTTTAAAGTAGAAATGATATTTTCTTTAAGAAATGATTTCAGTGATTTTTATAATATTCCATTACATGTTTCCATGTATATTTTCATGAAAAAATCATTTCATTGTGTTTTATTATTTAAATATTAACTTTATAAAAAAATATTTTCCTCTTTAAATTTCACAAGCAGTCTTTCAAATTTATTTTCCATCTCACAAGTCAATTTTTTTATTTTACATATGTTTTACTAGTGATCTGATCATGGGGTACCATTATTATTATTTCTATAAAAAGACTTTGATTTTAGGAAATTATTTTTACGAAACTCATTTATTATCTATGGGTTATACGAAGTTAAAATTCTCATGAATCCTTCTTAATTACATGAGTTATTCTGTGATGAAATGATTATGAAACATGCCTCCTTTCAATAGGTTATGAGATGATGAATTGTTTATGATACTAATATCATTTCTAAGGATTTTATATGATGAATTTGTATGTTCTTATTGATCAGAATATATGGTTCTAATTCTATTCCATTTAAGAACTATATCTCTCTACAATGCATTAGGTAGTTATTTATATCTAATGAACAATATAGTTTTAGAATGGGGAGAGAAATCAGTTCAATAACATCAGTCTTGAGTGGGTAGTAATACGTGTTTCGTAATATAAATTTTCCACAATGATGGTTAGAGGAGTGAAACCATTCTACTATAAGTAATTTTCCCTCACATGGGATGGTTTTCTATATCACCGAGGAGGTAGTGATTTATTAATTATGGTAACATAGGTTGTCATCCCAATCCTAAAAGAGGTTACATGGGAGATCATAATAGTCCTATATCTAAAACATGGGTAGTTAACCCAAGACTAACATGTAATAACTGTAGTGGTGGGATTATATGTTATAATATTCTCTATGGTCATGTATATTAAACAAATCAATATATTATGCCAATGTTATGTTCTTATGGCTCATATTCATTGATTTCCAAGTAATTAACCTCTTTTGAACTTCAAATATTTATCTAATTGATCATGTTTGTGATCTATGAAATAATGGTTATGAACATCATAATTTATAATCATTTTCTTGTACCCTTATGCTTATTTTATTATTTTATATGATCATAGCTTGACATCTCTTACATTTACACTTACTGAGACTCATATATCACCTTATATTATGTTTAATTTCCACCATATTATTAATAATGGATTTATATAGGGTATGTCTATAAATAGTTCAAATTCAGATGACTATTTTTGTAAACATTGAATATAATTCACTAGAATAGATGATTTTCTTGAAAATTTACAATGAAACAATTCTATTTACGGTGTCATGAGTTTTAATAATATACTGTTTAATCATAAAAAATGATATAATATACACATATAAGAATCATGGATCATAGTTGATTGTATTATTGAAAAGGTTTAGTGATCACAATAGTTAAAAGAGTATTTATCATGTCATATTTTTCACATTAGTTATTTATAAATGAAAAAATTGGATTATCAATATAAATGTAATGAATTCCATAATAACATTTTCTTCGATTATATTGACTCTTATGTCAAATTACCAATTTTATAAACACATAGGTTTCCCCAGCCTCATGGTTTCACATTTTTTTATATATATTCTCATATCAATTCTCCGAATATAATATTAACATACCTTAGTTTTCCTTTAATTTATGTGAAACAGTGAGGATTCATTATATCTTAATGGTATATGTTCTTTGATAAATTTTTGAATTATATTATAATGATTGTTGTTTCTACTATATGAAAGGGCGCTTTCATTGAATATTTTCTTAGATGTTCATAGTGAATCACATTATAAATTTCAGAATTGAATATATAAATGTTACTTATTCTGATTATTTTTATGAATCATTCATTATATATGCGTACATTTCCATTTATATTGATAAATTTCAATTTGCATTGTGAATTAATTAGAAACTTAGAAATATTAAAATATAATGAAAAAATACGTTGAAATTTTCATACAATTCAATATGCAATATCTTATAAGTAGTGTATATGCATATCAAAACTTTTCATGTGATGTGATAATATTATTATCTTGAAAAATAATATATGAAACATGAAATCTGTATATAATTAGTTACTATCAATAAGTTTTGAAGTTTTTGGTGAATACAGAATAGGAACATTAAATTGGTTCCTTTAAATATATTTTTAATATTCCGATTGATATATTTTAATATTTGAATATATTCAAATTAATTATCCCATTTGCTATGAATAATATTGTCGATTGATGTGATGCATATCCCTAGTAATACATTATCCACATTTGTACTTTAAATTCCATTAATGTATAATTATAATTTATTATCTCACTACATAGGTATAGTTTTATAAGTTATATTTTCATGGAATTACCTTGGAATCACATGTTATTCACTCTGGAAACATTTTTCTCCTAATAAAATTAGATTTTTAGTGTATTGGATTTTATAGACTAAACTATTACAAATGGGGGGGGTATCAGGGTGGAATATTAAAATAAAACTAGTTTTCATAGAATACACAACATTCAACACACTTGGCAGAATTTTCATAATAAACTAGGCATAAATAATATATAGAATTAATACTGTGTATATGTATATAAATGTACTACATTTCAAATGCATCATTTTTTATTTTGAACTCTATGACATCATTATGATATATATTGAATTAATGATTCTTCTAAAAAAATGTTTGTTTTCCATGTAAATGAATGTTAATAAATCTGATGCTGATGATTCAAATAAAAATGTAAAATCAACACTTGACTTGGATTATGGTTAATAAATTCAATTTTTTATTTCATTTAATTTCCTTTTTACGAAAAATAAAAAATTTCATAATGGTTAGACTATTTTTTCATTTTTAAATAACATCTTTAAATTTATTTTTAGGATTTGACAATTATATTTAAACCTATATTCCATTTTTTGGTGTTTTTGATAATTCATTTCAAATAAAAACAAGTTTTTTATAATTCACTATTTTGTTACATTCAAATTATGACATATTTAATATAAATTTAAACCCCATTTGACTTGAATAATTTAATCACACATTTATCCCCAATATATTATTTTGAAAATAAATTTATTTTTGATATTTGTTATAGATAATACTAATTCAAAGTATGATTTTTGTACTTTGAATAAGTGATGAATATGATGAAGGTGTTGATGGATTTTTTGTGTTTTCTAAAAGAAGTATTCCAAACAAAAAACATGTTTTTATTCCCATCCCTCAATGTTTAAATATGAATATGTTATAAAGGAGAGAAAAAATATATCATTTAATAAGTAATTGATTTAATTCAATTTACATCCCATGGATTTGGCATGGTGAATCATCACTAAATTTCAGATCCATTAATAAATATACCTTTTAAGACATTAACTCTGATAAAATTGAAGAAATGATTCAAGATATTGATGTAGGGAAAGTAAAAAAAATTAAACGTAAAGTGATTATCTATATGATCATGTGGAAAAACCATAACATCTATACAGTACAGAGTTTAAAATTTTATTATCCATGTGATATTTGACTAACTTGATGGTGAATCATGCATGGATTGACAGTAATTTTATAGGTTTTCTACTATTTTTGGTTGATATTCTTTATAAGGAATATGATCTTCTAGATTCACATTAAGAAGCGAATAAAATACAATGCCTTAAGGTAATATATTATAAACAAATAAATTCATTCCCAAATAACTCTATTCTAAATTAGATGTAATATGAATTTCTATCATGGTTCTGAAATGTGTGACATCATGGTATTTGCTGAAATAATAATTTCAATCCAATTGACTAGTTATAAAGAACCCTTCTTTGGAATTTTGGTATCTTCCATTAATTCATCATTTCAATATTTAATATTAAAATAAACATGATTCAAAAAGGATATGATCACATGTATATGAGAGGACATGTGATGCAAAATTATGGAGTCCAAATGATTATCTATAGTGGAAGAAACTTTATCACCAAGTTCCTACATTCAAAAATTAATTTAGAAATCTCAGAGTTGGACTATACATCAATCAAAAGAATCCATAAAAATTCCTTAATACAACACATAGTCAAAGGCATGTTATGTTAGTAATTTACAACTTATATTGGGAATTTTCTATGAATAGGGAATATGTCATGTTGATTTTAATAATCTTTAAACCAAAAAATCATATAAATAATTTAGACGTTTTCTTAACCACGTTAATTGTTGATTTGAATATTTTATCAAAGGATGACATTAGGGTTTATGATTATTAGGAAATAAAATATTTTCTAATGAATTTGATAAATTTTTTAATTATAAATGACTGCAATAATATAGGGAATTATCTAGATACAATTTTAAGGCGAATAAATATTGTCCAATTTGTGAACAATAGACTTCGTATTATGAACATAATTATGAGAGAAAAATAGTATACATAGTTCTTCAAATGTTTTTTTCTATTGGAAAAAATGTATAAGATTAAGAAAGGCATTCATTGGTACTCATGAATTTTATATATCCCTAAAACATGTATCCACTGATCAATATTTTTGGAGCGTAAAATAAATTGATGTGAAATTTTGAAAGACACATAAATCTTATAATGATAGAAATATTTGGATGAAATGGTAAATATTTTTTGGAGTTACCACATTTTAAATATCATGAGGTCAAAAAAAACATAGATGTTATGAATGTTTAGAATGATAAATATGATAAATTTGAGTAGAATATTTTTTGATTTTAAAGGAAATAATAATGATTGTTTTTTTCACAATTGGACTTACTCTTAATGTGAATACATTTGGAGTTACCTCCCACTCTTGATGGAAGGAAAAAATTCACGTCTGAAGCATTTCATACAATATCAATGAGGGATAAATTTATCTTTTGTATGTGTATTCATGATTTCAAAGGACCATAGGTTTATTCATCAATAGAAAAAAAATTGTTTCAATAATTTATTTGAAGTAGATAGGTATGAAATATCTTGATTTTTACGTCATGATGAAACAACTCATACATGATACATTTCAAGAAAAATTTACCATATTTATTATGATGGCTATCATTATGGTTTTATATTTTTAAAAATTTAATTTGTTAAAAGATGATTTATTTGAAAGCTATGAAATATTTGAAAAATGAAATGGCTTATATTCTTTTTAATTAGAAATATATTTTCTTAAATATTTTTTTTCATCATGGTTAATTTAATGTTTAATTTGGTGTGAGAAATAATTCTTTGTGTTATGATATATTTATGATGGATATATTGTTTTAGAATGAATATAATGATTTTAAGGGGTATGTTAAGAATCCTTACTGACCTGGGGATTATGTTTTATATATGTTATTTATAAGGTGGTTTCACAATTTTGTACATGCTACTTTTCGATAGTGAAACACATTGGTTTGCCTACATCTTGACATGAATAAACTAATTATGGGTGAAAGGGGATCCATGTCTAGAATGAAAAATCAGGGATATATCAACAACAAAATGGTACTTAAATACATCTTAAATAACATAGATAATTTTTATCCTTTTATATCATTACAAATTAATGTGTTCAAATAATGTTATATATAGATGACTGATATTAGTATTGTGAATGATCATAAAATGAATTCCATGGTTTAAAGAGATCGTTCTTGGTAGATCTGTTTCATCGAAAACATTGACTTGGTCAGTGTTATTTCCTATTTTAAAATAGATAACATTGTATATGTATGACATTAATGGCAATATATTTCATTCAAAAGATCAAGACAACAATAGTGCAGTAGGAATTATAGGGTATTAGTGTTCGAAAACGAGATGAATTATTTGAGTGTTGAAGAAAAAATCTATTATAATTATCCAGTGCATTTTATTGAGTCACTGAGGAAACATGTGAGGTTTATTACATTAATTTTCATATTTTAGTTTTTAACCACTAATGGGTTATTGAAAAAAATAATATCAAGCATAATGAATTTGAAATTACTCCAGTTAAATTGAATTGATTTGAATACAAAATTGATCTTTTTATTAAGGGACCACATGCAATAAAAATTTCTTTTTTCGTTTTCATTCTGGTATATAGTGGTCTCTTGTTTTAAAAGAAAATAAATAGTATGTTGGTGATGGTAAACTAGATGAATATGTTGATTTATATGAGATCCCTACTTCCATGGAAATATTACAAAATAATATTGATTAGCACATTGTAGATATTAGTTGTTCCATATGGAACAATCATGATGAAGGAATTTGTGGAATTCATCCTTTAGAACATTCTTTATATGATAGGTTAAATATATTTATTTCTCATTTATTTTTTGAAATACCTTAAATTAACAATTATTTTAATTTAATTTTTTTTAATCCATGTGTAATTTCTATAATTTAAATTATTTGTTTTTATTAGTTGTGTTTTTTTAGTTTACCATGTTAACCCTTATGAAACATTACTATTAATATATTTAAATAAAATATTTCAAACAAAATATGATAAAAATTATAAGATAATATTCAAATATATATTATTTTATTGTATAAATTTTTGTTTATTTGGTTATAGATATTTTACTACTCACATATCATTTTTTATTTATTTTCATTTGTTTATATTTAATTTATTAAAGCATTAATGTGGTTATAATTATTGTTAACTAAAAAATAGTAATAAAATTGTGTTATGTTTAATTTTGTTTAGGTTTTTAAAAAAAATCATTTTTTATTTACATTACTATGTAATAGTAGGAATTGAATATTTGTGTACTAATTTTTTATTTCATTGATATGTATGATAATGAAATATCAATCAGAAGATCCATCACATACATATGAATATTTTCCTACTCATACCTATATGGAGAAATGTATACATTTTACTATTGATTAGCCTCATACTTCTTTACAAAATTCAATTCATTATATGGAAACAATGAAGAGATTGAGTGTTGGTGAATGTGGAATCACAAGTTTTCCCAAATTAGTAGTTTCCCATAGCTAGGACATGAGGAAATTAGTTGGCATTGATGATAAATATTTTCCAAGAGGTGAAAATGAAAATCAATTCATGTATATTATAGAGACGTAGTCTAAAATAAAATTTAGTATTTTGATTGATTATTGGAGAAATGTTGAAAAATTGATAATATGTCACTTGTGAGAGGATGTTTTCGTATTCTCATTTGTTATTATTTTACTTATCTTGAAATTTTTATTGTAATATATTTCTTCCATATTATTATTATATTAAACATGATTTATTACATACAATAAGAGTAAAATGGAAATGCATATCATTTTAATTTATGAGACGGAGGGATTCAAATCATCCCTCACACCAGATTTCATTTTTTGGGAAAAAGAAACACCATAATCCGTTTGATATATATACATTTATAAATGAGTATTAATGGAAGTAATTTGTTGAAAGTGAAAGATGAGAACGATTTATAGACAGTTCAATGATACCTTTTAAATGTTTTTCATATTAATGATATTGTTGATGATTTATTTATTATTAGTTTCTAAAAATTTAGGAGAACTCAACAGTATATCTAGTATAGAAACAAACGACCTCATATATAATCTTGGGGATGGTATATATTATTGTACAAACAAATGATGGCTGGAAATTTTCAAGAAATGAGAGCTGATTTTATGAGATGAGTAGAGGATAATCCTTCTCCACTCAATAGTACTGAAAAATAGAAGTGGTCTCTGATGAGGACTGAAAAATATATTATAAAATAATATAGGGTTATATATGAGAGGATTGTAAGATATTTAATTTTTTTATTTATGCAAATTCAAATATATATATATATTGTGATTTATTATTATTTTTTAATATTTTTCAGAAATGATTATATTGAGGGGTAGATAACATATGGTTTCGTTTTACCTGAGGGTAGGATGTATATTTTAGCTAAATCATTGAATAATCCCAAACACCTGGTTCATGGATAAGGATAACAAATAGGTGTATTGGTGAAAATAGAACTTCTTGATTTTAATGCTTCATCAATGGGGGTTTTTCCCAAAAATATAAAATTTTCAAGTTAAATTTCAGGATTTTCATGTGTTAGTAGGGGATATAATTAGATATTTGGTATAATCGATGTTTTCAGATATGAAATGATAATTTCTTACTACTATTCCCACTTCTCGACCATCTCCATAAATTCAAACTCCTCCACCTATTCCTGGAGACCCCACTCATACACCACCTCATCCAAAATTCATAGTTATTTTGTGTTATACATTTATGATTCCCAACATCTTGTTGTTGTATATGAGATGATATATTAAATTAGTGATATAATTCGTCATCAACATTTTGAGATAGAACATCATATGGTCACTAAACTCGATATTATATATGGATCTTCAGGAATACCATTACCTATAGATTAGGAGAGTATAGAAGGAAAATGTATCAACATATTTTTTTTCGATGTATACTTTAAGACATATTAATCTAGAGGCTTTTTTATATATTACCTTTTATTTTAATTTTCTATGAATTTATATCATCAATTAAATTTTTATATATTTATAATTTTTTTAAATGAATACCTTAATGGTAAATAAATACTATATAGAGGTAAACACATAAAATGTTCTATGACTTCAAATACAAATTCTAGTAGTCTTGATAAATTGTGAAAATATTCAAATTTATTATTGGATGTTTATGATATTCTAATTGAATCTGTTATTTGTGGGTTTAAAATGAATGTTGTTGTTTTTAAATGTGATATAATTGAGCTAGTAACTAGGGCTCGGTTGGGATTCAATACAATACAATATATTTCCATGTTATTCGACTAACAAAAAATTTTATGTTAGTTTCACGTATTGAAAATGTATAAATATTTTTGTTTTGTGTTAGTTATATTTCTAAAATTTCAATGGATCACGAAAGGAAATATATATATTGATTTATGGACACACATTTTATTTCACATATAGTGATGAAAAAGATAGATAGAGAAAGAACAATTTATATTGATAAAATATTTCATAAGCATAAATTTATTCTATGTTTAATGTTTTATTGTCTTCAAAATTATGAAATATCTATCACTAAAACTATTATATATATATTATCATAGTAACCATAATCATTAATTTTTATTTATATCAGTTTTCATGGGATATACATGTTTGTTTCCAAGGGGGAAAAAATTTTATTAGATATGCTTTATCTCTGGAGAACTAAAATAAAATATTAACAGTGCATTAGAGACATAAGTTTAAATTTTATAATTTTTTTAAAATTATAAGGAATTTTTAATATATATATTAATTTTAATTTAAAATAGGTAAAGGAATATATTTATATATACTATAATAAACAAGAATTCTAATATCATATTTGTAATAGAAAAGTTGAATTTTCATTTACAATTATTAATATTTTTGATATATTAAATAATAATGTTCTTTTGAATTGAACAACTATTTTAAACTGATTATTCATAATCGATAAGGTTTAATAGTCTTTATATATTATTTTTTAATATTTTTTTACGAAATAATTTAATTTAGTATATTTATGATCCTCCACTAGTTTATATATCATTATAAATGTTTCCATAATATTTCGTTCATTTTATTCTGAATACATGTCAAATGCTTTCCAATTAATTTTTTGTTTTTGATGATCCTCGAACATATATTTCACAAGAAATGATACATATAAAATATAAATTTGAGAATCATTTCATATATTTGATTATATTTTACTTCATTTTTTTATATATTTTAAACATTTAAGATCTAATTATAAGTGTCTTTTGTTAGATTTGTCCGGTATTATGCTTCTTTTCTTCTTGTTTTCTATTAGTTTTCAACATTTATGTTCATTTCTACTATAGAGGTGAGGATTGAAATGAAAATTATTATATTGTTTTTTCCCATTGGTTATTAGATAAATGAATTCAAAAAAATCATGTTTTTTCCCATAAGACTTTTTATAACTGGCTTGAAAAACTATACACTGATTTATTTAAAATGACGGGTTATTAACTTATTTTAAAAGATTATTTAAAATATTTCTTTTAATATTATGATATAATAACCTAAGAAAGCATTAAAATAATCTGATGTGAAAAATCATTATCTACACTATGGAAATTTGAAATCTAGGATGAGAAAACTATAGTGATATACCTAATGAAATATCTACATAGGTGTCTAAGAATAAATCAAAATATTGAAAAATGTCTTGGAATTTGGATAATGGATTGAGATAATGGTTTACATCAAATTACAAGCCCTATTTACACTAGAACTGGATGTTGATCTGGAACAGATGTACCTAGGGGTAACCACCATGAAAAATCATTATTAATCTAGAATTGATTGAGAACCGGTGCATGGAAAATGCCTTACTGAACAACTGGTTTGACCCACATGGGGATATTCTTTGGTAATTCAAAATATGCTTTATGAATTGTAATAATGGATTTAATTAGAATATGACTAGATATTACCTAAGATAAAGCTAAGATATCAAAAATTAAATAATATTTCATGATTTATAAAAAATATAAGTTATTTATCATGATTATGTGGTTCCAAACTATGATCATTGTATCTTATAATATGATTATTAGTTTTACTCAATGATTGGAATAATATAAAATCGTGTTGGCATTGAATCTGGTGGTATATTAAGTGACAATAAGAAAACAATGGATGAAAACTAGAGAGAACAATATGGTGATTATGTATAATTAAAAATGTTGATATGTTATCAAAAAAATGAGATTAAATGATATTCTATATAAATAAATCATAATAAGAAGGAATTTTATGAATGTTCATGTTTTAATAAACACAAAAAAATGAATATTCATCTTAATAAATTTATATTATCTGGGAAGAAAACCCCAATAGAATACCACAAATGGAGGGGAACCTCTAATCTGTGTGTAAATGAAGTTCATATAGTGAAAACAATTTTATGAGTATAATGTTCTATTTTTATAGAAAATGATAATTACCCACCTCAATTCCTAGAATAAATAAGTAATTTCTTGTCCAAGGAAGGACCTATTACTTTTCAATCATTATAGTCGATGGAATAATATATATATATATATATATATATATATATATATGTTTTTTAAAAGAATTATCAATTTTGAAAAATGTAGTATGGTTCGGTAAATGTTTTTAATTATGGATTGAAAGACTATATTGAATGATGCAATTGAAATAGAAAAAATATTTAATAGAAATGTTATATTCGTCAAAAAAAGGATAAATGAATGATGAACCTTACTATGTTCATAATGTTTAGATAATATTTTATGAAAAGAGAGATGATTGATTAGTATAATTTAAATAAGATTACATTTACAACTTCCACAATAATAAATGACATGTTTGAAAAGTTGATTTTGTTATCAATGATGGCGTTTACATCATTATTGTATCTGTGTGATATATTCAAAAATGTATGGTTTTATTTAAAGAAAGGTAAATCATTCATTTTTTCATCATGGTTTATGGTAATTTACATTTCAAGAGTATATTCTATGAAGGTATCCAAATATTTTTTTTGTGACAATTAAAAACAATTTCATCATGTTTGGAATAATAAAGAGTTGATCATTGAGGAATTTTTTTGACAATATATCTATAGTTATGGATTTTCATATTTTTCGAGCATCAAAAGGGTAACCATTTTTAAAAATTATATGTTGGTAATTGAATGATGTTTTTGAGATTAATGTATTATTTTACCAGATGTAGATTTATTCATATTGGAGAACCAGTGATAAATATTTTCTAATCATTAAAACTAATGATATATAGAATTAATTATCATTCTATCTATGGATATTATGATCCATTATTTCTTCAGTCAATACAAATTATCCTTCATATATTTTAGTATGATTTGATGCTGATATTAATAAATGAACAACCAAATAGCGATATTTAAATTTTAAATAGGAATGAAATTAAGTAAGTTTATCTTCTCATAAAAAATCATCATCTTTAAGAAAAGGATATTGGAATTCAATAATGTCTTACTATCATCATTTTTATGATATAAATAATGGTTTTCATGCCTCTTGGGTTTATGAATTTTTAGTTATTAACTTTCTGTAGAACACCCACTTTGTTGTGTCGTGTGATCTCTATCACTCCCTATAATTTTTTAAGCATCGCCTCCATGTATGAATCTTCTAATCCCACATATTTTCTATTATGTGGAAACCTAGTTATGAGTTACATTGGGAAACTGTTTTGTTTCCATAATTCAATATGAAATTGTAGTTTAATTATTAATTTATGTGATGTGGGTTTCTATGAATTATTTTGAAAATGATAAACAAATTAATACCATAATAATTTAGATAGGAAATTTTATTTTAATGGGGGTAGAATAGAATACCCAGAGATTTTGTGAAATTATATTTCTAAAAAAAATCATGATTTATATATTTTGGGTGAAATGAAACACTAATATTATATTTCATTACAAATATCACCTTTTTGATTGAAAATTAATTTTTAATTAATGGATGGTATAACACCCACTAAAAATACATAGATCATGATGGTCGGATGTGGTGAAGTCCAAGGACATCCCCTCAGATGAAATCTTTACATTCCTATGGAAGAGATCCAACAGTGGACTAAATCCCCAATGGATCCTATTATCTTCCTATATGAGCATGAACATCCACACCAAAATTAGCTTCTCTCCAAATATGATGGACACTACAACCTTGATTTATTTCCTTTGAACGTCTTATAACGAGATAGATCAAGTTTAATGGAGGATTTCTTTTCCCTTGCATATGCCACACCAATATCTCAGAATCATATTCTACCACACATACCTATAATATAAACCTTTTGTAAAGAGAAACTCCTGTGATAAAGGACATCAGCTCCACGCACAAGGAATTCCTCACACCATAGTATGCACTAAAATCTAGAAAATCTAACCCCTTTGAATCCCTGAGCAGACCACCCCCTCACATGCATCCATTATTGAAAGAAACATCAACATTATTCTTGTTACCATTAGCAAGAGGAATCACCTTTAACCTCTAACCTGAATAATTGTTAGCTGATATAGGTCTATTAATGAACATGTTAAGTGCCCGAGAAGTATGTCCACCCTTGAAACATAAACCCAAATCGTAATTGAGTATTTTCACCATTACCAGTATACTAGGTAGTTTTGGTCACTTATCCAACCTGGATATATTCCGCGACTCCAAAATAATCTAGAAAATGACACAGAATGTAATGCTATGAAGTTTCTTCTGCATCTCACCAAGTTCGAAACCCATAAAACAGAAAGAAATAACGTCCTATATAGATTCAAAATCATGCATAGAGGATATCCACGTATCAAAAGCAGACCAAAGGCCAATATCACAATCACTCAAACAGAACAGATGAAAAGAAAACTCAATGTTCGGGTTATTACAGTTGAAAAAACAAGAATCCAGAGAAATACCCTTTGACTGAAGGTTGTCTTTTATTGTTATTGACCGATTCTGTAGCCTCCAAACCAAAAAATTCATCTTCGTGGGGATGTTCTTAAAATGTAAATATGAATTCCATTCATCCCGCACTGATATTGGATGTATAAGTTATATATAATAATATCTATTGAAGAAACCAAAGGACGACCTGGTAAAACAACATCTATCCGACTCATCTGAGAAAGAAATGCTATTAAAGACCTCCATCTGTTCATTTCTCAGAATGGCCTCCAACATTCCAGGATATGAACATCCCTCCCTAACAGTTATGTCAATGCCCAAAAATCATAGAAATAATAGTCTCTCTCCCACCCAGTTATCCCTCCAAAATTTAATTGTTAATCTCCGAACCACTCATTGGGTTTCCTCCAGAAGTGTTTCTAAATGTTGGAAAATTCATCTAGCCCACTTTTAGAGCTTTCCATGACAACTTTTCCAATCATCCCAATGCCTGCCATAATGTTTTCTATGTAATGTGTCCCATTACAATTCCCCCTTGAGAAATTCCCAAGTTTGTCGTACTTGCATGGCCTGCATGTCCTATTTGATGCTCCGTAGTCCAATACCCCCCCTCCACCACTGGTTTAGACGTACGGTTCTAGGAGGCCCAATGGGATCGACCAATGGAGTTTTCATCCCATAAGAAATAGTTTATGAACTTATCCATCCTATCAGTGGTCCCATTTGGAGGTGTGATGGTTGAGATAATGTGCATCATAATGGAAGAGAAAATGTTTTTTTATTAAAGTGACACGACCACTGAAATTCAAAAATCATCTCTTCGAGTTCAAAATCATCTCCGTAATTCTGTTCATAATATCCTCAATGAATGTCTTTTTAATCTGGGCAAAAGAAATTGGGGCTTGAAGATATATCATAGGGAACTATTTCCTCTGAATTCTAAGAGTGTCTTGAATGATCCTACTTCATCGAATAGAAAAATAGTTGGAGATAAAAAACCCACTTTTTCTTGCATTAAATATTTGGCAGCATAGTTCACCCTAAATCCCCATAATCTTTAAGAAGTTAAGTAGGGAATTCCTCCCGCCGCTAATTAAAATAATAATATCATCCACAAACATGAGGTGAGAAATACAACCTACCCAAGTCTACCTATACGGTAGGATTCTTCCTTCACCCATGCTTCTATAAAGGTTTCTATATAAATCTTCTTGGGTCAAAATTAAAAGGGAATGAGACAAAAAGACCCCTTGACTCACACCCCGCAATATTTTGAAGATTCAATACACTCTCCTAATAAGAGAGACTGATAACCACGATGAGGAATAACATCTGAAGAATAGATCAATTACCCACTCATGAAAACCCACACTTATCATGGACTAAATAACAAAGCTCCATTCCAATTTATGGTACGCCTTATCCATATCCACTTGAATGATTACATTGAAGCCAACAACTTTTTTGCTAATATCCTCCACTGGATCCTTAGAAATTCCTATCGCACAATGAATATTTATGCCTCTCACAAACCCATGATGCTCCTATGACACAATCTGGGAGATAACCTCATTCAATGTCTTAGCAATCAGACTAGACAAAATTTTGTAGGAATCATTGCATAAGCATATAGGTCTATATGGATTAAGATTTTTCGGGTCCTTCACTTTTGCAAGGAGGACCACCCTGGAGGCACAAGAGCTTTGATTGATATAACCACTCTGAAAAAATCTTGAATCGACTCAATGACTTGGCTCCCCACAAAGTCCCAAGAAGCTACATAGAAGGCTCCTGGAAAACTATCTGGGCCTGGAGCAGTCTCAGGAGCCATGTTGCAAATAACTCCCCAAATATCCTCCTCAGAAAGAGTATTTAGAAAAAAAATACATTATCATCATCTTCTAAAAGTCTTGGAAAGCCACTCATAAACTCCACTTCCACCTCCGATAAACCATATTTATTAGTAGAAGCCTCCCCTGTCAGTAGATTCTCAATGTGTTGTAAAGCTAGCTTCCCTACCACATTTAGATATGATGTATTGGAACCATCATCCATCCTAATATTGATCTTCATATTTTTCATTTCTTTAATATTGGCCTTTAAATAAGCATTATTGTGATCCCCTTCCTTAATCCATCAAATTATGGATCTATTCTTGATGGCTCTCTAAATTTCCAGTAACTGCGTCGTCAGAAGGCTACACTTATCACAAAGCATCAAAAATTTACCCTCATCCCAGTTTCTTTGGAGCTATACTTCAATTAAATCAGTCTTCTCTTGTAACAATTCCACCAATACAATGTCAAAAAGATTATTCAGTTACCATTAGTTTATATCCATCTTCAGATGCCTAATCCACTTTGAGAGGCCAACCCAAGCTCTCTCAGTCATTGCTTTCTCCCAGGAAGTTCTCAACATTTGTACCAAACAATCAACCCGGTTCCAGTTCGAGGAGTAAACAAAAGTAAAATTATCAGAATCACATCTTTTCAATTCTATCAGCAACATAGCATGATCTTGTAAAACACGAGACAAATGAGAAACCGATACTTTTGAAAATGATTCTAAACCATGTATTTTGGTCAAACACCAGTCAAGGTAGCTCCAATTGCGACTGTTACCTTTACGGTTATTACACCAAGTTTATTTTCATCCCTTGAAACCCATATCTAGTAGCCCCTACATGTTATGCAGCTTCTGAAATCACGCATACTAATGTTAGTACTACCAATTCCACCCTTTTTTCAGAATTCTCCACAATCATGTTTAAATTGCTATATACAAACCATGGTAGTTCAAATGAGTCAAAGGAATCCAAATAATACCAAAGGTTCCTTCTACCTTGCACATCACCACTAACATAAATGAAAGAAAACAGAAGCATCGTTCCCTTCATCGAAATCCTAACCATTATACATTTCTCCAGAGCATGGACCACCTCTACTTGCACCTCATTTTTCCAGAAAATCCAGATGTTTTTATTGTCTCGGTAAGAATACTTAAAATGTACACACCCCATTTTCTTAGAAAAGGAAGTGATTTTGGTGGATTCTTACTTCGGTTCCAAAATAGCAACCAATGACACATTATATTTCCTGACTTCAAAGGCCATGATGCCAGCCTTAGCAGGTGACCCCAGACCTCTAGCATTCCACAAAATAAAAGACAACATTAAAATAAAGATATGTGTGGCCTTATGGATAGTAATACCTGATTTCAGTGCCAAGATAAGTTTACCATCCTCTTTGAACATGGATCTGGTAATCGGTCGGAATAGACCATATGAAAATGCTGATTTCTTTAGCGTAAGTACCTTCTATTTAAGAGGACCATCCACCTCCTCAATCAAGGATAATTAAATAAAAGACTTTAACCGGTGGTGATCATGGAGAAAAATCCTCTTGTAGAAGGGAGAACAACACCAGCCAGGAAGGAGAACTCATGGCCGTTCTCATCCCCATAATTAACCCCTTTGAGAAAGCCTTTTTTGGAACCCATTCCAGAGTATCCGTGGGAAATCTGAATGAGTTCAATATGGTTCTCATTATAGAATCTTTATACAAAAGGGTGGAAAATCGAAAACCTTGTGATAGAGGCAGAATATCCCTGGGTATTATCGGAGGAATGATATGTACGACCTAACAGAATTCCCCCTACTCCCAAGCATACATAGATGAACTAGGAATATTTGAGATATCTTCGACAGAAGTAGTTTTCATCGGAATAATAGGTAGAATCTCTATAGTGCTTTCTGATTGTTTTGAGTTAGAAAATTTTGTGGCTGAGTCACAGTCGATCTCCCTTCCCGACTGGAGAATCAAAAATCTATCCACTGAATCTTCAAAAAATCTTGATGAGGCCAAAATATTTTCAGAATCCACTACAATCCCCACCTTAGATGACGATGGATGAACACCCTTACCCTTCATATCCTCTCGGGGCTGAATTCACCGTTTCCTTTTTCCTACAAACCTAAATCAATGGGTCCTTTTTACGGAACACATATTTGAAATATAATTTTTGAAACATATAAAGTTTAATTGGAAAAATAAAAAACATTTTTTAAAATTTTAATATAAAAATTATCTTATGGTTAATTTTTTTATATTATCTAAAATAGTTGATTTTTTTGATGAATACAGAAAAAATGTATTTTAATTAAAAACTACCATCTTGATTAATTTTTTATAATGAAAGATTATATTTTATATTTTAATAAACTAGAATTAGTTTATTTATACATATATTAATTCAAATTAGGTCATTTTATTAAATTTCATTTTAAAATTAGGTATAAAAACTTTGAAATATTGTGATCATTTTTTCAATAAAAACATTCTTTTTCATCACGTCTACGAGATTAATTTTAAATTGATACATTAAACTTATGTTAATGGAATTTTGAAAAATGGATTCCATATTTACAATGTTCATAGTATATAATGTATAATACAGAAAACTTAACTTGTGATCTTTATTAATAGGGGATATAAAAAAATATTTTTTGCTGTTGAGGTAAAAATAGATTTACATTGGGTTAAATTAGTATGAAAAGATAAAAAATTGAACTATAATACTATATGAATTTCATTGAATGATTTTATTTATATTTATTCATAATATTATCTATAATAAATTAATTACTTTCCACTTCCCCTTAAATATGACATATATAATAAGCGAAGGTTAGAAAAAGAAAAAAAGTCACTTTCATAGTTTTAATATCATTAAATCCTTGTTATAGGGAAAAAATTGTTTGGTTATATATATCTTATTTATATTTAATTGAATTTTACCATTCTAGTTTATTTTAATTCCATTTAGATGAAATAGTCGCATTAAATGATTATAATACACAATCAAACTATTAATTTAGTTAATAATTAAATAAAATAAACGAATGTAAACAAAATTAAAAGTTATGTAAATTGATTGAATTATAATATTTTATTAATATTTTAGATAAATATATTATCATATATTGGTGTGAACATAATATATTCTAATACCATCATTTTCATGAATTTTTAATTCAAATTAAATGAATAATGTCAGTAATGATATTAATCTTAATTTATAATAATGTACAATTTATTGAATAAATTAAATATGATAAAAATAGATTCTCATTCGATGTCATTTTTAGGTGTCAAAACATAATAAATATGGTCCATTAAAGGAATAATTGTTATTTTTTAACTAATATATAGACCCCTAAATAGTAAAAACTATTTTTGTGTGGTTGAGGTAAAATCTGTTTTCTGAACGTTACATGTTCTTAGGATAAAATTATTTTCCAATACACATTAGTTTTTTTTATAAATTATATATCATATTTATAATAATTGGGTAAAAAATTATTAATACTTCCACAATTAAATTATCCTTAATGGTTAAATTACATTATCTCGGAAACTATTTACGGTAGTGAAAACCCAAAATGGTAAAGATTGGAAAAAATAGATGTTAATTAAAGAAATGTTTAAATAATTTATTTTAATTAGTGTTGGATTAATTTTACTACCATATAATACCTCCACCCATTATATTTTTAAATTTATAACCACTTTACGATTTATTTCTATCCTAATATTGAATAATTTTCAGTATTTACAAGAACGCCACTCCTCCCAAAATGTAAAAGGGAACTCACTCTGCACACCTCTTTTCTAATATCCATAAATTTTCATTCAAAATTATCCACGCAAATAAACATTAAAATTTCATCATCTCATATTGGACGACTTATTTTGTAAAAATACAACCACTTGTTGCTTTTGATAAATCTTAAGGTGGATACATAAAGAAGAGGTAGCGTTCATCAATGGGTATTTTCATCTTAATTTTCATCCACCCGATCAATTTATATTATACCATGATTAAAAAATAACCTCATTATTTTTGACATACATAGCTTTGTTATCCAAATGGTACAACCTAATATCATACACACATATAGTAATTGAGTTATGAAATCATCCTTCATGTATACGTTGTATTACCATATCATGAATCGATGTCATTTGTTTTTTCATTCCAACATTTAAATATAGGGAATAATTATTTATTTTATGTTTATATATTAGATCTATTATATTATTGATTTAATAATGCATCTAAAATTATTATATCATGCATACCTTCATAAATTCTAGTTTCTACAAGTATGGTGGCATCTTTCCTGTGTACAATAGACTACCACCTCACAGAGTGATGTGATTCATTCATGCATAACATGTAATGTATTAAGGATATTTTTAATAGAAATATAAGATATGTATGAAAAAAAATCTATTAGAATTATTATTATATATAAATATATATATTAGAATTTTTTTATTTTAGTATCACATGAAAATTAAAATAGCATTCACACATTTGTATGGTGTATCCTCTCCATTAACAGTGTATTTCATTTCATACCACTAAATACAGTGGAGTTATATAATTAAATTTATAACTAACACATATTATATTTATATCAAGTTTTAATTTATGGGTATATGGATACCATGCCCTATTTTAGAGGATCCAAAATAAAAAAAACATGACATATTTGAAAAATAATGTGGTTATTACCCGAAACGTAGTTTTAACATGAATTTGTTAATAAGCAGGTAATAAATGGTAATAAAAAATCATATATCTTATAATATATAGAAAAATTATTCTATAAGATATATATATATATATTAATATTATTTTTTTATAGTAGTTTGTTGATTGATTATGACAAAAGGCACGTCTAAAGGTATGGGTATTTCTAGTCTCACTTTTATTTTTGGGAGACTAATTCCATATTAACCACTTGTTTTGATTGATTGATGAATATAATACTCTATGAAATTATATATCTTTAATCTACCTCGTTCCAATATAGTTAATTTTCCCATATTTTTATTCTTTCAGGGGGGTTATTATTGAAAAGTTACTCAAACAATAAGGAAATTTTGTCTCAATTTTCATTCATTGAGACAATCACTATGTTATATTCCCATATTAATTCATGAGGTTTATCTAAAACACCTTTCACATTCAATAATTCATGTTTATTAATCCAAGGGATATTTGATGTTTTATTTTATGTTTTTCCTTCTTGGTTCTTACGAGTCATGTATACCAAAGTGGTAGTATTTTTTCCACAATCTCATTGTTTATTATGATTAATTATGATTATGATTTTAGTGATAAAATCATGTAATCCATATATCATGATACCCATTAATATTCAAATTCTCCTGTTATAAAATATATTTTCATGTAATAGTATAATTTTCCTCTCTTTGTTAACAATGATAATTAAGAGATTATTTTTATGAAATCTGACCATTATTTTTCCATTTGATTGGAAATATATATTATTATAACATAATATTTTATAAAAATTATTTTAAAGTTTATTAATATTTTCCTATTATTTTTAAAATAAATTTTTACAAATGTTTGAATTTTAGAGTCATTTAACATAATATTCACCTCCTTTTAAAAAATAATGACAATTTGTATTTTTTCAAAAAATGAGAATATAATTATTATTTTTAACATGACAAATATGAAAAATATTTCCCAAAGTCATTAAAACTAAAAAATAATGATATTAAAGTAAATTTTATCGAAATTATTTTTAATTAAATATTTTTCTAAATATTTTGGCAATTTTTGGATTTTAAGAAAATGATTTTCAAATGAAAGTATTTTTAAAATTTACGATATTTATAATAATAATTTATAGCGGGAATGATATTTTTCTCGATAAAAATTTTAAATAATTTTTAAAAGAAACCATTATATGCTTTCATGAATTTTTTAAAAGAAAATTATCTTTATAATTTTTTGTTTAAATAATATATTTTTAATGAAGACAATTTTTCGTCAAGAAATGTTATAAGAAGCATTTAAAAATTATTTTCTACCTATGATAACATACATTGAGGTCGTATATTCCTTACCATGTATATGATTAACGATACCATTTTTGATCATTCTATGAATGGATTATGTTTTTTTGAATTATTGATATAAATTAATGTATCTTCCATGGGTTATACAACGATAAAATGATTATGAAACCCAATTCTTTTCATAAGTTATTCAATGAGGAAATAACTATTAAAACTATATATTTTATTCTTGTTATGGTATGATGAATTGATTATGTCATCTATTTGATTTATTTTTTTACCATTTTCTTAAATTTTTTTTTTTTGAAACACATAAATTTGTTTTTATTATGTGACAGTTGGGACCAATATCTTCCTTAAATGCGGAGGGAATGATTTATATCTCATGATAAATTTATAAAAATAAAAAGGTGTGATCTGAGTTCAGAAAGACATGAATATAGTGTCTAGTGACCTATGTTCAGTAATTGACATTGACCACTATGACGATATGGGTAGTGAACCCATTCTACCTTGAGGAAAGGGCTTCCACTGGGGATGGTGGTGTGTCCTACCCAGGTGTTGATGCCACACAATTGAATGGTACATGGGTGGTCATCCCAAACCTAAAAAAGTAACAAAATATGTTATCCTAATCCTAAAAAAGGTATATATGTGGTTATTCTAATTCAGTAATAATATGTATATATTTGTGGCTAGCCTTAGGATAATATTTTCTATGATTTTTTGCATTGCACAAATCTATTTTATATTCCAATTTTATTCACTCATGGATCATGTTCATATATTTTCTTTTGATTAATTTATAATTAACATCCAATCATTATATAATGAATCATGTTTATAACCTATGATATGTTTGGTATTAACTTATGTTGTTGTTATCATTATGATATACCCTTATGAATATCTTATTCTTTTATATTATCATATATTAATATCTATTTTGTTCACCATTACTGATAGTCCTATTTCATCCATTCTTATGATTCTACTCCCCCAGGTTATGATTAACGGTTTCATATAGGTTATGTCAATGTAGTGTACTATATAAGAATATATTTGTAAGAATAATTGAATATATTTCACCAAATTATAATATTGTTTTCAGTGTTTCCAATGAAACTAATCTATTTTCTATCATAATTTGTCTCTACTTATAGGGTTAATTAATTTCTAAAAAAATGATGTAATATCCATATATGATAATCTTGTGTAAGTATATACGTCTTAGTGAATACACCTTAGTGGAATTGTGGATGGGTTTTCACAACCAAAATAGTTGGCATGAAAAATTTTAGGATAATTTTCAGATCCATAACTTGTTTACATAAAGATTCATAGAAGTGTTTAATGAAATTTAATAGCGGACAATAATTATATTGAAATCATATTTATAGTAAATTTTTTGTCTAAAAACACATTTTTACATGACCCACAAGAAATAAAATTACATAATGCAAATAAAATTTTCAAATAAAGAGGAGGCGTAGAGAATCCTTTACCAAGAGAGGATGATTCTTAAGCTTCGGAGGTGCTTCATATTATCTTTGTTACACATTCAGAGGGATTTATATTTTTATAGAGAGATTAATTTTTTTTTAAAATGCGTTTTTTATGAAGTGAATTTGTATTTTGATTTGGTGTTTTTAAAAAATATTGAGTAGAATACATTATTAATTTATAAACATAGGATTTAGGCATTATATAAAAAAAAGGAAAAACATAAACATTCCAGTGGGTTTTCCCTTAGTTCCTTCCAAAAATAATTTTTTATCATTATTTATAATCTAAGGAAATGAAGATATTAATATAATACCAATAATGATGAGGAAATGAGTCATGTTTATAGAGAATTGATTTTAAAACCATAATTTGGTTTTTGGAGGATTATTAATGATTTATAAAATTATTAAAATAAAACAAAATAACATTTTTTAAGTGGAAATATTTATTTGGTCTCAGATTCATTTTTTAACTTTTTACTAGAAATTTGGGATATTATTCTGTCATAATACATTACCTTTATTGATTTAACATTTAAATTTTACACAAAAAATATATTGCCTCCTAATATTATAAAAAAAGTTCACCGGTTAATTTCACTATTATTATTTTTAAAATAATAATACATTTTAGAAAAAAATATATATCTATAAATCAAAAATAAAAATATAATATTATAGTATCTATTAATAGGAAAATACTAGTTTTGAGAATTTTAACAACATTCAGGCCCTTTAAAAATTATATTATACAACATTAGATAATATTAGCATTTATAGATAGATATATATTATTTAATAAAATTAGTTTATTGAAATAAAATTAATTTCATAAATTCTTGAATTCATCAAAGAGTTTATTAATTTAAAATATATATTTCATAAAAATACAATTTTTATTTCATCGTATCAAAATATAATTATTATAAAACTCATTATATAATAATATAAAATGGAAGACTATAAATAGATATAGATAATAATATTGTAAAAAAATATCATATTACTACTTCTTAGATACATAACCACTTATTAAACAAAAATTTGTTTTATGTTAATGTTTCTTAATAGTGGTGATTTCTATTGGTGGTTTGGGGAACATGGTATGGGTCTTGATTTATAAAATCCTAATAATCCCCTGTAAATGGTTCTCTTGAGCTTAGTTATTGAAAATCATACTAGGCTTGGCCATTCTCAATTCCCATTGATTTCAACCATCTAAGAAGATATGATAAATGGGATTCATTGGGTATGGTCATACTAGATAAGGCCATCCATTCATTCATCTATGTAAATTATTCCTTCTCAAAACACTAAGAATATACTAATTTTGATTGTCCCTATACAATTAATTATTATAAATGTATATAAGGATTAATAGTTATTAAAATATGAAAACCCATATATTATTATATCCAAAAATTGATTCCATGTGTTTTCTATAAAATCATTAGTTGATAATGAATTTATTAATTACAAAGGGAATATGATTTTGGAAAATAATCATCCATTACATAAGTAATACATTAACCTCTAAAATATAAAAAATAACTCAAAAAATTATAGAAAATTGTGTTTCCAAAATTAAATGAATGAAATATTTCTAAAATACCTTAATAACTTAGAAAATTAAATAATGAAATGTATATACATTAATAAAATAATGTCACAAAAAATATGTAAATATTTTTATAGAACAACATGAATTTACTATATATTAAATTTATTTTTAATCCCCAAGGATAACTATACTTCTCATGTTATATTTAAAAACTAATTTACCACATTTTCCAAATAAAAAATTATAACCTCTTCATAGAATAAAATACTAAATCTATCATCCACCTTATCCTCGATTATTTATTCTTCTTAAAAACTAAACAATATCCAAAAATATCATTATATTATTGAAAATCTAATTTCATAATACCTCCATGGTATTTATTCCATTGAACATATTGTCATCTTTAAAACTATTACCCCATAATGCATACAACACTTAAATTTTATTCATATGATAACTTTTGAACATATAAAGTTATTTAAATATGAATATGATAAAAATTATGATATCCCAAAATTTTACTCCTATATCTAGTTCTAAAAACATACTCATTTAATTAATGATTTTATACAGACTCACCAGACCCAATTTCCAACATTTATAATTACGAAATCAATTGATATTGTGGGATCACATACAATCAAATAAACTTTTCCAGTATAGTCAATTAATGAATTAAGAAACCCATTTTCATAATTAAACCTCTATATTCCCCATTCAATAGATATTTTTGAATTCACAATGATATTAATATTCCATAATTATTCATTATGATCTCCCAAAAAACTATATAAATAATATAACATTTTAGATATTTCATATGTTTTACTATTTTTAATAACACATGAAAATAAAAATAATAACACTGAGTTAAAACACTTAGTAAATTTTGAATTAAATGGAAGTTATCAAAAAAAATATGACATTAGTAACATTAAATTTTAAATGACCAACAATTTTTTATACTAAACCACATGGTCAATAAATATATCAATTATAAAAAATAATATAAATAGTACCACAGTAATAAATTTACTCACATAATTTTTTATAAAGAAATAATTTTGAACATATCACTCTTAAATGACTTGTCCAAGATAATTATCAATAATCTGATCCATATATTCAAGGCCCTAGAAGACATCTTTTCTTTGTATGGACTGGTATTCCCCAAGAAATACTGTTTCAAGTCTATCTTCTCAAATAAACCTGACTTGACGATGAGATATATAATTCTATGCCCCACCTATCATGTGAGCTAATGTAAAGATTTATATATTTAATTAATAATGAACACAAAGCATAATCAATAATATATAGCAATAGAAAATTATTTTTATTGAATCAAGTATGTGTAATGTAAATATTCTTCAATCAACATAATAAATTACAAATTCAAACTTCTAAAATAATATATATATATATGGGTTTAATGTTATAATATATTGAAATAATTATCCTTATATATCGATGTAATAAAATTAAATGGACATGATGAAGAGAAATAATGTTAAAATAATGATGGAGAGAGATAGAGAATATTACTCTAATTAGTAAATTAACCAATGATAATCACTATTTGAAAAATAATTTACAAACAATAAATTAATAATTTATTTAATGGATACCCTCAATTCATCATAAATGTGGTTTTTCAGTGTTGTAAAATCTTTTGTAAATTATAGACAAAAAAATTAAACCATTTGAAAAACATTCTTAAAGCCTCAGTAACTTATTAAAAAAAATAACATCAAAAAAACCATCAAAAATTTATTTCATAAAATATTAAGGAAACTTATAGAAACTTATTTTAAATAATTTTCAATATTTATATCCTGAGAAAAACTATGGTTTAGTCAGAAAATGTTTTGCAGAAGCTAAAACTATTCATATGTGAAATGAAACCCCATTTCAAAACATTTATGAAAACTATATTATTTCATAACTTTTAAAAAGAAAAAAAGTAATTGGATTATATATAACATTATAATGCTATAAAATGTTTTAAATTAATGTAAATAATAAATAATCGTCATGAAATCATGAAAACCTATTAATGGGGAAATCGTCAAAAAAAGTAATTCATTAATCACCTTTTTAAATATAGAAAAAAATAATTGTATGAAAATTGATAATATAATTCCACATATGATTTTAAGGGAATGTAAAAATAAAAAAAAATATTTTTTTGAAATCAATGATTTATATAAAATATCCTTCTTAAAACAGAATAATGTATATTAATATAGAATATAATGATTCCAAATGAAAAAAGGGTGATAATGTTATCACTTCTTATAATATATTTTCTAATACATTTGTTTACTAAATATAAAAAAAAGAAACTATCTATAACCACTAGAAATTCCATATGATAGGAAAATATATTTCATTTATAATAGAAGTATCAGGCAATTAACTTAGTGAACATTAAAATTTTTTGTAACTATTCTATTTTCCACGCATGATTTAGTTTTGAATATTTTGTTTTTTCACCATGGTCATGGTTTAATTATTAATATAATTATTAAAATATTTTTAATTTTAAATTAATTACAAAAAATAGTTGAATATTCTCTGATAAAGAAATTCAAATTAAGGTAGTTGTATATGTATGATTTTTTAAGAGGTTAAATTATTTTGTGATCATTTACTATAAAATTTGTTAATATAATTTAAAATATACATTTATATAAACATAATTAAATTATTAATAACATATTTATTTGATTAATTCATTTATAGCCATCCATGTAATGAGGTGATGGAAAATAAAACACATCTTTCATTGGGGTGGTAGTCTTCTCATATAGAAAAGAAACATTTAAATTTATCAATATATTCTATGAAATGATGGTACATTGTAATTAATCATTCTAGTCTCATAATTAGATCTTAAAAATGATTTTTATTTATTATTTATATCTTTATAACTCTCTATGAGAGGCAGTGATGATAAAATATATACATCTTTCATAGAGGTAGTAGTATGGATATATGTGTGAGCATCGTTTCTATTTTCCCTAAAGGAGAATGAAGGCAGTTGATTATTTTTTATTAAAAATAGAAAAAATTTAGTAAAATAATGATTCATTTTTATTTTATAAATATTTTTAATAATGATTTAAATGAGTTCAATGACTAAAGAAACATGAATGAACTACATTAGATTATGACATCTTTTTTAGGTATCCTCCTTTGGATATATCCTTAGGCCATCTTAGGCTGGACTTTTGGAATGTCTGTAACTTCTAAGTAATGTTTGAGGGAGTTGCGAATTCATATTTGTATATTATGGTCATGCTAATGTTTTAAATGTTGCTGGAGAATTTTGGATCAAAGGGATACTTTTGTAAGGGTGTGGGATGTCACTAATATAAATACTTTTTGTCTAAATATCATGTTTCACTAGGGTCAAAAGTTCATAGATATGATTACATAGGCATAAATATTCTCCTTAAATCTAATTACATACATTATTTCTTGATATTTTTTACATTTTCATATTTTGTTAACAACGTTTCAAATGACATATGTTTATCCCTTAAATGGTATCATTTTTTAATGATTACTATATTTTAATTTACAATATCTTATAATTATCTTATAATTTATTAGTTATTTTAGTTATATATGTTATGAATCATTTTTGATTAATGTTATATGTGAAACATGCTATTTAACATAATTTTTAATATATTTTCAATTACATATTCAAATTTCAGTGTGTTAAATCAATCCCAACTACCCCAATATCATTTTCCCCAATATCTAGAACCACTCTAACTATGACATGACTACTCGAGTTAGACACACTAGTGAATTTAGTTGGTCAGTTAGATTAAATTAGGCATGCCTCCTAGTATTCTAAATGAAACTAACTAGTTGCACAAGTTTGATATAAAGCGTGGGGAGACTATACCCTCTGTGTCAATGCTGCACAACATCAGATATAAATGAACAATAATTTTTTTAATAATAAATATATAGAATAATGCCATAATAAATCCAAACTAGTATCACATGATGTAGAATGATAAGATATAATACTCAAACCAATGTAGTAGATCTATCATACCATACATGTTCCATGTTTCAATACACATATTCCAAAATAATTACACACAAAAAACACCCATGTGGGTCTTGATACCATGTCTGGTTAAATTATCCATGCTCCATCCCAACTAATACATCTAACATTGCTCAATTTCCCTTATCTTACCCTACAATAAAATAGCCTATACAAGTACAGATATAAATGATAGAGTGGGGTGAAACTATTACATAATAGGGAACCACTAATGCAATATAAACGAATATTCGCCAAATAAAAATGTATACAACTGTATAAGGAATCATGTAAAAAAACAAGGTATGTCGTTTTACAATTCGTTATTCCATAATAAGTAAATACTCTACTTGGGTTCATGAAAACACATTAACCATTAATACCTACTTTATCCCATGCCCAAGCCTAATCCATATTTGATAAGGAACCAAAACTCATTTAACTCAATGTATTCCTTTATATTTTCATTAAATTAAATTTAATATTATGTATACTAAGAACTATATACCAATGCCAACATTTTGTGCCCAAAACTACATGTATATAAACCTATGGGTATTTCATGAACCATTCCATATCCCACAATAATCTTATCAATCAATCAAATATGGTCTGTTGATGAATCAGTATGTATCCCCAAATCTTATATCACTTGTTTTCATTTGGTCCAATAATGTTATATATTGCACCTAGTGGGTAACTAAAGCATCACTCTATGTACCATAACCCATTTATCAATCCATCATTCATTTCGCATATATCACATTTATCAATATCAATCACCATTAATCATATTATTATTATTTCACATCATAATATTCTATATGAATTTATATAAGGTTCATCAATTTAATGCCCATGCAATATTAGGAATAATTCACCATAATTATATTTATTAAAATTCAGTCATATAACCCATAATCACATTACAGTTAGTATGACCAGCCCATAATTCCAATAATTTAATAAATTCAATATCCAATTAATCATCCAATTTCAATATCACAATATCAAATTAAATTCATAATGACATAAATATATTAATAAATAAATAAAATTAAATAATCCAATTAATGATGCTATTTATAAACATGGAATTTTATAGTTCACAATTACATAGACATAATAATAACAAAGACTATGGTATTTCCCATTTATACCATATACCTCAGGATCATAGACTGATGTTCAAGAAAAGAAATTTCTCCAAATTGAAGATGAACAATAAATTGCACAATAAAGAATGAAATCTAAAAACATAACTAGATACAAGGTCATTTAGATGGTTAAATATTGAATCCTATATGTAAACCAATGTTAAATGGGGAAGGAAACATTCTGCTTCATCTAAAAAGAGATACTAAAGAAAAATAACGACACAAGATGTGATTAATTTACAATAGATCTTCATATCATTCAATCCGATATTCTACTCATAAAGGAAATAGTTTTCATTTCCAAAGAATACTCTCTGGGACCTCCACAACTGAGAGAGAACCTATTGGGTTAGGTGGGGAATAAAGTTGTGATATATGGGGGTTTAAGAATTTTAAAAAAAATCATTGAAAAAATCATCCTATGGGAACTATTTTTTGGGTTGGGGTGCACGATATACCAAACCGTCCACCCAAACCATCAACTTCTTATATGGTTTTTCTGATTACTATAATGAGGGGGAACATCTTTTAAGATGTACTCCAACAACGCCACCCCTATATTTGGGGTTATACGATTTTATAGGGCATGTTTCACGGTTTGGGTAAACAGTTATCCAATCATAAACTATATAAAACCCCTCTAAAAATATCAAAAATATAATAAAACTCACCAAATACATCCCTCAACAAATGTGTAACCAAAACATGAAAAAATACTATATGTAAATGAGATCGATACATCTTTATAAATGTTCGGTATCTTCCAATCTCCCAAAAATATAAGAGCTCTTCATCGAACTATACTCCCATAAATCAATATGATTAGATGTAAATTTATTTGGACACTAAGCCCACATAACTATTTCTTTATCCCATGTTTTCACAAGAACATGGCCATGTATCAACCCAACATGAACTATCAACATGCTCATTCCTGTAACACATTCTCACTATGATCCACAACACATATCAGATACTGCCTAATGGATGCATTAGTCTCAAGATTAACTTCATAATCATAGATCATGTGAGAATGTTCAGAATGATACCACCTATTTTTTGAATGATTAATATAATCATTCATTGAATTGTACCTTAGTGAAAGTGCCAATCAGTATTCCATCATCCTGATTTACTCCAGTACCATAAAAGTTCAAACTAGCTTGGTCAATAATATTCCCTACCTTGGTATCATATGAGGATCTAATTTATTAAACTCCTAAAAAAATTATCACCACCATAAACTAAAGGGGTAAAAATGGTCTATTTGTATATGACATCCACCAACTCTGAGCCATATCTATACAATTATGAATCAGTTGATCCATCTTTATCATCTCCAACCCAAAACATAGTCTCAACATTTCTAACTCACCTGCCTCCATCCAACATAATGTTGATCTATAAGGCTTATAATAAAAAACCTCATTTGGTTATAAATTAAATTTTCCATTATAACTATTTTTATAAGTGAACTCCAAATGTGATATATGATTTCCCAATACCTACCAATGTAAAAAACACACACATGTAACATTTCCTTAAAAACCCATATAGTATATTCCAATTGGAAATCTGTGTATGGGAGGAAAGTAATAGTCAGTTAAACCAATTTACCAACTATAAAACCCCAAGGTTTTAAAAATAAATTGAAATTGATGAAATTTTTTTAGATTGACATTCATAACTAACCTTTAAATATTAATTTTAATCTTCTATGTTTTTAATTTCAAAACACTATCATCTACAATTGTGATCAGTAAGTTATATGGATTCTAATGGAACGAACTTGATTTTTTATGAATAGTAACATTCCATTTTAAAAAATAATATGAAGAATAATATGACCATAATGAATATTAAATTGTATTATTATTTTATTTTCATAATTATTTATGATAATGACAACTTCAATAATTTTAAAATGTTTTAAAAATTGATTTACAGATTAATTTTTTTTTTTGGAATATATAATGTTTTTATATAAAATTAAAATAAAAAAATTTATTAAATTATTTTTACAAAATCAACTTCATTTCTGAATTCTACTTATTGAAAAATTCTTATAGTGATTTTTTGGTATTTTTCAGAAATTCATGAATCTTTTATGAATAATAAAATATGATAAATTATGATAATTGAAAAATACTTGTTTTACTAAAACATAGCTGGTTCAAGGCTAATGTAAGCTCACTTGTTTCGAACTCAAATGATATTTTTACTATTTTGGTTTACATTAATCGATACTATTCATAGTCTTCAGAAAAAAATATTAAAATAACGATCAGAATGATGTAAAACCCCTCCTCTCCTCCACTATAAATACCACTCTCATTCCCCTCTTCCTCTCACACCTCTAAAGACACGAGTATTGTTTATATTCTGCCAAATCACATCCCCAAGGATCTTCCCCACGTCCTAGAGATATTTATCTTACCAAAAGGACAAAACCAATGGCCTAAAGGGGGATCTCGAGGAGAAGAGTTCAAGAGTTACGAACCCTCTTCTTTTTTCATGTGTTTTCTTTCCATTTCATTTATTTTCATATACATTCATTACCTCCACTTTTTCAGGAGGTATGAAATCCCCAAAATAATATATATTTTGTATGTTACCATGTTTTGTAAAAGATTCATTAACTTCATTCCCCTCCTCTCCCATTAGTTCTAAAAATAAATACACCGTCCACGATGTGCCGATTTACCAAAACCATGGATGATGTGTTTGAAATTTCCATTACATTTTTCAAAGATGATCAGAAAACCCTTTTAATGGTAGAAACATTATTTAACCAGAGTTAAGGGAATTCATAACCCGATTTCAATTACTTGGGTAAACAATCTACTTCATTGCTTATGTGGTTTTAAAATTGATTGTGAGATGAATTTTTTTTATATTATGTTGAATTTTTTTAATTCTATTTTATATATATATTACATCCACACTATTAAGTTTCACTTCAATTATATGATATTTATAACCGAATTTTCTTTTAAGAACATATTTGAAAATTATTATTTTTACTAAATTCTAAAAAAAATGTTTTTATGAAATTGTACATGGTCTATGATTGGGTTTTGGTTATTGGAAATTGTTTATGACTAAGGGAGAGACCTATATCTTCTTCAAATTCATTATGTATGTGTATGTTGGAGGTTGACTGTATGGTTACTCATAGTGTAACTATGATGGTTAAAAAATTGTACTGTATCCTTGAGGGTTACAAATTATAGGCTATTTTAGAGGGTTACATGATTATGTATGTAATTCCCTATGATACCTTTATGATTTAATTTATGTTTATTATGTTTTGTTGGAATCTTGTGTAAATCTCAATTTTCACAATGTATGTATATATGGGTGATAGGTATGTCTTTTTGAAAATGATTTCATGCGTTATAAGTATTCATATACTAATGTCTTCTTTCCTTCGTTTTATATCACTTATTGATCTTTTTGTGCTCATACCATGTTTTTAAATTTTTGTCTAATTTTATAAGGATTATTAAGACAAAGATGGAAGAAAAGTTAAATGTAGTGTTTTCTTCATTGAAATCATGTTTTATTTCAAAAAATTTATATTTTGGAAGAAATTAATTCTATTTTTATGGTATCCAATATATATTAAAGTGGAATTTTATGAAGGTATTACATCCACATTTTCTAAGTCTCTAAACATGAAAAGATTCTCAATATTAAATGATGTGAGATCTTGATTAAAATTCAGGATTATGTGATGTAATAATTTTGGGTCCTTATAGTTGGTATGATAGGATGGTTTAGAAAACATTTGGGGTAAAGATGATATTAATAGAATTCCATAAAGGATATTTTACATTATGGTTAATTTGAAATGATGTATCATTTTAAGATTAACATGTTACATTATCTATGATATGTTTGTACAGAATCATTTTCCATAGAAGAAATAGAGAAGATTAAGAATAGAGGCCCGGACAGAATGATATCCTTCCATATCTGTAGCCTATAATGGTAGGGATTGAAACTAATTAGTTTGTGAAAGTAATGGATCAGCTGACTTAGGCAATACATGGTGGTGTAATCCACGCAAGAGAATAACCAGTCTTACCACAACAAAACACGATGATAGTAGAATATATTATGAGACAACACCCTCCTAATATAAATTGATCTTCTGACCCAGTACCGGGTGAAGGATGTTTTAAGGCCTTTGAAATGATATGTGAATATATGGGTAGTTTATATAATTAATATCTATGTATTTCCATTTATTGTTTTGAAGGAGAAGCTGATCAGTGGTGTTCAATGGTAAGAAATATCGGGGATAAGGAGGAGGATGATTCCATAGATTGGGATGAATTTAAATTATTTTCCATGAAAATTATTTTACTAAGGTGGTGCAACTTAGGATAGTGAAGAAAATCCTTGAATTGACGAAAATTGATGAAGATTTAGTGGCTATGTATGAAGGAAACTTCACCCAACTAGCGAGTTATTCTATGAATCTTATTTTAGATCATGGTATCAAAATAAAAAACTTTTACAGAGGATAAAAGATTGGGTTACAAAGTTAATTGGCCTTCCATGAATTAAAACATTATGAGACACTTGTTTGGTGTGTTGAGAGGGTATATATGTAGTTTTTTTGTAGATCAAAAGAACATTGAAAACAAGGTGAATAATATGTCTATATGGAAAGTGATAGCTAAGAATCAACCAAATAAATTTAATGGTATGAAATTCATATTTCTAGTTTGTGAAAACTGTGTTAAAAATCACCTTGGGGAATTCCATACCAAAACTAGGAAATATTTTGGATGTGGTATATTTGGACATATGGCCGGAGATTGTAATGAAAATGATTCGAAGACTAATCTTGATAAGAAAAGTGTTAGGTGTTTTAAATATGGAGAGATGTTTCATATTGTAAATTTCTACCCATAGAGTAATTTGAGAGATACAATGAAGACAAAATATAATAATAATAGTGTAATTAGATCCTTTAAAACTATGTCAGTAGATTTCGGTCCATCCAATGAAGTTGTATTAGTTCCCTTGTTTGTTTATTCAGAATTTTTTAATGTTTGATTGATATGGGGTCAATTAATTCCATGATTTCTTATTAATTTCAAGTAAATTGGGAATTTAACTTCATAAAATGAGACTAGAACTTATTTTTAAGACCCCATGGGAGAAATTTTATAGAAAATGTGGAATTTTAAGAGTCTTCCAATTGTTATCTGTGGAAATGAATTTCCTAAAAAAACATTTTTTCCCTTAAAAGAGTTTGGTATCATTCTCTGGATGGATTGGGTTTCTTTTTATCATGATAAGTTTGAATGTAGAGCTAAATAAGTTGATTTTATAAAATAGGTTTTTATACAATAGTGAACCCATACAATTTATAATATATCCAGATGGTGGAAAACTATTAAAAGCTAGAAGTGAAATTTATCTTGTGTATATTGTTGAATTCAAGAGAAATGTTTAGATTAATGATGTTCCTATGATAAATAAATACATTGATGGTTTTCATGATAAGTTACTCATTTTCATTCTTGATTAAAAGGTTGAATTCACAATTGACTTAGATCCTGACACTAAGACATTTTTGAAACCCCCATATAGATTGGCTCAAATAAATCTTATTGAACTGAAAAATAATTTATATGTGTCTCCTGATAAAGGCTTCATTAATCCTAGCACCTCACCATTGGCTGCTCCTATTCTATTTGTTAAAGAGAAATATGGATCTGTGAGACTTTGAATTTATTATAGAGCCTAGAATAACATCACTAATAAAAACATGAATCCTTCACCTCATATTGGTAACTTGATTGATGAGATCCTGGGAGCCCAGTACTTTTCCATGATTGACTTGAGATCCAGATACCATCAGCTGGATTTGATGTAGGATGACATCCCAAAAATATATTTTCATACTAGATATGAGAATTTTGAATTTATTGTTATTCTATTTGGGATAAATAATGTAACGGTTGTATTCATTGATCTTATAAATATAATATTTCATCAGTTCTTGGATATGTTTTTGGTTGTCTTTATTAATGACATTCTAGTATTCTTTATTATGAAATTGGAGCATGATAAACATCTAAGGTTTTATTTGAAAACCATAATGGATAATAAACTGTATGGAAAATCCATCAAGTGTGATTTTTGGTAGAAACATATTTTTTTTCATGGGAACATAGTAAATTAGGATTGAATAACGGTTAATCCTGCAAAATCTAAAGTGGTTGATGAATGGACAAGACCTAAAAATGTTATAGAGATGCATAGTTTTATTGGACATTCATGTTATTACAGATGGTTTGTTGAAAAAATTTCTGGGTTATCTGGCCCAATAACTATGTTAACACAAAAAGGGGTTAAATTTATTTGGACACATGAATGTGATGTTTTTTAGGAATTGAAGAAGAGATTGGTAAATGCTCCTATTTTGGCCTTGCCTTTCTGAAATTGTGATTTTTTCATCCACATTTATGATTAATTGAAGGGACTTGGTTGTGTTCTGATGCATAATGATCATGAAACTATTTATTCTTTAAGAAAAATAAATCCACATGAGTTAAATTATCCCACACTTGATTTGGAACGGGTAGCTGTAGTTTTTTGCTTTGAAAATTTGGAGGCATCATTTATAGGGAGCCAAATGTAAAATATATACTTACTATAAAAGTATCAAGTATATATTTACTCATGAAGAATAAAACATTAGATAGAGAAGAAATCATGAATTTATAAACGATTATGATTTCACGATCAATTACCATCTAAAAAACAATGTGGTGAATGCCTTGAGTCAAAAACACCATAAAACATTAACCATGATACATTTGTAACATGGTTCCTTAATTATTGATTTGTTAAATTTTTGTTTATATGTTGTTAGTGTATGAAATACCTATTTTTTGACAGTTTTCAGTGTATCCATCATTATCAAAAAGAATAAAGAAAGAGCAGAAGGAAGACCATTAGGTACTTACAAAGGTTGAATTGTTTAAAGTGGGTAAGTTGTAAAATTTATCCTCGATAAATATCGTGTTTTAAGATTTGAAAAAATGGGTATTCATGACTTGTGATTACTAGTTGATGAACGATTTATTGTGTAAGGATCATAGTTATCCATTTTCTATTCATCTTTGTAGTACATAGACATACAGTGAATATTAGGAGTAATATAGGTGGGATGGAATGAAAATAGATATTGCGAATTTTACCATGAAATGTTCGACATGTCAATAGGTTAAATTAGAATAGTAGTTACTGAAAGGTATGTTTCAGCCTTTTCTAGTTCCAGAGAGGATATGGGAGAATGTATCCATGACCATTAGGGTGGGACTACCTAAGACTTTTTTAGGTAATAATACAATTTTGGTTGTTGTTGATTGACAAACAAAATATGCCCATTTTCATTCTATTTGAGATACAATGTCTTGGATCATCTTTCTCGAATGTACCTCAAAAAGACTATCATGTTTCTAGGAGGTCCTCTTTCCATTGTATCTAATGGGAATACCATGGTCACTTATAACTTTTAGAAGAGACATCACAAGTCATTTTGCATAGAAATAAGTTTCAGAATAGCTTTTCATCCACAATCTGATGGGAAGTATAAAATAATGATTTAGACATTGGATGATATGATTAAAAAATTTCCAATAGAGAACTAGGAATGTTGGGAACAAATTTTGTATTTTCTATATTTTTCTTATAAAAATATTTTTCATTCCAACATATAGATGTAACCTTTTGAAGCATTGTATGCGAAGCGGTGTCAAACTACAGCTTTTTGGGATGATGTCTAGAAAAAGAAGTTCATCTGACCAAAATTAGTAAATGATGTGGCTAGGAAAGTGATGTTGATCCAGAAACACATGATGAATGCTCAGAGGAGATAGAAATGTTATGTAAAAAATAGGAGGAAAGACTTTTCTTTCAATGTAGGTGATAATATTTTTCATAGAATCTCACCATGGAAGAGAGTCATGCATTTTGATGAGAGGGGAAAGAAAAGTCCACAGTTTATTAGAACATATGAAATCATAGAGATGGTGGGACTAGTTTCCTACCGAGTAGATTTTCTTCTGAGTTTATTTCAGGTACATAATGTTTTTCATGTTTCTAGGTTAAGAAAGTATATTCCAGATTTATCTCATGTTTTGAGTCCAAAGGTAGTAAAGAAAGAATGAGAAACATTCTTATGAAGAGAAACCTATTCAGAATCTTCAATGATGAGAAAAATTATTGTGGAATATGTTAATCCACCATGTAATGGTTTTGCGGAGAAACCACGTGGTAGAAAAGTTACATGGGAATCTGAAAATGTTATGAGGGAAAAGTACCCTAACTTTTTTAAATGTAAATAAAATTTTGATGGCGTAATTTCCTGAATATGGGGATAATATAACTATTTATGCTCCTTTCATCACAGAGTCTAAAGACTAGAAAAGGGGAATATCTTAGCCCAAAGTGATTCATTTGTTGAAAAAAAAATATTGACAATGTAATGAATAAGAAGAACATTGCACAAGGGTTGTGCATGTTCTACCATAGTCACGCAAGTAAACTTTCACGCCGCATTTTTGGTCGCGCAAGTCACTTGTGTGCCATAATTGATAACCACAAGGGTCTTCTCCAGCCTATAAATACCCCCGGTGGGCCCCCCATTACGAGAGGATTTTTTCCAGAATTTAGATATAGAGCTCTGAATGCCCATGTCTCTTCTTCAAGTCTTCTGAACACTTCTAAGGTAATTCATTACCTAGAATGGATGGTCTAAAAAAGAGGAATAAGGTATATGTGTTAGAATTCACTAAAACTTGTCTGCCTAAGTGTTTTACCCTTAAGGGGAATTAACACACTTGCGCGCCTCCTTACCTATACATTAAAACTTGTGCACCACTCTTTTGTAAGTACCTCAGGATAATTCTAAAGGCATTGATCAAGGATCACCCAATTATTACCCTAATTCTTAACAATCACGCAAGTACCCATGTGCCGTGCAGGTATACCTGCGCATCTAGGACATGCACACCCCTATCTTTTTTGGTGCCTCTCCTGCCTATTTCACCTCTCATATGCCATTCCACCTATCCTATTCAAGATTCAGTCTTCAAGAAACTCTTCAATACCATTTATGGCATGTTTTATTGATTGAAATTATTATCTAAAAAGAATTCCATGGAACATATCTCAAAATATAGTGATTTACACCATTTCATGTCACTAAAGTTAGAGATTTCATTCATTCAACATCATCCTTTAAGATGAGAGAACTTTAACCTCTGCCTCCTTCTCAGAAGTAAGCCCCAATCACAATTTCACTTAATTTTGGGCATCCTCCTTAGGGGTAAGCCCCAAGTCATCATTAATTTGGGCATCCTCTTTAGGAGTAAGCCCTAGTCATAAGTCCTCATTAATTTGGGCATCCTCCTTAGGCGTAATCCCCAGTCATAATTCCCTTATCTTGGGCCTCCTTTTCAGGAGTAAGCCCGAGTCCAAGTTCCCATATATAGGCTTCCTTTTCAGGATTTATCCCCAACCAAAGTCTCAAATATTGGCATCCTCCTTAGGAGTAAGCCCCAAGACCCCTAAATTTTCAAATCCCTTTTACCTGGGATTCTTTCTCTGGAGTAAGCCCCACTCTTAATTTCTCTAAACCAGTCCTAATTTATTTGTGATCTAGGATTCCTTCTCAGAAGTGAAACCCAATCATAATTCCCCTCAAAACATGGAAATATTCCTTAGGAGTAAGCCCCAATATTAGAGTATTCAAATCTCCATAATGAACATACACCTTTATGGACCATGTTCCTGGATTTCTTCCTTGAAGTAAATCTTAATCTTCATCTATTTTGGGAAGTCATACATACATAAGCCCCACATCATTTCTTATGATTACATCTTTCATGGAACAATTGTCTAATTTTACCAATACCTCTTGTTTCTCACACTGAGCATGACTCACGTGAGCTTAGAGTGTAAATGTAATTATGAAATCTTGGCTTGAGCAATCAATCATAAACATCATACTCCCTTACTCGAACTACATGGGTTCTGATTCCTTTTCTAAACAAAGGATATGTAGGTAGCCAATCTGCGGGTGCGATCCCAACTCTAAAACAATCTATGTCCTTCTTAATGACAATAAACTTAAAGTTCCCCACTGAGTGGCTTTAAAACCAGTATGGTTGTCATAATAACCAAGAGACTTCTATATAATGTATTAAAGGATACCATTGACTAAGAATCTCTAAACAAACACTGATGATTCTCTATCTATGAAGAAACTTGAATACATATAAAAGATTCTCTAAATTCCCTACATATTTAATCATTGATTTCCAGATCTAAAGAAAATATAATTTTACACTTGGTAATGTAATAAGGATTCATGAACATAACATAAATCTATATAGAGAGTCCCGGAGTAGACAATAATTCCCCTCAAAAAGGTGTGATGAGTCCGACCTCACATCCTCTCGACCAATGAAAATTCCTAAGCATCATAGTTCCACAACTAATGAGTACCTACCATGGTAAAGTAGGTCCAAATAGATATGGAATCATTGGATGTTTCTGGTTCAATGAAAAAACCCGTTAGAAACAGATTGGAGTGTTTTAACCTTAAATCAACGAGGTCATCCCCAAATCCATAGGGAAAAAAGATGGTGCACCTGACGTGAATCCTTAAACAATATAAAATGATAGTTTACCTACTTGTTAGGCCCATATTTAAAACACAATGAGAGGGCCAACAAGGCAATCAATAACATATGTGTTTATCCATAAGATGTAGTGGACAAACTTATCTTGATTATGTCCGCTATATCTAATAGGCACTGTTTTCCATGATCTTCTTGCATTTCCAAAATGGCTTCTCTTAAGTTCACATGAGTGAATACTTCTACTGTGAAAAACTCGGCTGCGAATTCCACTGATACTACTCCTGCTGGACCGTCGTCCGCTCTGATGACGACATCACCTACTCAACATCTTCAATGCTGGGTATCAAACGCGCTAGTTAAGGAGTACCATCAACATGGTACCATTCCAACTCTGGAGGCTACCCGAAAATCCCTTCAAGTTAACAACTCACACCGGTCGTCCGGACAACGATGACTAGTGATCAAGAAGCATGCAGTTCTAACCACCGTCTCCAACCGTTTCGGGTCGTTATTCCCAGAACGCAATCACCAGTCCCTCCCATATTCTAGGGAGGTGAATGAGAAGTTCCCTCAGGGCCTTAATTCAGGAAGACATGAGTTCTTCCCAAGGTATCCGATCAACAATCGCCGCCAGACTCGTGCGGCAGTGCGCCCTCAACATGATGAGGGCATCGAATCCAGGCGTTTGGCTTAGGTTCCTTGAAACCGAGCAGGCAAGATGAATCACCAGAGGAGAAATCCTATCAACAGTGAACAAGTTCTCATCTCTGCCATATCTGGAGAAGTCTACCAAACTAACTTGGTGGAAAAAATGAGCAGGCATATACAATCATCCATTTTAACTCTGCTATCCAGTAGACTCATCTGGTAGCAACACACCAATCCCGCCAGGAAAATCCGGTGGAGTACTATAGGCAGGAACATACACCTGTTTATATGTCATCAACTAGTCAGCAGGCTCGTCTGACTACATATGATGGATCTCTTCAACCACGTTCAGCGAAGTACAATCAGTAGGCACATACACCTACTAGTATTGATCAAGCCTACCAACAATCTCATTTGGTTGCACCAAGAGAAGTCATTCAGAAAGCTCTGGTGACTAATAGGAGGCAGACTCAAATCTCTGCCCCCACACTTGAGTACTGTCAGGATTCACTGACAAGAAAAGGAGGACAGGAGAAGGAACACACACCTACTCCAAGCACGGAATGGGCATATTTCCCTGTTCCGGCAGCTGAAGTCACCAAGCACATTATCTCAATGGTGAAAGAGCAGAAGCAAATCCCTCCTCATATCCTAGATGCCGGTCAGGATATTATAACAGCTTTGGCATCATCTCAGGGAAAGACACATAAATCTATCCCTACCAGTTGAGTGACTCATCAACAGATCACTCCGGAGCAGATACAAACCTATGTTCCAGTCCAAGAGGGTTGTGGGGCATACTCCCCCATATCATACGGACAACCAAGTCAGGCACATACACCTGATTTGGGTGGCGATTGTCATCCTAACATGGCCATCTCTCATGATCAGGCACATACACCTTCTTAGAGTAGCCACTTTCGTCAACAAGTGGTTTCCCAGGTGAGTAAGAAGGCGTCTAAGAAAGAGACCCTCCCATAACAGTCATGAAATCAAGAACCAATCTATAACAAGGCCTTGCTCAATGCTAGATTTCTTGATCCCCTCAAATAGCTATCGGTTGGAATCCAAGATTCTACTTCCTCATTTCCCAATAGTGGGAACATTAATTCTGAAGGTATTCAACAGACGCTTCCTCATGAAGGCTTGCTTCATGACAGTTCGGTCGATCTTGAAGTTTCATCTTCATATGAGAGCTACAATAACTTTCTTTTTGGATAGATGAACAAGGAGCAAGAGATCTCATCTTTTGTTGTACCCTACCATGGTGGTCCTCCTTATGATGATGAACTTTGCTGCGAAAGTCCTCTCCGCAATAGTGATGCACATTTCCCGGAATAAGCTCTAGTGGACAATGTAGTGCCGAGAAATCCCTATTATCTAGAGGCACATGGAAATGCGAAACTAGTCGTTTTTGATGCTTCATTGCTAGAAAGTGAAATAATTTCTCGATCAGAAGATAGCCCGGGGTGTAAGTCATTCTCCGAACCACCCCCGGGTCATTCATATTCTAGTTTGATCAGTGAATTCTCTATCAATCCTATTGAATCAAATTAAGAAACATGGAAGCACCCGCTCTAGTCAAAACAGGTAGAATAATTTTCATTGAATGATAAAGAGGAAATGCTGAACATGAGAAAACAACTGGCGAAAGGTGAAGTGCCAGTCATGGTTTGGCCTTTTGCTGACTCTCAAAATGACATTCCAGAGATGTTGACGGACGATGGGATTCATGATATTCGTCTCAACATATGGAAAACTCTTTGTCAGTGGAAAAATAATGTATTATATTATGATGAATATGAATTTCATGTTAAGATAATATAAGGGTTACAATGTCAAATTGACTTGGAATCTCTATCAGTCTCTCGATATCTGATGGCTAAAAAGAAACAGAGAACCCTTTAATTTTCTTGCCTTGGTGCACTAAGAATATTTCACCAGTTAATTTCCAATTCCCCATCTGGTATTCATGTAAGAGGATGGGGTGATCATGGAGCACTACATTTCACTATGCTCTCCAATCAAAAAAGCCCGCAGAAAATGGTTTCATGCAATGTTATTACCCATGGCCGGCCAAAGTCAATGTGTTTTTTTTGTAATAAAAAGCATTCCCAAGAATAGGCTTCAACTATTTCCTTTCAAAATCAATATTACATAGAACAAGTTATTTAATTACTCCTGCATCAAGAGAACGAGAATATTGAACATGCCTCTCATATGGAGAAAGCACATCATCAAGTGACCGAATTGTCAGAAATAATCCAATGGTCTTTTGAACCGGTTGATAAAAGTGGATGTTGATTGATGCATCCATCTAATTTCCAGACCAACGTCTGCAAAATCAAGAGAGATTTTAAGAAAGACTCAGACATAGCTTGCCAAGAGCCACCCCAGCTTGCCTGACTGGGGAATCTTTTAAACCAACCCTCAGAATCAACAAATAGGATTTGAGGAGTTGAGAAAAGACAGCAAGAACAGCCCTAGTCCACCAGAATGGGGACATTTTCAAATCATAAATCCCCTCCTCAGCGAAAATTGGCCTTCTCTCGATTGGGGAAAAAGCCACAAGAGGAACTAAGATCCAAATTATTAGGATATTATCTCCAAATTATGGTTCATCAAGAATTTCCTGAGGGATCGAATCAATGAAAGACAATGTCTCATCAAAGACATGGAAGAATACAATATCTCTGGAATGCCGATAGGAGGTATTCAATGCATTATGCAACAATCAATGTCATCAATGTCATTGTTGCTGATCCACCAGATGTGGCTCACTCAGGGGACTTAGATGAATAGGTTCATGCTCAAGAAGTTGTATGCACAGACCCAAATGAAGAAGATGTGCGTACACTAAATCAAAGGATTGCTCAGAACCTAGGTAATCCTTAAAATAATCCACTTCCCCCTCTCCAAAAGCGATCAAACAAGGGGAAGGGAAAGAATCAGTTTACATATCCTTCCTCTGGAGAAGGCCAATCACTCTCACTAGAGAATAGGTTTGCACAATAGGAGGAAGAAATGAAGGAATTGAGGAGGATGAATGCAGAACTACTTTATGGTAGTCTTCCTCCTAAATGTGCTGGAGCTTTCCAGTCAAGGGAATTTGTTGTGGCTCCTAAGATGGATCAAGAATATCCTCCTTTATCAGTACACCCTCACAGGTATAATCCTATGGGTCATGTGTAACAACAATTGGCAGTACTGCCATCAGTTGCAGTAACAGCTGCCATACCTTTCAATGCTCCATTCAGTGCACCTGTTCAGGTCCAAGCTCAACCGGATGTTTCTCAAAAGTTAATAACTACTAATGAGTCATTAAAAACTCGGTTGGAAGCTATTGAAGGGAATGCGTGCCCAGGTTTAACCAGAAAAGAGAGATTACCCTGAATGGGTTGATGTAATCCATCCCCCATAATGTTTTGGGAACCCTGTATTCCCTATTATTAATGGATCTGGCGATCCTAAACAACATTTGATGCATTACTTGTCTGGTTACGATCCTATTATGGGAACTTCGGAACATCAAGAAGTCGTGAAACTCAGATGCTTCGTGCAAACCATGCAAGGACCAGCCTTTGTCTGGTACACAAGCTTGAAATCCCAGTCAATTACTAGATGGGAAGATCTATGTCAATGATTTCTTCTTCAATTCAGATTAACTTTTCCAAAGTCAATAGTTTTCTTTCATAAAAACTATATGAAAAGGGAGAATTAAAGAGTCTCCGATTTCATTGCTCGCTGGAAGGGATTAACATAATCTCTAAGCTTAGAACTCCCTCAATAGGAACTGTTGCCAATCTTTGTGGAAAATTTGCATGACGAATTATGCACACCGATGATCCCTGTGAAATCTATAGAAGGGTTTCGATACATTACTTCAATCGCTCAAAATATTGAAGATTCCATGATAAAGACTAAGGATAAATCTCGTGTAATTCCATCAGCTCTAGGAATGAGAATAGGTAATGCAGAAACAGCTATAGTTATGATTAAAAAAACACATGTACCTACTTCTACTTCAAATCCTTCATCTTCTTGAAGGTCTCCACCTCCTGAGCGTCAAAAACAGAGGATATTTTGTCAATATGGTCAAAGATATCAAAGACGAAAACAATTTGTGGATTTGAAAAAGAAATGTTTAATCTTTTCGAAATGAACAAGTTCCTAGTTATTTCATTTCGGCTCTGGAAAATAATTTGGTTCAAATGACAAGGCCCAAGAGGCCAAACAAGGAAGGATATGAAGACCGTCCCAACTATTGCCCATTTTACAAGATGTTGGGGCATCCCATTCAGGAGTGTTTTGTTTTCAAGGACCTCCTGCAAAAGATGGTCGACTCGGGACAAGTAAAACTAAAAGGCTCTTCATCATAGGTAGCATGTGTTACTGCTACAGTTATAGAGGAGGAAGGAGAGTGGTATAAAGTCCAAAGAAAATATGCACAAAAATATAATGATTGGATGGTTAGAAAGACAATCAACCCAACTCATTCTATTTTGTGAACACAATTTAAGAAACCAATTGCGCCTTCTGCCAGGAATACCACAGCAAAACCCTCTTCATCAGAGGGATAATCCTCAAAGAAACGACACAATTCCATGAAGGAGGAACAGTCAAAAGAAGATGTGTATGTGTCAAAGACTAAGATTTCTTTGACTCTGGAAGATTTCATGCCAACTAATGCAATGCAATGGGAACCATCCCACCAAACGACAAAACCTAAACAGGCTAATCAGACAGAGTCTTCATCGGATGAAGAGTTGATTTTCGGTTCTGTTAATATGATTCAATTAATAGATCCATATGCTAGTTGCAGTTTTGCTTTTGATGAGCACAAATTCCCTATATCAAGTAGGGTAATTGAAAGAAGTTCCAGAGGCTCAGGATACAAGGGAAGACGTGGATCTTTCAAAATCCACTATTCCAATTCTACCCCTGCTAGAAATGTGTATGCAGCAGAAACTCATGGAAGAGCCCTTCATAGAGCTCAACAAGAACAAGCATGTTCTTCCACAAATAACAAATTCAGTCCTGGAACAGTTATTCTGGAAGATTGGTTGAAGGCTCCGACTTCTTCTTCTCACCAAGTAAATGTATGTAATCAGTCTAATCTTCCAAAGCCAGGAATATTTCCAACTCTTATCCAGATAAAATATGCATAAACATCCAAAGAATCAGCTTCCACGACACCTGCTAAACCACATGTTCGTTTTGAGAAAAGAAGACCTTTGGATCAAAAGTATGATATATTGAAACACCTGGCCCATGTACCGGCCATGTTATCAATTCCGGATGCCTTGAATTTATCAAAGGATCTTCGGGAAGCACTCATTGAGGCTTTGTCAAGTCCTTAGGAGTTTGAAACTGAAATTACTGCAGCTGAACTCTATCACATAGAGAATAATCCTGCAGAATGACATGCAGTAATATCTTTTACTGATGAAGATGAATATGATGTCGTGCATGGAAATATTAGACCTTTTTACTTATCTGGTAAGGCCATTGGTGTAGACGTCTGAAGAGCATTCATTGATAATGGTTCAGGATTCTACCTCATGCCCATTCGTACACTTTGTTGATCGGGCCTCACAGAATCTGATTTATCTCCTTCTACCATGATGTTACAAGGATATGAAAAAAATGAACAAGAACCACTAGGCGAAGATACACTCAAAACTCAGTTTGGAGATCTTGTATCCAATTCATATTTCACAGTTGTTGATCAAGACTCAGCCTTCAATATCTTTCTTGGAAGACCCTGGTTACATCAACATGCAGTTATCCCTTCATCATACCATCAATGTCTCAAATATTTTTTCGATGGTCAAGTTGGGACATTGTATGGTGATAAGGCCCCATTCAAGACATGTGAATATCAATACATTGAGGTGGAATTCTATCACCTGAAGGGAAGGGAGAAATCCACAACCAAAATGATTACCAAAGTTAATGCTCCATATTGTTTGGAGAAGATTCTAGTAAATCTATTTACACATGGGAGTATATATTATGTGTTTCCTATCAGTAAAAATGAAAAGATAGACCCAAATAAAAATACTCTTATGGAAAGATCCATAATGTCAATTACGGCAATTGAGCCAGAAAACATGGGAGAAATTGGTGACCAACCAAGCAGTGATGAAATCCCAAATGGTGACGTCTTCATTTCATCTGCTAAAATCCAACAAGTCTATACTTCTCCAATCAGGACAGAAAAAGATATAACAAAATAGGAGGTGAATAATGATGTCTATTCTCAATCCATCATCTCCTCTTTATTTCCCATGGAAGGCCCTTCATCATCAATCGGGTCAGAAATGGAAGCTTCTTCTTCAAGATGTTCAAATTTTATCATCTCTTCTGATCATGGAAATTATACTTTATCATCTATTATTAAAGTAGAAATGGAAGAAATAACACATGTTGAAGAAGAAGAGGAAGATCTCAGATATTTTCCTCCAGCATTTGAAGAGGGTATTTCTACCACCGTGAATGAACTCATAGAAATAAATATGGGTACAAAACAAGATCCACACCCCCACTTTAATCAGCGTGTCAATGACTCTTGAAGAACAAGAGATGTATATTTCCTTTTTATAGAAAAATCGAGACATATTTTATTGTAACTATACAGAGATGCCCGGGATTGATCCTGATGTTGATACTCATCATTTGGGTTTACCAGATGAACATCGAGGATTTAAGAAAGCCACGAGAAGAACACACCCAACTTATGCTTCCAAAATTCAAGCAGAAGTGGATAAGATTATCAAAGCTAACTTTTTCAGAGAAGTTCAATATCCCAAGTGGTTGGATAATATTTTCCCTATGAAGAAGAATATGAACAGAAAAATTAGAGTTTGCATCGATTTCAGAGATCTTAATCGGCATTGTCCTGAAGATGATTTCCCATTTCCAATTACAGAACTTTTAATTGATGCAACAGCAAGATATGAAGCACTTTCCTTAATGTATGGATATTAGGGATATAATCAAATCCGAATGGCCCCAGAAGATGAAGAATCCATAGCCTTCAGAGCCCCTTAGTGGGTGTTTTGCTACCGGGTAATGCCCTTTGGATTAAATAATGCAGGCGCAATGTATCAGCGTGCCATGAATCGTATATTTAAACCCTTTTTAGGGAATTTTTTTGAATGCTATGTGGACAATTTGGTGGCCAAATCCAACCAAATTTCTAATCACTTGGATGATTTGGAAGTCATATTCCGCAAGCTTCGACAACATAATTTGAAGATAAACCCCTTAAAATGTGCTTTTGGGGTAACCTCATGAAAATTTCTCGGCTTTGTTGTATGCCATCGTAGTATTGAAGTCAATCCTGAGAAGACAAAGTCAATCCTTGGTATGTCACCTCCTCAAAATTTGAATGAATTAAGAGGACTTCAAGGACACTTAGCCTATATTCAGTGTTTCATCGCCAATTTTGAAGGAAAAAGATTACCCTTCACCAAATTGATGAAGAAGGGAGTCACTTACCAGTGTACTGAATAATGTCAATAAGCATTTTATATATTCAAGAAATACCTCTTGAGTCCACCGGTTCTCATGCCACCTATTGAAGGAAGACCACTTATCCTCTACGTGACATCTTTAGAATGATCATTGGGTGGATTTCTTTCTTAGAAGAATGATGCTGGGAATTAAAACAACCTCTTCTACCTCAGTCAGACTATGATTGAAGCAGAAACCCAGTATTCAAGTATTGAGAGGTACATCCTGGCATTAATCTTTGCAGTTCAGAAGTTGAGACACTACCTACAACATCACAAGGTCCAGTTGGTATCTCGCAATAACCCGCTCAAATTCATCCTTAGTCGTCCAATGCTTACAGGATGTCTGGCAAGGTGGCCAGTTATTTTGCAGCAATTCGACATTTAGTATGTGTCTCAAAAGGCAATAAAGGGCCAACCCTGGCTGATTTCATGGCATAACACCCTTCAGTGGAAGACACATCTTCATATATTGAACTCCCAGATGATGAATTCTTCTCTATTCAAGAATGTCCTCCGGTATGGGAAATTTATTTTGATAGTGCTTCCAGAAGTCCAACAGGGAAGAAAATGAAAAATCCTAAATTCAACAATGTTGTCTTATGAATTGTGCTCATTTATTTAGAAAAGACAGTTTTACCTTATTCCTTCTTATTGTGGGAAGGTGGTACAAATAATGAATCTGAATACCAAGCTCTCATTGTAGGCTTGGAGTTGGTGCTTCATGCACAAGTGAATCACTTAAAGGTGAAAGGTGATTCATATCTGGTAATCAAACAAGTCAATGGGGATTATGCCATCAAAAAATAAAAACTAATCCCTTTGTATGATTATGTCAGTGAGTTAACAGTGGAATTTCCTATGGAACCGACATTTTCTTATGTCCCAAGATCACAAAATGATCAAGCTGATGCACAAGCTAATATAGCCACAGCTCTGGCAGATCCAAATCGGGACGAGACAACAATCAGTATTGCACACCGTTGTGAAATTTCACCTTATGTTTGAACCAGAATAGAGTAAATTAATGAAATTAGTCCAATTCCTGAACCGTATTGTCATACTACATGATGGATGATACCAATCAGGGAATACCTTCAAAATGGAACATTTCCACTTGATAGGACCGGGAAAGAACAAATCTAGAGACGTGTGGTAAATTTTACTCTTTATGAAAGCCCAGATCACCTAGTGAAAATTCTCTACAAACGTGGTTTTGATAGAGATATCTTTAGATGCATTGATGGTGAAAAGACAATGGTTGTCATGAATTAAGTGCATGTAGGATTCTGTGGTGCCCACTAGTCTGGACATAGACAATCTGATCAGATTCGAAGGCTTGGATTCTTTTGGCCTTCAATGATACAATATTGTAATGATTTTACAATGAAGTTTCATTCATTCCAAGTACATGCCAAGTTCATTTATCAACCTACAAAGTTTCTTCATACAGCTAAATACTCGTGGCCATTTACCACATGGGGACAGGATGTGGTGGGACCTTACCCTTTAGCTACGGCCAAGCAGTTTAAGTATATTCTAACTGCTAATGATTTCTTTTCCAAATGGGCAGAGGCAATACCTCTCAAGGAAGTCAGTTATAAATGCATTGTTAGCTCCATCAATTCTAACATTATTACCAGATTTGGTGTCCCTCATAACATATTGATGGATAATGGCACCAACTTCTGTTCAACCGAGGTGAAGAAGTTGTATCAAGAATACAAATTCAAATCCAATCATTCATCTTGGTATCATGCAGTGACCAATTTCCAGATAGAAGCCTTCAAAAAGACTCTTTCAAATATACTGAAAAATATGGTGGATAATGATAAGAAGTCATGGCCTGATAAAATCTTTATTGCTTTATGGGATTATCAGACCACCACCCGCACTACAATGCGGTCAACTCCATACTCATTGGTATTTGGAACGGAAGAATTCTTGCCAATTGAGGTTCAATTACCCTTGCTCAAAGTAGCCATTTGTGATCAGTCATCTACAGATGAGCAATATCAAAAGCGATTGAATGAATTAGAATGGTTAGATGAGAAAATATTGTGCACTTTGCACCACTTGGAAGTCTATCAGAATCAAATAGCATGAACTTTCAACAAAAAAGTTCGTCTTCGTTCATTCGTTCAGGGAGAATTGGTATTAGTTATCAGAACACCAATGATACCAGGAAAGAAACCTCCCATGCTTGAACCAAAATGGGAAGGACCTTATTCAATACATATGGTCTACTCCAATGGAGAATATTCATTAGTCTTGATGGATGGAAAAATCATCACTACTCCAACCAATGCAAGATTTTGGAAGAAGTATTTTTTATAAACACAAAATATATCATTTTTTGTCCAACAAGACGTTAAACTGTGTCCCCTTTGTTGTACTTACTATATGACGTTAAACTATTCAAAAATGGTCCATTTATATGACCTTAAACTATTTGCATGTCCCTTACGTCCTACACGACGTTAAACTGTGACGTCCTTACTAAATGACGCTAAACTATAAAGCAGTCCCTTACATCCAGCAAGACGTTAAACTGCATAACCAACGGTCCATGCATATGACCTTAAACTATTCACACATTCTTCCAACATGACTTTATACTGTGAAAAAGATCCCTAATACGTCCAACATGACTTTAAAATGTGTCTTCTTTTTTCCTTACTGCATGACATTAAACTGCAGAATCCTCTTTTTTTCGATCATGATATTAAACTGTATTGTTCCCATCGTCCTAACTACATGACGCTAAACTTTACAGAAAGTACCTTAAAACATTCTGCATGACATTAAACTGTACTTTGCCCCTGCAACATGACATTAAAATGTGCATCACCAATAATCTTAACTGAAAGACTTTAAACAATATAGTCCCTTCATATGTCCTACATGACATTAAACTGTGCCTCGTTAAAGTTGTTGTTACCTATTGTTTTTTCACATCGAGTATGACTCATGTGAGCTTAGAGCAAACTTCAACCATAACACTCCCTCTGGGATACTAATCATGTGTATGTCTCAATGCTATTTTTTTTAGGTCGTTGTCCCCAAGAACAACTTGATCACTAATTCATTCCATAATTAAACTATGAAGACTTTGATCCTTTCCTTCTAGGATGGGTACGTAGGAAACCTCTTGAAGTTCAAGTCCAAAACGAATCTCTTCACATTGGTTCACCTCCATCTCATACAATGTTGATTCGTGAAACCGCCACCAGAATCAATATCTTTACATTGGTTCACTTTCTTCCTTGCTATACGACGTTGAACTATACAACACATTTTGTCCAGTATGACAGTAAACTATAACATTCTTTGATACCGTCACCTGAGAGGTAATCATTATTTACATTTATTTTCAATCTTGTTTCATTTCAAAGACTACATGCATGCATGGAAATGCCCAACCATTTTATCTTGGGTTCAACCATCATTGCACTAAAGTCCCCTTTCACCCTTAACATGTATGAACCAAATTTGTACAGAGGGTATTTCTAGAACTACGCAGGCTTGATTCCCATCCTTATGGGATACTTATGAACGTTCGAGTGTCCCTAGAATCCATCCCCAAGCCTTTTGGGACTAACCCCAAATTCCACTTTCAGTACCTTGGCTGAAAAACCCCCATGAAAACACACACAGTGTATTTCTTATAATGGTCCGAGCTCTATGACCATAAAATTATATCTCCAATCCTTTTTTCCCACACGACGTTAAACTTTATTTCAGGAACTACGTATGGCTTGATTCCCATCCTTATGGGATATGTATTGAAGTCCAACATTTCAATTCAGGACCTAGTCACATTATGATTATGGTTAGAATTGATCTGTGTATTTATACATACATTGGAAATTACCTATCTTTATGTTTCATAATCCCATCCTTAAATATTTTTAGATCATCATAACCCTTTTCTTATCTTGTAATCACAAATGGATTGAAATTTTGAGAGTTATTTTTCCTGACCATGCAGTGCGTGCCCTTAGGCGGTCTTGCATAAATAGTCTAAATAACAGACATGTCAGCCAGAAGATACTATTATTTGACTATGCTGCCAATGCCCTTATGTGGCCCTGCATAATTCAACCCACTAATGGGTTTGTAAAATAGTGGTAACTTCATTTTTGGGAGGAAAACAACTTTTTTCCTTATTTGTCTTAATGATAATATATAGGGATCTGCAAAATTAGCCATCCTTATCATATTTGTCCCATATCCTTTTTCATGATATGAAAGTATTCTAGTCTATGGTTTATATTCTACTTCCCAAAATTTGGGTCAGACCTTCGTAGGAGTGATATCCATCCAATTCTTCGATAAACTTTTTTGGAAATATATTCTTCATTTTGAAGTACCTTTTTCCATATAGAAAACTCTATACTTTGGAAAATTTGAATCTCCATAAACTTTCATTCGCTTGTTATCACTATGAATGTAAATTTCTGAGAGTTCTTTTTCCTGACTATGCAGTATGTGCCCTTAGGTGGCCTTGCATAAGTAGTCTACATAACGGACCTGTCAGCCAAAAGATACTATTTATTCGACTATGCAGCCAATTCCCTTAGGTGGCCCTCCATAATTCAACCCCCTAATGGGTTTGTTAAATAATGGTAACTTCATTATTGGGAACTACTTCTTCTAATTCCTTTCATCTCCTTTTCATATCATTCCCTAGATTCAAATATTCTTATGTCATTGTTTACATATTTTCTCTCATACATGAGTATGGTAATATGTTTTCAGATGAATTGCCAATGAATTGAGTCAATTATAATTCATTCGGTCAAAGCTATTTCGACCATAAAAAATTTATCCTTTTTATGTCTGACGTGCATGACTTTAAACTTCCCACAAAAGACAATGGAACTCTGAAAAAATGTTACATTCCATCTCACTAAACCTACATTTTGTATGATTAGGTAATATTGAGCAATTAATATATTCAATGTTTGTAGGGTTATTTATAATAATCGTAGTAAAAAATCAAACTATGATTACTAGGCCCATTGGTTTAGGTAATATTTAATGCAGGAAGCAGTAAATCTATGCACAAGTGATTGAAGATGAAATCATTCTTTCCATTTGATGCACATGAATTAGAAGGAAATCCACAGATTAGAGTCTCCTTTCTTTTCCAAGAAATTACAGGAGGCTATCAACATAAGTCTTCACTTAATATACAACATCCTGAGCTTCATTAGCAGCCACTTGAAGCTCATGCACCTGAACAACTTCACTCTTTTCATATTGATGGAGTGATTTCTTGGCATCAATAATGGATTTCATACCATTTTTTTGAGCTCCCTCCAGTGAATTATTTAGTTGGTCAAGTTCCCCAGTAACAACATCTTACTGTTACTGAAGGTACATCTTCTGAACGAATTTATCTTTGATCTTATGATTCAGCTCCTTCATCTTGGCAGCAAAGTTTTCCTCATCTCAGGATACTACAGCCTCAAATTCGCCGATATTGACTGACAACTTCACCCTGGTCAGATCTTAACGGAACTTTTTCTCCTGCTCCCTTCTTAAAATTACTTGTTTCACCACGGTATGGTTATTTTGGTAACCAAAATCGCCAAGTCCTAGCATGATGCACTGGGACAACAATTGGGAAATATTTGATGACAGCTCATCAAGAGGCACTTCAGATATGTTTTTCTGTATTTTTTTCTATTCATTGCATCGTGAAATGATGAGAACCTTAATCACCTCCGGGTCTGATTCGACATCATCATCATAGGGGGAATGTAATCTTGGATTACATCACTTAATAATGTTCCCTATTCTGCTCCTTCCCCCTCGACCCTGGTTGCTTCACGTTCTAATACTGTTTGGGCGGAGGTTGAGACTTCACCTCAAGTTCTAGTAATTGAATTTGATAGCTCTGTTTGATCAATTAAAAGTATGGTTAGTTTCATAGAATAATGGAAGTTGGTTGTGTATCTTGAAAACACAGTGCAATAATTACCTAACAGTAGATCAACAGCTTGAAAGGACTCCTCCCCATCTTTCCCAGTTTCAAAAGGATCTTCAAGATGGGTCTTAGGTGGGTTTACTAGGTTTAGCTCCACTTGAGCTAATGTTTCTGCAATGGTAGCATTGACATCAATGTCCACACAGTTTTCAGGCATTGGCAGTTCAGAAACTTCTATGGATAGAACAACATATTATTTTCAATAATGATTAGAAGTGTAAATTATAATAATATTTACTAGAAGTAGGATAACACTCATGCCCAAGGTCTTCAAAATCACATGATAACTTAGCATGATCATAAAATTCTTCGAAATACATGCCATGATTCATCATTTCATCCAATGATATTTCAGAATCATGGTTGGTCTCACCAGTGGTAGCATTTGATGTGTCTTCTTGGCGACCTTCATTCTGCGGCCCCTGACCGTGGACAGCTTCTTCCGGAAGGATGATAGATTCAGTTTCTATGGCCGCCAATGATTCTGGTGCAGGTTATTATCTAATTGTAGCAGTAACATGAGCAATATTGGGAATAGATGTTGTCTCTTTATCAGAAGCAGCCAAGTCAGCCTAAATTTGAATTTGTTCCACAGCACCCTCCGTGGTCATCAAATGAGGATCATTCCTTTCCCTAGGAGGGGAAATTGAAGAAGCCCCTACAATACCAAGGAAAATGAGGAATCTTTTTCATGGTTTATAATTCATGATTATCATAAAGACTTACCACTACTGATAAAGCATTTAGCGGTGGACTTCCTCCTTCGTCGGCTTTTCCATTTTGGATATTTAGGAGTATTAGCAGTCTCCCTTATAGTCACTTGAATGGGAGAATGGAAAGTCCTGTCCAACTCCTCATTCATGGCCTGCTGGCCTAGAGATATCTCGCCCGACTCGCGGGGAGATTCAGCAACAGCCCCTATGGCAGTACCACCAGGGCTATATTGTGGCAAAGTGACCTCAGTAGTTCCTTTCTTTCCAAGCTGTAAGATGAAGAAAATAACTTCATTAAGTAACAATGCTTTGACTGAAATCATGTTGCAAATCAAATAAGTAATGAAAACCTACATCTTCAGGAGCCACGTACTCAAGCCACTCCTCATCAGTGGGGTCGTGATCCATCATTTCCTTCACCCACTTGGTGATAGGGATAGAATCATAAGTGGCATATATATAGGTCCTAAACTCTTTGACATATGCTCTTACTTCATCAGGATTATCCTTGAAATGAATATTTTCAGGAGCCTGAAGAGTCCTTATTCCAGGAAGATGTAGCCCTTCACATAGCTCCAGCAAGATAGTTTTAGTATCGTAGTATACATCCCGCCATGTCTGGATGGCCTCTAGTCATAGATATGCAGGTGTACTAGATGGATGTGAATAGGGTCCTATAACCTTGGATTTTAATTTCTTTCTAGCTCCTGCAACTATAAAAAGATAATGAAAACTTTTTACTCTATAAAGTTACTGGAAATTAAATTACCTCAATAAAGTAACTCACCAGGAGTTGATAGAGTGGCTCTCTTGATTCTGACAGGAGGATTATATACATCACATGTCTGATTTGACACATGTTGTATCTCATGAGGATATGATGAATCAACCTCGGTTGAAGAACTCAGTGAACCAGCTTCAGGAGTGGAAGAATCACCTGCCACCTGAATTGTTTATTTATCAATGGATCTCTTCTTCTTCCAAACTCGATAAACATGTTTATTTAATATGGCCTCAGTATATGATTCTATCTAGTTTTCAGCATACCATATGGTCAAATTTCATACCACATCAGTATCTGGTAAGTCAAAGACTGCCCATGTACTTTCCATATCCATTAGTAACCATAGTTGCCGAGCAACCATTGGATGCTGATCTGATCTAACGTGCACTAGAGGAGATACAACAGTTGTCTGCAGACACTTGAATTGGTCTGAAAATCGATATGAAGCATAGGCCTCACATATAATTTCTCCATCAATTCTGTTTGCCAGCACACCATCTCTGCAGGCCAGTATGTAAGACCTCTGTTCCAATATGGCTGTTCCATTATCAAAAAATCGCCCTATCGATGGATTTCCATAGGGAAAGAAGTGGAATTCCTCATGCATACCCAACATTGGCCTAATATCATAGGCATTGAGGGCCAAAGGACAAACTCTAGAGAAGGCCTGAACAGGCATCCTGAAAGAACTTCTAGGAATCAGTATTCCGTTCTGTACAGCGTTTGTCCGGAAGAGAGTTGTGATTCATCCCCATAAAACGTGAAATGGTCCCACTAATCTCAAGGGAGACTTACCCATATATACATGGAGTAATCTCCTGTGAATCTTTTCCAAAACTGAGGTAGACAACCCCACCATCTTCCACCTAGCCAACTTGGATGCGATAATGAAGGTCCCTGGCCTGACGCCTCCCTTCGAATCTCTATCTGGAAAAATATAGACACTGATCCATAAGGCTAAAAAGTCTGCTAGACGAGTCTTCTCTTGGATATTATGATTCACTTCAAACCACCATTTCTCAAACTCTCCTACTTTCAGAGTCGGTCAGAATGTGCCAGGAACACCTCTCTTATCTTCTCTAGGGAATCTAGTTGGATGAGTATAGGTGGGACCCTTTTCCCCCTTCTCCTTGAGAAACACATCCATCCATTCCTCTGGGTGAATATCCCTTCTATAATGAGTCTTTGAAGTCTTTGAAATTTTGAGTTTATGATAAATCTTCAATAACTCTCGAACCAAATTCGGAGTCTTCTCTGGATCATTAAAAGTTGCCTTTGGAGGGATGAATTTTTCATACATATCACTAAAAATTGGAACCCCTGAGATCTTGTAGACATCCCAAAAACTAATGCCTACATCTCCATGGGTCAGATGAAAATAATTTGTTTCTGGGCTCCAGTGGCTATGCAACTCTAGTGGAAAATTATTATTCCTATAAACATACGTCTGCCCAGCCTAGATGACTTCATAAATTGCAACTCTCTTCAGATCCTCGACAAACTTTTCACAAGTTTGTCACACCCCATAAGTCCACATCCAAGTTGGCTTCACCCCTCATCCATAACGGAATTCCCATTTATCCTTCCAGCCTTTGGATCGATCCATCTGGGAATTTCGAATGATTGATGGATACCAATGTGGTTGCAGCTCGGGTTTTTGAAGTTTCTGATCTGGTGCACAAGAGCTATGATGCATTATATAGGATTTCATTACTTTTCCAGCATTTGAAAATGTTCCTGGGATTGATACATTCACTGAAGAAATGTTGGTATACGACTGAAACCCGGAAGGCGGGAGATAGTTCTTTTCTTCTGGAGTATTGACATCTTGCAGATGACCATGGCCATACAGAGGCAGATAGATGCTGTGTGAGAAATCAAGATGATGCTTCTTCAAGTACTTGGCTAATTCTGGGAGAGTACTTTCACATATGGAATAATAATCATGGCCAACGATGTCTATCATATCATAAATTCTTTTGCTTTCCAGTTCATCAACCATTCTGATTCTCTTTAGTGCCATTGGATCTGCACAAGAGTTTAATAATTAACACTTAAACTAAGTTAATTTTTCATAAAATTTGTGAATGAATTTGAAAAATTGACAAAGGCATTTAGGCACGCAAGTCCCATAGTTGGTGCGCAAGTCACCTTCGGTCGCGCAAGTATTTGGCACACAGGTATCACCGCATATGTCTAAATACCTTTACAGAAGCGCGACACAAGAATGACGAAGCGCAGACGAGAAGCACGAATGAACGAATGTTGAGAGTCCACTTGCGCGCCGAGAGAAGAAAACAAGCGAGATCCGGATGCTTTGCGAAAAGTGAGGCCATCTATTTATAGACGGGGCCATACCCCTCTGCTCCGGAACCTGCGCGCCCGAAGCTCATTTCTTCACGCCGGACCCTGCGTGACCGAAGCCCATTTGTGCGCCATACCCTGCGCGCCATAATTGTAACACCCCAAGCTTCTACGGTAGCTTCTCTTTGAATAATGTGATAGCGTGTGTTGTACGCAACACCGAGTTCTAACACACCATAACTAATCAAACTAGCCGTTATGAATAGTAATACCTACTTTTTGAAATTATATATATTTTATATTTGAAAATGGACTTCATTTTTGGATTCGGAATATCGAATTTAGCCTAAGGTGAAATTTTGGTACATTTTGGATAACTTTCATATTTTGATGAATAGTGAAAATTACTAAGTTTTAATTAAAAAAAACTTTTTTAATCAAAATAATTAATAGTGATAAATTATGAATTTTAGTGGTTTTAAAGTATATTTAGAATATATTTTTACCATTTAATATAATGTTGGTCATTGGACATAATTTTACAATTAAACCGAACATAAACGAGTGTCAATCTTTTGATAGTTATTATCTCTTAAAAACACGCTTTTTGTTTTGACAGCGGGAATTAATTTTAAATTAATTTCTGCCACTTCTGTGTTTTGAATTTAGGAAAATGGATTCCATATTTGGAATCAGGATGTTCAAATTGTGTAAATAGGTAACTTTTATTTTTAGACATTTTGAATAATTACTGCGGTAAATATTTTATTTACCATGGTTAAGGGTAAATCCGGTAAATAAGGGTTAAAAAAATAATATTATAATAATACTAAATTACCCTAAAACGTGTCTTAAACCTATTGGTTGATACATGGTCGACCATGAGAATCTTTGGGTCTATTTTGGGACCCCATGGATCCACTTGTAAGTGATAATGACACTTTATTTTAATTAAGTTAAAATGAATACAAAAATGACACAAGCATATATCTTTTAGAAAAACAATTGTTACATAGGGTTATTTATGTTGGATTTTAGATTATAAATATTCATTAGAAATCCAAAGAGATTTCCTACAAAATTATATTTTATTTATAATTTTTAGACATTAAATAATTTATTTTATTTATGACACAATGATGATGAAGTAATTACTATAATAGTGAAAAATTAAAATAATTGATATTATAAATACCCAAATAAATATAATATGAAACTTTTAATGAATTAAACTAATTTTCTAGGATAATATGATATATTAGGATTGATTTAATTGACTTTTTTCGAAGTAATAAATCTGTTATGAGTTTCACAAAAATCAACTATTGAATAGTGTCAAAATTGACATAAAAGAGTTCTTAAAACAAATATTATATTATTAATTGATATTAAATACCTAAAAATCTAAGGTTCGGCCAAGAGACTTATATAATGATAGGTTCATCATTAATGTACCACTTGGGGGTCGCTTGGATGTATATAGTAAGTTTATTATCCATATTATATAAAAATACAAAGAGACATTGTAAAAGTAAAACTAATTAACTTAGAGTTAATACTTAAAGATAAGGTTAATATAAGTACCCAAACCTGTCTAAATTATATTGGTTTAGTGGTTTTAGACCTATCCCCACCTTAACCTTTTAATAATAAGCTTTGGAGCCATTAGAAACCGAATATGAATTTATTATAAATTAATATTTCTAGCTTTTCCAAAGGTGCCACTCACCCCTCTTATAAAAGGGCACTCCTCCTTCTCATTTCTTCACACCTTCAAAGCCTTTTGGTTAGGCCAAACTCTGCCCAAATACTCTCCCAACATCACTCAATACAACCTAGAGGCCTTAGTTTGATCAGAAAGCCAACCTAAGGATCCCTTTTGATCAAATCAAAAGGAAGAACCCGAAGAAGAGGTAATGATTTCACCACCCTTCTCCAAGTTCATTTCTTCTTCCACTTCTTCTTCCTTTGTTCTTACCATTCTAAAATAATAAATCCAGTATCTCACATATACTGTGATGTTATTATAAATATGGTACAACCATATTCAGTATTCTATCCACCCTTTGAATAACATGTCACCATACGTGCGTACGTACGGACTACCGTCTCCACGTCGTGGTGTAATTGTTATTCAATATAATATTATTTGGATGGGTATAATAATGATGTGTAACTCATGTAAATAATAAATATAACATGTTAATGATTCTGTATATATGATATACCATCCATTTATATATTATTTTAATATCAAAAGAACGATATTGTCGCTCGTGCGTACGTACGGACTACCGTCTCCACGAACGCGATGAGATTCATTCTCCATCGTATCCATTCAAGTATAATTATCATTTGATGATTTAAAAATGATGTTTAAGGACTAGATATAATTCTGGATATGAATAAGATACAACAACCATGGCTTATGTAACAAAACATATAAAAGAAAATGAGTAAGTTAACTCCCGAAACGACGATAATTCTAAGATATTATTAACAAATCAATGTTAAAAGATCATATATGATATCATATTATTATATATGATTCTTGTATAATTTAATAACAACTATTTAACCATTATACAGGAGGTTAACCTACCCCAACCAAGGAAAAGTACAAGGTAAGTGTTTACTTTACAACCTCTTCATTATCCAAGGTTGTTTATACGTAATAATCTACTCGGATCTCTTTATCATCCACATCCATGTTTCTTAAAAATGCATTTCAAAACATTTTTACTATTTACTAGAATATGAGTTAAAGTCATTTATACCCTTTTTGACTTTTATAAGTGGTTTATAAAGGAATCTTTCGGTCGTTTTCAAAACAAGGTCCTTTTTAACCTTTTCGACAGAATTAAGGTAATAATGTTTTTTTTAACTTATACGGCGGGTGCGGCTATTTTCCGCCGTTATAAAATCTTCAAAGCTTCCCTTACAAGCTTATAAGAATATTTTCAAAGAAAATGAGTTATTTTATATGGACCTTAAATGATTTCAAAATAAAAGGAGATATTTCTTTAAAAAGAATTTTGATTTCATCTATTTCAACATCCTTTGATTGATTTTAAGATTATTTGAAGTTGATTTATTATGATACAAAACTTCTATATTGTTTTGAAGGTTTTGTGATATGTTTGACTATGGATGTGATATTTTTATACCATTCATAGTTTATGGTGAAAGTATTGACATTTCATATGCTAGTTTTAATATGAATGTTTATGTTATGTTTAAACCTTTTCATATGGGAATGAATTGGACTTAATATGTGACGGGTGGAGCCCGCTATAGCTCCTCGATGCATCGGTAGGTCTCATGAGACAAACTAGTGTCTTGGCACAAGGCCTTGACAAAAGCTTATTTGTAGTCTTGGCACAAGGCCTTGGCTATGTGGTTATGATAGTCTGGCATTATGCATTCCATCATTATGAAAGTGGTTATTGATTTTGCATGTGATTATTCGTTTAGTAGAATAACCATGTGAATAAGTAAATGGAATTACTTCATTTTATTTATTCCATACTATGTTAAATGTTCAAGTTTAAAAGGCTTTTGTTTTATTTATACATTGCCTTAAATGTTTATTCTTATTTATGAAAGTTTCCGTTATATTGTTATCCTTACTGGGCATTTGAGCTCACCCCTTTTCTATGTTTTATTTTTCCCAGGATGTGATGAAGTAAGTTATGAATGACCTGCAGGGATTTTTATGAGGGGTTAATAGTGTGGATTGTGGAAACATTATGTTGTTGTAGTAGTTTTTCATTTTATGATGTAATGTAAAACTTATGAATATATCTAGTGTTTCCAAGGCTACTAAACCAATCGGTCTTTCGAGATTTGATCTTTCTTGTGATCATGCCAATGTTATGTAATAATGCACCGACTCTGGGTAACTGGGGTCGGGGCCTTACAGTTGGTATCAGAGGAAGTTTAGTACAAACCTTGGAAACTAGATTTAGATAAACTCTGATTAGAGCACGTAGACCTAAGATAAACTTTGAGGATTAGTATAGAAGAACTTCCTAGAATTTTGGTATTGTAGAGATTTTGTGAGTTTTCCGAGCAATACATCCCTGTCTGGATATGAGCAGGTAGAGGCGGCTCTGGCACAGATGTACCTAGGGGTAAAACCCGAAAACACCGCTTTGAGCTAGACTCGAACGGGAACTGGTGCACGACAACGGGCCTTGCTGCACTCTTGGTTACGACACTCCCGGGGGATATGCTTAGGATAACTCTCATTTTCTTTACAAATCATTTTGAAGGGATTATGAGTATATACTTCCTCAAATAAAACATTCATATGATTATGGATTATATCCATAAATAGTTCAATTTATGTTAAGTGTTTTATAAGTATGGGATTATGTATTTTGATTCATAAACTGATCTAGTTTATGCCATTGTTTAGAAATGGCGCCTAGTGGAAGAAATGGAAACCGTATCAATGCACGCACTCCATGTAGGGATTTCCCTCATGCTCAAGATAATTATAGTGGGGCTGGTGATGCAACTGGTGCCGATCAGCCAATCACCATACTGGGACAACTTACTCAGGTTATGAATAATAACCTTACCCATATGGAGCACCCTGATCCGCAGCGTGGAGGATCAATGTTAGATCGATTCATGAGGCAACAAACACCAACGTTCAATGGGAATACAAATCCCTTAGTAGCTGAGCAATGGATATTTTCCCTAGAGAAAATATTTCAGGCTTTGGGGAGTAATGAAAGGGAAAAGGTTGTCATGGCAGTTTACCGCCTCACTGGAGATGCAGATCAATGGTGGTCATTGATTCAAAATAAAAAGGAAGATGATGAAGTATCAAATATGGAATGGAGGGAGTTCAAAGATCTGTTTTTAGAAAAATACTTTCCTCGCGACCATCGAGCAGATATGGAAAGACAATTTCTGAGTCTGAGACAAAAGGAGGATGATAATGTCACAAAGTATGAGGCTAACATTATAAGGTTAGCGAGGTATGCTGGAGATTATATTCGCAACCCAAGAAGTAAGATTGATCGTTTCTTTGATGGGTTTAAACCATTTCTCTGTCGAGCATTAGTCTCACAATCCTTTTCATCGTACGAAGACATTGTCTCATGTGCTATCAAGACCAAAAAAGAATTCTCTATGTCTTATGACTTTAAAGCAAAGTAAGAGAAGAAGAGACCTGCTGATCAATCTGGGAATGGAAATAAGGGGAATAAGGGAAAGGTTTAATATCCATCTTGTGGTAAATGCGGGAAGAAACACCCCGGTGCTTGCCTGAAGGGAATGGGAGTCTGTTACAAGTGTGGTGAAAAAGGCCACCAAGCTCATGATTGCAAGGGGAAGAAGGAAGCTACCAACGTTCAGTGCTATAATTGTAGGGAGATGGGGCATTATGCAAATTCATGTCCTAAGCGTCAGGAGAACTTACCTCAGAATAGGCCAAGGGATCAAGGCCAGGCTTATGCTATCACTACTGCTGAGGTAAAAGCTCCGAAAGACGTGGTGGCAGGTAATTTAATGGTTTCCTCAAGTTTAGAAAATGCATTATTTGATTCTGGATCATCGCATTGTTTCATATCTTCCCAGTTTGCTAAGAAAATTAGATATTTCCAATTTGATTTAATAAGGGAGTTGTCAGTTAAAACTCCTAAGGGAAGTATCGTTGCAACAAAGTTTTGTGAATCAGTCCCCATTAGAGCACATAAATTTTCTTTATCTGCTGATCTCATCGTCATACCTATGATTGAGTTTGATATAATCCTCGGTATGGACTGGCTTTCGGACTATGATGCGAAGATTTATTGTAAGAAGAAAGAGGTTACGATTCTTGGTGATAATGATAAGGAACACCTTATTTTTAGAGCAGAATCGTCACCACCTAATTCTTATTTAGATCCACCCTCAATAGCTCAACTAAATTCAATTATTGGGGAGGAAGAGAATGAAGTAACTATGGGTGAGGAAAGGAATGTTCAAATAGAGGATGTACCTGTTGTGAAAGAATTTGTAGATGTATTTCCGGGAGATTTACCTGGACATCCTCCAGAACGAGAAGTTGATTTTTCCATTGATTTGATTCCTGGATCAAGGCCTATATCGAAGACCCCTTATAGAATGGCCACTGTAGAGTTAGTCGAACTAAAGAAACAACTATAGGAATTGAGTAATAAGGGATTTATTCGCCCTAGTGTTTCTCCATGGGGAGCCCCTGTTCTTTTTGTTAAAAAGAAAGATGGATCTATGAGGTTATGTATCGACTACAGGGAGATCAATGCTATAACGATAAAGAACAAGTATCCCCTACCTCATATTGATGATTTATTTGACCAACTGCATGGAGCTCAATACTTTTCAAAGATTGACCTTCGATCTGGATACCATCAGTTGTGTGTGAAGAAGGAAGACATTCCGAAAACAGCATTTCGAACCAGGTACGGGCATTACGAGTTTACTGTAATGCCGTTTGGATTGACTAATGCACCCTCTGTATTCATGGATCTAATGAATAGAGTTTTCAAGGAGTATCTCGATGAATTTGTGGTGGTATTTATTGATGATATCTTCGTATACTCCAAAACCTACGAAGATCATGAAAATCACTTGCGCATTATCTTGAAGACTCTGAGGAGGCATGAATTATATTGGAAGTTTAGCAAGTGTGAATTCTGGCTTCAGGAGATTTCTTTTATTGGCCATATTGTCTCTAAAGATGGAATCTCTGTTGATCCTTCTAAGACCAAGGCAATCCAAGAATGGCCAGCACCTACGAGTATAACTGAGGTACGTAGTTTTATTGGTTTGGCAGGTTATTATCGACGTTTCGTCCAGAATTTTTCCCGATTGGCTAACCCATTAACGAATCTCACACGTAAAGAGGTTAAATTTGTTTGGACAAAAGATTGTGAAGAATGTTTCGAAGAACTGAAGAGAAGATTAGTCAATGCTCCTATATTGACTCTACCATCGGGGAATGATGGGTTCGTTATTTATAGTGATGCATCGAAGAAAGGACTTGGCTGTGTCCTTATGCAGAATGATAGAGTTATTGCCTATGCATCACGACAGTTGAAAATTCATGAACAAAACTATCCTACTCATGATATCGAGTTAGCAGCAGTGATCTTTGCTTTGAAGATATGGAGGCACTACCTCTATGGTGAAAAATGTGAGATTTATACTGATCACAAGAGTTTGAAGTATATTTTATCACAAAAAGAACTCAACATGAGGCAAAGGAGATGGCTTGAATTACTCAAGGATTATGATTGTACGATACACTACCACCGAGGGAAGGAAAACAAGGTGGCAGATGCTTTGAGTAGAAAAGACCATGGAGTTTTGAACAATATGAGAATTGAAAGGGATCCAATTTTCATGGATCTAGTGAATATGGACATGGGAATAACCAGGGAAGGTGAAACATCAATGCTTTTTCAAATGGTTGCCAAACCATCTTTACTAGAAAGGATTAAGAGTTCTCAGACCGATGATGAAGAATTCCAAAAAAAAATTAAAGCTGTGAATGATGGGAGATTGAGAGACTTTGTGTATGAAGATGGAATTTTGAAATTCGGGAAGTGAATTTGTGTTCCCAATATACCTGATCTAAAAAGGGAATTGCTGGATGATGCTCATAGTTCCAATTTCTCTATACACCCTGGGAGCACCAAAATGTATAGAGATTTGAAGGAACATTTTTGGTGGGACAACATGAAGAGGGAGATTGATGATTTTGTGTCAAGATGTATGGTTTGTCAACAAGTGAAATCTGGAAGGCAACAGCCTGGAGGAGTCATGCAACCTCTTCCCATACCAGAGTGGAAATGGGACAATGTTACGATGGACTTTGTCATGGGGCTACCAAAGACTCCTAGAAGGAACGATGCAATATGGGTTATTGTTGATCGTCTTGCCAAGACTGCACATTTTCTTGCTATAAGAGAAGATCTACCCCTGGAACGTCTAGCAAGACTATATATTAATGAAGTTGTGAGACTTCATGGAGTACCCCTATCGATTGTTTCTGATCGTGATCCCCGTTTTACTTCAAGATTCTGGAAAAGTCTTCAGAAATCCATGGATACTGAACTTCATTTGAGCACTGCTTACCACCCTCAGACAGACGGACAATCAGAACGGACTATTCAAACCTTAGAAGACATGTTGAGATCTTTCTCACTTGACTTTCAGGGTATGTGGGATCAATATTTACCACTGGTAGAATTTTCCTATAACAATAGCTTCCATTCGAGTATTCAGATGGCACCATATGAAGCGTTATATGGAAAGAGATGTCGTACACCAACCTGTTGGGATGACGTTGGTGAAAGAAAACTTGTAGGCCCAGAACTGGTGGAGGAAACGGTGGAAAAGGTGAAAGTAATCCAAAATCACATCAAAGCAGCTCAAAGTAGGCAGAAGAGCTATGCCGATAATCGAAGGAAGGATTTGGAATTTCAAGTCGGTGATCATGTTTTTCTGAAGGTATCTCCGTGGAAGGGAGTCATACGTTTTGGTAAGAAAGGTAAATTGAGTCCCAGGTACATCGGACCTTTCGAAATTCTAGAACGAATTGGGGTTGTAGCTTACCGATTGGCAATGCCGCCAAGTCTCTCCAAAGTTCACGATGTGTTCCACGTATCTCTATTGAGGAAATACATGCCTGATCCGACGCATGTACTCACCTATGAGGAATTAGAACTGGAACCCAATCTGTCTTATTGCGAAGAGCCCGTCAAGATTCTTGATACGAGAGAACAAGTACTGAGAAACCGGACGACGCGTCTGGTAAAAGTTTTGTGGAGAAACCATAAGATGGAAGAGGCAACGTGGGAACCCGATGAACTTATGATGAAGAACCACCCGAGTATTTTTATGCAGTAATACCCTAGAAATTGCGAGGACGCAATTATTTGAAGGAGGGGAGAATGTAACACCCCAAGCTTCTACGGTATGCTTCTCTTTGAATAATGTGATAGCGTGTGTTGTACGCAACACCGAGTTCTAACACACCATAACTAATCAAACTAGCCGTTATGAATAGTAATACCTACTTTTTGAAATTATATATATTTTATATTTTAAAATGGACTTCATTTTTGGATTCAGAATATCGAATTTATCCTAAGGTGAAATTTTGGTACATTTCGGATAACTTTCATATTTTGATGAATAGTGAAAATTACTAAGTTTTAATTAAAAACAACTTTTTTAATCAAAATAATTAATAGTGATAAATTATGAATTTTAGTGGTTTTAAAGTATATTTAGAATATATTTTTACCATTTAATATAATGTTGGTCATTGGACATAATTTTACAATTAAACCGAACATAAACGAGTGTCAATCTTTTGATATTTATTATCTCTTAAAAACACGCCTTTTGTTTTGACAGCGGGAATTAATTTTAAATTAATTTCTGCCACTTCTGTGTTTTGAATTTAGGAAAATGGATTCCATATTTGGAATCAGGATGTTCAAATTGTGTAAATAGGTAACTTTTATTTTTAGACATTTTGAATAATTACTGCGGTAAATATTTTATTTACCATGGTTAAGGGTAAATCCGGTAAATAAGGGTTAAAAAAATAATATTATAATAACACTAAATTACCCTAAAACGTGTCTTAACACTATTGGTTGATACATGGTCGACCATGGGAATCTTTGGGTCTATTTTGGGACCCCATGGATCCACTTGTAAGTGATAATGACACTTTATTTTAATTAAGTTAAAATGAATTCAAAAATGACACAAGCATATATCTTTTAGAAAAACAATTGTTACATAGGGTTATATATGTTGTATTTTAGATTATAAATATTCATTTGAAATCTAAAAGGATTTCCCACATAATGGTATTTTATTTATAATTTTTAGACATTATATAATTTATTTTATTTATGACACAATGATGATGCAGTAATTACTATAATAGTGAAAAATTAAAATAATTGATATTATAAATACCCAAATAAATATAATATGAAACTTTTAATGAATTAAAATAATTTTATAGGATAATATGATATATTAGGATTTATTTAATTGACTTTTTTCGAAGTAATCAATCTGTTATGAGTTTCACAAAAATCAACTATTGAATAGTGTCAAAATTAACATAAAAGAGTTCTTAAAACAAATATTATATTATTAATTGATATTAAATTCCTAAAAATCTAAGGTTCGGCCAAGAGACTTATATCATGATAGGTTCATCATTAATGTACCACTTTGGGGTCGCTTGGATGTATATAGTAATTTTATTAACCATATTATATAAAAATACAAAGAGACATTGTAAAAGTGAAACTAATTAGCTTAGAGTTAATACTTAAAGATAAGGTTAATATAAGTACCCAAACCTGTCTAAATTCTATTTGTTGAGTGGTTTTCGACCTATCCCCACCTTAAACTTTGAATAATAAGCTTTGGAGCCATTAGAAACCGAATATGAATTTATTATAAATTAATATTTCTAGCTTTTCCAAAGGTGCCCCTCACCCCTCTTATAAAAGGGCACTCCTCCTTCTCATTTCTTCACACCTTAAAAGCCTTTTGGTTCGGCCAAACTCTGACCAAATACTCTCCCAAAATCCCTCACTACAACTTAGAGGCCTTAGTTTGATCATAAAGCCAACCTAAGGATCCCTTTTGATCAAATCAAAAGGAAGAACCCGAAGAAGAGGTAATGATTTCACCACCCTTCTCCAAGTTCATTTCTTCTTCCACTTCTTCTTCCTTTGTTCTTAACATTCTAAAATAATAACTCCAGTATCTTACATATACTGTGATGTTATTATAAATATGGTACAACCATATTAAGTATTCTATCCACCCTTTGAATAACATGTCACCATACGTGCGTACGTACGGACTACCGTCTCCACGTCGTGGTGTAATTGTTATTCAATATAATATTATTTGGATGGGTATAATAATGATGTTTAACTCATGTAAATAATAAATATAACATGTTAATGATTCTGTATATATGATATACCATCCATTTATATATTATTTTAATATCAAAAGAATGATATTGTCTCTCGTGCGTACGTACGGACTACCGTCTCCACGAACGCGATGAGATTCATTCTCCATCGTATCCATTCAAGTATAATTATCATTTGATGATTTAAAAATGATTTTTAAGGACTAGATATCATTTTGGATATGAATAAGATACAACAACCATGGCTTATGTAACAAAACATATAAAAGAAAATGAGTAAGTTAACTCCCGAAACGACGATAATTCTAAGATATTATTAACAAATCAATGTTAAAAGATCATATATGATATCATATTATTATATATGATTCTTGTATAATTTAATAACAACTATTTCACCATTATACAGGAGGTTAACCTACCCCAACCAAGGAAAAGTACAAGTTAAGGGTTTACTTTACAACCTCTTCATTATCCAAGGTTGTTTATACGTAATAATCTACTCGGATCTCTTTATCATCCACATCCATGTTTCTTAAAAATACATTTCAAAACATTTTTACTATTTACTAGAATATGAGTTAAAGTCATTTATACCCTTTTTGACTTTTATAAGTGGTTTATAAAGTAATCTTTCGGTCGTTTTCAAAACAAGGTCCTTTTTAACCTTTTCGACAGAATTAAGGTAAGAATGTTTTTTTTAACTTATACGGCGGGTGCGGCTATTTTCCGCCGTTATAAAATCTTCAAAGCTTCCCTTACAAGCTTATAAGAATATTTTCAAAGAAAATGTTTTATTTTATATGGATCTTAAATGATTTCAAAATAAAAGGAGATATTTCTTTAAAAAGAATTTTGATTTCATCTATGTCAACATCCTTTGATGGATTTTAAGATTATTTGAAGTTGATTTATTATGATACAAAACATCTATATTGTTTTGAAGGTTTTGTGATATGTTTGACTGTGGATGTGATATTTTTATACCATTCATAGTTTATGGTGAAAGTATTGACATTTCATATGCTAGTTTTAATATGAATGTTTATGTTATGTTTAAACCTTTTCATATGGGAATGCATTGGACTTAATATGTGACGGGTGGAGCCCGCTATAGCTCCTCGATGCATCGGTAGGTCTCATGAGACAAACTAGTGTCTTGGCACAAGGCCTTGACAAAATCTTATTTGTAGTCCTGGCACGAGGCCTTGGATATGTGGTTATGATAGTCTGGCATTATGCATTCCATCATTATGAAAGTGGTTATTGATTTTTCATGTGATTATTCGTTTAGTAGAATAACCATGTGAATAAGTAAATGGCATTACTTCATTTTATTTATGCCATACTATGTTAAATGTTAATGTTTAAAAGGCTTTTGTTTTAGTTATACATTGCCTTAAATGTTTATTCTTATTTATGAAAGTTTCCGTTATATTGTTATCCTTACTGGGCATTTGAGCTCACCCCTTTTCTATGTTTTATTTTTCCCAGGATGTGAAGAAGTAAGTTATGAATGACCTGCAGGGATTTTTATGAGGGGTTAATAGTGTGGATTGTGGAAACATTATGTTGTTGTAGTAGTTTTTCATTTTATGATGTAATGTAAAACTTATGAATATATCTAGTGTTTCCATGGCTACTAAACCAATCGGTGTTTCAAGATTTGATCTTTCTTGTGATCATGCCAATGTTATGTAATAATGCACCGACTCTGGGGAACTGGGGTCGGGGCCTTACAATAATTTCCTTTTGATTCTCGATTTTTTCAGAGCCAAATCCTCATTTTCTTTTGGATCCAACTCTGAGGGGTTACTTTTGTTGATGATCCTTTCGTCACAGAGTCTAAAGACTAGAAAAGGGGAATATCTTAGCCCAAAGTGATTCATCATTTGAAAAAAAAATATTGACAAAGGAATGAATAAGAAGAACATTACACAAGGGTCGCGCATGTTTTACCATGCTCACACAAGTATACTTGTGCGCCACATTTTTGGCCGTGCAAGTCACTTGAGCACCCTACGTGATAACCGCCCAGGGTCTTCTCCAACATATAAATACCCTCGGTGGGCCCCCCATTTCAGGAGTATTTTTTCCAGAATTCAGATACAGAGCTCTGAACGCCCACGTTTTTTCTTCAAGTCTTCCGAACACTTATAAGGTAAATCATTACCTAGAATGGATGGTCTAAACAAGAGGAATAAGGTCTATGTGTCAGAATTTAGTAAAACTTGTGCGCCTAAGTGTTTTACCCTTAAGGGGAATGAACACACTTGCAATCCTCCTTACCTATTCATTAAAACATGCACGCCACTCTTCTAGAAGTACCTCGGGATAATTCTAAAGGCTTTGATCAAGGATCGCCCAAGTATTTCCTTACTTCTTAACAATCACGCAAGTACCCATGTACCGTGCATGTATACCTGCGCGACCAGGACTTGCACGCCCACACAGTACCAGTGCGCCTTCCAGGACTTGCATCCCCCTATCTTTTTGGGTGCCTCTCCTGCCTATTTCACCTCTCTTATGCCATTCCACCAATCTTATTCAAGATTAAGTCTTCAAGACACTCTTTAATGCCATTTATGTCATGTTTTCTTGATTTACTTTCTTATATAAAAGGAATTCCATCGAACATCTCTCAAAATATAGTGATTACACCATTTCATGTCACTAATTTTAGATATTTCATTCATTCAACCTCATCCTTTAATATGAGAGAACTTTAACCTGGGCCTCCTTCTTTGGATTAAGCCCCAGTCATAATTTCCCTTAATTCTGGGCATCCTCCTTAGGATTAAGCCCCAAGTTCTCATTAATTTGGGAATCCTCTTTATGAGTAAGCCCCAGTCATAATTCCCTTAACTTGGGCCTCCTTTTTTAAGAGTAATCCCCAGTCAAGGTTCCCAAATATAGGCTTCATTTTCAGGAGTAATCCCCAACCAACGTCTCAAATATGGGCATCCTCCTTAGGAGTAATCCCCAAGTCCCTTAAATTTTCAAATCCCTTTTACTTGGGACTCCTTCTCAGAAGTAAGACCCAGTCTTAATTTCTCTTATCCAGTCCTAATTTATTTTTGATATGGGCTTCCTTCTCATGAGTAAAACCCAATCATAAGTCCCCTCCTAACTTAGGAATCTTCCTTAGCAGTAATCCCCAAGATTAGAGTATTCAAATATAGATAAAGCATATATACCTTTATGGACCGTGTTCCTGGATTTCATCCCTGAAGTAAATCTTAATCTTCATCTATTTTGGTCAGTCATACATACATAAGCCCCTAATGGGGTCCCGCATTCTGTTATTCCTGATAGGGAACCCAGTTTAGATCTAACTTCATTCATGGGCTATAGTGGGTGATGGGTACATAGGTGATTCTGAGTATGGATTTGCACCCTCCTACAGATGTTCAGTTAGATTGCACAATTATACTATTGGAGGACATGCTTCAGGCATGTGTCCAAGATTTCTCAAGAACTTGGGATAGGCACATACCACTATTTGTGTTTCCCTATAGTAATAGAATTTAGGATAATATTCAGTTTGAAACATATGAGGATTTATATGTTAGGTCATTCCGATCACCGATGTGTGGGATAGAGGTAGGAGAGGCAGCTATGATGGGACCCTTTCTTTTCTAGGAGACTATTGAATAGTTTCAGTTGTTTCTGAAGTGGATGGATACTATGTAGTCTGACCTAAATTCTTATGTTGATTTTCACTGAAAACCTCGAGGGATCAATGTTGGGGATTTATTTTTCCTAACATGTCTCACCAGGGATAGAACTTAATAGGATTTTGAGAAGTGTAATCCTATGTTGGGATATGTTGGTACATTCATGATTCTGGAGAGAGTCTGGTAGGTTTCCAATCAGTAGCTGCTACATTAGAGATATTGGCCTATGCATGATGTATTCCATGTTTCACAGTAATAATGTTACTTTTAAATCTCGTATCACACTTTTCATATTGAGGATAATGATTTAGAGGATGATCTATCCTTTGAAAAGAATCCTATATAAATTTCATATCATATCATGAAGAATATTATTAACAAACTCAATTATTTATAAATATTTTTAAAATGATATATATTTTAAATATTGAAGAATATTATAAATAAATTCATGACATTCCAAAATCATTTAATTATAATGTTTAACATCTCAATTTCCTTAAAAGACCATTCTAAGAATAATTTATTATCAATTAAATTCAGTAAAACAAGTTCAATAAAAAATACTGAAGTCTCTATTTAATTAATATCAGTTATTATTCTTTAAAATTATTTTTATATATTCTTTAGATTCTAGGGATCGTAGAAAATTCATATTAAAAACATCATAAAACCCAAATCAATGTCACAACAATTGATATTTTTCATTTTTTGAGGAAAATCCTTAAAATGTATATATTTGGATAAAAAAAAATGAATATGTTAAACAGTCAATAATGAAATCAATTAAATTAATACTATAAAAGGTAAATGAATTTTTTTCACTTATATGTTTTATATAAATTTATACATCAGAAAAATATTTATGAAAGAATGGTATACTAATTTAGTGGTTTATACTTAACTGAAAATATTATTTTAAGGAAACATTGTTACACTATTTCCTGACATAAATGTCATTGTATAAAAAACATAACAATCAAATGAAAATAAATACTATAACCCACGCAATTCTTTGTTTTCCTCATATAATCATAGATATCTCTTCTAACTTAAGAATTCACCATAATTTTATTGGAATGGAATTTTTTAAACATCATTCATGAGATCTAATAAAATCCTATAACCAGTTACCTTTCAACCAAAATATCTAATAGTACTACATTATTATTTATTATTGGATAAAATGGATTAATCCTCCCCATTATAATTTTTATTAGACCATACACATGCTTCCCAATAACAATAATCTAGAATAAATTATAATATGAATAATATGGGGAATGGGATATATTTAACCCTTAATGATCTTAAAATAAATAACCAAACAGAATAAAAAATAATATATATAACATCAATTAGGTAATATTTACCATATAAAGCACAAAAACTCTCACTAGAAAAAATTGAAAATAAATAAAAAATATGTCATAAATTATATATTATAAACACATTATTATAAAAGAGATAAAAATGATGCAAAAATATTATATCCATATTTATGAAATGTACCTACCACTAACTCAAAATCTCTTATTCTTCCCATATCTTACCCTTATATAACTATTAATAGTTATACTCTTATAACAACATCTTAAATGTATATTTATAAGTTTTAAAATAGTAAAAAATAATTAAAAATATATTATTAGATCACATAACAATACTATAATAAATAATGATGAATACAATTACTTTGTGCTTTTGGATTTCGAGTTTTAAACTAGTACCCATTAGATCTAACCATACATGTATTGAAATATTCTTGGAATCCTATCAAAATAAACTATAAATACTCAATAAGATATAAATTTAGTAAGTAATCATCCTAAAATATGAAGAAAGAACATAATGTGAATCCTCTATATGAGGGAAGATAAAAAATAAATCTATAAACATGAAAATATAGGTATGTATATCAATAATCAATATATTATATATTATAAATATCATTAATAGTATCTTACTTATTCTAAGAATCTATATTAGTGATTTTAAATAAAACATATATGTACTTACATTTTTGGGATGTTATTTTCCCTATATCAGTTATAACCAGCCATACATAAATATATAAATCAACTCACTATGTAAAAAAATTGTATATCATGGTTTATGGAATAATAGAAACACTAGGACAACTCTTTGATTTTAATATCAAAAGTTAAAAAAATATTTCAATAATGAAATATAATTTACATGATTAACTTACATAATCCCATGAAAATAACATCAAAATATATTATAAATATGAGTGAAAATAGTAGTCCCCTCCCTAGGAGTATGTAATAGACTATCATAATTGTTTTGAAGGATATTTTCTAATTTATACATAAGAACCTAAAATAAAAATAAAATATATTTTTTGTATTTGTTTCCCACGTATTACAATAAAAGAAATTTCATAACAAATAGTTTTCTAATATTACACACCCATTGAAATTGTATTACCATAATCCTCATGATAGACATATAAAAGAAACATGGATTCTATGAATTAAAAGTAAAATTTTAGTTGGAGAAAATATATAACATTGTTTAATGGGATATCATATCATAAAATTTTTAATCCACTCCTTCACATGATATCTATAATACATAAAATTTCCATATTACCAAAATTTAGAAAATAGATGAAACCATATCAAGTGCTCAGCGGAGGGACACACTCTTCCTGGTTTCCATCATGTTCATAGTATAATTATATTTTTACTTAAATTTATGGTTAACTTATAATTTTAAATATTCTTGTTTATTTTATAAGTGGAGATTCAAAATTTTTGACGTATATCCAAAATAGAGAATACTTTTTTATTATTATCACCTTTATTATTTCATGTATTCTAATAATTCAATCATTGATTAAATATTCCCATTATTGAACTCTTTTAATAGTTCTTTTATCAGAAGGATAATAATTGATTTAAATTTTATATTATCATTACATATAAGAAATAAATTCCAAATACTCATTTACTCAATGTTTCCTATATGATTTTGGGATCAATGAAAAATAATCTACCTATTACTTCAGGATATATTTCCATAAATGATTTTTCTAGGGATATCTACTTTCCATTATAATTCTGAACTATTATGATGGTATATTCATGAGATAGTGTTATTAAAATATAGAGATTATTTAAAAAAATATTTATTATTTTTAATACTTCTTCTTGACATAAACTTGTTGTGTTATTATATTTATTATTCGATTAAATAGCATCTATTATTTTTTCTTGATGAATATATTTATATATATATTCTACATGGTTATATCTGAAATAGTGATGGTAGCATCCCAATATGGAAGGCTCTTGTATGGTGAATTTCGAAAAAGATATTTTTGGTTCCTAGGTGATGCAATTGGTTGTTATTGATATTGATATTGACATTATAGTGTATAATGTATATTAATAATATTCAGTGTATTTTATGGTTTATAAAATCCTTTTTATTTTCACCTTTATAGATGTTTTCCTTCCAGTTCGTTACATTCATTAATAGATTTTTTTTTCAATTTTCCCTCTTTTTGAGGATATTAATTTTTTTTCATGATTTTGATAAAGGATGTAAGTGGATAGGTTTGGGATTCCATGGTGTATTGATTAGAATTTGGGAACCAACACCTAAGGTAAATATATTGATATTTAATAATTCTTTTATTATTAGGTAGTTTGATAACTAATATTTCATTATTATTTATATTCCATTATGTGTATTTTATACAAATACACATAAATGGTACAAACACCATAACTAATTACATTATGGTGTTTGAAAACAATGTTTTTCTTATTTTAGGTGTCTTATGTTAGATAGATTGGGATAATTTATTTATTGGTGGAGTAAGTCATTAGGATAGGTGGTCCATGTAACATATATGTATATATATAATCCTAGTATATTTTAGAACATTATTTTCATGCCTATGTTTATATTAGATAATTTAATGTATATCATTTGGATTAAATTTTTGACTAGCATGTGGTTTGTAATTTCACTTAATAAGTATTTATATCATATAATTTAATGAGAAATTGTGGATATACATTTTATTAATTATATTTTTTTATCATTATGTTTAAATGGATTCTCACATTATACATTTTATCCTTTAATATTTATGTCATTCTATAATGATTGGAATATATTATTTAGGTCCATGTGTTATTTTTCTAGGATTATGTATTCTTGAAGTTATCATTACATTCCCATCACATCGATATTTTCAGGTCATTATAATAAAAAATGGATGTGTTTCCATCATTAAAATATATAATCATCTATACCATAACATTGAAATTTTCTATAAACCATCTGAAAAAAATCATATAATCACTAACACATCAAGGTCTATAATCATTCCATATTTCATATATAGAAAATCACACTATCCCCCGACAACACACATATCATTATTCTATTATTTTTAGCATTATTATAAAACTATTAATATGTTTTACGTACAAAATGTTTTACCCATTTCATGTTCATATATTAAAAATCCTAAAATTTAATTAATAGAATGCATAGTAAATAAATTCAATTGTGAGGCACATATCATTATTTGATCCATTTAATGATATATAAGTCATGAATCCCATAACAAATGTTTTATTATAGTGTCTACTATTATATCCAAACCCAAATCAACTAAAAAAAAACCAATATCATCACATTCTTAACTACATTATTTTAATCAACCTCATAGTTCTTTCTATCCTATCGATTTGTATCATTATATTTGAAAAATAAGGAAATGTATATTTATATAATTCAATAAATTTTAAATACACCTTATTTAATATTTGACTAACTTGAATGACCATGAAGATAATTATACACCCAATGTTTTTCTCTTTAGGTAAGGTAATCTAAACTTACTAAATCACACCTTGAATTTTGACTATGTCATTTTTTATAAATATCATAAAGTCAATATCCCAGTAAAAAACACATAAGAATATTACCACTTAAATTTTTCACAAAAAATATAACCATACATGTATCTTAATAACTATATCCCTATGAACTAAATGATTTGACACTAATTTATTGAATTATGTGTATGAAAAAAAATGATTATGTGAACTGTTATGTAGAGAAAATTAATAACTTATATTAGTAGGAATAATAAGTTTTTATTAATTTTCACTCCTTTAATTTATTTGAAGGACCCTCCTACCTATATTTTGTAATACTTTAAAAGGTAGGGATATAAATGAAGTGAGGTAATTCTTTTATTTGGTAATAACTGTTTTTATGGAATATATTATCAGAATCAAAATAAATAATAGTTCTAAGCATTTTTATTACTCCATTTTAAATCCAAACTTAAATAATAATTATTTAATTTGTGAAATAATAAATATTGAGGATCATGAAATAATTTATAGAATCCCATCGACGAGGGAGAAGTTAATAATTGATGGAAAAATATTTAAATGTTAATTAGATAAATTTAAGAAATTATACACCATCATTATAAAATTTTAATAAGCCACTAGATGAAATATAGAAAAGAATATAAAATTCAAAATAAGGTAAATATAAAATGATATAAACCAAAAAATCAAAACTTCCTATTAATAGATGAAATGAAATATATAAATCCCAAAACAAAATTGTAACATCTAGGACCTGAACAGTGAAAAATGGGTTGGGTGTTACTATCCTTATGTGCACCTCCCCAAATGCCAATGGCTACTGACTAGCAGCGAGGTTCTAAAAAGATATAGTGGAGAGGCTATACCTTGTCAGATGAAAATAATGGTACTGGTCTGAGAAATAAGATATAACATGCAGTAGAAATAAGTGACTCAGTAGAAACAAACCAGACACGCACATTAGAAGCACAATCAATACGAGATAAATAATGGAAGCAAGGTTGAAACAACAATAGCGGATGGTAAACAGAAAATCATGCCAGCAGTCAATTTTAATAACTAATTGAATAATAAAGAATGCATCCAAACAGGTCATACACATCAATAAGAAATGGTGCGAATGGATAACCAATAGTAGCTGCAAAACAAAGTAAGCATACTAATATAGAAATGAAAGATAATAAAGTAAATTTTATCTAGGAATGAAATCAAGGTCTATACCAATCTCCATGCCAAAAAAATTATAATCCATCTCTTATAGTTGATCCTTTATCTGTATATAAATACATAATGTCTATACATGTCTCGAAGGGCCTGTGTAGCGTGTTAGGGAAATCTCAGAATAATACCACCTAGTGGTGCGTACCTAATATAAGTGTTTAAGAAGTCATGAATATATAAGAAAAGTAAGTAGTATAATACACAATGTATACACAACCTCCACCGGTGCTCATCAGCAACCAATGAGTGTCACCTGCTTCGATCGACCCCAGAATCTCTATCACATAACCTAGAACCACGTGCCTCCTGACACCACCTGTCTTGAGTACCGATGTCTTGAAGGAACACCCATAAAATAGTAACATGTCACCATGTGCCTCCTGACTTGTCAGGTTTCTTGTACAAATGTCCTGTAGGCATGCCCAAGTAATAGTAACCCTACGCCACGTCCCACCTGACACCTAATATCTCAATTAATAAAGGCTCCTCAACTCCCAAGCAATAGTAACCCAACTCCATGTGCCTCCTAAAACCTCGTGTGTCAATTACCGACATCCTGTAGGCATTCCCAAACAGTGTGAAGGATCCTCACCTTCCACGTGGCTTTCATGGCAAGTACCCCCCCCACACCATAATCACCTAACCGCAACTACGGGGGCCTCTACCCACACAATCACTCAAAACCACCTTATCACAAAGTCATCTATGTGCTCATGACCCAATGTCATAGGTGAGATGTAATATCCAAATATCGAACCTGATCCACAACTTCCCCAACACCTCAGGTCCCTGTGACCATGTCACTCAAGTCTGATGGTCTCACCAACCAAGTATCATGGGCCATGCCCAACCCGATAGTTAGAGTGCCTCAAGCCGATGTCCATGATGACCAAACCTATGGTCAAAACCACCAAATGCAATCCGGTCCAATCCAAACCTATGATCGACGTCACTCAAGAATATCCAGGACATGCACAACACAATCCCAAGGTTTTACAATATCTAATAACATGTATCACATATATAATCATAATGAAATAATTTAAATAGGAAAGACAAAATAAATATTTGAATTGCACTAGCCCGGTACAATCCCGTTCCAGCACTATGGTCTTAAATGGAACTAAACGTTTTATGTGCATCAAAAAATATAAATCAACAGTTTAATCAAAACAAGTTCATATTAAACCATTTTGGAACCTCAGACCAAAATGACCCAATTGATAAAGGACCTCTCGCTCGACATTGCTCAAGCAATTCAGGTATAGGCATGCCCAACGACATCCCACGAGTCTAACAAGAAATTTAATATGCAAAAATAACTAAAAAATGATCTCTCTCAAACTACCTGAAGATGTGCTAAAGGCCGTGCCACCCAAATGACCACAAAAACACAAAAATAGGTTTACACTATCAACCACAAACTAGTATTCTTATCCACCTCTAGTAATAGAAAATAATTCGGTCAAGAACTTGGTATATATAAAAAACAATCATAAACGATTAATGTCCTATAACATGATCAAGAACCAAAATCTAGACAAACGACTCAAGAGAAGTCATGGCCTTACTAAGGGGGTTATAATGAATCCAACATAATTTAAAATTGGTTTAAGATGAAGATATTGGAGAATATTGAAATTTGTACAACTAGTTCATGAATCCCAATGATTCCCGCTACTCTCTGCCTCCAAATGATGATACTGCCTGTTTTATGTGAAAAAAACATGATACAAGACATGTACATAGGACTGCACGCCATGTGGGTTCATTAACTATTCTAAAGATATCTTTCCTACTTTCCTGACTTTTTGACATGAATACACGATATATACCTCGGGGAAGACAGTGTGTACTTCTCTACACAACCAACATCCCCAAAACACCATGTATATCCCCATACACAGCCCCTCTACCGAGCATGCACAAATAGTACACATCATGTAATTTCTAAAATCTGTATGCTCGACCAACATGCCTACATGCCATGTATGGCATTCAAAAAAGGCTATATTGCACAACATTTAGATAGAAGTACACACCTTGTACCTTGGAAATTCGTAGAACTACTAAGTTTTGTCTAGAACATAGCAAGTGTTACATGTTTTCTCCAAAACATCACAAAATAGAATGAATGAAAGAAACTATTACCCTAAAGTAAGATCCATGTTCATACAAACTTCCCCCCTTAAAGAAATTCGTCCCAAAATTTCCCATCCAAGGGAGGAAAAGAACGATCCAGAGACTCTATCCCAAAAGCTCAAATCAAACAAAGATTCAACAACCTATTTCATGGACCCATGGTCCTCCCAGGACACATTGTAACACCTACACCTCATCTGGTGATCCTGTGTCATTTCTGACACCCGAATGTATCCTGAACTGCATCGGTGTTCACCTCCAGGAGGTCCTGCATACCATGGATGCTCAAAATGAACTTGGTGCCAAGCACCTCAAGTAACACGCATACTCAATTCCCATGATTCCATGCATCTTATAAATATATATATATATATATATCATGCACCCAAAAGTGTGCCAATCCCACTAACCATAATCTGGTAAGTCCATGTATATACAATGCACCATGTGCACTCAAACGGACAAGCCTCAACATGCCATGACAAAATGAGAAAGTAATGAAAACATGGCCATTCCCGTAGAGTATCTCTGACCGTCATCGATTCACCTGCATGCTCATCCCAGGACAGCTCCACAACATGCACCTAACCTCACACACAGCTACTTGATGACTGTCCTCCCTAATTTGTTCCAACAGTCATCGACCACTGACCCCTCAGCTAGGTCTCACATTATTTATCACGTCCTCCATGTGCTGCTAAACCTTAGCTAACATCACCTGGTACATAACCAGATCTGACCAAACATGATACTATCTGTCGAGGTCCCTAGCTGTCAGCTATCTGACGAAGATGTCTGCAAAACCTCTCAAGATGCTTGACTTTTCCACATTCTCATCAATCCATTGGAGGCTTGCCATACTAAGTCAAGAAATGACCTAGCTGCCCACAATGAAAGAAAACCCCTACTGAACTACCTCTAGATTTCCTAGTTGAGTCTTTTGCCTACCCATCCCATTGGAACTCATCCCGACCACATTTCCATCTATGTGAACCATCACATGAAGCCGCTGCATGGGTCACATGTGACCTATTATTCATGTTTCCCTTAGCTATGAGTGTCTTATTCCCTACCACTAATAATAGACCCAGCCTGAAGATATTTACCTAGATCTAAATTGTGTGCCGTAAGCCATCCCCAAATCACCTCACCATTTTGTAGTAATTTATTACCATACCAGGTGAAAAGAGAAGCAACTCAGTGAATGTTGTTGCATAGTCCATGACAAACATGACTCAATGTTGATGGCTCAAGAACACCCATGCTCTCTCTACCCTCAGTTTCACTCGATAAATGTTCTCAAAGAACCTATTACTGAAGCCCTTCTATGGTATTCCATCATGTTTATAGGCATAAACCTTCACATCCCACTGACGCTTCACCAGTCCTCTCAACATGCCCGTCAATAGCTTTCCCCTCCACCCTGGAGGCATCTTGAGCTACTCAGAGATCATCTACATGTTCTATATCTGGTTCCTAGGTGACTGTGGACCACCCTCACTCTAAAAAATAGGTATGTGATGGTACATGAACTCTCTCCAAAGATATTCCATAGAGGGATCATTACCCCACATGACTCTGTCGATCCCTTATGAAACACATAGAAATATAGTCTGGAGCTGATCGTCGAACCACGACCCAAACACTAACAAACCCAGAATCTACTATATCTGCACAAGATCCTGAACATGATCATGTCCCTGAGCCTATACCTGAGGCTAATTCTCATCATGTCCCTCAATATTCTAAACCTAATCTTGTACCGATGAAACTGTATCATTACCCACCTAATGCTCCATCGAGTCATATAGGAGGAACCTTCTGAATACCATTAATGGTTAGAAAACCCATATATATATATATATAACAATATATTAAACATAGATTGAAAAAGCAGTAAAAAGAAGTTCATAACAACTACCCTTACTCTCCCCCACCACAACCCATACCCACAAAATCCCGACCTCATGGCTTCCATACCCACCCTCAAAAAAAGCCATGTATCAACAGTATCTTGGGCTATACCCATCCTGAAAAAACATCGTTGCCTCATACTGACTACCGATTTTCCTAATCCTAATAGTCAAACTACCTCACACCGACATTCAGGACAACCAATCCAGGCGATCAATCATCACCTCAATCCCAGTAGCCACCTTCTCTTATAATATCTATGCCAAAATACCTTTCTACATGCAATTCTATAATATATATAATGCATGGAATATTAAATTGAAATGAACTAGAAATTATATAAGTATTTTCTCCCTTAACATTTCAAAAGCATATATGACACACAAAATTGATATTATTCACATGGTATTATCACTTCCCAAAGCATATCTTCTATTAAAAAATTGAAATACCCTAAAAATGTGCTTATCAAAAGACAAAAATCATGCCTTACTATACCGAGCCAATGTGCAATTCTCCCTTACCTCACTGAGTCAATGGTCACATATCACAATCAATAATATCACACACCTGGTGAGCCACTATGGTGGATGTCATATAAAAAGTAATCTAAGGAAAAGATAAACATTAATTCACACCCACGAAATCTTGGTCCATCACTCATACCTAGGGTTATAGTATCCCAATCACAAGATAGAAACCTATTTCCAATAACAACCAATCTCTAGTTTACCTTTTTTCAAATAGTAATCTAGTAGATTTAAAAGGTAGTCTCCATCTCAGTAATAGTCACTCAAAAGATGATTCTAAATACCTGTTATGAACAACCTACTCTGATACCATTTTTTAATGTCCTGGACCTGAAAAGTCACCCGAACAGTGCAAAATGGTTATGGTGTTACTATCCATAGGCGAACCTCATATAATTCCAAAGGCTTCCGACTAGTAGTGAGGGTGTAAACATGTATAATGGGGAGGATATAACTTATTTGGGGAAAATAATGGTACTGGTCTGCACAATAATATATAACATGCAGCGGAAATAAATGACTTATTAGACTCAAACCAGACCCGTAGAGTGGAAGCACAATAAATAGCAGATAAACAATTGAAGTAATGTAGAAACATCAACAACAAAAGGTAGAAAGAACAACATGCCAAAAATTAATTGTAACAACTACTAAAATAAAAAATCATGAATCCAAACATGTCATACACATCAATAAGCAATGTCTCCCATGGATAACCAATAATAGCTTCAAAACCATGTAAGCATGTTGATATAAAAATGAAATCTAACAATGGAAACTCCAACTAGGCATTACATTATGGTTCATTCCAGTCTCCATGCAAACAACACTACAATCTATCTCTTGTAGCTTATCCATTACCTAAATGTAATGAAATATATTTTATACATATCCAGAAGGGCCCATGTAGGGTGTGAAACAAACCTCAGTTGGATACAACCCAATGTTTCATACCTAATATAAGTGTTTAACTATTCATGAACATATATGAAAGGTAAGTAGTATGACACAAAACATAAACACAACCTATAATAGTTCCCAATAGAAACCATGGAGTGTCACCTGTAATGTCCAACACTAGGATCTTAGTCTTGTAACCCAGCACAATGTGCCTACTGACACAACACGTCTCATGTAACAATCTCCTGAAGGCACGCCTAAGAAATAGTAACCCGACACCCTATACCCCCTCACACCTCATGTCTCATGTTCTGACGTCCCATAGGCACACCCAAGCAATATCAACCTGTATCCATACACCTCCTGAACCCTTGTGACTCAAATACTGAAGTCTCCTCACCTCTCAAGTGATACTAACCCAACCCCATGCGCCTTCTGACACCTCATGTCTCAACTACCAATGTCATGTAGGAACGCCCAATTAATTTGAACGCTCCTCCCCTTACACATGGCTTCCATGGAAGGACCCACCTATGGTAATTTCCTAACCAAACCGACGTGGGCCTCTTAGAAGACAAGCGGTCAAAAATAATTCATCAGAAAGTCATCTGTGTGCATGGGACCCAATGTATTACTTGGGTGGTAATCACCAAACACAGAACCATAACCACAACCTTTCTAACACCTCATTTCCCTATGACCATATCGGTCATTTCCAATGGACTCTCTATCTATGTAACTCAGGAAATGGCCAAACTGATAATCACAGTTCCCCAAGAAGATGTCCTTAATTCCCAAACCTATGGTTAAAACCACCTGATGCAGTCTGGGCCCATCCCAGCCTGTGATCAACATCACCCAAGAATATCTGGGTCACACCAAACACAACCCAACAGTTATAGCATATGAAATAACACATATCACATATATAATAAAAACGAAATACTTTAAACATGCAAGATATACTAAAGGGTTGGTTTTCACTATCCAGATGTTGTCCCATACTGGAATTGAGGTCTTGAATGAGTATAACAATTCCTATCATGCTTTAACAAATAAACTTAGCATTCAAATAAAAAAATCATTTTAAACCATTTTGGCACACTCGACCAAAATTAAAAAAAAATTGAGAAATGACCTCTCACCCGATACCGCTCATGAAATTAAGGTATAGGTCATACCCAATGACATCCCATGAGTCTTACAAGATATTTAATAAGAAACATAAATTAAAACAAGGTCTCACTAAAAATAACCAAAGACGCACCAAAGGTCGTGCCAGCCAAATGACCATGAAAACACCAAAAGATGTATGCACTGTATACCTTGTGCTAATATGATAATATTACTCTAGTAACAACCTCTAATTTGGTCTAGATCTAGGTAGATATACAAAACGAGCATAAATTCTCAAAGTACTATAAGTTTATCAAGAAAAAAAATCAATACAAATGGATCAATAGGAATCAAGGCCTTACCAAGAGGGTTCTAAGGAATCAAATGGTGTTCAAAATGGGTTTAAGATGATGATTTAGGAGGATATTGAAGTCCCAGTCGGCTGGTACATGATTCTCAATGACTCTTATTGCACTCGGGCTCAAAATTAGGCTACTACCCATTTTAAGAGAAAAAAACACATGGAGTGTACAAAGGGCTGCACATTATGTGGGTTATTTAAATATTCCATTGATGGATTCCCTACTTTTCCGACTTGAGGACATTATTACATTGCGTGTATCTTGGGGAACACGGTGTGTAATTCTCTACCCGACCGACATCCCCATCACACCATGTATATCCCCATTCATGGCCCCTCTTCACGATGTGTCTAAATAGTAAAATTTGTGTACTTGATAAAATATTTCTACCCGGATAACATGCCTACATGCCATGTATGGACTTCACACAAGGCTATAATATGTGGTGTGTACTTAGAAGCACATGACGTGTAACTTGAAAATTTCCAGAACTGCTTAGTTTAGTCTATAACATTGATAGTGTTAACTATTTTCACAAAAAACAGCCCAAAATAGAACAAAAAAATAATCTCACACCATATAGTTAGAACCGGGTTCTTGAAAACTCCACCCTCTAAGAAATTCATCAACAAATTTCCCATCCAATGGTGGTGAAGAACGATCCAGATACTCTAGACTAAAAGATCACATAAAAAAGGTCCAATGACCTACTTCATGGACTCATGGTCCTCCCGTGATGCATCATCACACCAGCACCTCATCAATTGCCCTCATGTCGTTCCTAACACAAAATGTTATCCAACACCACATCGGAGTCAGCCTCTATGAGGTCTTTCATCCACTGGATTCTCATAACAAACCTAGTTCCTATCACTTCAAGTAACCCACATCCCCAATGCCCTTGATGCCACCAATCTCATATATATATATATATATATATATATATATATATATATATCATGCACATGAAATGGTTCCAATCCCACTGAACAATATCTGGTTAGTCCACATATATCATGTGCACCTCGTACACTAAAATACACATTCCTCAATAGGCCATTCCAAAAAGATCATGTAATGGATCTATGGCCATGCCTGCAGTATACCTCTCACTGTCATCGGCTCACCATCTTGCTCAGCCCCTAATATCTCTACAACATGAACCTGACCAGAAACATGACCCCTTGAAGCCAGTCCTTGCCACAATGTTGCATCAGTCACTTACTAGTGACCCCTCAACTAGGTCCCACTATCTTTGTGACGTCCTCCGCGTGTACCTAAACCACGGCTACTGTCACCTGGTACCGATCCTTATCCAACAACATACGTAACCCTCAATCTTGGTCCCTACCTACTCGATATATTAGAAGGATTCCTAAAAAACCTCGGAATATGAATGACCTATCCACATGCTCGTCATTCATTTGGTGGATTGTCACACTGAGTCTGGATATATCCTGGATTATCACACTGAAATAAAACCACTGCCAAACTGCAACAAGGTGGCCTAGTTGAGTCCTTGGCATGACCACTTTGTAGGAACTCATCCATTCATCATTTCTTGTAATATGAACTATCACCTGAAGCTGTTTCCCAAACCACATGAGACTTTTCAATCATGTTTCCATTTTCTATGAGCACCTGATTCATCGCCTCTAATAATGAACCCAGCCTGAATATATTTACCTAGATTTAAATGGTGTGTCATAATCCATTTTCAAAGTGCCTCACACTTTCTGAGTCATCGATTACCATATCCGGTGCAAAGTGAGACAACTCATTGAATGTTGCGGTATAGTCCATGATGAACATGTCTCCCTTCTGAAGGCTCAAAAACACCCAAGATCTCTCTCCCCATAGTGTATATGGGTAATAATGCTCAAAGAACCTATCCTAGAAGTCCTTTCATGTTATTCATTAGTTTGTGCAGGCCTGAACCTGCACATCCCACCAACATTTCGCTAGTCCTCTCACCACGTACGTCACTAGCTTGACCCTCTACCATGGAGGCATCTTGAGCTGCTTTAAAATCATCTGTATTCTCTCTATATAGTCCTCATAGGCTAATGGAACAACCTCACCATGAAAATGTGTGGGTGATACAACTAGGACTCCCATGTTAGATACTCCATAGTTGGATCTATACCCTGCATGCCACTGTCGATCCCCTAAAAAACATGTACAACACTAGTCCGGAGTTTCTCATCATGCCATGACCCAAAAGCTACCAAAACAAGCATCTTCTCTATCTACAGTGGATCTTGAACAGTATCATGTCCTTGAGCTTGTACATATGGCTCATGATTTTCCTTTCCCTTGGGATTCTAAACCTGATCATGATCCTACGACACTGCATCATCACCCGCCAAACTCATCATCAAGACTTATAGGTGGAACCTGAGGAATAACATAAATGTTCACACAACCCATATATATATAATATTCAACGCAGATTGTGAAAGTAGTAAAAAGAAGTTCAAAACAACTACCCTCAATCTCCCCCACCACAAACCATGCCCACAACATCCCATTCTCATAGCCTCCTTACAATCCCTCAACAGGGAAAAGTATCAACAGTACCTCTGGCCATGCCCATCTTGATAACCTTTGTTTCCTCAAACCGACTGTTGGGTTTCCCAATCCAGATAGTCAAACTACCTCAAACTGACGTCCAGGATGCCCAATATTGGTGATCTATCATCACCTCATTCATAATAATTTCCTTATCTTATAATATTCAGGGCCAAATACCCCACCACATGAAATTCTAATATATATATAATGCATGGAATATTACATTTCAATCGAAAAGATATTTTACAAGGATTTTTACCCTTCAAATTTCAAAAGAATCTATAACATAGATATTGATATTACTCACATGGTATTATCACATCACAAAGCATAAATGCATTTATGTAGTTGTAATACCCTAAAATGTTTCATATCACATTTCAAACAATCACACCATTCCATACCGACCCAAGGACCAATTCTCCATTACTTCACCGGGTTAAGGGTCACATATCACTAACAATAACATCACACACCTGGTGAGACACCGATGTAGAAATCATATAATCAATAATATGAGTAAAAAAATTAGTAATTCCCACTGAATACAACATGGAAAATATCTCGTACCTTGGGCTGCGGGAACCAACGAAAAATCTAGAAACCCAGTTCTAATAACAACCTACATCTAGTCTTCCATATCGCAAATTATAATCCTGTAGAAATAAAAGGTAGTCTCCATCTCATTATCAGCTATTAAAAAGATGATAATAAATCATTTTCAAGATGAACCTACTTTGATACAATTTTGTAACATCTAAGACCCAAAAAATCACTTGAACATTACTGAATGGGATGAGTGTTACTAACCTTAGGCACACCTCCTTGAATTCCAGAGGCTTCTGACAAGAAGCGATGGTGTAAACATATATCATTGGGAGGCTATAAACTCTCAGAGGAAAAAATAATAGTATTGTTTTGATCAAAAATATATAACAGGGAACCGAAATAAATGACATAGAATGCTCAAAGTAGGCCCAAAATGTGGAAGCACAATCAATAGTAGATAAAGAATGGATGAAAGGTAGAAAAAAGAGCAGTGGAAGGTAAATAGAACAACATGCTTCCAATCAGTTTTAACAACTATTTAAACCACAAATCATGTAACCAAACAAGTCATATACATGAATATACAATGGAACCAAAGGATAACCAAAAGTACCTATAAAACAAAGTACGAATGATGATACATAAATGAAAACTAACAATGTAAAGACTATCTATGAATGAACTCAAGGTCCATACCATTCTCCATTCCAACAACACTTCAATCCATCTCTTGTAGGTGATCCTTTACATGTACGTAAAAAAATAATGTCTACACGTGTCCCGAAGGGCCCATGTAGGGTGTGAGGAGAATCTTAGTATGATACCATCCAATGGTGTGTACCTTATATAAGGGATGAATATTTCATGCATCAATAATAAAATTAAGTAGTACGATGCACAGAGTAAACAGAACCTCCACTGGTGCTCAGATACGACCATGCAATGTCACCTCTTTCATCCAACGCTAGAATCTCAGTCCTCCAAACCAAAAATAGTTTCATCCTGACACCAGGTGTCTCGAGTACCGAAGCCCTAAAGGCATTCCCAAGAAATAGTAACCTGACCCCATGTGCCTTCTGACACCTCTTGTATCAAGTACTGATGTCCCATAGGCATCCCAAGAAATAGTAACCCAACACCATGAGCCTCTTGAAACCTCGTGTCTCAATACTGAAGGGTCTTCACCTCCCATTAAATAGTAGCTTGACACCATGTGCCTCAGGGCACATCCTATCTAAACTACTGATGTCCCGTAGGAATTCCCAAACATTATGAAGGATCCTCACCTTCCATGTGGCTTACAAGGCAAGCACCCCCAAACATAATAGCCTAACCCGCAACTATGGGGCCTCTAGCCCCACGTTCTGTCAAAACCACCTCATCATATTGTCATCTATGTGAAAACAACTGAAAGACCTACGATAGAAATAATCACGAAATATTTAACCGTGTCCATAACATATCTGAAACCTTCTGTCTCTATGACAATCAAACTACCTGATGTCATGGTCCATGAAGACATATCATGTTGACAAAACCACCAAAAGAAATCTGAGCCAATCCCAACCCATGATCAATATTACTCAAGAATATTTGGGTCATGACCAACACAACAGCAAGGGTTCAACCGTATGCAATAACACATATCACATATAAAATCACAATGAAATAATTTAAATATGAAAGACAATCTAAACAGTGGGATTGCAATAGCCAGGTGATGTCCCATAACATCATTGAGTTCTTGAATGCCTCTAACAATTCATGTTATTCTTTAACAAATTTAACACCGTAGTTTAATCAGAAAAAATTCATTTCAAAAAATTTTGGCGTCACGACTAAAATTCCCCAAATGAGAAATAACCTCTCTCCAGACATTGCTCAAGAAATTCAGGTTCATGGCATGCCCAGTGGAATCCCATGTGTCAAACCCGCAATTTAATATTAAACATAAATTAAAATGATGTATCTCTCAAAATACCCATAGAAGCACTAAAGGTCGCGCCACCCAAATCATCACGAAAACACAAAAAGAGGTATGCATCACCTACCTTGTATGATGATCCTCCTTCAGTAAAATCTTCTAATTTATTCTAGATCATTGTATATATACAAATGAGCATAAATTCTAATATTAATATAACTTCATCAAGAACAGAATTTAAGAAAAACGGTGAAATAGGAATCAAGGGATTAACGAATGGTTCCAATCAATCAAAAGAAGTTCGAAATGGGTTTAAGATGAAGATCCAGGAAGAGATTGAAGTCCCGACTAGTTGGTTCATGAAACCCCAAGACTCCCAGTGATCTCTACCTCCAAATGAGGATACTTCCTATTTTATACAAAAAAAATACATGGTGTGTACTTAGGACTAAATGTCATGTGAGTTCCTTACATGTACCAATAACGGATGGCCAACATTGCCGACTTTCTAACATGACTACATGATGTGTACCTAGAGGGGAACATCGTGAACTTCTCTACATGACCAGCATCCCTAGAACACCATGTATGTCCCCATACATGGCCCCTCAACACAGCGTGTACAAATAGTATACAACGTGTACATGATAAAATCTTTCTACTAGGAAAACAGGCATACACTCCATGTATAGCCTTCGTACAAGGCAATAATACACATCTTTTACACAGAAATACAAGACGTGTACCTTGAAAATTTACAAAACTACCCAGTTTAGTCAAGAACATATCCAATGGTACAAATTTTCTCAATGAAATCCCAAAACAAAAAGAATAAAATAAAAAAATACATTAAAGTGAGTACCGAGTTCTTAAAAAATTAGCCTAATATCTATGAAATGATTCATACCATCATTCATATTATGTGATGAAAATTAATAAAACCCACCATTAATATTTATTCATTCCATGACCTCTAATAAACAATCCTCTAGGAATGAAATATAGAAACTCTAAGATATTTAAATGAAAACTATAAAATAAAATGTTGCAAACTTTTATAAGACTTAAAATACATTTTTAATCTTAGTTTTTTCATCTCGAAGTGTTATGAGTGAAAATGTTTTCACATATCCAGTTATAAAATAGTTAAATATTTTTAAAAGGATACATTTTATCATAGAATATGATGTTTACTTCAAGTATGAAATTTTGTGAGATTTTGGGCTGGTTGAATTTATAGAATATATTACTAGTAATTAAATAAATATAAATTATTCCACAAAAAATTAAGTATTTCTATAAAAATGTTCATTGATTGAAATTTCAACAAATTGGTTGTGTATGGAATTTGGTGAGGGGATTAACTAGGTGGATTATAATCTATAATCAGATAATAAAATAATGGATATGCCATTTTAAAGGGTTCTATTTTATTTTCATTTCGTTGTTTTATTTTTTAACATCTCCCATCCCTTATGATTCACATGAATTATATTGTGGTTCCCTTACAGTACCATATATGAGAGTTTGGGAAGTAAGGATATTATGAGTATAAATTGGGGCAACATGATTTTGTATATTTGACCTACAATGAGGTGCAACATCATTAGAGTGTGGATCATATCTTGAGATTCAGTTATTTTACCTTAAGGTAGACTATATTTTAGTTTTTCATCATAATAGCCTTTGGATTCATAGCTTTTAGTCCTATGATACATGGTTTATTTTTTGGGATCTACTTAAGGGTGATCATGGGATAATTTGGAAAGAAATAAGGTGTTTAAGGTAATCACAATGGATTTTTGATTTGCAAAACTGAATACATGTTGTGTAGTTTTTAAGTACATATGATGTGTGCCCATCATTTCTTGTGATTGTTAAACGATGATACCAAATGAACCACTGCCCCCGTGGGAAGGGAATATAAGAAAACATGGGGTGTGTCTAATTGATCATCCAAAGAACCTTTGTGAGGACACATGGTCGTGTTGGGTGTGTTTCCAAGCCCTATGTAAAGTACATATCTAGGGGAAATATGGATTATTTTTTCAGTGGTCATGTGAATTACATTGTCATAATCTTCATGTTGGTTACATATATTGTACATTAGAATCATATGACATACTTGGGTCTTACATTCCATGTATGGTTGAAATGAATGCCTAGTATGGTTTTTTGAAAGTACCCACCATGTTTACAGAGGTATACGCTCTATACAATCATACAACAAGTATTTTTAGGGTTTTCATGCCCTTCATTAGGAGTTATAAGAATATTATGGGTCCATTTGGAGAATTAATTACTTGTATAATGTGATAGAGAAACCCATTTGGTCATTTTTTAACATTCAAGATATAATTTAGAGTGATAAAGATATGATATAGTGGTTCTTCCTCAGAAAATATTATTCATAACTCTCCTATTGGAAACATGATATGATTCCAATTTGGGGATCATGGGGATGATTATTAGAATTTTTGTAGGATCATCAATGTAATTGGTTAAAGATAGCGTGAGATTATCCATGGTTAATAGGAATATGTAAATAATTAAGGAGATAGATATATTGGGTGTTTAAGGGATAAAATCTTATGGAAATTAAAAAGAGATAATCATTATTCCATTCCCCTAAATTGATGAATGTGTGGCTCAATCTGTGAGGCCAAAAGGGTTTTGATAAGATTAGATCAATGATAAGTGTGGTATTTCCCTCTATGATATATGAATTTCATATGTTATGGGATTGTGATAAAGAAAGTCATGTTGGGTGGTTGTCTTATAATGAAATTGAGGGTGTTTTACCAAATGAGATGAAAATCCCAAAATTTAAAAATATGGTATTTGTATAGATGATTTTTAGTTTCACCGTATAAGCTAAATCAGTAATGTGATTTGGGAAATGTTGTGATAATGATAGGTTATCCACTTGAGTGACTGAATATATTTAATGAGACTGGTTAAATGTTGTACCATTGAGTTCAATTATAATTTTGGATTCAGGTTGTGTCCAACTCCTAACCTAAACTATTGAGATACATGGGATTATTGTGATGTTCTCCTTAGATTCAGACACTATTCATTCTTATATTTGATTTTTTAATGGGATGTAGATACACAATTAATTCATCTAATGAATTTATTTCCATGCATGAAACTTCCTAAAATTAGAAGATGAATCTGTTTTTCATCATGTCACTCCATTAAGTTACCAAATGACTTTAATTCTTAGTAGGTTTTGTATACTCATATGAGTTTTTTATGATATAATATCCCAACAAGGTGCAGATAAAAAACTATGTTTTGGATATATTATTCATTAAAAAGGTATAGATACACACCTGATTTATCATATGATATGGTTTTCTTGGTGGGTATTGCTTTCCTTATGTTCCAAGTGAGGCGTATCTATCAGATGATATTAGAGAGGTGCACGACCCACCACCCACACCCCCCATATGAATGATATTCAATTTCATGCATAAGAAATTATATTTGTGTTTTTTCTATCATGTACTAATGAATTCCCTAATAATCATCCCATAGAATCATTCAAGGGAATGGATTTGGTTATCATTTCCATGTTATGTGATTAGATGAAATATAAAATTGTTTGAACCATGTTTGGGTCGATCCTCATTGTGATTTTAGAACATGATGATAATTTGTGATTTATTAATTTAATTAATTGTTGTTATAACATTTATAGGTTAGTTATATCATGTGTGTACACTATTTTATATAATATTAGGGCGTAAATATTCTATTTAGGTTATCAAAACATGGATTCAATTTTCTATTGGAATCCTAGTTTGTGTGTAGAATTGTATATTATATTTATATGAGAATGGTAGATATGAAAGATAAGAAAATGGACTACCTTTTTATAATAAATTTTGCATATATCGACAAGGAGGTGTATATTTAGATTGATGTTTAGATTTGGGATGGATATGTAGCCTCATATATATCTAATTTATTCGGTTTATAATTTATATAAGATCCACTAAGTGGGAAATCAGTTGATCTATGTTAGTCTGACCAAGAAAATGTATATTTTATTTTTTTACTGATTGATATTGTTTATTATTATAATTTCTATGATGATTGGTTATTAAGTAAATATATGGACACATTTTTGTTTGTACATCCTGATATGTGGTACAGTCTACCCATGGTAACATCTTAGATGATTGTTTATAGTTAGTAACCAACAAGATTTGGGAAGGCATACATATGGTCATGTATTTACCTCTTCATGTTTCTATTCCGAAAAATCTAATCCAAGAAGATCACATAGTAGAATTTTAGAATTTATTTAAATCATATCAGATATTTTATTAATATTTTTATTTATCTGAATATTTTTTGAGATGGTTGATATATGCCACAGGATTTTGTTAGATTCTCTAACAATCCTCATACTAGTGTGTCGAAATCCTTTTCCTGATGAAAATATTATTATAATAACGACTTGAAATTTCATTTAATCATTTATTTTTGTAATGTTTTATAATTTTTTACAACTGAGGTAATTATCAAATAAATAATTTTAGAATGTATTAGTTTTACTGAGATAAAGGATTATATTCATTATACATTTAATGTAATTAAAAAGGAAATAACATCACCAACTATTTTATTATATGGTTTTATGAAAAATATTAATTTAAAAAATTTAAAATATTAATTGAACAAAATGAATTTCCTTTTATAATTTTGTTTGGCATATTTTTCTAAGTGTTAATTTTTAATAATGTTTTAAAAAATAAATATTAGTGAAAATTTATGATTTTTATTTATAATTATATTTTCATTTAATGTATTAATAATGTAAAATTCTATTTTCGATTATTTTTAATGTTTTAAATTTTTAAATTTTATTAATAAAATCATATTATGTGTTTTGAAATGAATTATACACATTAATTTTGTATAAAAAGTTTTATATAAGAAGAGAAAATGTTTCTCAAGAAAAAATTTTCATTTCATCATTCCGGTTTATTTTAAAATTTAAATTTCATAGTTCTATATTTTTATTTTTGAAATATGGATTACATATTTGGAATCGTTGTTTCTAAATCAAGTAAATAGGTTTATTTTATGTTTTTTCAATATGAATATTAATCATATTAATTTATGTTACCCTGAAAAAGGGATAATCATGTAATTAAAGGTAAAAATAAAATGACATGGATTATAAAAAGACAATTAAACATGCCTTGCTTTTAATAGATGGGTGAATTTCATCAAAAATCAACTAATATTCAATTATATGGACATATTTTCAAATTTGAATGTTATTATGAGATTTCAAATATTGTATTAATAGAAAAGTAAAAAATATCACAACTTTTTTAGAAAACCAATAGTTTTAACATAGGGATAACAATAGGATTTGTTTGGTAATAAACATTATTTCAAAATACAAATGATCTATCATAATCATTGATATTTATTTTTAATATTGGGTGATTAAATCATTAATTTCAATACAAACACTTCACCAACATAATAATTATTCAATGAATGGAATAAAAAAATAAATAATAATAAAATTATTAAATGTAATATCATTTCAAAGAATTAATCTGATACATTATTTTTTTTAAAAAAATAACATGTTCTGGATTTTTGAATTGACTATATTTTAATTCCATTGATGTATTTAGTTAATAAAAAATCAAAATAAAAGAATAGTTCTAAAATCAACATTACTAATATTTTTTTAAATGATATAAAATTCCTAAAAATTCATAAACTCATACAAATTAATGATATATGGTAAATTTAAATATTTATTGTTTATATGGATTTTTTTCATTTTATTGTAATATTAGTAATCATTAAATTGTATAATTGAAAAATACATAAATAATTATCAAGAGAGCTAACAAAGTGTTTATATAAAAAAGGATCGAAATGATGACCAATCATCTAAAATTATTATTTTATTATAGGATTTTGTATCATAATCATATTACCATCAAATATTAAAAAATCTGATCCATTTGGACCTCAAAGTTCATTTTACATAATTTAATATTATTCGAAATAAAAAAAGTGCCCCTCTCGTCACAAACAAAAGGGAACCACCTTTTCTTATTTTTTCACTCATAAACATAAAATTGTATTATCCAATAACTAAAAAAATCCTTGAATATAATCACCCTATTAATTATGGATGTATTTTTTTGGATGAATAACAAATAAAGCGTGCTTATGCTTTTAATCAAATATGATAATCCAAATAATAGGTATAGGTTTTAACCACAAGTATTACTTTTATTTGTTCTTATAATTCCTTAAAATATACTTCAACCATGAAAAAAATAACATTGTATCCTAAATATAGTGAAATGTTATTATGCTAATGTAATTACCTATATATATCTCCTCTTCCATCATATGGGAAGCAAAACAATAATTCATGTGTTCAGTGGGCTACCACATCATGGAATGACATAAACTTATTTCTGTCACCATATCCCATGGATGGATATAATGATAAAATTTATATATATATATATATATATCTATATATATATTGTATTAAAGACAAATTTATCATTATGAAATTTTCATATATAAATTTTTTGTACCATTCTATTCACTTAAAAATTAAAATTTTGTTTCGGGGTAAGTGTGAAGTACCACCTCCACAGAATGATGGGGTATGTTTTTTTACAATGTAAAATTGATTATTAGTATAAGTATAATTAACGAAATATTATGATATTTATGATATTATGATCATTTTGGAAATATAAAATGATACATTCTGACATTATACCATGATCATTGAAAAATTGAAATGTTACTGATTCTTACGAACGAACTACCATCTCAAAGATTGAAAAAAAACATTTTTCATAATAAACTGTCATGATTTCTTTAAAAGTTTAACTATTAAATGAAAACATTAATTATTTCAGGATTTTTATTCTACAGAAGATGGAGTGTCAACCTCTTCAACTATATTCAAATTTCAAGAGTCCATTTGGGACTTATGAAACAAATATCATCAAAACGCCTAATGTGAATTTAAATAATTTAATAAATAAATATTAATGGAAATAGGTAAATTAAAATGATTAATAAATTAATTTTTTTCTCAATTGTGTAAGTAATTACTATAATATTATTATTCTTGATGTTAAAGAACATATGTTATGAGTCAGACTCAAGGTAAAGGACTTCTTATTAAAAATCATCTATTTATGCTTCCCTTGAGTATCCTTTTTTCTTATATATCCATAAGATTATAAATACTCTATGGATGTATCTATATAGATATAAGATATTTATAATGGAAAAATTATTTTTCTATTGATATTCATTCAAAGGGTTTCAAAAGTAATATATCACTGAATTATTTGAGTTCATTTAGAAAGTTATAAAAGAAATGTTATATTTTTATATACACTAAGATGATGATTTTTCAAACCACCATAACCAAAATTTTATGTCGTTATTCCATTACACAGATATATTATTTCATTACATAAAATGTTAAATTTCTTATATATGGAATTATAATTTTGATAATTGGATTTAATGTAATGGAATATATTAACATGTGAAAATTCATTCATATTCTTTCAAATAATACTTTTATATTAAAAGATTTTATGTATTCTTTTATATTTCATAAATATTGTTTATGATGATGAATTTTACTTTTTAAACTAATTTTGGATGATCTTATTTTATCTCTCCAATTAATTTGGAAAAGGGATAAATTTAACCAACATGTATTGTCCAAAGATATTTTGGGATTACACTATGATTATTATTCCATATATAACCATGATGGTTGTTTCTAGTGTAAATATTATTGTTACTCCATGTATAATAATAAATTTTTTTCCATGTTTTAATAATAATGATTGGAAAATTAAGTCTCATGTAACCGAAAATATATATTTAGGCCTGCAGTTGTTTTTATCAAAATATTCTAACATCAAATTAAAATGAAATAATATGATACTTTGTGTGATTAAAAAATATAACTTGTTGAATAAAGTAATTATGATTTTTTAATAATTTCAGAAAAACATTATATGTTTTATTTTCTAATTAATATTTGTATTAAATGTTTTGAGAAATAAATTGGAAAGATATGGTGTCTTCGTGTGTAATAAATGTTTTATATAGGGATTGATGTTTATTTTTAAAATTTAAATTTTTTGCAATTATTCATGTACATAGATTTTATTTCACTTTATTATGTTTTTTAGTGATGTTTTTTTCTCATCCCACATTTTAAAAATGATTTTTTCGTGGGGATTAATATTTAATAATGTAATAAAAGACTCATGATGAATATTATAAAGACACGAGAAAAAGAGAAATATTTATTTATTTTAAAAGAATTATATTGTGTAGATAATTGTTACTGATTATATGTATCCACATTGTATATTTTTAGGTTTTTTATATAATATTAATGACCAAATAATATAAAAATTTTAACCTGGATGTATTTATAATATTTTAATTTGTTACTAAATTTTAAATTTAATAATGGTGGGGTCCAAGTAGTTGGTATTAGAGGAAGGTCTTGAAAACTTTGTATGTTAGGATAATGTTAATATAATTACATTTAATGATGTTATATTATGGATATGTTTAATTGATATTGAAATTATATATTAAAATATTTCTTCACATAAAATATTTATATTTAGAATTTTTTTCTATAGAACAACCACAGTAGTCCATGTTCGATTTCTCCAAAGGGATGAAATCATTCTTAAACTGAAACCTAGAATGGAAATAAAGGAAAAGAGTAGGATTTTGGGACGAATCAGTTGTTTTGAGCTATAAATAATGTTTTTTTACAACCCAAAGGTATTATAGTTCTCCCATAATAGAATATATTGGAATTGAAACATCTTACATGGAAATACCCTCATACATTTAGTGGATCAGCTGGCATTATTGTAGCTGAGGGATGGATTAAAATAGATAAATATTTATATGATGTCATTGAATGTTGATATTAATGAATGGAAATTAATTCTATTTACAATTTTGAAGTTTATGATACTCAATATTAAACGATGGTTAAGAGTACTATATATATTGAAGATATTTATGACATAAAATGTGATTATTTTAAAATATCATCCAAGAGAAATGTTTTATTAATGCTATTAAACTATGGATGGAAATAAAATTCTTATAAATGAACTAAAAGGATGATGATTTAGTCAAAGTATATAAATAATCATTCACCTAATTTGAAAGGTAGGTTCTATGTTTTACACATGATCATGATAATATGATTAATGAATTTTACATAGGATTGCATTCAATATATCAAAGGGACGTAGATTTCCATGATTTTTAAAAATATTATAAAAAAGTTTTATGTGTGGATAACATGGATATGTTGTTTTTTTATTATCATGTATACATCGTGAAAAAAAATTGATGTAGGTGGTATGAAAAAGGGAATAATGGAACAATGATATTTTATGGTAGGAAAATTAATATTTCAGTCTAGAATAGTTTTGGTAAAAAGGAAAATGGGGAATGCCTAATGTAATTTAAAAACTATTTCAATGTGGAAATATTTGGAATATTTCTTGTAATTGTAGTCGCGAAGATCATTATGGTGGTAAAATTTTTTTTAATAAATGTGATATAAATTGTTCAGAATGTTACAATTTGGGTAATTATAAACATTTATAAAGGAATTAGAACATGAATGATGGGAAATGAAAAGTCTATAAAATAAATATATGATTAAATACTTTTTAACTGCATTAGTAAATTTCATTCCATCAAACTATGTGTTATTAGGATCATTTTCTATTTATCCATAATATTTTGTTGCCTTGTTGGATTTAGGGTCTACACATTCACTCATTTATGAGAATGTTTTTGGTAATCAATTAATTCCATATCATTAAATGAATACCAAACTTATTGTATAAACACATTGGGGAATTATTACAGTATAATGAAATTAATAGTATATTCAAGTCATTTTTTGTGGAAATTCATTACATGGAAATAATGTTGTATTTCTCTTTTTTGATATTGATGTTATTATGGGTATGGATTGTCTCTCTGTTTACCATCATTATATATTTTATATTGATAAATAAGTGTTTTAGAAGTGTTTTAGTTTTAATATATTATTGAACTCATACCTTTTATAATATATCAAGAATATGGGAAAATATGAAATGATTGAAATAAAATTATTCTTACACAGATTTTTTGAAAATAATGGAATGTTTCATATCAATGATGTTACGATAGTAAAATAATACAAGGATTTTATTAATGACAATATTCATTGTTTTATACCTAAAAAATAAGTTGAATGTAATATTTATGTAGTTCATTATTCTAATATAATTCCACAACCCCTCTTAAAATTGTCCAAGTATGATATTTAGAGTCGAAGATTAAGTTTCATGAGTTGGTTGATAAAAATTTCACGCATCCTTGCACATCACCATGAGTTTATCCTATCATAACTGTAATTAATAAATATGGTTCCATGAGTATTTTTGTTTATTATATTTATTTTAATTTTATAACTAATTAGAACAACTATACTTTTCTTAATATCCATGATTTGATTGACAGGATCCAGTGACCTCAATATTTTCATAACGTTGACCTATTGTATGAGTACCAGTAGATGATGTTGTTAACATCCCAATAATTATATTTTAAACATGATACATTAATTTTTTTTTTTTATTCCATTTGTGTTAAAAAATTTCCCACATATATTTATATATCATATAAATAGTGTCCTACTATAATATTATAATTTTTTTTATAGATGATTTCATGATTTAATCAAAAGTATATTTGGATCCTGATAAACATCTAAGGATCATCCAGAATCCCTATTATTAAAATAATTTATATAAAAAAACAAAAAAAAATATTTTGCTTATAGATTCCTTTATTTTATGTAATGATCATAAATAAAGATGGCATAATGTTTTATCTTAATAAAACTAAAGTGGTTGAAGAATGTATATGACCTAAAAAAGATAATAATTTTATTTGTTTTCCTTTGTTAACTTTCTTTTACTATAAGTTTGTTAAAAAAATTACATAGTTACACAGAACACTAACTATATAAACTGTGATTCGTGATAAATTCATCTAGATAAACTAATGTGATTAAATTATTTAGGAACTAATAATTATATTTTGTAACAACAAATTTATGAAACTACCTTTTAGAAATGGTGAATTTTTTACTACAATTATGCTTAATTGATGGGTGTTTGTTGTGTCCTCATGTATAATGATTAGGTAATTTTTTATTCTTCACAACAACAGAAACCTCGTGAGTTAAATTATCATACAAAAGACATTGAATTATATTTTGTGATTTTATATTTAGAAATTATTAAAATTAATTTATATAGATCCAATTGTGAAATATATATTTACCCAAAATGTTTGAAGTATATATTCACTTAGAAATATTTGATCATGAGATATAGGAGACAGATGGTATTGATAATATATTCTTACTACAAAATACATTTTCATACAAGAAAATTTGAAAATTCATAAAATGAATTGTGTTGGGAAAATAATGATTCATTAACCATTTATGATTCTTATCATTACCTTTTTTTAAATGTTTTGATGCAATTTTTAGAGAAGTTTTGGATGCATGAACTAGTGTTATTCTGTATTAGTTATCAGTAAAGTGGTCTCTTTTAGAGCGAATTAAACAAACTCAAAATAAATATTTCTAGTTATAGAAACTTTTATAATTGAACAAAATATATTATGTTTCCGAAATTTAAGATTCATAAATATATTTTTAACATATGAAAATAGATCACGTATTATTTTTTATTCCCATTTGAAGAGAGAATAGTTGAGTGAAGCATATAGTTCCCCATTTTCAATTCATCCTAGTTGGTCAAAGATGTTAAAATATCCTTTGGAGTATTACTGGTGGGATGAAATGGATAGAGATATTGTTGACTTTACCATGAAATGTTTGACATGACAACATGTTAAAATATATTGAAAATTACGAAAATATTATTCATCTTCCATTTCCAATTCCTTAGTTAAAATGTAAAAATAAATCTCTGGATTTTCTAGTCATATTTCTATGGAAATGTCGATGTAATAATATGACATTTTTTATTATTTATCGTTTTAAAAAAAATCCTAACATTTATTTTCCATTCATAGAATGCTGAATTTAGATCATATTTCTTGACCTTATCAAAGGGAGATTGATTTGTTAGTGTATATAACTCTTATCCAAGTTTCATGTTAAATTTTAGGAATGTAGTTTATAAGTAATTGTATGCTGATTTAAATTTTAGTATAGAATTTCATCCTCAATATGATGGGAAAAGAGAATAAATGATTTATACCTAGGAAGAAATGATTCATTCTTGTTCAATGGATTTATAGGTGTGTTGGTATCAATATATATCTATGGATAATGTTTCATAGCATAACATTTTTTATTCTAGTATACTGATGGTTACTTTTGAGGTAATATATGGAATAAGATTTTATGATCCATATTTTAGGGATTTTTTGGTGAAAGTATATTTATGGGAATAAAATTGGTATATTAAATTTTGGATAAGGTGAATATAATATAGAATAATTTGAGAATATATCAAAGCATGATGAAATGATATGTAGATAACTAGTGAAAAGATCCTTCATTTGAGGCATGGGATAATGTTTTTTCAATGCATCTCTGAGGAAAATATTTTCGTATTTTGTTATAAAGTGTAAGATAAGTCCATGGTTTATTGAACCATACAAAATCAACAATAAATTTGGATCAGTTTATTTCTATGTGGTATATTTTATTATTTTATCCTAAGTACACAATAATTTTCATGTTTCAATGACATTAATGTATGTTATGATTTCATCTCAGGTTTCTATCCATGAGGTAGTTCAATTGGGGGAGAAACATTTTTATGGGGAACTACCAGTTAAAATTATTGACCATATTGTATAATAATTTTTGAATAAAGTAATTCACCTAGTAATGGATCTATGGGAAACAAATATGGTAGTATAAGAAACATAAGAGTGTGAAAATTTTATGAGGGCATGGTATGCCCACTTTTTATACAATTGAATAATATTTTTAGGACCCAAATTATAAAATTGTATAAGAATGTAAAAACTCATTTAATGATATAATAAATCATTCTTATATTTATTAGTATTAATAATATATATATTTATATTCATTATACACTTTCTATATAAAAAATTGAAATTGTTCTACTAACGAATATTTTTATATGGTTTTATTTAAAACTCATTAACATCAAATTATAGATTTTTAATTTGAAAGAAATTTATTTTTACTTTTTAATTTGTCGTTCCGATATCATCTGAGGACAAATTTATGAGATTATTCTAAAATGGTTGATTTCCAAAGAATAGTGACATATATTGTTTTTTATTGAAAACAATATTTTCTTTAATTGTATTTATCAATTCAAATTTGATTTTATATTATAATTTAAATTTTATTTGTTATTTTTTTATAATAATCAAATTATGGATTATTAAATTTATTTTATACTATAATTTTCTACTAATTTTTTAATATATTAAAAGCTCATTTAAAAATATCATTATGTATTGATGGATTAAATTTTATTTAAATTCTTAAAATTATAGGATTTGAATTTTAAAAAATTGATACCATTTTTGAAATCAATGGTTGAAAATTTTATAAATTTGTCCCTTTTATTTTTTGTCAATATTAATAGTAACATTAATATTTTTGTTACCACGAGAAAGGGTAAATACATTCCTTAAATTTAAAAAATTAAATGATAAGGAAAAAAAAGTAACCATAACACTTTAATTTATTTTATTAGATGAGTCTATTTTCATTATACTGATCCAAGAATTCCTTATATATCATTTTGTTTCTATATGGATATAATGATAACCTTTATTGGAAAAAGAGACAATGTCACACACATGATTTTAATAACAATAATATTAAAAAAATTAATAATAGGGGGTATGTTTGTTTATAAATGTTACTTTTAAACCCCAAAGTCATATCATACTAATTTTAATATCTTTTTAATTTTTATTGAGAACATAATTACCCTATATGCTAAAAAAAACACAGATGTAGTAATTATTAAAATTAATTGAAGTGTAAAATAAATAATATTAAAAGTTTTATAATTTGAAATATATAATGTGATCCATAAATTATTTTAATTAATTACAAACAATTAGGGATATAAAAAACTATTAAATTATAATTCCTTGATTTTCATGAGGTTATAAAATAATCAAAGTAAATAAATAGTTCTATAATTGATATTATTAATATTTTATGAAAATAATACATTCTTAAATGATATAAAATTACTAAAATAATATTATATTCTGTTGATATAATATAATACAGTTAATGAAATTAAACATCATCCAACGATGTTCATTATTTCACAATAACAATAATAACCCCAAAATTGTAGAAAACATTGAGATTGAGGAAATTATCAAAAGGGTCAATGATGTTTAAAAAAAATATATGTCTAATAATGTGATCCAAACATATAAATTTTTTATTATTTTAGATGATTTAGAGACAAAATCATATTATCTTTGAATCCTATAATTTTTAGCCACTTGTTTATTCTAATTAATTTATATTAACATAATAATTTATGACGTCCAAAAGTAGCCTCACCTCTCTTATAAAAGGGCACCACTTATTCTCATTTATTCACACATAATCACCATTTTGGATCAAATAATACAAACCGATCTCCCATACATAAAAATGCCCCTACTTATAGAGGTATTTATTAAAGATAATTCTATTCATAGAGGATATAATACATTAATAAAATGAGACTTTCCAATAAAGATGTATATTTTTAACCACATGTTTTTACTTTTTATCATCATAGACTCTATTAAAATCATCTTTATCAATGAAAAAATGACATCAATTTCCACCCAGTATAGAAATTTTATTATGTTATTCTAATTAACTTTTTATATCTTTACCTCTATCAAATCTGAAAAAACATCATTCTTGTGTATGATGGACTACCACTTCATGAACCGATGTAACCCGTTTCACATCACTATATATCACATATGGCTATAATGATAGAATTAATCAATTTATATTTAAATCAATAAAATTTTATTATTCTAAAAATTTATTATATCATTTACATTCTTACCTCTACATTCACTAAACAATTATTCCATTATTCATGCGAACGTGAGGGCTACCACCTCCAAGAAGTGATGTGATTCATTTTTTATCTCCGAATCACATGAATAATATATATAAGTATAATTAAATAAAATGAATATATTAATTATATGATGATTATTTTTATATTAAAATGATTGTTACATTATGTCCATAATATTCATTGAAAAATATAAACATTACACAAACATATGTTTTTTATACCTTCTCTATGATTGTAATGTAGTTAATTTTTCATAACCACCATTCATGACTTCTTATAAAAGTATAAATGATTCCAAAAAATGATAATTATATCTAGATTATTATTCATGAGATGATGAAATAATGACCTATTTGACTATATTGAACTTACCTAAACCATTTTGGACTTATTAACTTAATATCATCAAAACATATTACATGAATTTAACTAATTAAATAATTTAATATATAATGGTAAGAGGCAAACTAAATTTTATCAGGAAATTGAGAAATGTTATTTGGAAAGAAAATAATTTAAATAATTTTATTATTGAGAAAGATAAATAAGTTACACGATGAGTAAAATTGAATGTAAGGGGCATTTTAAAAAAAAACCATCATTTAGAGATTCCCTTAAATTACTTTTTTCATCAATTTACACATTTTTAAATAATTTGATAAATGTATTTATTTTTTTATAATGTATTTATAACATAAATTATTTCATCAATTTTTTATTTCATAAAATGGTTTTTAATATGAATCTTTTATGTAATATAGCATCATTATTTACTAAAATAAAAAAAATGTTTTATTTTAATATATATATAGACAAGGACTGTTAATTCCTCTATAACCATTATTTGATGTCCATATTCATTTATATTCATCATTTTTTTCTTCAATGAATAATTCTACTTGATTTTATTCTATTAATTATTGTATTAAAAATTTCATTTTAAAGAATTGGGATATATAAATATATGAAAACTATTTATTATGGGTGAATTTTTTTTTATGATTCCATGTTTTATTTATATTCAATTATGGTTATTGGGAATTGTTTATGATGAATGATTGTCTTATTATATTAATATGTATGGTGATCTTGTTATATCTCTCCAATGGATTGGGTAATGGGACATAGTTAACTGAATAGGTTTCTTATAAGAGAGTATGAAAATATTATACTATTTTTATCCATGTATTACTGTGATGGTTATTTTATGTGTTTCTATAATGTTTACTAAATCTATAATTATGATTTTTATTCCATGTGAAACTATAAAGGACAAGATAATTACCCTACAAATTGTCTAAAATATGTATCAATTCTTTTTATGGGGTTTTATGTAATTTTCATTATATCTTTTGGTAATGGAAGGAGTATGAAACCTTATATGGATGAAAACTTAAACATTGTTAAAACAATTATTTGGTGTTTTTCATTATCTAAAAGACCCCATATGTTTTTTATTTTTTCTTTAATACTTCTATGATTTTTATGCAATTAATTTTGTAGATTAGGTTATTTTATGGGTAATAAAATGTTTCTTTTAAGAAATTATTTATGTTGGGAAATGAAAACTATTATATGTTTTCACGGACTAATAGTTACTTTCAAACTTTTTATGTCCCTTGATAATATTTTTTGACATTCCAAAGAACAAAAATATTTTTCCTATGATTTAATTTTAATTAAGGTAATTAAATATGGTATGTTGTATTTTTTCAAGGTTTTTCAATAAAATAAATTGTGTTTTATTCTATAAGGATTATACTATTGTAGAAATTCATAATTATTAGAATTGTACACATTATATATGTATCATGTTTTCTGTAATATTTACTACCTAAATAACAAAAAAATTAATCTAAACAACCATTATCAGTGATATAATGTTAATTCTCATTTAATGTCATATAATTTTCATGTTTTATGTTAAAGTCCATATAGTATACCTCATAACATGACACACATTAGTATTTATATTTATAATTTATTTTTTATTGATATCTGGCTGTTATATCATATTTGGGATGTAATATTCACTTGAAATAATTTTTCTATGGTATTGCTATCACTCGTGAAGAGGGTTATGTTTTTGAATTTCTTAGCATAAAAGTTTTGGGAATTTTTCAATATAAAACATTGGTAGGATTTTACATAGCAGAACCACAGTTTATTTTATGTTACAAAATGTTATATGGATCATGAAGAGTGATTCTAAATCATTACCAATTCATTTCCCCTTAATGTAAGAGACATGTAATGACCCTATTAAGTTAGTAATTGTATTTTATGCCACAATGATAGACTGGTAAAGGGTGACTATGAAAATAATTTTTTTATTAAACTATCAACAAAAATTTATTTATTAATTTGCAATAAAATTTTAATGGAATTGTATATAACTATACAAAGTCACTTTTTATACTAGAAAATGAAAATCATAGTGAAATGTCATAATATATGTGATTATACCCTAATGAGATTTTTCTAATTCAGGGGTAGTTATATATTCACATACCTACTATAGATGGGTATCCTTGATGACTTACGTTTAGCCTCTGATGTAGGCATATTTTTTTGAGAACCATAGAGAAGGGTCTAGAATATGGGGTCTCATGTAATTTTATAGAGGAAAATAGAGATTTGTTTCAATGAGTTATGACATATGATTGATTTTTATTATGGTCCTGGTGGGAGAGCCTAATAATTAGAAATAAAAATAATGAATGTTTTTATTTTGGAATAATGAATGAAATGATTTTTTACATGAGAGGTTAAAAAGGGGGAGGGGGTTTCCCGAACATTGAGATTCAATAGAACTTGTAGTAATAAAATTGATGAAAATTGACATCATGGTGGGAATAGGGCGAAAATCAGTGGGATTCATAGCCTCAATATATTTTAGAATTTATTCTCAGTAAGATAGTTAATTATGATCCAAATTGGTCTTATCTAGGAAAGATATAGAATGAATAGATACATCAAGTTTAGAGGAAGAAACATTCAGTACGAAATCATACAATGAACCATGTTGTAGGTGAAATTATTGATTTTAATTAGGGATATTGGAGATAAACCATAACATATGAAACTATAATGAATTTGGAATGATCTTTTTTTAGTGAAAGATACTAGGTACGATTATATTCTTGTTTTCTTATTTTATAGAGTATTGGATGAGAATTAATAGTGACCCCTCTATGATTTTGATGAAACTATGGATAACATGGTACCAACTATGGATAGTGGATGAACATGGAATAAGAGGAGTGAAAATCCATTGTTGATTGAACATTCTTATGTTTGGATAAGGGAGAGATATGAGGAAATAGATGTAGTGGGAGTACACCATAGTCTTTTTGAGGAAATAAACCTCATTATATAATAATATCAGTATGTTTAAAGGATTATCTTCCTGATCAATTTATAATGATAAAAAATGGAAAATTTCAAAAAGTGCTTAGGAATGATATGGATACTTAAATTCAGTCATTAATGATGCTAATTTTTAGAGAAAATGACTTGGAGTAATTAATCTCAAATTATCATCATCATATGTATGATGAGACTAATCATCAAAATATAAAAGTGTATTATATATATCAATGACTAAATCAATGTTATTTAGTCTCATTATATGGTAAATACACTATTTGGGTTCTTAAAGAGGTATTGTGTAGGTCCAATTCACATTTAATGTACATGGGTTTAATTTGATATGATTTAGGTTTGAGTCAATTTGGAGGTGTGTTGACACTATGGATGAGAACATGATGGGTAATATGAGTGTTTTGTGTTAAAAAATGGTAATTACAATGAGATTCATGTGTATACTACCATGTGGGATATTTTTAAGATATTTATGTGCCTTTTATTTTTTCATCCATTGTGTTTGGGTTAATTTCATTTCAAATCAATGGGTTTGATAGATAACTTTTTCGAATAGTTATTTAAAGATGGATGAACATGTGATTTCTTGTTTAATTTGTTTAAATTTGATGAAAATAAAAATATATAGATCATTCAAACAATATAATTGTGTTTTTGTAATTGATTTTATTAGTGGGTAGAATCATGTCATAGAAAATCCCCAAAAAAGAAGAGTAATATAGTTGTGAGAACCATAAGATTGAGGATATAAAGTTTATTTCACTACATTGTTTTAGTATATAAGACTGTGGGTATGAAACATCTCAAAATTTCAATAATTATGATGAGGGATGGATCATGTCTTGATAAATAGTTTTCATCATTTTCTGATTAACATAATAGAAGCTCAATTTTCATTCTAAATTATTTTTGGACGAGATAATGTAGAATTGATTACTTTGAGGGGTTATGATTTGTATTTGAGTGACATCTGAGAGTTCTCATAGATTTAATGGTCTCCAAAATGATATGAGACTTGAATTTCATCATAATATATATAAAAGTATTGTTTTAAATGTATTTATGTGGGTTTAAGTGCTAATATTCCCTTTTAAATGACATTAATTAATTATTCAGATAATATTGTCAATCATAGAATGTGGTGCTTACCAATGAGTAGAATTTGGTGATATACCAGGATATATATATTTTTAATATATTAATATTTATTTTATAAAAATTATTTATTCCATGTAATATAAACATTACTATCTCCAAAACAGAGTCTTGAATAGATATTCTAACTCTATGGGTTAGTATGAAAAAGAGGGTATTACCTCATTTAGAAATAAACTCTAATCGGGTTTGAGGACCAAGGTTAGGATGTTTTCGGACATTTTGTTTTTATTTTTGAATTTTCATTTCTCTAATTTCGATTGTCAAACATTCCATGTGGGAGCATCATCCCGCCCAAAAAATAGTCATGATAGATATAAAAGGAGAGAGAGTGGTATCACGCATCATCAAATAAGACATGGATCAAGGAGCACTGGTTTATGAGCATGAAATTTATCTCATATTTCAATGATTTTATTTTTATGTATGATGTATTTGAAATTTTCATTATTTTATACATTTAATTATTATTTTTATGTTTTTAGAAGACATTTTGTTATTTTTGAGGAACCTTGAGTGTAATTATTGGTAGATTTTTGTGGAAATGGGGGTTTCTCTATGATCAAAATAGAGTTATATTTGTGAATCCCTGCAATATAAAGTGTAGTTTTTATGAACATGTTCCAAATTTCCTATACATTGGTTTGTTGGAGGAACAAAAGACTACATAGTATTCGGTCTTTAAAATATTTTATTGAAAAAGAATTCGTTTTGACCAATGTATGGACCACAGAACTTGTTTGTGGGGATTTGGTAATATAGTGTACAATTTCAAGCCTTGTCTGATGTACATATCAAGGGGTTGACTGGAGTATTTTGACAAAGGGTATGTTTGGTACATAGTTGGGATCCCCCATTTGGGATTTACACTATGCTCCCAATATATATGATAGGTATTTGATCATAACACACCATTTTCATCTAACATACATTTTCAACATGGGTTGTTAAGAGTAAAATGCATGTACACTAAGGTATGTGTCATGTACTATTCAATAAAATGTTATTTTATTATTTTCATGAAATGGAGATGAAATTTTAAATATAATTAGTCTATTAGGAGTATTATTTTCCTTATAGAGATTGTGAATCCCATTGGTATTATTGATGTCATTACATAGTAGATATAGGGAGAGAAATATACTATATATAGCTTTTAAAAAATTATTGGATATAGAGTTCTCATGTAAGAGACATGACGTCAGACCCAAGTGGAAGTCAAGAGTATATTTAAAAAAATCATAATTGGATCTCCACGATTAATTTTTGGATATAGAATGTGATGTTCCATTATATTTCAGACCGTGTTATGATTAAAAGTTATTAATAAGTTGGATTTGTATCGGATTTAATTTGTTGACAAAGGATAAGAGATGAAAATTCTTCCATCCATCTAGAATGATTCCTTTCAGGTATTAATATTTAATAATGTAAGTTCGTGATATCATTTTTGTAATGATAGAGAATTTTTTTTATGAGGAATGGGAATGGATTATGAGATGTGGTCGAGGTCAGGGAACCAATTTTGGGTGCCTTTGATATGATGATACTGAGGGGGTTTTCCCCAGGGAGACGATGAAGCTGAGAGGGTATGTAAAATGATTAGTATAGAAGATTTTGTGTGTCAATATTGAACATTAACTAGTTTGCTAATACTTTTTTTTCCTATTTTATTAATAGTTCATCCACTATCGTGGACATTACATGTTATTTATATGGGGTTAGGAATATAGATGGAAATTGATATGCTTTATAAGAGAGGTTTCTGGTGGGAAGAACATCCAAATAAAAGGTATTGAGAAACATGAGATTCCAAATATTTTCACCTTATATCTGATAATTTCTCCTATATATATGTGGAATCCATTCATAGTACTATTCTCATATGCTTCTATGTTACCCAATTTTATTAATTATTGGTAGTTCACACCCATTAGTTATCATATGACTTATTTTCCAGGTATGAAAATCCTTTGGAATAAAAGATGACTAGATTTTATAGAAGAGGATAGATACTCCCCAAATTTTAGAAAAGAATTACTTTCTTTACCAATAATAAATGCCCCCTGAGGTTTAGGATGACTAATTCTTTGACAGGTTATGTATAGACCACTGAGTTATAGAATGAAACGTTTTCCTGAGATGGAGGTGTTTTCCCTATGATCTAGATTATGAGATAATCATATAGGGACACACTCCCCCCATAGTGATTATTATATTATGTGATACCTAGTAATTTCTATTTGGATTGAACTATTTATCAATATACTAATTGATTTCCTAATAAATTATCAATGGAATTGGCATTGAGCCATAATTTGGCCTTCATATTTTCATTACATGCTTAGAAGCACTCTACCCCTGGTCGATTCATGATTGGGTCAATCCAGATATCAACTTAGAAACTATGGATCATAATGATAATTTTATTCATTTTAGTTTGCTTTTTTGTGGTATAGAATGGTCATATAATTTATTTATTCACAATAATATAACATCATATGATAGGTACACCACTACTGGTATCTGATAGAGAATATATTTATCACCACCGACCAGAGAAACTCGGAATTCTTGGAATAGGTTTCCACTTTTATTTATATTCTTTTTGGGTTTTATATGATATATTTTTTATATTATTATTTTTTGGATTCTTTTAATTTTTTCACTGTTTTGTCAACGTTCTTATTGGATGTGATTGATTTAAGGAATGTAATATCATCCCCTACTCATTAAATATAAAAGTTTTTTTTTCAATATTTGATTTAATTTTTTTTCATTTTAAGGCCACAAATAAATGAATATATTAAAATTTTTGAAATTTATTAGATATTTCATTAAATGTAAAATAGTTTTCCTGACATTAATCGTACATTAATTTATTATTTAATTCCATGGATGATAAAAGGATAATTTAATGTACTTTTATGATTAAGGGGTTATGTTATACACCCCAAATTCATTCAATGTTTTTCATTGAATATTATGGATCTGTATTTTTATTTTAAAATTTTATTATTACCTTTAATTACTTGGGTTATTTTTTTGTGTTTTTATGATTTGGTTTTAAAATTATATTACATCAGTTTTTTCATAAATATATATATTCTGTACTAGTTGGAACCTTGAATTATTATTTAGACAAGGTGATAATCATGATCCAAAAACCATTATATTGAGAGAAAGTTTTATGAATATTTAAATATGCTACCATTGTCTCATATTTTTCCCATATACATATGTTTATATTTTGTTTTATTTATCTTTGTTTTCATGATTAATGTTTTTTGAATCATTCTCAAATTTGAGAATGAGGTTTACATTAATATTTTAAGGATTATATTTTATATTATCATTTTTAATCAACTCCATTTGTTTGTCATTGGATTTTTTGGGTAGTTTAGAAATGGACCGAGGAAAGATTTTATCAAAATAGTTTTTTCATTTCACTTGTTACTGTCCATAATTTGATTATTTCTCTCTTTGGGAATATCCCTTCAATTAAGATAGGTAGGGTAAAACTAGGAGTTTGGGATTGTTGATGATATATAATGTTTGAAGTTATATATAGATATAATGTTAGTATTTTTCTACGTATTCCTTAGGGAACATAGTTTCCAATGATTCATGAGATTTATTCTCCATGCATGTTAGTGTATATCTTATTATGCTTTGGATACATTAATATTTCATTAATTTTTTTGAGGATGTTTTTTTAATCAATCTGACATAGAATTTATTATTAAAAAAATTAATTTAATAATTTACATTTTGTATAAATGTATCATAATATATAACTGGGTTTTAAAAATTATGATTCAATTATAAAACTAGTTTTTTTAGAATACCATTTTTTTGAAATATTATTTATTAGGCTTTTCATTTAGAAATAAATATTGATGCTTATTTTCCATAAATATTTTAAAATAGATAGAAATATATTAATATTTGATTTTTATTCATGTTTTGGGGTAACATATATACATGGAATGTTTTTAACATTCCTATTATATTATATGTTTATACATGACCCACATGAAGTTTGCGTTTACTCTTTAGATTTTTCTCTAGCTAATTAATAAACAATATGAAGATACTTATGTTTCATATAGAGACCTATTTATGTGAATATATATTTTTTATTAATTTATTTTTGTATCATAATTATATCATCCACCATAATGTTCATATATTTTTTTATGAAATTTATATTCACATTGAAATGAATTTTCTATCTTTATTGTTTTATAAATATATTATATGAGTTATTTTTACCTTATTCTTTTATTCAATATAATTTTACTTTCAGACATATTATAATTTGACAATGGCCTCTCAATGGTTTGGTAGGGTCTTGTCTAACTCCCTGGTGTGTTTTTTGTATATTCATTTATTTAACAGGTGATCTAATATTAAGTAAATAATAATTGATTAATATGAAAATTTATGCAGCATCGTGTATTCCGGAACAAACCAAAAACTATGTCACTTGATATCATTGGGGACTAGTTGAGAGGATTCTTATGTTGGTTCTTAATAAAATAATACCAATTGTAATAACAATACTTATTTTTATATTTAACACATATTGGGACAACCACAATGATGGTATTCCACATTAAAGGGGTAGATTATACCATACAATGACTTCTAAATCATAAAAAACTAATTTATAATAATATTTTAAAAAACGTGAACCTTTCTTTTCAAGAGCCTATCTCAAAAGAACTTTGTTTTATGTAATTCTTATCTTGGGGTGGGGTCTAGGCTGATGGCCTTTAATAATGTTTCAAATGATGTGTGTGATATGGGTCAAAGAAAAATATAGTAACATGCTTTGGACCACAGGTTTAAACATTAGTATGATAAGTTACATTCAAGGGTAATAGCGTGCAGAGTGTCAAGATGGAAACCATGATATTTCAGGATACCAATTGAATATGGTGGTTAAATTGATGTCCATAGAAGGTTATGTCATAAATAAATTGTATGGTTTCTCGATTTTAATTTGGGTTTTCCTGAAAAAAGGGTATATAATGGTCAACACTCAAGTGGTGGAACATTTGTATGTGCCTTTTCACCACCTTCTTAAGATGAAACAACAGTTTCCAGAGTAGTACAAGGTGTTTATATATTGAATTAAATATTATCTATTAAATTTTTTTGGTTTATTAATTTCTCTCTAAAAAAAATAGTTTTATATTGATGGATTATGGGTTATTATATTGAATTATTTGTATTTATGTGGAATTTGGGTAGGAAACTAGACTCACTTGGTTATTTTGAATAGTATCCAAAAATATGTTTCGAATGTGTGGTAAAATTTGGGCTACCCCCAATTATAATTTCATATATCAAACAGGGATTTCCTTAACATCATTCTAGATAGTTTTGTAATGAAAATTTATCGTAGTTTTGAATTCTTAATACGTTAATAATTTGGATTTTCTTTTCTCTTTTTTATAAAATATTTATATTTTTTCTATGGAATATTTATGATTTTGCATTATATTAATTTTTAATTCTTAGTGAAATTGGCTTACAAGAAATTTAATTTAATATACTGGGTAATTTTTTAAACTTTTCTTGGGAATATATTAAATGTGGGGTTTGTAATGTTAAATTTATGAATTAAATGCATTTATAAATTCTCCTAATAGAATTAGGAATTTATTTATTGTAAAAGTTGGAATTTTATAATGATTTAATATAAAAATTAGTCTCCCAATTTGAGGTAATATTTTTTGAAAGTGGAGTTCTGAAACATTTATTATAGTTTTCGAAATAAATATAGGTTTAAATCCAATGGAAATCTTTAAAAATTTAATTAAGTTATAAATTTTTCTATAGAATAATTATTTATAGTTTTACTAGGTAAGGTGGTGTTAAGATATATTATAATGTATTCTAAAAGGGTGATATAAAATATGTATGACTCATTTCAAGAGTTTTTTTATGGAAATATCCATGTTTTATGTTCGATCATATTTGGCATTATGAGAAGGAATTTTAGGATTTATATTTGACAAAATGATTTTTTTGTTGAGAAATGATATTAGTTTTTTCTCAGTATTTTGTTATTATAGAATGTTACCCCACTATATCAAAATGTATTCTGAATAGTGATTCAAAGGTGGTTTACAATATATATACCCATAGGTTGATCATGTTTTATCTTAGTTGATCATTCCATATACTCTTATCTTTCATAATGGTGTAATTCTTCTTCTACATTAGTATAGGGATTTCATTTAATAATTGGGAATAAAAATGCACATCATTTACTTAATCATTGACTATTCATTTATATACATGAATGGATTTAGGATATCAATGTGGTCCTCCATTAAAATGATTTTATAGAGTCTATTTAGATAAAAATCATGAACTATGTACTGGATGGTTTGAGCTAGATGTAGTGGAAGTCCATTCTATGGAAGAAACAATATAACGATGTTTCCATAAAAGAATTTAGGTGATTTTATTCCAAATTATTTCACCGATGACATTAATATTTCGATAGAACTATAATTATGAATTATCTAGAACTGTAACATGTTATTATTAGAGTGTTCTTTTCATTTTTTTGAACTCATGATTTCTATCCCAAATTTCGTATTTTACAGTTCTATGAAATCATAGTATTTTGGAAGAAATGTTCTAATATATGATATTCTAATATTATCTATGATTTCCCTAAACCCTCATATAGAGGAAGTCTAGAAGGAAACTATAATAGAAGATGATTTTTTCTTGAATACTATAGATGGATGATGTTTCCCCAATTCCCATAAGTATTAGAGGGACCAAAAATTTTGGAAAAGTGAATAAATATTGGTAAGGTTTAATGGGTGTTAATATTTCAAGAAAAATTTTCCTTTCGTTATTCAATTCATCTATGAGTATTCTTATTTTATGTAATAAATGTTCGAATCCATTATATAAGAATCCACGATGTCGGGAATATTTGAATACATATTGTTGTTAGGGTTGTCTTGGACAATAGTAGAGGTTTCATAACTGTGTTGTTCATAAGAGAAGTGGATCTCGATATACACTTTCAATGTACCTTGAGGTTCATCCTATGAACACGGTGTGATGTGTAATCTATTTAATGTTTTACATTATGTTGTTACCTCATATTATTATCTTCTTTCATCTATGTGTTGTTTAAGATAATAATGACCAAATATTTTGTCAATATTTAAATGGTGGATGCCTAGTGGTTAATTCAGAATCATGATGATGGAGTATATTGGATTATTTATTGTTCTCCAAACCATTTTAATCTCTTTATTATTTTTTTTATTTTAAGTAATTGTTTAATGTATTTATGGTTAAGGGTTAGAGATAGTAATTAATATATTAGTCATACAACCATAGTGGTAACTCTTATTATGAAATGATTTCTCTTTCAAAAATTAATGAATGTTATAGATAAATTTCTTGGTTGAATCTTAGTTTTGTTAGCATCTTGTATGCCTCCTTGTCCTCATCGAAAATGATTGGGTATTTAGTTTTTTCACTTGTCCTCTATCTTCCTTGACCTAACCACTCCCTTAGGATTTACTATGGATTTTGATCATAGATTATAATATATATTTTCATTATGATTATATGTTTTCATTAGATACAACCAATTGTTTTTTGTTTTATAGATTAGGTTTTCCATAATTATGTGATTATATATAAAGGAGTTAACCTTCTTATTTATTAAAAAATTTCGTTTTTATCTTAAATTCCATAAATATATCATTATGTAATCATTTTTAGATACTAATATACTTTTAGAACGTTTGTATATGCTAATTCCAATTCTCATTTTGACAGTTATGTATTGGGGTTTCGATTTTAACTGAATCTCAATATGTGTATCGATTTATTGAGGCATACCTTTAATAAAATGTTGAAAATCATATATTTTCCATGATCAAGTGATTATTCTAGAATTTTCATGTGGTATAAAGTCTTATGGTGGGAATTATTATCAATAATTTACCTATATTTTCCTTATTATATTATTCATTGATTGGTTTTCAGTATTTTTCACATGCTTATAGTCAAATTTCATAGAATGTTTAATATTTTAGAGTTTCAAAACAATATACATGGTTGGTAAAATGTGTGTTCATACCATGTAGCTAGACCATAAAACACCAAGTACACATCACCAATATTATCTCATTATTAGTGCACTATTTGGGAATCCTTTTAGTCAAAACAATGTGGCGTTCCTCAGTTCATCTAGTGAGGATTTTATGGTGGACAAACAGATTGGAAAACTATTCATCCAAATAATATAACCTATAAATGTAATTAAATACAAGAAATTAAATTTATTATCTTTAATATACTAAATCCATTTAGGGGTCCTCTATCCTACCATTCCACTAATAATCACCATTTTCCTCCCCCATTTTATCTCACTTCTCACATGGTGATTTCTTATCTGTTTCTAAAACTGTAGTTGTGATTTTAGATGTATTCACTTCTTAGACCCTTATTCTATTTTTTTTATATTTTTTTTATTTTTATAATACCATACTGATATTATATTGAAATAGGGACCCTCTTTTCTGTAATTTATTTTTATTTTTTTCCTTAACATGTGAATTTTTTTAGACTTTTTGGTTTTCATAGACTCATTAAGGTAAATTATCACTATGGATAGTAGAAGTGAAAAATATAATATATATTGTTCTATTTATTACAATATTAATATAATTATATGACTTCATGTGGGTTTATGATATGTTTTACAGTGTTTTAGGGATGAGAACAACAATACCAAATAGTTCATTTTAAAATGTGTTTTATTCCTTAGATATTTCGCTGAATGTAAATGAGTTTACCCTTTCTTAATATGCCTTAAATATAGTTTTGAATTATATTCAAAAATAGAGGATATTTTAAAGGATATTTATTATTATAGAGTTATGTTATGAAACCCAATTATTTTGAATCATTTAAACTAAAATTTAAATGTTTGGTCCTTTTAAATTATTTGATATCCTTATTTAATATTTGTGATTTATTGGTATATTTATTACATGGTATTAAAAGTTTTAATAAAACATGTCTCCATAATGAAAATATTATGTATGGGTTAGAGTAATCCCCTATATTTAAAACTTTACATCTATATATTCCATTATCTTAAAATACTACTTTAGGAGAGAATTCAATCTATAAATGTAGCTCCCTAACACATGCTACATTGGGTTAGATAGCGAGTATGGGTTTGTAATTATTATTATGTTCCATTATTTCTATGTGGTGATGATGCTATAAATTTTTTTGGCGTTCTAATAGAACCATATGTTCCAGTTATGATTGAAATTTTTTTGGTCTTAATATTTTTTGGTATAAATATTACATACTATATTTATAATTCGTTAAATGTTAAGAGGAATGTTATTTTAGGAATTTTACCTTGATGTCAATTTTAAAATAAACTATTTTACTATTTTTCTAAAACAGTATCTTCATGAAAAAGTGATTTTTAAATACTAATATAATTTTGAATAAATTTTGTATTTGGAAAAAACAATATTTCTTTCAAATGGATATGGTTTCATATTTGATTTTAAAAATATATTTGGGGATTATTTTATAAATTTATTTCAAACTATCATGAAATGGTTTTAATTTTAAATGTTATTAAAATGATTTCAGAATGATACCAAATGAGAATTATATTATCTATCTTATCATATAATAAGATTACTTATTTTCCTCTTAGATGAAACAATTTCTCTGGGGTTTTTGGCCTGGATGATGGACTCAATAACTGCAGATGTATTTCTTATTCAATGATATTGGTGGTTGTAGTTCTATTTTTAATTAGTTTTTTATATATGTATCAAAATAAAATATTTTTTTCTATTTTATTATGGATTGTTTTATTCATATTTGTATTTATTTTTTATGTTCAATTTTTTATTCAATGATATTGTAATATGATTGTTTTTATTATGCTTTATTTTCTTAATTTTTTTGAAATGTTTAATCCTTCAGTGTGGCCCATAAAATCCATATTCCGCTATGGGTTCTCTTGTTTATATATTTATTTACTGGGTGAATTCATTCCTACTAAATATTAATTGATTCATTGGATCATATTTTTATCCTCGTGTGTTTTGGAATGTTCCTTGGGCTATGTCCTAGGACGACTGATGTACTTATTATTTAGGAGGTATTTTTTTCATGGAAGGGGTGAACTGAATTAATTTAAAAAAATATTGAAAAAAAATAAAACACATAAATTTTGTTCTATTTTAGACCACAATTATATTATGTCTATAATCCATTGAAATATAATCTAGGAGAGGTATTGCACACACTAAACAAACATAAATTTTGATGATGGGAAAATCCTATTTGAATAATTCTTTTCAAGATACAGGACACACATAATACTACCTCATTTTGGAATGGAATTCACAATTCTATTTCCAGAATATTCCATTTATGGATGGCTAACCTAAATATAAATATCAATTATAATGGGAATGTATAATTCCATTTGAAATTAATATTAGAGAGAATATATATCAAAATAAATTTCATAATAGAAAACCATTCAAGAATAGATGAAATTGAAATATGATTCACCTCATATAGTAATTTAATAATGAATCCAAAAGATGAGATTTTTCAATGTATTGTTGATTAATAAAGATAGTAATCTTCAGTTGAATATTTTGACAAGTATTCCAATATCTCATATGTATCGTCTTTATAAATTTCACAACACAAAAAACATATATATTCTATATCATTTAATATGAATTTATAGTAACTATATAGATTAAAAGTGGTAATGTATTTAAAATATAAATAAATATTCATGGTACACATGATTTATTCCGTGATCAAAAATCATATAAAACAGTTACTAAATAATCAATTAACATTAAAAAAATTATATTTTAATGATAAAATACTCTGGAGTTAACAAATATTTATTCAATATCATTTTAATCAATAAGAAAATAATAAATAATCGTCATAATAATCGACATTTAATCATATAAATATATTTTGAATTAAATCCTTTGAAAATTAAAAAACATGAAATGTGAATAATTTATATACCAAATATTGTTCAAAAAAGTGATAGATAAAATATACATGGAATGGTGATATTTTTAATGGTGTAACAAAACCAAAAATAGTATTATATAAGAAATAAATGTAATATATTTTAAAATGTGTGAAACTCAAAAATCAATATTCTGAACCCCAACAATAACTAATAAATCTTCACTAAATCCATATATTTATAAAAAAAATCCCCAGTGTTTTTAAAAAAGTTACATGGAAAATAGTTTATTATATAATAAATATGATTATTTCTATTTTGATATATTTGAAATAAAATACAATACTTCTGAATGGGTATCATATTTTTTAGTAAAAAATATCAAATTTTTAACAAATTTCTTACGCTAGATAAATTTACCAAATAAATCTTAGAATCTATAAAAATATGAATAATTTTTTTTATAAAATTCCCCAGGTATATATAATATTTTCAAAAGGATAGTCTAGATCCCTATGTTATTTTGATTTTATCAATATGTATTCTATAAGATTTAATTTATTTTTTGATGAATTCTTACATTTTATGAATTATATTAATGCTCCTTGTAAACATAATATAATATTTCCATCCTAATGAAATTTTAAAAATATCTAATATATATATTTTTTCTTCATGAAACACCTCCTATTATATAACCGTAATATAGTTGAATTCTAAAAATTTATAATATGAAATTTAATTATACAAATCTATCAAAAACATATTATTAAAATTATCCATGCATAGAATAGGATTAAAAATTATTTGGTTTTATAAATACCATAATATAATAATAAATAATAATAGTATAAATAAAACAATCCATCCATTAGAGTAAACATCATTTATTACTTCAATAAGAAATCACAAATTCAAATATTCACTAATCAAAATATAATGTGAACAACTATAAATCGGTTACAATTTTTTTTCGGAATTATTAGATATTATAAAAAATATTAATTAGTAAAAAAACAAATAATAGAATAAAATATTGTTACTGAAAATGTAATTAACAGAACATGAATAAATAATAATTTTACACTCTATATTCTCCACCTTTTAGATAATAAGAAATCGTGAAAAACACTACCCATTCATGTAGAAAATGAGAAGAAAAAATTAAAGAATAAAATTTATATATAAAAATTAATTTAAAATATCAGAAAATAAATAAAAATAAATACGATAAACAAAAAAACCTCCTTTAAATTTAAAAAATAATATAGACATAGAAAAATAAAATAAATGAATAATTATTACTAATCAAAGGAAATATAAATCAATGAATAATTATCACAATAAATGACTTATGTTGATAATTTAATGAATTATATAAATAACAAAAAAATTATGTTATATTTATCCTTAATCCAAACGTATTTCCTCTTATAATATTTTATATGGAAAGATTTATATAAAGGTCCAAAATATTCTCGATTTTTCCTTTTCCATTCAATGGTTTCATCTAGTTCATGGATAATATCATAAATTTAAAATGTGGTTATAAAATTATTTTAAACATTATTATATATTTTTATATTGGTATTAAAAAAATATTAAAGTAATTTAAAATTAATAAAAATTTATTTCGTAATTTTATTATAACTTTTAAAATGATAATAATGTTTTAAAAAGTATGTTTACAATTTTATATGTGATAATAATCAATTTTCATAATTTTTGTTGTGTTTAATTAATTGAAAATTTTAAATTTTTAATGAAATATTTAAAATTATGATAATGTATGAGTTGTGTAAGGGAAATGAAAGCTTTGATGTATTTTTTATGGGTAATATGATCATTCAATAAGTTATGTAATGGTAAGTACTATTTTATATAGGTTATCTAATGATTGTTCACTACAATGTAATGGTAATGATGTTTACATAAGGGTAAATCATGGAATAAATAATGATAAGAGATGATTTATAATAGGTTTATAAATGTAAATTTGAAATCTAGTGATTGACAACAATGTAACACTAGCTTCCAAAAGTTATGTCCTTGATTCCTTGGGATGAATTAGTGTAGAAGTATCTATTCTAGGAGGAATAATGGTACCTCATAACTTACGTAAGGGAAACGAAATAATTCTCCCATTCTTGTAAGGGGATATCGTACATATATAAAGGTAGTCCCCTACGTTCATAAGGATAACCCACAAATCCTAAATCTTATATAAGAGTAAAAATATTTTTATAAAGTTTTTATAAGGGTTTTCGTGTGAGGTTAGAGTTATAAAAGGTTATTATTAAAAGGGATATTGAAACATTTTTCATTTATTTAATAAGGTCACACTATAGATACAGTTACATGATCCTTTCTAAGGCACTATGTAATGGTAAAATATGTTACCTTATACAATATGTATCTTCTGTATATGTTCAATTATTTTTACCTAGTTTAGTGTTATCCTCCATACTATTGATATCAACAGCCACAAGATCTCCTATTAGATATTATTTATTCATAAATTCATTTAATTAAATTTAAATGACATATTTAATAATTTAAAAATCATTTTATTCAAGGATTAATTGATGAAAAATTTTATTTAGAACAACAAACCATTTAGAAAATAGAATTTTTTTATCAATGCCTCATTTCTAGATTATTCATAACTTATAATTTCAAATAAGTGAAAAAATTTCCATTTATATTGAATTTTCCACTCATCTAGATCACCTCGTTACTCTTCCTTCAAGAAACTAGGTTTTTTTTTTGTTTCTGGAATCTCATACTATTCAATATCTATGTGAGTTAAAACTTTCTCTCCCATACATTCCATGGCTATACATGGAAAATACCTTTTAGGGGGTCTGATTTTTTATACCTTTAACATAGTTGAGGGATAATTAATTACTTTATCCTTTTGTAATAATTCATTTTTCTACCTAATTAAGATAATAAATTATTTAACTAAAATTGACAGGGATGTGGAGTTCAAAATGTATATTTCTTATGTTTTTATATTGCTTGAAATTATTTTCAATGAATTTATTATATCACACATAGATTATTTTTTTCACACGTTTTGTTAATTTTTATTTTTAAATGATTATCCTAGAGAGAGAAATTATAAATCAAATAAAGATAATTATTATTTGTTTATGAAAAATAACCATTCATATGTTTTTTTCATACGTTTGGATAATGTTTATAGAATTATAGATGTATGTTACCTTGCTAAAAATAACAGATTTAGAATTATTTTTGACATAAATATTGTTTTGGATAATGAAAATATTATTGTGAATGTTTGATTAATGTCACTACACATTAAATATAAAATCACTTACATATGGTGGATTCAAGAGTTTCCCATGGAAATATTGAATTGTGTGGTTATATAATATAATAATGATGTTTTTATATTATAAAGTCACATAAATTTGATTATGGTGGATATGGAAGTAGATGTGTGCTATACAATGTTGAAATGGGGACATCTATTGGAGTTGAGAAGGGTGATTATTACAGTGACATGGTTGAACTGTTATGTTATATTGAAATATGATCTTCTATGGTGATTTTTAGTTGTGGTAGGAAATAATTAACGATAAAAAGGATAGATATTTTTATTTGAATTTTGAAATATCATTAATAAATGTGTAATGGTTTTATTTTATTTTTTTCAATGAGAACTAGGAAATATATGTCACACATATTAATTGAATGAATTGAAAGATAAAAGAATGTGTTATGAAAATATTAGATGTAATAAAATGGGTGGTAATGGATAAATTAATGTTTAATTTAATTGTAAAGTGTGGTTAATGTCGTTTTGGTTTAATATTAAATGAATGGGAATGATAAATAATGGTGTTTGATAATGAGAGGGTCAACAAACCGTATTCACATCAAAAGAATAGTGGAATGTGGATGGTGTTTTGTGGCATGATTATGTCATGCAATTAAATTATTAGTGGGAAAAAATTGATGAGGCATTGAAGCCTTTGTGTTGATTTTGTGAATTGGTTTATATTCTTATACAAAATTCATTGGTGCTGCTTATGTGTGACACTACACTATATTTAATATTTATTATCATTACTATACTCACCAAACCAACACTGATCAATTTATATTGACACCAAAAAGTTATTTTTGGTTGTTTTTTCTAGTAACTAGATGGTAAGTATGGATGGATATATATAAATATATATATTATAACATAATCTCTCTTCTAGATGAGGTTCATACATGTGGGATGTGATGCATTGTAGATGGGGGTATATTTGATCGATAACAGGCATATCATGATACGTTTTGCCTCAGAGGAGGATTTAATCAGAGCCTGGTCTAGTGCTCCCCGTATCGTCATTGGATTTCAGTTCTAACTCTTCTGATGGACATACGACTTCCATATGAAGCGTAATTCCCCCACAGTGATAGTCTGGTAAGCTTTTCTATCCTCCCACTACTGTTACAAAATCCCTCGATTATTAGATTACTAGGGAATTTAGTTGGATGATACTTGTGTTTGGATAGCCGTACATAAGTTATTTTCCACCCTGTTAATTCGTGGGTCTGTGTCGAAGTATATGTATCCATAGAAGCTTTAGATTATGTTTGGATAACTGTTGTGGATGAATTCCAGTGAAAACAGGAGGTGGTCTATGAATCATGGAATGATTTCAGTTCTATATGTAAGAGGCTAGGGCACTCAATGGAAACATGTCGACGGGGATATGAGAAGCAGATGGGTGGGGGCAGCGGTAAGGTTCCAAATTCTCAATCCATGGAAGGATTTCCTGAGAATCTAGTTGGTGTGGACTCTAAGGTTAAACATGCAGTGGACGTGAGCAGTGGTCCTCAGGATGTGAATCCTTTGGTGAATGAGGCCTTTAGATTATTGAGGGAGGATCTGGGTGGACCAAAATATACTCCACCTGTAGAGGGTGATGATGTGGAAGATGTGATACCCAGTAGTGGTCTGAATGTGGTGGATTCTCAAATTGTTAGAGAAGAAGGAACTAGGTGTCCTAGATCAACTTCATACTCCAAGGATGTGAGTGAATGGATTATAACTAATTCTAGGGGTTTGGAACTTAAGGCAACAAGGGGGGGGGGGGTGATTCTCATGGTGGTAAGGAGCTACAATGTGATCTAGGAAATTTTCCAATTAGGGAGATGGATGCAATTGTTTTGGACAACTAATTTGATGAGCTGCCACATGTTAATCTAGAACAGGAGGCCAAAACCGATCCGGTTAGGCCCTCACTGAAGCAGAGAGCATCTGAGATAGGTTCTAGTGATTGGAATTTGAGCTATTATCAGGTGATATTGGAGCAGAATTCCAGGGTGATCTAGTAAGCCCACGGTGCAGTAAGAGCTAGAGGGGCATTCGGAAACAGAAAAAAAAAGACTATTCTTATTTACCACCACCAAGGGAAACTAGATCTATGAAGAAGTAAAAATACAAGATGAAGATTAGTGATCCTCTTTCCCCATAAAAGTTTGATACTTTACAATCAAAAGAGTCTGGTTCAGTTACTGATCCTTCTCTAGAGATGCTTATTACCTCAAGAGAAGAAATGGTGGAAATGATTCTCACAATTAATGCTACAAACGAAGAAGATAATAGGATTATGGGAAGATTTTTATGGGTGGGTAACAATGAAGAGAAGAGTAACTGGATTGAGAAATAGGATATGATATTGATTAGGGGATTTAATGATGGGAAGCTCAACCATGAAGAGTACATTCAAGCATGGGACACATTGGAAGATCATTTCGAAGATCTTCTGAAGGATGACCCTAATACTCAGGTTAGTAGTATCTTCTGGCATCTAAGCAGGGAGATCATATCCAATATGCTTAAGTTATTCTTTAATGGTTCATCTATTTCTTTTAGTTTCGTAACATTGGTTTCTCACTTTTTCTATAAAAGTGTTTCTTTAATAAAAAAAGTAATTTTTAGTCAGTAAAGGAGAGATCCATGACATACAATGTTGGGGTGTTATTGCAAAAAACTAGTAATAATTAAGTGTGGGATTCAATTTTTTTATTGTAATATTATTATTTTACTATGAATAGATTAATTATTTGTTGATCATGTATTATTGAGTATGGTATCTATTAGATTGTCTATGAAGGTTTTGTTCATTTTATTGTTTTCCAATTGGTGCATTTATATGTTATTTTCACAAGTTAACATGAGACATTAGGTATCATTGTACTGAGTATAATTATATTCATAGATTATGTATATATATATTATATATAAGGATTCCAAGATGATATCTGGATCGATCTAGAAATTACTATATTTGGTTTTGGATCTGTGGATGAGTTATTTCTATATGATATTCTACGATTTTTTTCATGGATTTTTTCATTTTATATATAATCCTTTAAATGAATTATAAATATTGTTTATCTTCAATTATTATATTTTTGAGTTGTTTTTAGTTGATATCTTATCTCTTAATCTAACATTTATTTCTATTGAGGGTAATCATTTCCATGTGGGGGACCTTATTTATACACTTCGTGGCATTCACTAACCAGGGGCCTACTAGAGGTAGGACTTGGGGTACATACTATTCATTTCCCCATTGTTGTCCCTAGAGAGGTACCATTGTAGGTGTGTGGTTGGGAAAACTAATTTAGATAAAATATATAATATATATCAAATTTATTATGATCAATAAATCAAATAAATAAAAAAATTATAATATAAATGATTCTAAGAAACATATTAAAAAATAAATCCATTATTTAAGAATTTTTTTGTGACTCTCTCTTTCTAAGATCATATTAAATGTTTTCAAATTATAATGAATCTAAAGGTTTAGTATATATATAATCAATTTTCAAAAATAGACAATATATATTATAATATATCCTTTACGTACAAGATATATGGAAGAATGACATATGAAATTGATATTTTTTATTTTCGAATTCTCAAGAGGGTTCATCAAAATATATACGGTTTCTGAATTAACTAATGTAATCCACATTCTAAAAAATTTAATATAAAAATCTGACAAATCTTTATCTAATACAAATATGTTATCCAAATAGCTCCCTATTGATACATATATAGCATCATCTATTGATAAATCTGTTAGAACGTTATTATTTGAAATCTATTATAAAAATATATTTTCTAGAATATGACTTATACCACTGATTCATTTAGTATTTATCATTGAATTATGTAGAATTTGAATCCAAATAACAAAATAATTTAAAACAATTCATTAATATAATGAATATTCCATTTTTAACAATAGAAATGAAAAAATTAATAATTCATTTAATTATAATCTAATGAAATATCTTCATATAAGTCTAAAAGCATGTACACATGAACAATACAATCATTAAATCCTGCCAGAAAGCTATTAAATATAATAATATTCCAAACATTACATTCAAAATATTATAATCAACTGATTAACAAATAAAATATTTATATATTCTATATTAAGAACTAACATCAGTATTTATTATTTTATAAAATCCTAGATTTGACATGTAACTATGCCCTCCATCAAAATATACCACAATGTGGGAAATGAGATAATGACCCCTAGTCCCACCTCAAATATCTCCTTGATGGATATAAAAATGAAGGGTAGTAGAATCTTACATATATGGGAGGCATCAACCTCTATAATAAAATTATATTTAGAGAGAGAAATAAACACCTCAAAATCTCCCCCAAATTGTATATTATCATCACAAAACCAACATGAAATACATGAATAAGGTAATCCAATACATTTTAATGCATCCAATGTTTATAAAGAGACAGGTCTTTTGTGGAAAATCAATAGAAGATCAAAAAAAATTACAAATTCCATTACTGGTTTATAAATTTATAAAATTATCCTATAATATATTTTATATATGTATGGTGATAATTCATGTACACTTAGAAGAATTATAAAAGGTTATAAAAGATCATATGAAAACAGCATGTAGTTCGACAAGTGAAAAACATCAAAACCGACCAGTGCCAAAATAGGTCACCTGACCAAACACAGCCTCACCGTGGCTAACATAAAAAATAAAATATCCAATAAAGTAATATAATATTTATATCATAAAAATGTAAGGATATCTTCTACTACATCCCCAATAACCTTTCAACTCTCACACCACAACATCAAATGTCATGTTCTCCCATCCCATCCATATATATCACATGTCATAAAAAATCAGATCACACTCCTCTTGAAGTAACTCGGTTCATCTATGATGTGGTTGGGATTGATCTCATCCTACCCCACTGTATCATGTTATAGAATCCAGTGATAAAATCATGTACCACCAAAACATGATTTCTTGAAATCACCTTGGTCATCACATCCTGATTCACCGTAAGGAACCTATGAAATTACACTACAACACATGATATCAAAAAAATGAAGAACATCAACCCAATTACCTCTTCCAACCACATATTATCCCCACCACATATCATATCATTTCACATCCTCATCACATCACATATGACATAATGATTATTCGGCCATCATTTTGAATTGTGTGGAAAGACACATGAGCCAACAAATCGCACAACACAACATGACATGTAGGTTTTCAAAAAAAACTATTCCCAATTACACATTGGTCCCCATTTTTGGGTAAACTCCAACGAAAAATTATTTAATTCCGAGTGCTAAAGTATGAGTGAGGAAGAATTGTTAGCTATCATTTTGTTTTACCACCATCTTGAATATTGGGGAAAACACCTATAACCTAAAACTATATAGAAATTATAACTTTATCCAACTCAATTAATGAATATAGAAATAACATATAATAAATGATATATAGATTGGAAAAACCATCTAATATATTTTTTCACAACAACTGCACTAGAATATTCCAAAAAAAACCCTTCACTAATAATCTACCATCACAACCGCAACTACAACTACAAGTGGCACACTACAATACCAACACATAATCAACACAACATTCTCCATAATTGTTTTACTTTTTCACCACTATATATATTACTAGTTACACTAAAATTCATTACTAAGACACACCATTCATTTTTAAATATCACATTAATTTATGGTTCAATTAATTTAATCCATTTTACACATTTCAATTACATCCCAAGTCATTCATTTACCATTCTACATCATTTCATTTTGATGTCATGATTACATCCATGGATAATTAGGAAAATACCACCAAAAATGCACACCAATCCTCCCACATTATATCTACCATCATCATTGTGACAAACCAACGAAACCAACATACCATTATAATAGCACATCGTAAAACCTAAACAAATTTCACAACATAATTGTAAAATAAAAAAACTACACACCAACACCACACATTAAAAAACCACAAACCATAACCCACACAAACCTCAACCATCATGCACCAAAACTATCATGCACCACATCCTCACATGAAAACCAATATGTACCACATTACAAGAATTATAACTTTTCATTCATTGCAACCAAGCACCGCATCAAAACCCCACTCATCACAACACTCATCTTGTCCCGCTCATCACAGTACAATAGCCCTAACCACATATGGAAACAAAACACAAAATATTACACACAAGTTTTTTTATCATTCATAATTTATTAATGGGATTCCACTACATTACATATTTTTTTAGTATCGATATTATCAGAAAAACCTAGATTATAGGGTAAACTAGTTCAATAGCAACATATATGTTATTTATACTTTTATTCTGGGTGAGATAACTCAAAAACACAATAATGGTATCATCACATATCATCTACCACCCATAAAAGGATCACAACATCCATTAAATTCATGATGTAAACAACATTTTATAATATCCTCATAATGAATATCATCATAGTAATAATATTTGATTTCTCCCCTTACCAATCAATCATAGTTATACCAACTCTTTATATTATTAATCCAACCATTATTGTAGACCCAATGGAAGGAAAAATCAAAAAATCACTACACATAGCAAGTAAATTGGAAAAAATAATGATTCCCTACCTAAAGGAACTTTTATAATCCCACGATGTTGTGTAGGGAGAATAAAAAACATGAAATCGATAACCACAAAAGAAAATTGGGGATTAAACTACACCACATCAAAGGGTTGTCAGATAAATATCTTAACACATATAAAAGCCCAATAATATTTACTGAATAACAACTATAATAACTTGATAAATTGAGGGTAACTATGGTAAAAAATCATTGAAGATCACTAATGGAAAACAATGGTAACCCAAGGTTCATGGTGAGGGATGGAAGGCTACATATCCTCGAAAAATTTCCTACTGGGTTTCTATAATGAAAGATGTATATGATTCCAAATGAGAGGATATTCGACTGAATTATTTTAATAAACAACATGTATCTCTCCAATTTTATAGTTTATACTATAGTTTTAGGCAATAAATTCCCTAGGAACACAAAATATACACTGTAAAAGTGTCGTTTATTCCATAAATTTATTTTTTTTTACAAATCATGGTGCACATAGTTGGATTAACATATGCCATAAATACCTATATTACTACATAAATCCATTTTTCATGCCCTATCACTCACTTTATATAATCCATAAAACACTTTCTTCTAACTATGTTGAATAAAGACATAAATATTAACACCCAAATTTATGATATAAATGGAAACCTATAGTTCTTATGAAATTGTAACCTTCATAGACCATCATAATCCTCATTTGACGTAACCCTAAGACCAAGAAATGGAAAATTAATATCTAGGAAGGAAGATATCATTGCATTATATACCTCACAAATTATTCTTTCCCTCAAGAATTAAAATGAAAGAAGATGTAATAAAATGCAGTTCAAAGGACAACCCTGTATGATACATATCATGGATATCTGTATATACTAAAATTACTAACTTTGTAACATACCAAACCAAAACACCCCCAAAACAACCAACCCAACCACGTAATCATGATACCACATCACAACATATTGTAAGTTGCATGATCTCTCAAATGGTATAAGCCATAAGCCACTACATTACACATCGCCAACCAAATTACCATCTTATAATGTGCATATGCCAAATAAATCACTACCTCAACCAGAAAAAAAAACTACCATGAGAATTAAAATAAAATATTATCATTATCTATGTCCAGATATTATCTTATTTGGGTGGCATAGACTCACCATAATGGTTTTAATCATTATAAATTATAAAATAACTAGATTAATAATTTGGTTTCTTACCATTTCATATATATTATTATTTATCTCCCATAAAACTTTATACATCCAATAAAATTTCATCTCATAGTAAAATAATACCCAACATCATTTAAAAAAAAATAGAATAGATAATGTAAAAACTCAAAAAATATCTATTTACTAGGAACTCATAAGCCACACTCATTCTCATGTACTCTCCACTAGGAAACCATGAATCTATGACAAATGAAACATGGGAATGGATTTTCGATGTGTCACCTACTCTCAATGATCTTGGATATCTGTTGGTTTCTCAACCGACATCACATCATTCTCAATATCCAACTCCCCAGTCAATGATTTGGGTGTCATCAAGATGATAGCAATGATGCTGGGTTGTGTGGAAGACATCATGGATCCTCTATCGACATGGTTGAATTTAAAAACAATACACCACCTATCTAACAAACCCCAACACAAAAAAATAACAAACAAATCCATGAGAAAGAGTACTCCCCTTTTCAATATTCTTTTTCACATGTCATGTGGAAAATATGAAGACCACATGGTATCAAACTAAAAATCATTCGACCTACATCTAAGATCATTATAGCTATTATGATTATCCTAAATCTACCATATTAAATTTCAAATAAAATATTCCTTCAAAATCATGATTTGGCCACATTAGGATAAAAACTTCTAATTATTTGACCATTGTAGAGCATAACATAAATCAGAATTTTCTCCCATATAAATCCACAAATACGGTTATTACAAGGCTTGAGTGATAGAAATTTTTCTATGGAACTAGAATAGAGGTAAATGCCTTAATAATGATCAATAAATGTCATCGATTCATGATCGCAACATATCATCCAGCATATGGAAGATCCACTTCATCTACAAATCTTAGTGATGGTGAAAAGTAGTGATACAGAAAACTAGGATCTAAATGCTTTCTATAATCCCATCTAGACTCCAAGGTAACACAAGGATCTCTATAAATGATTATAATTATTGATACTCCATGAATAAAAACTATATCATCCATACATATACATTTTAATACATTGATGATACTCAAATCATGGATTTATAAATAGTGAACTCACTTCATCAATTGGACCATTAAAAAAACTACATGACATCCTCTCTAAACTCCAGGTAACCTAATGAAAATATCTAACTATATTTATTCCCATTTCCTCTCAGTAACTTCCATGGACTACAATAGACCTCCTTGAACAAGGTTCACCAAATTCAACTTTTGACTAACTAATCTCTTCACTATAAATGCTTCTATAGAATGTTTCATCCCCTTCCAAAAAAAATTCTTTCGTAGTATATGATTCAAAATTATCAAACTATGATGTTCAAATAATAGAGATTTGTTTAAAAAATGGTGAACTCCTTCAAGTATCTCCTTTAGAATAGACAACCCCCCCTAGAAGAATATCTGGTTTTGATAATCCTCTGACCATCCAATCATTGAATAACCATGGATATAATGATAATATATCAACTATTTGTCTATGTTTCACCACTAACACTCATACTCATTCTAGAAAAAGGGCATCTTAAAATCGACCTAATAAAGAGAACCTGATCCACTTCTCTCTGAAATCAAGATGAATTGATTGATGATACTCCTACCCATTCCAAAAATCAAAATACTCTTGATCAACATATTCCTAGGACAATAAAAAAACACATAAGAAGTCATATTCTCATTAATTAGGGTGTAAGTGATATAAAAATCTTAAACATGAAAGAAATACATTCAATTACCATAACATTGATTCAATTCTTGTTGGGTAAAAATATATTTTTGGGTACTATGGTCTGTGAAATGCATAAATTATTCCCCAAAGATGAAATGCTACCACAACATTAGTAGAGACAAATATTCCACCATATACTAATCATGAGTTGAATATTTGTGACAATGGGGATATAACGACAAATACCTAATAGATGTCACAATTCCCACCGATATCAATGCACAATCCTAGATCATAAGGTATACATCCTTGAAAATACTAAAAAACACACCCTCCATTGGTAGCTGAATAATTAGAGAACTAATACACATCCCATTTAGAAATTAAAAAAGTACATTATTATGATAAATAATTTAAAAATACCATTCCTCCCTTGTAAAATTTTTAGTTCCAGCTAAAACGCCACATGTACAAGGAAACACAACACTCACATCCATAAATCACAAATAGATCACATCACATACAGATGGTAGTGTCGAGGGACCTATAAAACAATTCTATGATGCTAAAAATACTCATCCACTAACTTCAAGTAAACTACGATAATATCGATAAATATAATGGTGAGGATCTATATGTATTCAAGAAATATAGAATTTATGAGCCAAAAGAACACATTTTTGGAGTCTATAAAACTGAAGAAATTGACCATGAACTCAAAGTGTCCATACCTACATCTTAAGGAAGTCTTCTGAATATCATTATAATTCAGCATCATTTTTTGATATCCAGACCATAGAAAAACAATATAAAACCAAATAGTCCCTCTCAAGGGGTCAAATTGATAAAACAATAATCAGAATAGGGTAATGGTTATTGACCATCACATTGTTCATCCTCAAGTAGCAATACACTACCTTCGGCCAACATCTTCCTTATTGAAGAATAACACTAGAGTAGCCCATGCTGACACACCAGGCTAGATGATGCCTATCTGGATTGGATCATCCACCTACTACCCTACACATTAAACTCCATTTCAACCATTTGATAGTGATCCATCAAAATTAGAGATTCTCCTAGATATTACCCTACCACAAAACTGTATTACATGTTGGTGGAGTAGTTCAAAAAATTTACTTGGAAAACCTCCATAAAATAGCCCACCAATATAGGTACATCTCTCGCCCAAGAATCTAGTAATAAATCCACAAACAAATAAAAAAGGCACCAATTTCAAACTACCCGTCATAGAAACTCTATCGATGATGAAAGCCACTCACTACCCCTCCACATTGAAAAAATATCCTCATGATTGTGTCGATGTATTACAATAAATATTAAAATAATCCCTAATTGGGATATTTTCATATTATTTTATATATTAAAATGGAAATGTCCCACTGACTAGTTCTTCCCCATCACTAGTCAACATCCCTAACACACATCAAACAAGGAAGACTCAACTCCAAAAGGAATAGATAACATGACAGGTATTGGAAGTGTTTCTACATCATGCACAAAATAAATGATAGAAGTTAGAGTAATATATTATAATGATACACTTAAATTAAACTAATCAAAAAGGGTAAAAGATATTGTAATTCTACATTGAATAATTCTGGGATCTGTATGAACTCTTTCCAATAACGCAGGAATATGACCATAACCAGATCTTCTAACTCTTGGATTCTATCATGAAAGGACATGATCAAGAAAAGGGTACTATGTATGGGGACCCATCATGAGGAAAACCGTACTAAAAAAAATCATCCACTAGATTTTGAACAAGTGTTGGTGGTCCATGCTACTGAATCTACCTCATACGCAAGTATTATTATAGATAAATATGGACATAAACACCAACCTAATTTAGGAATCCCTGAGTTGTATGACACTATATATGATTTGATCTTAATTCATCTACATAAATGACATAAATATAGAATTCCTATGGCATGTTATCAAAAATAAACCTTCATAGAAGGATGAAAAGGATATAATGCAGTCAACCCCCCACTGGTCGAAACAATGAGTTCTAGAACTCCTACATCCAAAATCCTGAATCTATTCCATCTAAGGCACCATTCTAGACACCCTCTCAAGTATAAAACCACCAATAAATCATATTACTGGTATCCTTATCATTCTTCTTCACCTACTGATACATATGAATTTTAATCAGAGTGATTTCATACAAGATCACTATGCACAATGCCTCCTCATATGCTATTATCTAGACTCCACATCTGAGAAAAAATACAAGGAAAATAAGAAGTGGTCCTTGAACCTGATCCCAAAATCTCACAGAAATCATTCTCCCTTTATTAATATAAATAAATACCTTCCACTTTTTTGTTAGAATAGTTGATGAAATGAACTCTGAACACAACTCCCTATGAATGTCTAGCCAATATACATCTTCCACCATACAGTTAGTACGAAATAGTGACCAAAACCGGCACAAAACACCTCACATATGACTAACATCCAAAGAACCAAAAACTAATTCCTTTATCAAAATAGACTGAAATAGATCACATCTCCTCCATCCAAAACAATATCACTGAATCTGTGACTCTCTCATTGTAATTTTCAAAACTCTATCACTGTATTACATGAAAAGGATGAGATAAAAATAACCATCTCCTATCAGTTTGACCTTACTATTATCAACCAGACCAGACAACTGAACCTCAAATACTTATTCCACTAATGGATGATGAAATGGTTTCATTAATTATAATGAATAAGAACATCATAATCATGGTTTCATGGTTTTTTATTAAAGAATATTTGTTTATTTCATTTTATATTATAAAAATGAAACAATTTAAACAAGGACACCATAAATCATAATTTATTCCTCTCCTAGTAATCTAACATACAAACAGGTCCACCATACATGGTAATTAAATAAGCTCACATTCAAGCTGTAGAACACATGGGACCCTAAAATACCATGTTCTAGCCAGTCTATCTAACCTATTTCATGCACCAATACGAACTGGTAGAACTTCCCAAAGAACACATGAAAACTAAATGTTCCTATATCTGAAATCCATACTATCACTAAAACAATTTTTTATTCCACTCTATAATGAATCCCTATTTTAAAATATTCCATAATGTTAGATGTGGGATAATGATCTGTGAGTTCCAACAATAGTGAGACAAATTTTGGTGACACATAGTAAGTGTGACACCACATGATTTTACATAATGTTTGATATTGAAGAAATATTATTTCTTTTATATTTTATGGTTCATGATTCCCAATGATATAAAAATAATAATGTGTTTGACAGAGTATACATGATGAAAAACTATTTTTAAATGAAATGTGATAAAATATTAATTTTTTTAAAAAATTTACATTGTATTTAAAAAATAGGCATTAAATTAAAAGGAGTTAATATTATTAACAATATTATGAAGAATATATACTTTCTTATTCAATACATATTTATTCACTGATTATTAAGAAATATACAGTTAAATTTTATGGAAATAGTTTTAAACATTTTCTTGAAAAACTATTTTTATATATTTTTATGATCACATAGTATAATTAATTTTTTTACAGATTTATAAAATCAATTAGATAAATTTAACTTGAATTTTTAAATCATCACTTATAAATTATATTATTGTGAATTTTGCATATTTTTCATATATTATTATTTTTATACTGAATAGTGAAAGATAATTATTATTATTGAAAACTGTCATTTTTATTTAAAGAATTTTTAAAATATCATTTCTGGTTTAAGAATTATAAAAGAAAAATTTTATATATTATACTATTATTTATCCAATTAAGTTAATTGGATTCAATTTAATGGTTGAAATTTTCATAAAAAACTTAAACATAAAAAATAATTTTTTTGATTACTGATTTTTTTCATTAATAGATTATTCGTAAATTAACTTTTATGAATTTTTAAAATATAATATCAATGAATGGATCCCATATTTTGAATCATTACGTTTAAATTGATTAAATAGGCCCATTTTATTTATTTATTTTGAATAGAACACAAATTAAGTTTTTATTACCACGGTGAAGAGTAAATTGGGTAACTAAGGATAAAAATAATATAGCAAGGACAATAAAATGACCCTATCTATAACAATGATAATTTGTGAAATAAATTTATCAAATAAATTAATTTATTTTCTATATTTTTTATTTAAAACAACAGCTTTATTATATTGAGGTATACACAACACTGATTTTAGAATGAGTTATGTGAAACAGTGAGTACAAATGAAATGTGAAATTATAAATATTCATTTTTATTTAATATGATAATATTCACCTTTCCATTAGAAAGTAATTTATAAATATTATTAAAATAATTATGAAATTATATTTTTTATAACTATATATATTATTAATTCTTTTGTGACTATTAAGTATAAATAAAAATAAAAAACTATTTAAAAATAAATAATATCATTTTTTTAAACCTAATTTTATGAATAGAAAAGTCATTTTCAATAATAAATTATAGGAATAATTTTTATAATGAATTTAATGAAATTTTTATGTTATATATTTGTTAAAATGATTAATACTTATCTTACATGATTTATAGATAAGAGATAAGAATGAAACCAATTTTATTCTTAATAACGTCATATTTCAGAGAAGTAGTTTTCTAAGACCTGGAGCACTTATTTTAAAAATAATGCTTCCCCATTTAGAAAATTTATTTTAAAAACATACTCCATTTTTTAATTAATTTTCATAAGTAAATTTGGGTGATTGATTCATCATTTATCCATAAAATAAATTTTGAATAAATAATTAAAAATATTAGTTTTTATTAATAATATTCACCTATTTTAAATAATATAAAAACATATAATTTTTGATATATTGTTTTAAAATTAAAATTAGTTAAATTAGGATTTTATTAATATAATATAGGAAATTGGAATAAATTTCATATTTTATTTTGATATTAAAATAATCCAAACATTTGAACATTTTTCTCATTGAAAAGAACCATTCTCTTCAGATCAACAAGAATAATTTCTATGTTATATTATTCAACTTATGTGAATTGAAATTAGAAAAATGGATTCAAAATATGGAAGTAGAATAATATATATTATATTATAACGTCAAAATATTTATTAAGAATGATTAATAGAAAAATCCGAATAAATTATTTTCCAAGGTTATAGTAAAAATAGGTTTACTGGGGGCTAAACTAAAAATATATGTTGTAGAAATGGCATAAAAATTTTCAAAACCTATTATATGGACATATTTAGACCACATATATTCTAGTTTTGATAATTTCCCATTTTGGAGAATTTTGGAACATTAATAACAAAGTAACCCCTTTCTGTTATCAAAAATTGCAAGTGTTAAAGTAACCCCACTTATAAAAGGACACACATTCTTCTCTCCTCATCCCACATCCATAACCATTTTTTAGAAAATAAATCACAAAATAATATTCTTATTTACCCATTTAAATTACATAATACTTATTTTTTCATAAATCATACTTAATAATACATTTTTTGGAAACCAAAAGAAATTATCCAAATAAGTAGCAACACACCCGACCAAGCATTTTATTTTATTTCTTCATCAACATAATTAAATTAATATTGAACAATTATTCTATAAATTACTTTTAATTTTCCATATATTTATAACTTTTTATTCCAATTTTATTTCCTACAACAATCTCCACTTCCATAAAATTGGATACCGAATAGTTATTCGTGTGTACGGAAGACTACCGCATTGTGAACCAATGTTATGCCTTTTCACTCACCAACTATCAAAGATAGATATAACGATTTATTAAATGTTTATATATGGTAATTATTATATTTTCATACTTATGAAAAATTTATATAACATATATCTTCCTACTTTCTAGTCATTTAGAATTCAATATCATCACTATAGTGATAATGAACTACTACCTCACAAATTTATGTTATTCAATAATGCTTCACATTAAAGGTATAATGGATGGATTTTATGGTAATATGAGATATATATATATATATATATATAAAATAAAAACCTATTTTAATGGTAGTATATTATTTACAATTATTTATTTTGATCTATAGAGAAAATAGAAATTGTGTTCATGTGTATGAAAGGACCACCATCTCCATGAATATTGCATTTCATTTTCTATATCTAAATAATTTTGAATAAACTAAAATTCATTGTTAAATATATATTTTTATAAATCCGAGTTAAAATTATTTATATGATGCAAACATTATTAATGTAAGGGGATAAAAAATAAATAATCAAAAAATAAACGAAAAACAAACCATTTGTGGCATGAAACATGACATTATCCTACAGTTTCTAAAAAAAATGTCATAAAAAGTGAAACCTAAATAATATATTGTGTTATATTTACATAGTTACTATTATATAATAGATATATACAACACTTATAATTGTTATAAATTATTTCTGAACATGTATGAATTATTTCGAGACTTATGGTATGTGATTTCTTGTATATATTTTATTTTGGGGATACATATTAAAATTCACCACTATTTATTATTGTGTTGGGTATATAATTCCCATTTTAAATTATATATAATGAATCAAATTATTTTCATGATATCGTATGTTATATTTTATTTATTTATTTATTTCGTCTTACGATTCAAAAGATTTATAATGTGTTAATAGAATTTTTTCTCAACTATCTTTCCATGAAATATATATTATGTTATGTCTATATCTTATATTATGAGGTTTATATAAAGGCTATACTGTAATGAATGTATATATTATCATGAAATTCGATGTCTAATTTATTTTTATTCGTAATTGTTTTTGTGATTCAATGTTACCAAATTGGTAAGGATTTGTATTACAATCTCATTGTTTAGCAGGCTTCCTCATGATTATGCTTACAAGGATGAAATATTATAATAATTTTCTAAAGAAACACTTGTTTTTATTCTATTATTATTATTTATATATATTGCATGTTTTACATTCATTTTCCTAATGTTTTGTAATCTTGAATTAATATTAATGTTTTTTATGAAAAAACTTATTTATATCTTTAGTTTGTTGAAGATTTTTTTCTTCCCAAACCACGATTTATGTAAATGATTTCAAAAAATGATTTTAACAATTATGAATTATATAGTAAATATTTTTTTTAACATGACTGATTTTATAAGCATCTCTTTGAATTAGATATTTTTTTTGAATTTACAAACAACACCTATTTTTATTTTACTCAAAATTTGAAAGGAGTACTCATTTTAACAAGTATACCATGAACAAAATTCATCGCCATCATATTCACTCATTCACATAAAGATTCACTTATAATAATCCAAGGTTAATTTCAATGAAAATGTGTTTGAAAAGAAATTATATTTTAAGGTGTTTTTTTAATGAGGAATATATATTTTCCTCAAAAATGATTATTGTAAATTTTAATGATTATTATATAGGTTTTCATTCCATTGAAAATGTTTCCCAAAATATTTTATAATTTTTTTTATAAAAATTAATTTTAAAAGAAATATTATCTTCCTCAAGAAGTGACTTATGTTATCTTCCAAAAGTCATTTTCCATCGAAGATGAAATCTGATGATAATAACTATAATTTATTGTGGATATTATACCTGGATACAATTATTATTCATTATATGATGGTTTTATGATTATGATGGAATGATGTTTATGAAACATGTTTATCTTAAAAAGGATATACCATGATGAAATTATTATGAAACATACTTCATTACAAAATAAATATTCTATGATGGGATCATGAAATAATGATGAAACCAGTCACTCTTCCAATGAATGTGATATGATTTAATTTTAATGAAATACAATAAATATAATTCTTTATGATATGATGAATGTTTTAGGATCTTGTGAAAAAAATACGTAATATTTACATTATATGATGTGTGGGACCTATATCTACCACAAATTCATTGAATTAATATATATATCTCATGAAATTGGTATGACTAAAAGGGGGAGGTTACCTGGTTTAGTAAGGGACTTCTTTCCTTATGATATTTTCGGGAGTTAGCCTTGAATACAATGATGTTTTTGTTATGATTTACAAATAAGTGATTCTTTACTACTATATAAATTATTTTTTATAATTTTGTGTATATTATAAATCAATTTCTTAGGCCATGGTTTTTTTCTCATGTTTTTTTTAATTATCATTCAATTATTATAAAATTCCATTATTTTTTCTATGTCTCATGTCAATAATGTTTTATATGTATGTTAATATTTAATAATGATATTACCTTATTCTAAATCCCACATGCTCATATATATTGATATAATCCTTTTATACCATTATTATGTATATGATATCACCTTTTTATGATGTTACCTTTCTACAAGTTAAGATGAATGGTTTTAGGTAGGGCATATCTAAGAAGGGTACTTTTTTGGGAGATCACTCTGTGATATGTTGAATATCATTTATTAAACTAGATGATTCTATATTTTGTATCCAATGTAAATAAAAAATTATAATCCATAACATTTTTTTGTTTAATGTATTGATGATTCATCTAAAATGATGTAATATATATTAACTAAATGCCTAGGAAGCTATAGTAATAATCAAAGGAATTGTTTATTAATCCCCTAAAAACAAGTATTTTGAAACATTATTTAGAACTCTAAGGATATTTTACAGTATTATTCTATGTATGATTAAATGTATTGGATGATGTCCTAGACTTTTTGTATGGGATATAGAATGTGTTTTTTAAGAAATTACATCCTTGTATCGAAACTATAAGTAGATGTGGCACTTAAACAGAGGTAACTATAGGTAATAAATCAGAAATTGAATAACTGGTCTAGAATAAATAATCACATGGTGCATGAACATGGCCCTTTATGCACAATTGGTTTGAGTATCCGATGCCATATGATTTGGAAATTCACTAAATCATTGTGATCCACACTGAATGATTAAAAAATGACTATGAATGAAGATTTTTAAGCATGAGGTGTCATTAATTAAAATAAGGATTCATGATTTATACGTCCTACAATTGTATTTTAATGATTATGTTGTTTTTCACTTTGAATATTTTTTCTCACAGTATGATTTTTGGTTTTGTTCAATGAAAAGAATAATATAGTTCTAAATCAGTGTTTAATGTGATATAAATTTTTTTTATGAGAAACTAAATGGGATTATAACTTGAGTTAGTTATGTTGTGATTATTCTCAATAAGTTATAAGGATATATCATTAACAAATTTCACAATAACATACTCTCCAACTCACTAATGAATAGAAGAACAGTGTTCATAGAGAGTTTTGATTATTGAGACCATATATGAAAGATGATTTTGTTTCCCTTATATTTATAATGTTGTAATAACCACCTAGGTGAATGTCTTAGAGAAACTAAAAGATGTTTTAAGTGTGTAAAAGGACATAACAAAAATAATTATAAAATAAAAAATAAATGTTTTTTTCGAAAAATTAATGTAAATAATGGCCCCCCCTAAGAAATAATTAATGGTTGAAAGTTTCAAATATTGATTGTATTGGAATAATGAAATTAAATTTCATAATGGTAATGGTAAAGAAGAATGTCTGAAAAATTTTATGAGTAATGCTTACGTGGATATTGAAGAATATACATGAAATGACATATGAATGTAATCAATTGTTAATGAATATTACGAATAGACATGTAAAATTATATATGAATAATGTTGAATGATTGATGTTTATAAATATTGGTATTAAAAAATTGTATTTTAATTAGTGTTATTATTGTTATCAGAATCATGAAACATCAATGGAGTTTCCACATTATATTTTCAATAAGGGGTTATAAAAAATGGTTAAATGTTTCTTTATGGAAAAAAAGTGATTTAATAGAAATGTGATGATTTTATTTTTGGACGATAACCAATAATATATTTAATCTATTTTTATAATGGTGTTTATTTTGAATGAATAGTCGATTGATTTGGAAATTATAAATTAGAAAATATGGATTACATTAGAACTGAATAATAATGTGATTAATTTTTTTATTTTTTATCATTGATAGAGTCGAAGAATTTTATGGGTTTATGGAATATATTCAATTGTATTTGATTGTATTTATGGAATGAGAAAACATTAAAATATTTGAATATTTTTTGTCGCTAATAAAGTTATATGGTAATTTAGTATATTACCATGTTATTAAGGAATATATGATCAATGTGTTGAAATATTAGGTGTGTGATATTAAGATATACTTCTTGCGGTTTTTTGGATTAATGATAATATAATTTTGGAAATTTGGAGACCCACTTTATAAATTTTTGGATTTTAATTTTTTTCCAACATAGTGGAGCATTATGGGTAATAATTTGTAGAAAGGATTAGGTTACAAATTGGATATTATTGGATAAACTATGATAATTTTTTTTATTTGATAATAAGAAGATATATATGGAATGAAAAATCATACATTTATGTATATTATTATATGTCAGCACTTCAAGCATGAAAAATTCACCTTTAAGAGTAATGATATTAAGAAGAAATAAATCACAGAATAACAAAAGGATTATATTGTTCTTATGAAATATAATAAAATCAAGTATTTGTATATTCTAATGAAAATTTACAAACATTATGAAAATGATCTTGAAATAAAATATTAAAAGTTTTCATTTAGTTTTGATGAATAAATTTTCTTTTCACCTAGGATAGATTTATGGATTTTTGGTCATTAACATTGTCTTTACCATGTTCTCAGTCACTTTCCATTGTTATTTGGATGTAAGTTTTATATTCTATCTCCATGTTTCCACGTACCACCAATGTTATCCTACTTGGAAACAATGCTATATGTTATTTTCGATGACATTTAGATGTCCAATTCACTATTATTAAGAGATGTTGTATTAACCCTTTTTATAATGTGGGTTTCACATAAATGGATTTTCAATTGCTAAACCATTGATTACATGAATGAAGTTCAAATTTTGAGGATGATATTTATTTAATAGTGATGAATATAACACCCACCATATTTTGGGAGTTATATTTTTTAAAACATAATATTTTTTAGCCTTTTGATTACATGAAACTTCATGTTTTTCTTTTTGTATATACATCATTGAGTTTATCATTAATTACACACAACACCATGTTTAATGGAAACATGATATACCATTAATATATTATTATTTAATATGATAATTTCACATATCATTTGTAATGGAGGGTATGAATATGAATATATAAATTCTATAATTATCTGGTTTAAAAATTTATATATAATGATTTCATTGGTGAGAATTATATTTGAAATTAAAGAAAAAAACATTCTAAAATAAAGAAAATTATATTCATAAAATCTAATTATTTTAACCAAAAATATGTTTACCTATATAAATTAAATAGATCATTTTTTTGATTTATTGTAACAAAATTTATATATTATATGTTCATTCAAATATTTAACCTTCAAATTACGTATTTTCTCAGAAATCTATATGATTAAAAGAAATTTTATATGAATAATTTTATTTTTATAAAAAGATGATTAGACACCTATAGAACATTTTTTTAAAATTAATTTTTTCAGAGTTCATGAAATTTCTGATAAAAAATAAATTTATTTTTTGTTATTAAAATTTCCAAAAAAATATAGTTAATTTTTTTATTATTTGCTGAGTAGAAAATTATTTCGAGTAATTGTTTAATATACTTGTATTGATAAATAATATCCGTTTATATTCAAGAATTTAAAAAATTAAAAAGTTATATATATTTTTTTATGTAAAATTAGTATAATTATACATCTATTAATCCAGTATAGTTTTTTGAATAAATTTAATAATGAATTGTAAAAAAATCAAAAAATATTAATAATTTCTCTTTGAAAACCCACTCTCTCATCGCATCTATGAGAATAATTTTTAAATTAAATATTACTTATTTTTTGAATTGAAATAGGGAAAAAATAATTTCATATTTTAATCATAACTATTTATAACATATAATAATGTAAAATTAATTATTGATCATAATTAATCGTAAAAATAGTTAATGTTATTTACTGTAGTTAAGCTAAAAATATGTTTAACGGGGGATTAAACATAAAAATAAGGATGAAAGATGACCTAAATATTTTAAAACACAAATTTTATGTAAATATGTTTACCTTATGTATTATATAATCATTAATTGTCCATTTTAGAGCCTTGTGCATGGGAAAATTATGGTAATAGTATTTTCTTTTCAAACTTTTAAAATTTGGCACTCACCTCACTTAAAAAAGAAAACCTATTATCCTCCACAAATAACACTCCCAAAACCATTTGTATTAGATATTAATCTCAAAAATTACATTATTACAAATCTTATAACATTCTATATGTCTTATTTTTTAAATAAATCCAATCGAAGAATACTTTTGGTGGAATCTTAAAGAAGTTTCCCGAAGAGGAGGTAACACCCAAAACTGAGCATTTTATTTTATTTCCACCTTCACCTCATTAAATTCACATTAAACCATTATAATTTAATAAAATCATAAACTCAAATATATATATATATATATATATTTAATGTATGGTAAATTCCCCAAAAACGTCCCCTCTTTCATCAAATGTGATACATAATAGTCATTTGTGTGTATGACAGACCAACACCCCGTGAATCAATATTATTTGATTTCCATCAGAACCTCACATGATAAGATATAATGATCTAATAAATATTTCCATGTGATATTTATTATATTATTATACTTTTGGAAATATTAAATAACACATATTTTATTATGTGGGAATATTATAACATTGATTTTGTGTTTGGAAGACAATAGTCTCGAGAAGCGATGTGATTCATTAACGCCTTACATGGAAGTAAATAAGGATGTGTTTAATACAAATATGGGTTATATATATACTAATGTTATTTTTGATGTTAATATATTATTTACCATTATATTGTTTTTTTCATTCATGAAAATGGAAACTGCATTCATGATATGTATCGTATACCATCTCTATAAACGAAGTGTTTCATTTACTATCACAAAATCTTATGGATTAAAATAAATCCATATGTAATGAATATATATGATATATATATCATGGATAAAATTATTTATATCATGGAAAAAATATCATGTTATGAGGACTAAAAATATAAAAAAAATTATATACATTAAAAAAAGAGCAATTACTTCTCAAAACATGACTTAAACATAGAATTGTTAACAAAAGGGTAACAGAAAGTCATAAATAAATCATATAGAGTATGATTTATATATAGTTTTTATTATATAATTTATTTATAATAAAATTATATTTTTTATGTAGGATTTTTGAATATATATATTGTGTGGTGTATATAAATCAATGATAAATTTTTATAAAATTAATTTTTTTTATTTTCTTGATATTTAAAGCTTCATTTTATTTTTTACATTTCTGGGGATTCTATTTCATAATACATTCAAATTATTAAGGTATTTTTGTCTCAAGTTTCTTTGACGCATATGTTATGATAAGAACCTATCAAATTTATATGGAGTATATAGTGAAAAGTTTAAAATTTATTATAATTAGTTTATTTATTCTCAGTGTGTTATATGTTTCATTTAATTTTATTCTTTCATGGGGCTTATGATTAAATGTTACCAATGTTTTAAGGGTTTTATTTTATAATCTGTTCCTTTACCCGGATTCCTCTTGATTTTTCATAAAATGATAGAATATTATGATTTGTATAGCAATAAACACAAGTATACTATTATAATATGTTTATACCTATATAATTCATGTTTTCCTATCATTTTCATATTTTTATTTACTCAAGAGTGTAAAATAATGTTTTTAGGAAATATTATATTTATTTCCCTCTTCAGCTTAAAACACTTTCTCTTCCCAAAAAATGACTTCTAATTGTTTTTCTCAAAACGAATTGTCTCTAAAATTTCCATGTGATTAATTAGAAATATTTCTAGCCATTTTTAATTTATAAGAAATATATTTACTATTATATTCTTCTTATTTACCAAGTAAAGAACATTTAGATATTATTAAAAATATAAAAATAGTCTTCATTTTAATATGTTTCAAATGAATGTAATTATCTTCCTTCATAAACAATTATTAAATTGAATATTCATTTATAATTATGAAAGGTTATATTAAATGTTTGTAGATTGAAAATTGATTATGTTTTGTAATGTTTTTTTTCCAGATCCATAGTGATATTTTTCTTAAAAAATATTGTAAATGAATTTCAATGATTCCTCTATGAAATTTAAATGATACATTCAATGAAATGGATTTTTAAAATATATGATGAAAATTTAAATTTAAAAACTATCTATCAAAATTTTTATTTATTCACAAAATGTTTATAAAAAAACATTCAAAATCATTTTCCATTAAGGATGACATATGTTAATGTTAGATATTCTATATTAGGGATATAGACCAAGGATACAATTCTTATTCTTTCAATATATTTTATTTTTTCGATTGTATGATTTTTATAGAACTTTTATCTCATCCATGGGTTATACCATGCGGAAAACTTTTTGAATCCTATTTCCATGCATACAGTATTCTATTTTGGAATGATGATGATTAGAAAACATGTCCCTTTTCCACATGTCATTATATTAATAATTTCATATGAATCCCATTTTATTTCATGAATTATGATATTATGACTGTTTTATGATATTTTTCAACAAATATATTTTATTTCTTTTTTATGATGGGTAAGACCTATATGCCCCTTAAATGCATCGGTTAATTATTTTTATCTCTTGAGATAGAAATGACAAGAATATATGGTAAACCTGGTTCAGTAAGGGAATTTGTTCACATATTTGGTCATGTGATTAAACCATGACTAAATATGATGGACAGGGGAGTGAACACATTCCACTATAATGGCCTTTTATGTGAATAATTACTACAATGTAAATTATTTTATATGCATTTATGTATTCCCAAAAGAAATCACATATGCTAATTTTATGTTCCCATTGATCAATTTTTTCTTTTTCAATAATGATTAATGTCTTATAAAATGAAATTATTTGTTACATGACTTGTTTTGCTGATCTATGATATGCATGGTATGGTTATAAAATGATAGTTTCATGTCTTATACCCATATTCCCATGATATATTGATGTCTCCATTATTTAGCCTTATATAGAATCTGAGATCACCTATTATTTTATTTTTTATACCTAGGTAATGAAAATATGTTTTAGGTGGGGAATGTATAAAAATATTACAATTTTTATGTACTCTAATGTTGATATTGGAGATCAATCAATAAGTAATAATATTTTTTTTCTAGTATCTAAACGATCAAATTCATTATGATCCTTAGGAATGTTTTCGTAATGTAATGAATATTCATTTAAAATCATGAATATAAATGTATAAATGTCTTGGCCCATTATAGTAGGAATTAAGGAAAATGATTATTTTTCCATTCGATATTGGGAGATATTGAATTTAGTGATAAATAAATATATATTTTTGATAATAAGTATAAGGATGATCGAAATAATGATAAAAATACATGTAATTTTACTTATGTATTGAGATAGACATTTATAAGAAATAACACCCATGTTCTTAATTTGTACGTGGGTTTGGATTGGGACCATAAAAATCTGTGTGTAATAACTCTTAAATGGACCCATTTATCCCAAATATATCTTCACATAGTGAATAATAATAGTTCTTGAGGCACTACTTGTTTGATTGTCCTAGGGAATATGCTTTGAGTGACTGAAAATTAAATTTTTATTATTCAAATAATTATAATTAAAAAGTTAGAATCCATGAGTTCAACAAAAAAAAGAAATCATATACCCATTAAAATATAATTTAAGTCTCCCAAATTTATCCTCCATATATACATTCCAAGAAGTATTGTTTTTTTGGGTGATTGGTTCATCAATCATGAGATCTTCAAAGAAAAAATCTATCCTTTTCCATGACTGGTAGTACTCCTCTAGGATTATCTTACCATTGTTCAATCCCTGTACAAAAATCTGGTTTGCATGTCAATCCAAGAACATTGTTCCTCATTAAGATCCACCATTAATTCTCTACCCATCATTCCATTGGATTATTTTTTGTAGCAATAATTGAGAGGACATGTTCAATTATTCCTTAATCTGAGATCAAAAGTAATTCAATGGATTGGTCAAGAATGTCTCCTGATATCTGTTTCTAGAAAAAAATCATTAGAGGATGTGTGGGTATCGTTTTCAATCTCATTAAATTTGATCTTATTCACTGATCTATTAAATATTGATTGTGGAAAATATAAGTAATACCTTCTATCTTTATGTTTACCCCTACATCTCATAATCCTCATCGGGCTTAGGAGACTACCACCTTGTACCTTATCCACTGTATCACGTACAGAATAGATAGATTAGTCATCACTGGGAACGTTCCCAGCACACTTCTCCCACCCATCGAGGGATTGGCTGAATCTTTCTCCAGATACTAAACCAGGCCATCAGTATATAGTTGTTCAAAGTGATTTCCCAAATCAATAACTTCCACCTCCCTTGTGGGACTTTTCTTAATCAAGGACTCCCCCCAGAAACTTGGTTTGATACAGTACATGCTATATAAATATCCTTTTTGGGTTCTATATCATCCTCGTCCATGAATATTTTACCGGAACCACTACTCTGACTCTTTATCACAATTTATGAGTCACCCAAGGGATTCCTGAGTACTCTCATATTTTGATGCTCTGAAACATCTTTATGCCTGCTGCAACCTTGAGGACCCTCAAGAACGAAAATTTTCAAAACTCTAGCATCCTTATCAACCTATGAACTCATTTTCTCTTGAAAAAAATTCACTAACATATGGGAATATCGTGGTCCTTTCATAGCAGATTGAATATGTATACCATTAAGGGATTTCCTTACCATGATTCACTTCACAAATCCATTTTCATAGTGTCCAATCCACATTCCACTGAACAGAGGAACCATCTGCAAAACTGGACCTAGGAGCCTTGCTGCCACATATTCCCATACACTTATTCTTATCATGGCTTTGAGTCCCATTCCTACAGGTTCTGACGAATGGGAAATAAATTTATGATTCCAAAAAAATTCAACCCATGATTTGTAAACCACTTACTTCATACAACGAAATTCATTTCCTAATATAATGCAAATTAATTCAGAAGGCACTCTTAAGGAATCTACTACAATACAATTTCATTGATTAACATGATGAAAAAAATCTGTAGTTTTACTATTATAGTACAAGTACAAACCTATGAGGATCCCACAAATCCTAATAACCATAGGGTTATGATACTGTAAAGGTACATTTGGGAAATTCACCCAAACCAGTACCGACGGTGAGTCCCGCTTCATATAGAAGTCATAAGTGCATCTGTAGAATTAGAATGGGGACCCATTGCTGGTTTGAGGAGTGGTAGTTTTATCATTAATCTGGTTTTCCACTAAATAGAAATAGATCGTGATTTTCTTCTTATCGTTCAAACACATAGTTTCCATATCCTATAAATCCAAGGATCCAAAAATGATTCTCTCAAATATGTCCAATAATGGACTCCTCTATGAGAATCAAGAATTAAAGGTAGTTTTTTTACAAGATCAACTATTATGACATTTTCATTTACAGTGTTCCTGATAAAATACATCCATTTCCACTAAAAATAAAATTTTATAAATTTTCTGTATGAAATGTTATTAAACTGTTTGTAAAAAATTTCTAAAATGTTTTTATGATCATAATAAATTTTTGAAAGCACCATAAGGTCATCCATGAAAACAACAAAAATATTATCTAAATATTCGTGGAAGATTCTATTCATATTCTCTATAAATATAGAAGGGGAATATTTAACCCAAAGTAAATAACAACAAGTTCATAATTCACACATCTTCTTTATATTGTTGTTTTTTGGAATTTTGTCCTCCTATACCATCAATTGATGGTAGTTGGATCTCAAGTCAATCTTGGAAAAATACTGGGCTCCCTATAGTTGATCAAACAAGTCATCAATATGAGGTAATGTATAATTATTCTTAATAGTAATTCATTTAAAAATATTTATAATCAATTAAAAATTTGTGGATCCATCAATGATTTTAACAATGAAAATAGGAGCACCACATGGTGAAGAGATAGTATGAATGAATCCTTTATCCGAAAAACTCAGGTAACTTGTTTTTCAGTTACATAATTTCTTCTTGATCCCTTTGATAAGGTGGTTTATAAATTTTCTTATCAATAGGATCTAATTAAATGGTAAATTAAATATCTTGATTAGGTACTACACCATGAAACTCATTAGGGAAAACATCCAGTTATTTATTTAGCAATGGAACATCATTTATCATAAAAGTTCCCTTTTTTAACAATATTTGAATGATAAATGCCAGTTCATTATTTTAGTAGTATATCATATTCCAAATATGTTTTTAATATTACATGTTCATTCTTGTATAAAACCACAAAATTATTTTAAAATCCATGTTCATTGGTTCCATAATCGATATTTTTAGGATTAAAAGAATTCCGCCTCGTACCCCAAATAACATAGAACACTACTATGGGTAAAACAATATGGTTTCCGATAATATCATTCCACTAAAAAAATATGAATATTATTATAATTTCTTTTTTAGTAATAGTTACCTTGGTGTTTCAACCATAAGATCTCATTTAATTTCTTATAGTGAAAATTTCAATTTTTAAGAAAATTATTCGGAAATAACAGTATGCGTAGAACATATATAAAACAAGACATTAGAAAAATTTTCATAAAAAACAATATACCTAATAAAACATCATTGTACGACCCAAAATTTATGGAAATAGTTATAATGTATTTCACTAAACCTTTCTGATTTTAATATAGTTTGTTCCAATCATTTAAATCTTTAATTGGGTAGGAATATTTATAATGACCCATATCAACCCTTTTTAAAAACATGTCATTTATATTATCATAAATAAACATACCATCACTAAGATACTTTTAATTGTAATCTCACATCATATGTCATATCTCACCATGTTGGAAAAACATCCCCAATTTGAAAAGGCATTCCCAGTGATGCTTATTACCACACATCCCAAAATCTAGAAATTGCTTTTTCTTAACTAGAAATTTCATTGATTTACTATTACCTAGAACATTCCATCTGGATATATTCTTTTACATACATCTCAATTTCATGTGATCATTGTAAAACTCCATTTCATATCTATAAGCACATTGAACATGTATCTCATAATGTTTTAATTCATGGAAGGTGATATTCCTTCAGTTTCATTGATTCAATCCTGAGTAAAAAAGATTAATTTTACTCTCAAGACCCGAAATATGATTTAGATAATTTTTTTACAATTGAGTGAAATTTTATTCATATACAGCCACTAAATCAACTCCTATGGTTTAATTATATGGAAATGGTTTTCCATTCTATGTCAAACCACCATAGGAAATATTTTCCAAGGAAAAAATTCTTATATTCATCTCATTTAAAGCCATCAATACCCTCACAATATCATATATTCTTGACCACTGACCACCGCTTATCAACGTCACATTTCAGACAATAAATAGAAAGACTAACCCATTTAGTGTTATGACACCCCATGACATAAATTTTCTTTTCACATGATTTAATCCACCCTTAAACTACCATTAGTTTAGAAGATCCACTAATAAGAAGTTATTACCTCATAAAATATTCCAATGTCATCAATTTCCATTATGGAAAATTTTATAATCTCTTCCATGGATGCCACAAACAGTTATAGCATGCTTTTAATGATTCATCACTATAACAAACTACTGATTTCCAACTAACATAATAATGTTTTGTGTATTCAAAGAGATATAGTCCTCTCCCTACCTTCCTACTCAAGCTTCCCAATTTCTTCTAAGGAAAATCATTATTAATAGATATAATATAGATAACGAAAAATGGTAATATTCAAACTTTATATCATTTAAAATTTACCATAGAGTAAAAATATTTTATGGTATTATATTGACATCATCATAAACCCATAATTTATCTCAAATGTGCTTTGATACCAACTATAAGGATCTTCCCATTAAACACTACTAAATCTAGTTAATTCTTCAAGAATACACTTACTAAATTCCCAAAGATCTTTTTCTTTTAGTGTTTTAGAGAACCATGACATAATACATATTAATATAAAATAATTCAAATTAGATACTAATTAAAATTATTCATTTCTTATTTAATAAAAATTATTTTAGTAAATCATGATTTCTTCACAACATGTAGCTATAATTCTTATTTTCTCTTATCCATTCTTGATTCATGTGGAAAAAGGTTTAAAAATTGCATGAGAGAAAAATTCTTACTAAATTATATAAAAATAATGAGATAAAAGTTTAGTCCCTAAATACTTATAAAGATATAAAATCATTCTAAAAAATACATACTTATCACCCATATGTATCATATAATTACTTTTTAAAAACATGATATTTTCATAAAACATAGAAAACATAAATAAACCATTTAGGTAACTCTGTGAATTAATTAATTAATATTTCAACCATAAAAACTACCATATTATTTGTGACAATCATGGATGATTTACAATATATTCCTCATGGATACCTTATGATGTAACACTCACATCTACCTTATGGTGTAACCATTACAGTTACACTTAGAGTGACAATTATAGACAACATATAATATAATTACCCAATGCATTGGAGGTTGATATAGGTTCCACCCCTCTTCAACCAAAATTCCCAATAACCATAACATAATCAAAAAAACAAGAATTATTCCATTAAAACATTTCATTTGAATTTTTTAAAAAATTAAATTTAAAAGATTGTTTTATTAAAAAACATGTTTACCATTGTTTATTATTAGTAAAAACAAGTAAAAACTATTATATAATGGTATAAAAAGTTTTATTGTTATATTAAATAACTATAAAAATATTTATACTACCTTATATGACCACATTATAACAACATTCCACCCATTTTTTAATAATAATTTTCTATTACCATTGTTTCTGGTGTGTTCTTGTTAGGGTTTCCATGATAGGTTCATTGTTGAATTTTTTATCACATATAACAAAAATAAAAAATAGGGATGAAATGGTAATAATGTGTTTCTAAAATATAAAATGATACCATATATCTTTTTTTCTTATATAACGACGAATCATTGGATAAAACATTAATGTAAATGATTTAGTTTATTTTTTTAGTTTTTATGACGGTCATGAACATATATATGTTTATTTAATAGCATGTTTATATATAGGTTCCAAAAATTTATATAAATTATTTTATTTATAATAAAATACTAATTAAAAATAGTAATGGTATTATTACCATCCATGAAGGAAGTAATTGAATCTGAAGGTGTATCATCCCCAAAGGTGGTAAATCGACACGTAACATACAAGGTTCTCATTTAAGAATAAGAGAGAGAGAGAAAAAAAAGTGTTTGATGATGAATTTTTTCATCCACATTATCAAATTTTATTATATATATGATATTTGAGTTAAAATTACACTTGGATAAGGTGAGGTGAATAGATTATAAGGAAAAAAAATAAAAAGAAAAAAAAGTGGATTTTACCTATTGAATTCTTCTCCTTGAGAACCTTATTTAGTAACATGGTTTTTGTATTTCGATGAGATGAACTAGTCTTGTGTAAAGGGAATAGGATTTGTAACTTAATTGAGTAGAAATTAAACATGCTACAATCATTTGATGTGTTGGTAGAAGAGGTGTTGACAGATAGTATATATATTATATGATATGAGGATTTATTTTATTTTATTCAATTGATTATTATTTTGGATCAATATTTAGAATATTTTGGTAATTATCACTACAAAAATTAAAATAATGAAGGATAATTTGAGATTATGTGATTTTATTATCCTTGAATTATTTATTACTCAATAATTCATGTATTTATCAAACAATGTAAATTATTTTATTTTTCTATTCTCTTGAAATTTTGTATTCTAAAAACATATCAAAACTTCACCCTATTTTTTTGACTTGTATTATTTAAAAATAAACTACATTTTATTGAAATAATTATTTAAATGTTATAAATTTAATATTTATTTTAACCATACTTTATCTTCAAAATACATATTTTGAAACTATAACAGATTTTATAACACACTAAAAAACTAATTAAGGTCTAATAAAATTAACATATAATCATAAGACAATTAAATATTAATTTATGAATCTATTTGAAAAAATTAACATACACAAAATTAATTATATTAATTAAAATATAATAAATATTTATTTATTTTTTATAATAATACGAAAATTTAATATATCATTTTCAAAACAATTATTTACTTGTTCCATGATATAAATATACCATATTTTCAATTATAAAAAATATAAATTTAATATTTACTCATAAAGGTGAGGTTTAGATTCTATTTTCTAGATTACTATCCCTATATGTCATATTACTATTCCTTTAGTCTACTAATTATTCCATAAGTTTGAATTTTTAAATTTTAATAAATACCACATATTTCATTCTAAATTTATTTTGAATTTAAAAATTTAATTCCAAATTGGAAAAAAATATAATTACCAGGGAAGTCACATTATGAAAAAAAGAAATTATCATCTTCTTCACAGTTATGACTTATTCAATCAAATACATAGACATAATTATTTTCTAAATATTGATTTTAATTCTACATATCATCAATTGTGAGTAATGATGGAGGATTTTTTTTAACATCAGTTAGAATGATTAATTGACAACACAAGTCTATAATAATGGAATTTAGACTGAATAATGCACCCCCTAATTTTATAGACCTAATAAATATAGTATTCAAGTAGTATCTTGATTAATTTTTTTAGTATTAATTGATGATATCTTTGTGTAGATTATGATTTATGAGGATCATGAAAAACACATGTGAATCATTATTTAGACTCATATAATAAAATAATAATAGGCGATATTTATAATGTGTGAAATTTTAAATTAAGAATTATATTGTCATAGACTTATTTTCTTCATGGATTGAATCCCAGCTAATCCTATAAAGACAATGGTAGTACTATAATGGACTACACTGATAAACATAACATATGTTTGTAGTTTTATTGGGATAACTATATATTATGGGTAATTAATTAAAAATTTATATATTGGTTGATCTAGAAGGAAATATTACTCATAAAGTGTTAATTTTATTTGTAAAATGGAATTTTTAGAATCTTTTGAATAAATAAATAGGATAATGGCGAATTCCATGATCTTGACTCTACTATAATGAAATGGTGTAATATTAATATATAGTTATGAATCGAAGATGTTAATTGGTTGTTTCATTATAAAGAATGATAAATATATTCCTTATTCATCCAAAAATATAATTAGTATTAAAAAGATCTATCCCACTATTTATCTTGAGCTAACAGATTTATTGTTTTATTTGATTATTTGTACATTCTATCTCAATGGTGATAGATGTGAGATATTCTCCTATCATAATAGTCTAAAATAAAAACTCTCATAGAAATTTCAATTCATGAGACAGAGGGAATGAGTCAAGGTAATATGAGAATATTATTTCTCAATAGACTACCACCTAGGGAAGGAAAATAAGGAAGTGGATTCATTGAGTAAGAATTGTCAAGGAGGTCAAGAGAAAATATGGAATGATATGGATTATATATTAATGGATTTAGTAAATATAGACATCTAGGATATTATGGAAGGTGAAAGATAACTCCAATTTAAAATTATAACTAAACCATATTTATTAAAAATAAAAGACTATATCAGCATAATGATGAGAACTTTCAAATGGAAATAAAATCTGTTAATGATATAAAATTGTAAATCTTCTTTTATAAATACGGTGTTATAAAATTTTTAAAGAGACCTCATATTCCTTATATACCACAACTGAATATGTAATTATTTGTTTATACACACTGATCAAATTTCTCTATACATCATGGAATCACTAACATGTATAGAGATTTTATGGAACATTTTTCATGGGATAACATAAAAAGGGAAATTGCTGATTATCTGTCAAGATGATTACCTTTTCAACAAGTGAATTCTAAAAGAAAACATCATAGGGGAATCATGCATACTCATCATATTAATAAATTTAGATGGGATGCCTTTACTATGGATTTTTTCACTGGATTACCAATGAATCATTTAATGATTTATGTGGTATTGGTATTTATTGAATGACTTACAAAATATGTACATTTCATTACTATGAGATATGATTTACCTTAAGCACACCATTCATGATTCGATGTTATCAAAATAGTTAGAATTCATTGTACACATATTTCCATTTTGTTTGATCATGATCTATCATTTATATTACAAATAATTAAATGTCTTTAGAAGGCTATTGTTACCGAGATTCATCATAACACAACATATCATCCTCAATCTGGTTGGAAGGTAAAAAAATTATCCGAACAATATATGAAATGTTGAGGTTATTCTCACTAGACATTAATGGTTTTGTATCACTACTTACCTTTAAAATAATTCACCTATATAAATATGATATATTCAAGTATAAAAATGGAATTTTAGGAAGCATTGTATTAGAATATTTGACATACTCTAACTTATTTGGTCAAATTTGGTGAATGGAAGATTATTGGATTAGAACTTTTGATGGAAAAACTGGAAAATGTAAAGGAAATTAACACCCATATTATAAAATCTCAATGAAATAAAACTATATATTTTGAAAACCATATGAAATATATAGAACTTCTAGTTGTAGATCGCATTTTCTGGAGGATATCTCCATGGATGGGTGTTATAGAATTTTATATGAATAGAAAAAGGAGCCATAGGTACATAAGACATTAGAATATTCTAGAAATAATTAGAGTTATGGAATAACATTTTGAAATGGAACCAACACTCTCTAAAGTATAATATGTGTAACATATATTATAGTTATGGAAGTATATTCTAAACCCAACCCATGGGATCACCTCTAGTAAATTTGAATTGTATAATGATTTATCGTACTGTGAAGTAATGATCTAAATTCATAACATTTTATAACAAGTGTAGATTTATGAGATGACATAGCCAGAAATATTACATTTTATATATTATAAGATAAATGTGGGGATGAGGGAAACTAAAGTAATTATGATAATGAATTTCCTAAATCTATTCATGAGGCGACAATATATAAATTCTGGGGATGAAATATTATGAAGGATGAAGGAATGTAACTTCACATGATTTTAAGGTATGATTATTTAATGATTTATTTAGTTTCCTCAATAGATTATAATGGACAAAATTAAAAAAAAATTAACATATTTCTATGCTTGATTGTATATTGAGCATGGAACACCATGTTTGAGTGAAACGTGATTCACTATTAAAATATTTTTATTTTAAAACATTCATTATAACATAGTTGTTTAATTATTTAATTTAAACAGAAATAAAAATATCATGATACATATATAATGTTATTATATAATGAAAATATATTGATTTATTATTTGGATATAAAACCTAGGTCTTATATAATTCATTTTATATATTTTCCTAAAAAATGAATTTATTTATTTTTTATAATGAAATAATATAATTAATTATATTCCTTTACTATAATATTTATTTTATAAGAAGATGTTATTTTTCGGTATAATCCTATCTATGTTTTTATAGTGTGAATTTTTTTGAATTTGTTTTATGAAATTATTGATTTTAAAATTAATGTTGAAAAATACAACTCTTTATTGAATACAATATTTTTTTGTGTTTTTAAATGAGTTATTTAAAAAAATTCATTAAAAAAATTTATTTTGGTTATATTAATAATAATATATTTATGTTCATTGTAATCAATTTTATAATTAAATTTGGGATAAAAAATTTATTCAAAAATGTATTTTTCTATAAAAAACTGGTTTTCTTTTCATTTTTTGTATTAAGATTTAATTAAGTTATCGAACCTTCTTTAAATTGTAAATAATATAATGGATTACATATTTAGAATTATGATTTCCAAATTTAGTATATGGGATCATTTTTTTCCTTGAGGAATAATAACTAGAGTAATATTTTAATCAGGATAAAGGATAAAATAGTAAATTAATGTAAACAAATAATATGGGATATAAAATGAACCTTAAACTTCCTAAAAACATATTAAAACATTAAATTTAATCCATATAAATATTATATTCGGTGATATTACCTTTATTCCCTTTTTATGAGAATATGATCATTATATTATTTTATGAAATGAAATGTAAAAAATATCACACTCTTGATTTTAGTAACTATAGTATTTTTAATTTATGGATAATGAAATGATATGTTCGAATAAAAATACTATAATAAAATTAAAATTAATCAACATCATAATGGTAATTAATTTTTAATTTTTTGTCATTAAATATATATATATTATTTGCCTATACAATACTCAGGTAGTAATTATTTAGTTATTGAAAAATAAATTATGTTATATTAAAATCATTAAAACATGTATACTTTGAATCATTTAATATTAACCATAGATTTTATTGATATAAATGGAATTTTATAGATATTTTGATGAATTTTGAGTAAAATAACTTTATTTTATGGATTTTATTAATGTTAATCTAAATGAATAGTTCTATAATATACAAAGTAGATATTTTATGAAAACAATATTTTATTAAATGATTTACAGTTCATAAAAATCATATATTTATCACAATGAATGGTAAATGGTTACATCCATATACCATTCTAAATTTATGAGTTTTTAGGAATCTTGTTATAGCTTTATTGATACGTATAATGTAGAAATGTTTCATAGTACTTTAAATGTCAAAAATTTTAACAGGTATTAAAGCTTTAATATAGTATTTGAAACATATTCAAAACATGTACGAAAAAATATGGGATTAAATTACATAAAATTATATATATATAATATTTTAGTTTTATCAATTTGGTCTGATTTGAAAATTATTAATATTTTGTATCAATATTATATTTTAATTAATTAAAAAATTCCCCTAACATTAATTATAAAAGGGAACCTCCTCTTTTACTTATTTACACAACTATAAACCATACAGTTAAAAAAATACCCAAAAATTCAACATAAAAAATTCCAATCTTTGTTATTGACATTATTTACGTAATAAAAGGTCATCGTAGTCTCTGATAAGAAGATATCTATTAGGATTCCAAAAAAGAATAGGTAATCATATTTACTGAAGCATTATTGTTTATTTATTCTTATTATTCCTATTTATGAATTGTAATCATCATAAAAATTTTCTCTATTATAATAATTATAATATGATATTATTATGAATATTGTATATCAAAAATCCATCTTTTTCCATCTTACGAAAAGGGAAAACCTCGCTCGATCTTATGTATGGCTCACCATCTCCACGTAGTGATGCAATTCGTATTTCATAACAACTTTTCATGGATGGTTATATGATGAAACTAATGAGTATATATGTTAACTGCGATATAATTTTTCTATTTAATTATAATATAATATCATACTTTTTACCTTATTGTCTATTGATAAATGAAAACATCACTCATTAGTATATGTAGACTACTACCACCACAAATATATGTCGTTTGTTTTTCATTTCAACTTTACATGGATGTTAATAGTGATATAATTAATGAATATAAATTCAATACATTATATCATAGTCATTAATTAATTTTTAAATGTTGTTTAACATTATTTCATTCCATCCATTGAATGTAAAAAACATTGTTTATATATACATAATCATATCATCTCCCTGAACAATGAAATTATTTCTCTATATTTATCTTTAATGAATTATAATAAATATGCATAAAATTAATATATATGATAATTATATGTTAAATAATTATATAAATAATATTCGACCCTGATGAAAATATTAGGATAAAAAACTATCTAAACAAATCATACATGAAAAATGATACAGTTACCACCTAAAATATTTATTTTAATAATTAATTGATAATAATTGGATGATAAATGAATATAAATAAATAATATAAGAGTTTGGTTATAGGAATGATTTATAATAAATAACTATTTAATATATAGGGTTTTTTATTATGTGCAATGGAAATCAAACATGAGTTAATGGTTTATTTCATAATATTTTTATTATTCAGAATTGTATATATTTAAGACTCAACTAATGAATATTTATCTTCCATGTCATTCTTTTCTGAAAAATGAAAAAAAATTTAAAAATTTAAAATTATTTTATAATTTTATTTTTTCCTTCATAAAAGTTTTTAATAAAAATGTAATATTAATCTTCCTACCATTTTTTGAATGATGTACTTTTAAAAATTACATAAAAATGTTTAAAAATAATGTTTGTAACATATATGGTAAGAAAATACTTTTTATCCATAATGAGTATTCACGAATTTGAATTTTCCATTATTAGTTACTATGTTTTTATTCCATCAAAATATTTTCTTTATTTCTTGCTCATTTTATAGATTATAAAAAGTAATTTTCAATGTAAAAAGTGTATTTTATACTTGAAATTTTCCGTCCAAATTTTATATGTACTTTCATCAATGTTAACGTCCTTTGTTTAGTCTTATATTCAGTATATATTCTAATAAAATCATTCACTAAATTTCATCATATTTTTTACTATCATTTTTATTGGGGAAAGTACTAACATTCTTTATTTTTCTTCTTCCAGTATATAAATTTATAGATTTTTAAGGTATATTGATTACATTGTGTTATTTATTTATATGAGGAAGGAATTTGACTTAGAATTTGACGGAGGTGATTGTGTATCACTTTTATGATTTGGTAGGAGTTATGAGATATCTCATATTGGGTTTTGTCTAAGGCCTTACCCATTTATTTAAGTGTCGTCGGATAAGGCCATTACTGCCTTTTTATATGCCTTGGACATTGCTTTGAAATTATATTTTAGATCACTGACATTATGAATACATCATTATGAATTATCTTATTTTATATCATTTTTATTAATTAATTATATATATAAGAATTAAATTATAGATCATGTGATTATTTATATGGAATTACTTGATCATAAATTAATATATTCAAATTATTTATGATTTCTTAGATTCTCTTGTATGCATACCCTAATTTAGCTTTAGATCTCACAAATTTATTGTATTTATTTAATAAGGACACTAGGAAGTGTTTTCTAATTGATATGAAATAATATCATATATTGAATAATGTTGTACTTGATGAAAATACAATGTTATATTGTAAATTTTAAATGTATTGTGTATTTATAATGTGTATATTGTTTTTCAAAACAACTAAACTATTCATTACTTTGGGAATTTATTTATTATATCTTATTCCCATAAAAAAATTATGTTTGGATAATGGGAAACTAGAGTTGGGATATTTATATTTAGGTTATAAGAATATCACATATAATATTGGTATTGCTCTCTATAATTAATCAGGGTCAGGAGATTTGATATGAAAAAATCCAACACCACTAATAGATAATATAAAATTGTCCCAAAACAATCCCAAAATGAATTAATATATTAAAATAATACATATATTAGAATCTAATGTTTAATAAAGGTTTGTCTAAGGTAGAGAGGGGATAGAAGGTTGATCTGCATATATAAATAATAATATTCTCCCCAAATAACTTTGGATATAATAAAAACAGTTCATATTTTTTGGGTGAGCATTAATGTATACTAAGTAGGAATTTCCATTATCTCAAGTGAATTACTGAAAATAGAATTCTCATAACCATTTAATAAATAGTAGAAACAACCTTCACCTAAAAATGAAAACTAACCCATCCTATCCTCACAAGGGTTCACTCAAAAATCATCCATTCAATATAATAATTTAATTTCATTATCAAAACAAATAAAGCATCCATGCCGGAACCAACCCAATTATTTTCCGCCTCCACAGCTGAATGTCGAACGTTATACACTCCTCGACCATCAATATAAATCACATCACATATCGTAAAATAAAAAAACCTTAATAGAAGACACCTCATCTATCCCCGATAAGGTTTAATATAAATCCCTATTTAATCCACCCTTATATAGTATAAAATGTAGTAAATGAATAAATATTCATCACATCACATATCACGTGAAGAAACATTGGCCATAAAAACAGATCTCACACGGAGAGACATGGGCCATCAAACCACATCACCTAACACCACACCTGAAGTCACATGAGAAATCATACAAAATAACATCACAAAACAAGGGATGTAATTTTCTTAAACATGAAGGAAATCTACATCATTCTTTAATCCTACTAATCATGATTCCCTCCACAAATAATGTTCAAACATCTAGATATTGTACCATTTTTGACAACGTCAAGTCTGTTCCAAAGATGACTATTCCATCAATACACATCTCACTTAGAGATTCATGGGCCATCACACCACATCACGTAAAACCTCACCCGAACAGACCTGGTAAATCAAAAACATCACATCACATGACTAGGGATGTATGTAATCATTAATATGAAGGGAATAAAAGTCATTATGTTATCCTACCATTCATGATTCCAACCACATATCATTAAAACTCACATACACATCACATCTCATCACAGAACACCTCACATTATGATTCTAGGGAAATCACATCACGTCAAATCACATAACCAGGTAAGTATGTTATCATGATTGTGAAAGAAATCAACCTCATTTCCTTATCCAACAACGCATGATTTCCCCCACAAATCAAAAAACAAGACATCAACATCTCATCACATATTGTCCAAATACAGATTGGCCAACACATCGTATCGTGCCCAGAGAAAATTGATCTAACACCTAGGAAATCGCTTATAGGGGTCAAGATTCATCCCTACCTACCCCACACAGAAAGTGCCTAACATCATTTTTAATCACATCACATCACACCCAAAGACACCTTGGCCATCAAAAACAAATCTTGATCAAATAGGCATGTTCCATTACACCACACCACATAACACCTTGCCTAAAGAAACCATGGAAATCAAACCACATAACATTATATATAAATTGATGTATGTTATCATGAACATAAAAGAAATCAACCTCATTCCTTTAACCTACCACACATTATGCCTACAACATATCACATCATATCACATCTACATAACATCACATATTTTCTAATGTCACATTGTCTAGATAATCACACCATTCCCAAAGACCCCTGGAATTACAACTAGTCCTTCTCAAAGAAGTGTCAATGTCTATCCATAACTACCAAACCCTTAAAAATAATATCATATAGAAATAACATCATGTTTCATCACATAACTTCTCACCTGAAGACTCCTAATCCTTCAAAACAAAACTAGTTCTGATAGAAAAGGTCAATCAGACCAGATAACATAACATCTCACCTAAATACAACCTGGGAAGTTCATGTTGACATATAAAATAATATAAATAATATATATTAATATATATCACACATCACCCAAACTTTGTGTTCATAATAAATGTACATGAAAATTCTACCACAACCACTCCCTGAAACTTCTTCCATCGTAACCAATGTTTCCACTATATAAAATAAATCACACCACTACCATAATATAAAAAAATAATTTTACACTTATGTTTTCAATTTCACGACCTTCTGGATATATCATGTTCCACTAATATTCGTTTCAAATAAATTTAATTAAGAATTACATGTCCCATCAATTTAAAGTTTAATTATATTTTACCATTTAGAATAAATACATTTCCTACCCATATAATTTATTTTATATCATTTCCATTTCACTCTATAATCACAAATTATTCTTTAGATAAGAGGTAATCTAACCCAGCCACTACAACACAATGCACACATCTCACATAAATCATGGTTGATGCACCACACAAACCAAAACACGTTACTAAAGAAAACAAAAATATCACAACCCATCAATTTATTATATCATTTCATCCACATAGGACAAATAAACATCACAATTTCTAGTCACCACATATTTTATTCACCTAAAAAACCATGTTGTACAACCATTTAGCACCATAACCACACATCAAAACCATTTCAAACAACATCACATCCATTCCAACCAATTGTCCTATCATATCCACATGCGTCACACCACCAATCCATTAACTGTTATCATTATTCAATAGAATAACCATGTAGTGGAATAATACATGAACTAGTACACACAACAAAAACACATCCTTTATAAGATAATTTATTAGACAGGTTTATTCCATTACTAATTTAATTAGAATGGTATTTATCCCAAAACAAAATTACATGGGATACAATTCACTATCCATATATATATTCATTATCATTTTATTAGGGAAGAGATCACCCAAAAACTATGAAATTGTATATGATTATTTCATCTACTATAAAATTAAGGATCACTACATATGTTATTCTTAGCATGTAAAATGTAAGGAATAATATAGCCAACAAAAATATCAATGTATTAAAAACATATTATATATCACTATTCTAATAAATTTAATTTATTAAAATATATTATATTATTATTCTGAGCCTTATAATCCACCCAAGGAAAATAATAATATTTTACTCTCCACACATAGAATGAAAACATGAGACAATAAGGATTTTGTAACTTAATAATGCACTATAATCCAATTATGCACTACCAGGGGAACACAAAATTGAAAAAATCACAATCACACAAAAAACCATTGATCAACTTACAAAACATCTATGGTTTTTAAAAATATAGCTACAAAATGTCAAAAAAAAACAAGCAACACTGCAAAAATTATTTGAGTATTGTAAAAGGGAGAATAATATAAAAGGAGAGAAAAACTAACCACTAATATCCATAAGCCTACTATCAATCCCCAAGGATCATGGAAATGGATAACATGCTAGAATGTATTACAAAATAATCAATGGTTTCTCTTGAATTAGAGATATATGAGATGCCCCATTATATGATAATCAACCATATCAGGTTAATAAATTACCTATAACTCACCCAATTTATTATGTAAATTATATTTTTACATCTTAAACATAAATAGACTTTAAATCATACATCTTAAATCCATATTATAGGCTATAAATTTTTCTTTAATACGAATCATGGAACATTGTGAAGGAATTGACATTCACCATAAATCCTTATCTTATAAAATAATTTTTTTTTCATTCCCAGTCCCTTCCCTCTTACAAGTCATAAAGAAAATATTTTCAATCCATAAACAATTTAAATAACATATAAACCCCAATTTTACAGTATAGAAGCTCAAATATTGTTATGATACCACTCCAACCTCCACGGAACCTTTCAAGACTCCCATAAATCAACCCCAACACCAAAAATATACTATGTAATGGGCTAGGATGGCATGGACCACTATATAAACACTTTAATAATATTGATGAAATCATAATTTAATTTATTAAAATTATTTTATATCATTAAGAAATATAAAATCCTTTAAATAATATAAGTTGTCACCAAAAAATCATATCAAACTGTACTGATAATACTTTAATATTCTTTAGAATGAAATTAAATTCAAGAACCAATGATCATATTATCTATATAAATTTTATTAATTATAACATTATATTAATAACTTTATATAAATAATTTATTGTCCCCATTTCCATTGTAAAAACTATTCATGAGAATTAACTGTGAAAATATTTCATAACACACTAAAGATTCATGCTTTAGTCCATAAAGATAACTAAAAATACAAATACCATGATATGGGTTATTATAATCTTCATATTATACAATATTTCTTATATTGAATAAAATAAAAAAGTAATTCCATTATCTAATGAAGTATTAGTATACATTTCATAAATTTTGATAATTTTATGGGTTGTATAAGATAATAGAATCAGAATAGCAAATAATATTACAAATTATTAAAAATAATCACTATAGTTAATGAATTGTACCTAATACTATCCTTTAGAACACAATATTTTCTTAATCCTTAAAATCTATCGATATTCAACATGTTTATTTCTAGAAACTAAATTTATATACAATCACTTTCTTTTCATTATGTGGTTAAAAAAATACCCATATACCATTCCATGAAAACTGGTTAATCTCTTCTTAGATGGATAAATCATAATTTGTTTCTATAATGTATTTACTGACATCATTAAAAAGAAAATAAAAAATAAACACTAATTGTTCACAAATTTTTTGTATTAAACATCTAATTGCATCAATATAAACATCATTACACATCCCTAAATAAATTTGTTGATAGATAGTTTTCATCCAAATATTGTTTTTGATTTGATCTATTCCCCCACCATAAACTACTACATCAACAATTGCACTCATATTTTATCTAAAATTAAATATTCTAAACATACCTCTAATCAGATATTGATTTTAAGACATAATCTAGGAATCCTTCTCATCAAATTTAACATGAATAGATTATTCAATAGCCATTGTTATTAATTATAAACTCCATTAACCATACCCACATTAAAAAATATGAAAAATTATCCTAAATTATATTTTACATCAAGATTTACCAAAAATATTTATAATTTTCTAGAGAAAACCTTGACATCCAAAAACATAAAATAATAAACCTTTGGTTTCATTCCATTATAAAACTAATAGGTAATTTTCACTAAAATAAGATATATAATAATTCTATTCTAAACCTAACATATTTTATGAACTTATTTAATCCAAAAATAAATTTTTAAATCATTATTTGATAGGGTGGACCATTATATATCTTGAATTGTAAGATTCATTCTTTTTAGTACTCTATTTTTTTGCTTCCGGGGTTTTGAAATATTATGGGAATATCCATTATTTTAATTGATATTAAAATATTTTAAATTTTAAATTTATTATACTATATAACTTTAAATTGAAGTAATCATATTATAATTCCAACTCAAAATGAAATAATAATATTAAATGAACTAAGACAATTTTTACTCTAGAGTCCTAGAAAATAAAACAACGAAACTCTATTGTATTGATATAAAAGAGGAAGTTAATCTTTAGATACTCCAAAATGATAGTCTAATTATGTCAATAAAATATAAATGGACCAAATAAAGTGGTGTGATTACTTAAATTACAATTATGTTCCTAAATTACTTCTTTTACTACTTTATAATCATATATCAATCCCAAACAAAAATGTTTTACATTTTAAGTTTTCGTGAATGTATTAATATTTAATTCATAAAATTTGAATAGAGAAACTATAAATTTAAATCATTTATTCTCTTATACCAAACGATTCTATCGTTATTCAAAACATTTTAACATGTTACATGTTATAATGTTATCTCAATTAGGTTAATAGAATAATTCTTACTCATTAGGTAATAATAAAATAATATAAATTATCATTAATAATAATGAATTAATTATTTTTTAAATTTAATATGCATAAAATTGTTAGGTAATTAATAAATTTTGATAAATATATGACGTAAGACATCAAATTAAAGATATTTTTAATAATAGAATAATTTGGAATTCTAATATCACCCAAAAATCATTTCCATTAAAAATATCCCAAAATTTTTAACTCCTTCATCAAATATATTATTGGTAATAAATATTGATGGTCCATATTAAAATGACTATATAACAAATTATCCATTTACCAATAATTTTTCTTTAAACATTAACATAATCATTTGTAATTTTTAGTTTCCATTAGAAAAAAGATTATAATGTCCTCTCAGTTAAAAATACTTCACTTGAATGTTATTCTTTTGAATAACTCAATCACTCTTCTCATACACCTTTCTCTATATTCATTATATTATTTCATTTCATTATTTAATCTTTGATAGTCCAATTTGATGTGGAACATCCTTCTAAATCAAACAATATAATACCTAATTTATTATAATTAGAATTATAGAAACATTTCTCACTATTTTTTCACACATATCTTACAGATACATTGATTAGTATTATTAAATAATTCATTGTATTCATATATTTAGGTATTCCTTCCAAAATATGGTTCACTTAATCTTTTTCACTTTCCTATATCTCAATATCTAATGAGTCATGAAAAAATTGAAATATCTGAATACTACACCTGTTTTTCTATGTGTTTCTAATTTAGTTAAATATTTTAAATGTATTTATTATTTTAATATTAATCCATTGAGTTTATCAAGATATTTTTCCTTGATGTGAATACTTTCATCAGTAGCTACCTTAATTATAAGGCCCCGACCTTAAACCTTACTTAATATTGAATTAAATGAATAATTCACATTGAGGATCTTTTCAGGTTTAGAGTTTTAGAAAATTAGAACATAACTATTACATCTCAAAAGATTTAAAAAGTAGACACTTCTACCAAGTTTCCATAGAATAAAAGAACTCTAAAAAACATGTCTAGTTCCAAGTTTTATATAGCATGACTTTCCCTTGATCCCATCCTTGACCCTATTCCAGATTAGGTCCTGTGAAAAACATTTCAAACAAACCTGGGGTGAGCATAAAGAGCTCAGTAAGGGATACACAAAGAATGAAAACAATTAGTTTATCAAAAAAAAAGTAAACCATGTATACTTTATCAAAGTAATACTTTTCACCTTTATGAAGTAGTAAAAACTCTTCAATGAATAAAAGATCATTACTTACCCTTTTGTAACCAAAAGATTTCCATAAAACCCATATAAAGAACACATAACATGTAAAGGTAACTTGGGACATAAACATACTTAAGTGGAATAACCATACGGTCGACTTCCACACATATCACTTAATGGAATAGCCATTCGGCCAACTTCCATACATACTTAATGGAATAGCCATACGGCCAACTTCCATACCCAATGCATTGGAGGTTATAACGTAACCACCTGTCCTGGTATTCACGGCACCACCCGTCATATGGTTTATCACATAACCACCCGTAAAATGTCCAAGTACAAATATAAAATCATAAAACATAAAACCAATATAATGGAATGATAACATTTCCACATTTCAATCACAATATATAATTTAAATATATTGACATAATAGAATCCTTTATCAAAACCATTTTCAATACCAAAATACATAAAAGAGTATATGGTATTTATTTTATTTTAAAAACATTACGGCTTGTTGAGGAAGCCAAAGACCAAATAATACTCGTGGGGGCAGAAAATGTCGTTGTCACCGCGTACGTTAAAAGAAACATTCCTTTTTTTCGTTTAGTAAAATGTTTCATAGAAAAAGATTCATTTTGTATAAAAGTAAAATTTAAAGGGGATTATACACCGTATAAAATAATGTTTTGTATAAAACAAAATATGGCTCAATGAAAGGAGATTGAGACGAAGTCCCTTACCTCGGGTCTGATTTGACTCGATCATTCTTTAACGTCCTGAATAATAAACATGAGTTAATTCCTATTTTCTTAAGAAACATTTCAAGTTCATTATTCATTTTATATCACTTATTTCCATTTATAAACATTATGTAAACATTTAAGTTAATAATGTTTGTTTTGTCGATATATGGTTCTTAAGTCAAAAGTGGACTTCTTACAATTACATGTTGTTCGTGTGGTCAAAGGTTCGTTATATCCCGAATGACATTCCTGATTTGGATATCATATATATCATATATATCCAGCATAAACATGTATTTATAATATTACATAATCATTTAGAGGTAAGAAATGAAATGCACCGTTCATGGAGACGGTAAGCCGTACGTACGCATGAATTCTACTTTCATTTCTATGTCATATTAATGGAATTAAAACTAAATGAGAGGTATGTATATTTTAATTCCAGAATAATATTAATCATTTAGATGTAACATACATCATATATATCCATTATATATATGTACTTATAATAGTACATTACATTTGGGGATAAGAAATGTAATGCACCATTCATGGAGACGGTAAGCCGTACGTACGCATGAACGCAACTTTCATTTCTTTGTCATACTTTAATGGAAAGAAATAATAATGATATAGAGGTATATTATAATTCCAGTATAACATCATATATAATAACTTTAAATGCATCCTTTATACATCCCACATATGGCATTAACGAATCAAATCACTTTGAGGGGGCGGTAGTCCGCACTTCCATAAATGAAGATATCACATTTACCCATAATGGAAACCATAAAGGTATGCCCAAAATGAAAAATACAGAAGCTTAAGGAAAACATAAACATATTATATATCATATATAAATATAGTGACATCTTAATGGCCACATTTGAAGGTGTTAGAAGAATATCGAACAATCATCGTTTCGTGAGGCAGAAATTCACCATCCACAGAAACAGTATGTTCTTTAACCATTAGACGTCGGTGTGTGTAAGTGTAGCTCGAATCCTTCTTATAAAAACATACTAGTATATGGAAGATACTGGATTTGTTACAAAATAAATTAATAAAAAGATTTTAGGGGGTTGGAGAAGCAAAATAAAACAAAAGGACCCAAGTGAAGACATTACTTTATAATTGGGTAACTCCCTTTGGTTTGAGCTCAAAGGCTTCCTTGGGAAGACTTATTCCCAAAGTGAGTCTTCAAGGAATAATATAGGGATGTGGAGAGGCAAAATGATCAGGGGTTGGTCGAGCCAAAGGCTTTGTATGTGTGGGTAATGAGGTAGAGGTGGGGGCCTTTTATAAGAGGAGAGGAGGGCACTCTTGGAAAGTAAAGAAATGTTATTTTATTTGAGAACGAGTTTCAGTTATTAATGTTCCCACATTGATTTGTTTCGAGGATAAGGTGATAATGGTCAGAGATATACCCATCCAATAGGTTTTGGACATGTTTAGGTCTTAGATTTTACATTGTCTTTCCATTTTATTTAAATTGTTAAATAATGAGGTAATCGCTGCATCATCATAGTGTCATAAATAATTTAATTTATTTAATGTCTAAAAATTATAAAAAAATATCATGAGGTAGGAAATATTTTTGGATTTATAATTAATATTTATAGTAAAAAATATGACTATTATAACCCCATGTAAAAATTGTTTTCGTAAAACATTTCATGTTTGTGTCATTTTTACTATAACTTTAAATAAAAGGCATAAATGTCATTATCATACCCATGTGGCTCTATGGGGTACCACAAAACGACCCATGGGTTTTCTTGGTCGGCCATAAATCATCCAATAGGGTTAGGACAAGTGTCAAGATATTTTCATTTTATTATAATATCATTTTTACCTTAAATTACACTAATTACCTTTAATCATGATTAATAAAACATAAAAGTTACTATTCACCAAAATTTATTTTAATTCCATTGAACCAAATTTTACATAATAATGAAAATCATTTAAATTGGATTTTTTATATTCAAAAAACAGAAGTGTTAAAGTCCCATTTAAACAAAAAATCATATTTTGTAACCACCACTTTGCGGTTTCACTATTCATCAAATATTGAAGTTTTTCAGAAAAAAACCAAAACATCACCGTAAGCTATATTTGATATTCCGAATTCAAAAATGAAGTCTATTTTACAAAATTCAAATCATATAAGTCACATTAATTAATTTAATAATTAATTCCCGCTGTCAAGACAAATAGCTTCTTTTTATGAAACAATAAGTATCAAAAGACTGACACTAGTTTATGTCCAATTTCAATGTAAAATTGATTCTAATGACCACCATTGGATTAAATGGTAAACATATATCCTAATTGCACTTAAAAACCAATTCAAAAGATTATCTAATCATCTTAATAAATTAGATTAAAAAGAGGTTTTGAATTAAAATACAACATTTTACACTATTCATTAAAAAATGAACATTATCGGAAAAATTCCAAAAATTCACACAAAGTAAATTTGATGTCCCGATTCTAAAGAAGAGTTTTATTTGGTCCAATAGAAAGTATAATATTGAACAGAACTATATTTAATGACGGTTCACCATCAAATGTTGATAAGTTGACCTTTCGTGAAAATTAGAGTATATAAGCCTAAAATTGAATTATTTTCGTATTTTAAGCCTTTATCCTTTATTAGATAAATGTAAAAACATTTAACAAACATATATAATCATATTTTAGTTATTTCTATCCATTCCCACCAGTATAACGGCTACGTGTTAACTAACATTTAAAATAATATTATTTTATTACTAGTGTGCAACGTACGATTTCAAAGAAACTCTTTGTTGCGTATCGGGTACGCTATCGAACATAGCAACCCCTTTAAAGTAAAATTAATATTTAATTCGCAAAAATTAATAAATATGAAAATGTATTATTCTTTATTTACCTGGGATGTTACATCCTTCCCCTCTTTTTGAAATTGCGTCCTCGCAATTTTATTCACTTATCAAAATAAGTGGGGGTATTTATCCCTCTTAGAATTTTCAGATTCCCATGATGCCTCTTAAAAAATATGGGTTTTCGACAAAACCTTTACCTAATGAATCACCTTATTCCGTAACACCTGCTCCCTGTGGTGAATAATCTGGACCGGTTGTTCCTCATAAGATAGGTTCTCTTCCAGCTAAACTACCTCTAGACTCAAAACATGAGATGGATCTGGCATATACATTCTCAACATCGAAACATGAAAAACATTGTGCACCTGAGATAAACTCGGAGGTAATGCCACTCTGTATGAAACTGATCCAAATTTCTCCAGAATTTCATATGGCCCAATGAACCTTGGACTCAGCTTTCTTTCCTTACCAAATCTCATCACTCTTTTCCATGGAGAAACCTTGAGAAAAACATGATCACCTACCTCAAAAGATAAATCCTTCCTCTGGTTATCCGCATAACTCTTTTGCCTGCTCTGAGCTGTTCTCATGTGGTTCTGAATCAACTGAACTTTTTCTTGCATCTCTTCTACCAATTCTGGTCCCATCAGCTTCCTTTCACCCTCTTCATCCCAAAATGCTGGAGTTCGACACCGCTTCCAATATAATGCCTCAAATGGTGCCATCTGTATACTGGAATGAAAACTATTATTATATAAAAATTCAACCAAAGAAAGATGTTGGTCCCAACATCCCTGATAATCCATCGAACAAGATCGTAGCATATCCTCCAGGGTCTGAATTTTTGGTTCTGACTGACCATCTGATTGAGGATGAAAAGATGTACTAAAATTTAATTCAGTACCCAACGACTTCTAAAGGCCTTTACAAAATTAAGAAGTATACCTAGGATCATGGTCAGATACGATGGAGAGAGGAACTCCATGTAACCTGGCTATCTCTTTAGGATAGAAACGGGAAATTTGATCTAGGGAAAAATTATCTCGTATAGCATGGAAATGAGCAGATTTAGTCATGTGATCAACAATAACCCAGATTGCATTATTACCTCGAGATGTCCTCGGTAATCCCACAACAAAGTCCACGGATATGTTTTCACATTTCCACTCTGGCACTGGTAAAGGCTGAAGCATCCCTTTCGGTAACTGCCACTCTGCCTTAACCTGCTGACAAGTCAAACACTTCACAGTAAAATCAGCAATATCTCTTTTCATTCCATCCCACCAGTAATACTCCCGCAGATCTCTGTACATCTTAGTACTGCAATGATGAACTGAAAACGGGGAACTATGAGCCTCACATAACAACTCATTCTTCAACTATGAATCACAAGGCACAGATAATCTCTTCACAAATCTCAAAACACAATCACTATCAATGTTGAATTCAGGCAACTTACCCTTCTGAACCAGCTCTACCTTTTTCTACAACTCAATTTTTCCCTCTGTGCTTGCTTAATTCTGTCTGATAGGGATGATCTCACTGATACCTAAAACAAAACATAAATACTTCCTACACCAACAACTTCTATGCCAAAGTTAATCAAATCAAAAACCAAAGGATCTCGTTCCAAACGTATCATGGTTAATGAATCATTACTTTTTTGACTCAATGCATAGGCCACTTTATTTGCTTTTCCCGGATGGTAGTGAATTGTACAATCATAATACTTGATTAATTCCAGCCATCTCCTCTGTCTCATGTTCAATTCTTTTTGAGTGAATATATACTTTAAACTTTTGTGATCAGTATATATTTCACACTTTACTCCATATAAATGATGCCTCCAAATTTTTAAAGCAAAAACAACATCATCTAATTACAAATCTTGTGTAGGGTAATTTACCTCATGAATTTTCAACTGACGTGAAGCATAAGAAATTACCTGATCATTCTGCATAAGGACATAGCCATGTCCCTTCAACGAAGCATCACTGTATATAACAAACTCACCATTCCTAGAAGGAAGTGCCAAAACTGGAGCATTCACCAATATTCTTTTCAACTCCTGAAAAAAATCATCACATTATTTTTTCCAGATGAACTTAACACCCTTACGAGTTAGCTTAGTCATTGGACTAGATAACCGTGAAAAATTTTCAACAAACCTTCGGTAGTAACCTACCAAACAAAGAAAACTACGGATCTTGGTTACATTTGTGGGTCTTGGCCATTCTTAGACAACTTTTGTTTTAGCAGGATCAACAGTTATGCCCTCTTTTGAAACAATGTGACCCAGGAAAGAAATTTGTTGTAAGAAAAACTCACACTTGCAGAATTTTCCATATAGTTTCTTTTCTTTTAAGGTTTGAAAGATAACCCTTAAATGACTTTCATGCTCTTCTTTACTTTACGAAAACACCAAAATATCATCAATGAAAACAACCACAAACTTATACAAGAACTCATGGAAAATTCTATTCATTAGGTCCATGAATACACCATGTGCATTGGTTAACCCAAAAGGCATAACTACATATTCATAATGGCCATATCTAGTACGTAACACAGTCTTCGGAACGTCTCCTTCTTTTACTTTCAACTGATGGTACCCCGACCTCAAGTCAATCTTCGAAAAACACTGATCTCCCTGGAGCTGATCAAACTAATCATCGATATGAGGCAAAGGATACTTGTTCTTAACAGTATTGTTATTCTTGGCTCTATAATCAATGGAAAGTCTCATTGAGCAATCTTTCTTTTTAACAAACAAGATAGGAGCACCCCATGGTGATGTTCTAGGTCGAATGAAACCTTTATCTAATAACTCCTGCAATTGCTTCTTTAACTATAAAAGTTCAAATTGATCCATTTGATAAGGGGGTTTGAAATTGGCTTAGAATCAGGAACTAAGTCAATAGTAAATTCAACTTCCAGATCATGAATAATACCAGTCAACTCATCAGGAAAAACATCAAGATACTCATTTACCACTGGAACATCATTAATCTGAATAGTTCCTTTATTTTCAACAATATGTGCAAGGTAACATTCATTTCCTTCTTTTACTAGTTTCTCAACTTCCTGATATGTTATCAAAAGCAAGGGTTCATTCTTGTACACAAACTGAAAATCTTACTGAAAAGAAACCATTTTAGCTATGCAGTCAATCTTAGCATGATAAATAGAAATCCAATCAATGCCCAAAATAACATCAAACTCTACTAGAGGCAAAACAATAAGGTTTGCTGGTATATTATTTCCACACACATGGATAGGAAGGTTCTTATAATTCCTTTTTGTCTCAACATTCCCTCCAGGTGTTTTTACCGTAAGTTCATGATTCATATCTTGATATGGAATTTCCAATTTACTGGAAAACTTCTCAGAAATGAAAGAGTGTGTAGACCCTGAATCAAACAACACATTGGAATAATCTGAACAAACAAACAGTGTACCTGATACCACTTCATTCGATGGCCCAACATATGTTGAGGTTGTTGCAAAGGATTTCACCACCCCTTTCTGCTTGTAGTCTGGATGCTTTCCCCCAGTCGAGTTCTTCGTTAGACACTAATTTTCAAAATGACCCATTTCCTTACACTTAAAGCATCTTACCGCTGGCTTTTCATTGCCTGCTTGATCATATTCCTTATAGTTATGAGCATTATGACCAGACTTACCACACCGAAAGCACTTACCAGACTTGGATAAACATTCTCCAGCATGCATTTTACCACACTTCTCACAGGATGGATATTTTGTTTTCTTACCTCCTTGATTATTTGATGAATTCTTCCCATTTTCCTGCCAACTAGACCTCTTATTCCGCTGTTTTTCATAGAACACCTGATCATCGGCAAACTCCATTTCCACCTTCTCCACACATCGAAAAAGTTTTTCATAACTTTTGAACTCACGAGAAGCTAAAGCCCTTCGATACTTTGGCTTTAACCCTGAGTAAAAACGATTTATTTTACTATCAGGATCTCGTATGATGTTTGGAGCATACATTTCCAATCGAGTGAACTTTGCTTCATAGGCAGCCACTGAGTCTTCCTCTTGCCTCAATTCCAAGAATTGCTTTTCCATCCTATGTCGAACAGCCTTAGGAAAATACTTCTCAAGAAACATACCTTTGAATTCATCCCAGTGAAGATCCTCAATCTCATCACTATCCCTAATATTTTTTACCATCGACCACCACTGATCAGCTTCACCTTCAAAACGGTAAACAACAAGACTAACCTTTTGATGTTCTAAACACCCCATGTCCTCAAAAATCTTCTCTAGTGATTTAATCTACCCTTCAGCTTGTACGGGGTCAGATGATCCTCTGAATGATGGGGGATGCTACCTCATGAAATTTTCCACCACTGACATGTTCCTATGTGGTTGATCTGGATGATCTCATGCATGGATACCACCACCATTTATAGCCTGAGTCAACTATGCCATCACTGTAACAAAATGTTCAGTTCCGATTCCGACCATCTCAGGTTGCTGATTTGGAAGGTTGTCTTCTTCCTGATGTCGTCCCAACATAGCTTCTTTTTTTTCCTCTGCGGAAAACCATTATGAACATATAAATATCTTAGGTGAAGCAACATTTTAATCTTTAAATGCTATATCATTTCAGTCATACCATATATTAATTTATAATTTAACAATTTTCTAACTCCTAAAGTTGTCTAAACCGACCTCTGATACAAACTATAAGGCCTCGACCTTAAACCTTACTTAATATTGAATTAAATGAATAATTCACATTGTGGATATTTTCAGGTTTACAGTTTTAGAGAATTAGAACATAACTATTACATCTCATAAGATTTACAAAGTAGACACTTCTACCAAGTTTCCATAGAAAAAAAACTCTAAAAAAACATATCTAGTTCCAAGTTTTATATAGCATGACTTTCCCTTGATCCCATCCTTGACCCTATTCCACATTAGGTCCTGTGAAAAACATTTCAAAAAAACTAGGGCTGAGCATAATGATCTTAGTAAGGGATACACAAAGAATGAAAACTGTTAGTTTATCAAAACAAAAAGTAAACCATGTATACTTTATCAAAGTAATACTTTTCACCTTTATGAAGTAGTAAAAACTCTTCAATGAATAAAAGATCATTAATTACCCTTTGGTAACCAAAATATTACCATAAAACCCATATAAAGAACACATAACATATAAAGGTAACTTGGGACAAAAACATACTTAAGTGGAATAACCATACGGTCGACTTCCACACATATCACTTAATGGAATAGCCATTCGGCCAACTTCCATACATACTTAATGGAATATCCATATGGCCGACTTCCATACCCAATGCATTGGAGGTTATAACGTAACCACCCGTCCTGGTATTCACGGCACCACCCGTCATATGGTTTATCACGTAACCACCCGTAAAATGTCTAAGTACCAATATAAAATCATAAAACATAAAACCAATATAAAGTAATGATAACATTTCCACATTTCAATCACAATATATCATTTAAATATATTGACATAACAGAATCCTTTATCAAAACCATTTTCAATACCAAAATACATAAAAGATTATATGGTATTTATTTTATTTTGAAAACATTACGGCATGTTGAGGAATCCAAAGACCAAATAATACTCGCGGCGGTAGAAAAGGTCGTTGTCAACGCATACGTTAAAAGAAAAATTCCCTTTTGTCGTTTAGTAAAACGATTCATAGAAAAAGATTCCATTTGTATAAAAGTAAAAGTAAAAGGGGTTTATACACCGTATAAAAGAATGTTTTGTATAAAATGAAATATGCCTCAATGAAAGGATATTGAGACGAAGTCCCTTACCTCGGGTTCGATTTGACTGGATCGACGTCCTGAATAATAAACTTGTGTTAATTTCTATTTTCTTAAGAACCTTTTCAAGTTCATTATTCCTTTTATATCACATATTTCTATGTTATAAACATTATGTAACCATTTATGTTAATAATGTTTGTTTTGTCGATATTTGGTTCTTAAGTCGAAAGTGGACTTCTTACAATTACATGTTATTCGTGTGGTCAAGAGTTCTTTATATCCAGAATGACATTCCTGATTTTGATATCATATATATCATATATATCCAGCATAAACATGTATTCATAATATTACATAATCATTTAGAGTTAAGAAATGAAATGCACCGTTCATGGAGACGGTAAGCCGTACGTACGCATGAATGCTACTTCCATTTCTATGTCATATTAATGGAATTAAAAATAAATGATAGGTATGTATATTTTAATTCCAGAATTATATTAATAATTTAGATGTAACATACATCATATAAATACATTATATATATGTACTTATAATAGTACATTACATTTGGGGATAAGAAATGAAGTGCACTGTTCATGGAGACGGTAAGCCGTACGTACGCATGAACTCTACTTTCATTTCTTTGTAATAATTTAATGGAATGATATAATAATGATATAGAGGTATATTATAATTCCAGTATAACATCATATATAATAACTTTAAATACATCCTTTATACATCCCACATATGGCATTAACGAATCAAATCACTTTGAGGGGGCGGTAGTCCGCACTTCCTTAAATGACGATATCGCATTTACCCATAATGGAAACAATAAAGGTATGACCAAAATGAAAAATACAGAAGCTTAAGGAAAACATAAACCTATTATATATCATATATAAATATAGTGACATTTTAATGGCCACCTTTGAAGGTGTTAGAGGAATATCAAACAATCATCGTTTTGTGAGGCAGAAATTCTCCATCCACAGAAACAATATGTTCTTTAACCATTAGACGTAGGTGAGTGTAAGTGTAGCTCTAATAATTCTTATAAAAACATCCTATTATATGTAATATACTGGAGTTGTTACAAAAGAACTGAATTAAACGAGTTTAGGCGTTTGGAGAAGCAAAATAAAACAAAAGGACTCAAGTGAAGACATTACCTTATAATCGGGTAACTCCCTTTGTTTTTAGCTCAAAAGATTCCTTGTGAAGACTTCTCCCAAAAGTGAGGCTTTAAAGAGTAAGTGAGGGATGTGGAGAGACAAAATTATCAGGGTTTGGTCGATCCAAAGGATTTGGATGTGTGGGTAATGAGGTAGAGGTGGGGGCCTTTTATAATAGGGAGGAGGCACACTCTTGGAAAGTAAGGAAATGTTATTTTATTTTATAATGAGTTTCGGTTATTAATGGTCCCACATTGATGTGTTTAGAGTATAAGGAGATAAGGGTTCGAAATATACCCATAAAATAGGTTTTGGACATGTGTAGGTTTTATATTTTACATTATCATTCCATTTTATTTAAATCGTTAAATAACGAGGTAATCGCTGCATCATCATTGTGTCATAAATAATTTAATTTATTTAATGTCTAAAAATTATAAAAAAAATATAATGTTGTAGGAAGTATTTATAGATTTCTAATGAATATTTATAGTAAAAAATATCACTTCTATTACCCCATGTAAAAATTGTTTTAGTAAAACATTTCATATTTGTGTCGTTTTTACTTTAACTTTAAATAAAAGGCATAAATATCATTATCATACCCAAGTGGCTCTATGAGGTACCAAAAATCGACCCATGGGTTGTCTTGTTTGGCCATAACTCATAAAATAGGGTTAGGACAAGTTTCATGGTATTTTCATTTTATTATAATATCATTTTTACCTTAAATTACACTAATTACCCTTAATCGTGATTAATAAAACATAAAAGTTACTATTCACCAAAATTTATTTTAATCCCATTGAACCGCATTTTACTTTATAATGAAAATCATTTAAATTTGATTTTTGAGATTCAAAACACAGAAGTGGTAAAGTCCCATTTAAACGAAAAATCAAATTTTGTAACCACCACTTTGCGGTTTCACTATTCATCAAAAATTGATGTTTTTCAGAAAAAAACCAAAACATCACCCTAAGCTATATTTGATATTCCAAATTCAAAAATGAAGTCCATTTTACAAAATTCAAATCATATAAGTCAAATTAATTAATTTAATAAATAATTCCTGCGGTCAAGACAGATAGCGTGTTTTTATGAAACAATAAGTATCAAAAGACTAACACTAGTTTAAGTCCAATTTCAAAGTGAAATTGATTCCAATTATGACCATTGTATTAAATGGTAAAAATATATCCTAATTGAACTTAAAAACCAATTAAAAAGATTATGTAATCATCTTAATAAATTAGATTAAAAAGAGGTTTTGAATTAAAATACAACATTTTACAGTATTCATTAAAAAAGGAACTTTATCGGAAAAATACCAAAAATTCACACAATGTAAATTTGATGTCCCGATTCTAAAGAAGAGTTTTATTTGGTCCAATAGAAATTATAAGAGTGAAAAGAACTATATTTAATTACGGTTCTCCATCAAATGTTGATAAGTTGACCTTTCGTGAAAATTAGAGTATATAAGCCTAAAATTGAATTCTTTTCATATTTTAAGACATTATCTTTTATTAGATAAATGTAAAAACATTTAACAAACATATATAATCATATTTTAGTTATTTATATCCATTCTCACCAGTACAACTGCTTTGTGTTAACTAACATTTAAAATTATATTATTTTATTACTAGTGTGCAACGTACGATTTCAAAGAAACTCTTTGTTGCGTATCGGGTACGCTATCGAACATAACAACCCCTTTAAAGTAAAATTAATATTTAATTTGAAAATATTAATAAATATGAAAATATATTATTCTTTATTTACCTGGGATTTTAAATTAATGTAACAAAACCTCTTCAATAGTGATCCAAGAAATCATTCATCCATGATGGTTTTATCCAATGTTTATCTAAGATCAATTATCCAATTTTCAATGAAAATCAATATATGTAACATTTAATTCGATTTCTCATTATGTGCTAATTTTAATGTCTAAATACTCAATAGATATCATTCCAAGATTAGTTAATTTTTTTTTCTATACCATAATTAGTAAAATAAAAAAATATCATTATTGAATTTGTATTTTTATAAGAAGGATCATAACTAAGAACAATAATACTAAAAAAATGATAACTAATATTCAATAGATTTTAATTTAGAACAAAAAAATTAATATTATTACCAAATATATAATCATGTTCAGTATTATGATATTTATAAGGCATTATTGTTTTGGAACAACGTTCAATGGTAAATTAATTTGTGTAGGGATCGATTATATATTTCTAATAACCATATTCATTGCCATTAATCAATGACAGTGTATGAGGAATCCAGATATTATTTTAACCTCTAAATTTCATTTATAAAGAACCTTCATTATGATTATTAATTATATGAAAAGGATAGAATTATGAAAAAATCAAAAACATCTTATCAACTTATTCCATATTTGGTTTCATCACGTAAACCTTCAACGAACTAAAACTCTTGAAGGGATAAGCTCCTACTTTATTTGTATTCCCAGTTGATAGGGAAATATAAAAGGCTAATATTTTTTAATTTGATGAAATTAGAATTATAAATTAAATATATTAATGATATTATGAACATAGTTGAATTTTTAAATATTTTGGATTAAAAAGATCCTACATCCACTCATCACACCCATCAATGATTTCAGACGTATGGTACCCACTAAAATAGCATCAATTTTTAGGGGATTCACAATCAATTCACAACCTGTTATATTTAGTTGATTAAAACCATAAAAACAACAATAATTTTAATATGTTTCAAAACCCTGCTACTAACACATTTATTTCATAAGAGGAATAACCAAGAGAAGAATTATTTTGTAATGTAATATTATAGAATAATTTTTCATAATAGCATAATGTAATTGATGTAAAAAATATAAATAAAAAACTAAAAATTCATATAGAGACACAAGATTTTATATATTTATAAGATGAAGTATGAATTGAATGATGAATCTACATGATGAATATTTTATATTTATCATATTTGTAAGAAAATTGTGATCATTATTTTCACGTGGTGTTAAATAATCATGTATCCCATATATATCTCGTTATGTAATTTATAAAATACAAAGACTCTATGTTAAACCACTATATGATGAATAAATAGTGAATATATACTTTTAACCCTTTTAATGACTCACACATAATGAAATAATGAAATTTCTGAAATTTTTCCTAATAATATGCATTCTATTATAATATTTATTAAACACTAAATTAACAATTCAAAAATATTAATTAAAAAATTACATCTTAACAGTTTATAAATCACTATTCAAGATCAATATAATAATTATAAAGGAAAAATATAATCTCTATGATAATAAAACATTTTTTTAAAATATTGTTAAGAAACAAATTCAAAAATTATTATATGTTAAATATAAATATCTAAAATAACAAATATTAGTCAGAAAAAGTGAAATAAAAATCACAATGATTATGATTAACTTAATCATAAGAAATGAATCTTTTCAATATATTTCGTCAAATATAATTTCAATATCTTTATGAACTCTTAACTATAACAAATATATCATTCATAAAAATATAACTTTCAAAAATCATTCCACCAGAATTTATGGTTTTCAAAAACCTCCATTGAATACATAGGTATCTTTACCTGGGAAAAATATTTATGTGTAAAATATTTCCATATATATAATTTTGTATTTATGAAATTAAATATAACCTTAAAAAATATATATCATATTTTCCATAGAAAAATATTGAATATTCAAGAAACATGATTCTCTATATGAATTTCTATCACAAATTATATAGTCCAATGAAGATGTTTTTTTTATTAAATTTATTATACATTCAATAAATTAAAAAACACTTTTGGATGTGATAGATATCTTTCATTCCTAAATATCCAATTCATATCATAGTTTTGATAATTTGATGATACATTTCCTTATTTACTTCATTGTTAATATCCCTCCGAATAGTTTTTATGGTCATCAACATAGTGGAACTCTATGAATTTTCAATAGATGAAATTTTTCTTTAAGAAACACCTCATATATAATATCCATAGGTTATAATAATTCAAGAATTTTTCTATATATGATATAATTTTCATTGTTCATCGAAAATTTTTGATTATACATACAGAGGTATAAATTTAAAATCTACATGTCCATAATTATTCTAAATACAAGAATAGAATAACGAATGATAAAAAAATAATATGAAATAATAATATTTCCTAAATGTAAACATCATTACAAATGAAAAATTAGTGAATGATTTAAATTGATGCTAGATTATAAATAAAAAAATTTAACCACTTGGAATAGTGACAAAATATAATAATTATTTATTATTTTAAAAATTAATAAAAATTAATCATGAAAAAATAACGAATAATCAAAAAATATAATTTTTGCATTATTTATAACACCTTAAATAAAGTAAAAATGTCTACTCAATATAAATAAACTATTACAGATGAATTTCAAATCTAATATATAAAAAAATACAATAAAATAGAACTATAAAAGAAATAAAACCATGTTATACTACTAATTCATCAATGAGGTGGAAAATTGTAAACTCATAACATGGGACGTAATTAAATATTTCTATTTGTAGTGGAGAATTATTTAACAAGGAATAAATGTGATTTTATGCATGACACAGTGCTCAGGCGAATGGGCTCCCTCCACATATATGTATTTTAGATTCTTATAAAAATTTTTTATTACCCCATATCCATTTGTGACCTCTTATAATGGGATTATTGGACATGTCCAAGTTGTTTCGGTGATTCCCAATATGGTTGTAGAGAAAATATGTCAACCACTATCTTTAGGAATAGAGGCCATGCAGATTTTGTAAAATTTGATGAATAAAATTTCTCCTTCATAATGATAATTCCAAAACAATTATATGTGAATGTTGATGCTTGAGGCTAAATTGGAATGGATTTAAAAAAAGTCATGGGTTATGTTCAAATCAATGATGGGTAAAGGCTATTTTGTGTGTCAATATTGTTAAAATTAGTTATTTGATTTTGTTTTAGGTTCAATGATAAATTTAATTTTGAAAACAATTAATAACACTCATATATGTGTGCTATTAGTTCGGGATGATAGTTTATTTTTTTGGGATAAGATAACACAACCACTATTGAATATGTTTTATTCTATGATGTAATTAATCTTTCCTATATAAAAACTGATTTATAACATGAATAGTGTATAAATTTCATAACAATTCCATATGAATCATTATATTGTTGTATTTGATAAAAACTGATTAATATATATCCAAAATGGATCAAAGATTCATAAAGAACTAATACCATGGATTTTTATAATGTATGCAATTATACCATCTCCATCATGATATACCTACATCATGACTATAATGGGCCATTACATACCATAATTGTGCCTCCATATGGACCATATGTTACTGAATTATAAGGAAATATGTTTTTTAAACAAGTATATTACATATATATTTTTATGAATATCAATTTCATTACAAAAAACACTTTCCTAAGGACCATAATATTTTAGTGCCTTCGTAAACAAGGAACAAATTCTTGTAATTTTGTGAAATAGCTTCAAATATCTGATAAATATCTTCCCCTTTAGCACTCCAAAATAAAAACATTATTCATAACTTTGGATGTGGATACATAAGAAATGACCATCTTAGATGATCATTAAGGGTAATAAAAGTAAATATATAAGAATGAACATGAACATAAGGGTATGAGAACTTGAGCTTATCTTTATAAAATCAAACCATGGATTTCAAGTATCATATACACGAGTCATGGAATTAATAATGGTAGTTCATAAGACCTGAATTGTAATAAAATAAAATAACATGATTCAGGAGAGTATACATATGGAATAATACATCGAATAAGTGGTAGACATATAAACATGGAATATCATTTCCTCTAAGTCAAGGCTCATTGTAAAAACTTATCAACACACATCATGGGGATACACCAATATGGAGGGAAACACCACCATCCCCATTCGTAGTAATTTCCTTATTTAGGGTTGGGTTTCCCTATCTTCGCATAATGGAACAAGCTTCCCCATATTCAATAATATGGACTGGGTTTCCCCATATTCCATTATTATCTCATGAGACATAAATCATTACCCAAGGAATTAGAGAACTATATAGGTATAATCCATCAGATAATGAAACCCATACATATTTATAGCATATGAACATAAATAATTTATTAGATCAAAACCCACATAGTGATTGGGTCTCATAAACATCATTCAATCATAACATAACCATGGTAAAAGAAATAGATTTCATGAATATCATTACATAATAAACACAAAACCTCCATATAAATAATAAAAGTGGTATCACTGAATAATATCTCCAGTAAAACATATGTAACATAAAATAACATTATCATTCATTGGAAATAATTTTGAATGATCACCTCTAAAAAAATCATGAGAAATATATCATTTCTTCTTCGAAAACATTTTAATTTTTAAAATTATGTGAAATTTCTTAAAAAACATTTTTCAATTAAAATAAAATTTTAATATTATAAGGGAATATACTTTATAGTAATGCTCTCTGATGGAGGGAAATTCAATTCATTCAATATAAGTTAAAAAAATCCTTTCATATGTTTTCTGTAAATTACAAAAAGATCCCCATTTGGAAAATAACAAAAAGATTCCATTTAGATTATGTAGTAAAAAAGTTAAAATTGGTTAAAATGAATTTAAACATCTATAGGAGTATATTAAAAACGTTTTTATGATATTTTTGAGAAAATGGACATGGAAGAAAAATATTCTCCAATGTATACATAAAAAAAATTCCCAATATTGTTGAGAATTAGAAATAAATACTAATATGTTTATAATCAATATAATCAAATTCCCCATGATAGAATGAAAATAATATGGATATGAAAACACCATAATCTTCTGGATAAGAATAAAAAAAGACATTTGTTGGAGTTATATACACCACTTATATGAAACAAGTAGGGTATAAGGAATGTTTATTACCGAAATAAATGGTACATATTTACTAAATTCAGTCATTTGGACTCCACGATTTGAATGTATATTTCATAATTCATAAACATAATTTTTAGAAATTAGTTAAAATTATTCTCATTGGATGATCAAGAAAATGATGTATTAAAGTTAAGACAACCAAAATATTTAAACTTTTTTATGTTCAAATTCAATTTGAAAAGTATTACAATGAATATAATTTAATTAAATTACAGAAGGATTAAATAATTATAGATTCAAACCTACTTTAAAATATATTATACCTATAAATCTATATCATATTAAATTGAGTGTTCAATTAAATCCCTATATTTTTCATTATTCATCAAAAATAAATCATATCAAAAAATTCAAATAATTAAACAAAAAAATATTTTGAAAATCCACATTAAAAGAAGAAGTTTATTTTCTAAAATACAAATTACTAAAGTTTCGATAACAGTATTTAAAACAAGTTCGCCATTAAAAGGTGATACAAATATTTTTTTTAAAAGTATATTTTTTATATTTTATATTGGATTTATTCTTAAATAATGTCTTGAAAACATTTTATATGGATTTTAATATTATATTGATTATATTGTATAATTATTTCTCTAATATAAATACAAAATATTTATTTGTTTATTTATTGGAATAAAACACACTTGTACACATTTAAATTATATTTATAAAAATATTTCTGTTTATTTTAAAAGGGTTTTATATTCATTTATAATTAATTGGTCAATGAATTAGGTATAAAACATAATTTCATAATTTATTTAATCCTACTCATATCTTTTATTCTAATGGTCAGGTTATAATTTTCTTTTTATAAATAATTGTAACAATAAAATTATGATGGATAGATAATCAGTGCTGCTTGTAAAACAATCTAAGTCCATCTTTCCTGTAGAAAATGCTTAATTTGGGGTAGATTATTGTACCTAAAGAAAATAAAATAAAATTTTCCCAAATAAAATGTTTCATAAAAACACTTGGTGGAACTTCTTACCCCCTGTCCATAAAATGTCGTTCACCCTCAAAATTCGTTATTTAAATTCATAAAAATGAGGCTACTTATATCTCATTGTATCCCCAAATTAAAAACAAGCATCCTAAAATGGTTTTTTATCTACAAAACATTAACAAAGTGAGTGTTCTTGTTTTTTATAACATTTTATTTATAATACGAATTTTATACATGTTTCTATTCTACATAAGGGTCTTGCTCCAGTGGTACAAAATCAGATTTTAGTACATTGGAAGGATCAAATATGTACTTCATCATAAGATATAAATGGAAAACATCATGTAAATGAGAGAGATTGAATATAATTTCCAACGGATAAGATACAATTCCAATATTATCAACAAATTAAAATGGAAATTTCATCCTTGTAATTACAAATTTTATATCGGAAATATAAGATAAATGTTTGAGAATTTCAATATAGGAATCCCACATCATAAAAATGAGTAAAAAACATATATTAAAAAATTGAAAGTAAGAAATGTAATGGTTACACATAGTAACTCATAACTAGGTTTTCACAAATGAGAAAATATATGGAATGTGAAATAATTGACAAGGAATAGAAATGTATCTATCATGTTCTATAGAAGATTAACCGAGAACATGGTTATGAGAAAGTTAACAATAACATAGCTATAAATCTAAAACGATCTAATAGAACATTTGATTTATTTGAAATGAAGTTACTAGGATCGCAGTTTTATATTCCGTATAATTTCCATATAGATAAGGAATTTTAATGGGATTATATACTTATATGATTTTAGGCTAACTTTATCCTTTACCGTGCCTTTATGAATTTCTAAATCATCTCCAATTCTAAGAAATAATGGTGAATTTTTCATTCCTAAATCATTATCAGATCTTGAGATCCCTTAATAGAAATAAATTTCATTCCATATATCTTTATCACAATAAAAATGGTCAGAATAAATCATCCAATATTCCTAAATTCTCATATGGATATATAATAAATTAATCTCTAAAACAACATTCTAATTTTAAAATAAAAAATTTCATAAATGGTTAACCATGTAACCATTTATAAATATAATATCCTAAAACATCTGAAATATTTTCACTATGTTTTTAAAATCATCGTAACATTGATCACCAATAAATCATAATATAACTCTTGTTTTTCACATTTTAAACATGTAAATACATCCATCCTTTACTCTCTTAATACGTGGTAATTACAATAAATCCTTATTGATAATATGAATTTCTTCAAAATCCACATATTATTGGATATATTCATTAAGTACAAAATCCTTGTATACATTATCTATGGTTGCATAAAATACACTGTAAACAAATATTTAATCAGTTATAAGGTAATTAGAAAAATCTAATTTAATTATTCTTATTCAACATATACATATCCAAACCACATTATCAGAACATCATACACATATTTAGGTCTATTCATCCCATAATCATTTATTTTCTCTAAAACCATCACATTTTCACCTTAATAAATTTTCATGGTAACTGGTACTTGTCACATACTAACCCGGGTCAACCTCGAACCGATATCCTGAGTCGATTCCTGACAAGTATTAAAGTTATTTCCAGACCCCCATGGGTTTGAACAAGTGCCTAAATGTCAAATGAAACATGTGGGAACAATTTAGCTGAATTAACAATATTAAAATAAAAAATAAATACTAATAAACCATATTTGAAAACTCCAAACAAAATGTGCCGTAATAAATTGTATATTTCAATTTTTACAATCTAAAACTAAAACTAAAATTTATAATGAAAAATAAGGGAATCAATAAAATCTCCCCAAACATCTATGAAATAAGAGGAGTAATGTCCTGAAGCCACCCCACCATGATCCATAACCAGAGCCACTAGAAACCAATTCTACCCACATTAAACATCGTTCCTCAAACTGTAACTAACAAGGAAAGAGGTCTATATACACTAAAAGGTGTATGCAAGGTGTGAGAAAAAGCCATGTATGATACCACCCAAATATAAGGATTCCATGCCAAAACATTATAAATATAATGAAACATTGTCTTTTCAAATTAATTCCTTTAAAATATTTCTATGAAATAATTTGTGAATAAACATGTTAAAAAAAACCACTTACAAAGATAGACAATACAATAAATTTCTTGAATGAAAAAGTATTATTTCTAAAATTAAACACACACAAACGTCCACACCCATGAGGTTCGCTATATTCTAACATAAATAACCCAATCATATAAGGTAGATAACCATGGTTAAATCTCTCGGTACAACTAGCTCACGTTGGATTTTAGGAACCTCACATATCTTTGAAAATGTAGTATAGAATCCACAACCATCAGCACTATTGTAAAAAAGACACAAATAGTGGAATCCCACATAACCCTAGTGTTCTCCCATCTTCTTCCTAATATTTATTTAGAGTTATAATCAGCAATCAAGCTAAGTGAAACTTTGCTATATTCACATTCTAATCACTTGTAAATTTGTCTTAGTCTGTCATCCTAGTTACCTAGGATTCCATTTTTTTCTCAATAAAGTACTACAAATCACACAACACACCACTTCAACATTTAATCAACCAAACCAAGTGTCACATATCATAAGCCACCACTTTAACAATAATATTCCAATTTCAAAAGGACATGCACACCAAATCCATTTCTGAAGACAAATCAAACCTCCCACATAATTTAGTAAATCATTTAAAAATAATGTGAAACGATTCCAAGAAGTGCCACATTTCATTAAACCATTCATGAACTTAAAATGATTAATTAAATTTCAATGCGCACTAAATAAACTTCAAAACATTATCCACATCAGATGTATAATGTAATAAATCATGTAACAAAGTTATAAAACATTTGTAAATAGTAATTCAAGGTTTTTCAACAATAACACACTCAATTTCATATAGAAATGAAACTTTAAAACTAAAGGAACATCAAATCCACATTAAAACGTACTTTACATTATTCAAAAAAAATTAGTGCAATTATAAAGGTGTACAATAAGGATAACACATAAAAATAGTCAATTTCTTATCAAAAATTTATTTTTTACACACACTCACATCAACTTCCAGTGAAATGAAATTTTGGATATTATTCAAAAAGCTAGAACCCCATTTTTTAAAACCATACTAAAAAATACACAAAATCTTGCGATGTTCCCTTATAAAAATGAATTCCACTACATACACATTCCAAAAAACTGCAAAAGCATTATTTTAACCATATAAAAAATGAATAGAAAAAGTTAAAATAAATTTAACATGAAATTAAATTATTAATAAATTCTAAGGCATATAACCACATATCATTGCTGAAGATCTTTCAATAAGAATGGTACAAAATCCATCTAGACCTCATCTGCACCCAAGCAACCCAGAACAGACCAAAACATGTAGACCAAACCAATAGACTCAAGGTAAGTCCCCCCAAACCGAATACCTAACTACTAGAGAAAATGAAAGCCTAAATAAGGATATGAAAAACATTTCCTTGTGTAGATCACACTCAAGACAGAGGGAGATGCAGATAAGTGATCGACTCAGGAGGACGACCACCTGAGGAGGGGTTTTCAAAGAGTTGTATGTGTGCATTGGGGGGGGGATATCTAGTAGGGGAGTCACAAAGAGGAAGAGAGGTCGTGCGAGGGGGTGATTTTACCGAAAGGAGAGGGAGCTCGTGTGTGGATCTCCAAAAGATAGGGCACTAGTGGGTGGGTTTTCGGAAGGGAGGGAATCAGTGGGTGGTTGGGTCGTGCAAGAGGTAGAGGATGGGAGGAAAGGGTTTCACAAAAGGGAGAGGTGGAGATGGGAATTGTGTAAATGAGAAGGAGGGGGAGTATAGAGAAGTGGGAAATCCCTAAATAAGAATAGAATCAATAATAATAATAATAATGACATTGTTAACAATAAAAATAAAAATAATAACTCAATAATAATGGTAACATAATAATAATAACAATAATAATAATCTTAATTAATTTTATCATTATTAATATTAAAACACTTTTTTATTTACTAATATTATTTCAATTTTCTTATTTTATTTTATATTCATTTAATCACTAATTTTTTTTATTTATTTACTTTTACCATCATGTAGGTTATAAGGTGTTCTTGCAAAAGCCACACGGTTTCAATCGTGTTCTTCCCATGCATTGGACAATGTCAAGCCCAAAATATTCATTTATTAGAGAAAATAGAATAAATACAACTGGTACTCACACTGGACCTCCACAAGGATACTAGATTCTAGAAAAATTTATAAAATAAAATAATATAAAAATGTCATGTGTGACAATTATCTCAACCATAATGCATTCTACCCTTACAAAACCATAAAAGGCATAACCCTAATGTTGAAACTAATACCCCTTCATAGTCCAAGGGGATTCCCAGTGAAAAAAAAATAAAAAAATTTCACGAACACTATCAACAAAGAAAAATCTTACAACTAAAATATAATATATTTGAAATGGACTCCTCGACATGTGCCACATGCCCCTGCAAGTAATAACACATCCAATTGATCAATCATTGGAAAAGATCTTCCCAAAACGGATAATCCAACCTATTATGTCAAACAAAACATACATCACTAAATGGTAACTACTTACCTAGTCTGAAATATGAAACAATAATGAATCCAAAACTCATTAAATACTCCCTATAATATAAATTCAACAAAACTTTTTGGTGTGATCTAATCCTAAGTCGATACTTACCACTAATTGGACACCAGGAATATAATTGATTTACTGACACAGGGTGGCCAGAATGGACACCCACTATAAAAACAACAAACACCCAAGATGGAGATGGAGGAAAATCATGGGGAGTCCCAAAATGAACTCCCCACTATAGGAAATATGCTATAACTATTTATTTCATTGTAATTTTAGTGAGACCCACTATGGGTCACCCTATCATAAATTTCAAATTGCTTAACTGAATGGCATGAAACTACATGAAAATCAGGACATTGTTAACATGGGAATATCCTTAATACCACATGTCTCACCATAAGGGGATCGATTAATATAAGTACAAACCAATCAAAATATAAAAGACTTATCACCACTCCCAAAGAATTACAATTCTCGAAAGATCCCATATCAAAACTGAAATCAAAATGAATTTATAAGGCTGATCAAACATAGATATTCACATGGAATGTCACGTTCAAAAGGTTACAAGTATATATTTTCAAGAGAAAAATACAACTACACCTCTTTCTCACCATATAGGAACACTTCCAACCACATGGGTTATGATGTGGAGAGGAAGTCCCCACATCTCTTTTCACTAAATTGAAGAATTTAAATGGAGGGGTCACAAAAATCCTCAAAGTCTCTCCACCTCACACAATGGAGGAAGATTCTAAACCAAGATCCTATACACCCATGAGGGTTATTTAGTAAACCCAAACTTCACTCTGGGACCTATTACTGGATCATTGATTGTTAAAGAATCTTCTGCATTACAATTAGGCATCAAACCCCCTGAATATAACTTCTTCTTCTTGTCCCATAAGCTACCATTCCAAAATCCACACAACACCACTAAACATGACACATATCACCACCCATTGTTCCTCAACATGTAATTTAACTTGGAAAAACACTCAAAGGATACCCATGTATCAGTCCATTCACCTCGAGCGAGTATGTAAAAAAAAGAACATGTGAAACATGCTTCCATTCTAATAGGAAAAAATCTAGAAATCTCGAAAGAGAACATGTTTCTATTAAAACAGATGTTCCCCAAGAATTTCATGGAATCCTCCACTACACTTGAGTGAAGACATGAATATTGAAGACGTCTCAACACATTATCACTACCACATTTGAGTCCGTATAATGAGAATTAGTTTTAACAAATCCCCTGATAAGAAACAACTCCTGTAAATAGACATTACATCTTTTTTTGACCAAATTTTCCACATTGATGGCCTAACATAGACATTGTTTTAGAAGGATGCCAAAAAAATCCATTGGAATTTTTAGGATTGTGGTCAACACCAAAAACCCATGCATCATTCCACTTTCCTCATTTGATTTTACCTTTACCACTTTAAGGTTGGGCCTTTAGACTTATCAATGTCAAACTTCACCTTTGACCATAGAATGATTCAATTAAACTATAGTGTCCTTCAACTCCTCCTACACCCACTCCCTCACTATTAAATGATTCCCTTATACAAAGAATAATATAGGTAGACTCAAATAGAATCTCAAGAAGAACATTATTACATTGATGAACTCAATAATCTACCAATGACGAATCACCAAGGGATGCACTTCAGTCATGCATTAATTTCTTATGGGGGCGTACACTAGTTTGTTAGGTAAAATCCCAAGGACCCAAACAAACTAGCCTAACGGTTAAAACATACCATGAACAAACACCAAACGGATGAGGTGATCCACCACAAAGGCCTCCTAAAACACTCCTCAAAGAAAGCCACTTACCATCACTTCAAACCAAAATACCAATGAAACACAAACATGAAACACCATTAAAAGAAGAAGGTTTTTGAAAATAAAAACACCACTCTATTAAATTCAAAAAAGTAAGAAAGACACACCACACAATCACCGGTTATCAAAACACTAATTTGTCGTTAAAAATAATTCTTGAAAATAAAAAAAGTTGTTGATTGGCACAATCACCGATGGTATCCCATGTGCCTCACACAAGCATGTTACCATTCCACATCATGTACCCACCTCATGTGCATCCAACTTTCCATATATACCCATGTATGTGGTTACCCATGATAATACCAAAGACTAAGACAAAACCAACTTCAACCAAAACATTTTGAAATATCTCTAAATTCACAAACCACTAAATTGAAAACCAATTCGAAGAAGGATTATTTTAAAACTACACACATCACATTGAAATCACTTCATTTCAAAAAAAATTACCAATACACAACAAACTCTACTTAATTATTTACTATTTAATTAAAAACTCAATATTATCATTTAAAACATGTTTCCAAAAAACCCTTTTTTGGAACCAAAATTCCATTTTTTTCCAAAAGAATAACTTTTGATAAACCAAATTAATTAGTTTTAAAAATTAAACCTCAATAGATGCATCCCCTTTACGAAATGTTTTTTTAAAAAGGTTCATATTTTTTAAAAATAATTTTGATAAATACAGAAAATTCATTTTCCTCATCTTCAACACCAAATAATTTTTACATTGAAATAAAATTTCAATGATTCCAAAATAATGATACATAGTACAATTTGAGAGGAAACTAGTGACAGAGAGAACCATGGACATAAATTTGTCATCAATATGACAGTCACTCCTCCATCACATCAAGTATTCATGGACAACGTCTCTATCCCGACATGGATTGCTAGGCCCTGCGATCTCATTGGGATCATTGACCCAACTCCCATTTCATTTCTCAGACAACAAGAGACCACATTGTCCAATAAACTCAGATAAATACCAACTTCCCATGGTAACTCATGTCCATCCATGTGGAGTGATGGACAAGAACCATACTCATAACCAAAACATCGAGTTCCAACAATCCTAGCTCCAGTCCGTCCATAATTTTCCCAAAGAACAACATAAACAAGAGAATTACCTTCTCTAAGTTCATTTTTTGATGAACCAACCCAAATCATCCCCAAACCTGTCAGCTAAACCAATTAAAAACATGTCCCAAAGTGTATTCCTGATACCCATAGGTTGGCACACGATATTATGTATCAAATAAAATATGTGGGAATAATTTACCTAAATTTACTATATTAAAATTACCAGAAAAAACTAATAAACCGGATTTGAAAATTTCAAAATGAATGTACAATTAACAATTCTAGATTTTTATGTTTATGGACTAAAACAAAAACTGTAAAGGACAAAAAAATGAGGGGAAACCAGAAAATTTCCCCAAACCTACATGCTATAAGATGAGAAATATTCTCTTGCATCCACCACATATATCCATAACCAGATCCACCATAAACCCAATCATCCAACATTACACATAATTCATTAAACTATAAATAGACACAAAACAACGTCTACATACACCCAATGGTGTTTGAAGGGTGTGAACCCAATCACAATAGGATTACACCCAAATGTAATGATTCCATGAAAAAATATTGTAAATATAATCTAACATGATCATTTAAAATTATTGATTTTAAATCATTTCTAGTTACTCATTGGTGAATTAAAATTTTAATGAATATAAACCACATAAAAAAGATAGGAAATACAAAAAAAATTGAAATAAATAGAAAGACTTATAAAAGTACAAACTAAATCACGTCTACTAAAAAGAGGTCCGCCATATACGGATGGATGGAACCTCATCATATGATGTAGATAACCATGGGTAAATCCTTAGGGTAAAACTAGATCAACTGGGATTCTAGGAACTTCACACATTAGTAAAAATGTTGAATATAAACCATGACCATTAGTCTTATCATGCACATACCACTAGTAAGGGACTCTCCCGTAGCCCTAGTGGTCACCTATCATCATGCATATATTTATATGGGGTTGTAATCATCAATCCTGCTAAGTATAAATGGGTCGTAGCCAATTTTGTATCACTTGAAAGATAATCCCAGTCTATCTACCAAGTTATCCAGGATTCCAATTTTGTGTTCAATCATGTTTCCTAGGTCTCAAAACACACAACATAAATATTTCATCAACCAAATCAAGCATCACATATTAAAATCTACCACATGAACTCAAAAATTACATCTTGAAAACCACACTCACACCAAAACCCTTTTAGAACAAAATTAGCAACTCTCGCATTATTTACTGAATAAATTAAAATGTGATAAAACAATTACATGATGTACCACAAGGATATACATTATACTGACACTCAAAATCCTCTTTTAAAAGTTAACTCAAACCAAAACCATTTCACTACATGATTCGCATCACCAACGTAATTTAATAAATCACTCCAAAAATTTATAAAATGTTTCAAAATAGCAATTCAAGGGTATGCACCAATAACACACTCAATGTCAAGTTAAAATGCCTCTCTCAAACTAGATGTACAATATAGACACAAAAAAACATGATTTATATTATTTAAACAATTTGAAGTTAAATTTGAATGGTGTAAAATAAGGATAACACATCAAAAATATAATTTTAACAAATACATATCTCATGTTTCTATGAAAATATATTTCACATATTTTACAAAAGGAATAAAACCCTGTTTATGAAAACCATACAAAATAACATACAAAAAATATTGCCACATTCCCTTAAAAAAATTTATTCCACCACATTCTCATGCCAAAACACCTCAATAGCATACATCGCACCACAAAAACATCATACAACATGATAAAATAAATTTAAAAAAAAATAATTCATCGATAAATGGAAAGGAATGAAACCACCTACCTTGAGTTAATAACATTCCAAAACAAATAGTGTGAAATCCATAAGCACCTCAACAACACCTCAAGCAACCAATAACGAGCCTTAAAAAGTAGACCAAACGAAGAGAATCAATTATAGACCTACTAACTGAAACCATAACTGATGGAAAAACATAAACCCAATATAAGGGGAAATAAAACCTTACCCGGAGTTTACCACACCATAGAATGATGGAGATGAAGAGGGGGAACTGGACCAAGAGGTTGGTCATGTGGGGAGGGGTTGTTGTAGAGAGGCACACATGGATGGGTTTATTTTCAGTTGGGGATTCATGCCGAGTGAGAAAGGTCATGAAAGGGAATGAGTTCTCTAGATTGGGACGGGATATTGAGTGGCTCGTGGGAAGGGAGGGTGCTAATAAGAGGCGGGTTGAAATTTAGGGAACATGCACTTGGATGGGTCATACAACATGGAGAGGGGGGAGGGTTGCACGATAAGGAGAGTATGGGGGGATGGAAAGTGCATGCCTGAGGGGAAAGAGGGAGAAAAGGGGGAAACCCCTAAAAAAATTTAAATAGTAATAATCGTTATAATAATAATAATATTATTAATAATATTTTAAACCTTCTTAATAATAATAATAAAGTAATAATCCTAGTGAAATAATAATAATTTAAACAATAATAATGATAATAATAAATTTCTCAATTAACCATAACATTATTATTATAAAAACATTATTATAATGTTTTATTATTATTTCACTTTTCATATTTTCTTTTATTTTTTATTTTATCACATATTTATTTTTATTTATTTACTTTGAACATTTTGTAGGCTACACAGTGACCTCGTTGAAGCCACATAGTTTTGACCAAGATCTTTCCATGCACTGGACACTTCCAAGACCAAAACATTATCTATTTGTGATAATACAAAAAATCCAACTGGGACTAACCCTGAACCTCATCATGGATACCCTATGCCACAAAAAATAAAAAAATAAAATAATTTAAGAAGGTTGTTTTTGATAGTACCATTCAACATATAATCATAAAATCATATAGAAATATGTTATGTTGACCAATTCATAGATGTTTCATTATTCCATAATACCATACTAGTACTTCTAAAATATTATTATTGAATTAAATTTCATAAAGACACAATTATTTCACCACTTTTTTTTCATAATTCATATCTCCAACATTGATCACGTGAGATTTTCCTTTTCCATTAGATTTAAGATGTTCATTGTGTAAATCTTGTTCATTAACCCTTGAATTTTGGCACTGATTAACACAATTCCAATTTTCCTTACTCATAACTAATTAATATGTGGGGGCTCAATCTATGTATCATTATCTCTATTCAATCATTAGTGAACTAATTCCCATTACTTTGACATTTGATTTCTAGATGCCCTAATTTTCCACATATGAAGAATTTACCAGTCTACTTGAGAAGATATACACCATTTTTCTTCCCATTATTTGAATATAAAGGATAAATCATATTATATTATCCATGGTTTTATATTTTTTTAATGTATATCTTTCTTTTCATGTCAAAATCATGAGATTGATACATAACATTGACATGTAATTACACTTTGATGGAATATCAGTTTATTTCTTCAAAACATCTAAAGTCTATTATGTTTAATTCCCATTAAACAAAATGAATTAATCCACTTAAAAATAGTTCAAAAATACTTTCTATATAGACGATAATAACTAAATCTAACCTTGAATGTCTAGTAAAATTTCCGTCATTGGTTGAAAAATATTTATAATTCTTTTCCTTTAACTCAATGAATTCATTTTCTATTTTTATAAGAATAAAATTGGGAATGTATATATTGAATAATATGTTGTTTAACACACCCAATTTCATGTACATGTTTTCAACTCATTGCGTTATATTAATGATAATATTCCACCATTGATCTTCTTCACCTTACAAATGAAAGACAAAAAAATTAATTTCTTATTTTGTGAACATTAGAGAACCGAATTTATCTTTTTAGTGGTACATATAAATTTCTTATCATCTGGATTATTAGTAGACAGAAAAATGAAGGTGGAAGCAGCCTCATGATGGACTGAATTGAATTTTGTTCCCTCATTTTCTCAAATTGTATTCTTGTATGATTCAGAGATTGATAATATTTTTTGAGAAAAGAAACAAGGTTATATATCCCTTCCCCATTTACATTTTGTTTCTTGAGAGAATATTCATTTCATTTACCATATCATTAATCATTAACATGGTTCTTTGGGTTCAATATATTTTCTAAAAACAAAATTAATAGTGTGATAAATAATAATCATTATTGTATAAAGACCTAATCAAGATAAATTACTTATAGTATTTCATACTATTACACCTTAGTTTTAATATTTGGTTATGCATTATTATTATCAATACTTTAGGATTTTCACCTATACATAGACTCACCAATATATTAATCCATAAACACATCACTTGAAATATCTCTAAAGAACTCAATATAGTTTTTTCAAACTAATTTACAACGTTTTATTAAAATAATTTTCAGATACAAACTATATCAACCCAGAATTTTCTTATAGAGAAATTATATATTATTAGATAAATTTCCATTTCATTACACAAACACATTCCTAGAGAAAATAATAGTTTAGTTTCTTTAGAAACATGTAGCACATTATTCTATTTTTCTGAAAGATCTTTAATATCTCCTATAAGGATCGTACCCTTTTGTAATCCTACAGAAAACCTATTTTATAAAACCTAGGTAATGGAATCCTAAAAATGGGTGATCTCATATACATTGTAATGGAATGAAAAAAGATATGTAAGAATAATCATGAACATAAGGATATGAGACCATAAGATTACCATTAGAAAATCATACCCTACATATCATCGATCATAAAAATGTGTCATTGAATATATAATGGAATTTTATATGTCATGAATCCTATTATAATAAATGAACATGAGACATGAGAGTATTATAATGACCAATGGAATGGAATTTGTGGTACACTTGTAAATATAAAATATCATTCCCAAAAAGTCATGTAATATTGAAAAACATATCAAGTAACTTCATAGGGACTACACCTACATAGTAGGACACACCACCATCACTATTTGTGGTACTTTCCTTATAAGGTATTTGGTTTCATCATCTTTCTATAGTGGATTAGGTTTCCACTTCTTCCCCATAGTGCATCAGATTTCTACATCATCTATTTCTATCTCATGGGACATAAATAATTACCTAATCAGTTATAAGGATATATATGTCTCACCCATAAAATAATGAAAACCATACATATAAATTCTATAAGAACATTAATCATAAATCATATCATAACACATGGAATGATGGGTTACATAAACTCATTCAATAATTACATAACCCATGGAAAAGAAATATGTTTCCTAAATATAATTCCATAATAACCAACAACCATCCTCAGAATGAATAAAACTTTTAGATTTTAATCATATACCAAGTAAAACATAAATAAAATCATATAATAGTTTCTATGATGGGATATAATATTTAGAGATCACATAAAAACAATTCTTGAGTAAAATTTAATTTTTTTCTGTAAAAAAATTTTCTTTTCTTAAAATAACACTAGGTTTTAAAATAAAAAATATTATTTTAAAATAAACTTTATCATTGAATGGGAATCATTAAATAATAAGGGGTTCCAAATAGTAGAAAATTATTTCCATTAAATATATGTTAAATAACATTATTTTTGAATTTTTTTTAGAAAATTCATAAAGTTCATTGTTTGGAAGAAGACAAGAAGATTTCATCCAATAGATATAGTAACAAGTAAAAAATTTGTAAAAAATACTAAACATTCATATTAGAATAGTAAAAACATTTTTGGGAAGCTTTTTTTCAATACATATACATTGAAGATAAATATTCCACAATGGAAACTTATAATGAAAAAATCGCATATATTAAATAAATTGTGAAATAAATACGCATCACATGATAATAAGTAGAATCATATACCCCTTGAGAGAAAGAAAATTAAATAGATATAAAAATACCATATTCTTACAAATAACACTCATTGATGACATTTCTGGAAAATATATAAAACACATAGAAGAAAAAAGTAGTGAATAAGGCTTGTATCCCATAGATATAGAAGTGGGGAAAAATTCTCATAAGTTATGTCTTGACTCTAATCATAGTTTTGAAAAACTCTTCTTCATTGGGTATCTAATTTTGGTATTCACAAAAGGAATCTATTGGTTGTATTTATGACTAGAGTAAGGTTTCTAAGTTAATGTGGGGAAATTTTGGAGGATATTTGTGTAGAGTGTTTCTGAAAAAAATTGGTTCTAATATGTAAACAAAAGAGAACAATGGGATCCCTATTTTAGTAGAGGGGAGGCGTACTTTTAGAAATTGATAAATTATTGAAATAATATAAATTAATTTTATATTCCATAGGGATCTAAAATTATTTATTTAGAATATAGGATTATTGTGGGTCGAAATACATTCATCAAAATAAAATTATAAAAGTTTTGATCATTTTTTAATCTTTATCATTTTTATCACTTATTTTACCTTTTTAATTCATTCTGTGATGTCATGTAATTAAAATTTTTAGGGATAACCTAATAAATATAAAATATAAAATGAATGGTAAATGAGTTATTGATTTAATTTGGATACTTATACAAATAATTTTCCAGATTATGAAATTCTAAATAATTCTATATCATTTAATTAATTATTTTTTATTTTAAAATATAATGTATGTAAATTTTACACTATTCATTACGTGACTTTTTAAAAATTTATATAAAATATTTATATTCAAAAAACTCTCTTAACTCATCACTATGATTTCAATTTCATCCCTAAAATTTTTGTATGACATTATTTATTTAAAATTATACTTATTTTTAAAATATTGTCATCATTTATTTTATTTGTCCATTAATTAAAAAATTATTATATCATCATTGTGTCACAATTTAAAGATATTATTTTTTCACTAAACACTATAAATAAATTACCATGATGTATATAAATATTTTATCATTCTTAATACCTTTTAAAGTCAAACACATCCCTTATATAGCCCCGTATTAAAAGTATTTCTCTGGTACAAAATAAAAGTTTGACAGAATTGACTTTCCATCAAATATAATATATAAAAGGTTATATTCTAAAAAAATACCATAAATGGTCAAAAAAACAATTATATAATTCATAAGGACGAAAAATCTTTGTTGAAAAAAATTGGAAATTTTTTTGGGTAATTATATATGATTTATAATAACATTTTTACCATTAATTACCTCATTATCCCTTAACCATGGTAATAACATTTTCAAAAGTTATTATGGGTTATTTTTTTCAAAAATAAATGGGAAATATTTTCTAAATTTGGACCCTAAGAATCCAAATACAGAATATATTTTTCAAAATTCAAAATATATAATATTAAAATATTATTTGAAAATAAACACGTTGATAGATTGAGAAAATGGGGTTTTAAAGTAAAAACATCCAACAGTTTGAATTATTTTCCCTAAATTCAGTGTCGAATTTTTTCTAATGGAAATTATTGGATTAAATGTTAAAATCCTGATCCTAGTATACTTTAAAAACTATTTAAAATGTAATATATCAATACAAAAAAATCATATGAAAATGTACTTTTAATATAAAATATAGTATTTTTTCATTATTTATAAAAAATGGATCTTATCAAAAAATAAAAAAAATCAACCAAAGTAAATATTGATACCATAATTTTATGTAGGAATATTTTTAATCTATAATTTATAAAAATTTCAAAAATACAAAATAAAATATGTGTTCCTTCAATAGATTATAAAACTACTTTTATAGTAAAATTATTCTATTACAATTAAAATTGGATTTGTTCGTATATAATGTATTGAATACACATATAGTGAATTTTAAATATTAGGTTGAATAAATTATATAAATATATGATTGATATAATTTGAAAATACTAATTTTTTTTATTGGTATAAAATATACATGTTCACATCTAATTATTTTTTTAGAAAATTATATCTATTTATTTTAAATAGGGTATTATATTCATGTACAATTAATTAGTAAAATAATTATGTAGAAACAATATTTTCAAAATCCAGTTAATTATTTTCATACCATTCATTGTAATATCTAATTTATAATATCCTTCTTTGAAACAATTTCAATAATTAAATGATGTTTCATAGTAACTCAGCTTTGTGTGTAACGAAATCTAAGATTGTCTCGCACATAGTGAAGCGTAAAATGGTTGGGGTAAAAAAAAGACAACAATGAAATTAAATTTATTAAAAAAAAGTTCACAAAAACTCTATGTGTTATCTGAATAGAGTTGGGGGTCTAATAATATCACAATGATACTATATCCAGTAAATCATCATATTATAAGTAGTAGTAGATATAAAAACATAAAAATACAAATAGAACTAGAATGAATGGTAAAAAAAGAAAAATATCATCAAATAAATTCCTAAACCCATGTCATATAAATATAATAATTATAACATCATACATTTCATAAAAAATAATTACGAACTGCCATGGTAATATCATATAAATGAAGATAATAAATAATCTAGAAATACAAGAATAAATTTAGATTAATACACAACAAGTCATTAGTCATATTTCCCATATCCTATGATCAATTATAGACAACCAATTCAACCATATTATATAGGTTCTTATCTAGTTTCATCAATTATTTCCATGATGTTTGTTCATGTACCCATGGAACCCATATATGGTGTTGGTAGAACAAAATATGAAACTAGAAATGGTGTTCGTAGGACATAGGGACACCCTGAGAGGGGCATGGGAATCATGGTGAAAAAGTATTATATTAAATATGATGGATCTTGTTCCCAAGTTTGTAAGAAACCATTAAACATGTATGTTGAATACGATCAGAAAACAAACATTCACATGAAAAGAGATGACACAAAAGAATTTTACATGGTTCTCCACCAAGGGATATGTCCAAGGAGCATACGCTGATAGGCTTTTAGTCATAAAAAATTCCACTAATCAAATTTAGTTGTGGACACTAGTGCAGAAAACGTTTTTTACGTCGGTTATTTTTAATTTTTTACGTCAGTTTCTAGCCGACGTTAATACGCGCGACGTTATAAATAAAGTTTTTTGACGTCGGTTATTTAAAAACCGACATCAAAAACATAAAATCGCGATGTTTATCACGTCGGTTATTTAAGAATCGACGTGATAAAGGGCCTGGAGAATGGTTTATCACGTCGGTTATTGAATAACTGACGTGATAAAGGACCTGGAGAATGGTTTATCACGTCAGTTATTCAATAATCGATCTGATAAATGGCCTGGATAATGGTTTATCACGTCGGTTATTGAATAACCGACGTGATAAACAGGGGTGAGGGGGTTTATCACGTCAGTTCATAAAGAACCGACGTGATAAACTGGGGTGAGGGTTGTTTATCATGTCTGTTCTATAAGAACCGACGTGATAAACCGGGCTCAGCGTGGTTTATCACGTCGGCTCATATAAAACTGACGTGAAAAACCAGTGGAGGGGGGTTTATCATGTCGGTTATTGTATAACCGCCGTGATAAACCGGAGGGAGGCGGTTTATCACGTCGGTTATTCAATAACAGACATGATAAACCATTGTCCAGGCCGTTTAGCACGTCAGTTATTCAATAACCGACGTGCTAAACCATTCTCCAGGCCCTTTATCACGTCGGTTATTAAATAACCAACGTGATAAACCATTCTCCAGGCCTTTTATCATGTCTGTTATTAAATAAACGACGTGATAAACCATTCTCCAGGCCTTTTATCACGTCGGTTATTAAATAACCGACGTGATAAACCATTCTCCAGGCCTTTTATCACGTCGGTTATTAAATAACCGACCTGATAAACTATTTTCCAGGAATTTTATCACGTCGGTTATTAAATAACCGACATGATAAACCCAATTTTTTTTAAACAGAATGCAGTGATCTTCTCTCCACCAGAATCAACCAGAAAACAAATCAAGAAATCGTACCACAAAAACCGAAGTACATCAAAATTAAGCATGTACATAGATAACATATAAAACTTACCCACTAGACAGCATCCACCCTCATTTATACCCCATGGATAGCCCTCCCCCACCCCGTTGGAGCCCTCACCCTCATGTATACCCCCTGGACAGCCCTCCCCTGCCCCATTGGAGCTCCCACCCTCATGTATACCCCTTGGACAACCCTCCCCCACCCCATTAGAGCCCCCACCACACTCATGGACTGCCCCCGACCCCCGAACACCCCCAAACACCCCTCGACAACCCCCACCCGCCTGAACAGCACCTCCTCACCCCCTCACCCCACTTGACAGCCCCCACCACACCCCTGGACAACCCCCCACCCCTGGACAGCACTCCCACACCCCTAGACCAGCTTCTCACACCCCTGGACATCCCTACCACCCCCCAGGACTGTCCCCCCTACCCCACCGGATAGCCCTCCCAGACCGCTGGACACCCCCACACCCTTGGAACCCCTCCACTACAGACCCAAATCCATACCGGAAGAACCATCAAAAGTAGACCAAAACAAGAAGTAGAGAAAAATTAAACATTCACTTATATAACATTCAAAACATACACTGTCAACTTCAAAAAAACTAAATCAAACCTAAACAACTACCAAATACCCAATTAAAACGACAATATTCAAAATTACATTTTACATTAAAAACAACTAAAATTCAATCAAACCTGTAAAATAATTTGACCACTCCACTTGTACGTGTTTGATGTCTTCAGCAGTATAGGGTTGAGGGTCATCAAAAAGATACAAATGAAAAAGAAGATAGTTAACGTGTGTAATGAATAAATCAAATTGAAATATTATGGCAATGTTTAAGAGGAAATCGTACGAGGTCAAAATTCACAACTGTCCCAGTTGTTATTATTTCATACATAAATCATGACATATAATATCCGCATTCGATGAGGCCTTGTTGTTCATGAAAATTCTGTTTTGAATGAGTGTAAATTCAATATATTATTTTTATGTAATAAATCAAAAAGTACAAATTATAAATGTAAAGTTACCTTCGTATTTACATATTTGACCTTTGCATTTCTTTTCTTTGTGTTTTTTTTCGAAATTAGACCCATGCACTGTTAGAAAATAATACGAATGGGGTAAATTTAAAATTCATTATAATATATAAAACTATTGAGAAATTGAAACTTACTTTTCCAATATATTCTTAAAACTTGCCCGCACATCACCATGAACAGAGCATATCCAATAAAGAGCTTTCTCCCTTGGGCAAATAATCCCTAACACCCAATGATTACTGATAAAAGAAAATTTAATGTTAGTGGTTTTTTATGTTAAAATATAATTAACTCTTTGAGAGAAATGTGTTTCATACCTCTCAAAAAAAGGCATCATCCAACATTGTTGGATTATATTCTTTTCAAATCATTCAGCAGTATAATCCATTCTTTGTTCCTCAGTCAATGGACATGCTTCAGGGGAAATCAATTGCGGGTCCATGAATCCATATACTTCTGTCAGTTCATTCCTCTCACAAATTTTATAATGATACCTAATACAAAACATATATAAGAATAAATTTTTAATAAATATAACGCAGGGAAAAGGTGTTAAGACTTACATGGAAAAAACTTGCACCACGTTGATGCCCAATTTATCTCCAGTAACAAGATCCATGATATCAGATTTAGTAATCTCCACACTTATTTCACGTCCACAAACATGAGATTCCATTGGTAACTCATAAAAACCCAAAAACAAATTTGAATATCTTGACAATCTGTCAAGACCACTGGAATATGTATCTGATGTCATAGCATGTTGTCTTTGTTGTTGTCTATAGAGTATTTCTTTACCTTTGAACTATTCCTGTGAAAAAAATTTGAGAATTATAGTAGTTTTCAAATGATAAAACAACTTTAATAAAAAAAATAAAATAAAAGATATAACATTCATACCTCTATGGTAATGAGTCGAAGAAGTCTGTATGGACAAACTAAAAAATGGTCGATAATCTGTCCAACTGTCGCCACCTCATCTGTAGGTATTGGTATTCTAGCTGATCTATCTATAATATCTTGTACAGTGACCCTCTGATTCTCTACCTCTAATTGTTGATGATGAACTGTATCTCCTATACAATATACCAACCCGTATGCTACTATATGATGTTGAGAATCATCAACATACAACTCAAAATATGTAGGAAGCTGCGGTGGAGGCGTAGGATAAAAAATGGGGTCCGCAGGCTGAGGTGGGGGAGTGGGAGCTACTGGCGGAGGTGGAGGATAAATAATGGGGTCTGTAGGGGGAGGTGGAGGAGTGGGAGCTGCAGTCTGAAATTGTCTTTGCATTTCTACAAACATAGACTGCACTGACTCTCTAATCTTGTCTTCCATCGTCGCATTAATATTTTGAACTTCAGCCTCCAAGGATTCTATTTTTTTATAAACCCCCTCAGTGTTAGAAGTTGAAGAACGTGGAAACACTTTTCTTACCGATACACCTGCCGGATATCCTCTTACACGACCAGGATGTTCGGGCCTTCCCAATGCTGCAAATAAAATATCTTCCCTCCCAGTAGCTGTAAATGTCCCCTCTGAACTCTGCTCCTCAAGAGAGTCTTGTATTAATTAATTGAACATTTCTGTAATGATTGAAACTTATATGAAGAAAAAAAGTTAACGTAAATAAATTAAATATATATCTTACAATCCTCTCAGCTACGATTCACGATTCTTCCAAAAGATATTGCCCTTTTTTCCCTTCCGAGCACTCTTCCATTTTTCATGTCTAGATGGAGGGGATGGAGGGGCCACCTCTCCAGAGCTTGAAGAATCAGATCTTAGTTGTTGAAATTTTTCCGTTATCATTTTTTCTTCCAATAATGTATACCCTCCCCGAGATAAACTATGAGGGTATACATTATTAGATTGGATCTCCTGATAAGCTTTCCTTGTTTTCTATAATTTAAGAATACGAAATCATTAACAAAACATTAATAAAATCATTTATATAAGAAAGTTTATAAAAGGTTACATTGCCCTTACCAGAAATGACTCTTTTTTCTACTTTCAAAAAACTTTCTCCATGTGTCTTCATCTATAAAAGGATATATACGACATGGATTGTCATGACTCCTATGACCATAAATGAAATCAGATGAGAGGGTTGATTTGAAATCCCTCCATCTCCTGGCAGCCAACGATAAGAATTTCTTCCTAACTCCTCCAGTGATAGGAATATCAAAATTCATCTGATAAAGAAGTGGTTAAACATATTATATATACTAGAAACATTAAAATAATGGTCAAACAATGACAAAAGATCTTACCAAAATCGTCTCCCACAACTGAGAGATAATCGATTTATCCACACCTCTCCAATCATCATACAAAATGCTTACTTTGGTCTTAGCCTGAGTTGCAACAAAACTCTTAAAATCTTTGGCATTCGGACCTCTAAGAATATCATCATCATCAAACTCAACTACTATCCTCTGATCCTGCGTACGGGCAAGTGATAATTTTGGTAAACGTGTGCACCCACGTTTACCAACCTTTGAACTCTTTGTCGTAATAGGAGCATGTGAATGTTCATCCCCAGAGGTATGACCAACAATATGCTCCTCTCCAGAATAATGTGGTTGATCATCTGAATGATCTGTCATTATCCCTCAAATCAAAAAAACAAACGTCAGTTCACAAATATACAAATTCAAATATTTTAATACTACTATAATCAGAAAATAGAAAAGTGTACTAGGTTACATAATAGTAAACATTGGTAATATGGTAAGCATGTTAAACAATGGTAAAGATGGAAATGATGGTCAAGATGGCCAAGATGGTCAAGATGGTCAAGATGGTAAAAAATGGAAAAATGGTAAACCTGGTAAACATTGTAAACATGGTAAAGTAATTGTCAGTGAACAAATATACAAATTCAAATATTTTAATACTACTGTAATCAGAAAATAAAAAAGTGTACTAAGTTACATAATAGTAAACATTGGTAATATGGTAAGCATGTTAAACAATGGTAAAGATGGCAAAGATGGTCAAGATGGTCAAGATGGTAAAATGGTAAAAATGGTAAACCTGGTAAACATTGTAAACATGGTAAAGTAATTGTTAGTGAACAAAAAGAAGCATTTTAAAATTCATGTAATGGTTATAAACATGATAAAGTAAACTAAAAAAACTTAAAACAAACAAAAACATATACTTATTTTATTTTAAAACATGTTTTAATAAATAAAAAACTTACAATATCTAACATTTATGGAAAAAATAAATGTAAACAAGAAATAAAGATATGTTACCTGTAATTTTAGGAATGTACAGATGGATTGTTTTCCCAAATTCATTCGTCATGATCGTTCCTTATGGCACAAACTATGTCTTCAACATGATCTTCATTATGTTCTGTTAATATTTCCATAGAAGTAGGGATCTCACATAAATCAGCATATTCATCAAGTTCATCCTCACCAACATATTGTTTTTTCCCTTGTAAAACAACTCCCCACTGCATATATGATTGATCTACTACACAAAAAATTTGTTTTGCATGTGTTTCCATTATAAAAGAATTAGTTGTGTCTTCTAATCTATTCAGATTAACAAGTGTCATTCCAAATTTATCGTGTCTGACACTGTTGTTACTGTTAAACCATTTACAGTTAAAAACGGGAACATTAATTTTAAAGTAATCAACCTCCCATATGTCTTCAATCACTCCATAATATGCATTTGATGCAGAAATTGGGTTTTTGTCCTTAGCACTCAAAAAATGCATTGCTTCTGCAAACACCAATAAACCGCTATTATGAACTGCACTTCTGTTGTCCTGAGCTTTTGTATGAAATGTATAACCATTAATGTCATAACCAGACCATGTTATCACATTTAAACATGGACCACCCACTATCCATTTTAATGTCTCTGATACATCTGATCTACCAAGCAAAGTCTTTTTAATCCATGACAAAAAAGTTTTGTTGTGCTCATTCAAAATCCACATTTCTTTCTTCTTTGGATGACATTGTTTCAACTCATTAATATTCAATGTGATATATGGTTGAGCATCAGCTATGTTATTCAAGATGTATGATTCTAACTTCTTCATCTGTTCAGCTGACAATGATTTGACTTTCAAGCCGCGAATCCCCTCTCCCTCATTATTAACTCGTTCATGGCGATATGGAGGCAAACCTATGTGTTGCGCCGCAGCCAAATAGCTTGTACAAAACTCTGCTACCTCCTCAGAAATATACTTTTCAATAATGGAGGCTTCAGGTCGATATAGATTTTTAACATACCCCTTTAATATTTTCATATACCTTTCAAAAGGATATATCCAACAAAGATAGACAGGTCCACAAAGCTTTATTTCTCGAACCAGATGAATCATTAAATGCACCATTATATCAAAAAAAAAATTGGAGGAAAATACATTTCCAATTGACAAAGTATAAAAATTGCATCCTTTTCCAAAATGTTCAAATCATTCACATCAATCGCCTTGTTACAAATTGAATTGAAAAATTAACACAACTTCATTATAGTCTTTCTGACATGAATGGGAAATATTCCACGCAATGCAACTGGTAGAATTTGTTGCATCATGACATGACAATCATGTGATTTCATACCTATAAACTTCAAGTCCTTCAATGAGACAAAAAATTTTACATTAGAAGAATAAACTTGAGGCACTTTGGTATCATGAAGACACTGACAGAATCTAATTTTCTCCCTCTTCGATAATGTATGACAAGCCGGGGGAAGAAATGTTCGTCTTCCTTTAGGAGTGGGAGCTAACTCCAAACGTATTCCCATTGATAGTAAGTCTAATCTTGCATTCAACCCATCTTTAGCCTTTCCATTAATATCTAACAATGTTCCAATCAAGGAATCACAGATATTCTTCTCCATGTGCATGACATCAATATTATGTTTAACTTCATGATACCTCCAATATGGTAGCTCAAAAAAAATTGACCTTTTCTTCCAAATATGTCTATCATTACCATATTTCTGTGTCTTTCCCAATGTCACGTCAAGGGTTTTCACCCTCTCAAAATATAGATCAGGGGATAAACGTTTTGGAGCAGTATCAAATTCTTGTGAGCCATTAAATGCCTTTTTTAGTCTTCTATAAGGGTGTTCCATAGGCAAAAACTTTCGATGACCCATGTACACTGTTTTCCTCCCACGATGCAATTGACAATAGGACGTCTGTTGTTCGAAAATTGGACATGCTTTATGACCTTTAACACTGTATCCAGACAAATTTCCATACGCTGGGAAGTCATTTATAGTGAACAGAAGCATTGTATGCAGTTGAAAATATTCCATTTTATAAGAATCATACACCCTAATACCATCAGCCCATAACAGTTTCAAATCATCAATCAATGGTGAAAAGTAAACTACAATATCATTATCGGGTTGCTTTGGACCAGAGATCATTGTACTCAATATGACATATTTTCGCTTCATACAAACTTCAGGAGAGAGGTTGTAAATTACCAATAAAACAGTCCATGAACTATGTGTGCTACTGAGTGTTGGGTATGGATTCATTCCATCTGTGCACAACCCTAGTATGAGATTTCTTATTTCATTTCCAAATGTAGAATACTGCGCATCAATTTTCTTCCATTGTAGACAATCTGCTGGATGACGTATTTTTCCATCACATACCCGCTCTTCAGCATGCCATCTTAACCTTTTTGCATCATGTGAATTAGCAAATAAACGTTTGAAATGATTAATTATAGGAAGATACTAAAATACCTTTGAAGGGAGCTTTGTAATATCTACATCACCCTGTGATTTTTCTTTCACCTTTTACCGTGATGTCCCACATTTTGGACACTCTGACAGACATTCATATTCCTTCCTATATATAATTCAGTCATTCGGACAGGCATGTATTGTCTTGTATCCCAATCCCATCGGGCATAATATTTTCTTGGCTTTGTAATGTGAATCTGGTAGATCGTTATCTTTTGGATGAATGTCTTTCATCAATTGTAGCAGCTCTGTAAAACTTATGTCACTCCATCCATGCTTCGCCTTCAGGTTAATCAATCTTAACACCGCCGAAAAAACCGTAAAATATGTACAACCGGGATATAATGGTTTTTCAGCATCACCATATAAACGTGAAACTATCGGTTCTATCTCAATTTGTTCTGCTACAATATCGCGAATCATTTCTTCAATTCCATCGGAGTTACCATCTTGCGAATCATCATCATCAGTGACATTCCGTCCAGTTTCACCATGCCAAATCCAAGGGTTGTAACTCAGATTAAAACCATGACATATCAGATGATCTTTTATCTATCTACTTTTCAACTTCTTTATATTCAAACATTTCAGGCATGGACAGAAAAAAATGTAACTACTTGGATCATTTCGTTTTGAAAATTCCAAAAAGGCATCAACACCTTCCTCAAATTCATTTCTCATTCGATGTGCCGTAATCCAACTTCGACTCATTATTACCTATAACAAATATCAACAAAAAATATATATTTTTAAGATAAGACAAATACATGTTTATATGAAAAAAATCATAATTTGAATGTAAAACAATTTAAAATATAAAACAAATCTATAGGTATTTTAAAAAATATGCTTGAATATTATTTTTAAAACAAAATATAGTTAGATATAACAGTTTTAAATTTCATTGAATCAAAGAAAACCATGATGCCTAATGATTCTCCAAATAAAATATACATCAATAAAACATAAACAAAATGATTTTTATCTGGAATAAGTGAATATGATCAGATGATACACATTTATAATAATCTCATGCCAATATACTAATAAACATGTTAAAATATAGGAATACCTAGTGGAGCATATAACATGTGTTATTCATGCTTGTTGTTCAATCTTTATGATCTAAAGTACTCAACATTTTAAAGTGCCAAAATCTTGAAAGTAGTAGTAGTTTTCATAAGTACCCAACACAAAATAGCTATACATTGTAAGTGTCATGTTAGAAATATGAAGATAGACCATTTGTTTTATGTTTAATAATATTGTCATATTATCTGATCATTCTGATTATATATTAGAATTACTATATCCTTTTTATCTGATATATAATCTAAGGACATTAATATTTCGTTACAAAAAGTAATGTTAATATCATGGTAATGTAAGAAAAAGTATATGTCGAACTATATATATGTAATACCAATAAAAAATTACATATGTGTTTGGCCTGGGTTTCACACATAAAACAACCCATCTCACAGATTAAATTTTTGAATCATCCTACATAATACTTATTTTTATAACTTAGGGAATGAAAATAATAAATGTTTTGATTTACGATACTCATTATGGGTAAACATGATATATATAAATATAATATCTAATCTCATAAAAATATATCCATGGGGGTATAAGAGCATACACAAAGCACATGATCAAAAAGATAAGTGAAACAGTTCTATATAATCATAGATCATAAGACCTGAGTCCAAGTATAACAATTTTAGCTTAACATAAGACATGATTTATATGATAGTGGGAACATGATTTAAAAAACCTTATTCACAAGATCACAACATTGGTATGTGGAATAACATAAGAGTGTGGCACAAACATAATCATATAAGTCATAAAATATGTCAAGGGAAAACATAGTTTCATTCACCTCATATTGGGATATGTTAACCACCTTTCCTATAATTTATTATAATATTTCTTACGAGACACATCACATAACACATTGGACATGGTATATCCATCTGTATCTCATATTGATCTATGATATATAATGCATTATCGAATGCATTATAAGGATATTATGGACCCAAATGTCACATAATGACTAACCATATATATGGGTGAATCGTGATCATAAAATCATTTATAACACTTTCGTAGATCAATTAAATAACAAAAATGAAACGGGGGTCATAATTGTTTTTACAAAACATAATAATTATTAATACATAAAAAATGTGTTTGGATGGTAAGATAAGATAATATACCTAATTCAATCTAATTATCGTTAAATTATTTCTACCTAGATAGAAAAGACCTTTAAAAAAATATAATTTAACTTGAGAATGAAAAGAAAGTACCCTTTACCTTTTTTATAATGAAAAATATGAAAAGGATGATAATAATATTTAGGTATTATAGTTTTTTTATGAATTATTAATAATAAAAGAAATCACCTCACTTGGTTTTGTTGAAAATCGGACATACCATCGTATTCAAGAAATCATATACACTTTGCATGAAAAGGTCCATCATTTTTAGGAGATGACTGAAAGAAGAAATGTATTATCAGACTCACCATGAGTCCAGAATGAAATATTTGATTGTAATAGGTATGAATTGATATTTTTATGAATGCAGATGAAAACAGATGATGGTTTTCTGATCTAGGAGTTCTAAAAATCATAATTTTTTGAAAAAAATTATGATGTAAGAATGTTGAATGAAATTTTAAGGATAGGTATTACCGATTGTACCTGGTCCAATTTCATTCATGAAAATCATTTTTTGGGCAATCATATTGAGAAGCACATCAAGAATCGGCATAATAACCATTTGCAATAATAACCATTTGCAATAACAAAAAATAGTCTTATCGAAAATACACCTGCTTGAATGTTGCGAGTTGAGTGTTGTGAGTTGAATGTTGCGAGTTGAATGGACATAATAACAATTTTCAATAACAAAAAATTCCACGAGATTCAAAAACGAACGAAAAGAACATCAAGAATTGAAACAAAAACGAACGAAATAAATTCGTGGAAGGCTTACTTGAATGTTGCGAGTTGAGATGATAGATCCGAGAGGAGTGAAGAAGATAAACAATGAAGCCAAAATGAGTTTAACGCAGGTCGATCGACGAGCCGATTAGGGTTTACCGCGCGAGAGAGAGACGAGCCGGCGGACTGTCAATCAAAAAATCGTAAATGATAGTCCCACGGGCTTTAATTTTTGTAAATGTTTTATAACGTCGGTTATTATATAACCGACGTTATAAACTATTTTTTAACTTTATAACATCGGTTATCTTAAAACTGACATAAAAAAACTCCCGCGCTTTGGTTTTTTACGTCGGTTATTTTATAACCGACGTCAAAAACGAGATATCTATGGGTTTTTTACGTCGGTTATTTGGAAACCGACGTAAAAAAACCCCTGTGCTTTGGTTTTTCACATAGGTTATAAGATAACAGACGTAAAAAACCAATGCGCGGGGGGGGGGGTTTACGTCGGTTTCCAAAAAACCGACCTAAAAAAACCCGATATCTACATGTTTTTTACGTCGGTTAATTTATAACCGAAGTAAAAAACCAAAGCACGGTGGGTTTTTTACGTTGGTTATTTGGAAACAGACGTAAAAAACCCAATATCGACGCATTTTTTACATCGGTTATCAAATAACCGACGTAAAAAACCAAAGCCCCGGGGGGTTTTTTAAGTCGGTTATAAAATAAACGACGTAAAAAACCCCGCGCTTTGGTTTTTTACGTCGGTTATTTGATAACGGACGTAAAAACGCGTCCATATCCAGTTTTTTACGTCAGTTGCCAAATAATCGACGTAAAAAACCCCCCACGCATTGGTTTTTTACGTCCGTTATAAGATAACTGACATAAAAACCCTACAGGCGCGATTTGTAATGTCGGTTATTAAAATAACCGACGTTAAAAATCTACTCGCCGCATTTTTACGTCGGTTATATATAACCGACGTAAAAAATGGTGACGTAAAAAACGATTTCTGCACTAGTGGGATTACAAAATTTCAAACATATTCACTCTATGTTAGGAAGAATACCTTTAAAAAATATGGTTTTCTCACAACTTCCTTCAGATAACTTTCATCGACTCCCCCTAGATCACTACCATTGGATATTTCTTACTGTGGTTATCGACATTCAGATATATTTAATAGATTATCATGGATGTCATTCTTTGTATCCCGCAAGAGTCGCTTCTTGCATAGATGTATGAAATTGATGCATTTATATTCTATCCCCAAAAGTGTGTTTGAGTATCTCAAATGAATCACTCTTTCCACATATTCATGCAAGCATGCATTAATGCTTATAATCCTTCCTTCTTTAAAAGTTCACAAACACTATGCATAAGTTATTTTCTTTTTTTAGATTCCCATCTATGCATGTTCATGCATTAATCATTCACCTTCGGTTCTCACACACATGGATGGGTTTCCAATGGTTTTTACATGTGTGTAGAAACATGCCCTATTTGTTTCACGGTTGCACTCACTATACACATGGTGTATCTTTGCACATGAAATGTACCTCTTCTCCTTTTTTTCATGGGAAAAAATCAAATGGGTGAATTCCATTGCATATAATTCCTTATATTCTACTCAAATATGAGTGTATGTAGGCATGTAATCCTACTTCCCCCATGCACAGCTCTACATCACCAAAACAACACCACTACCTTCAACCGTTCTTCATCTTCTCAAAATAAATCCCTCCTACAAATAGTGTAGCTTCTTGTAGGGAAAATAGGATCATCTAACCCATTAGATTCGTTGGTATTATTCATGTAGCACACTATGGGTTTGGTTAGACTAGTCGGTGTGTTCTTCTTCTTCCTCTTGGCCCAAATGAACTGTGTAGTTATGTTGTTCTTTTTCTATAGTACCTTCTTCTTCTTCATATAAAGGGTGTGTAGTTATTCTAAGAATAGGGTGTGACGACCTCTTTTAAAGAACCAGGATAGTTTGTGGTTTACTCTTCACAAGACCTTAATGGGTTTTAGTTATTCTCCACAACCCTAGAATGGTTCATGGATCGTTATTTCCCTTCATGAACTGTAAGAACAGAGAGACTCTATTTTTTAAAACAGGACCACAAAGGTAGAGCGTGGTAACATCACTGAATAGACTTAATGGATCTTCTCCCATATGAGAGTATCACATCCTGTCAAATAATTCAAATACAATATGATATGATCTTAAAATATGTTCTTTGAATCACCCATGATCATCTCATTGAATAATCGAGATCTTCAGTTTTAATGCTCTTCAAAATGGGTTCAAAGTTATGTCTTAGATTATGTAATGTTTTCCTTTGCGATATTCCATCTCACGTTCTATTAACCGATCACATTCATGCGATAGGGATCACATGTTCTTCATTTTAAATAAATTATCTTATCATTCAAGTGGCCTCACAATGTATTTTTCTTTGAATGAGACTTCTTCTTTGAGTTATTTTCATTCACGTAAGATGTTGATTACAATAATGGTCTTAGTTCGATCTTGTGACTGTTATTCTATGACTGTAAATTGTCCATGGTGATTAGCATTCTTCTCTAGTGAGAGATAGTGGAGGATTTGTGTAACAGCTAGAGGAAAACGATCATATAGATGATTGAGAAGCCAGGAGCATTGGATGGACTCAGTTCAAATGAGCCAGGAGCATGATGGGATGTCCAGTTAAGAATAGATGATCTGATATGGGAAGATATGAGTGGTCAGGATTTCACAAAAGATCAGATGGATGACCGAGATCACTCTGATCCTTAAAATTGTAATCCGAGATTAAAACAACTATGTGGGGAAGCCACAGTATAACAGTCAAGCCACTCCAACAGCATCATATAATTTCTCATCCCCCTCCCCAGTACTACACCATGAAAATTTTCAACTAGAACTCTCTATACACACTCTATCTGTTGGGCCATAGGCCTATAATAAGCACGGACCATTCCCCATGTACTCTTATGGTATTACAAATAGCCCTACTTCTTGTGGGTTGTCTTGGTTGGCCTCCCTTAGGCGTGGTCAACCATGTGTCATACAAGTTCCTATGTTTGAAGCTTACTAGTCCTCTTAGTGACTTGGACATATTTTGTAAGTAAACCATTTATAAAAATGATGAAATTGCATACCCACATAGTTCATCAAACATGAATGTACACTATTGAATTCTATTTCCCATTCCACCTTATCTATCCTCTTATTTTATTCTTTTTGGAAAATGGATTTCAAATAACATCAATATTCCTTAATTAGATTCCACATCAACAATATTAATTTTTGTAGACAATGTATCACCATTGATAAATGTATTTGAAATTTTTACAATTTTTGCCAACATTTTTTGAATAATTTGAAGAATTTACCAAATGTTTCATCCATTGATATAATTTGATAAAAATTCCCCACGTATCATCACATTATAAAACATCCATTAATAGTGGATTTACTTCTACATTTAGACCAGTATTAGTAACTATTGATAAAAAATACAAATCACACAGAAAATATGTTCCTATAATCTCCCCTTTATATTTGTGGGAAATAAATCTTTTTTCTCTCTCAAATTAATGTGTCTATATTAAAATATCAATCTTCTCTCTCCCCATTACTTTTTATTCTCTCCCATATCTATTTTCAATATATCAATTCACTTTCTCTCCAAATTATTGACATGAAACACAATGTTCCTGGGAAAGGGTTATAAATCCATACCTAAGAAATGTGATATCCATTATTTCACTCTATGTCTAATTGAGCTATACTCAGGTTATAAAACAAGAGGTTTTGATTTAGACAAAAAATCGATCCATTACCAACAAATAATAAAATCTTATGAGATGATAACTCATATATTTTTCATCAAGTGTTTTCCACATTCATTCCTAGTTGATGTTATTGGATGTAATATGAAATAATTTTATTAAAAAACAACCTAAAACTCTTACACACTCTTCAAAAAATTGATCAAAAACACTCAAGTAATATGCAGGATAAGTGACCTTGATGTACTTCAATTCTTCATATGTCACTAATTGATTCAGTTACTCACAATTTGTATGATGATATTTATTTTGAGTAACCAAGGGTCAGAGACTAGGAAATAACATACCTATTCCAATGAAATTATCTTCATCAAATTTTTAGAACAATTTAATTTCATGTAAAATGAAATAATAATTTTTGAAGCTTCTTCATTTGTCTACCCCTCAAGGGAAACACTTTTCATAACATTTTCAGAGTTTCTACCCTAGGGAACATGAATCACCTTAAATATCATTCATTATAAATACAATACATAAAAATTTAAGGTAATTAGGTGGCTCATCCATACTCCATAAATGTTAACAGCATGGTTGATATGGATTTCATGATCATGATTCTCTATTTTCTCAACTCCTCACACTTGCACATTTGATCTACAATTCTGATTTTGGTTGTGTGTATCTCATTATTTCTTCTATTTCTTAGTGTGTGATCCTTCAGTCAATATGATATTATAAATAACTACTATCTTCTCATGCATCTTTTATCTTCTTGAAAAATTATTCATGATCTGGAATAAATTAAATGTAATTTCTAACAGTGGGACCATCATTATTTCACCTCACAAAGAGATCTTCTTTATCATCATCTGAAATACAATTTTTTCCATTTTCACTATCCTTGTTTTGTGATTCATTATTTTTTCTTATTCTTTCCAAATCTTCTATCCATATAACCAATATTTCAATAGTAATCATTGAAGCTAGTCGATATTTTCATCATGGATACATCAGAGTGTTACCCATCTAGTTCTTGGATTTAGAATCCTAGGTATTCTCACTTTTAATTCATGGAATCATATTTGGATAATTAATTTGACCACATTAAGCTAATTTATTCACAATATAGCTTCTTTATTTTTGGGCCCGCTTCTATGGTTATTTGTTCTTATTAGCTTTGGATATATGTTGAGATGCACATTCACCAAACTTGTGACCACTCCTATTGAATTGATAATTGATTAAATCTGTTTGTAGTATTTAGATTCATTTGGACATATGAATGTTGCTTCTCCATTTCTATATTTCATCCCATTAATATTGGATTCAATTTTGCTTTATATTATAAGGATTTTACAAATAATTTAATCCAAAATTCCCAAATCTATTGCATTACTAGAACTGAACCAAAAATATTAATTTCATGATATATTCTATAAATGGTCATTAGGACTTCTGTAGGAGTTTTCAATATCATTCTGGGAAAATAACATCTACATTATTCTTCAAATCCACACTAGAAATTGTGGTATATATCTTATCACCTTTATTTATCCATACATGTTTATAATTTTTCTTCCAAGCTGCACTGTTTGTGGACAGATATTTAGAAACACGAGTACCAAAGGGTATGAATGGTACATGTCTCTTCAACACTATTTAAAATATAAAATATAAATATGTAGTGATATTCTTATAACATGTTCGAGGTATTTTAGTTTTAGTATTCTTTAGTGATCATCGAGTAGAAACAACAATTGTTTCTTTCTTTTGAGAGGTCTCAATAAAGACCGTCTCAAGATTGGCCAACTGGGCATCCAAATTGAGAAATATCATATTGAGGATGATTTTATGACCATCAATCATAATAATCTTGTCATCACAATCTTTCTTCAATCATTCAACTTTCTCTTCATTCATCAAAACATTGTTTTGAAAAAAATAGTCAAGTTCCTTGATCTTCTTGGAATTTTCTCCAAATTGTAAACCATGAATTCGATTCCTTTTTTTAATTTATCTTCATGCCCATGGAGATTTTATTCAAGAGGCTATTTTACTCCCTCCTTTTTATCAACATCCATGATGTATTTTATGGAACTTATTTCATGTGCCTTCTTTGTTTCTTAAATGTTTTCAATCTATATGAAGAGCATTGAAAATTCAAGAACATTTTATTCCAAGCCATTTTTCAAATTATCAGATTCTATTTCCAACTAGGTGGTCTCTATCTTCACGGATTGAATGATTAAACAAATAAAAGAAATAGTTTTTTAGGAATATATTCTAGATATTTCCTTAATTTCACATTTGTGGTTCATTGGAGGTTATATATTGTTCAACATCACCACTTGTGTTGGAATCCTTATTCTGAGGAAAAAATTAAAAATTGTTTACACATACCTCTAGATCATTTGATTTAATTTAGGTAGAAATGTTCTCCCAATATTTAGTGGAAACCTAATCTACATTCTCTTTACATTCAATACCTAATATTTCATCGTTATTATAATGGAATAGATAATGAAATATTGTATCTTCATTAGACATGAGATACTTCATCCACTCTTTATTGTCTTTCTTTTTTCTATTTATCATAGTGTTTGTAGATATACACATATTATCAGAGATAATTGAATCTTTATCAAAACATAAAATTATTATTAACTTTTGAAAAAAAAACATAAATAATCAACAAAGGAAAACATTACTTTAGAGCATCCAACATGTGTGATCCTTTCCTATGATAAAACATGTAGAACCCCAGGACACCCTAAGAGGGAGGGGTAATTAGGGAGATAATTATTTCTTTTAAATTTAATATATCTAGTTTCCATGATGGAAGGAACTTTTTAAACCTTTGTGATGTATCTGATAACTAAACAAAAATTCATATTCAAAGAAATGACACACATTAATTTTACTTGGTTCACTACAAAGGGTTGTGTCCAAGGAGCATAAGACAACATGTTTTCAGTCATACCTAAGTTAAATAATCATCACAAGTTGTGGATTAATTTTTTTGACACAGTCACTATATTACAAGAACACTAACTTTAAAAGAAGATTACAGATAACTCACTATGTCCCTCAAATCACTTCCATCTACTCCCCCGAAGTCACTTTTTTTGGAGGTGTCTTACTCAATTTATCGACATAATGGTCTCTTTAAAAGATTTATGTGGAATTATTTTTCCTTATTAAGCATAAGAATCTACTCGCATCGATTTCTTGAATTGAGGAACTAATATTCAATCTTCTTGAGTGTTTTTGGGTATCTCTAATGAATAACTATTTCTTTGCATTCATGCATGCATATATAAACTCTTCTACTTCTTCCTTCTTCATAAGTACTCAGACACCCTTACATAGTTATTTCTTTTTGTTTTATGTATCTTTTATTCATATATTCATATATTTATGTCTATTCATTCTTCACACATGTTCTATTTTCACAAAAATGAAAGGGAATCTAAGGGTTTTTATGTGTGCATGTAAACATGAACAATTTTGTTTCTTAGTGCAAGCCACTATCCACTATGAGTTTCTTCACACTTGCAATGTGCATTTTATCTTTTTCTTCTTTTCATGCACACAATACAAGATGGGTTATGTACTTCACACGCATTATCTTATATTCCTCTCTCATATGAGTGAATGTATTCTTAAAATCCAAATCTCCTCATGCAAACCTCTACTTCACTTGAAACAACATCACTATCTTCAACTATTATTATTCTTCTCAAAATCAATCCCTCTTGTAAATAATGTATCTTCTTGATGTCAAACGTTTAGAATACAGCCTGTGGGATTTGAAGGTCTTCTTCATGAGTCTCACTGAGGGTTTGGTTTAACCATATAGTGTGATATTTTACATCCTATTATACCAAATGAACTATGTAGTTAAATTCTTATAAGTCCACAATATATTCTAATTCTTTACAAAAAGGTTGTTTAGTTCTTCTACGAACAAGGTGTCCGGATCTCCATCATAGTGCAATGATGGTCTGTGGTTTACACTTCAAAATTCCACAATGATTCATGATTTTTCCTCAGGATCCTAGAATGGTTCATGATTCATGATTTTCCATTATAAATTGGAAGATCGAAGATAATATATTTTTCTAAACATGATATCTCAGGTAGTGGGCATCAGCAACAACCAACATGATTAATTCTTGTCCTTTTATAGGCCAAGACCACAACCATTCATTTTTTTCTATTCTCAAAATATAAGCTCTTCAAATATCTTTCTTGAATAATCCAATATCACATCTTTGAATAATTGAGATCATCAATTTTAATGACCTTCATAATGTGTTTCATGATATGTTTTATATTATGGATTATTTCCTTTATGAGTGTAATTCTCCCTTTTAGTGAACTGATCACATGCATGAGATATGGATCACATGATCATTATTTTAAATCCCTTATCAAATCATCCACACAACATTGCAACCTCATTTTCTTCAGCCAATACTTCTTCCTAGATTTTCCCACATGAATGCATGGTCTCGATTTGATCCCAAGACTCTCTTTCGATGGCCATAAATTTTCAAGGGTGAGTAGTCTCAGTCTCTGGTGAGAGAGAGTGTCGGCGTTGTGTAGTAGTGGGAAAAAGACAAAAGCGGGGATAATCGAGAAGCCATTGGAGAATTAGATGACCCTGATTCAAACATAAAACACACGTGATGGGATATAAGAACATGATTAGTTGATCAGATACAGGATGATATGAGAAACCCGGATTTCGTACGATATTATATGGATAGATGATATCGATAAAATCATTATGATTATTGTCCTACATCAAAATTAGGACATGGGAAATCCTAAGAATAATAATCAAACTACTCCAAAAATGGATCGGAATTCCCTCCCCCCTACTCGGTACAGCTCCATACCGGTTCTCTGTCATCTATCTATGCAGCCACTCCCTCTATCAGGATATAAGCCTATACTATTCATGGTTTTTTCCTTGTCTACTTCTGTGGTCGTATACATGGCCCTTCTACTTGTGGGATAGCCTGGCTAGCCACCCTTGGGTGCGGTCAACCCCATGTCCCACATGTGCCTATAGTTGAAACTAGCTGGACGGCTTAGTGATTTTGTCTAATTTTTTAAGTAAGCCTTATATTTTTTTTATTTCTTAGCCACATAGTGCTTCATACATTCATGACCTTTTAATACCATGTCGATTAACCATTATCTTTCTTTTTATATTATTCATTTTGGAACATGGATTCCAAAAAACATCAATCTTACTCAAATACAATCTACATCAACCATATTCATTGTTATACACTTTTCTATACCTTCAATATGTGTATTTGAAACATAGGACTACTGCAATAATCTTTTTATTTGAACAATATAAGTAATTTCCCAAGCATGGAATCCAATTCAGTAATTCCATACCAATTCCCCACGCATCATCACTTCATCAAACATCAATTATCTGTACAGATCCTTATATATATTTACCTGTATTGACAACTGTTGATAATAAAAAAAAGTCATACACAAATTGGTCCCAACAGTGTCCCTAAATAACTTATCTCTGAGTAACATGAATGATGATGTTACATAATAAACAATTGAAATACAAAAGTTAAAACTCCATAAATTCATGGCATATATAGTTTTACCTCAGATCAAAAATAACTACATCATCCATTTCTGGACGTCTTTATACATGATACATAAAAAAAATTTGAGGTTGAATATGTATCGACCAACAATATAATAATATATCACAAAAACATGTGGGTCATATAAGTATCTCTTGAAAATAATATCATATTGAATATTTATTACGGGGGATTAGATACCACCATTGATACCAAAATATATTGTAATTTCTCAAGTGCATTAGTTCTTACACTAAATGACAGGACATGAAAATTTCACACCTTCTTATTTCATAATTTCATTTGAGTATTCTTGATAAATCACAATTAATCCAACCACGTTATATTTATGGTTAATATCTTTTGAATAATAGATACACAAACAATATATTTTACATCATTTTCGACAGCTCTCAAAAATATATTACTTTCTTGAAAACCTCATAAACACATCATTTATAAAATCATTCATTATGAGTCGTGGAATGGAAATAAAAAGGGTGATATCATATGATTATTAAGGGTAAATGTATGTTTTTTAATTTTTTTTCAAAGGTATATCCCTATTTGATTTATTTATACGACAATGGTGGTGATTTATTATTCGGAGATGAAGAGCCTTCATTAGGGAAAATAATATAAATTTTCGGGATTTATTGTTTAATGAATTAAAATATTCTAGTTTTATTTTTGATAACTAGTCTTACTAAAGATTCTTATGTGTTTAGAAGGCTTCGTAGGTGGTTTTGGAACTTTAATAGATGTTGGGATGAAAATTGATCACCATAAAAATACACATCATATATATATTGAATGACATGTAAAATATGCCTAAAAACTATCATGAAAATTTTCATAAAAAAAGTGGTTACACATCACGAAATTAATTCATGTTGTGTAGATTTTGATCAACAATAAAATTGCCTGATATGAAAAGGTATTTAGTATAACTCAAAATGATGAAATACATGATGTGAATGGGTTAAATGTCCTATATTTCTTGAACATGGTGGTTTTATGGGGGAATCACATATGATTATTTCATTTATTTGATGATTCCATCTTTTCTCCAAAACCAATATGAATTCCAAGAAATTGAGGAACCCTTCCATCCCATCGCGATGTCATTTTCACACTTTTAATCCCTAGAAAATTTTTTAGGATTACTTCCCTTCTTCCAATTCTTGTCCTTTTTGAGTTAATATATTGAACATGTTATTTGGAATTTGATATTGATCATGTGGGGTATAATTTTTTTATTGAGATTTTCTATTCATCCTTTCTTATTGGATATTCCTATTAGAAGTATTTCTTAATCATCAAAAAATGTGGGGGGCTAGTCCTAACCCCATGGTTTGTATCATTATGAAGTATATTCATTGTTGGGATTGTCTTAATGTAATGTGTGGTCTAAATAACCAGTTTATTTATGGTAAAAAATGGATTAGAAAATTAGTTTGATCCCCTTGGATTCAATTGTCAATGATACATAGTTTAGAGAAACCTATTTGGTGTGAAATCATTCTAGTAATACGTAATTGTCAAATTGATTAAATTGTTTTTATCCTGAAATGAGATTGTAGGTGATTTCATTATATATATATTTAAATAAGTAATATCTTTTTTTTTTCAATTGATTAATTGATATATTAATGAATTTTATATTGAATGATAAATGGAAACATACATAATTGACCATGGATGTTTATGAAGTGCTATTATCCTATCTTTGTTATAATCCCTTATTTAGTTGATGTTGTAATACTTATATATAGGGATATTCATGGTGATTCTGAAATAATAATATAGAAACCATGGACCAATGATACATGATGATAAAATTATGTATTGGTCTATTCTCGGTGGATGAAATTTTTATATAGAGGTATGTGAGTAGTGATACATGCTTAAATGTAAATATAAAAATATTTGTTATGATGATACTAAAATGCATATATATATAAGGGTATTCTTAGATACAGAAATTCTTATAAATAAAGAAATACTTTCTCTATTTATTATAAAATGTTTTATTCTTATTGTATGAATGGTTGGGCCTCAAGTTCATAGGAATTATGACATGATTTAAAAGCAAGTTGTTTTGATGTAATATATTAGTTGAGTAACTAATATACATGTTAGTTTCTTTATAGAATTCATTTATTATTATATTTTTTTGTTTATACAATATTTTATCGACCAACAATGTTTTAATCACGCATTATTCAGGGATTCATTTACTCTTCAATTAGATAACATGGATGTAGTTTTTGACAAAGAAAAGAGACCTTGTTGCTGATTTGTTATCCTACTATATGGGAATGATTTAACAATATTACCAACATGGGGTTCTAGACCAAGGTGTTTTTTTATTTTTTTTGGTTTTATATGATTCTTTTAATATTATTTTTCTTAGTTTTACATTTAGACATATATCATCTTATCAGTACATGCTTCATCATTATTTGTTTATTGTTTCACCCTTTTGCATTCCATTAGTATGATAAACTCATTGTGTGGTTTTTATGTTTCTCTAATATTTATTATAATGTTTTATTATATTATATTATTCTCTATAGTATGGGTATTGACTCCCCACTATACTTATGAAACAAACTTTACATGTTCGTAGCCTCTTTCAAAGAGAATGTGTCCTTGAGGTCCATTAAATAACTTATTTTGTTAACGTTTGAGAGTTCTAGATTATGGGATATCACAAATTAGTTTCAAAGGCATAGGGTTTTATTTTATTTTGAATAATTGTTTGGGAAATGTAAAATGGATACTAAGATGTTCCCAGATGTGGTATTGATCATTTTCATGGGAGTAGATAATCTATGTATGGTTGGAAATTTCATGCCACATGGAAGATATTGTTATTTATATTTTTTTCTTATTACAATTGATGTTATTTCACCGTGGGTGATTCTCATATGGTGTGATGTTATTTTTTATTTATAATATTATCTCTTCATATATCAACTCATATCCTATTATGTCAAGAGAGGAGTATTCATTCATCATTATAGGCACATGGGGATATATACAGACATACTTTTTTCAGGATAAGGACATATTTTTTTATTGCTTCATACTGTAAAGACCCGTAAAATTCAATGGAAATTTTTTCTTAATTTTCTTTGGGATTTTACAAGAACGTAGTTTCTAATGGAACCAGATTCCGAGGCCCGATGAGCCCGGAATAATTTTCCGAAGTTTAGCTCGGGTACGTTCAGTGAACGAATGAGCAGGATTTCCTTACGTTTGAACCAGTTCTCGGAAGTGAAATTCGAGGACACTGATGGAATCACATCGCTGGTAATTGCTTAGAAACACTTTTTCCAGAGTTGTGTTTGCTCGGGTGTGGTTTTAAATTTTTGAGTTAAGTAGAGGAATAAAATAAAATGGTGCAACCAATTTTATTTTATTTTAACCTAAGCTAAGAGGTTGGAGTGGGACCCACTATATCCTACTCCACTAGGTAGGATATTTTTGGGATGGGGCCCACACGAGCCCCAACTATTCAACTTCCTCCAACCCCCTCTTTTAATTGGTAACTCACCTGCACCCCCATTAAATGAATTCAACTCTTGCATTTAACTAAATATTAAACGCCTCTTTAATTGGGTGGTTTAAACATTTCAATTAATTCAATTAATTGAATGATTCAATTATGAATTTGAAAACGTTTGGCGTGAGTAATAAAATAAGGCAACAGTTATTTTATTAGTGTTTTTTTGGTTGTGCGAGAGGATTTTGGAGAGGACTTGCTCTAAGTCTTGAAGTTCTTTTTCCACGACGAAGAACACGAAGAATGTCAAGCCTTCGACGAAGAGCTCCGTCACCGCAAAGGGGAGTTCGTCGTACCGTATTCTTCCCTCTCCTTAGTCGGTGAGAGATGCCATCCTCATAGATCGATGATGTGACGCTGATGAATCTTTTCTCCACAACGGACATGATCCTCCTTTCGTGATGCCTTCTTACATGAATTTCAATTCCGCGAAGAACCTTCGTTCATCCTTTTCTTCGAGGTAGGGGTGTGGTTTTATGTCGTGAATAATTTTTGGGCGTTCATTGATTAACTATTATCCGCATGCTAGGGGTCCGGACCGCAGAAACACGGCCCACCCTCTCCCTTATTATTGATGTCCTTCGTTGTGAATAGGAACGGAGAGGGCGCGGTGCCGTCACACCGTGTGGAGACGAGGGAACCACGGAAAAGGAGCATGGTGCCGTCATGCCGCGCCGGGAAACTACGAAGACCCAGCGGCCGGAGCGGGGCCGCGGCGGTGGGGCATGGCACCATCGCGCCACGGCGGTCGGACCAAGGCTGCGGCCTTTGGCCGCGGTAATGTAGGGAGTGGCGGCCGGCAACCGGCCGCCGGCGCCGAAGCAAGAGGGCGGGACCGTGGGGTCCTGCAGCAGTAGCACAGCCGTCCGAATGAGGAACTGGGGGTCATAACCCCCAGCCGGCCGAAGGAGTAGCCCCCCACATCGGGGCCACGGTTTTCCAAACAGGGGGGCAGTGCCCCCCCCCCCCTTTCCGATCGACCGTTACGGCCGAGCCGCCTAGCCACGTAGGCCAGGACAAGCGTGCCAGGCTGGGCCGCCAGGCTGGTCCGTGCCCAGGCCGGGCCGGGCCACGCCCTATTGGGTCGTACCCGGACCCTAGTGGGTTGACCCGGTTCGGGCCAACCCAGGGGGTATCAGGCCGGGTTGGACCGGGCTCGAACCCCCTATTTCCGGACCTCTTTCAGTCTTTTTTCCATAACATTGTCTGCATACCTCAGATCGACACACTGTCATCTTTGATACTATCCTTGGATTGAGAATGTCGTTTCGATATATTACATGCAAGTTTTGGAGAAATTTGTGTTCGGCCAGTTTGGTTCGTACACGAAACCAACTGGGCCCTCGGAGTGGAAACGCTTATAACTTGATCTCCGGACGTCTGATTGACGCACCGTCGACTTTGATGGATTTCATCTTAGTGAGAAGGACCTATTGGCTTACTCTGCTCGAGGTTTGGACGCAGTTGGAGTATGGTTGGGTTGGTTTTGATGCGCCGTCTGTCACGTTGAGTTCCTCTTGTCGAGAAGGAACTTTGAGATACATAAACTCCAAATTTTGTGTCAGTTGATGTATCAGCCCCTCGTCTCGTGGATCGGACCCTCCCGAAATGAGCTTTCTGTGTGTGGGAACCCTACAGTTGGCTGCAACTGCGATGACGATGAAGACTGTGCGGGAGTCCTCCGTGGGTTCGATAGCGATGACTACACCACTCAACGATCCCCAGTGGATCAGTGCTACCGATCCTGTGTGGGTCAGATCCTGTGTGGGTCAGTGCTCAGCGGTCCTGTGTGGGTCAGCGCATACAGATCCTGTTTGGGTCAGATCCTGTGTGGGTCATTGCGGGGGGTTATTACCTCTAGATCCTATGTGAATCATTGCGGGGGTTAGTACATATCGATCCTGTGTGGGTCTGATGGCTTAGATGATTCAGTAGCTACATCTGATCATCTCTATCGTCTTACTAAGAAGTATACCTTGTGAGTTGAGTCATGACTTTCAATCATTATCTTCGATATGATTGACTTGCTTTATTATGTGGATTTTGTTGTGCTATCCTGTGTGGGCGTGTTTTAACTTGGGCTCGGATGCTGGAGCCAAACTGGAATTGATGACTTAGGTATATGTATGGGCATATACCTAAGCCTTTTTGGATGTTAATTTGTGATTTTATCTTTCCTTTTTGGATTCTGGGAGACCTTAGGGGGTCTCGGGGTCCCTACTGAGTAGCTTATACTAACCCATGCACTGGCTATGCCTGCACTACGTTGCGTTGGATGCAGATGATGGACAACGCTGGTCATGGTGGAGTCTTGCGGAGCAAGTCAGTACCTGGAGGTGGACCACTGGGTGGGACGTACATGGAGCGGAAGGCTGGACCCATGGAGCTGAGGAGGCTATCTGTACCGACCCTTCAGGTGGGACTTCCTATGGACGACATGACGTTATGGCTTTACTTTTCAGTTGTTGTACATTCTTTCCAGTTGTACCTTCCTTTTAGTTTGCCTTTGTATTCTGGCCTACTTACTTTTCCGCACTTACTTTTGTACCATGTTTTACTTAGTGTTTACTTCTTCTTTCTTACTCTGTGGTGTTTTTTTACTTTACAAAGGAAATGCCTTCCCTTATTTTATTGGTAATTACACCTTGGTGCTAGTCACCAACCCCAGGCCTATGGAAGGCGGGCTTGGGGTAGTCAGGGCACGAGCCCTGAGGTCAGGTCGTGACAAATTTGTATCAGAGGAGTTTAGTTCTACCGCCGAACTCAGGAATCTGAACCATTCTATGTGAAGCAATAGTGTTAAGAGTATTGAGTGTGGTTATCAGTCCAGGGAGTCCAGTGTTGGTGCGGTAGCCGACGTATCCGTACACCAGGACCCTCACTTCTGATTTCCGACTCAATGCACGAAAACATTGATTACATGTGTGTTTCAAATGTTTTATTTGTGATTACTTTGTGTCAGCTCACCAGCTATACTGTTTTGACCGTGGCGCACCTGTCTCTTTTAAGGATGGCCCAATGACGATAGCAAGATAGGGTTTCAAGTTTTGTACGTGATGACAGCCCATCGAGCGACGAGGCCTCAGTGCGGGGCCCTATTACTGCAGAGGCACTAGTGGTACCACTACCCGCCGAGCCACCGATGCTATCAGCCCCATCCTCTGATAGTGCATGTCGCCTTAGTGCGCTGCACGAGTTTTAACGTCAGACACTGCCCAGGTTCCACGGGGAGACGGACCCTCGGGCAGCCTAGGATTGGCTGGAGGTAGTTGTACATGTTTTCCAATTGGTAGGGACACCGGATGACCTCATGGTGATCCTTGCAGCGAGTCTCCTACACGCGGCAGCAGGAAGATGGTGGAGCTTTATTCTCCAAGTGCATGACAAGGCATCACTCCTCTAGATAGACATTGAGAGCCTCTTCCACTCTAATTTCATCCCAGCCACCCTCCGTGCGGTGCGCATCTAGGAGCATCTACAGTTGCAGTAGGGTAGCATGATGGTTGCCCTGTACTCGACGAGATTTACAGATCTCTCACGCTATTCAACGGACATGGTAGGAGAACCATTATTTTGGGCCCGGACCTTCGAGCAGGGATTGAGGCATGAGATCAGGGCATCGAAGATCTCCCTCAGAATCCCGACTCAGGCAGGGATACTGGAGTGAGCCCTTCTCATCGAGTGCTTTCTTGCTGAGCCTACATCAGCCGCGAGACCTACCGCAGGGCGGCACGTAGCAGAGTCTTCTGCAGCTGGCAGTCGACGGATGACACATGGGTCCAGGCGGACCAAACCCTCAGGCGGACAACCTCAGGACACTAGCTCAGAGGTGCGGGGCACACAGCGCAGAGCCAGTCTTTCGAGAGGCAGACAGTGCTACACGTGCGGCGGGTAGGGCCACATGGCCCGTGACTGCCCGGCCCGCCGTACGGAGGAGCTGCAGATGGATGAAGGACCACCCTGGAAGAGGCAGAGGGTCAACCGTGGCGGTCTGCATGGAGTAGGCGGACGAGGCAGAGGAGTGGGCTGAGCAGCGGGTGGTGTGCGACGCTTTGAGACTCTACCACCACCACCACCAGGAGGTCCACCCCGACCATAGGGAGCTGGCGGGTAGAGACAGACACAACTTCAGGCAGCGGAGGCCTACGACCACGGCGCTCCCGAGATTATTTGAAGTTCGATCTGTGTCTACTCCACCCTTTCAGCAGTTCTTATAGACATAGGAGAGAGTCATTACATTATTATCGCTATCCTTTTTAGGAGCTCGGAGATTCTGACAGATGTGTTGGCTTGATCCTTACGGCTAGAGACTCCTACGCGAGAAGACTCGACGATTACACACTAGTTCCAGCAGTGTGAGATTACTCTAGGAGGTGAGATCTTAGGCTGATATTGTCTTGTAGCGGAGTAGAGGCCTTACGACGTCATCTTGGGCATGGATTTGTTATCCACAGTCCACGTTTATATCGACTGTATTAGGTGCAAGGTGCTGTGTGTATGCACCGACGGGAGCAGGTTCACCTCCACTCACGAGAAGGGAGCCTTTGCAGCATAGGATGGACTATCACAGAGGAGAGGGCAGCCCATCACTCATCAGTTGGATATCCTCATCCTAGGAGTAGTTGACGTGCAGAGTCCTGGTTTTCCTATAGTGTTGGATTAGTATGATGAAATTTTCCCTAATGACATTCCAGGACTACCTCCTCGCAAGGAGGTAGAAATTTATATTGACATTTACCCTGGGACAAACCCAATATCCACTCCAGCATATCGGATGGCCCCCACTTAGCTTTGAGAGCTACGAGTATAGTTGGAGGACTTGCAGGAAAAGGGATTCATCCGACCTAGTGTTTCACCCTGGGCTTCCCCGATATTGTTCACCAAGAAGGCAGACGGGAGCATGCGACTTTGTGTCGACTATCGTTGCCTGAACTAGGTGACTGTGAGGAACAAGTATTCACTACCGAGGATTGAAGACCTCTTCGATCAGCTCAAGGGAGAATGGTGGTTCTCGAAGATAGACATTAGATCAGGCTATCATCATCTCAGAGTACGAGAAGAGGACATGCAGAAGACGGACTTCAAATGTCGGTATGGCCACTGTGAGTTCTGGGTTATGCCATTCAGTGTAAAAAATCTCCAGCATTGTTCATGGGTCTCATGAACAGGGTCTTTCAGCCATACCTCTATCGATTTTTCATGGTCTTCATCGACGACATGTTGATATACTCGACCACTGAGGAGGAGCACACTTACCACTTACGGGTTGTACTAGACACACTCCGAGAGAACCAGCTTTATGGTAAGATCTTGAAGTGCCAGTTCAAGATATGTGAGGTCCACTTTTTGGGACACGTCATCAATGAGGTGGGAGTTGCGGTGGATCCTGCGAAGATCGAGGCAGATATAGCTTAGGAGCCACCCAGAAGCATGACAGAGGTGCATAGTTTCTTGGGACTAGTTGGGTACTACTGGAGATTTGTGCCAGTCTTCTCCATAGTTGCGGCACCACTCTCAGCTTTGACGAAGAAGGGGAAACCCTTTGTGTGGTCCAAAATATGTCAGCAGAGCTTCCAGGTGCTAAGACAGAGATTGACAAGCACGCATATCTTGAGGCTACTGTAGGAGAGAGTTGGGTACTTAGTTTATGCAATTCATCAGGGACCGGACTCAGATGTTTCCTGATGCAGGAGTGGGCCGTGATCGCCTATGGATCATGTCAGTTGAGGAAGCATGAGTATAACTACGCTAAACATGACCTGGTGTTAGCATTAGTGGTCTTTGCTCAAATGATGTGGCAACACTATCTGATGGGCGAGCACTTTACAGTCTTTTCTGACCATCAGAGTCTCAGGTACATCTTCTCGCAGAAAGACCTAAACCTGAGACAGTGGCAATGGCTCGAGTTCCTCCAGGACTATGACTTTGAGATAGACTATACTCCTTGAAAGGGGAACATAGTAGCTGATGCTCTCAGCGGGAGGACATGCATCCACTTACTCGGGGAGGCGACGGAGCAGCTAGCCGTTTTGCAGATATCCTTTGTGGATAGTGATAGAGTAGCCTTTCTACAGTCACTCATAGTCACTCCTCCACTTCTGCAGTGGGTCAGAGAGGCATAGCGTGGGGATGATGACTGTGAGAAGTGGCATGCATAGATATCCTCAATATAGGCACCTGATGGATTCTTTGTGGGAGGAGAGCATGTCATCCTTTTTAGAGGACATACCATGCTACCAGCTTCTTTACAAGAGCAGGTGCTGAGGGAGTTTCACACATCCCCATTAGCGGTACATCCAAGAGTGGAGAAGATGTAACAGGACTTCAGACGACATCACTAGTGGCCGGGTATGGTGAAGGCTATGGAAGAGTTCTTTTCTCGATGCCTCACCTGTCAGCAGGTGAAGGCAGATCACCAGGTACCAGCAGTCTTGGTACAGCCTTTGGAGGTCCCGGAGTGGAAGTAGGATGGGATATCTATGGACTTCGTGATTGGACTTCCATGCACTTCCAGAGGTCACGACTCCATTTGGGTGATTGTCGACCGACTCACCAAGTCAGATCACTTCTTACCCATCAGGAGAAGGGCTCAATAGAGAGCTTGTGACGTCTCTACATTCAGGAGATTGTACGGCTTCATGGTGTTCAATCATCTATCCTCTCCGATCGAGATACCCGCTTTACTTCCCAGCTTTGGAAGGGGTTGCCGGAGGCATTCGGGATGCAGCTACATCTGAGCACCACCTTTCACCCTCAGACGGATGGTCAGACATAGAGGACCATTTAGACCCTAAAAACATGCTCCGTGCATGTGTCCTCGACTTTGGTCATAGTTGGGAGGATCACCAACCCTTGGTGGAGTTTGCGTACAAAACCAGCTACCACTCCACCATCGGGATGGCACCGTACGAGGCGTTGGATGGCCGACCTTGCTGATCACCGCTGTGCTGGACAGACCCTGGTGAGTCGGCACTTGTGGGACCGGAGATGGTCCAGGCCATGACAGAGAAGGTCCAGGTCATCCAGGAGCAGATGTGGATAGCTCAGAGCCGGCAGAAGTCTTATGCTGAAAGGAGGCAGAGGCCACTAGAGTTCGAGGATGGAGACCACGTCTTCTAGCGGGTCTCACCTCGACATGGATTATGGAGATTTGTTCGAGGCGAAAAGTTATCTTCACGCTTCATCGGACCATTCCAGGTCCTCAGCAGGATATGCGAGGTGGCTTATCACCTGGCTCTACCACCTCAATTACACCGGGTGCATGACGTCTTCCACGTATCTTAGCTGAGGAGATACTTGCATGACCCGACGCATATCATTGACCATGGGGAGCTAGACGTTGATGATGGGGTGACATTTGCGGAAATCCCAGTGGAGATCGAGGGTCGACAGGAGCGGGTCCTACATGGATGGTTGATTCCCCTAGTGCGCATCAGATGGCATCACGGGAACCTCCAGGAGAGCACTTGGGAGAAGGAGGCTCAGAAGCATGCTCAGTACCCACATTTGTTTCCCTAGTTTATTATGTATCTTTACGGGGACGTAAATCCCTGAGGTGGGAGTAATGTAATGACCCATAAAATTCAAGGGAAATTTTTTCTTATTTTTCTTTGGGATTTTACAAGAATGCAGTTTCTGACGGCAGCTGATTCCGAGGCCTGGTGAGCCCGGAATAATTTTCCGAAGTTTAGCTCGGGAACGTTCAGTGAACGAAAAAACAAGATTTCCTATATTTTAAACCGGTCCTCGGAAGTGAAATCCGAGGACACCGATGGAATCGCAGTGCCGATAATTTCTTAGGAACAACTTTTTCGGAGTTGCGTTTGCTCGGGTGTGGTTTTAAATTTTTGAGTTAAGAAAAGGAATAAAATAAAATGGTGCAACCAATTTTATTTTATTTTATCCTAAGATAAGAGGTTGGAGTGGGACCCATAATATCCTACTCCACTAGGTATGATATTTGTGGGGTGTATCCCACATGATCCCCACCTATTAAACTTCCTCAAACCCCCTCTTTTAATTGGTAATTCACTCACACACCCATTAAATGAAGTCAACTCTTGCGTTTAACTAAATATTAAACGCCTCTTTAATTGGGCGGTTTAATCCTTTCAATAAATTCAATTAATTGAATGATTCAATTTTGAATTTCAAAATGTTTCGCATGAGTAACAAAATAAGGAAATGCTTATTTTATTAGTATTGTTTTGGTTGTGCGAGAGGATTTTGGAGAGGATTTTCTCTAAGTCTTGAAGATCTTCTTCCACGACAAAGAATGTGAAGAATGCCGAGCCATCGATGAATAACTCCGTCACTGCAAAGGGGAGTTCGTCTTACTGTCTTCTTCTCACTCCGCAGCCGGTGAGAGATGCCATCCTCAAAGATCGACAATGCGACGCCGACGAATCCTTTCTCCGCGACGCTGATGATCCTCCTTCCACGACGCCTTCTTCCGCGATGTTCAATTATGCGACGAACCTTCATTCAACCTTTTCATTGAGGTATGGGTTTGGTTTTATGTCATGAATAATTTTTGGGCGCTCATGGATTAAATTTTAGCCGCATGCTATCGATTAACGGGAGGGGGCCGGACCGCACAAACACAGCCGACCCCCCTCCCTTATTATTGATGTCCTTCGTTGTGGATTGGAACAGAGATGGTGTGGTGTCGTTGCAACGTGCAGAAACGAGAGAACCGCGGAAAAGGTGTGCGGCGCCGTCACGCCGCACCGGTCGGACCAAGGCCGCGGCCTTTGGCCACGGCGGTGCTAGGAGCGGCGGCCGGCTACCGGGCACCGGCGCTGGAGCAAGAGGGCAGGACAACGGGGTCCCACGGCAGCAGCACGGCTGGCCAACAGGACCGACCAAACAAAGAACAGGCGGCCGTAACCCCCGGCCGGCCGAAGGAGTGGCCCCCCAAATGGGGGCAGCGCCCCCCCCCCCCCCCCCCCCTTCCGCTCGGTCGTTACGGCCGAGCCGTCTGGCCACGCCGGCCAGGTCGAGCGCGCCAGGCCGGGCCGATAGGCTGAGTCGCGCCCAGTCTTGGCAGGCCGCGTAGGGTTGGCTAGGCCGCACCCACTGGGCCGGGCCGACCCAGGGGGTATCAGGACGGGTTGAACCGGGCTCGAACCCCCTATTTCTGGACCTCTTTCGGTCTTTTTCACATAACATGGGCTGCTGACCTCCGATCGACACACCGTCAGTTGTGATGCGATCCTTGGATCGAGGCGGTCGTTTTGAAATATTACACTCAAGGTTTCAGAGAACTTTGGGTTCGACCGGGTTGGTTGGTACACGAAACCTATCGGTCCCTCGGAGTAGAAACACTTATAACTTGTGCTCCGGAAGTATGATTGACGTGATGTCAACTTTGATAGATTTCCACTTAGTGAGATGGACCTTTTGTCTTACTTTGATCGAGGTTTGGATGCAGTTGGAGTACATTCTCGTTGGTTTTGACTTAAAAATCATCTGGGCCCCTGGGATGAAAAAGCCAATAACTCTCAGATCAGGCGACTAATTGACACGATGTCTATCACATTGAGTTCCTTTTGTCGAGACGGAACATTGAGATACATCAACTCCGGACATTGTGTCAGTTGATGTATCAGCCCCTCGGCTCGGGGTGTGGACCCTCCCGAAACGAGCTTGTTGTGTGCGGGAACCCTAGAGCTGGCTGCGACTCTGACGGCGACGAAGACTGTGCGGGAATCCTCCGTGGGTTCGATAGCGACGACTACAACACTCAGTGATCCTTAGTGGATCAGTGCTACTGATCGTGTGTGGGTCAGATCCTGTGTGGTTCAGTGCTCAACGGTCCTGTGTGGGTCAGTGCATACTGATCCATTGTGGTTCAGATCTCGTGTGGGTCATTGTGGGGGTTATTACTTATCAATCCAATATGGGTCATTGCGGGGGTTAGTACATAGAGATCCTGTGTGGGTCCGACGGCTTAGATGATTCAGTAGCTACATATGATCATCTCTATCATCTTACGAAGAAGTATACATTCTTGAGCTGAGTCTTGACTTTCAATCATTATTTTCGATATGATTGACTTTGTTTCCTATGTGGATTGTGTTGTACTATCCTGTGTGGATGTGTTTGAACTTGGGCTCGGATGCTGGAGCCGAACTGGAATTGATGACTTAGGTATATGTATGGGAATATACCTAAGTAGTGTTGGATGTTACTTTGTGATTGTATTTTTCCTTTGTGGATTATCCATTGTGGATTCTGGGGGACCTTAGGGGGTCTCAGGGTCTCTACTGAGTAGCTTATACTCACCCCTGCATGGGCTATGCCCGCACTAAGTTGCGTTGGATGCAGACGATGGACATCATTGATCGTGGTGGAGGCTTGTGGAGCAAGTCGGTACCTGGAGGTGGACCACTGGGCAGGACATACACGAAGTTGATGCCTGGACCTGTGGAGCTGAGGAGGCTATCTTTACCCACCCTTTAGGTGGGACTTCCTATGGACGACATGTGTAACGACCCGAAATTTTGTATAAATCTTGATTCCTAATTTTGTGTGTTATTTTATTTATTTTTTATACTCAACAAAAATGTTTCATTTGATAACATGAGTATAATTAAAATGAGACCATTGGGTTTTTGACTGTTATATGACCATTGGTCAATATGACTGCTGGAAACTAAACGTTTTGATTATTGTCTCTAAATACAAGTAATCTTGGTTACTTAATATAGAAAGAAGATTCAATGGCCTCATCCAGTAGTCTTGGACCAATTGAAGCCCATCTAACAGAACTTGGGAAGGAGGTAGCACCACTAGGCTTTTCTCTGGACCAAACCCAAGCCGAACATCATCGTGAAAAGTTAGAACAGAATCGCCTTTGCGAGAAGTTCAAACTGATAGAAATTACTACTCCTGCAATGTTGGTCGAGCCTCCCTCGGATTCTATCACCTTATCACACCTTACACTTAGGTTCTATGCTAGTGTGATAAGGGGATATGTAAGGAGACAATAACTGCCTTGTGTAATCCTTTTTTTTGAATAAAAATTTTGATTTCTTCTTATGATGAGGTTTATGAATTTTCAAATGACTGGATAAATATAGTATGCATATTTTTGATGAATTTTAGAAAAAGGATATTTTAAAAATGTTTATTTAAACCATAAATAATTATAAATGTGTAATGATTTTCAAAAAATGGTCTTCTACAATTATGTTCAGTATGAAATTTAGAGTCTAATAAGATCAACTTAATTTTTGATGAATAGTAAATTATTAATAGTGATTTTATTCTTAGGATTAGTAATGTGACCAAATGGATTAGTAATCTCACTTAAAGAAATTATTAATATAATCTAGGCACCTTGATTAAGTAATGTGATTCAATAAAATGGTTAAATAACGGTTTCATATATTATTATTCAAGTATTAAATTTTTCAGGTGAATAGTGTTTTTTAATTAAAATTTTATTTAATAATATTTAGAAAATTATTTTTATAAAATTTATTTCTTTTTTGAACCCTGAGCGTCGATATTATGTTATGGTAATTTTTGGGGATTTTTCTGAAAAAATGAATTTTCGGTTAATAGTGTATTTATTTAAAAAATAAATTAAAAATATTTAGAAATTTATTTTTATAAAATGGAGTTCATTTTTTTAATCAGAGCATTGATATTTGGTTAAGGTTAAATTTTGAGATTTTTCTGAGAAAGCTGAATTTTTAGTGAATAGTAAAAATACAGTTTTAGGGTTTCGGTATGTTTAATGACATCATAACTGTGTCATGATGATTTCATGAGATATTTTATTTGTTTTCCGACCAAAGGTGATGAATTATTGTATTTTGGGACCCATGTGGCCAAACTTTATGGGAAATATCTTGGGAGAGCACATGGTTTTGAGAAACCCACTTATGAGGTGTCCCTTGGCCATTAATGCCTTGTCCTGTCACTTTCTCAATAAATACAAGCCATTATCTCATACTTTGGACTCCAAAATCATTCTCAACGAATTTATGGTCTCTTTACCTCCCAAATAGTCCTCCTTAGGTGCCCCCAAGCCCTCAAGGTCCAAACCTTTGAGTTTTAAGAGTTACGTTTTAAGGTAAGGAATCCAAACTCTCTCTTTCTTTTCAAATGCTCTCTTTTAAGACATTTCGTTTTTTATCCATGTTCGTATGTTGGAGGATGTTATTTTATATTCATTATACTGTAGTTTTTATGTTCATATGATGATATACCCCCTCTTACTCTCATCAATTCATTTTATGAAAGTTTCAGTGGCGTCGTTAGGCTGCCGAAATATTTGTAACGGATTCGTTCACCCTTCTCATTTTCAAGTTCTATTTTATTGTCAAGTCTTTCAAGTTCCTCTTTTTTATGTTGGGTTATGATATCTATATCTATCACACTGATATTTTATGTTAATATTATGAGAGACCGCATTTGATCTCTTCAATTCAGTATTTTGAAGTTTTAAGTGGCGTCGTTAGGCTGCCGAATTTTTAAGTGGTTCTTTCACCCTTCTCGTTTTCAAGTTCTACTTTCAGGTCAAGTCTTTCAAGTTCCTTTTTATTATGTTGGGGTATGATATATATATATATCATACTGATCTTTTATGATCATATGATGAGAGACCCCATTTTATCTCTTCAAATTCAATATTTTGATGATTTAAGTGGTGTTGTTAGGCTGCCAAATTTTTAAGTGGTTTTTTCACCTTTCTCCTTTTTTAATGTTCTAATTCCATGTCAAGTCGTTCAAGTTCCTTTTTATTATGTTGGGTTATGATCTCTATATCTATCATACTGATATTTTATGTTCATATGATGACAGACCCTATTTTATCTCATCAATTCATTTTTGGTTGAAGTTTATGTGACGCCGTTAGGCTGCCGAATTTTCATATGAGAAATCTTACTTTTGTCTTGCTTTCATGTTCTTCATTTCATATGGTATATTTTCATATTTCATTACCATGTTCTTAAATCCCTTATATTCTGTCCCTCTACTGTTTTATGGGTCATTAATGAATGTTTGACCCATGTCCCCTCTCTTTTCAATGTTTTCTAAAACCCTGTAACATAGCCGTTATGCTGCAGACTTTTCGTCTCAAAATGTCTCTCTCTTTTTCTAAAGTTATATCATTTTATTAAGTGAATACTCAAAGATCTATCTTCTATATGGGTATTCAGATATATAACAAAATTTTTTATTTTAAATTCTGGGATTTACATAAATGAAACCCGCTTTTTCTTTTCGTGGGTTTAAAGTGACATAAAGGTCATGTCTTTAAAACAGTTTTTCTTAAAACGTTATGATTATGAAATGAAACCCATTTATTTTAAATGGTTTATTTATGAAATTTTTGATGATGATATATGTGTCTCACATGATAATAAATTCAAATTTAATGGTGCGCCCTGATAGCACTCCAATGCATTGGGTAATGATGTAACCACTAGAGATTACAATTTTCATGATATCTTGGTGAATAACCTTGGTAATTTTCAAATGACACCTTGGGGATGGACCTTGGTGATATGTTCAAGAATGTCTATGTTAAATTATGTAGACACATATTAAAGTTATGAAAAATGTTATTTTTATTATGATATGCCACATGATTTCATTCTCATGCCTTAAAGTTCTTTTTCATGACATAGTTGATGTATCTCAAGTTCCCATGTTAAATGTTTCTCTTGTTCCCTTACTGGGCCTTATGCTCACCCTTTCTTTTGATGTATTTCCCCAGGTTATGAGATGTAGTAATTAAACTAGGATGAACTTAAGGAGAAGCATTTCAAGTGTTTAAGAAAAATGTTTTATGTCGTTTTCATGTATTATGTTCTTGGTTTCCAAGACACTAAACCTTAAAGATCCTCAGTTTTGTGTAATGTAATGAATGTTTATGTTATAAAAAGGTGGTACGCTATAGTTGGTATCAATGGATGGTTTAGTTATTTGTGTAAATTAGGATATGAAAACTTTAGTAAGAAGCCAATAGAAATGTTTATACATAAGAAATATTCCTGGTATTTTGGTGAGTATTGAATAAGGGGTTGCCAAGAAAATACATCCCAGTCTAGATACGAGCTGGTAGAGGTGGCTCTGGCACAGAAGTACATAGGGGTAAAACCTAAAAACACCGCTTTGAGCTAAACTCGAACGGGAACTGGTACACGAAAACGGACCTTGCTGCACTCTTGGTTACGACACTCCCGGGAGATATGCTTTGGTAAATTCATAAACTTAGTATGAACCATTATTAAAGAAACAAAGATAAAATTAAATAAAGATTCACATAAGGATATATGATCATAAATAACCTAGTTTGAATCCTAGGGGATCAAAATTTAGGGTATAATTTTCTTCTACAAGTTATCCTTATATTATTTAAGTTTCTTTTCATGATTATTGGCTAAGTATTTAAGCCACTATTTATACTTTCTCTTCTTAGTTAATGGTGGGAAATGGAAGAACATGTCCCAACAACCAATGTGATAGAAAATGTGATGATTTCCATATAAATATTATAGAGATGATTAGGGGATTAAAAGATGATTATTATTTTGGAAGACGTTCACTGTTTTGGGAACCCTATTTGATCGAGGTAAATAGATTACTAAGGTATTTTCTTTGAGGAGTAAAGGTTGAATTATATTTTGAAAAATCAACAAATTTAAGGTGAACTTATGGTATTATAGGTTACTTATGGAAATAATTGACCTATCATGGGAAAATATGTTTAGGTTAGTTACTTTGGTTATAAGATGTTAGGAGTGGTTGATGTTGTTTGGATATGAATGATAATGTTTGTCGTGGAAGACTATGTTATCAAGTCCTTCTTGTATTTAGGTTCCAATCTTAGTTTTGGTTATTTTGAGGAATTTTAAGGACAGTTACTTACAGAATGGTCTATGATGAACTTTGGGTAGTACCATGGAACTTTGAATATTTAAAAGTAGTTTCCCTTACTATGGGAATTTTTCTTTTTGAAGAGTTTTATTATCTTACCCTTTCTGTTTTTGGGATAAATGTTTAAAGATAGATAGTTTTTCTTTTGTAAAATAAGTTATTATCTAGAAGATTATTCTTGTGTTTTGATGAGACCAAGTAGTTTTGAATGCTCATCGTTTGGAGAAAAGAGTAGTTTTGGTAGAAACATATTAAAGGATGAAAATCTACATAAAGGCAAGTATATTTCCTTATATTTTTTTTCTATTTTGAAAACGAATTCCTCAAAAGTATGAAAAGAAACATAAAAAAAACTTTTTTGGTTTATGTTTCCTATTAGGTAATAAAATACCGCTTACAAACATCATAAGTTTGAGATTTTCTTATGGTTAACTTTCTCCTAATCATGTTCTCTATCACTCTCCCTCAGAACTTGACCCTTTGTTTTCTCCTCTATGTCCATGTTTTCCTACATGGAATCCTAGTGTGGGTTAACTCAGGTGACCTTTGTACTTCCCTTTCTTTCATTTAAAGTAATAGTTTTTCTAACTCCTTTTCCGATGTGGGAATTTCAATGAAATTTCAAAACCCAATTTTAAAAATTGCGAGGATGTAATTTCTTAAGGGGGGAAGATTTTAACGATCCAAAATTTTGAATAAACTTGTTTCCTAATTTTGTTTGTTAGTTTATTTTTTTATACTCAACAAAAATGTTTCATTTGATAACATGAGTATAATTAAAATGAGACCGTTGGGTTTTTGACTGTTATATGACAATTGGTCAATATGACCATTGGAAACTAAAAGTTTTTATTACTATTTCTATATATAAGTAATCTTGGTTAATTAATATAGAAAGAAGATTCTATGGCCTCACCTAGTAGTCTTGGACCAATCGATGCTCATATAATAGATATTGGGAAAGAGGTAGCACCGCTGGGCTTTTCTCTGGACCAAACCCAAGCCGAAATTCATCATGTGAAGTTAGAACGGAAACGCCTTCGCGAGAAGTTCAAAATGATAGAAATTACTACTCGTGCAATTTTGGCCGAGCCTCCCTCAGATTCTCTCACCATAGCACACCTTACACTTAGGTTCTATGCTGGTGTGATAAGAGGCTATGTAAGGAGACCGTAACTGCCTTGTGTAATCCTTTGTTATAAAAAAAATTTGATTTCTTATTATGATAATGTTTATGAATTTTCAAATGACCATATAAATATAGTATGCATATTTTTGATGAATTTTAGAAAAAGGATATTTTAAAAATGTTTATGTAAACCTTAAATAATTAAAAATGTGTAATGATTTTCAAAAAATGGTCGTCTACAATTATGTTCAGTATGAAATTTAGAGTCTAATAAGATCAACTTAATTTTTGATGAATAGTAAATTATGAATAGTGGTTTTATGCTTAGGATTAGTAATGTGACTAAATGTATTAGTAATCTTACTTAAAGAAAGTATTAATATAATCTAGGCACCTTGATTAAGTAATGTGATTCCATAAAATTGTTAAATAACGGTTTCATACATTATTATTCAAGTATTAGTTTTTTCAGGTGAATAGTGTTTTTTAATTAAAATTTTAATTAAAAATATTTTGAAAATTATTTTTATAAAATGGATTTCATTTTTGAACTCAGAGCGTCGATATTATGATATAGTAATTTTTGGGGATTTTTCTGAAAAATTGAATTTTCGGTGAATAATGTATTTATTTAAATAATAAATTAAAAATATTTAGAAAATTATTTTTATAAAATGGAGTTCATTTTTGTAATTAGAGCATTGATATTTGGTTAAGGTGAAATTTTGGGATTTTTCTGAGAAAGTTGAATTTTCAGTGAATAGTAAAAATATAGTTTCAGGGTTTCGTTATGTTTAATGACATCATAACTGTGCCATGATGATGTCATGAGATATTTTATTGGTTGGCCGACCAAAGGTGATGAATTATTGTATTGGGGGACCCATGTGGCCTAACGTCATGGGAAATATCTTGGGAGAGCACATGGTTTTGAGAAACCCACTTTTGAGGTGTCCCTTGGCCATTAATGCCTTGTCCCCTCACTTTCCCTAAAAATACCAAGCCATTCTCTCATCCTTTGGAAACCAAAATAATTCTAAACTAATTTATGGTCTCCTTACCTCCCAAATAGTCCTCCCAATGTTCCCCCAAGCCCTCAAGGTCCAATCCTTTGAGTTTTAAGAGTTACGTTTTAAGGTAAGGGATCCAAACTCTCTCTTTTTTTCAAATGCTCTCTTTTAAGTCATTTCTTTTATGCTCCATGTTCTTATGTTGGATGATGTTCTTTTATATTAATTATAATTTCCTTTTTATTTTCATATGATGATAGACCCCCTCTTACTCTCATCATTTCATTTTATGAATGTTTAAGTGGCGCCGTTAGGCTGCTGAAATTTTAGTAACAGATTCTTTCACCCTTCTCATTTACAAGTTCTATTTTCTTTTCAATCCTTTCAAGTTCCTCTTTATTATGTTGGGGTATGATCTCTATATCTATCATACTAATCTTATATGGTCATATGATGAGAGACCCCATTTTTTATCTTTAATTCAATATTTTTATGTTTTAAGTGGCGCCGTTAGGCTACCGAATTTTTAAGTGGTTCTTTCACCCTTCTCATTTTCAAGTTCTACTTTTATGTCAAGTCTTTCAAGTTCCTTTTTATTATGTTGTGTTCTGATATCTATATCTATCATACTGATCATTTATGATCATATGATGAGAGACCCCATTTTATCTCTTCAAATTCAGTATTTTAAAGTTTTAAGTGGCGCTGTTAGGCTACCGAATTTTTAAGTGGTTCTTTCACCTTTCTCCTTTTTCAAAGGTCTAATTCCATGTCATGTCTTGAAAGTTCCTTTTTATTATGTTGGGTTATGATCTCTATATCTATAATACTGATATTTTATGTTTATGTGACGAGAGACCCTATTTGATCTCATCAATTCATTTTTGGTTGAAGTTTATGTGACGCCGTTAGGCTGCCGAATTTTCATTTGAGAAATCTTACTTTTGTCTTCCTTTCATGTTCTTCATTTCATATGGTATATTTTCAAATTTAATTACCATGTTCATAAATCCCTTATATCCTGTCCCTCTACTATTTTATGGGTCATTTATGAATTTTTGACCCATGTCCCTTCTCTTTTCAATGTTTTCTAAAACCCTGTAACATAGTCGTTATGCTGTAGACTTTTCGTCTCAAAATGTCTCTATCTTTTTCTAAAGTTATTTCATTTTATTAAGTGAATAATCAAATCTCTCTCTTCTATATGGCAATTCACATATATATCAAAATGTTCTATTTTAATTTCTTGGATTTACATACCTGAAACCCGCTTTTCCTTTTCGTGGGTTTAAAGTGACATATAGACCATGTATTTAAAACAGTTTATCTTAAAACATTATGATTATGAAATGAAACCCATTTATTTTAAATGGGTTATTTATGAAATATTTGATGATGATATATGTGGATCACATGATAATAAAGGAAAATTTAAGGGTGCGCCATGATAGTGTTCCAATGCATTGGGTAATGATGTAACCACTAGAGATTACAATTTTCACGATATCTTGGTGAATAACCTTGGTAATTTTAAAATGACAGCATGGGGATGGACCTTGGTGATATGTTCATGATTTCCTATGTTAAATGATTTAGAAACAGCTTAAAGTTATGAAAAATGTTATTTTTATTATGATATGCCACATGATTTCTTTCTCATGCCTTAAAGTTCTTTTTCATGACATAGTTGATGTATCTCAAGTTCACATGTTAAATGTTTCTATTGTTCCCTAACTGGTCCTTCTGCTCACCCTTTCTTTTGATGTGTGTCTCTAGGTTATGAGATGCAGTAATGAACCTAGGATGATCTTAAGGAGAAGCCTTTCAAGTGTTTAACAAGAATGTTTTATGTTGTTTTCATGTATTATATTCTTAGTTTCCAAGACACAAAACATTAAAGATCCTCAGTTTTGTGTAATGTAATGAATGTTTATGTTATAAAAAGGCAATATGCTATAACACGATGTTGCAGCTTTACTTTTCAGTTGATGTACTTTCATTCCAGTTGTACCTTACTTTCAGTTTGGGTTTGTATTTTGGACCACCTACTTTTCCACACTTACTTTTGTACACATTTTTACTTAGTGATTACTTCTTCTTGCTTACTCGGTGGTGTTTTTTTACTTTACAAATTCAATGCCTTCCCTTATTTTATGGGGAATTACGCCTTGGTGCTAGTCGCCAGCCTCTGGCCTATGGAAGGCGGGCTTGGGGTAGTCACGACATGAGCCCTGAGGTCGGGTCGTGACACATACTTAAATAAAACGTGGTATCAAGTACCCTTATATGTGATAAATTAAATTAAATAACTGATATATCCTGATAAAACCCAATTAGTCAATTTTTACAAATACTATGTCTGGTGGTTCCCAATTTTTGTTATATGTTGAGGATCGTAATTTTTTTACACAATGTTTTAATATGTGTCTTTATCTTATGGGGAAAATGCATCCTTAGCTGCTTTAAGTTTAGTGTGAGGAGAGTGGAAAATGATACGATCCTATCATAGATGATTTGGAGCTTCCAGTATATCATAAGGATTAGATATAATTTCACCTTCATTAAATATTCCTGGGGGTCATGTGATCCATGGAAATGGAGACTCGTTACACCGTACCTTCGGCAGTTTAGATGAACATCGAGTTTCATCTACATTATTCACCATTGTTAACTAGGGACAGAAACCCCTTGGTAGTCAAGTTCATTAAAGATTTTGCCTCTACAGTATCAAAGAATCTTGAGACACCCAAATAAAATATGGTTCATCTTTTTTTCATATATTCTTCATGGACATCATAATAATTTTTGGGACATTCCCGAGATAGTTGGGTTGCAAGAAGAGTTATCTTAGAAGGAAATCATAGTGAAGTTCCTAATTAAGTTGTATCTGGATAGTTGAGAGATGAGAAGGATTGCAAGTTGTGGAATCTTAAATAAAAGAGAATTTTAGTTATAGACCACCTATAACACATTACAGACATATTGATAATTGTGCCAACATCAGTTGAAAATGAGGTCAGTAATGTGAGAATCTTATAGGATAGACATCATTATGAGAACAGGTTTCATGTTAATATAATTCATCTAAGTATATATTCAAAAATGATGAATTCAGAACATGTCATAGAATGTAATTTTTGAGAGGCCATCAGCAGTGTATGGGATATATCTACACTGTGATCAAGGATCATTTCTTCTAGTATAAAGATTCATCACTATGAATATTTTTTCCAATGAAACTATGGGAAGAAAAGTTACGTTAGTGGGAATATATTTAAGTAATATTTTCCATTATAGTGATATATTTGTGAAATTGTTTCCCATTATTTTTCACAGTGACTAAACCCTAATTTTGAGTTGCATTCTTTCAATATGATTGGATATTTTAAGATGTTTTTTAATAACTTATTGTAGTAGAGAAGTGGATGTGGATCAAGATATATAATAATTTTTTGGAAAGAAACATCTACTCCTCTATAGAATGGTAGTTAGAGTTCATTATTCTATTTTGGTCAATGAATGGGATGTGGTACCATAATGCATATATTTAATTACTCGGGCATGGGAGTAGATTAGGGGATTCAAGTTGAATCCTTGAGCAGTGGGGATGGCCAGCTATAAATTATGTATACTAGCCTGCCTATTATCGCTATAATTAATTGCACCTTCAGAGGCACAATTATTCTACCCATTCATGTGTTTTATTTGATTCATGTTCATCACATTATTTTTTATTTACTATATAATTATCCGGTTGTGGAAATAATATATGGTTCTATAACTGTTAACACACCATTGGGAGTGTAGTAAAAAATATCAAATGTTGAAAATACTATTCTATAGAGATTAGTGGTTACTATTTCATGTGTGAATAGATTATGATATGAATGATATATTTCAATTTTATTATTATTATTTACTAGTTAATTCTATATTGGGCTCATAATGACTATTATCGAAGGAGTGTTATATTTATATCTAAAAAGAGGCAGTTATTGAAAAATTGCTGAGTTGGATCTCAATGATGGTCATGAAGAACTAATTCAGTGATGATTGTATTTTCCAACTCCTAATATAACAGTACTTTTGTTTTATTATGATCGAATGTAGGAATATTATTTTCCTCTACTGGTAAAAAAAATAGGATAGAATTCCTAATGAGTTATATTGCTTACTCCTCAAGTAGAAGATGATTTTCAGGATTTAGTTGGATTCAAGAGAAGATCTTGTTTCTATCAACCCTTATAATATGGAAACATTAGATAATTAGGGAATAAATTTTTGGTTTGATGATCTAGAAACTAAATTTTTATTATTTACTAGTACACAGTAATGGGGTTTTCTAGTTATTTTCAACAACAATGCATTTTAGAATTTGTGGTTATGTGATGATAATTGGATATTGAACCAAATTAATGTCATGAAATGGTATCCCCATCCATATAATGGTGATATATTTTACAATTTTAGTGGTTCTAAGACATTCTCGATGATTTACCTGAGATTATGATACCAACAACTTAGGTTTTGATTTTCTTAAAAACATCATAAAAATTTTATGAGTGTATATATCTAGTATGAATTCATAGTGATGTTTTTTGTGTTAACAAAAAACATGTTTTAATCATGGTGCTGATGGATAAGTTCATCAAAACAAATTCTAGACAAGTTTATAGAGGTTTTTGTTAAAGATATCTTAGTGTAACTCAATTTAAAATATGATCATACCAAACATCTTAAGATCATAGGAGTAAATTGAAATATAATTGGTTATATTCCAAGCCTAAAAAAATCTATTTTCTCATTTTCTAGAGATTACTTCCTGAGCTATTTCAACTCAAAGGAAGTATTTTGAGTCGACCTAGTGAAAATTTTGACACTGGTATCTTGGGAGAAACCAAATAATTTTTTTTGAGATTCAGAGTTTCTTATGTTAAGCAGGTTATTATCTCATTTTATCTTGGACATCTCCAATTATGAGTAACTAAGGTCATTTAAGGCCAATAATAATGTTTTGATTGTCTGGTTGTATGATTATGATAGATATTTTCAAGAGTTCGTGGGATAGATAGCCTTATTACCTATCCGCACATTACTGGTGTTGGGTAAAGCCTATATTGTGTATAGTGATGCATCCCGGTGATGGAATTAGAGTAGTTTCATGATGGATGATCGATTGGTTTTATATTTATCCATATTTATAAGATATAATGAGTTAATTTACCCTACATGTGATTTGGATATAGATGTGTCAGTAAATTCACTATAATGTTGGAGACACTCTCTTATTGGGGAGAGGTATTTATTATAAATGAACAACAAGTGTTTGTGGTTTGTATTTTCTCAGTTAGAATTTAACCATTAATAGAGAAGGTTGGTAGGCTTAGAGTTTTATTATACCATTGTGATCCTTTTATCTAGAAGGAAAAGAAAAAACTAGTGCAAGAGTCTTGCAAAAATTAGTGGATGATAACACTCTATGAAGACATGAATATATATGATCCTCAGTCAAAAGGAAGAGTTGAACTAACTTATATGTCTGTTAATCTATTCTTTTAGGATCATATATTTTATAAATGTTACTGATATATAGTGAATCATTATGAAATAAGGATTATATGGTTGTGAGACACCTTCTGGATGGACTCTTAACTTTGACATTTCACTTTGTTATTGAATTTCGGTTTCATTTCCTATGAGATCACGTGAGGTGATAAAGAGGGAGTTTCATTAATCAATATAGGTGATTCATCCCGGTTAGAAAAAGGTGTATCATGATCTCCATATATTTTACATGTCTTCGGGAATGATGAAGGATGTGGGAGAATTGTGTTGAGATGTTTCACATATCAGTAGTTGATGTCAAGAATTACTGTCCAAATTATCTTTTTCACCATCTATAAATTACATATTGGAAATGAGATGAGGTATTATTGAATATTTTTATAGGATTACATTAGAAAACCCATGTGATTTATATATAATTGGTTTTCATGTATCAACTAATGATGGTATCCCACTTATTTATTATCATAGAGACCATCGCTGTTGATGATCTGGGTAGTTTGTATGTTTATGAGATAGTATAGTTTCCCTGTTTTGCAAGGAGTATCATATCATATAGAGATTGATTCAAATCACTGTTTTTTGAAGGTTATTTAAAGGAAATGGGATCATAATTTCTTTTGAGTACAACCTATCATCATCATACTTAGGGATAAATTTATTGAACAACTCTAGTTCTAAAGGATATTTTACAATTTTGTGTTTTGGATATCTGTGGTACATGTGAGTATCATATGGAACTCGTAGAGTATTAAAAAAATAAAAAATTAATGTAAATGATATATATGGAACCCTTAAATGCCTTTTATGGAATTGCACTTCAATAAAATATTTTTTGGTTTGAGGTAGGTGTGTTTGTGCTTGTTGGGCCTAGTATCCTACAGAACTTTTTGGAGTAGTATTATATGATCATTATGTGGTAAGTGACCATGAAAAGTTGATAGAAATCGTACAAAAATAATAATATATGACCAATGTAGATCAATGTTTCCATCATTTTATCCTTTTGTCTTATCTTAGGTGTGGTAAATATTGTATTAGATAACATGGGAAAGATTGTTTTCAGGATTGTTAGGTATTTTGAGCTAGTGGATAGGGTTGGTCAGTGGAATATTGATTATCAGTTCTATATTGGTACACTATAATGGATGATGTGTCTAATGTGTATTATATTTGAATACATTATCCAAAACCATCACATGTGGTATATTTAAAAGATGTTGAGAATTATTATAATGTGTCATTTGAGGTGCATCCAGTATAGATTGTGGAGTGCAGTGACAAGTATCTATGTGGTATGAATATACCTATGGTTTTTGTGCAATGGTAGTAGAGACTTGTTTCAAAGGATACCTAGGATATGGAGTTTGATATATAATATTATTTTTCATTCTAGTTCACCGAAAAAAAAACATTTATGCATGGAGTAGCTCTACGACGAGTTATTATACAGTAGGGATGTTGTAGGATCCGGATTTATTCTACAGGTTCATCCCTATTTGAGTTTTTGTTGGACCTCATTGTCTGAGTCTTTTTCGTAGAAAGAAATAATTATTTTTGTAAAATAACCTAATTTTTAGGGTGGTATGTTTTTTTTTAAATTTAGGGAGTCCATGTTTAAATTTTATAAATGTTATTATGAAATTTTCCCTTGAATTTACATGGTTTTAGATGTGGTTTTTTCTCATTCATAGTAGATGGGTTGAAAACAGTTTACTAAATAATTAAAAACTGTGTATGTGTTAATCAATGTGTAATGAATGGAAAACACCTTTCATGAATTTATTAATGACATAAAGTAGTTATATGTAATGAATCTAATTCACATCATATAAATGTTGATTGTGACAAATTGTAACTTGAGGATATGTGATTTTGGTATACTTACCAAATTATTAAATACATGATGTGAATGGATTACACATCATTTATTCCTGTGACCCATTGGTTCTAAGAGGGATGTGTGTATAAGTATTTCATTTGTTAGGTTCACCCCATTCCTATATCAATCATAGTATAATTAAATGCATATTGGGACCCTTAAATCAAATTAATAAATCCAAATCACACATGTGATCCTTGGTGAGTTGTTATGGTAACTTTATTTTTTTTGGTTTCATGTGTTTGGTGAGTAAATATACTGAAAAATTTTCTCGGTTTTATTCTCAATCTAGTTTGATCCAGGTTTCATCCAATGATCATCCTCACTTGAGTTATTGTTGATAAATTTGATTGGAAAAATTTCATAATCGCTAGATAATGATAGGGGATCTAAACCAGACCCTATGGGTTGTGTAATTGAGAATTACTTAAAATATTGTGATTGTGCTTGGAAAACGTGTTATATAATTGATTTATTTATTTTTGGAAAATGATTAATTTGAATATTGGTAGGATCCCCTTAGATTAAATATAGGTGTGGCCTAGCTTATTGCAACCCATTGGGTGAGAAATCTTTCAAGTAATAAGAACATGGTTAATCATTTATATAGTGTATTTCATGACATGATATTAAACGTGATTACTTGAAATTGAATTAATTTTTTAATATATTGTGGCTATTATTTTTGTTGTTGATTAATTAATATATAAATTAAGGTGTATTTTAATTACAAATTATATTTTTCATAATCAACCATTGAGGCTTATAATGTTATATATTTATATACTTGCTATTATAAATTGTTGAGTTGATAATGTAATGATTATATATAGAGATATTCCCCACTATATTGAAATTATTATATAATGTGATTGAAAAAGTGATACTTTCTTAAATTACAATTTTTATGGCTTTTCCCAAAGGTTAAAATAAATATATATAGGGGGATAGGCTAAGTGATACATGCTGAAATGTTTATATGGAGAGATTAACCCAGTTGGTGTTGAAACATATATACATAAATCCATACTCATAGGTTGAAAATATTATACAAATTAATATTCCTTTTTGGATGATGATCACATATTTAATTTTTATGGTGGTATTTTTTATGACACATACACAGATACATTCTGACATGGTGCAGAAACATGTTTTTTTGATGTATTATATTTGTCTATTATTTAGTACACCTATTTACTGGATTATTACATACACCTATTATCATAATAATATTGTTTTTTATATTATATTAGACAAGGTAAAGGGTCCTTATTGCTTATTTTATTTCCAAATGAATGGGCTCGAGTTTGTAACTGGGACCGAATTGTGTTTTGGGACAAGGGATTCTGATTTTTTTGGAGTTATAAGATTATTAAATTTTACTATTTTTGTTTGAAATTTATATACAAAATATTCTATCCTTAACTGATTCATTATTTTTGGTTTATTGGTTTTCCCTTTTACTTTCCCTTTCTATGATATATAGTTTCTACTTTTTCCTGTTAAAATGATGTTTATTATTACAGATTGTTCCGAAGTATAATACAATATAAAAGGGAGTATATTCTTCCCATAATTCATATCAAATCCATGCACTAGTCAATATCCTCTGGAATATGTGGAGGCATGTTTGAGTTCATGTAACTGACCCGTTTTGTTTTCAACATGAGGGAGTTCTAGAATGGGGGATGTTTTAGTAAACATTTGAGATATCAATCGAATAAAATAAACAAACATAATTTTGGAATGGGATATGATGATATAATAATGTTCCGTAAACTCAAAATAAAAATATCATACATATTAAAACATTGATCATAAATCATGATTCGATGAATAGAATTTTCACATAACATTAAACATCAGTAATAAAGTTGTGGAAATAATTTTCAATAGTTTAGGGATCTAATAACATAACAAATAAATATGAATTTGGAATAAATATATCTAAAATAAAACAAAATAGGTTAATTTTTACCATAAATTCATTCATATCATAATGGATTAGGATAACCAATATCTTATAACATAATGGGCTTGGGCTGACCACCTGTATCCAATGATGTTTTTGGACTAGGGATAACCAAACATATCCTATCCAGATCTCATGTGATTGAAAAAAATACCCAATAGATTGGAGGGAAATATAGGATCCACTTTCCATTGGACGATATATTATATATATGTGTTTCGCATGAACATGAAAACATTCTTAATTATATCCTACCTTAATTAAAATTGGAAAAAAAGTGTTCCATAAAAACCTTGATATAATATTACTATAATGTATCGATATAATGACAGTAAATGAATCATTATATAATATTACAGGTGATGTGAAATGAACAACAGTGATGTTAGAATAAATAAAAAATACTCTTTTAAAATTTTATTAGAGCATTCATTTTTAAAAATAGATGAAATATCATTATCTATAGAAAAGTATTATATTATAATAAAATAATTATGAATGAAACATGAATAGAATTTATAATAGATAATTTCTAAAATATGGAATATAGGTCTCATAAATAAAAACAGTGAATGAAATTGGAAAATTTATTCATATTGAAAAATATAAAAAGGACATGCATTTTATGCATTTGAAAAAAAAAGTTGATAGAATTGGAAAATCACTCTTGAAAAATATTTAATGAAGATTGATTACAATATTTTTAACGTGAGTGAAATGAAAAATAATGTGATGTGGTGAAATAAGAAAAGTTTTATTAAAGAAAATCCTAACAAAATATAAATAATTTGGAACTGGAAGGGAAATAATCCAAACCAAAAAGGAGAGTTCAGGATAGTCACCCTTTAAATGAATTATTTATAATGAATTTTGAACTGATGGGAGAATATTTTTCAAAATACATATATAAAACTAGAAAATGTAATAGAAGATAACATATGGGACTTTGAATGAAAGAATAAAATATTTTTCTCAAATTGAATTTAATAATAAATAGTATCAATTTCAATGGAAGATCGAAATAAAACCACTACATATACTGTTATATTCCAGGAAAAAATGTTAACCTCATTTATATTAACATTAATCATCATAATCATTTATTTCATTACCTAATTCATATGTATCAAATATCAATTTAATTAATTATATTCATTAATTACACATATATTAATCTTTTTTTTATTAATTTCATCATTGGTTGTTAGAAATATTGAATATTTCATTTTGATTCCTTAATGATGAGGTCATTCCGCATTCTTCGATACCAAGTTCATCATTCCTATATTACTCATAGTATACTAATAATGTTTTATTAGTGAATCATTTAGTACTTATTCTTTCTATTGATGTTTTGGGTATATTCTTGCATAATAAAATCCATGATAGAAAAGTTTAGGATAAATTAATTATAACCACGAGTTACATTATAATGATAGTTCATTATTATTTCACCCATGAGGAACTATATTTATTACTAAGTTTTATATAATTTATTACCAATATTTTTTCCTTTATATATGTTCATGATAAAAATTATGATGTTTTTATTACATATTTTATGTGGGTTGTTGAATGAGTACAAAAAAACATGTTATGCTAGCAAGGGTTTTGGGCTATGTAATAATATTATTATCTTTCAAGATTCATAGTGATGTTATTATATATTCATTATAAAAGATGTTGACAATTATTTTTATTGGATACTATATAGTTATAGAAAATTATGGTGAATAGTTATTTATTTACATTGTCAAATTATCTCTTTCATGAAATAGTTTCTTTTGGAAGGATGTATTTAGGATCCCTTCATTGAATAAAAATATGCCCAAAATATGAGAAGTATTTGGTAAAACGTAAATGGGAAGATGTTAAGGATATTATTGAATAATTTTAGTGATTTTTGATGGGTAGAGTGAGGATCCATTTATATTTTATTTTTTTTTCATTTAGAAAAATATTTATTCTTAAAAGTGTATGGTTATCATTATAAAATTAATGTGGATGAAATCTAAAAAAAATAAAAGATAAACCATAAATATCCCTTCATAAACAATTTATTTATAACTATTCATGACATTTTATATCATTGTCAGGTTTTTGGACCCTTCTTACCTTAATTTACATTTATCATGGAAACTCAATTTTTACCTTGGAAACATATTTTAATTTCCATAAATGAAAAATAATTTGAAAAAAAAATTAATGTTCTAAATATTTTTTTTATATCCTTTCAATATAATAAAAACTAAAAATTGTTAAATTAAAAATTTAAATATAAACATAATTCAAATAGAAAAAATGATCATATAGGAAAATGACTTATAAAGAAATACATATTTTTAATCTAATTTAATATCAATTAATTGTTAAATTCATGTTCATTTTTTTCCCATAAATTGATTATATTAATATATTATATCATTTAAAAGTGATAAATTTAATTTATTAAGAAAATAATACCAAACATATATTAAAAATAGTTCTTTAAAAAATTGTTTTTTTAAATTAATTAATTTGAGAAATATATTATTTAATGTATTTATTCTGTTTTTGAATTATTTAAATATTTTAATCCAATGTTATGAATATGTCAATTTTAGTTTTACAGTCATAAGAATAAATTTTTCAAAAATTGATGTAAATATTTAAAATAATATCTACTGAATGATAGTAAAAATATTAAAATATATTTTTATTAGATATTAAATATTCATTTCATTTGAGAATTATTTATTTTTAAATTATTTTTAATTATACACTTTACCCATTTGATATACCAAATAATCAATTTCAGATTAATATTTTTCCAAACTATAATATATACAACAACCATATTTCCAATAACAATAAGGCATGAACCATGTGATATAGCTCAAGGTACTTCTTAAAAATTCATTTATATTTCTAATTTGTAAAAATATTTTCATAATTATAATGGGAGAAATGATATTAATGTCAGATCGTGACGATAAAGTTTTTATATTTATTATATTTTTATTTATTGGTTTTTTATTCCATATATCAAATTATAATATTATTCCACAATAAAATGAATCCCAATTAATTTCATTTTTTTAGGAAAAAATCTATTCAATGTAGTATTTATTTAATGGAATTTTTTATTATAATATATTGGGTTTTATATTGTACCCCATAAAACTCATTTCTCTAATGATACTATGTTACTCTTATTAAAATAATTGAGGGTACTTCTTCTTTATTAATACAATGGGATCCAATATAACTCACTCTATCATATGATTCCCACCAAAACACTAAAAATTGATCATGGCCTAGATTTATGATAATATACCTCTATGATCCATTATTTTAACCTCTTGATCCTCAAAAGAAATATTATGTTCTAGATATACAACATATTTGTGTATTATATGTGAGGGGTCATGTATACAGTTTCCCAAAAAGTGATACAATGAAAAAATGATACACTTGGAAGCGGTCTGATGAAAGTAAAGGATTGTGTGCCAAAATCCATACATGATTCGGGATATCAATAGAGTAAATGTATTTATTCAAAAATAACATAATTTTTTTTATATAATTATATTCAGAAATTTTTTTTCTCAAATTTCAAAGTGGGAATACCACTGATGATTATTAGAACAAGTATACTATTGAATATATAAATTAATAATGTGAGGAATAATGGATTGAATATTCATTCACATCTCCTGAGAATGATTTTTCCCAACAATTTATACTCTATCACATCATCCCATCAGAATATTGTTCTAAACCACATCCCATAATGATATGCATATGGTGACATTTGAATTCATTAATGGAAATTGATGATATATGTGAACTACACTGGGTGGATATATTGTTCCCAACTTCCATTGAAATGTATTAAATAGGATCATAACATATCATCTAATGATTGAATGATGCTTATATTTATCATCATTCAACTGAGGATATGTGATGTTTAATATTAGAACTATATCAAAAGGTTATTAAATAATTCTCCATAACATAAATATAAAAATTATTACTCAATAAGATAAAATTGAGTGTGGTACACCATATATCCGTACCAATTAATTTCTTTATATCTTTCAATTTTTATCAATTCTTCAGGCTTCTCAAAAAATATTAATTTACATATTTAGTAAGGTTATCAAACAGAACACAACTAGATTTAAAATAGTTATAATTATTATTAATACCGATAAAAACCCCATGATGACTTTATCGAATATTTTACTCATATAAGAAATGGTTGTGTTATACCCTTAAATTTCTAAGGTCCTTCATTTATATAATGACATACCAAGGGTTTAGATATGTACTCAATAATAGTAGTGTTATTATTGTCTCCCCATGATGAGTCCTTTTGATTTATAAAAATAATTTTTATTCTAAAAATTATATATAATGATTTAAAATATGCATCCTCCAATTACTCATTAATTATAGAAATTATAGAAGTTAATTTTTTTATTTGTCATGTAGTTTCATTATTCATAAATATTATCTCTAGAATATTCAATACATTCTTCTTTATGATTTTCCACTATATATTACTCCTTGATCTTTACATGGATGAATTTTTAAGAAAAAATTTGTAATGGATATGATTTATCCAATTCCATCATCATTTTAGGGGCATACCTTTGTAAATCAATCAATTTTAGGTGTATTTCAATATCAATCAAGGATAAGGTCAGATGATACATAATATTATGTGAATTAGTGACCTTATTTTTCATTACAAGGGTAGTAATGTATCAATTATTCAAAAACATTAACCATCTCTAGACCAATCATTCCGTTCATCTTCAAATACTTTTGATTTAATGCATACTTTAATTTCATATAATCTTTATACATTTCAAACTGTTAACCATGATGATGATGCCTCTATATATATTTCATAAAAATATTACCATTAAATTCACTACATCATCCATTGGTTAATTGTTCTCATGAATCATTAATTGACATGATGAATAATCTAAAATAATTCTTTTAGGTATGTGGAAGAATCCCGATCTATTTTAATATGTCATTATATATTAGAAATCATTCTCCACTATTGGATAGTATGAGAGAAAGAATGTGTGATTGATTTTATTATATAATCATAAGACCATATGAAGTGGGGGAAACCATTGAAAATGATTGATTTATATTTATGGAAGTAAATATTAAAATGTTAATGAACAATGGTATATATATAAAGAGAATTAAAGGTATTTTATCTTCTCTATAGTGACCATATTAATGATTACAATGAAACAAACCAATGACTCCTAAAACCAACGGATTACATTTGCCAATGGATCCCAGTTTGTAACATGAGGACTCCCAAAAAAAAGAATATGTGGTAGAACCATTACATTGAGTGACTAATGATTCTCATGAAATGTGATTCTATAGATAAAATTTCATGAAATTGAAAATCACTAGCATTAATACCACACTAATGAAACCATACAGTTTTATAGGTCTCCTCAATGCTACTACTTAAATGAAGAACATATTGTGTGTGTTCGGTGTCATAAAATTACCCCAAAAAATTAAATACCATTAATATAAATATTAAACTACTTCAATGAAAAAATGAAGTTACTTTAATATATTCTCAATTGTGTATATAAAACATTAAATTGATCAAATTTTTTTTTTTCATTCATGCATCCGGAAAATCTTATTCTCAATCTAACCATATGATTAAAGAATAATAAAATATCAAATTCACTTCTTTTAATCATTTCTATTTTTCCTACAATATACATCATATTGATATAATATTAAGTGATAGCGGTTTCTTTTATAAAAATATAAAAACATTATTAAATTTATTTCAATTAATCTACAACATTCACTTAATATCTGATTGAGAATTAATATGAAACTTCACAACTCATTATTAATCCATCAAAAACACTTTATATTGATATTGTTAAATTAATCTCTATTTATTTTGGAACAAATGGATTTTTCAAAACATTATCCTATCCATGCGAGTAGAAATGGGACCCTACATGACTTAGTTTCCTTTGAAACAAATATTAAATATCTATTTCAAATTGTTATGTAATGTGACACCTTTATCAAGGAAATAGTGTTATTCAATATACTAAGGGGTTTAGTGTGATTTACATAAAAAATATTCAAATCTATATATGAAAATCTCCATCCCAATATATATTATATAGATTATGTGATCCCTAATATAATCAAATTTACCTTCCCATTGAGTGACCACTACATAAAGATCAATGTCAATATTGAATTGCATATCTTGTCTCTTATTGATTCCCAAAACATATTTACCATGTTGATAAATACATCACATGTAACTTATTTAGCTGATGAGAACATAATATATTCACTACCAATATAGCAACCTGGAATTCACATAAACAAATATTGGATCAATATATATATATATATATATAACATAATAAAAAATAAATTCTGATGGACTGTAATAGCTTAGTGTATTTGGAAACTTGTAATGAAATATCATTTTTACTGTTGAATGATCTATGATGTCTCCAATAATGATATACCCCTTTATAACTACTACGTATATATTTTCATAAATACATGGGGAAAGGAAAAAAAAATGGTCAGATTTAATTATTATTAACGGTAATAAATAAAGATACGAACAAATAATCATGTGCACAATTCTATGAAAACATGATCTTAACATTAGATGATCATACCCAATTTATTAAAGATTATAATCTAGACTCATGAAATAAATATTGATAGTTTATAAGACATGGATCATAATCTAACCAATATCCTGAAACATGTGAACATATCATTTGAATAAGACATATATTTGTGGCATACATATCAACTGTTAACATTTTGAACTTGTATACAGGGAAACAAGTTCACTAAATATGCTGAGGAAATTAAATTAGGACCTCAAATAAACATATAGACGTTAAAATAAGTACACACATAATACTATGAACATGAAACCCATTTTACACAAAATATAATCATAATCAAGTTTCACTCCTATAACTATAAAGATAGTGGTTCTGGACACACCTATTTTTCACTATGGATCAGGACATACTTATTTCCCACTTTGTATCAGGACACAACAATTTCTTACTGGGGGTCAAGGCACACATGCTTCCTAGTATATATCAAGATCGCTGACATGCTTCCCTTATTATCTCATGAGATATAAATAATTACCAAATTCATTGGAAGGAGAGATAGGTCTCATGATCAATTAATGAAATCAAACATACATTTTCCAAATGATAAAAAACATTCACTATATCATAACCCATGAAAAGGAATGTGTATCATAAAAACATGACCATATAATATTGTATAGAAAATATATAGATTACATAATCATATTATAAAATAATTTCCCATGAAATGGAGTGGGTTTCATATGTATACAACCCATGAATAAAAAATTGAGTTTATAAGCATATAAAATATGAATGAATAATGGGTTTCATAAGAATATTTACTATGAAAGAGAAATGGGGTTCATAAACATTATGAAATCATAACATAAACAATTAAAAGATAGAATATGAATCATTCCCTTGGATCATATCACCATGAAGGCATAAGTAACACCACAAGATGTCATTTTAGATGGACAATAAATATTAAATTTATTTTAAATGAATTTCTGGAAAAAAATTCTTTTCATAGAAAAATAGTTTAAACCAAAAATTTCATTGAAAATAAACATTTAAAATAAGATAATATAAGCTTTTAATTTCATTTAAAACACTTCTTATTCATAAAATTGTTTTGAAACCGTTTTGAAATCATTGAAATCCTTTTATGTTTAAATAACTTTTTCAAATCATATAATGAAGGCTTTGAAAATAATTTTAAACAATAAATTATTAAAAATAATAATTATAAATCTTTTTTCATTGAAAATATATTTTTAATATTATAAAATAGTGTTTTTAATAATTGAATTCCTTTTCTATGAAAATATCTTATTGATAATATATAAAGGTTTCTTTGAAAATAATTTTCAAAAATTATAGAAATTTAAAATCTTTATAAATATTTTTTTCATTGAAATGATTTTAAAAAATATAAAATAATATTTGAAATCAATTAAATCGTTTTTTTGAAATTGTTTTTATGATATAAAAATAAATATTCAATGAATTTTGAAAAAAAAAATTCGTTGACAATATATCTGAAAACATATAAATGAATCATGAAGGAATTTAGAAAAAAAATTTAAATAATAACACACTAATAAAATAATTTTCAATTGATTTTTTAAAAATTTTATTTAAGTAAAATTCAACTCAATTTTTGGGACAATGGTTTCTAAATAAAATATATTTATGACTGAAGAGTGAAATAAACTCAGATGATCATAAAAATATTTTATTAATTATCTTTGGAACAAAAAGGTGAAAATTGGGTACCATTACATAAATAAATTATTAATTACCAAATGATATCAATCATCAGAATAATTATTGAGATATGTATCATACTATTTAATCTAAATAAGCATAATTGTAAACAATCTCAAAAAACAATGAGATTATAGGAATAAATAATTACCACCTCAGAAACATTGGATCGTTATCACCATGAAAGAATAAAATTAGTTGAAACATAAAATATAATTAATGGAATAATCTTCATGATATAAAATATAAAAATCTTTTATATACATCCCATAAAGTAATATATCTTGATATTAAAAGATGGGTATCAAAGATGAAAAATTGAGACCAAATTACCTTAATGATTAGGTAACTTTGGAACTGTAAAACCCTTTGAAATAGAGATCATCTAATTTTTATCTAAATACTCATAAATTTATTTATATAAATCATAGAATACATTTATGGGAATCATATACACCACAAAAAAGAAACTGGTGGTGAATGAGATACATGTCTTGCCGAAAAAATGTTAAACTAAAAATTACCTTACTACATGAGTATCTTTTGAATCATAAAATCAATAAAAGAATAAAATAGAATGAAAATTTTAATATAATAAAAAATTTAATTATATAAAAATAAAAAATTTTGTATATACACCTCCCAATTATAATAAATGGTGTATATAGCTTATATCTAAGGGAGATAAAAGGGAAATGAGAAAACCATTAACTTCAGTCATGATGTTCCTCATACATGTTCAAAACTACAATATAATAAATACAACTTTCTTACATTTAATACAACTAAAAATATTAATATATATTATACTATATATGATTTCATTATTACATTACATTACGTTTTTATTAACTATTTCATTTTAATGTTAAATTTTTTGGAAATAACCGCAATGTTTTTTCCATGAATTTTTATTTTACATATTTTTATTACTCATACTTGTATCATGATTTAATCATCTTCACATTGATAAATAGGATATAAATGTATAATATATTTATTATATTTTTAAATATAATAATATTTATAAATATAAATACAAAATTTAATATAGTGTTCATGGAGACGGTAGGTCATACGTACACATTAATGACTGTTCCATTGTCTTATCATATTGAAATAAAGAATATAACTGAATTATATATATAGATATATATATATATTAATTATAGTGGAATTATTATTTCATACATAATATATATTTTTAATAAACCCATCACTAATAAATTCTATGTAATGTATGAATGAATCACATCTCATTAAGGAGGTGGTAGTCCTCACATCCAGAAATGAAGTTATCATATTCCCAAAAAATGGAAATCATGAAGATATGTGTAATATAATAATTAAATAATTATAAATAGATAATAAAAATAATATATTTCATTTAAAATTAAAAAACCCGTCGTTATTCCCCTCTATGAAAGGTGGTAGTGGAAGAAATAACAACATCATTTTGCGAGGCAGAAGTCTTTCAAACACACAAACAATGATTACGTATCACATTTGATTGAAGTGTATGTAGTTTTTGGTCAAAACCCCAAAATAATCATATTATAATATTAAGGATATATATATGTATATTACATAATAATGTAATTATTATAATATTTGGGTTTCAGAATGAAGTAAATTAAAAGTTCACACTGTTGGATGTTACCTCTTATTTAGTTAATACACTGAGGATTGTAGAAAAAGGTTAATATGATTTTTTATTCCCATTGTGGGGATTTTATAATTAGAGGAGTGATTAATTTATATTACATATTTAGGTTTTAGGGGAGAAAAAGGATTTTGAGTTGTGAAGAATTGTGGAGGGGTTAGTGCCCTTTCATAGTGGAGGAGAAGTGGGATTCCTGTAAATATAAAAGGTAAACACTATTTAGAGGTATCTCATACATCATGTGCCTCGAATAATGGTCCATATTTGATAAAACGGATTATATGGGCTAAATTTGGACAAAAATTCCTTTTTTACAAGTTTCTATGTTATTTAGCACTTTATGTTAATTTTTAACCACTAAGTATACTATTTTTAATATTAATTACTGTAATTAAATATAATTAAATTGTATCATATATTTTTTTTTTAAATATGGAGAACATACTAGAAATTATAAATTATTTCAATTACAAATATGAAATACATATTTTTTATTTCTAAACAAATATTTCCAATAAATTAATTAAAAATTTATCCCATAGACTGGAAGAGACAACTAGTTTTTAAACTGAAAATGTTCAAAATATTGAAATGTTTTTACATATAATTTAAATTTGATATTGATTTTTGTTGAAATAAATTATATTAATATATTCATAATTGATATAAATATACATTAATTAAAATTTGAAAATAATTACAATTTATAAATGAATTGGATGAAAATGAAGTTTTGAATTAAAAATAGGTATTTTACACTATTCATCCAAAAAAGAAGATTCTTGAATAAATACCAATACTTCACCCAAATATAATTTCTAATTTATTCATTAAAAATGAATCTTATTTCATCAAATATATTTTTTTATAAATCTCAAAATATTGATTTAAAACATGTGATCCATTAAAGTGTCAAAATTACCTTTTAAAAAACTATATATATCATTATGAGTAAAATTAGATTTAATATTATCTCCTATCCAGAAAAAACATAATAACAAATTTAGTAAGTTTAATAAATATAAAATATGCATATTTCATTATTTTTTTTCTATTTAAATTATTTTAATTAATTTATCGAGTTAATTTTTTTTGATTGCCTAAATATTTTTTCAGCGAAATAATTCCTATATTTTCAAATGGGATTTACATTAATTTCTAGTTAATTGTTCACCAAATACACATTCTTATATACATGTTTAAATGATATATTCATTATTTAAATAGTATTATTCATAACAACCGTTCCAATGGCTCAGTGAAAACTATAACTATATTTTAATAATATGATTAATAATAATACATTGTGGTTTTGGAAAACAATGTCTTTCTTATCATGAAGATTGTAAGACGAACATTGGATTGTTTGTAATAAAACCCAATAATAGTGTTATGTATCAGGAAATTTAATCTATGTTTTTTATGTAGTGCACACATGATATTGTGTTGCATGAAAATAAAGAATAACATGGTGCTTTCATATAACATAACCAATATTCATTGTTGTGTTAAATGAAAATATCTAAATGATTAAATTAAATACTAAAACATTAATTTATAAAAACATGGGGTAATAAAATCCTTGTATTAGATTAAATTATCTATGACTAAAATATTAAAATAAAAACATTTCCGCATTCTAATTAAATCATGTTCTAAATGTATTAAGTCATAAAATAGGTTCAAAATATTCACCTTGGTATCACTCAAATAGATTACATGATCAGAAATCCCACCACCCAACCCCATACTAGACATATTTAGTTTTTACTTTCTTAATAAAGGTATCAATGTATGTTGTATCTCATGGTATTTAACTTTTAGAACTCAAGTAATCAGGATTCATAATAAGCATACACACCTCAGTATATCAATATCTTCATGACATTCCATGGGATATACTCTTATGGGTCACTATACGTAATACAACTTTTTTAAATACATCATAAATCTATTCTTTATTTCTCTAATAAAAAAACATATATGATAATTATATGCTTCAATTCATGATATATTAATCATATCATTCCAACCCCTTATATGTTTTAAATATCATTGATTACTGAAAATATTTAGTTTCACATTGAAGGTATATTCTCATTAGACTATTCATGTATTTGAAATGATACATTTATGATTTAATTGTAATGGTGTTTTTGTAAATTATTATAAATTGGTAAATTTATAGTCCTTAAAACCAATCCATAATTTATCTAATACTCAAAAAGTCTATATGGACCTCATTTGGTTGATGTAGGAATTGACTTACTAATAGATCTCAAATATTCTCTTATGCCGGCACCTAATAGATATTTATATCCCCTATCAATGATTTATCATGTGATATGTCATATAAAATTTATGGTTTTGGTCTATTAGTGTCGATGATGTTTCTTTTAACGAGTAATGACTCAAGTGATCTCAAAATAAATATTAATCACTTGCATAATGGTAGAAACATTATTGGGTTTTAAAATAAACTTTCTTGTCCAAATGGATTCCAATTGAAGATATGAGGTATTGATATAATCTCCCCCTATTTTAAGACATTTATGGTGGCTTGTTTTAAGATCTTTTGGCTAATATCACTATAATTTTGGAAAAATGTAATATCTTTTTGAAAAATTATATTATAATTATAATATAGGATATTAGAAATGATGGAACCTTATATGTAGATCATATCCACAAATACAATAAATAAAAACATATATGTATTATTTTTCATGTACATAAGAATATTATTGTATGTACGAAATTGAATCTCACAAAGATTGTATTGGTATCTACTTATTATTCTTATTGAATAGGAAACATCATGTACTATACACAATATATCATAAAAAATATAACATATGGAGGATGCCTAGGGAATATTTTCCGTCATTGAAAACTATATAGAAATGTTCGAATATTTGAAATTATTTTTTCCTTATAACATTGGTAATTACAACATAATAGAGTTCCCTATAATAATATACATTTATACAATAATATTTTTTGTTTCATAGTTGAGTCCAAGAATCTACTATGACCTATCGTTATTTATATTTATACACAATTCATTTGTGTCTTATTCCATTTTAATTTTTAGAAGAAATTACCTGGACACATATTCATAGAGTGATGTTTCATTATATAATTTCTAATAAAATTTATGTCGTCCACATACAATCTCCTAAATAGTAATATTATACAACTAAATAAATTATAAACACAGGAATCATTAATATTTTCAGCGAACAAAAAAACCATTTGTTTCATGATTAAACCAGATATTAAAAAGTAATAAATCTTTAATTAATCAAAAAATAGACCATTCAAGCTTGAAAAACATAACTATTTCATTGGATACATGAATATTGTATGGTGGAATCACATAAATTTCTTCAGCAAAATGTAATTTAAGGAGAAAATAAATCACATCAATTTCATGTATATAATCAATAAAATATGTTATTAAGGAATATTATATTAATATGCATTAAGCATCACCACATGTATAATTTTTTATTCATATACAATTCAATTATGTTATGTGAAACCTTTTCCCACTATTTGTTCCTTATAGGAATACACTCTACCATTAATGTTAGTTTTCATACATAATACACTCTTTAATATTATGTGTATCACCCCTTTAGTTGAATCCACCATGTCCCAAACATGGATACTGTATATAGAGGTACATCCATATTCTATGACATCCAACCGGTTAATCTAATCAAAACACTCAATAACCTCTATGTATGTATTAGTTTCTTAAACTATGAACATTAACCAGTCATAATTAGCTATGATAAATCAATATATGTAAAGTCGATAAATCATATGAAACCATGGATATTCTTTCGTGTTTTGAGTTTGTTCTTCCTCCATAACTAATTTTAGAATTTTCACATCCAAAATTTCAATTATACATCATATTTTAGGATATTAAATATCCCTATGATTAAAATTCATTCAATAAACTCCATGGAATTTGTGTTACTTATTAATGGAATATCAACTTTATACCACAAGTTTTTTGTCCAATAGTATTATATAAACATATCTCATAGTTTCTATATGAAAACAATGAAATACGATTCTATCTAATATGGAAATGATTTTATTAGTTACCGAATTTCATATATTTGATTCACAGCCCCACATCCTCATATAATATATTTTAAAATTTTACCTCTTCGATATCTCATACGCTGTATTTATAACTACATTGGAAGTAGAATGGATGGCGGTAAATTCATCATTATCTATATAATATTGGTGTAATTTAATAAAATGGTCACAATAATTCCTCAAAATTCACTAATGTCTAAAAATTTAAAACTATATCTTCCAAAAATAGTTATTATGTTGTTATATGAGGATTGTGTTGTGGGCCATATTAGTATGTTCCCAAATGATAAGTGAACTCCTGCCTTATGTATTCCCCACCTCAATCCAATCACGGTATCATAATTCATATTCCTATTTTATTATGAACTCCACTTTGAAAATAAGTGATATTTTTACAATTTTCACAATTAGTTTTCTCTAGAAGGACATAACAATACCTACTATAGTATGTGTTAAAAATAATGATGTATTTAAACCCACCACTTATATGTGTGATGGTTGGAAGACACCTTTCACTATATTGGTAATCCAATAATCAAATAGAACTATTTTTCATTTACACTAAATATTTTTTACTCATATTTCAAAATATCTATGATTAACAAAATTCATATGGTGCACAAAAAATTTGTTTTATTAATTCATAGCAATTTTTTATTTTGAATTATTTTACATTTACATGATGAAGGTGACAAATGACATATTCTAATGGGATTAGAATCAACCTTGAACATATAATTAATTTTATAATAAATAGGATTTTCCATATTTATAATATATAATAAATTATTTATAATCCTAATAACATAAAAAACCCATTAATATATATATATATGTATATTAATGTAAATAATATTGAATAAGATTACCTTCTTGTCAAAAGAAGATATGGAAATAACATTTATATTTATAGCGAAAACATAATTAAAGTCCCCAAATTCTAGGATAGACACATCGGGTAGTCATATATAATTTTTTTCAACCACTTATGTTGCATCCATTTAAGAAATACCAAATGGGATATTTACATCACCCTTCTCAACCCCCCTTCTGTCAATGATTTTGTGTTATTCAACACAAATGTGTGATGAACAACCATTATCTAATTCTCATGAGTCCGAGTTGGTTGAATTGACCATTATAACATTCATATTCAGATAGTCTAAATACTTATCCAAAAAGTCATTTCACAAAATAGACACCAATAATTATTTTTTATAAGCCATATCATTGATGTATATTAATATAAAAATCATGAAGTAATCCATAATATATAATAAATTAATATATATATATATATATATATTGTTACTATCTTTTTTATAAATTTTCAACAAGTAAACTTAATGTTTACACATCCACTTGATATAATTACCACATAACTCATATACAATTTTTTATCCAAGTTCGATAATTCATCATGACATAAAATTTTTATCATATTAAAAGTCCATTACAATTTCATGGGGAAACCAAATTTGTTAATCCTACCATATATTATTCCATGATATCTATAGGTATAAATTTTTTAAATTTCTTAGTCTAATTAATGTATCACTAAGAGGGGTAGGGGTGAATTAGTGATACTATTTTTTATTTTATTTTCCATTTTAGTTGGATCAATATTCTCCTCCAATAAAATGTTCAATTACTGGCTGAAAAGAATGTAAGACACACCTCCACAAAAGAAAAAAAATCAAAAGGTTCATTATTAAATAAGAATATCTACATCTATGGTATGGTGGGAAATAATACAACACCATACAATTAACTAGATTACAATCATTAGATTACAATGAGTCCGATGAACCCTTACACCCATGTTTCACTATGGAACAAACACACTAGTGCATGTACACACTCTTAGCATAATAGGGTAACTTTAAGTTCCTTAGTAACAACTCATGTTACCTATGATTAATTTAAATTAAACATATTTATACAAGTGAAAAAAATTTCAATTTCATACCTAGAAGAAGGGTAAGAACATCCTAGACATATGTTAAAAATCATACAGTTCGATTTCTCTTTCCTCTACTCCTGAATCTAATTCACTTGATACAACTGAATTGGATCCACAACAATGTTAGAGTATGCTGAAACATAGTAATGGTCATCTTCTATATGGAAACTATTAGTACTATAAAAAAACAATAAAAATCCATTCTGATCCTTTCTTAGTCCGAGAACCCTTGTATAGTGTAACCTTATACAAAAAACACATTCTGATTAGTTCATCCTAGTAAAAAAATTAGATTCCAATTATCATAGCACTAAACCACAGTCCGCCAAACAATTCATAGTTCTAGATAATGTTTGTTCAATACAAGATATTTGGAATCAGTTTCTCTCTATGGATACACAGAGTTTCATTCACTTCCTCAATGAACATTACTCACTATTAGACCACAAAAAGTAAAAGGTACTTTCCCAACTTTAATTGGTTGTCCAAAATGGGTTATGATGGAATCTGAAAAATATTTCCCACTCACCTAAATTAACATTAATATTCATTTCCCCTGAACCTTCGAGAATTTTTTTCTTTTTTTACTCTTCTCGATTATTCCCAATGCGTTTTCTGTATTATTATCTTATACATTAGACTCTGATTAAAGATATGGATTAAATTTGGTTGAACAAATAAGATCCAAACATTAAACTCTAATAATCTAATTCTGTTCTCTGAATCTAACTCATTCGAACTAATTTTAATCAAAATCTTATAAGAAGAAATTCATATCCACGTTGTTAAGACATTCTTCAATCTCCATATCCTTTCTTATTTTTGTACCCAATAAAGACAATATATTTCATCACATCTCATGATACACTTGGTTAGTAGAGTGATTCTTATTCACTTATCTTGACCCACATGAAAAACATTTAACTTTATCACATCTTTTGTCCCACTAGATGAAGGTCGATGGTAGTCAAACTAGAGAAACAGTCATTCTAGATATAATCATATATGGTTCTGTTAGTTTTGGGTATGGCCATCCTGATACAGGACCACCTTTCTCTAGTCATTACATTATATCAGCTATCAGTACCACTCTTAAAAACTACACCTTTATCTGCATCAAAATTTCATTGGTTATCGACACAACTGTTTTGCCAACATCATCACTGTCACTCTTCAATTCCTTCTATCATCTATCAGGATTTTATCATGAGTTCTCGCATTAACTAATTATTTATAATATGTATTAATAAGAAAATAATCATCAACTCTAACACATCATAGAAATGGTGACTTCGATTCTCAATCACAGCAACCAATAATCCAATTTCTAATCTGTCAAAAAAGAGAGTCCAATTCCTCTGAAAAATTTCCGTCAATTCATCTAAAAACCAGAATCCATTTCTCTAAAAAAAGTCTATTTTATCTAATAAAATGACTCTATTTTCACTGAAAAATAGGTTCCATTTTCTCTGAAAAACAGAATTTGGTTTCTCTTAAAAAAGGATTATCTTTCTCTGTAAAACATATTGTGATTTAATCAAAAAGAATACTCCAAATTCAATAGAAAACTGAGTACACATTCATTGAAAAGAAGACTCTGAATTCATTAAGAGTAATACTACGTATTCTTTGAAAAAAATTCTTGTAATTCATAAAAAAATAAATATCTATGTCTTCAAAAAATAAACTTTGAATTCATTGAAAAACAGACCCCAAATTCAGTGAAAAACATATTCGGAATTTTTTCTTGCATCATAGGTTCAAATTATTTCCTACAATGAGGAAATTGATTTCCATAAATGAAATGTGAGGTGACATAAATTATTCAATCATATTCTTTTACATTTCTTTCATCAATCTTTAATTTTGAAAAAAAAAGACAAAACATGAAAACCACCACCTTAAACATCATTATAGTCCTAACAATATCCCCATTTGGTATTTTTTTGTCAACCAAATGTTCATAAAAGACTAAACATTGTATCCTAAATCAATGGGTTTCTTATAAAAATTCTATGTCAACGAGAGATAACTCATTCTAGGAAACAAGAACCATTGATAGAAAACCATTATATCCATAAGTATTGATTAGTACAACCTCTTTCTTAAAAACATATATTCTTAAACGTTCCTGAAGAAAAATTTATTTCCTACAACTACACCAAAAAATAGTTACAACAATTAACACATTAAAAAATGCTGACATCACAGCATACCCACAACACTCTCAATTATGAAATAGATTTATGATATATTAAAATTTCCCCCTTGAAAAAACAACACAATGGTATGAAGGGTGTGGGGACAAAACAACATTTCTTATCCTTAAAGTGAAAGTGGTTTGACACCCATGTTCGACCTCAATTTTGTGAATGATTCATTCTGCACTGTTTTTGTGAAAATATCTACAATTTTCTCTAATTTTGTATCATATTCATGCATCAATTCATTTTTCTCCACATGCTCATTGAAGAAATGATATTTGATATCAATATTCTTTGAATGATATTTTTGAACTAGATACTTGGTGAGATTGATTGTTCTTTGATTACAACACACTAAGAGCAAGGGTGACTTCACATCAACAAGTAAGTCTTACAGAGGAGTTTTCATCCACATAAGATGAGTAGCATATTGAGTGGAATAAACATTCTCAGATAAATTCATACATAATGTTAATAAATTCTATATCATTGAATTCTAGATAACACAGTTCTTTTCGAAAAGGAACACTCCAGTTGATGTGGATATTCTATCATCAATATTTCATTCCTAATCTATATCTAAATACCCAAAAAACATAATACTATCTAAACTACAATACCTAATACGGAATTATGTTATTCCTTTGATGTATCTGGGAATTATCTAACTTGTAAAATGATGAGATTGTTTAGGAGAACTCTGAAATCATACTCATAATGATACAACATAATCAATGTCGGTTCCTATGGTAGTCAAATATAAAAGACATCTAATAAGATTTCAATACTCTTTTTGATCAACTTACCTTCCGTCTCAATCTTAACTCATCTTTGATCACAGTAAAATTGTTGTAGATAAAGGTTTTTAGTTTTATATTCTGAACTTCTTGAGATTTTCCTTAACATACTTTTCTTGGGAAAGAAAAATGGATTCTTTCTTTTGTAAGGTTTATAGACCCAAAAAGTATTTAATTTCCCCCAACATAGAAATTTCAAAAAACATATTAATCTCTTAATAAAATCATTCGCAAATTCATTAATCACTCATAGAAAATATAAGATCATCAACATAATCTATTACTATGAGGGAAAACACTTGACTTTCTTTGATATACATTTTCATATCGACACATCCATTCTCAAAGTTCATATTCCTTAAAAAAGTATCCAATTTTTAATAATATTCCCTTGGAGCTTGTTCTATCCCATATATGGATTTATTCAATATACACACATAACTGTCATCTTAGCCAAAAATAAATACCTATGGTTTATCAATATAAACTTCCTCTTCAGTATCATCATTTAGGAATGCATAATTGACATCCATTTGAAAGATAATGTAGAATCATTGTGCACCAATAAAAAGAAATATTTTTATAATTTATTGTATGGAAGAAAAAGAAAAGGATTCATGGAAATCAATACTCTGAATCTAAGAACACCCTTTTCATACCAATTTATCACTGTTTTTGATAATTTCACCGTCTTCATTATGTTTTTTTCGGAAAAAACCTATTTTGTGCCAATATTTTTTTTTCAGGTTTGGCTACATGTTCCCATGTATGGTTATTTTAAATCTAATTAAACTCTTCATTAATATATTGAACCCATTATGTATGTTCAAAATATTACATCACATCATTTGGTTCCACTTTTGAATATAATGATGTATGTGTAATATCTTTTTTTGTTCTTTTAGTTTGAACCATTTGATGTTGATCCGCAATAATATTCTTAACATCCACCTATTTCATCACATTAGGATAAGAGTTTTTATTATCATCCTCATCACTGGAAATAGCTGATTCCAATTATTCTTTTTGATATGATATATATTACTATGTCTTCTAATTAGAATTGTTTTCTTCACCTTCCTCAACATTCATTTTTTTCTTTAGAATGTTTTTCTTTCCTACTTCTTTAAATAATGTTCACATAAACCAAATCAACAAATATATCTGTTTCTTGGTTGAAGCATCTATAACCTCTTCATTTTAGAGCATATCCAAGAATGATTCCTTCTTCTCCTTTCTACTTAAACCTACCATAGTTTCCATATTTCTTCTTTAAAATGCATCTACTCCCAAAAACACTATGACACATAAGACTTGGATTTTTTACATAGAAAATTGAAATGGAGTGATATCTTTTTGAGTCTTGTAGAAAAAAAAGTTTAAAATATAATTAGTAGTACTCATATCTTGCCTCTAAATGTAATGAGAAATGCCATTTTCAAGTAACAACGTTCTTCCCATTTCCCCCAAACATCTGTTCTATATTTCAGAAACACTATATTGTTGGGGAATATATTGGGTACTACATTCGGGGTGAATTCCATGATTCTCAAGATAGTATTAAAATTATTCTCTTCTTTATTATCCACCATTTTTAGTTCTCAACCTTTTCAACGTATACTAACATTGTTTCTCATCATTCATTCTAATGCTTTTAAACATTATCGAAGCATCTGTTTTTGTCTCACATACATGACATAGGTAATGCCTATAAAATCATAAATTAGAGTGATTAATTACTCATCTCCATTTGTCGATTATTTTAGCTTTGGCCCATATATATCAAAATGTATCAACTCTAGGGGTTCCATTGAACAAATATAAACTTTATTATCCACATTTTTCATAATATTACATTTATGACAGATAATGTATGACAAATATATTATCCATGAAAAATTAAGGATATCTCAAACACTATCTATTTTAGAAATCATTCTCATGTTTCTATGACACATATGTCTGTTTCTTTTATGGCACAACTCATTCTCTTCCACTATGCTCATTTAACAAGAGTATTCTATACAGCCAATCTGAAATAAGTTTTCCTTTATACGTTGGCCTCTTGTAACAATATTCTCATCATCTTCAACAATAATAAAAAACCCATATTTATTGAATATAACATTCTTACCCTCATCACATAATTGTGAAAAACGAAGTAGATGGTGCTTCATCCCATATACATATAGTGTTTTCGTAGATTTCATCTTTTGTTCCTGATGATGGCCAAACTGAGACTTTTAATTTTCAATGGTTCATCATTTCCAAATTTCATAGTGCCTTCATAAATATATTTAACCTCTTTCAAAACATTTATGTTTCTAGTTATGTGTGAAGAACACCCACTATCAAGAATCTAAGGTCATATTCCACTTTTGGATTTCAAGGAATATTCAATAAAAAAAGATTTTTCAATATTCATTTCTTTAATCACCTTCAACTTTTAATAATTGAGAATATTTTTTTTTAGTTTTAACAAAAACAATAAATCCTTTTGTAGGATGTCTCGGATGTTCACATCTCTCACAAATAGTTTCTTGGGGTTGTAATTAATTTCCAATCATCATTATCTACTTCTTATACATTATTTTAGGCATCATTTTATTCATCTATATTTAGGGATATTGACTCCCCCTCAATATCTTCCTTCATTAAACTATGGGATAATACTAATGTTTTGGGTTAATGAAACACATACAATCTATATACCTGAATAATACACAATACCATAAATTAAAATAGAAAGAGTATCTTCCTATAAAACTTCTATACTGATCATGAATATGTTTATCAATCAAATTCTTTTAATTTCATTCTTAGCCACATACCATTCAGTTAGTAAAAACATTAACAAAATCATAAGTATTTGAATCCTTCTTATATTCTGATTGTTTTAATAAATTTTCAGACTTAGGATTTCTTAAGACATTAAAATTTACAGTATGGTTGGTCTTGGCCACATAAAAAACATTCACATCATTCTTCTTAATAGAATCTGCTTCAATATTTTATCACCCTTTTAAGATATATATATTTTTTAAATATTCTCAGGATTCTATTTCCAAGACCTTTAACCATTCTCAATGATTGTGTTTTCAAAGCCTGTGTTTTTCACTTAAAATTAAGAGGGTTTTTGATGATCAAGCCTCAACTCTTATTATTTCTCCTTCAATTTATCTTCTGATTGATCATTATGAATCATATCATCTTCAAGAGACTTCTTCAACTCATCAATATATTTTACATGTTTATCATTATCATCACAAAAACCATTATGATTTCATACTGAAGAATATTTATCTTCTATTTTTTTATTTTCAATCATTCTGACCTTTCGTAGAGATTCCATTAATTCATATGTTAAATGAATTTCATGTTAAGTTTCTCCTTCTTGTTGAGATATGTTTCTTTCATATTCTTTATCATTCATTATTGCATTGAATTTATTTTCAATACCAAACTCAATTGAATTTTTAGTGTATAAATTACTTACTTATTCATTATTATTTTTTGAAAGGAATATTCTTCTATTAAATTTAAATAATTAATTTTCTTTCCCTGTCATACCATTACAACTCTGTTTCGTCCATGATCTTCTTGGCTTTATTTATTCTTCATCACTATCTTATTAATTCTTTCTTTGAGGACAATTAGCTTCATGGTAACCAATTCCCCTAAATTCAGAATACTTTAAGGGATGTTTCCCTTTTTGTTTCATTGTACTAATTTTCACATTCATAGAAAACAATTAAAAAATATCATTATGATTTTTTCATACCTTGTTTTTGGAATTAGAAAAAACATATTTTTATTTGATTAGAATATTGATAGAATTATCCTTCATCAAATCCTTGAATGAAATCTCTCTTTCAATTTTGGTCTTGTTCTTTTTCTTTATCCCTTCTCATATCATATGTAATTAGTGTGCTATGAAGTTCAAAAAGAGATAATCACTTATGGTCTCTGTCTTCTAAAAAAGAAAATTATTGATCGAATTAGTCATGTAGGATTCCCAAGACCTTTTCCCCAACTGTAGAGTCATCCCTCTCATCACCAGGGCATCTTATAGAACATAAAATTTTTTCACCATGGTAAATAGATCCCCAATAGATTAATGTTCACTCATCTTCATGTCTTAAAATTTTAACCTCCATATTTGATTTTTTTCCTTCTTGACTTTTGTATTGCCTTCATATATGTTTTCTAGTTTGACCCATATACCATTATCTATGTAAACAACATTCACTCTCAAGAATTCACTTTTAGTGAGGGATGTTAGTTTATAATTAGTATCCCACCCATCACACTCATGAAACCCATTGTCAACAGGTGTAAGTGGAGTTTTATCATCAATGGGGGGAACCCCAACTATTGTAGCTTCAAGAACATCATAAATGATAGTCTTAAAATATGGAATCATTCTATATTTCCATATATGATAATTCATTCCCTAAAATACCAGAATACCATTACCATTAACATAATTCATGTTATCCATCAATAGGGAAAATGAATGGAAACCTATTCTCTGGTACTAATTGGAAGTGACCTATCAAATTTATGTACCACTGAGTGATAGAGGGGTTGAATCATTGATATTGACTATATTTTAAGTTCCCTTTCAGTATAAATAATGTTCGACTCTTGTAAGAGATTAAGTTACCCACTGAAAAAAAAATTAAAACACCCATCCACAGGAACACACGAATATACAAGGTTCCCAATTCAATAAGAATAGAAATTTCCTTTGTATGGTTGAAAATAATCCAATACCATAAAATTCACTAGAAAAAAATTCATTCGATTACATTGAGTAGGATATACCCTTACACTCATGTAACACTATGATGAAATCCCACTAATGCATGTGCTCCCTCTTAACACAACAAGGTAACTTCAACTTCTTTTGTAACAACTCATGTTGCCTAGGATTCCTTTAACTTAAACATGTTTATACAAGTATAACACAATTCTCCAATTTCGTACCTAGAATAAATGTAATAAATCCCAGGACTTACGTTTAGATACATTGATTCTGATTTCCTAGTCCACTCCTATATAATCTGATTATCCTGATATAGAAAAATCATCTCCACAATAGACATTGATTATGCTTAAACTCAGTACAGTTCTTCATTAGTCCAAAATATCTCAGTATTTTAAAACCTAGTAAGAAAACTCTATTATGATCCATTCTCAGTCTGAGAAAATCTATATGATGAAACATAGTATGGAAATCCCATTTCAATTAGTTTAGCCTAGTATGATAATCTGATTCCCATTTTCATAGCTCCACACTATAGTCAGCCAATCACATCATATTTCCAGATAATGTTTGTTCACTGCATGATTGTAGGAATCACATTATATCTTAGGACACTTGAATGATCTCCCTCTTCTGAAATGAACAATACTTATTGTCAAACCACCACAATGTATAAGGTACTCTATGAACATATATATCTCACCAAAAATGGGTTATTTAGGAGTCGTAAAAATATATCCAACTCACTTAAATTCACTCTAATCATTATTTACTCTAAATATCGGAGCAATTTTGACATCATAAACTATTCTTGATTCCTCTTGAAGCTTATTCAATACTCTTCTCTCCTCCTTAAAAATCCAATTATTGAGACAGAATAAATACGATAGAACCAAAAGGATCCAAACTTTGGAATCTAATTATTTCATGCCATTTTTTGAACACAACTCTTCAAAACTGATTTGAATCAAAATTGTGTTACAAATATTTCATCTCCCCATCAATAAGACATTAAATAATCTCTATATATTTTCTTCTTACATAACAGACATGTGAAAATGCATTTATTCACTTCTCTTGATCCACATGGTGAAGATCATTATTCTTCTTCTTGTCTCTTGACCCAATTAAATAACATGAAACTTCTTCACCACTCTTGACCCACTGGATGAAGGGGGATATTAGTCTATCCAGATGAAGACTGATTCTCGATAAGATAATCTTAGGTCCCAATATTTTTGGGTGTGGTCATCATAATTCTAGAAAACATTTATATAGGGATCAGTTTCCATTAGCTATCAACACCTCTCTTCTTAACTCATGTTTTATCACTATCACATTTTCATCAGTATCGACACAAATCTTTTTCCAGCATCATCGGTGTCACTCATATTTCCCTCATTCTTATATCAAGATTGTACCATGAGTTCCCACATTAACTCATGATTTATTATAAGTACAAATCATAAAATCTTCCTCACATTTATCTCATATTTTTCATAGTGACTCTGATTCTATATCGCATTGACCAAGACTCCAATTACGAGTCTTTATAAAAAGAGATTATGATTCCTTTGAAAAAAAACCTCCAATTCTTTTAAAAATAAATTCAGTTTTTTCTGAAAAATATGTTCCATTTTCTTTTAAAAAATAGACTCTTCTTTCTCTAAAATATAGGCTCTTGTATCTTTGAAAAATAGACTATAATTTCATTGAAAAATAGTACCCATTTTCTCTGGAAAACATATTCTAATTTATTCAAAATTATGACTCTGTATTATTCAGAAAATAGACACTCAATTTATTGAAAAGAATAATTTTAATTCATCCAAAATAGGACTCTAAATTCTTTGAAAAAAATTCCTAAAAAATATACATCAAATTATTTGAAAAATAGACTTCGAATTTATTGAATTATAGGCTTCAAAATCTTGGAAAAACATACTCTGAATTCTTGCTTGCACCACAGTTTTTGATTCATCTTTTCCTACAAAGTATGAATAGAATTATTTAAATGAAATGTGAGGTGACTTAATTTCTTCTAACTTTCTTCTTTGAAATTCCTTTCGTGGAGCCCTCTATTTTGAAATAAATGACAACACATGAAGACCACCGCCTTCATCATCATCTTGGTGCTAAAAAATTGATTTATTAGAAGAAATTATATTGATTCACGAAACTCTATTACTTTGGTATCCAAACTTTTATGTCCCAATACATAGTGTTATCCAATGTGATAAATATACATATAGAAACTAACTTTTTTAGCCACCTTATTTAATTCATTCATTACCAAAGATAATTCATGAGAAGTTATCATTTAAGGCCACTCATAGTACCTGATTGAGGTCAATACATGTTCCAATTTAGATGGAATATCAAAAATCAAATTTTAAGTGGTTTCCTTTTAAAATTATCACTAACCTAATAGTAATAATTTATATATTTATATCTTAAATATTTCATCATATACAATCTTTATATTCTCATGTTATATTTTATATTTTATACATGATTATAAATATATCATATTTCAATCCATATTATATCTACTAAATAAATGTAACAACATCACAATAATTAGTAACTGTTTACATAACCCATGTGTTTGTTTTATTTACCTAGAATAAAATACAAACACATTAAAACCACATAATTGTTGGGTATGGAAAAAGCTAATTACTTCCCCATAAATGTTTAGTATTATCTATGACGTAAATGGTCTCCCAAGAGTGGTATTTTAATCAAAATGTCACTAATGAAAACATTTATTAAGGAAAAATAATTTGAAGGACAAGAGCGCAATGAAATTTTTTTTTCATCATCAATTAAAATTAATGTTACTATGTTTTAGGCTTTTATTCCTACTTGTATTGAAATCATGGACCTTTCAAAATGGTGTAAGTTTTTTGATTAATTAGACAAATTAATAGATCACTAATCATCAATCCTTGACCACAATTTATTAAAAATTTATTGATAGTGAGAATAATCATCCCAAATCCCTTGGATGGTCTATTTTCATTCCAATTGTGAATGGTATAGTAGATCTCCCCTAGGACACCTAGGAAATTGCAAACAAAGAATTGATTACCTTAATTTCTCATACATTACCACAATGTCATCCCTAAGAGTTTCATAATCACTATGAACTTATTTCTCTATAATTAGACCATCCAATTAGTGTGATCTAATTCCATGATGAAGGATAATGAAATCCATTAATAATGAAAATTTACAAATAATAATTTTTAAAAAAAAACATAATTACATCACATTAAAAATTGTAATTAATAAATTGGAATACTTTTAAAGAACCAACAGAGAGAGAATAATTTTTCATAACTAACACTCCATTATTAAAATTGGTCACCTCACATCCACCAATTCAATAATAGGGTCTACTATTACATTACAATAGAAATAATGGGGGAAGATGAGGCATAATTCATAATTAATGTATAATGAAAATAATGTGGTAAAAAAATAGTCACTATAATAGTCGTATGTCATTATTACTTAGAACCCTCCTCTTTTTATAGGAATCCAGTAATACCTTTGTTTTTATTCAAATCCCCCATGAATAATTGTCCAAAATGAAATATCTTCATTTAAATTTAAATCTTTATGACAAATGAGACTCTAGGTGTAAATCTGGGAAAACATCTATTGATTTAATATATTAAACTTCTCCATTACTGCATAGAATTTAGTATTCTGATCCCCTTCAGACATTCATTGAGTGCATGGGGTACATTTAGTCCCTTGAATATGAGTAAGGGGAATTGGAAATACCGAAGAAACTATGTAGTAGTTCTTGAATGATATATTAGTGACCATTAGACCTCATACATGAATCATAGTGTATATTTAAGAAGAATAATTATTCATGCTAGTTTAGTAGTGGGAAATTTTGGGCACAGTAAAGGGGACATAGTATAGATTCCAACATGCATCAACTAATCTTTATAGTGGATATATGAGTCGATAAACTTGAATAGGGCTGATGTGTATTAGATTAAATGATCCCATGTTTAGTAGAAACACTTGATGTGGTCTGATGCCCTCCATCCTTATTCAAGAATTATTTATATGTCTTCAAAGTTCTTACAAAGAAAAAGGGTTTAAAAATTATTTCAATCATATTTTATTTTATTTAATACAAAATAGTTTTTAAAATAGTTTTAATAAATATATATGTTTTTTTAAAAATGGTTTTTCAAAAAGTATTCAAATATTTCATTATAAGTATTAAATTTTATTTTCATGGAAATGGTTTGCAAAAGGTTTTGTGTTTCAAAAATATTTTTTCAAAAAATAATTAATAATTTATTCATGAAATGTTATTAAAAAATATTTATTTCTATCCAAATATGACATCTTTTGGTGTTACTCGTGAATTTATGGGGAAATGAGTAAGTGGTTACATTCATATTTTATATGAATTTTTTATGTATTGATGGAATGATGTTTTTGAAACATGTTTATAATTAATGTGTTATATATTTACTAAAACCATTTATCATTCAGGGGTTATTTGATTATGTATCCCACTTATTCTCTTAGGTTATTATTTGATTAAATCATTATGAAACTTTTCTATTTTCTCTAGTTTATGATATGTTTCCATGTTGATGATTGCCATTTAATTTCATGGGTTATTATATGATGAGTTTTAATGATCCTGTGGAAGGAATATGTATGATTTCAGTATGGGAAATGTGTCACCTATATCTCCCTCTAATAAATAGGGCAGAAATTTATATCTCTTACGATAACGATGGGATTCATGTTGATGGTATTGATACACTATGGAACATATGGAAACCATCTCTATTATGGAAGATGGGGAAAATCGATCCAATAATGTGAAATGGGGTCACTATATCAAATAAGGGAAATGGGGAAACTTGATCCCAAATAAGTAAGGGAAAGTGATTTGGGATGGGGGTGTGTCGTGCACTATAGTTATAGTCTATATAATGTTCCCTAGTGACTTTTTGGAAGTATCCCTTAACTTATAGGGAGTGATTTTTCATGTTTATGTGTTTTCCAAAAAATCTATGTCTTATGCCTATTATATGGTCACATGGTTCATTTTTTTTATTATATTAGGATTCATGTATTATGAACATTAAATATTTCATCCATGTCTCATGTTTCTTATCTTTAATATTCAGGGTATGATCTTCAATTTTTATGCTCATTTTCTCATACACTTATATGTATGTTATGACTATTTATTTCCATAATTTGATCTTAATATGCATTAGAAATCATCTCTTCATTCTGTTTCCTTTCTCTATGTTATGAATCAGGGTTATATGTAGATGTACTAAATGGTAAGATCACCGTGGGAATGGTTGATGATCTTTCTATGAGTTAAATGTTTTTTTTTCAAAATTTCCAAATAATCTAAAATATTACCATCCTCAAGAAATTTATTTTATAATTTGATTAATATTCAAAAAAAATTGATGTAATATTCATGTGTGTTATGAATGGGTTACTATAGTTGGTATTAAAAGAATATTTTAGTCAACAATTTCAAACTAGGCTGAGAAACCATTTGTGAGAACCCTAAAAAAATATTTATGGTTATTTATAAGGATAAGGAAAAAAATAGGAAAATGTATAGGAACAGACATAAAATATAGATCTTGTTTCATCCAAGAAATACATCTATTTATGGATACTACAGGTGGATAAAGATCTGGAAAAAATATACCTAGGGGTAACAACATTGAAAAGGTGTGTTTGGCCTGACTTGAGCATAACCTGGTACATGACAATGGGCCTTAATTCATACCAAGTTTTACACTCTTACGGGATATGATTTGGGAATTTAAAAACTCATTAGGTACCATCATTGTGGATTTAAATAGAGGACAACTATGAATAATGAATTATAATCATAAGTATTCATACATTAATGAGGTCGGTTTCATGATTTAGACAACCTGTAATAATTTGGTCCATGACTGTGTGGTGTTATGCTTGGATAATTGATGCTCATACTATGATTTCAAGTTTTAATGTAGGTGGGAAGTATAAGGAACTTGATAAAATTGGATTTAATGGAAACATTTCTAAGGAGTAGTAAAATGGGATGATCAATATAGTGAGGTGTTGTGATAATGCCTAATCATTTTTCAAGGAACATGATTCAAAAAATGTACCCTAACAAACATTCAGACTCATTAAATAATAAAATAAAGGATTTCACTAAGATTTTGGGTAATTTATACCTTGTTGGAAGGAAGTCGCAATTTCCTTTTTGTCGATAATGTCGAAAGAATCACCTAAGTGAACTTATTATATGAATAAGAAGATGTTATGACTATGTAAATGATGTACACAAAGCAAGTAACATTAAATGATAATTGAAGGGTTAAGTTAATGAAATAGATGGGAATATTTTCCTCCCTGAGTCATAATAAACTACCAAATGATTTATTTTTTGAATCAATATCCATTATGAGAATCATGGTCTTGAATGGAAAGCTCACAAAGTGAATCATAATGGTTGTATGAGTAATGGTTATATTGCGAACGATGATTAAAATACTGATGAAATATGAAAGTAATGATGTATTAAATAATAATATGATGTATACTTCTTATATATTAAGGATAAACCATAATTACCTATGTTATTATGTGTATTGATTCATGAACTATGAATTCCTAAATATATAAATATTTTTCCATTTATTTTTTTTACTAAGGATTTGCAAGAATATGTTGAATGGTTTTAATATACTAGAATATTTATTTAATTGAAATGTGATTCCCATTGAAAACAAATTATTAAGGGAAATATTACCCTTAATATGATCTTTATATTAAGATAATTTGGTTTGGATAATTATATATTGCTTATGAATAAGTAATTTGGATGGTACTAATTACATTGGAACTAATTATGGACTTATTGATAGGTTGATTATTCCATCATTGATTATGTTTAGATTTTTTTTATTTAATGATATATCCTATATTTTTTAGAATATGGTAAAATTTGTTCTTTCGATAATGATTTATGATAATTCAGGTCATTACCATGTTTCAATGGAGTCCAAGAGATGGTATTCACAAGTCTTGTATGTGACAGACAAGAGCTACTATATTATTTATGGGGGTTAAATGTTATGTTGATTTTAAACAATTTATTGGCCTTATTTTTTGAGTTATAGACATTCAACATGAATATACATATATGGTTTTCATTTATTTAATGTTTTATGTTATATTTTGGTATGGTTTTTGAGATTAAATTTATATCTCACCAGTTGAGGATTTTTGCGTACTGAATAGCTTGTGATAACCTTTTTTTGTGGTAAAATAATATGGAATGTCCTATTATTCTATTCATGGGTCAGAAGATGTATTAATTCTTCATGGATGATAAATTAACCATAATTTCTTGGAATTATAGATGATGTGGTAGTTGATGATGGCATAATAAAGGGTATGGTTTGTAACACCCCATGTAAATAAAGAATATGACATTTTTATATTTATCCATATTTGTGAATAAAATAATAATATTACTTTAATGGGAACGCTGTGCTTGATGGCGTACCCAATACGTGACAATGAGTTCCTTTGAAATCTTACATTGCACTCTAATAATAAAAGAATATTATTTTAAATGGTAGTTAACGCCAAGACATTGTAATGGTGGGAAAGAATATAACTTACTAAAAAATGATTATTTATGTTTGTCAAATATTTTTACTTTTTTACAATAAAAGTTAGTGGATTAAAAATGCGAATGAATCCAATTTTATGCGTAAACTTTCTAATATTCTTTAAAAGGTCGATTAACCGCCTTTTGATGGGTAACCTCTTTTAAATCCACTTTTTGACAATTTTATGTGTTATATTTGAAAAAATAAAATTCTTATATATAATAGGGACATCAAAATTTACTTTGTGTAAATATTTTGTTATTTTTCCGATAAAGTTCATTTTTTAATGAATAGTGAAAAATGTTGTATTTTAATTCAAAACCACTTTTTAATATAATATATTTATATGATTATATTATCTTTTTAATTGGTTTTAATGTGAAATTAGAATATATTTTTACCATTTAATCCAATGGTGGTCATTGGAATTAATTTCACTTTGCAATTGGACTCAAACTAGTGTTAATCTTTTAATAGATATTGGTTCGTAAAAACACGCTATTTGTTTTGCCAGAAAGAATTAATTATTAAATTAATTAATGAAACTTATATGTTTTTAATTTTTTAAAATAGAAATAATTTTTTAATTTGGAATATCAAATATATCTTAGGGTGAATTTTTGGTTTTTTCTGAAAAACATCAATTTTTGATGAATAGTGAAACCACTAAGTTGTAGTTAAAGAAACTGATTTTTAATTTAAATGAAACATTACCACTTTCGTGATTTGATTTTCAAAAATCCAACATACATGGTTTTAATTAGTAAGTAAAATGTGGTTCAATGAGATTAAAATAATTTTTAGCTGAATAGTAACTTTTAAAATTTTAATCGCAATTAGAGGTAATTAGTGTAATTTAAGGTAAAAATAATGTTTAAATAATTTGAAATGACCTTGACACTTGTCTTACCCTTATTGGATGATTAATATCCGACCAAGAAAATAAATGGGTCAACTTTGGGACCCCATGGACCCACTTGGGTGGGAAAATGACATTAATAACTTTTTATTTAAAGTTAAAATTAAAATGTCACAAACATGTATTGTTTTACTAAAACAATTTTTACATGGGGTAATACAAGTCATATTTTTTTACTATAAATATTTATTAGAAAAATAAAACGATTTCCTACATCATGAAATTTTTTTACAATTTTTAGACATTAATTAAATTAAATTATTTATGACATCATGATGATGCAGCGATTACCTCGTTATTTAACAATTTAAATAAAATGAAAAGATAATGAAAACTCTAAGACATAGAATTGTCAAAAACATATTGTATGGGTGTATTTATAACTCCTATCACCTTATCCTCGAAATATAAAATTTTGGGACCTTTAAAATCTGAAAATTATTTTATAATAACGTAAAAGTTTATATCTTTCCATTAGTGCCCCTCCTCTCCTCTTATAAAAGGCCCACACCTCTACCACCTTACCCACACCTCTCAAGCATTTGGATCGGCCAAAACCTGACCATTTTATCTCTTCACATCCCTCTCTTCATCATTTAAGCCTCACCTTTGGGAATAATCCTTTCCAAGGAAGCCTTTGAGCTCAACTCTAAAAGAGTTACCCGATTTAAAGGTATTGTCTTACCTTGTGTTCTTTTGTTTTATTTTGCTTCTCCAACGCTCTAAAATATTTTTATTCCTTTATTTTGTAACAAAACCAGTATCTTCAATATACTAGGATGTTGTTATGTGAAGTATTAGAGCTACACTTACTCACAACTTCGTCTAATGGATAAAGAACATACTGTTTCTGTGGATGGCGAATTTCTGCCTTACGAAACGATGATTGTTCAGTCTTCTCTTAACACCATTCATGGTGGCAATTATGATGTCACTATATTTTATATATGATATATATGGTATTTATTTTATATATATGCTTCTGAATTTTATATTTAAAACATGCCTTTATGCTTTTCATGTTGTGAAAATGCGATAATTTCATACGAGGAAGTGTGGACTACCGCCCCCTAAAGTGATGTGACTCATTCATGCAATACATGGAATGTATAAAGAATGAAATTAATAAACTTATGTGACCTATAAAACATATATATTATACTGGAATTATAATGTATATCTCTCAATTATTTTTAGTTCCATTAATATGACAAAGAAATGAAAGTATCGTTCATGCGTGCGTATAGCCTACCGTCTCCATGAATGGTGAATTTCATTTCTTTTTTTCTCCAAATGATATGGAATGGTATAAAATTAATATTTAATGGATATATATGATATTAAAATCACTAATAATATTTTGGAGATTATTTTCTTATAACTACATGGACCATCATTTTCAAACAGGTTCATTTTTGACTTATGTACCAAACATCGACAAAAACACCTGATATGAACTCACATTATTAACCAAATATTATTATAACATTATAATATGTGATATGAAATGAATAATAATCTTCAAAGGACGACCATAAGCAATTATAAATTGACCAATGTTTATTATTCAAGAATATAATGGAATGAACAAGACAAGTCGGACATGAGGTAAGGGATCCAACCTCTCTCTTTCTTTTTAAGTACTCTCTTTTATGTCATTTCTTTTAAGCTCATATTTATTATGTTTGGGGATGTTATTTTATATTCCCCATACTGTAATTTTTATTTTCATATTATGATAGACCCTATTTGATCTCATAAATCCATTTTTGGAAGTTTTAAGTGGCGTCGTTAGGCTGCCAAGTTTTCGTAAGGGATTTTTCATCTCACCTTTATTCCCTTGACATTTATGCTATGTTTTCCACTATTTCCTTTGAGTGTTGTATGTACTGACCATTTTTATACACATTTTGTAGTATAATTTCATTTATGGGTATTTACATCTTCATTGTATGAACCTTCTTCCATGGGGTGTACGTTTTGAATGTTACCCAACTCGGTAAGGGGACCTTTCACCCTCCTCTTTTTAAAAGACTTCTTTTGTTATGTCTTTTAATTCACTTACCATTATGTTGGGATATGTTCTTATATATCCATATTTATGTAAATATGATGTCCAAGTGATGAGATACCATTTTCTCTGTCATCAACTCATTTTCGAAATTTTAATGTGACGCCGTTAGGCTGTCCGATTTCTGTAGGGGAACTTCTTAACCCACTTTCAATTCGTTGGGTTAAACCTCTACATCATGATTTTATTATGCCAAGATTATGTGTGGGATATCTATGTTGTAATTTCCACAAAACATTGTGTAGATATAAAATTTCTACACATAATCATCTCATTGATTAATTCTTACGAACTTGTACGGGAAATCATAACTCAATCTCATTTCATTGAGTTAAATATCTATGTCATTGGTTTTGTTTTTCCAAGATTATGTGTGAATGACCTCTGATTATTTCACACTTAATATCCACTTATATTGGGTGTATTTATATTTCTCACAGATAATTATGTCATAGATTTATCCTTAATTTAAGGATCTATCTTTAGAATGGATTTCATCTCAATTTACATTTCTATTGAGACTTCATTGTTGTTATGATCTAATTCACTCATATATGGTGTGTATACTATCCTTTGACATATTATATCATGAATCACTTAATTCTGATGATATTATAAAGTTTGGAATAAATGTTATTCTGCAATTATTTGTATTCAAGAGTCTCTCATTTTGTTGAAAACTCTTTAACAAAAATATCTTTTTAAATGTTTTAATGATTCATTATTCTAAATCTTTATCTTTAATGTCCATGTTTTCAAAATGTTTTTCAGTATTTATTTATATGGAAATTAATGTTTTAAAATTATAATTTCATTAGAATCTTCAAATTGGTATGGGACACATTGATTCAATAATCTCTTTTAAATGGTTTTTGAAAATGGATTGATTAATTCAAATATTGGAATTACTTATTATTATTTAAAATGAAATGTTGTTATTGAAATGTTTATATTTTCAATATTTTATGTGTAATGATGGTACATGGACTTTTTACGGGTGGTTACGTGATAAACCATATGAAGGGTGGTGCCTTGAATATTATGACAGGTGGTTACATTATAACCTCCAATGCATTGGGTATAGAAGTCAGCTACATGGCTATTCCATTAAGTGATATGTGTGGAAGTCAACCGTATTGTTATTCCATTTAATTATGTTTATTTCCCAAGTTACCTTTATATGTTAGGTGTTCTTTATATGGTTTTATGGTAATCTTTTGGTTACAAAAGGGTAAGTAATGGTCTTTTATTATGTGAAGTGTTTTTAATACTTCATAAAGGTGGAAAGTATTACATTGGTAAAGTATTCATGGTTTACTTGTTATTTTGAAAAACTAACAGTTTTCCTTCTTTGTGTATCCTTTACTAGGATTTTTATACTCATCCCATGTTTTTGAAATGTTTTCCATGGAAATTAATGATGAATAGGGTCAAGGATGGGATCATGGAAAGACATGCTATCTAAAACATGGAACTAGACATGTTTCTTTTTAAGTTTTTTTTATTTTATGGAAACATGGTAGTATGGTCTACTATGTAATCTTATGAGATGTAATAGTTATGACCTAATTCTCTAAAACTCTAATCCCGAAATGATCCACTATGTCAATTATGAAATTAATTCATTATCAAGTAATTTTTAAGGCCTGGGTCTTATAGTTTGTATCAAAGGTCAGTTTAGATAACTTTAGAGGTTAGGATATTCTCTAAGAATAAGTGACATTACCATAATGGTTAGGATTTTAGAAATATTACTAGTTTTAGATAAAGTGAATGAGTAAGTATATCTTAGTTTTTATCTTACTCATTAGTACATGATGGTTTTTTTGATATACACACACTGACCTTTTTGGTTTTAGTAAATGGATGGATCTAGTAGGCACCAATGTAACAGTGGATGTGAAGGAAACTGTGACAATTTTTTGAGTGAGCAAGTAAATGATATAGGAGCTGCAATGATAACTATTGTGTTTATCCTCATCTAACTATCTAGAGTCATGATTGACCACCTAAACCTTGGTGATTTCTATAAGGCATCATATATGCGAGAAACAAATCCCTACGGAACTACATGTAATAATCATAAAGGTATGTGTGTTCAAAAACCTATGTGTTAAAGATGTGGAAAGAAACACCTAGGAAATTGTTCAAAAGGGAAAAAAATATGCAATAGATGTGGAAATGAATGTTATAAATAAAGAACCTACCATGGAAAAAGGAATCATCCAGTTGACTCGAGGAAAGGGAAAGAAGATTTTTCTGAGGGATCAATTCAATGTTTTAAATGTGGTGTGCATAGTCATTATGCAAACAAATGTCCTATGAAGAAGTTTCGGGAATGAGATCACCAATATCGTACAAATATTCATTTACCAATACCTAATTCCATTCCGATTGAGGATGAAGAAACTGACAATGACCAATCAAAGGTATGGATTATTTCTTAACATTTTTTTCTTATTTTGGAATCTTAGGATATGATTAATCATTTTGTATGTAGGGAAGAAGTATTTCAGAATAAGTTGGAAAGGAATGGTTAATGGATCATGAAAAATATTGAATGAGTAAGAAGTCAACATATAAGGGCTTCGAGATTTATGGTGAAGTTCTTAAGAGTATTAGGTCTCTTTTGATGATGGGGTTACATTAGAATACTTTTTATAGTATGTGTAAACCTGATGTTTGATATATGAAAATTTTATTCAAGGAATAGTTATTTGTTGTTATGTGGACATAGTTATAAAGAACTATTTGTGTTTATATGATCCTTACATTTGAGGTAATTATGGGTTACTATATGTTATGATGGAAAATGAAAGGCATGAGATAAAATTGAGGTTAAATTATTCTATGGTTATTTTTGATGATTTTATCTCTTTTTGGGGAATGATTTGAGAATTATATAGTTTGGTAAAAGGAAAGCACGCAAACCGTGTGACAACCCATCGCGTCGGACAAAGCTGTAGGAATTGAACCCTCAACCAAAGTGCGACTGGTATTTATCACCTACCACTGGAATATGTGAATTACCTGGTTAGTTTGACTAATTCTTTTTAGTTAGATGATTTTATGAATTAAGAGTAAGTTGATTTTGGCTTATCTATGGAAATTATTAACCTACCATAGAGGATATGTGATTGGGTTAATTACTTTTCAATATGAGACTTTAAGAGAAACTAATGTTGTTTGGAGGTAAATGTTACGATTTAACATGGAAGACTATGTGATTAAATCCTTCAAATATTTTTGTTTCAATCATAGTTTGGTTTACTTTTGGTCTTCGTTGAACTTTGGGTCTTGTTGTACATATTTTGGAGATTAAGAATAGATTTATTTTTTATAAAGGATTGTCCTTTTTGGGTATTATCTGATCTCATACTAATCATTTTGGTTTTAGTTTTGGTTAAGTTATAAAGACACGGGAATTATATAGTTCTGTTTTTTGGATTAGGTGATTCTCTAGAAGTTGATTATAGCTCTCTTAATATAAACAAGTCATCCTAATTACTAATCTTTTGGAGAAAATATGAGTTCATGTAAGAAATATAGTTAAAGTTGAAAGTCAACATGACAAGTAAGTATGTTTCCTTATGTTTTAGTTAAGCTCAAAAATAAATTCTTTAATGAAAAGTAATGTAAAAAAATGTTGTCCGTTAACTTTTCTTACTGGGGAATCCAATACCATTTAACCCATCACAAGTTAGTGATTTTCTGGTGGTTAACTTTCTCCTAAACATGTTTTCTATCACACTCCCTCAGAACATGATCCTTTTCTTTTTCACCCATATCCATGTTTTGCTACATGGAATCCTAGTATGGTTTAACTCGGGTGATCTCTGTACTTCTCATTCATTCTTTTAAAGTGATTTTTTTACCGACTCTTGTTCTGATGTGGGACTTTGAATGATGTTTCCGAGGCCAATTTTAAAATTGCGAGGACGCAAATCCCAAAAGGGTGGAAGGATGTAACACCCCAGGTAAATAAAGAATATGAAATTTTTATATTTATCCCTATTTGTGAATAAAATAATAATATTACTTTAAAGGGAACGCTATGCTCGATGGCATACCCAATACGCGACAATGAGTTCCTTTGAAATCATAAGTTGCACTCTAATAATAAAATAATATTATTTTAAATGGTAGTTAACGCATAGCCATTGTAATGGAGGGAAAGAATGGAACTAACTAAAAATTTATTAATTATGTTTGTCAAATATTATTACATTTTTACAGTAAATGTAAGAGCATTAAAAATGCGAATGAATCCAATTTTATGTGTAAACATTCTAATATTCTTTAAAAGGTCGATAAATATCCTTTGATGGTGAACCTCTTTTAAATCCACTTTTTGACAATTTTATGTATTATATCTGAAAAAATAAAATTCTTCTTCAGAATCGGGAAATCAAAATTTACATTTTGTAAATTTTTGGTATTTTTCCGATAAAGTTCATTTTTTAATGAATAGTGAAAAATGCTGTATTTCAATTCAAAACCACTTTTTAATCTAATTTATTTATATGATTAGATTATCTTTTGAATTGGTTTTAAAGTGAAATTAGTATATATTTTTACCATTTAATCCAATGGTGGCCATTGGAATTAATTTCACTTTGAAATTGGACTTAAACTAGTGTTAATCTTTTAATAGATATTGGTTCTTAACAACACGCTATTTTTTTGACAGTAAGAATTAATTATTAAATTAATTAATGAAACTTATATGTTTTGAATTTTTTAAAAAATAAATCATTTATGAATTTGGAATATCAAATATATCTTAGGGTGAATTTTTGGTTTTTTTTTTCTGAAAAACATCAATTTTTGATGAATAGTGAAACCACTAAGTGGTAGTTAAAGAAACTGATTTTTCATTTAAATGAAACATTACCAATTCTGTGATTTTATTTTCAAAAATACAACATACATGATTTTAATTAGTACGTAAAATGTGGTTCAATGGGATTAAAATAATTTTTAGCTGAAAAGTAACTTTTAAAATTTTAATCGCAATTAGAGGTAATTAGTGTAATTTAAGGTAAAAATAATGTTTAAATAATTTGAAATGACCTTGACACTTGTCCTAAACATATTGTATGATTCATGTCCAACCAATAAAATCCATGGGTCAACTTGGGGACCCCATGGATCCACTTTGGTAGGAAAATGACATTAATAACCTTTTATTTAAAGTTAAAATTAAAATGTCACAAACATGTATTGTTTTAATAAATAAATTTTTACATGGAGTAATACAAGTCATATTTTTGACTATAAATATTCATTATAAAGCTAAAAATATTTCCTACATCATGATATTTTTTTACAATATTTAGACATTAAATAAATTAAATTATTTATGACACCATGATGATGCAGCGATTACCTCATTATTTAACGATTTAAATAAAATGAAGATATAATGTAAACTATAAGACCTACACTTGTAAAAAAACTATTGGATGGATTTATTTAGAACTCTTATCACCATATATTCTAAATATATAATTTTGGGACCATTAAAATCCAAAAATCATTTTATAATGAAGTAAAAGTTTATAACTTTCCAAGAGTGTCCCTCCTCTCCTCTTATAAAAGGCCCCCAGCTCTACGACATTACCCACACCTCTCAAGACCTTTGGCTCGTCCAAAACCTGACCATTTCATCTCTAAACATTCCTATATTTATCATTGAAGCCTCACATTTGGTCATAATCCTTTCCAAGGAAGCCTTTGAGCTCAAATCAAAAAGAGTTACCCGATTTAAAGGTAATGTCTTCCCTTGTGTTCTTTTGTTTTATTTTGCTTCTCCAACCCTCTAAACACTTTTTATTCCTTTATTTTGTAACAAAACCAGTATCTTAAATATACTAGTATGTTTTTATGTGAAGGATTCAAGATTCACTTACACACACCTTTGCTTAATGGTTAAAGAACATACTGTTTCTGTGGATGGAAAATTTCTTCCTTACGAAACGATGATTGTTCAATCTTCTCTTAACACCTTTCATGGTGGCCATTATGATGTCACTATATTATATATATTTTATATATGGTATTTATGTTTTCTCTATGCTTCTGAATTTTATATTTAAAACATTCCTTTATGCTTTTCATGTTGTGCAAATGCGATAATTTTATACGAGGAAGTGTGGACTACCACCCCCTCAAGTGATGTGACTCGTTCATGCAATACATCGAATGTATAAGGAATTAAATTAATGAACTTATGTGACCTATAAAACATATATATTATACTGTAATTATAATATATATATCTCTCATTTATTTTTAATTCCATTAATATGAAAATGAAATGAAAGTAGTGTTCCTACGTATGTACGGCCTACTGTCTCTATAAACTGTGCATTTCATTTATTTTTATCTCCAAATGTTATGGAATAGTATAAAATGAATATGTACTCGATATATATGATATATAAATCATTAATACTATTCTGGAGATGATTTACTTATAACTACTTGGACAATCATTTTCAAACAAGTTCATTTTTGACTCATGTACCAAACATCGACAAAAACGTCTGATATGAACTCACATTAATAACCAATTATTATTATAACATTATAATATGTGATATGAACTGAATAATAATCTATAATGGCGTACTGTGAGAAATTATAAATTTTCCAATGTTTATTATTCAGGAATATAAAAAAACGAACAAGACAAGTTGGACTTGAGGTAAGGGATGCAACCTCTCTCTTTCTTTTTAAGTACTCTCTTTTATGTCATTTCTTTTATGCTCATCTTTATTATGTTTTGGGATGTTCTTTTACATTACTCATAGTGTAATTTTAATTTTCATATTATGAGAGACCCTATTTGATCTCATAAATCCATTTTTGGAAGTTTTAAGTGGCGTCTTTAGGCTGCCGAGTTTTCGTAAGGGATTTTTCATCTCACTTTTATTCTCGTGACATTTATGCTACATTTTCCACTATTTACTTTGAGTTGTGTATGTACTGCCCATTGTTATACAATTTGTGTAGTATAATCTCATTTATGGGTATTCACATCTTCATTGTATGAACCTTCTTCCATGGGTTGTACGTTTCGAATGTTACCCAACTCAGTAAGGGGACCTTTCACCCTCCTCTTTTTAAAAGACATCTTTTGTTATGTATTTTAATTCAAATACTATTATGTTGTGATATGTTCTTATATATCTTTATTTATGTAAATTTTATGTCCAAGTTATGAGATACCATTTTCTCTCTCATCAACTCATTTTCTGAATTTTAAAGTGACGTTGTTAGGCTATCGGATTTCTGTAAGGGAACTTCTTAACCAACATTCAATTCTTTGGGTTAAACCTATACTTCATGATTTTATTATGCCAAGATTATGTGTAGAATCTCAATGTTGTAATTTCCACAATCCTTTTTGTAGATATACTATTTCTACACACAATCATCTCATTGATAAATTCTTACGAACTTGTATGGGAAATCATAACTCAATCTCATTTCATTGAGTTAAATATCTATGTCATTGGTTTTTTTCCAACATTATGTGTGAATGAACTCTGATTGTTTCACAATTAATATCCACTTATATTGGGTGTATTTATATTTCTCACACCTAATTATGTGATATATTTATCCTTAATTTAAGGATACCATCTTTATAGTGGATTTCATCTCAATTTACATTTCCATTGAGATTTCATTGTTGTTATGCACCAATTCACTATTATATGGTGTGTATACTGTCCTTTTACATATTATATCATGAATCCATTTATTCTCATGATATTATAATGCTCAGATTAAATGTTATTCCGCAATTATTTTTATTTAAGACTTTCTCATTTTGTTAAAAACTCTTTGACAAAAATATCGTTTGAAATGTTTTAATGATTAATTATTCTAAATCTTTATATTTAATTTCCATGTTTTCAAAATGGTTTTCAGTATTTATTTATAAGGAAATTAATGTTTCAAAATTATAATTCCATTAAATGCTTCAGTGTGGTATGGGACACTTTGATTCAAAAATATCTTTTAAATGGTTTTTGAAAATGGATTGATTAATTCAATATCTTGGAATTACTTATTGTGATTGAAAATGAAATGTTGTTATTGAAATTTTTATATTTTCAATGTTTTATGTGTAATGATGGTACTTGGACATTTTACGGGTGGTTAGATGATAAAACATATGATGGGTGGTGTCGTGAATACCAGGACGGGTGGTTAAGTTATAACCTCCAATGCATTGGGTATGGAAGTCGGCCATATGGCTATTCCATTAAGTGATATGTGTGGAAGTTGACTGTATGGTTATTCCATTTAAGTATGTTTATGTCCCAAGTTACCTTTACATGTTATGTGTTCTTTATATGGGTTTTAGGGTAATATTTTGGTTACAAAAGGGTATGTAATGGTCTTTTATTCAGTAAAGAGTTTTTACTACTTCATAATGGTGAAAAGTATTACTTTCGTAAATTATTCATGGTTTACTTGTTGTTTTGAAAAACTAACAGTTTTTCTTTTTTGTGTATCCTTTACTGGGCTTTTTAGGCTCATCCCAAGTTTTTAAAAAGTTTTCCATAGGACTTAAAGATGAATAGGGTCAAGGATGGGATCATGGAAAGACATTATATCTAAAACATGGAACTATAAATGTTTCTTTTTAAGTGTTTTATTTTATTTTATGGAAACATAGTAGAAGTTTCTACTATATAATATTTTGAGATGTAATAGTTATGACCTAATTCTCTAAAAATCTAAACCTGAAAAGATAATCTATGTGAATTATTCATTTAATTCATGATTACGTAATGTTTAAGGGTAGGGCCTTATATGGTTATCCTGAATTCATGAAAGTCTATCTTTTCATAAGAATTAATCTTCTTCAAGAAAAAGTATTGTGCATAAAAAAACTATATGCTAGTACCTACATTTCTAATGAATCAAATGGCCCTTAAATCATTTTATATTTATGGAATTATGGTATCTCTCATTATTTTAACCATATTATCTAGCACTATCCATCAAGTCCTGATAGTTATATTTCTCATCCATATCTATTTTTTCAATTCCCACTCACCACCTCCTATGTGGAAGCCTAGTTATATGTTACGTTGGATAACATTTATGTTTAAAACATTACCTTTTTAATGGATGTTTTGTTATTAATTTTTACAATGTGGGTTCCTATGAAAGTGGAATTCAAGTATTAGACCACTGAAAACTCAAAAAAGTTTTGAGGAAAAAAATTCATTATTTGAGGGGTATAATGTATAACCCAAAGATTTTGTAAATTAATTTTATTTACATTTAATTTTACATTTTGATATATAAAATTTTACTAAATATTAAATATTGTTTATTTATATGATGGAAATATGTTTGGAGTGTTCTATATACAACACCAAGTTATGCTTACGCTACCTGATACAATGACTTAGATTTTGTTACACGCGACACTGAGAATCTATGAAACCCCATTTTTTCATAATAAATATTTAAATGGGATAATTATGTTATAGATATTAATCATAGTAATATGAAGATAAATTAATAAATTTAAAATATAATATATAAATTTTTTATATAAATAAATCATATCAAAAATAAGATATATAATTTTTATAAATGTCCTCATATTATTGAAAAGAATATTTTATTAAAAGAATTGATGTTTATATCCTTTTGAAATAACTAATAATATTAATTTTAGAAAATTTTAGAAATTTATTTTTATAAATTGATATTAAATTTTCATCTTCTAATTTTAAAATTATATTAGGGTTAATTTTAGTGTTTTTTCTAACAAACATTATTTTTGGACGAATAGTAAAAAATAATGAATTTTATCTAAAAAATGAATTTTCATATAAATTATTTATATTTTAAAACACATAATTATGTTCGTAATAAAGCTAAATTATATCAATTATACATAAATTCATCAAATTTAGTTCATTGGAACAAAATAAACATTGATTTTGGATATAAAAACATCAGAACCCTTTATATATGTTTCCTTAAAAAACACATTATCACGACACATAAGTGGGATTAATTATAAATTAATTTAATCTTATTATATTATATAAATTAATAATAATAGTTTATATAATTTTAAAAATTGTAATTTATATTTTCTAATAAGTTAAAAAAATTACCAGCAATATTATTGTTAGTAATTAATATTAATTGCATCGATAAAGAGAAAAAATATACTACCAAAGGACTAAAAATTAACCATAAGGTCCCAAATGACCTATAAATTGGTAAAAATCCTTTGTATGAAACTATTTAGGACCTATAATATATTTTCTCAAATGGGAACCATTATTGGGGTCACTTTTGATATGTAAAACGTGGGTTGAATTCCCTTTTCGAAAACAGACAAGAATATAACCCCAATTCCACTATAAAAAGGGCTACACCGAATCCACTTATTAACACCAAAAAATCCCTTCAGAAAGAAAAATTTATATATATAATTTCCACCAAAAATCCACACCTTCATCCAAATATCATACGTTTGGGAATAATTCGATCCAAGGAATCCCTTTGGTGCAAACAAAGATGAGTTACCCAAAGAAGAGGTGGTGTCCATCCCCATGTACTTTTGATTAATTTTAATTCCCCTCCACCTAAAATATTATTATTAAATGATTATATAAATAACTCAATATAATAAATATAATGATATTTTTTTATTATAAGGGTTAAAAATACACATATAAACACTTCCATATAATGTGAAACAAACTTACAATTCTGGTCAATGACAAACTATCACCACGCGAAACAATGTTGTTCATTTTTTACATTTCCACCACGTATGGATTGTAAATATGAGGTAAATTGTGTTTATATATATGTTTTTTATTTAATATGTATTTATTATTATTTAATTTTTATATGAAACATAACTTCATGCTTTCAATTTTGTGTAAACGTGATAATTTTAGTTTGGGAAGTGTGGACTACCGCCTCCTTAAAGCGATGCGATTCATTCACACTATATATAGAATGTATTGATGTTGGTTCTCATAGAAATATATTAATTATATGATAAGATAATTATACTATAATTATTATATATATATATCATTTAATTTTATTTGTTAAATACGAAAATAAAACCAAAACAACGTCTAAGCGTACGTACAACCTACCATCATCATGAACGGTGTATTTCATTTTATATGTAAATATTTAATAGATTAATATAATTTAATATATTAAAAATTTAAAGGATATTTATATATTATATTAAATTCATTTAATCATTATATATGTCTGAGGACCAAAAATATAACAAATTATGACACTTGTAAAAAATAAAGCTGATATTACTCGAAATGTAACCTTAACATCGATATGTTAATAATAATGTTATATAAAGACATATGTATTATTATAAATAACAATATTGTTATTTTTTATATTTATAATAAACATATTATTAATATACATGAATTTTGAATATGTATAAAAAATTAAAGACTTACAGTTAGGGTTTTCTCATCTCATTTTTAATTTTGGGAGACATATGCCTTATTCACGACGAATTTCTTCTATGTGGTGTATATATTTTCCATTATTGTATTATATTATTCATAGAAATAAATTTTTTGGTATTTACATATCCATTTTATAATCAATATTTCTTGTGGTTTAGGTCTCAAAATTTACAAAAATTTAAATTATTTTGGTTTCAATTTTTCTTTTTTTGTTACACCGTCCATGTTATGCACCTATATTTTCTATGAGTTGTATATAGTACATTTGACTTGATATAACTTGAATCATCCTATTTTAATGATATTTTATGCTTCATTTAATTTTTTATTTCCATTTTATTATGATGCCCAATTACCAATGTGGTAATGGTTTTTTGCTACAGTATAGTCATTTATTGAGATTCTATATTATTAAGCATCCAATGAAGAAATCATAAGAACCATATCCTAAAAAATATCATGAAATATATTTTTCTCTAGTTATTCAACATATCATCAACTATTGGTACAATTTATTCTCTCTTTAGTACATAATATATTTAATATATTATTTTTAAGAATGTCTAACAATACCTCACTCTGTAGTCCAATATTTGTCTTATTTAAGAAACATATTTTTATAAAGATGTTTTCAACATTACATTATATTTTTTCAAGGAAAATGGTTTTATAAATGTTTTCTATAATCATTTATAATATTCTAAATTTTTTTATTCAAAAATATTTACAAAGAGTTTTTATTCTTATTTTATAAACTTTCAAAGGGAAAATGACTTAAATATATATTTAAAAAGTATTTATACTTTTTCAAATTATTTTAACGAAAAAAAAATTAAAATGTTTTCAAAAATCCTTTATAAGATTTCAAGGAAAATGGTTTTAAAAGTGTTTTAATCATTCATTATATGTTTTCAAAGAAAAATTATTTAAAAAGTTTTCTAAATAGTCCATTATTATATTACAATTATATTTTTTTTAAAATGTTTTCAAAATTAATTATTAAATAAAAATAAATTTTTCAAAATTAAAAGAAAAATACCTAAATAAATTTAAAAAAAATATAATTCCAAATTACTACCAACCTAAAATGACATACATTGGCCTTAGTCTTGTATTTATTGATAAACCACCCAATTTTTCTATTCATATATACTTTTGGAACGATTTTTGTATTAATTTCATGACGTTTGTGATTTTTTTATTGTTATTGACATATGTTTTTATGAAACCTTTTTCTATTTTATGATTTATATTCTTATTAATGTCACATATTTTTAGGGATTATTATTTTCAAAAATGATTATGAAATTGGCCAGCTTTCCACATATTATGATATGATTTCACGTTAATTATACCCATTTTATTTAATGGTTATGATATGATGAATGTTTATGGAATTGTGGAACACATATATATGATTTAATTATGAGATGGGTGGGACCTATATACCCATAAAATTAATTGGAAAAAGATTTTGATCTTATGAAATAATGATGTAATTAAGTCAATATCCTTGATCAACTATGAAATAATGGGAACCTCGATCCACTCTGGATAATGGAGAAAATTGGTCTCTTAGATGGAAATGACTGGGACTGGTGATACTATTGTGTCCCACCCAATAGGTGTAGTCCCCATGAATTTACTAGATAAGATTATTTGTAGTGATACATTACTTGTAGTGAATGTTATTACATGTTCATGTGTTTTCCATGAATTATATGCCTTATGCATATGATATATTCACATTGTCCACGTTCTTGATTGTCTTATGATTTGGGTCTTCGGAACTGTGAATATTTATTCCATGTTTCATGTTTATGATATTTTATATGTAGTGTATGACCTTAAAAGGTTATTCTTATGTTCTTGTACACTTATTTAATGTTATTTTAATTTATTTATTTTATTGATTGATATTGGGAATTGAAGGTCTAATATTTCTTATATTTCCTTTCCCCAAGGTGTGAATTTAGGTATTAAGTAAATTTAACAAAGTGGATTATATTCATGGTAAACATTGAAGATATTTCATAAAATTATATGATTTTTTCCAAGTTTCCAAATAAACTAAAATATTATGGTCCCCATACAGTCATGTCCAGATTATTGTAACGAGACTTGTTATGGCACACTAGTATTGAATCCTTCTAAGTATCTTATCTTACACCATGTGCATCCCACCGATGGTTTGTAGACCATTATTTTTATTTAAATATATTGGATGGAAAGTATCCATAGTGAGGAAGAACAATTTCTATCTTTAGTGACTAGGTAGATGGTGGTTTGATAGTGGGAGGTTTCCCATGATTTCACACAAAGTAGCTATTCAGTTTCTGTTTTCATTTGTTGTCACACATGTGTATGTGATTTTTAGTTACTTTTTATTTGTATCTCTTAAAACGTTTTCCCTTTTTGTTGTGAAATATATATACTTGTTTATTATTACATTTTTTATTTATGGCATGTATATATAATTTTTTTTCTTCATTCAGTTGGGATAAATCATTCCCTCTGGTTGTTGATGATGCTCAGGTGCTCATTAGCAACTTTTGGTGATCGGGAAAGCCCATAAACTACCATTTTATTCCGGTTGGGAACTAGTCCGAGAGGGTATTCGGGTCAGGATTGACATAAGTAACATAAATTATTCATGAAAATTAATAGAGTTATATAACATTGAAAAAATACACATGAGTAAACTAAAAGAAAAATATAGCCAACCAAATTGACATTCTATGATAAGGAAAGCCTCGTAAAATATTGGTGTTCTAACACAATGTCCGACTACTAATATAAGATTTAAAAAAAGACGTATTTCAATTCATAAAAAACTATATCACATAATTTAAAAAAAATTATGGACCAAAAATTATTCTAAAGATCATAACTAGAATTTCCAACTATGGTAAAGGTTGATGAAAAATAAATTTGAGGATATCAAACCAAGCATGTAATAAAGGGAACAATCCTATAAAAAATTTATCATATATATGGTAATACACAACATTCATGTTCTATAAAACAATTACTAAAATTGATTAACCAGATAAATTAACAAATAAATGATCAATTTAATTATTCTCTAAAACATTATAAATTAATTAGCTTTTCATAAGTAAATTTTAATTTTAAAAAATTATAATTTATAATGAATATAAGATTTTGTGTTCATTTTAATATGGACCCTTTCATATTTATATTAAATGTAACTTCTATGATATTTCAAAAGATATAAAATTTTTATAATTTAATATCTATTCTAAAAATATAATATATATTCTATATATCATATAATTTATAATTTATAAATACATTATAAATACCCTTAATTATTTATAAATAAGGATTTTATTTTTCTATTAAGAGGAATTCAATTTATCTTAAAAAAGATATGTTATAATATTATCCTTTAATATTTTTTAAAAATGATTCAAAAATATTAATTAAATTAATTATATATAATTCATAAATAAGTAAATAATATATAAATTTTTCTCAATGTTGAATATCCAAAATAATTTTTATTATGATTTATAAACACTTTATAAACCTTAAAACCATATAAGTATTTAAATACAATTTTTTAAAATCATTTCCTATTATACTTATTTAGAATCCCTATTCTGAATAATGGTAACCTTTTTCTATCCTTACAAATATTGTTTTCATATGAGTTAATAGTTTTGACCCTTATTTAGAACAGATCACATAAGGCAACTAAGCTCTTACATTTATGTGAAATCCTTAACATTAAGGTATGATTTTGTTACCTCTATGTACATGTTTTTCATATAAGGGTGTGTTACATGTTACATTTATATAACTCTTTACAACCCTACCCTACCTTATATGATAGTGTAAAAATATCATACCATTTCATAAAATCTTTTTAAAAACCATGTGTGTACCTTTTAAAAACTACCATTACAAAAACCCTTCATATAAAAGTATACCTACGGTACCATAATTACATAAGTGTAATTCAATGAGACATTTATATAAATCAATCAATGTGAGGGAATAAATATGTGGCCCTTACATAAATAATTTCTGTATAAATTTATTACATTTATTCAACCAATTAGTATAATGTTTAGAATGAGTATACCCTTATAAGGACATTTTATAAATGTTATGACCTATAAAAAACTAATATTTTTAAGGGTAAATAAAATTTCCAATTATGAAACTGAAGTAAGGATCTATAATTTTATTTCATGATTTGGATAATTTTTTGATCATTTTCTATTAAAAATTATCAATTAAAAAATTATTGTTTAAGTACGTCACATCAATACCAATTATTGGATTTGTATGATCATATAATGTATATTTATAGAAGAAGACATAATAATATTATATATTATCAGACTCTAAGAAATTAATTTCTATATAATAAAAAAACATAATTTTTAGAATTATTAAAGGATGGATTTTTCACCCATCCTACCATGGATAGTGTTTGAGGATGTTTACTAACGAGAATTTAATGAAATAATCATGTCATTGAAGTGATGAATTTTTCAATGTATCCATGATCATATACCAAGGAATATCATCTAAATAATGGGTTGTATAATTCCTTCTCAGGTGACATGAAATATGCTCACGAATAATAGAGATTCTGGAGAGGTTAATATTAATCACACACCACAAACCCCTTATAACATTGGATCACATCCTATTATATATATGATTCATGTTGAATCATCTATTCATAACAAATCATATTCATTTCTTACTGTATGGGTAGAATTCAATAATTTTTTTCAAAAATGTTATTGAAAATCCATTAATCCAATCATAATGTATTTAACTGGTGAATAAACAATTAATAACATACAAGTAATATTTGTAATATATATATATATATATATTATTAATAGATCACATTCATAATAAATGCATCCATCATATTCATTATTAAGTGTACAAAATATAGATAGTATAATTATATATATAATCTATTAAACATATTGGTATTTATATTCATCTCATGTAGGAACATCTTATTACACATCTCATATCTTAAACAACAAATCACTATAACACATTCTATAATCTAATGAATACCTCTATATCATATCCTTAAAAGATAATTTATCTTCACCACGCCATATAGGAACCCTATGGATATCCACAATCAATCGAAAAAACAAGATTATAAGATAGACTGAAATTCTCCTTTTATTAAATATTGAAGATTCTGTGGTTGACACAACAAAAATTTTACCCCAATAAAATACAATTAGTGATATCATATGAATAATGTGTAGGCTCAATAATATGTAATAATAATAAAACAAGGTTATAAGACCCTTACTAACTCCCATAAAAATCACCATCATGCAAATGATATTTCAATTTCCCTTGGGTTCCATATTGTCCACCATGATCTAAATGGACCATGTAAATCAGGATTCTAATTTTGTAATTTCTAACTAAACAAGCTCATAGAACCTATGTTTATTCAAATACACACCATATAGATAACTATTGTTAAATCCAGAAGTACTACTATAGTAATCTTATATTACCATAACTTATATACGCAATTGATTACTGTATTCCATGACTATTAACATGACTGGGGCATTCACACCAATAATAATCCAAAAAAACTCCCAGTCTATGTATATGAGATGAGAAACCACCTAGGAACATCATCCCATTATATCTTTTAAGATATCTATCAATCCAATAATTCATAATTACCATGGAACAACTATATAACCCAAAGTATAATCTAAATGATGAAATAATCTTCAACAATTCATATTCATTTTTGATATGATGGAATGGTTTGTAATCTATGAAAAAGATGGTAGGAATAGAAATTCCTCTATTCCAGAATTACATGACTCAAAACATTATAATATATTTTCAGTCAAGGCTAATTCAATCTAATAAAATTTCATGAAAAATGATAAATTTTTGTAAATAATTATACACACAACATTATAAACATCAAATTTTTGGTAGAATGAACGAATTCTCATACCCATTCCCACCTACAAAATCTCTGAAAATAAATTCCAATTATAATTATCATGAACATGCTATGGTTTTATCCTACATATTTGTTCCCTCATACTAATATAACCCAGAAATTCTTGGTTTTCCCTCATTGGGGTATAATGTGATTGTCAATTATAGTCTATATTAAATCCATCTAGAGTATATTAGTCTTGGGTCCACCATTACCCATGAGAAAGGGTGGATTTTATAACTAAAACTCTTATGTTGACTCAAATAAAGATGTTTCATCCTATGAGGTCTCTCTATCAATCAACTATATAACATATGATATACAATTTTATATATTACTATCAATTTTTGTATATTTATAATAGGGGGTTATAGATATTTTTGGGTTCTCCATGTTCGTTCTTTCCCTCATGGAACTCCAATAGAGTTTTTAAACATGAACTATATCAATAATTCTATAAAAATTCATTAGACAAAATTTATTACAATTATATATTTCATAGTTTAGAAGAACATTGTTTCAGACATAGCATCCGACTACTATACAACAACACTACATTATAAAGGCTTTAAAACATTGGTTATCTCTCTATCCTAGTATAAAAACACCTATGTTTCGTAATTTATATTGTATATATGGCTTTTCATTACTATTTCATGTCTTCCTAAACATTAGCATCATAAACATTGTTTATTTAAATTTATTTTTACAAACAAGTTATATAAGAATACACATTATAAGTTATTATTGACATTTTATTTAACAAATTCATTATATTATTTTGAATAATTAATTACAGGTAACATTAAAAATATCCATTTAACTATTCATACGTATAATATCCCACCCCAATGTTATATAGGAATTATATACATGTGTTTCTACTAATTACGTTAATAAATAACCTCATAAATCAAAATTAGATTGATCAATCATTGGAAAGAATAAAACTTTATTGTGAATTCTCAAATCCATGAATGATTCATGAATACAAACCATCATTCTAACGTATTAAATGATAATAATATCATAAATTATAAACCAATATAATGGATATTTTTTTAGTAATGTCACCCCATTTCAAAAAAAATTACAATGAAAAATTGTATTATAACATATAAATTGGTTATTCCTCATATATGGGTCAACTAATTGAAGGAAAAAACATCCATACCAAAATTTAACACGTCCAAACCATTGTTTACCACAACCTAATAGTAATATAAATTATAAAATTATAAAATTTCATTTTTTAACAACCACTGACTGAATTAAATTCATTTTGGCTTTATTAGTCATTACATAACTCATGAACGCCTACTCATATGTTATTAGTTTTCAAATAGTTATACATGACTATAAAAATTGTTAAAACATATTCCCTAATGAGGTAATCATTAATAAATCTTTATTTCATGCATAAAACATCCAAAAATGAAAATTTTAAAGACATAGTAAAGTTAAACCACATGAAATATATACCTTAACCATACCCCATTAATATCAAAAGTAAATAAGTCATACCAACTTAGTAAGAATATAATTTTATTGGATAACATTCAACAATATCTAAAATTAACCAAAAATGAAAAAAATCTATAGATAATATAAATATAGTCCCTAATTCCTATCCTAGACCCATCTCCAAATCACTATCTAAACTAACCAGATAAATCATCTATAATATGTCCCATTATTTTTCCTTATTTGAATCAATGATGTCATTTCGCATTACTAAAATAGTCAGGATGTCTTTTTGTGAAACTCAATTGACTCCCACAAATGGGGTCTAATAATATATTTATTCTAAATTTGGTTCATGATTATTTTTCATAATAATGTATTAAAATATAATGAAAGAAAAAACTAGCTATCATAAAGCTTTATTTTGACACCAAGGATCGACCATACCTTCTTTGACAATTTTCAGGGTATTTAAACATAATATATAACCAAATCTAGGCTTTGATAATATCCTTCACACGAAAATAGGATATATCGCCTAATACTTTGAACTAGATAAGAATATTAGATGTATATCATCATATTTAATTGAGTATTAGTTTGATTATCACCAACCATATATACAACCAATACCATTATTTTATTGGTTATTAGATGCAACATATGGTTAAAATAAATTTACCACCAGTATGTCTCAATTATATATGTTCCCAACACATAACTAATGAATAAACTATAGAACATTTGACCCATATAGAAATGAGGTTCCTAGTAGATTCCATATTAAATAATAAATTTTGTCTTGTAAAATATGCTTTTATTATAGAAACAAAAAATATAAAGTTCAATGTTTATATTTATTGGTCCCAATGTAGACATCACTCACCAATGTAGAACTCCAATTAATTTCACCCCTAGATTCATAGATGCTATTTCCCTATCAATAATATCATTGAATACCTCATTTGGAGGCCAAATCGTAAAGTCCTACAATAATAAATTGACCAATCCAGGACCAAATAAAATGATTCCAATTTGAACCAAAGCATACACCATTTAATTTTATTTTTAGGTCATTCTAAAATTATTCCAATTTGAACCAACATTATACACACACATAAATGCGATTAAACATTAGGGATATCTTTGTAACCATAAACCTTTTTCTTGTGGGAATATTCTCATTAAATATTAACAACAGATTCTATACCAAATGGATAAAGTAAATATATATATATATATATTAAAATTTGAATAAATATGAATAATCATAATATTTTTATATTAGAGTGATTGAAATAGACTAATAACATCAGATAAAAGATAGAATCAATGTAAGTGATCCAATAGAATAAATGGAATGTGAATTTAGTCAATATTTTAGGAGATCTCAACATTAATGAGAAGAGGATAATTGATGATATATGGATGTTCACTAAAGAAATCATAAAATAACTCATTTGAGGGGAATTAATTTTTTATACATTTTATAATTTTTAGATTTTAATGAAAATCAAGGCCGAAATTTGGGAGTAATCAGAGTGTTATTATCATAGAATGTCATCCATGTCGCATGGCCTTCCCTATGATTATGTAGAACTATACCTCTAGATCAAATTAAAAAAATTTCAGGTTCAGTCATTCAGGGAATGGACTACCATTTTAAGTATTATCATACACTATAACCCCACTAGAATTACATATCCCTTTCCCAAATACACTACAATTCCACCCTCTAAATAGTCATTCATAGTGTAACCCACATGTTATATCATTACCAACCCTCCCCACATGTACATTATTAATCATACATGGACAATACTGATTATCTAACATGGGAACAATGAAAAACTACACAACCTAACTTTACATATACCCATCTTAATGTGACACCCATAAGACATAGATTTATCATACAACACAATAAAAAATTAATCCTACTAAAATGAAATTTTATTACAATGAAATACCAACCATGATGCAAAGTAATCCTCTGTGGTGTGGTCTCTCCTAGAGCAGGGAAAATTTAATCTCATGTAGACTACACAATGACATAAATCTATAAACTATATACTGATCTATTTTTAAATACGCGATGTTTTACTCCCATATAAACACCAATCATGATATAATCATCTATTGTTTCAATGGAAGAGTCACCTACTCTTCCCTCTTCATTGTTTAACCTTTTCCTATCATATTGTAACAAGAGACGTATAATATATGTTATTATAGATCTTAGGATAAATCATATTACAAAATTACTAGATCCTATCCAACACCTACATCACACCAAAATAACTAAAATTCTTGAGGTTGGGAAAAAATTTAAATCAATTTGGAGAAAATTAACCAAGTTTATACCTCAATAATATAATGAGTGATATAAAAGTAGTTAGTGATATTAAGTTATTAATGGAAATATTACATCAAATCACAATGAATCATGAAAAAAATTAATTCCCTATGACTCATTATTTTATAGATGAATAATTTTTTAATTTAATATTGGAATTAACAATTTATAGAATAAATGTGTATGGATAATTCATTTCTAAATCAAAGTAACTGAAAGATTTGGATGATGAAATATTGATAGATTATTCCCCAATTCAATATGTCATGAAATATAAGATATGTATAAGATTAAAATATCATGAAGGTATGCATTTTAGGAAATGGTTCATGACATGATTGAGTCCCTATTGAGAATCAGTTTAACATTTTGTAGATATGAATGTGAAATCACAAAATAGTAGATGCTATTATGATGATATGTACAAAGGATGTCATATATTGATCCCACAAAGAAATATCACAACATGTAGTGATGATCACACATGTATTGTAACGTTCCCGACACGAAATCCACTAAACCTGTGCTCTGAGCCGGTTAATTACTTAACATTAAGCGCACCTCCACGTACACCGAAGGCTGCCGACTAGCAGTAGGGGTCTATGTGGTCAAGTGTGGAGACTACACCCCCTTTCTATCAGAGTAAGACAGAACAGAAATATACCAATAGCGGAAACAATAATCCATAAACAAGGAACAAGTATAACAACAATTTCCAACAACAAATATGCCACGTCCTACTACAAGTGAAAAAGTGAACAAAATCACAGAATAATGACAATGCCCAAAATCCCCAAAATGGTCTTGACTCCATGTCTTGATCCTCCACCAAGTTCTACCAATGTCCACTCAATTATCTAGCAAGGACCCTTGCCCTTCCCCTAACTTGCAAACATGAAGTTTGGTCGGGTACCCAATGGCGGCCCGAGCAGGGTGTGAGTACAAATCAGTAGGCCACCACCAACAGTGTCTACAAAAAATCCAATATGAACAGGTAGTGCATGAAAAAAGAATATGAGTGATAATTGGAATGTAATTATTTAAGGTTCCATTAACCAATTTAGACACAAATTGATTAACACCTCAATTACCATTCATATCATGTCAATTATCATCACTTATGAATTCATCACATTTAAATGGGTTATTCACATACATTATGTTACATTGGTCTAAGTCCAACAATCACATGCAAGAGGGTAGACACACCGTTGTCCTATCTCACTAAAACCAACCCCCTTATAGCAACCATATCCTCACCTCGAAGCCTCAGTTCGGGTGGTCATAGCAACCATATCCTCACCTTGAAGCCTCATTATGGGTCAATGCAACTGTTAGGAGAATAGATCCTCAATCCTCATTCCTAACCCATTCATTTAGGGTGGAGTTCAGAGCATCAGTCTTCACTTGACCCATGGGCATAGATCCTCAAGTCATACCCCTCTATACCAAGCCATGTGCACATGCTTATATATATAAGTAGCCTTTAACCCACCATACTGTTACCCTTAGGCAAACACCATTCACAATAAACCACAAGGGAATTTACATTATGCCTTAACCAATTAACACCTTACCATTTTACATCATTTAATCATTAACCCAATTCAAATGTGTTATGACTATCTCACTAAGCATTCAACACTATACCCATAATGGGTCCCATTATGGTCTTTAATTAGTTACACATTGACCCATTTAACCCATTCATCGTTTCCATGAATCAACCATTCAACCCATTCCAAATAACCCTTCAGTTATTTCCAAGTCTAGCTGCATCACCTAACTTCTATTCTATATTCAACCAACCATGCGAACATATTCATCAAAGGCTCTACCATTTACTACAACAAGGTCACTTGTTTACTAACAATCCCATGTCCGGGAAAGCTGACACATCCCATGGATGTCCCAATTCGGTCAAGTCATTCTCATAGCATCCCATGGGTTTAGATAGAGTTCTCATTTACCATTATCAAGCATCATTTATACCAACCCACATCAAGGTTGATCAATGCTCACCAAGGAAACCATAAGTAAATCCACACATGCATAAATCTACAATAAAACCATGGAATAACGTTTGTAGACCACTTACCTCAAAACCATGGTTGAACGCACACTCAATCGAGTCATTAGACATCGGTCCGACCAGCCTTTGGAGCTTAAACCTAGAACTCCCCCAAAAGATGGGTTTTTAGAGCTTCGAAACCAGAGGGAGAGAAGATACAAACCCTAAACCAAAAAGATAAGCAAGGATGGGATTAGCCTTACCCGTAGTTTTGATCCACATCCAATGACAACAAAAAAGCCTTAGGAATGAGGCAGATCGACCCCTTGGATCTCTTGGGCGATTTGGTTTGTTCCTAGTGTGAAGAGGGAGGGATGGAGAGGAAATCCCGAGTGGGTTCTTAAAATCTCAGGGTGGAAATTTTGTAATTTTTCGCAACATTAAGAGGCCGCACGGTTTGAAAAACCGTGCGCAGACTGTGCATATGCTACTATCTGGAGGAGGAGGGGTTGCACAGTTTACTTGGGCAGGCTGCACAGTTTTCCCTGGTCGTGCGTAGGTCGTGCAACCAGGCTTGTCTTACCAATATTTTCTTTTCTTTCATGCCCTGTGCCCCCAAAACACCCCCAACACCTCTCATACTTCCAAAAGACATCCCTTGAAGCCCAAAACAAGGTATTCAACCAAAACATAACAAAAACATACCATTATAAAATTTGGGATCTTACAACCACCCCACATTATAACGGCTCATCCTCGAGCTATGTTTCAAAGCCTCATTGATCCACCGAAAAGAAGAGTTCGGGACACTGAGCCCGCACATCTGATTCCCGCTCCCAAGCCTCTTCCTGAACATTCCCATGCTTCCATAGTACTCAAAATAATGGCACAAACATACCTCACAAGAACTTTTCACTACGAACCACCATAAGAACAGGATGCTCCTCAAAGGACGCCTCAGCCTCAAGCTCTATATCCTTAACATCAACCATGTGAGATGGGTTAGGGTGATACCATCGAAGCTGCTACACATGGAACACATAATGCATCCCACCATATAGTTGTGGAAGAGCCAATCAGTAAGCCACTGGTATGATCCTCTCCATAATCTCAAAAGGTCCCACATACCTGGGCACCAACTTACCCTGCTTTCGAATCTGACTGTGACCCAACCTTGGCAACACCCGAAGGAACACATTATATCCCATCGCAAACTCATGTGGTCTACGCCACTGATCTGCATATGACTTCTGCCTACTCTGAGCCCTATCCATCTGCTTCCTGATCAACCTAACTCTCTCAAAATTCTACTGCATGAGACTTGTCCCCAACAACTCAGATTCACCGGCCTCTAGCTAACACAACAGAGATCTACATGGCCTCCCGTAGAGTGCCTCAAATGGTGCCATCTGAATCATAGCTTGAAAACTGTTGTTGTAGGCAAACTAAACTAACTATAGGTGTATCTCCCAAGAATCACCACAGTCCAAGACACAAGCCCTTAACATGTCTTCCAACACTTGGATCGTACGCTTCGACTGCCAGTCCGTCTGCGGGTGGAAAGTCGTACTAAAAAACACCTGCGTACGAAGGGCCTTCTGCAACCCTTGCCAAAAGCGCAATATGAAACACGGATATTGGTCCAAAACTATGGTCCGTGGAACACCATTCAACCACACTATTTACCAAACATACAACTCACCCAACTGGTCGATTATAAGGGTCTCCTGAATCGGTACGAAATAAGCCACATTGGTAAACTGATCCACAACCACCCAGATTACATCATTCTTCTGCGGCGTCCTCAGATGACCCAAGACAAAATCCATTGTTACATCTTCCCACTTCCATTCCGAAATGGGTAATGGATGCGACAAACCACCTGGGCGTTAATGCTCAGCCTTCACCTGCTGACAGGTAAGGCACTGTGCCATAAAGCCCGCAACTTCCTTCTTTATTCAAGGCCACCAAAACTTCCTTTAGAGATCACGGTACATCTTTGTCAAACCAAGATGCACATCCCAATTTGATGCCTATAACTCACCCATAAACTCATCTAGCACACACTTTGGCACTACCACATGATCATGAACACAAAAAACACCTTCTATGCTGACAACCCAACCATAAGGTTGCTCCCCAACTTTATGATTTTCCTTTATGATAAAACACTCAGGATCATCAAGCTGACCTTCCTTAACTCGACTAAAAAGCATAGACTCCATCGCTAAGGAAGCAAGAGTGACCAGACCAGTCTCCTCCCGCACCTCCAGGTGCATCTCTGCAAACAAAGCCTTTACCATCCACTCGGTTTTGGACTCTTGAACCACGTGATTATGAAACTTCCTACTCAGAGCATCAGCAACACTGTTTCCCTTTCCGGGTGTGTACACCAACGCAAAGTAAAAATATTGGATATATTCAACCTACCTTCACTGCCGAAGGTTCAGATCCCATTTTGGGAAGATGTAATTTTAACTCTTATGGTCGGTAAACACAGTAAACTGTTCCACCAACAGATAGTTCCTCCAGCACTTTAAAGCATACACCACTGCAGCCAACTCAAGTTCATGAGTGTGATAGTTCTGCTCATGGGGTTTCAACTACCTTGACCCATAAGACACAACCCACTCATCCTGCTTCAACACAACCCCAAGTCCGACTCCGAACGCATCACAAAAAATGATGTAATTCTTACCCATCCCAGGTAAGATCAAGATAGGTGAGGTCTTCAAACACTTCTTCAACTCTTAGAAGGAATTATTACAAGACTTAGACCACTCGAACCTGATTCCTTTCTTGGTCAAGCCAGAGAGTGGTGCTGCCAAGTGAGAGAAATCCTGAATGAACCATTGGTGATACCTGACCAAACCCTGCAAAACACCTAACATCAGAAAAACTAGTTGGGATGCTCCCAAGATACAACTGCATGCACATTCTCTGGATCCACTGACACACCTACCTTCGAGATGATTTGACCCAGAAAAATCAACTAACCTATATATAATTGAATCTTTTATATCTTGGTGTATAGCCGATGTTCTATTAGCATACCGAAGACGATGTCAAGATGTTGGACATGATCTTCATGAGTTTTCGAGTACCCTAGGATATCTCCAAGAAAGACAATCCCAAAATGATCTAGATAGGGATTAGATATTTAGTTCATCAAATCCATAGACACCGTTGGTGCGTTGGTCAAGCCGAAAGGCATTACCACAAACTAAGACAACCCGTACCGACTCCGAAAAGTTGTCCGCGGTACGTCAGAAGATCACACCCTCATCTGGTGATAACCTGACTTCAGATCAATCTTAGAAAACACTGATGCACCCCTCAACTGATCAAACAGGTCATAAATTCTAGGAAGAGGGTATAGATTTTTCACCGTCATCTGATTCAACTTTCGATAGTCAACACACAGTCTCAACGACCCATCTTCCTTCTTTTCAAAAAGCACAGAGGATCCCCAAGGAGATGTACTTGGATAGATAAACCCCTTATGCTCCAACTCCTCAAGTTGAACCTTCAGTTCCTAGAGTTCTTTGTGTGCCATTCGATATGGTGGAATAGAAACTGGCTCCGCTCCCGGCAGGAACTCGATCGTGAGCTCGAAGGTTCAGAAATGTGTTGAATTTACTGACCTCAGATCAATATTAAGGGGAGTATCATTACATCAAAGATGTGTCAGGAATTCCCCATTATGGAATATAAATGTGTTGAATCTGATGATTTTTTTATCATACCCATGGTTGAATTTAAAATAAATCCTTGCATGAACTAGATTTCAAAATATGATGCAATAATCTATTGTGTGAAGGAAGAAATTATGATCTATGATGAAGGTGTAGAATCACTTATCCTTAGACCAGAAACATCACCATTTGATTATAATCTAGATCCAAAAAATGAAGCCCTGCTGAATTCAATTCATGGGGAGTAATATAATGTATAATCTATGAGTGAGTGATGAAAATTTCCACTTTATGTTGTATCTATTATGAAATAATATGTTGATATATTTCTAATGGATTTACCGGGACATCCCCATAGCAGAAACATATGTTTTCTAATGATTTAATTCTTTATTGAAGACTTATATCAAACACCACTTATAGAATGGCCACAGTGGAATTATTAGTACTGAAGAAACAACTAGGGAAATTGATTGATAAAGTATTAATCACCCCTATTATTCCTCTATGGGGAGCTCCTATTATTTTCGTTACTAAGAAAGATATATCCATGATGCTATGAATTGAATAATATAAGATCAATACTATTACCATAATGAATATGAATCATCTTACTTGAATTGATGAATTATTTGATCACATTTCATGGAGCCTGATATTTTTCTCATATTGAACTTCAATATGAATATCAATAGTTTCATGTGATGAATAAGGATATTCCAAATAAATCATTTCGAAGTAGGTATGTGAATTACTTGTTTATATTAATTCCATTTTGGATGACTAATGCACCCTCTATTTTCAAGGATATAATGAATATAGTTTTCAGGGAATATTTTGATGACTTTGTTATAGTATTTTTTGATGTTATCTTGGTGTACTCCAAAATATATGAAGATCGTGAGAATTATTTTCACATTATTCTGAAGACACATAGTAGAAACTAGTGATATTGGAATTTTAGTAAGTGTGAATTCTATCGACAATCAATTTCTTTTCTTGTACATATAGTATCTATGGATGTAATTTTATTTGATCCTTAAAATTCAAAAATAGTTCAAGAATGTCCTACACTATCATACATAACCGAGGTTAGTGGTTTTATTGGTTTAGCATGTTATTTTCAGTGTTTCATTCATAACTTCACCAGATTATCTAACCTGTTAACCACGCATACTGGAAAATGGGATAAGTTTGTATTGTCAATATAATGTTAATAATTATTCCACTAATTGGAGAAGAGGTTATTAAATGATCAAATATTGAATCTACCATTAAGAAATAGTGGATTTGTGATTTATATTGATTCATAAAAGAAAGGATTTGGTATCATCCTTATGCAGAATGATATATTTATTTCATATTAATCAATATTTTTAAAAATTACTGAATAGAACTATCCAACTCATGGAATGTATTTGGAATATATAGTATTTACATTGAATATATGGATAGATAATTTATATGGAGAATTATGGGAGATATATGTGGATCACAAGAGGATAATTTATATTTTCTCAGAGAAAAAACTCGATATGAGTCAAAGGCGATGGCTCCAGCTACTCAAGGATTATGATTGTTCCATATAATACCACCCAGGAAATGAACATAAGGTAGTTGGTGCATTGAGAATTATTGATCATTGATTTCCTAAAAAATGAAAATTGATAGAAATCTTATATTCATGGATCCAGTAAAAATGGGTATGGTAATTATCAATGATGGTGAAACACAATTATTTTTTCAATTAGTTTCCCAATTTATTTACTATGCTGAATTAAAAAATCTTATTCTAGTGATGGGAATCCTCAAAATAAAATTAATGGGGTGAATGTTAGGATGTAGGATGACTTCTTGTGTGTGGATGGAATTATAAAATTTTGGAGGAGGCTATGTGTACCCTCTATACATGTGCTTAAAAGGGAGTTTCTAGATAATTCCAATAGTATGAATTTCTATATACATTCTAGTATCACAATGATATAAAAAATTTTGAAAGAACATTTTTGGTTGGAAAACATGAAGTGTGAAATTATTGATTATGTATGAAGATGATTTTTCTATCAACAGGTGAATGTCGAAAAACAACATCCTAGAGGTTCCATGAAACATATAAATATTCTTACATATAAATTGGATGAAAAATTCATGTATTTTGTCATTAGATTACCGAAATGTCCAAGAAGGAATGATGCTGAATGGGTAATTATGGATCGACATACAAAATTTTCACATTTACTCTCAATAAGTGAAGATTTTTCATTGGATCATCTAGCTCCACTTTATATCAATGAGGTTTTGAGACTTTGTGGAGAACTTATCTCAATTGTTCCTAATTGTGATCCCTGAATTACATCAAAATTTTGGAAATGTATTTATGAATATATGGTTACTGAGCTTCATTTTTGTACTACATAACGTCCTCAAATTGATGGGTAGTGAGAATGAATGATCCCAACATTAAAAGGCTTGCTGATAACATTCCCATTTCCTTTTCAAGATATGTTGGATTAATATTTATCTTTGGTGTACTATTCCTACAAAACATTTTCCATTATAGTATTCCAACAGTGCAATATGATGCTCAGTATAGAAAGAGATGTTGTACACCAACAAGTTGGGATGAAGTCAATGAGAAGATGCTAGTAGGCCCAGATCTTGTGGATCAAAAAAATGAAGGTAAAAACTTTTCAAACCCACATCAAAGAATCTCAATGTAAAAAAAAGATCTATATTGATAAGAGAAGGATGGATTGGTAATTTCAATTCGGGGATCACATTTTCTAGAACGTATCTCAATAATAGGGTGTTATTTGATTTGGTAAAAAAGGGAAACTGATCCTCAAGTACATTTCCCATTATGAAATTCTCGATTGAATTAGAGTTGTAGATAATCAGTGTAAAATGCCTTGTAGCCCTTCTATGGTAAACAATGTGTCCCATGTATCATTGTTGAGAGAGTACATTATAGACCCAACACAGGTAGTCACTTTTAAAGGTATAGAATTGGAACCTAAATTATCATATAATGATGAGCCTATTTGGATTCTGCACACTGAAGAACATGTGTTGAATAATTGGATTACTCGGCTGGTAAAGGTACTTCGGAAAAATCATAAAATTTTAGAGGCATCATTGGAGACTGATAATGTTATGATGATGATAGATTGAAATATTTTTATGTGGTAAGATTTCATAAATTATAAGGATGGACTTTTTTAAGGGGGAAGAATATAACACTCCAAGGATTTACAAATAAATTTAATATATAATTTAATACATGTAATACAGATTATCAACAAAACAACAGTTTTTTATTATAACCTATCACTTAAAAATAAATTTTCAGCTTCTTATATTCGATTTTCGAAAAACATACAGACACAGTTGTGATCCGTAAAATATTTAGTGTATGAAAGAGCCAACTAACATTTTTGATGAAAAGTAACTTACCCTTACGAATATTAACTTACCCTAAAGAATAGTAATATACACATATCAATAGTAACCATAACCATGTAAGTAATCGTAAAATTTAGGAACCATATAAAAGATAGTGAATATTATAAAAATTAATAATTATTTATTTTTTTTTGTGAGTAATAAGTATTTAATTAAAAATTTTAAATTAATAAATTATTAAAATTAATTTTTATAAAATTTATTCCTAAATAAATATTTTTATGTCCTGTGATTTTAGGAAAATTTTATAAGACCACAGTTAATTATCTAAAGAATTATAAATTCAGTTTTAAATTTAAATTTCGTATTTTTCAAGTAATTAATGGTTTTATTTAAAAATTAAATTTCTCTTATTTATAGAATTATCTTGATAAAATCGAGTAATTTTTTTAATTCAACACATTAAAAAATATTTTGGGTGACTTTTTTTTATTTTTCAGAAATACATGATTTTTTTGTGAATAATAAAATTCGATAATTTCCGAAATATGCTAAAACAATAAATTTATCTGACATTATTGAGTCATGGATGATGTAAATGGACATTGGTTAGAAAGTTCATGTTATTATTACAATTTTTGGCCAAAAGAATCAACTTTTTTGTTTTTCTGGAGAAAAATAATAAAATATTGAATAAGATATTCAAAAAACACCCCACTTCACCATTATAAAAGCCACCCCACACACCCGCTTATCATTAATCCTATAAGATTTGAAGATTCTAAAAATTTATAATGAATTACTCTTCCATAGTCTATACCCATGCCCAATAGCCCTTGGTCTTTCCTAAATAAGAACACCATTTTCTTTTGGAGGTTCTCATTGAGGTTATTTCATGTGGTAAATCCTATGCCTTTTTTAATTAATTTCATTTCAATTTATCTTCTATTCTTATTATCTTATAAAATCCTCTGTCAAGTTGATCATGATAACTCTAATATCATCTATATAATAGAATTATTTATTTTTTATATAATAACAACTATAAGTCTTCTTACACCCCCTGTATTATTTTATAAATGAAATCAACTACTGGGAGGTTCTAGTTTACAACCTTTGTGGATGATGAATTTTTTTAATTCAAATTATTCATCAATGATTTTCATTGAACCATTTAAATAGTAGATAACTATTTTAAAATGTATTATATGACCCTTTTTATGTTTTGGATGTAAAATATTTAAAAAAATCTAAACAGAAAAATAAAATGATTTGGTTGTGAGAAAAAACCAATGTAATAATCTAAACGATTATCATTAAACGTATTATATAATGATTCATCCTAAAAATATGTATAAAAATAATATATTCAACTACTTTTATATATATATCCTCAATAAAAACATTCAACTATAATTATAGGGAATTATATTATTTATGAATGAATTCTATTACTTAGTTAAACAAACTGATCATGAAATCAAGGAAACAAACACTCTAGAACGACGGAATTCAATAATATTACTGATCCCAAAAAACATAAATGAACTTTATTAAATTATAATAAATAAAATACATGTATATAAGATTCTTAATAAGATTTTTAATATATTTAATAGGATTATCCATTATATAAAGTACAACTGCAAAACTCATTCGGACATAATGTTGGGTTTTCTACCAGAACATCCATTTTCATTCAGGTTACTCATTTTCTCTATTAATCACAATTTATTTCATAGTTATACTAATTTACTCTTAGTAAAATAATTTTAAATGTTATACATATGTGTAACAATCATAGTACTTATTTATTTTAAGGGGAGTTAAATGTTTTATAAATAGATTTCTCAATTTTTCCCAATAAACAACTCCAATTCAAAGGAACTTATCATTGAAATACTTAAGCCTCTAAGAATATTCTCCTCTCCCCTCATCAACGACTAGGGGTTTCCCATCGTCCTAGCTTCCTCTTCCCTCTCTGGTGTGATTTGGTCTCGATTCGGCTTCCTCTACATCGTCTCAGCATGATGCGGCTTTGCCGCCTTCCTCTGGATAATCTCATTGGCTGGCTTCCTCTGGATATTTTCGACAGGCAGCTAGGTTATGGTGCGACGTAGTGGGGTTTCAGATTGGTTCGACGATGTCTTTGGTCTCGGTGAAGACATGTCTCACAGAACACCGACTTCATCTCGGTTTGTGTTGGTGGCATTGTGTCAGCGTGCAGCTTGATTCGGCAGGGCTCGGTCTGTGTGGAATGTGTGAAGTGGATCGGGCTTTGGTTTGGTCTAGAACGTCCTGGAGGCACCTTATTGTGGCTTTGTGGATGGCCGACTAACGATCTGAGTGACCCGAATATGGGAGGTAATGGTCTCCAGATTGTTTTTGGAGTTTTTTCAGGTTTGATGGTTTTGTGATGTTTTATTTGGTTCATATGGCTATTAATTTTTGGATATGCTGGTTGTTCATATTTATCTGAGTTGTATTTGGGGTTGCACTGTTTTTCTGGGGTCACTTCTATGATGTGGGAAATAATGGTGATGGTATGGTGATGGTTTGGTGATGGTTTGAATGGATTGATGTCATGGTTGAGTTTTGTGATGATTTTTTGTGGTTCAATTCTGTTAGAATGGAGATGAACTTGGATTTGACCACATGGATCAGTCCTCAGAAAGGTTCTAGATCCACTTATTCATCATTGCAGTGCTTTACTGATTTGGATGTTTGAGAGGGTATAGAGTCAGCTATCCGATCGGGCCTCTTCTTTGACACAGGACACTTGCTTGTCATTCAGCCATGCAACGATGGAGAGCCTTATCACCATTTTATGATGGGGAGGGGTGCTCCGTGTTGTCTATTTGGTTTGTCTCTCTTGACCTTCAGGTGTGATTTGTTTTAAGTCCATGATGTCAATCTGGGTTCTCCCCCTTCTTCCCTTAATATCTGGTTTGACTATAATAAAAAAAATTTAAGGCCTTCGGGGCTTTGGATGGAAAAAACTTCTCAAATTTGAATCTAACATCAAAAACACTATATATTTTTTTTAAGATAATTTTTTTCAAAAACCACTAATTTCTTCATGGAAAAAACTGCATAGTTAGTTTTTTGTTTTATGAAAATAATTTTCCAAATGTATTATTCTTTTTAAAAATAGTGTATTTCTCTCAAGAATTCATTGATGTTTTTATTAAAGTATTTTTGTCAACTTCAATGCCTCTATGGAATTTTATGAATTTTTAAGGTTAATATCTTATTTTTATCTTAAATAATATTTTATTAAGTTTTTTATGGTCATTTTTACATTTTATATTATATTTTGATACCATTCACCTTACTACTCAGAATTGATAGTATTGATGTGTATAGATTGGGGATAGTTGTTTCATATGTTCTTGTTGTTCATGTTTATCCACTTTCAAATGACGATTTAATTGGACATATAATGTGATGGGTGGGGCCCTCTATATACCCTATATTCCTTGGTAGGCCTCATGGGTCAAAAAAATTGTGTCTTGGTCGAGGCCTTACAATTATATTTTTAGACGACTTGGCTGACACCATGATAATATGTATCAGATGTTAGAAATTATGCATTTTTTAATTGTGGTATTAGTAATTTAAAAAACATGGGATTATTAAACTATTGGAATATAAATGGATATGTTACATTATATTATGATCAGATATATGGCCTTATTTATTCACCTTTCATTCCTGCCTTATTTTGCTCAACTATATTTTTAAATCCATATCTTTTTAGTTATTCACCATGCCGAGTTTTTGTTTTTATAAATACACTATTGAATTAGATTCCCTTAATGAGCATCTAATATCACCAATTTTATATGTTTTTTAACTAGGTTGTAAAGATGAATATTATTAATGATTTTATGGGATAACCTAAGAGTCATAGATGTTTCCAATCAAATCGTTATGATGTATTTCATTTCAAGTTGTAATGTTGAACTTATGTTTGTTATTGGTTTTACAAAACTACTAAACTATTTGTTCCTTTAGAATACAACTTTCCTTTAGTCATCCCAATGTAAAGAAATAATGTACTAACTCACGGAAACTGGGTTTAGGGTGATACATTATGTATTCATCAGCACTTTTGTTATATGCTTACCTTACTAAGAATCTCAGCTCTCCCATTTCATATTTTTCCCTTCCCCTAGGATACTATGCAATGTTATATGATTGACATGAAAGTATATTCTAAATGTAATAGTATTATTCTTAAAATAATGATGTTTTATTATATGTTTTTAATTTTACTACATTTTTCAATTGTTTATCTAGTTTTAAAAGACTACTTAACTATTTGATCATTTTGGATAAAGAATTTTTTATATAGAACCTAAGTAATAATGTGACCACTGACTATGTGATATATTAGGTTTGGGATAATTATATTTTTTATCGTAGGATGATTAGTATAATACGTAGGAATAATATTTTGGGAATCATATGTTATATATCATAACCCCATGACTCACATTTATGAAATATCTTTGTATAGGGTAACATCCTAAAGATTTGGTAATATAAAGATTATGTGGATTTCAGAGAAATAAATACCTATCAAGATATAGTAATTATAAGTGGATGAATAATAGATTTTTAAAGAGGTAATGAATCATAAAAGGTATAATTTATCTTTGACTTGTTTAAAACATTGTGTGGGTGAATAGGGTTTGATGTAGTCATGGTTATACACACCTAGGGGATATTATTGGTCTCATTCACACATTTATTAAAATACATTATGATATATTAAAAATTTTCATTTTGACTAGATAATACTCCAAAATATTCCATGATTATGAATCTATGACTTGATTAATTTATTTCTTCAATTTTTGTAATGTTATTAACTATTTTTGGGATTATACATTACGCTTCATAATTTTATTATTAAATCTAGTACACAAAATTGTTTAAAAATAACACCTTGGGTTAGGAATGAAAATAATATCATTAAAAATAATCCATATAGGGATTTATATCATATAAAAGATAATAAAAATAATGCTTTATCTGTTGCATCCCCAGTATTAAGAAAGAAACATTATGTTCAATAGCGTACATTCTATTCTACATCATACTTAAAATGAAACACAAAATATTATTATAAAAATGGTAATGTTATGACCTAGACATTGGAATGGAGGGAATGAATAATATCAACTGAATTTTAAAAATAATGATTACGCAGGTTGGAATAATGATTTACTTGTTACGGAGTTTATTATAAATGGAAATAAAAAACTATTGAATATAAAAAATGTGTTTGTCTGAAAACCTTTTTAAAAGTCAATAATTGTGTTTATAAAATCAAATAGTTGTTTATGGGGTTTTATTAATTAACAAATATATTTTTTATATTCAATTTAATGTTTTAAATTCATCTTATAAGTTTTCTAGATATGATATAATAAAAATTTGAAAATTTTTCTAATAATGGAAGTATTTAAAAAAATTACAGTTTTACCGCATTTTGATGCAGAATCTTTCATAAATTGTTTTTTATCATTTTTATAAGTATTATTTGACAAATTACATATATTTCATAGAATTGGGAAATCGAAATTTACAATGTTTGAATTTTTTTATTTTTCGGATAAAATTCATTTATTAATAAATAGTGAATAATACTGCATTTCAGTTCATAACTGATTTTTCATATAATATTTTTATATATTTATATTTTACCTTTAATAGTTTTTAATGTTTAATTTTATTATTTTTTTTCATATAATAAAATATTGGTAATTAGAAGTAATTTCAAGTTGAAATTAGATATAATAACAAGTCAATCTTTTGATGTTTATGGATTTTTAAAAACCTGTATTATTGTTTTGACAACTGGAATTGATTTTAAATTAATTACTCAAACATCTGTTTGTTGATTTTGAAAAAATCAATTCCATATTTGGAATCAGAAGTTCTAAATTTTTTAAATTGTTTCCTTTTATTTTTGGACATTAATAATAATTACATCAGTAATTATTTTTATTTAATATGGTTAAATTGTAAATTAGGAAAATAATGGAAAAAATAATATTATAATAATATAAACATACCCTAACACATGGCCTAATACTGTTGGATGAGATATGAATAACTATTAGAATATGTTTTTCTATTTTAGGACCCCATGGATCATCATGAGTGTGATAATGACATGTTATAATATTTCATTTAAATTAAATGGAAATATAACATTAACATGTATATTTTTACCAAAACAATTTTAAGATGGGTTTATATAATTGATATCCTTTACTATAAATAATAATATGAAATATAAAAGAAATTCATTCAACAAGGAATTTTATTTCTAATTTTTTTATTTTAAATATATTATTTTTTCACTGACACGATGATGATGAAGTTATTACATTATTAATGAAAGATACAAATAAATGATATAATAAACATTCAAATAATTGTAATTTGAAACTTTTGATGGATTAACAAAAATTTTGGGATGATTATTCCATGTTATTTTTGATTTAGTTTTGTTTTTATGAATGAATCATGTTGTTATGACATTCCCAAAAATCAATTACTAAATAGTTTTTAAAAAAATTACATAAACAAGTTTTTAAAACAAAAGCTATTTTATTAAATGATACAATAGTCATTGATATATAATATTAAGGAAACTTAAATATATAATGTTTAAAATATCATTAATGATCCAATATAGGTTACCTTTTATTTTTATTGTAGGTATTATTATGATATAGTGTAATAATACAAGAAGATATTATAAAAGTTAATTTACATAGATATGGGTTATAGACAATAGATAAGGATAAATTTGTTACCTAAACATCTCTAAAACCTATTGGTTGAATGGGTAGTGACACATACTCATCATAGAATATCAATATATCACCTTGTACATACTCTAATTCTAATAATAATTTATAATGACATAATATTTTAAGACATTCCTAAAGTGCCCCTCCTCTCTCTTATAAAAGGAAAACACATATCTCCACATACTCACACCTCTCAAGCCACTTTTCCTGAAAAAATGTTTCTCAAATAATCTCCCAACATACTACAATTACATCTAGAAGACTTATATTGGGAATAATTCAATTCAATAAATCCTTTTGTCTAAAATCAAATGGTGTTACCGGATTTAGATGAAATGTATTCTCTCAAGAACATTTCATTTATTTTTCGTCTACTACCCCTAAAGTATTTTTAATCCATTATTTAATATAAAAATCAGTATCCTCAATAGAATATTATGTTCTTTTTGTAATGTTTCAAGATACAATTAAACAAAAATCTATCTAATAGATATAGAACATAAATTTTCTGTGTTCGACGAACTACTACCTCACAAAAAATGATTGCTCAAATTTATCATACAACCTCTCATGGTAGCCATAATGATAAGACTATTTTTATAATTGATATATGATATGATATATGATATATTTATATTTTCTCTATTTTATATGTATTTAATATGTACAATGTACCTTTATTCATTCCATAATGGTTAAACAAGATAATTTCACTTGAGGAAGTCTGGACTTTCGCCCCCTCAAAGTTATATGACTCATTTTTTCCATTATTGGAATGTATAAAGGATGGAGTTAATAAAATTTTGTATCCTACATAACATAGCTATTATAATTTAATTATAATATACTAATGTGTAATTAATGTTTCATTTTTTTATTATGATAAATAAATAAATGTAGCGTTCATGTATACGTACAACCTACACCTCTATGAATGGTGCATTTCATTTATTATCTCAAAATATTATAGATTACTCTAAATACATATATAATGGAAATATATGATATTAAAAACATGAATATCATTCTTGATATTACGTACCTAGGAAAACATGGATAATTTCCATCAAAATAGTTTCATTTTTGACTCATGTACCAAACATCGAGAAAATGTCCGATATGAACACAAAAATTTACTAATTCCTATAACAAGGCAATAAGTAATAAAAACGAATACTAATCATGAAAAATTATATAGAGAAATTATAAATTAACCTAGGATTATTATTTTGGAAATTAATAAATAAATGGTATAAGTCTGAGACAATGTAATAGAAATCATAACTCAACCACATTTCATTGAGTTAAATATCAATGTTATTTTTTTTTGTTTTTCCAAGAATATGTGTGAATGATCTCTGGTTGTTTTAAACTGAATACGCAATTTTATTGGGTGTTTTTTGACCCATAATAATTTCATTGATTTATCCATAATCTATAAATATGCTATTTGTAATGGTATACATCTTAATATCCTTTCATTGAGGCATTTCTTGATGATATGAACCATTATTTATTTATAAAGTGTATATAAAACACAATTTACATTACTTATTTATATTATAACTATACTCATTAAATTTTATGACTTTTATATTTTTCTACTTTCATGTGGCGTATAATTTAAATGTTCAAAATGTAAAAGTACTCTTTATCTCAAACATTTTTTTAAATGATTTAATGATTTAGTCTTCTTAATACATATATTTATTTTTCATGTTTATAAATTATTTTAAGGACTTATTTATATGGACATGAATTTTTACCTTTAAATTCCATATTAAGGTTTTAAAGTAGTATGGGGAAATTTGATTCAATAATATTAGTTAAAAATGTTTAAATTGTGTTTTAAAAGGGGATTGACTACTTCAATTACATTGACTGTTTTTTATATATACATCCTGTATAGAATTTATTTTTGTTATTTTTCATTATGAAACTATGTTTTCCTTACAAGTTTAATATATTATTTTAGAATAAAATGTTTTTATTTATGACTGCTTGTATTGTAAATATTAAATGTTATTTCAATGTGGAGATGTTATTTTTTCTTTAGGTCTGGTTTTTGTGTTATGATTATGTTAGGGTTATTGGGAATTACTAAAGTATAAGGGTGGTTCAAGGATAATCCTTATGAGGGTGAGCCCATTATAGTTCTCCAATTCATTGGTTAACATGATGGAGGTAAACGTTAAGGTTTCTCTAAAGATATTTAGGGAATATATTATGATGGGTATTCCAAATATAACCATGAAGGTTACTTCTAATGTTATTGTGAAACCTAATATGCCAGTATGATAAAGATTCCACAAGTTACTTTTATTTTTTATGATATCTATGATTTTTTATAAATTTTATGATTACATGATTTAATCTAAGTAGTTTATTTTTTATGGGATAAACGAATGATTTTGTGAAAATGTTTTCATGAATTTCAAATATTCATTGACTAACGGTTTTATTGCATATTTTATATTATATACAAAGCTGTTTACACTCATACCATGTTTTTGAAATGATTTCCAGAGGGTACAAGTATGGTTAAAAGAATGGATTATGGATTGAATATTTTTATCATGAAAAAGAAATCATGATTTCTTTAAAGGGTTTCTGTTGGTGAAAAAAGGTGATATTTACTTTAACAGTCTACATTTAATGTTTGGGTCTATTATGTTATAGTTATAACCTAATTTTTTAAAACAGTAAACATGAAAATATACTCAATGTGAAATAAGGTCTAATTATTTACATAACTCATGATTATGTAATGTTTAAGGTAGGGCCTTACAGATTGTATTGGAGGATGGTTTAGGGAACATTGGAGATTAGGATGCTTTTTTAAAGGTTAGAGATATCATTAAAGGATTATTATTTTATGGTTTTTCATTATTTCAATGGATTCAAAACCCCTTTTGAGGCATTTTATTATAATATTACAAGGTAATTAACATAATTTATAGAGACATTTAATTTAGATGTAGTTATACGTTGGTACTTTTTGAGACTAAAAAAGAAAGCTATATAATAACAATTGTGGCTTAAAAAGGTTATAGTTATTTTTTAGGATTTTAGCTCATTTTAACAATTTTATAATAATTATAATGATTTTTAAGGACAACATGTAGACCATGTGACAACCCAACATATTAGATAATGTTGTGGGAATCGACCCACAACCGGGGAGCGACGATCCTTTATCACCTACCAATGGCCTACATGATGTCCATTATTAGTATAACATATTATTTTTAGATAAACTACTTTATGTATTAAGAATTTGTTTATCTGGGAATCATATATTTTATCGAATGAATATCAATAGTAATAGAATATTATTTGGGGATTACCAGATAAAGGATATTTTGGAAGAGAATCGTATTTTGGGAACAATATATGCCTATGGAAAATAGAATACTTTGGGATTTCATTTGAAGACTAATGGTTAAATTTTATTTTTTATGAATATATGTTTTTTATTGTTGAGTTATGGAAATTAAGTTATTTATGGAATTGATTACCCTATCATGGAAAGTATGTGATTAGGTTAATAACTTTTCAGTATGTGACTTAAAGAGTGATCGATTTTATTTGAAGATACATGTTAAAATTTATCTTAGAAGACTATGATGTAAAATCCATTATAATTTAGGGATTAAATCTATGTTTTTATTATTTTGAGATATTTAAATGGTATGTTTTTTGTTGAATAGTCAATATAGAACCTTGGTATTACTGTTGAATTTTGGAAATTAAAATTCATCCTTCTCTTTTTAATGGATTACTGATTTGGGTGATTATCATATATTTTACTAACAATATTGGATTTTTATAATTTATAAAGGTAGGATAAATATATATTTAACCTTTTTTGGATGCTATGAGTTATTAAAAGTTGATTCCAGTGCATTAGGTGTGAAAAATTAAACTTGAATACTCATATTTGGAAGAAAAAGCTAAGTGTGTGGTGGAAATTGATTAAAGGATGAAACTCTACATTTCAAGTAAGTATATTTCTTTATTTTTTTATTCTAAGAAGTAAAATTTTTACTCAACATTATGAAAAGAATATTTAAACAAAAAAATTATGTTTACATTTCCTACTACGAAATCAAGGAGTATTTAACCCATCACAAGATTGTGGTATTTTTACTGTTAACTTTCTCCCGATCATGTTTTCTTTCACACTATATCATAAAAAGATGGTTAGTTTTTATTCTCTATCCATGTTTTCATACATGGAACCCTAGTATGTTTTATCTCGAGTGACCGTTGTGCACCACTTTCTATCATTTAAAGTGGAAGCTTTATTAACTCTTTTCCAGTGTGGGTTTTTAGTAACGGTATTTTGAAAAGTCATACCCTAGTTATAGTACCAAAATTCAAATTGTGAGGATGAAATTTATTAAAGGTTGGAGGATGTTACTTCCTTAGGTTTATGAAACAAACACTATGTTCAACAATGTACAAGATACAATACATAATGCTTAAAATGAAAAACTAAATATTATTATTTAAATGTTACAGTTATATCCAAGCCATTGGATTATATGAAATGAATAATATCAATTGAATTATTAAAATATTGTTGAAACATATTTAAATAATGATTAATTTTTTGCTAAATTTATTAAAAATGGAAATAAAAACCAATTGAATAAAATGGATGTATTTTAATGAAAACCTATTTAAAAGAGAAAAATTGAATTTTTAAAATAATATCACTCTATGTGTATTATTATTTAATTAAAAATATATGTTTTATATTAAATTTAATGTTTTAAATTAATCCTATAATTTTTCTAGATATGATATAAGAATAAATCCTCTTTTTTAATAAATGAAGTATTTTCCAAAAAATATACATTTTTATCGCCATTTAATGGAAACCCATTTTTAAATCAAGTAATTTAAAATTAAATATATATATTTTAAAAAATAAACTAATTATTTAGATGCAAAAAATAAAAATTTACTTTGGATAAATTTTGAAATTTTCCAGATAAAAATTATTTTTTAATGAATTGTGAAAAATATTGGATTTTATTCAAAACTGCTTTTTCATCAGATTATTTTATATAGATAGATTGTACTTTTAATTGGTTTTAAGGTTTAATTATAATAAAATTTTATTATTTAATCATATTTTGTTCATTAGAAGTAATTTCACATTATATTTCATATAGACACACATAAATTTGTTGATGGTGGTTAGTTTTTAAAAACCCTTTTTATCATTTTAAAATAGGTAATTATTTTTAAATTAATTACTAAAACATCAGTGTTTTAAATTTGTAAAAATGGATTTTATATTTTTAATTAGGAATTCCAAATTGTGTACATATATAACTTTTACTTTTGGACATTATGAATAGTAAATTCATTAAATTTTTTTAGTTTACCATGGTTAAAGGGTAAATCATCTAAATAAGGGTATAAAATAATATTACAATATTAAGAAACTACCCTCAGATGTGTCATAATCCTACTAGTTGAGATATTTATGACCATTATCTTCCATGGTTCAATTTTAGTACCCAATGGTGCCATTTAGTTATGATAATTACATGTTATAATAATTAATTTAAAGTAAAGAGAAATATAACATAAACATGTATCTTTTTAGTTAAAAAAATTAACGTGGGGTTATATAATGGATCCCTTTTACTATATATAATCCTTAGAAAAATTAATATACGTCCATGAACATGGTATTTTATTTATAATTTTTAAAAATTAAATTTATAAATTTATAAATTACATAATGATGATAGAGTGATTAAATTATTAATGAAAGATTCAAATAAATTATATTATAAATTTTAAAACAAATTTTATTTGAAAATTTTTATCCCATCTACAAATTTTATGGATTATTATGAAATTTATTAATTTATTTAACGTAGTTAGTTTTAATGAATCACGTTTTTATGATATTTTCCCAAAAATAAATTACTAAATAGTGTCAAAATTGACATAAATAAATTTTTAAAACAAATACTATTTTGATAAATGATATAAAAGTCATAAAAATATAATATTTGGACAACTAAATTGGATAATGTTATAAATGTCATTAATATTCCACTTGAGGTTCCTATGTCATTTTATATTAACTATGTCAGCCATTTAATCTAAAAACACAAGAAGACATAGTAAGAGGTAATTTATTTGATTAAGGGTCAAATCCAAATAATAAGGTTAATTTTTTTATCAAAACAATTATGAAACCTATTGGTTGAGAGTATTTAAACCCATATTCATCTTATCTTATAAATTTATCACCTTGGAGAATATATAATTTGAAAATAAATTTATAATAAAAACATATTTTAATACTTTCTTAAAGTGCCCCACCACCCTCTTATAAAATCTCACCACCTCAACCCTCTTACAGAAACTATTAAAGTCCCTTATCTCTCAAAAATTCTGCTAAAATAATATCCCAACAACCCTAACATTCTAATATAATACTTACATTGGTCATAAGATAATTCCTGAAATCCTTTAGTCTCAAATCAAAAGGACTTACCTGATTTAGAGGTAACATCTTATCTCAATCTCCTTTCATTTATTTTCCTTCCCCAACCCCCTAAACTATTTTTATTCTATTATTTTAGAAAAAAATATCATAAAAAAAATTATATTTTATTATGATATGGTTTTTACCTACACATACACAAAAATTCACCTATTTGATATAGAACATATTGTTTCAATGTTCGGCGAACTACTACCTCACGAAATGAGGATTGTTCAATTTTCTCATACCACCTCTCATAGTGGAAATAATGATTGAACTATATTTGTATATGATATATATTACATTTATCTTGTCTCTATTTTTTTGTAATTTTTTACAACATACATTTTTTCTTTCCATAGTTTCTAAAAACAATAATTTCATTTAAGAATATGTGGACTACCTCCCCCTCAAAGTGATGTGACATTTTCATTACATATATGAAATGTATAAAGGATAGATTTAATAAACTTATATAAAATATATAACATAGATATTATAATGAAATTATTATATACTAATGTATCATTTATTTTCATTCATTTAATATGATAACGAAATGATTGTATTGCTCATTCGAACGTATTGCCTACCGTCTCCATGAATGGTGCATTTAATTTTTTATATCATCATAATATGGATTATTATGAAAACATATATACTGGATATATATGATATTTAAATCATTACTATCATTTTGGAGATTATGTACTTATTACAACATGAAAAAATTTCATCAAAACAACTTCCTTTTTGACTTGTGTACCGAACATCGACAAAACATTCAATATGAACTAAAATAATTATCTCATTGATATAACATGGTAATAGGAGATATAAAATTAATAATAAACTCAAAAAAGGTTCTATTGAAACTATAAATTAATATATTTTTATTATTTGAGAAATTAAATAATGAACGCGACTACTCAGACTCGTGATAAAGGAAATCATTACTCAACCTCATTTCCTTCAGTTGAATATCTGTGTAATAGGGGTTTTTTTCAAGAATATCTTGGAATGAAATATGATTATTTTACACTAAAAATTCACTTATATTGGGTGTTTTTATATTTTTTCACACATAATTATGACATTGGTTTATCCATAGTATAATTATACAATCAATGTAAGGGACTTCATCTCAATTTCTATTCATTAAGACATTTCTTGATGATGTAAATAATTATTTATTTGTAGTGTGTATATAACACCCCTTTTAAATTACTTATCCATATTTTATCTATACTCATTATATTTTATGTCTTTTAAAAATTTCTTCTTTAATGTGGTGTACTCTTTAAATATTCATAATTGTAAAGTATTATTTATCAAAAAAAATATTTTAAATGTTTTAAATATTTAATCCCTTAAATTATTTATTTCATGTACATGTTTTCCAACTTATTTTTAGGACATATTTATATATACACATATGTTTTTAAATTTAAATATAATTCAGAATTTTCAATGTGTTTTGGGACACATTGATTAAAAAATATTCTTTTAAAATGTTTTAATTGTGTTTTAAAAGGGGAAATTTTATTTATATAACATTGAATGATATATATATATCATGAATGGAGTATCTCTATTTTATTTCCCAATTATGTAATGATAATTCCATTACAATTTTAACATATTATTTTAAAATAATTAGTTTTCATTTATGAGTGTGTGGCATGTAATGATGAAATGTTATTTCATAGTTGAAATGATATTTTACCTTTATACATGGATTGTGTGTTATTATTATGTTATGGTTCTTGGGAATTTTTTATGATTATGGGTGGTTCTGTGATAAAACTAGGATGGGACATCCCATGATATCTCTCTAATTCTTTGGGTAATGTGACGAATTTAAATGTTAATGTTTACATGATGAGATTTAGGAAATTACTAGGATGGGTATTCCAAATGTACCCCTGAAGGTTACTCCCTATATATCTTTGAAAGATACATTGTAAATATGATATGGATGCCACAATATACCTTTTTGTGTTATTATTTCTTTGATTTTTTGTTGGACTCTTCTGATTGGATAATGTAAGCTAAATATTAATGTTTTATGGAAGAAAATTATGATTTTTTGAAAATGTTTTCATGAGTTTTAAATATTCATTGAATAACAGTTTTATTCCTTATTTTATATTCCTTAATAATATTTTTTTCTCATAATAGGTTATTTAAACATTCTTCATATGGTATAAGGATGCGTAAGATAAAGATAGAAGGAAATAATATATTTATCATGAAATGATATCGTGTTCTGTTTAAAGGGTTTCCTTTGGGGGAAAAAGTGGATATTGAGTGTAACTGTCCACATGTAATGTTTTCATTTTTTATGTAATATTTATGGACTAATTCTATAAAACTACAAACATGAAAATATCCTAAATGTGAAATAATGTCAAATTATTTACATAAATCAATATTATATAATGATTAAGGCTGGGGCCTTATAGGATCTGTTGCCAAAACTGATCAAACTATTACTATATTTGGTCTGCGGAATTAGGTTATAAACAATAATGATTCTAGGTTTGATCCACCTACTAATACATAATGTGATTCATCAATGTTAGATAATTTCATCTCTTATAAACATCCATTAAGTACTAATACCACTATACGATTTTTATATCAACAATGGGTAAAATCCTTAGTGAAGATAATTCATTCCTTAGGATGTAATGAATGGAATAATGTTTCCATTGTAGTTTTTCATCAATCAATAAATGAATATAAAAATTGGTCATAAATTAAAAACCATAAAAATGAAAAAGAAATAAATTCAAATAGAATTGAATCGTTTTAAGATAGTATTCATGGATACATGTTTTCAACGTGATCAATGAGAAGGTATTGAGTGATAATTTTATAGTGTAATAAAATTTGAAGATGAAAATGTAACTATGTATGAATCCAACATTACAAGGATAAAAAATAATATTTTATAATACATACATAATCGAAATATAAGTATTTTTTGTTTCGTTTGAGGTCTTAATCCAATCCTTCATATGGTAATATCCTCCCAAACATTTTTAACATATGAGAAAAGAATATCATGTGATGTCAAGATAGTTAAACAATTATCCAATTATTATTGTGTTTAAAGGATATAATATCAAAATATGATGGAAACAAAAAATATGGATAATGATAAGAAGTTTATTAATGATTTTACCTTTGGAAACATCCTTGTACATACTTTAATAAAATTGGTGTTTTCATTATGTGTGGAGATAAAGGCGATAATTCTGTTTAATTAAAGGGAATGAAGTAAATCTCTAATGTTTATTTTTAAAATATAAGGATATGGGTAACTATGTAAATGAATGCTATAATTTTTATGGGAATATAACTCAAAAGAAGACAAGGGATCTAGGTCGTGGCTATGATATTAATACTAACAAAGCAGACTAATTAATGTGATTCAGTATTTGGATCCATCAATTATATGGTATAAGTATTTTTTTCTACAATATTATAATATTTGGGTTTTACTATATATTTTTTCATACACATTTGAAAACATATGTTTAATGGTATTGATGGTAAAAAAGTTATCATGTGTAATGAGAATCTTTATTAAAAACACATGGTTTATCAGAGAACCCATTTATATGTTCCCAATGATGACATTATAATGATAATGAGGTATTTATGAGATATAATGGGTGATCAAAAATTTGTTATTTATTTGATAGTTTGTGATATCTTTTATAGATTATAAATCATTTTTGTATTACAAAATATATTCGATAAAATGAAATTATATTTTAGGAATTATGAGAAAACAATCGAAAGAATGAATGTTTTTAGTGAGGTTTTATGGTTATTCTAGATATTAGTATGTTTCATGTGAATATATTACCATAGTATCCATATATTCGGTATGTAACATTAATTAATAATTTATAATTGTTGGGGAATCTATTTTCAATTTTTTTTGAAAAATTTATTATAGATTTTTGGACCTTGAATTTGGTCAAGCCTGTTTTGGAGGAGTGTTATGGTTAAATATATTCGAATTATATGATGTTGAACTTTGGAGTTATTATTAAATTTTTATAATTTACTGTATTATTGGATAACTCAAGAAAGCTATTTTTTCTAAAAAATATATATAGATTTATGTGGAATTAATTTAAATTCATTTGTAGATCATATGATCTATTGAAATTTAGTTTTAGTACATCTGAATAAATAATAAATCCTGACTACTCTTCATTTGCAAAAAAATATGAAATTATGCTTAAAATTTATTAAATGATGATATTCAACATTTCAAATATATATATTTCTTGAAGTTATTAAATTATATTGATATTTAATTCCTTATCACTAGGAAATGTAGATGGAAACCATAATATTATCATACTAACATTATTTCGGATAAGCCAATGGAATTTTCAAGAATCATAGATATATTTAATTTTGGTAATGATCATTCTTCAATCCATGTTCATTATCACTCTATATTATATCATAGGCATTAGTTTTCTATTTTATGTTTATATTTACACTCCAAACCAATTTAAGCCTATTTAGAAACATAGGTATGTGTTATTTGAACAATTTTCATATACTAAACTACATGATTCTATGTTATTTTCCTAGTTGGGATACCTATGGAACGCTCTAGGATTTTATAGGGCCCTACAAGGAATCAAGAGACATCCATTCAGATGTTTCGCCATCTATTTGTACCCCTCACTCTCTATGGGAACAAGAATAGGGTCAAGTAACCCAATACTTAGACACTATGTTCATTGTAAATGTGATGATTCAAATTCATTGACTAAACTAGAAAATCATGGTTCACTCTTAGAATTTTCTCCCCCATAACTTAGTGTTATCTATAACTAATACAAATGTTTCCCACTAGGTTTTAGTCAATTGGATCTTACAATTTTTACCCTTTGATCCCTATTGTAACTTTGTGTGACCAATTCCCTTAAAACATGGACATTATGCATGTTATACATATTGTTAGTCAAATCCATTTCCTTGCTATGTAATGTTCAACAGGATCAGGTCTTGGTCATAGCCCACACCACCCACTATGAGTTGAGTGTAACCAGCACATATATTATTCCAAAAGGGTGTTGGTATAGTGATAATAACTGGTTATACTCATTCTCCCCATGGGAATTTATGAATCCTTGAGTCTAACCGAACTTGGAAAATATATTTAATTTAAATAGATAAATTTCATTCCATTTCTATGATGGGGAACAAGTATCAAAATCCTTCCTTGGTCAATGACACCCACTAGGAGTCAAGCGTAACCCAATAAAAATTTATCTTCTATGTGGTGTTAGTCATGTTGTGAAATCTTGTTGTATACCCTACTCTCCATGGAAACATGCACTAGAATGAGTCCCTCTAGATTCAGATATTGTTCTTATTATATATAGGGTGATTCTATGACATTACCTGGATGGGGAATGTGTGGAATGAACTAGGATTAATTGGTTCCCCCTAAATTGATGTGATCATAAGCTATACAAATGTTTTTATAATGGGTTGATAGACAATTAGTACCAACTAGTAATAGACAATGCTCTCTGTGGGAACTTGTGCAACATACTGTATTTCTAGACTCAGACAGTTTGTATGTCCCTAGACATAGACACTTCGTGTATTTGATATATAGGGAATAATAAACTTTCTCAGTGATTGGTTAGGGCCCCCACTGGGAATCAAGTGTTTCCCATACACACATTTTTGTCATTGGTGACAGTTTTGTGTTGCCCACTGGTTTTACCCGTCACTATCCATAGAAACTAGCGCATGCTGAAGTCTATCTGGACACATACACTATGTGTATTACATACTGGTAATTTCGAGTTATTTCCTACTTTAGGGATACAAAGAGTGTTTTATTAATTATTGGGTCCCACCACTGGTAGCTATGACTAACCAATACACAATTTTATTCCATGTATTTCTATCGAACGGTTCCTATTGGTAATATAGATTACCTTCTTTGAGAACATCTTTATGCTCCATTCCAACTATATATGGACAGTATGCTTCTTATGAACATGGTGATTCAAATCCATTTCCTACATGGGGGAATGTTCTATGATCTAGTCTTGTTTGGGGACCCTTATATGAGTTTAGAAATAACTAAGGATGTTCTTTATAGATGATGTTTTTCTTAGTCGTAATCAAATTAGAGAAAAACATCAAGGTTCAGTGTTGAATACCAATTAGGTTTATCTTACTATAATATTATTATATGAGTTCCATAATAATATTACTATATTGTTAGGATAATATCACCGATAAAAATATATCATAGTTTTTAATTATAGAATAAACATATATCAGACGATATTATATCATCCTATGTGTTGTATAAATTATAATCACTCGTGATTCCCTCGAGATAAAATATGTGCATTCATGATGTTAATGGTCTTTAATTACCACTGGGCCTATAAGACATGTAATGGGTTTCCTCCACCCAAAAAATATGTTAGTTTTTTATATATAAATTTTTTTTCCCTGTAAAATAGATGTACATGATTTTAAAAGAATACCATTCTTTTCGATAACGTGTACAATATAGAAAATTGAGCTCAAATGATCTGCAAAATATATTATTTAATTATGACCATTATAATATAGCTGTAGAAATGGTGGGTATAAAAAAATAAATATAATTTATGTATATTATACAGTTTTCAAACATATTATATTAATGTATTTGTTATAAATTTAATATAAATGGAAATAAAAAACTTTTTAAATAAAAAAAATGATTTTCCAAAAAAATAACTTTCTTGCGAACTATGTGTTCTAATATTTATAAATAAAAAGTCACTATTGGTGATTAATTTAAAAAATTATATTATAAATACAGTAAACCAAATTTGTCAATCACATCTTTTAGTCTACCCATTTGTTAAAAATAAGTCATGTTTTATTCATAAAAACTATATTATTTTTTCTAAACCTGATTTAGTCATGTTTGTCACACCTATGTTAAAATCACTTTTTACTAATATTTGAATATATATTTGGATTTTTTAAAAAAATATCAGCATGTAAAAATTATCATTGAATGCTTTTTTGTATTATTTCGATTTTTTGATTCACAGTGATAAAATATTGATTATTATTGAAAATACATTTTTAGTAAAAAAACATTTAAATGTTTGGTTGTGTTTTAAAATTATTTTAAAATAATTTGTGGTTAAAATATATCATTATTTATCAAATTTAATTCATCATAATAAATTATATACTAAAATTATATTTTAATAAACCTTTATAATTGTGAAATAATTTTCTTTCGAATCCCTCTTTTTAATATTGTCTACGAGATTAATATTTTCTTCAATTAAACCAATTATTGGAATTGAATTTGGAATTTTATATTCTATATATTAAGCCAAAATATTTAATTCAATAAAATAACTACTTCTTATTAGTTTATCAACATAAATATTAAAACTATTAAAAAATAATTTACATGGGTAAGATTAAAACACGATTACTCGTGATCAAATAGAAATGATAAGAGATAAAATAAAATGAGAATAGTATAAAACCTATTTTATAGCCATATTTATACCTTATATCATATAATATTCATGAATTATAAATTTTTGAGCCTTTTGGAATGTGAAATATATTGGTAAATTTTATTCATTCCAAAAATTCAATGTTAGTCCTCACTACCACCACTAATAAAAGGGAACCACCTCTCCTCCCCCATTAACACATCAAAAGAAATTTAATTTTGAAAATAATTGACCAATCTGTTTCATTAATTACCTGACCATGACCTAAAGTCATTATTTTTATCATAACACAAGTATAGGTGTGATCTTAGTTTAAAAGGGGGTGCCCAGAAAATGATGTATTGTTCTTAATCATTTGTCTTTATTTTATTTCTTTCAATACTTCATAAAAAATATTATAAATCAATGTTAAAATAATAACCCTAGTATCATACAAATAATGATAATTTACTACATATATTTATTTACCTATATCTATATCATCTTCCCTCAAATGTGAAATGATACCACTACTTTTTTATATGGAGAACTACCACCTCATAGAGCGATATAATTGATTTTCCATCACTACCTCTCATAGATTGAAATATTTATGGATTATATATATATATATATATATAATGATTTTAAAATTTTTAATCTACAATAATTATAATATAAAATCTACCTTATTAACTACCAATCAATTGGAAAATCATATTATCGATTGTTTATACATTCAGACTACACCCTCCAAGAAGTGATCTGATTCACTTTTCACTTAATATTTTCATTAAGATTAATGAGGAAATTTTTAATTAATATATTTTATATGTATTATATAATAATTATTGTCTAAATTTGAATTATTACTTTCTTTTCATTTGATCCAATAGTCAAAAAATAAAAAAATATATTATTTATACACATGACAAAGATTCTCCAAAAATGGTGTAACTCATTTATGTACCAATAAACATAATATAATTTCAAAAAAACATATACAATGAATATATATTATATACTTATCATGATCAATATTCTAAAAATATTATTATTATGATCAATTTATAAGATCTAAAATACCTAACCAGAAAATACATAAATATCGAAGCTATTACCATGAGTAATAGTAATTTTCAAAATTATTTTTGACTAAACTAATGATAAAAATAAATATTTAAATAATATTTGGTTTGATATTTAAGGTTATTTTTTATAATATATTTATAATATATATATATTTATAATAATGTAGGATTGGTCACATAGTGGGAAATTGGACCCGATGTAATGTTTTCTAATTTCACTTTTACTTTTGTGAGTCATATGTAATATTTGAAAATTATTTCTTTTTTTATGGTCTATATACAACCACTTTTATATGTTATATCAGGAATCTATTTAAATTTATAGTATTAAAATGTTTAATTTTAAGTTATTTATTTCATATGTATTATGATTCAAAAGTTATTAATGTGGTAAGGGTTTATTTCCCAATCCCATCATTATACAAGATTGTTTTTGTTTCTATATCCCACAGGTGAATTGTTAAATATTTATATCTTAAACACAATATATTTTATTATCCTATAGTTACACATTAATTTAACATTTAATAGTGTTATACTATTATCTTTGGTATATAAAATTATTTATAAAATATGTTTAAGAAAAGATTATTTTATTTATATCAATGGCCAAAAATCCATTTTAATTTATATTTTACCTTTTTAATATTATTATAAAAAACGTTAGTAATATTCTATATATGATTTATTAATTAATTTCTTACACTATTCTGTGTTTTTTAAAAATAAATGTAATCTTATTGTCATTTTATGAACAACATACTTTTTGAAATTTCTTACAAAAGTGGGTGGGAATGTTTTTTAACAGTTATGTAATGAAAAGAATTTCCCACCATCATGGTAGATGAATGAATTGAATCATCCTTCATATTTTTCTATGTCTCTTTTTAAATATGATTAATTTCACATAATTCTAGAAATTTTATATTATAAATTTTACCATCAATATTAAATGTGTATTTTCCAAATGAATGATTCTAATGATAATTTTTATGCAATTTATATTAATTAATGAAAATAACATATATTTCCATTGTGATCCATTATTTATATGTTTTTAATTATACAATTATTGTTATTTCTCATTAATTTTTATGATCATTTTGGCAGTGTACATTTTTTTATGATAATAGTCTATTTATTTTTTAGATGGGGTTTGATTTCATTTATTGAAGATATAAAATTTTGATACTATTATCTATATCCCTCTAGGTGGTTTATGATTTTGTTAATTGACTGGGGAACATATTAATGTTTTATATGACTATTTTTTAATATTATTTTTATTTTTATTATCCATTTCCATTACATATAATATGGTATGGTACTTAGTAAGTTGCGGATAGGGACCACTATAGCACCTTAATTCATTAGTAGGTCTTGTGGGACAAAATATCTTTGGTATTTGGACAAGGCCATACCAATTTACATAATATATCTTCGAATGAGTCCATAATTGTATGTTTATGATGTTAATAATTATTAAATAAATCATTATGATTGTAGTTATTGAATTCATTTTAATTATTTTATTAGTTACCATATATGTGGATATGTTTTATGATCACGTGATTATTTATATGGAATTAGTATAATAATAATTTATTCCCACTATATTATTCTTCATTATCATGTTGTTGTCTGAATTTCCTGTGTTTTCACTAATTCACATTACCGTATTGATTATTCCATAGAAAATAATGATAGATTCCATTGTACACAAACCCTTTATTTGCGTCTTAGCTCACACCTTTTGATGTTTCATTTCCCCACACTCCAAGAAATGTGTTATGATTGATTTGCATGAATATTCTAAAGGGAGTTATTTTGATCTCAAATAAAATAATATGTCTCATTTTATGTTTTCAAATTAATTTTGAATTTAATTAATGTATCATGTATTCCAAGGCTACTAAAATATTATATCGTTTGAGAGTTTATGGACTATATCTATGGAAATTGTAATAAATTAACATAAAAATATGGGCTAAAAGGTTCCCGGTGTTTATATCACTACATTCCAATATATGAATTATTAAAGGATACATATGAGTAAATCAACAATATAAAACATTAAAATTCATAAGAGCATTCCAAAATTCACTGTATCGTGTTGTAATAAGTGGAAAATTTTATTAATCTATTTTTAAATGTGATTACTGTAGGAAATAGTTCAGATCGTGATGGAGTTTCCATGGGGAATCATTGACCATATTTCTATATATAGTCAGGAAATCATTGTCCAATATGTATTTTTGTGATGTGATGGATGAAGACTAATGTTTATTAAGGTACTCAAAAAATTTGATATCATTAAATGAAGATGTCATTATGGAATTTTAATAAAATTTGATTTCCATTAAATTCAGTATACTATGTTTTTCAGTGTCTATACCATAATATTAGAGGGGTTTTCTATTTTGATGTAATGATGGAGAACATTTCCTATTGATTCCTAGATTTTGGGAAGCACATAGTTGTGTTTTCATTTAATGAGAGGAATTATGTTATTATTTCATTTATCACACCACAACATGGATAATTTAAGAATTACGTCTAAAATTATATGGTCATATATTTAATGGATTTTATGTGACTGAAATTATATAAAGATGAATTAGAATTTAAATACATTTTTTAGTTATCACATTATAATAATGGATACATAAATATCAATTATATAGAATACTTGATGATTCTATTAATGGCTAATAGATATAAATTTCAATAAATAAGGGATGTTGGATAATAGATCATTTGATTTTGGACTCTAAATCATTATTGGATAGTAAAATAATAATATTTAGTGGTTCTGTGAGTCTATCACAATGAAATTTAAAATATATTCATTGACTTTATGAATTATGACATCATGTACACTCCATTATTTGTGTAATTTCACTCATGGATCCTAAAAACAAAGAGTATTTCAGTAAATGAAATATTTAACTTTATGATTTATTCAGAATATTGATTTTTATACATTGTTAGTTTTATAAACACGGCCATTTAGTGTAACAACTCCAAATTATAAACCAACCAACTAGTAAAAATTAGAAATTTGTGGCATTAGAACATGATAATTATAATTGTTCAATGAATAGAATCATCCTATCTAGATTCACACCACCTATCAGGGTATTTACCAAGTCTATGACTTATATTATATGTCTAGGTATATGATCTATATGTTCGAGTCTTAGAATGTGTTACATAATCTCTAATCATGTGACCACCATGTGACTCCTTAGACTCTTCTCATATATTTGTGTGTTATTTTATTTCCCAAAGTACTCAAAATCATTTTCATAGTCATGTGGGCATTATTTTATTTATAGGCCCATCCTAGTGTGTCTATGGGTCTTTGATCTTCAGTTCAATGGTGAATTATTTTTTCTCTATAAAATATTTTTTCATGGAAATTAGTTGGATATCCTTCATTTATTAACATTTTCACATAAAATGAATATAAAAATTCAAAATAAAAACATTTTAACATCGAATACTAATTTAACCACTATTAATGACATTATATGTCAGTTCTTATTTTTGAAAAATATGTATATATATATATCAAATAATTTATTTGTTAATATACATCAATATGCTATCTTGAATATTTTAAACAGAATTGACAAACCAAAAAAGTGAAAAATATTAAATTATCACACCATAAACCCTATTTTTCCATTCCATTAGAAAATATAAAAACATGATAATAATTAATAATTCATACCATCCCAAGATCAATACATGATGAAATAAAAGTTTATGTTTGATTAATTAAATCATTTCTAACAAGAAAATAGAACACAATTTCAGTTTACAATTACTCAATCATCCAAACTTATTACCATATTATATGTATAATGATTCCTTTAATGTAATTAATTAGATAAATTAATTTTGATCTTATTCATTAATGTTTAGTATTAACCATTAGTAAAAACACTATCTTTTTTAATGATATATATCTATTTTATGTTTATTAAATATATTTTTTATATTCATTAAATAAATAATAATTCTAAAATATATATTGGTAACAATTTTATGTTAAAATATACATTAATTGATTTATTAGACACTATATATTCCATGAAAATAATATTTTTAACATTAGATTTATAAGATATTCTATATAAATTTTTAAATATAATTTTCTAATAGGATTTATTATTTGTATCTATTCAAGGATCTAAATTATATTTTACTAATGGATATGTATTTTAATTCTATATAATTTTATTGATTATTATGATATATGATAATTTATTTTATTCTATAATGATTTAATAAATTTATTTTTTTATAAAATATTCGTTACGTATTTTAAAACATGTGCCTAGTGGATTTAGATTGATTGTAAAAAAACTTCCATATATTTCATTGGTTGATGATCACATAATTCCTTACTTATAGAATCAGATGACGATACTACCATTATTGTATATGTTTCACATATCTTCATCAACAAACATTATTTACATTGACTTCCTGAATCACATCCCATCACTGGCCACTCAACACATTCAGAGTGCATGTTCAATATTGTAAATATTAATTTTCATACTATTTATCACATTCTTCTATTACTACAACATGACCCTTCTATTTTGATGCATTTTTTTGTGGAACTTTATTGTAATCTCTTATGAATGCAATAGATCATGTTAAATGGGGATAGATATTCATGAAATGAATTTCATTTTGTTTTTTCTATGGCTATTTAATATTATCTTAGCATATATTTAAACCAGAAATTGTCTTATACCTATAGAGTTATTCAAAAATGAGAATAGATTTGATATGATATATATTGATTATAATGAAGGAGATGATCTTATATCAATGGGTTATTCATATGAATGTACATCCTTGTCAATGTTTATTCACAATAGCTATGTTACCTTCCACATTTGTTAGCTAACATATTTTAGAAACATTAATTGTACTTATATAGTTTCTAATCAACATGAATCAATCCTTCATAATTGAGTCTCTTATTATTTTAATCCTATATATATGGAAAAAATTAATCCAATAAAGATATAATCCTCTCAATTTAATCCATTACAGGGAATTTTTAATTGAATTTTATTTTATATATTACATTGAAATTATTCAATATTCAGATAAATTAATATTATAATAATTATATTCATTTATTAATAAAAATAGAAAAAATAGAAAGAAATATATATTAAATAAATATTTTCAAGAGAAATATTATCATATAAAATAATTATATTAAAAAAGATTCTTATTTTCTATTATTATATTAATTTATAAACAAATTATAACTTATGATATTTTTCAAAAAATCATATATTGTTATTTTTATGTTGTGATAAATATGGTAATGATTTCCAAATATTTATAAAACCTAATAGAAATAAAAAAACACCCACTTCTAAATCATTAAATAATTGGACCACGAGCAATTAATTGTATGTTATTTTTAAAAGGATAATAATTAATTAATAAATTATAAGAATTTATTTATCATATAAATGATATTAATTAAAATGTTTTATAAAATGTATTAAGAAAAGGATTTGTTGAATAAGGTATCAATATCATTTTACTGATAAGAATAAATATTATGAAATAAATTGTTTTACAATAACATTTAAAATTAAATAAATTGATATTTTGTTGATCAAAAATAAAAAAAAATTATTATAGAAGACTGTCGTGAACCACTAGGTCTGATCCGTAGGGGAAAAATATTTATGTCTTCCTACCCTTGTGTATGACTCTATAGACCTGAAGTGAGGGTCCTAATTGCATTAGTGGGGAGACAATACCTTTTATATCATATAATTTCACCAATAATATATATATAATATAAAAAATCATATTAATCAAGTGGAAGAATGATAATGGCAAGTGGAACACATGTCATAAAATAAGTTAAAAAATAAATGTGTTCGTTATGTGGTAAGCCAACCAAAGTTATATTGAATGTGATATGTAAATTAAAAAACATTATAGAATCCTCTAGATTCTATAATTTTCTTTCCACCTTCTCTAGGATTCATGACTCAACTGTCATCCATAGTCCTTATTTCCATGCATTCATCTATATACATGATGTTTACAAGTGGATCAAGATGCATGCGCTGATTATGAGTAATAAAACCGAGTATAACTCAATTATTTTCCCTTTTAAAATTGTGCATATATATAGTCTGTATATTCTATAGTAATAGTAAAATGTCTATGTAAGGATGAAAATAATTTACTATGAACCCATTTTCTAACCTAGACACTTTTTCCCTTGAAAAAAACCTTCTTCGACTAGTTGCATTAAAGAATATAAAGATATTAGATGAAACCAAGAACCAGACATATGAATATTGAATATAAATCATGACATTCTATGAAAAAAAAACTTGAGGTCCACTAGGAATAAATGAGGTATTTTATTCACATTCACTTGGTAATGAGTGTCATTCTATGTGATATTCACTATCTCTAGAGTAAACAAGAAACTTATAATATACTAATTATCGACTAAATTAGATGATATCCACATGGAATCTAAATATATAAACATTTTTCATAGGTCAATCATTAACATGAATACTCCCTCACTAGGTAATATCCATTTCATTTCGATAAACCTACCAAAAACACCAAGAAAAATACCTTCAATGTCAATGTAACATAATAAAAAATGTGGATAAAACATTGAAAATCATATAATTTAATTATGATCAAATACAATCCACATAAAATACATGTAAAAAACATGAAACTAGAATAATATATCAGAATGAAGATATTCATGGAATCAAGCATTATAAATTAGTCTAAGGGATATGAAAAAACCCAAATGTGATCAAAATCATGCATTGTAACGAAATAATTCAAAACAAGTACCATACCAAGGAAACATGTGCATAAAAGAGACCCAAACGGTAAGGAACATCCTTTGTCATGGTTGTTGAAGACAAATACAAGGGTCATTAATGGATTAATATTCTGAAAATCTGTCTTACAGAAAATAAAAAAATAGTGTAAACCAAGAACTCCTATAACTAGTTCACAGTAATCAAATGTTTTCAAGAGAAAGAAACATGTAAGAAAAAGAATAGGGGTAGAATAATAATGACTAAATTTCAACACCTATCAATCGTATAATACAGGTCCAGATATTGGATGAAAAAATTGTCTCTCTCAAATGGATATAATAGGAGAAGACTCCAGAATGGATTCATCAATAATTGATGGATTGACGTTTATTCTAAAAAATGTTTTTTATAGAAAAATAATGTAATAACATAATTAAAATAAAAAAGGAATAATTTTATAACAAACAACACCATCATTCCATGATCGAACAATAAATAGGGGTGTAAATTCAATGAAATAATAATAATCACCAATGAACATCCCTCAATAACCCATATCAAGAATCACCAAAAAACGATGAAAAAATTCCATATATCTTTAAAATATAAGAAAAAATTAACTTATATGAATAATAAACCATGTATAATCCTTATACATAAAAATTTTGATAGGTTCTCAGTGTTTGAAAAAAATATATTTTTGAGAATGATGAAATCATAAAGGGTGTCAATTAGTTTACTATTGGATACAAATCAATTTAAAATCTATATAAATACCCCATAACTTTTTCAAATTTGTCCCCATTTTTTGGTCAACTTATATATGTGGATCCAATAATTTCATTATTTTCATGTGAAAAACAACCATCATAATTCCCAACACGATGACCTAGTCTAGGATTTGGTGTTCCATGAAAAAATATCATGAAATGACATGGCCTATGACATGCCTCTAGGGAAAATAATGTTTTAGCCTAACAAATCCCATTAAAGTGGACCTATTTTGGATCCTGAAGATGTAAAAAACATTAGCATTTCTCAAGCACCACATCTCAGAAATAGTTGTGGGAAACCATTTCCATTCTCACTTTACTCGAATACAAGCCTTTCCAAATCCCATGACCACAACCACTCCCATGGTAGGACAATTGGTTTTTTATTTTCATCGAGACATGTATGACTTAAAAAAACATTCACCATGGGTATTTTTTTGGTCGTCCTGGATATAAATATCCGCAACCGAAAAATTTAAGCATCCATAATTCAATAAATGACTACTATGATCCACCCAATATTGAATCCACTAAACAATAAATGATAATGTAATGAAACAAGTTTTTACAATTTTTAAATAAATGTTCTATTACTTCACACTAATGCTGAGTGAAGATAGTGGGTACAAATACCTATATATACAAGTTTATAAATTATCAACATGATATTTAAAATTTCACGATTAACTATTTTTGAAATAAATATATATAGAAATTCCATAATTTTACAGCTATAAATTGGGATTCAATTTACTTTTCTAAAAACATATAATATTCTTTTTGCCTCCATATCATACTCAAGTTCATTCTCTTATATTACTTCCATACAATCTATAGCATTTCGCCACTAAAAAGAGCACAAAATTTTCCTTTAATGAGATACATAAGAAATAATTTCATTCTGCATCATATGCATCATATTAATCTATATTTATTTAATTAATCATATTCATTTCCCATTCAGTGAATTAAATTTTTAGCAATAAATTAATTTATAATATTAGTATAGTAATCAAATATACAAGGTTTTATAATCAATTATTCTTGGTATTATGTTGTAGATATTTTCAAACTAAACACATAATAGAGCGATTATATTATATTTTCTTTATATCTTTATAATAGATTCAAAAGGAATTGATACTACTTATTTATTGTCAATTAAATTTACTAATATTCAAAAATGAATAAATTATAATTTAAAATTATATGAAAAAGTAAAAATATTTAGTTTTTAAAATTTTAAATCATAGTTTTGAAGGATGATTTTATAATTTATAAAAATATACCAATATATTGAACTATGTTTTATTAATAATTACAGAAAAACATAAATTGAAACTTTTGCGACATATGAAAACATTGGGAAATTACATTTTACCATTATAATCATATGAAATATATTCTAAAAAAATAAATTAGATAACCTAAAAAAACTACATAATCATTATTAATATATAAACTAGTAAAAAGGGATATAAAATTAAATAAGGGGAAAATAATTGAATAATAATTAAAAATGTTCTGATTGCAGTAACAAAGTTAATATATTTATGTTATTATGGTTTTTATAAGGTAAATAAATCATCTCGGGACATGAGGTAAGGGGTTTTCATTCAATCATTTACCCAAATATTTTAATTGTTTTTGAAATAAATATTTATCTAATAATTTATAATAATTTACAAAATAATATTAATATTTATAATTATTAATATTATTTTATTTTATTTTATTTTCATCTTAATAATATTTTTTGTTTAATTATTCATTTAAATTTAAATTTTTTATGGGCTGACATCACTACTTAGGCTAATGGGTTGAAATGTAACTTTATATGGTTTTTATCCATTCAATGGAGTGTGTAAAGTCATTATTGTGTTGGTTGGTCCTAGTATTTATCCATAAATTACATTAACTAATAATTTCCCCCCAATGAAATTTTATTAACATTAATGAGCGAAAATATTCTAATATATGTTATTTTGAAATACCAAGAGAATTAAATTCCATAATAAGTGTGAATTTATGGGTAACAATGTTTATAATATCTCGAGGGTCATTCATGATATCAAGATTAACATTACTCAATATTGTGAGTTTATTTTATGATACTATTTAGGGAATGAATTTATTTTCTTTTCTAAATATGAGTTTATGATATTCTATATCCTCAATGTTTATTATTTGTGTAATATTAATTTTCTTATTTATTAATCTATTTTAGTGGATGAACAAGTTCTCATTATTGGACTTACTCTTATTAAGTGTTTTATGTTAATCCCTTATTTTCAATTTTTCTAATAGTTCTTCACGATATGTTAGTATGATATATAGGTAAAAAAACAAAGGATTTGGCTTTTAATAAAGAACCATTATATCTTAAAAGTTTTCCTTAGTGGAATAAGTATTGATTTTGATGGGATAATATGGTTTTTTTAATGTAAGGGGTAATCCTAATTATATGAAACATTAAACCTAAATTTCATTGGAATTTAAGTGTTATAATATTTTTAAGATACATTTGGTTATGGGATGGTTATGATCAATAAATTAGAGTTGGTATTAGATAATGTTTTATATAACACAATGATATTTTAAATTATAAATTCCATTAAAACCAAATGTTTTTAATATCCATTTTCACAAGAAACACTAAATAAATTCAACTATAAAAAATTATATAACCACTAAAATGTAAATTTTTAATTTTAAGCTGAAATTATAGTTTATCCATCCATCCAATGGACCAAAGGCCTTCAAATGTTTTTATTATTGATAAGTCCCCCATTCAAGGGAAGAATGAGTAAACCCAAAGACTTCATGGGCATTGGACAATCATACCCGAAAGAAAAAAGAGTTAAAACCAGAACAACCCCTTCCCAGTATAAAAACAAAACGAAGCACTACAATGATGCAAGGAAAATCGGCTAGCAAGTGTCCTGTGTCAAAGCACATGCCCCATCTGATGGTTAATGCCACACCCTCTAAGAATTTGAGTAGTTTTGATAAATAAATTATATTATTATTTTATGATGAATATTATTTTATGTAAAATTCAATTCATAATTTAATTACTTTTCTATATTAAAAATCTAATGAATAAAATAACCAGGGTAGATAAGTTAGAAAAGATGTAATATAAGATTTAAAGAATTAAAAAATGTGAAAACAAGTTTAAAAATTTATGTTTGAGTATTTTCTTACATTAATCCATTACCCAATAACTTATTTTAAATTATTGGATCCACATTATAATTGAATATTGATACTAGATTTTATATTTACAAAAATTCCATTTCTTCTTCTAATAAAATGGTAAATCGCAAGCCCCTTAAAAGACACTTTAAATATTATAAAACCTATAGAATACCTTCTATTATAAATAATATTTTAATCTTATACCACATTCATTATAATTTGGTCATAATAAATTGTCCAAATTCCACCATTTCCATGAAGTGCTTCAAGAGAAATATTTAATTATCAATGTAGGTAGTAATCTATCTATAATATTTTTTAATTACATTGATTTATAATATTAAAATTATGTTTGTATACATTAATAAAATATAAATAGTTTCATATTAAATTTTTATGGTTTATGTAATAAACATTATTCACCTTTTCAATTTTCACTTATGTAATCAAAAATGTCATTCATGCATGCATGCACACTACCTCCCACACAAAGTGGAATGTCTTTTTTTTATTCACCCACATAAATGGATTCATTAAGAAGATTATTTAATTATTAAATATTTTAATTATATTGTTTTTTAATCTAAATAAACAAATTGATAAACTATCTACCACCTTGTTTTCATTCTATAAGAAATGAAAGGGTCAACTATGTGAATGTGTACACTACCACCTCCATAAATTGATGTTACATATATTTCAAAATATTATTATTATGTTGGTTTTAAAAATTATATAGTAAATAAATATTTTATCTAAAACATAATTATGCTTCATGAGGGTTATATTAATAATTTTCATGTTGTTTTTATAACATGTCTTGTTTGTAAACAATTACCAAAACAAGATATTAATTTTTTTTATACAAGACATTACATACATTATAATTGGATGAACATAAAACATTATTTATCATCATGAAACATCAATTTCAATACATTTATTTATATTGGAATTCTTATCATTTATGAATCAAGTATTTTTTGACATATCTATTATGAAAAAAGTGAGAAATAATTAGATTCATGATAATCTATAGTGAGAAGAAGTGATAGAAAACTAATGATTGAATAAAAAATGATTATAAAAAGAGTATAAAAATATTTATTCATAATAATAATGTTAAAAAATTATTTATAATGTTATGTATTTTCAGAAATTATTTTTTTTTCTTTTTTCTGATATAAGAATTTATATAGGTGTTTTCATATCTATTTTCGTATATTAAGCAATGGTTTCGTGTTAAGAGACATTTATTATTTTATAATTTGTTCCTACTATCCCATTGTATTATCTAAATATTATAAAATTTTATTCCATTGGATTTATATATTTTTATAAATTCCTTCATAAAACTATTTTTATCAGTTTGTTACAAATGAGGCAATTCTTTTTCTATCATTAATTCCATTTATTGAGGTATGATAATTATTCTTAAACATTATTCACGTACGTTAGTTAAAATAAACCTTATGTATAAATTTTATTTGAATATAATTTTATTTTCTATGGATTTTATATTATATCTAAAGAAATTCCTTTTTATATATTGGTACATCATCCATTTACCATCGATAAATTTATTTCTTCACAAATTCAATGTTATTGAGAACAATTACCATTATCTTTAATTAATATTTTTTCATTAATAAACATATTTTTTAATTCCAAAATATTTTTACCTGTAATTTTTTTTTAAATAATAATATCTGTTATCTCATTTATAATTGTTATTTGTATTCACCACTTTTCAAAATGATATTTTATATTATTTTTTATTATTTTTTTGAAAACTTTATTATTTAAATATTAAAAATGATTTCACATTCGCATTCATGTTTTTATCATTTTCTCGACATTTACGATGAAAATATTTATGTCATTTTAAATAAAATATTATTGTTATTCCTTTTATTTTTGATTTTTTTCCAATTTTACCTCTTCAGAAATTTCTTTTGAAGGTGAATCATAACTCCCCCTTTGTGAAGAATTGTAAAAAAAATGTTAAAAAATCACTTTATTCATTTCATTTCCATTTTCATCATTATGATAATAAATTTTCCCCCCAAATTATTTATTTCTCATGGAGTTCCTACAACATCCTCTCATTATATTTTCTTTTTTGAAGTTAAAATAGTTGTATCAAATTATAAAATTCTTTATTCCTACTTATGATAAAAATTTCCATGTGACATTTTTATAGTGAAACTTTTCATCTATATCAATATCCATTAATTTTTTTATGTTAAAAATATCATATTACTAATTTATAATATTTACCTTCATTATTTTGAGTTATTATTATTTTTTTATTATATTTATTGACTAAAAAAAGAATTGGTATCCCATATGTTTTTTATTAGAATGTGACTAATTATTTATTATTATGCCATGTTTTTTATTTATTATATTTTCATTTAGTTATTACATATGGTTAATGAATTAGACATATATAGTGGTGGGTGGGGGACCCAATATCCCATTGATGTATCAGTAGGTCTAATGAAAAAAACTATTCTGGGTATTCAGTGTTTTCACCATAATTAATTATGATGTCTAGGAATTAGCTCATAATAGTATGTTTATGATATCTTGGAAAAATATCATGATGATATGATTATGATTTCATAAATATATATATTCTGTAACTATAAATTTTCATATAGTTATCCAAGTGATTACTTATTATTTCTATTCATAGAATTGCTCAAAATCACGGGATTAATCATATAGAGTTATGTTATTATCATTTATTCCTTCCATATTATGAACTCTTCTTTTATTATATAATAGATTCACATTTAAATTTTCCAACACTAATAATTATTGTTTACCATTATTGTGATTCAATTTGAAAATTCTTTAAAAAAATTGTTACATGTGATATATAGATAATTATAGAATCTGTACAAAAAAGTTAATATATTTTATAGACTTATTATTGATTATGAAGTTCATGATATAGAGTTAAAAATATCCATTTGATGATAAATAAATGGGATATATTAGTTACTGATGTGTTCTTTAGTCTAATACTATATACTTAAAAGGTCATGTGAATATGTTTAATGTAATATTTTCTATATATAATTTAATTGTGGTATAGGTACACATTGGATGTCAAAGTTGGTATTATAGTATGGTTTAAAAAACATTAGATAATTGGAATCTATTATCTCAATATAATTTATAAGATACAAATTTCATTATTGATTGATAAGTTATATTTGATAAATAATTAAAAGGGAATTGATAAACCTATAGACAAGTCATTTTAATATTTTATATTTGATATTATTTGATAATTATTATGGGAGAGTATAAATTTAAACCCTAGGATTAAGACTATGAATATGAATACATCATAATTGTCTTCTAATCTATATATTTTCTAGTTCTATAATGTTTTTTCTGTATTTTTGTATATTAGAACGTGGATGCGACTATGGCACATATTCTCATATGAGAAATCACACTTAAAATGATGGTGGAGTATCAATTTTATCGTTACACATTACATGATGAGTATGCGTAAAATAGTACAGAAATATATCCACTCTTGGGGAATATTAATTTTATATTCATATGATCATTAAAAACTATTATGCGTAATTGTAGTCTGTTTTGGTTATACAATCTAATAGATAATGACCATGGATAACTATGATTTAATCAAATAGATTCATAAGATAGTATATTCCTTCTAATTATGAATTACTTTTTATGTTAATTGTTTTCTTTTACATGAAATATTTAATTTAATCATACCGAAACACAATATATAAAATGTCTAGAGGAAAGAAAAACCAATTTAACAATGAATGTGATGGGTATTTTTTTGATTCTCTTAATGAGAAACGAATGGCGATTGGATGTGGAGTGAATAATCATTATATTAATCAATACATGATATCGTGAATTATGATTAAGAAAATAAGTATAGTGGATTTCTCAAACACACCAATGATGAACGAGATGGAGTCTTTTCTAAGGTAATGTGATAATGATGATGGAGGAAATAAAATTCATTTTCCAATGTGTCAAAAAATTATGAAAACGATCTAAGATAAATTTCCCCATGGATGTAGAATATATTTTCTACATCATAAATGAGGATATATAAGAACTAATTATAGATGAGTATAGGAAACTAAATTTCATCATAATCTATCATTAATAGTCTAATATATGGATCATGGAAATTTTATCATTAAATTCCATAACCAAATTGATAACATGGATAATATACCTATTGAACATTCAATATAATGGTAATAATGTTTGATCTTATATAAAAACTTATGATGAATTGGATTATGATAAATATTGTAAACATATTTTCTACTCTACAGTTTTGGATGTATTCTTGTAATTTGATTCTAGGTATAATTTTATATCTAATATCGTTTCTAAGTTAACTAAATAACGAGCCATATATATTGGTTTTATGGTAAAACATATAGTTGGATGAGTTTTCTATCATAATTTTAAATTTATATGATTTTTTTAGAATTTTTTGATTCTTTGTTCATATGAATATAAATTTTTTTTAAAGTATTGCTAATCTCAATATAGGATAAAAAATATTTTCTGGAATATAGAAACCAAACATATAGAAAACTAGTAATATTATTCTAATTTAAGGATGATTTTGACTTCATTTTTAAAGAAAATTGTATACATCCATCCAATGACCTGAATGCCTTATTTTTTATTATTATAATAGAACCCCCTTTTATGGAAGAAGGGGAAAACCAAAAAGAATTAATGAAAATAATACAAACCAATACCTCAAGGTATTAGTGAGAAACATAATACTAACAGACTAATATTTCCCCTCACTATCATGTGATTATGATGAAATTCTCTACCTTTGGAAGGTTTTTCAGCAACAAGAGTCTTCGGTCAATGCAAAGGCCTAAACTGATGGCTGACACCATAATCTCTCAAACAACCAAATCCGTCAAGATCTTCAAAGATAAGTCAAAATTTCATAATCCCTTATTGGGACTTGTTTTATGTGGTCAAGTAAAATCAAGTCCAATCAATGTAGAACCATTCAACGCAATCCCATAATCACGATAAGAAAATAAATCATCATAAGGATCACATCTTGGATGTCGGACAATGTAACACCCCGAGCTTCCACGATACACTTCTCATTCAATAATACAATAGCTTTCATTGTACGCAACTTCGAGTTCTAAAACATCGCGAAAAAATCAAAGTAGCCGTTATGAATAGTAATAACCACTTTTTAAAATTATAGAAATTTTATATTTCAAAATGGAATTCATTTTTGTATTCCTAATATTGAAATTAGCCTATGTTGAATTTTTTGTAATTTTCTGAGAACTTCAATATTTTTATGAATAGTGAAAAATACTTAAAACAACTTTTTTAATCAAAATAATTCATAGTGATAAAATATACTATTGAGTGGTTTTAGAGTATAATTAGAATATATTTTTACCATTTTATCCAATGGTGGTCATTAGAATTAATTTAACATTGAAATTGGACATAAACAATTGCCAATCTTTTGATATAAATTGTTTCTTAAAAACACGCTATTTGTTGTGACAGCGGGAATTAATTATAAAATTAATTAATGAAACTAATATGTTTGGAATTTTGTAAAATAGACATCATTTTTGAATTCGTAATATCAATTATAGCTTAGGGTGAAATTTTGGCCTTGTTCTGAAATACTTCAATTTTTGATGAATAGTGAAACCACTAAGTGGTAGTTAAATAACTGATTTTTCGTTTAAATGAAATATTACCACTTCTATGATTTGATTTTCAAAAATCCGACATACATGGTTGTCATTAAGAAGTAAAATGTGGTTCAATGAGATTAAAATAATTTTTTGGTGAATAGTAACTTTTATGTTCTTAATCGCGATTAGAGGTAATTAGTGTAGTTTAAGGTAAAAACAATGTTTTATTAATATGATATGAGCTTGACACTTGTCCTACTCCTATTGGATGAGTCATGGCCGACCAAGACAACCCATGGGTCAACTTGTGGACCCCATGTAGCCACTTTAGTTAGAAAATGACATAAATAACTTTTATTTAATGTTAAAGTAAAAAATGACACAAACATAAAATGTTTTACTAAAACAATTTTTAAGTGGGGTTACACAAGTCCAAATTTTGATTATAAATATTCATTAGAAAGATAAAAAGATTTCATAAATCATAGTATTTTTCTTATAATTTTTAGACATTAAATAAATTAAATTATTTATGACATCATGATGATGTAGTGATTACCTCATTATTTAACGATTTAAATAAAATGGGATGATAATGCAAAATCCAAGGCTTACACTTGTCCAAATCCTATTGGATGAAGAGATTTCGAAACCTTATCACCTTAGCCTCGAATTATATAAGTGTGGGACCTTTAGAATCCGAAAAGCATTGTGAAATAATGTAACATTTCAATCTTTCCAAAAGTGCCCCTCCTCTCGACTTATAAAAGGCCCCCACCTCTCCCACCTCATTTACACTTTCAAGCCATTTTGATCGGCCAAACTCTGCCCAAATACTCTCCCAACTTCCCCCTATTACTCCTAGAATCCTCACTTTGGGCAGAACTCTTCCCAAGGAAGCCTTTGGCTCAAATCAAAAAGAGTTACCCGATTTTGAGGTAATGTCTTTTCTAATGTTGTTTTGTTTTATTTTTCTTCTCCAACCCCCTAAACTCTTTTTATTCATTTCTTTTGTAACAACACCAGTATCCTCAATATACTAGGATGTTGTTATAAGAGGGACTCGAGCTACACTTACACACACCTACATCTAATGGTTAAAGAACATACGGTTTCTGTGGATGGCGAATTTCTGCCTCACGAAACGATGATTGTTCAACACTCATATAACACCTTCAAAGGTGGCCATTAAGATGTCACTATTTTTATATATGATATATAATATGTTTATGTTTTACTTATGCTTCTGTATTTATCATTTATGGCATACTTTATGATTTCCATTATGGGTAAAATGCTATAATTTCATTTTAGGAAGTGCGGACTACCGCCCCCTCAAAGTGATGTGAATCGTTAATGCCATATGTGGGATGTATAAAGGATGGAGTAAATGATATTATATATGATATTATACTGGAACTATATTATACCTTTATATAATTATGATTTCATTACATTTAATACGAAATAGAAATGAAAGTAGCGTTCATGCGTACGTACGGCTTACCGTCTCCATGAACGGTGCATTTCATTTCTTACCTCTAAATGTTACGTAATATTATGAATGAATGTATATACTTGATATATATGATATATATGATATCTAAATCATGAATATAATTCTGGATATAATGGATATTTCACCACATGGACAACTTGTAATTATAAGAAGCTTATTGTTGACTCAAGTACCAAAGATCGACAAAACGACCGTTATTAACTTAAATAATTACATAATGTTCATATCATTGTAATAAGTGATATAATAAGGATAATGAAATTAAAAATGGTTCTTAATAAGGTATATATTAACTCTAGTTTATTATTCAGGAGGTTAAAGAACAGTTGAGTCAAGTCAGACACGAGGTAAGGGAACTTCTTAACCCAATTTCTATTCTTTGGGTTAATCTCCTACTTTCAAATTATGTCATGATATTGTTATGTCATATCTTGTATTTGTACTTTCTTTATGTGTAATTATAGTGAATACACATAATAGATATATTTTATTTAAATGATATTTGTAAGGGAATTTCTTAACCCAACTTCCATTCTTTGGGTTAATCTCCTACTTTCAAATTATGTCATGATATTATTATGTCCTATTTTGTATTTTTAATTTCTTTATGTGTACCTATAGTGAATACACATAATATATCTATTTTATTTTAAAAATGATCTTTTCAAGGACTTCGTCTCGATCCCCTTTCATTGAGGCATATTTGGTTTTATACACAACTTTCTTTTATACGGTGTATAAACCCCTTTGACTTTTACGTTTATTCAAAAGGAATCTTTTTATATGAAGCGTTTTGCTAAACGAAAAAAGGGAATGTTTTTATTTCCGTACTTATGCGGCGACAACGACTTCTCCACCGCCGTGACCATTATTTGAGTTTCGGCTTCCTCTACAAGCCATACCTTCTTTTTAAAAGAAAAATAAATACCATGTTTTACTTTTCTTTTCTTTTGGTATTGAAAATGGTTTTGAAAGCGTTTTTATTATATCAATGTGTTGTATTGATATCTTGTGATTGAAATGTGGAAATGTTATGTTTCCTTTATCCATGTTTTATGTGATACGATTATGTTATGGTTTATGATATATTTAAACCTATTCATATGAGGAATGTATTGGACTTAATAAGTGACGGGTGGAGCCCGCTATAGCTCCTCGATGCATCGGTAGGTCTCATGAGACAACTAGACGTGGAATTGGCCGAGGCCTTTCCCAATTTGATTTATGGTTTTGGCCGAGGCCTTAATCATTTTAGACGTCTTGGCCGAGGCCTTGACAAAATTTTTCAGAATGTCCGGCATTATACATTCCCTCATTATGAAAGTGGTTATTGTTATTGCATGTGATTATTCGACCAGTAGAATATCCATGTGAAGAAGTGAATGGCATTATCTCATTTTACTTTTTCCATATTATGTTGAAGTTCATGTTTAAAAGGCTTTTGTTTTATTTATACATTGCCTTAATTGTTAATGATTATTTATGAAAGCTTCCGCAATATTGTTATCCTTACTGAGCATCTGAGCTCACCCCTTTCAATGTTTAAATATTTTCCAGGATGTGAAGAAGTGTATTATGACTGACTTTCAAGGATAGTCAGTGAAGATATGAGTGTGGACTATGAAGACCATGTTATTGTAGTTTGTTTAATTTTGATGTGATGTAAGACTTATGAATGTATCTAGTGTTTCCAAGGCTACTAAACTAATCGGTCTTTCGAGACTTGATCTTTTGTGATCATGCCAATGTTACGAAGTAATGCACCGACTCTGGGTAGCTGGGGTCGGGGCGTTACAGTTGGTATCAGAGGCAGTTTAGTACTAACCTTGGAAGCTAGATTTAGATAAACTCTGATTAGAGCACATAGCCCAAAGATAGACTTTGAGGATTAGTATAGAAGAACTTCCTAGAATTTTGGTATTATAGAGATGTTATGACTTTTCCGAGCAATACATCCCTGTCTGGATACGAGCAGGTAGAGGCGGCTCTAGCATAGATGTACCTAGGGGTAAAACCCGAAAACACCGCTTTGAGCTAGACTCGAACGGGAATTGGTGCACGACAACGGGCCTTACTGCACTCTTGGTTACGACACTCCCGGGAGATATGCTTAGGATAATTCTCATTTTCTTTACAAACCACTATGAAGGGTTATGAGTATATACTTCCTCAAAGAAAACATTTCTTTTTATGATTATGGATTATATCCATAAATAGTTCAATTTATGTTAAGTGTTTTATAAGTATGGAATTATGTATTTTGATTCATAAACTAACCTAGTTTATGCCGTTGTATAGAAATGGCGCCCAGTAGAAGGAATGTGAACTCCAGAAGTACGTATGATCCAAAGAGTAAGAAGGATAGTATCTTTCACTGTATTAAGCCAACATTTCGAAGGGAAATAGTCTCCCATGTGTTCTCAACATATGAAGAAATAGTATCATGTGTTAATAGGATAAGTAAAGAATTCTCTGAGTCCTATGGCTTTGAAGCGAAGCAAGAGACGAAAGGGATGGAAGAGAGAATGATGGATAAAGGGATGAGGGGAAAGAAGAATTTTCCAATATGTGGTAATTGTGGGAAGAAACATCATGGAACTTGCCTAAAGGGAATGGGAGTTTGTTATATGTGTAGAGAAAAAGGACACAAAGTGCGTGACTGCAAGGGTAAGAAAATGGTTTCAAATGTACAATGCTTCTTCTCCAAGGATTGGGGACACTACGCAAACCAATGTCCAAATCATCAGAGCATGCCCCAAATGATGTTATTGGATAATAATCAAGTTATGATACTACCACAGATGAGGAGTAATGATTAGAGTTCTTATGTTGTTATTAAAGATTTTTTTTAATTTGAGTGTTGTATCAATGATGTACTGGTCATAATAATTATGGAGTATATAAGGATTGTACTGCAGTACTATTTCATCAAGGACTTGAGATTGTGTGGAACCAAGAAAAGTGACTCCACAGTAGGTTAAATTTTTGGAAAATATATGGTTGAGAGAAAGATAAACCATAATATGGTTTTGATACTGAGATTGTGATTTTGGAATAAGACGTGATTGATTTGGATAAATTATATTGGATATACTTAACTTCCTTGAAACTGATTGATGTTTTGTATACATTTTGGGATAGAAGGAGTATATCTAGTATTATATAAGGAATAAGGGATCATGGTAATTCAGTATGTTTAAAAAGAATACATGATGAAGGTGTTCACATGTTGTTACGTGGGATAAAGGATCTTCATTATGTTTACCTTCCTTATAAAATTTGGACTGTGAGTTGGACAGAAGTATTTTGGATAACTATTAAGGCTGGAATGGATTAAGTTGAACCATGGATAGTATTTTTTAAGGTTAAAAAATTTATGAAGATTATTTTTGGAATATTATGATACTATAGTTTTAGGAAAAGGACAACCTGCAGGGTGGGGCATAACCCGTCGCGTCGGACAAAGCTGCAGGAATCGAACCCACAATCATAGTGCGACAGGCCTTTATTTCCTACCACTAGCCTACAGGAAGTCCCCGGTTATTACAAAATAATTTTACTAATCTAAATGGTATGTGTTAACATTTGGAACCTTATACAATTAGGATAAGTATAATATTTTTGAGTTCTATTATCTTTTGAGTGAAAGATGAGTTGAAGGTTGAAACTCTAATTGTCAAACATAAATATATATATACCTATCTCTTATTCAATGAATAAATTAATTCTTAAACTTTAGTAAAGGGATATTAAAATAAAAAAAAATGTGTTATCCTAATACCTTATGTCTTGTTGAACTAATGATATTTTAAATCAACATAGATTGAAGGCTTTGAGGCCCTCAATTTGACAGTTGATTGTGATTGATGACCTCAATCACTCCCTACAAATATTTGCGTTTTTCCTCCAATTATATGTCTTTAATTTCCACCAATGTTCTCCTAATCGAGATCATAATTGGGTGGTGACTTTTTCATTTCCCTTTCCCTCTTATTAAGACTAAATTCTATTAACCTTATTTCCGATGTGGGTTTTCCACAAAGGTATTTTCTATTTTCAACCTTTTATTTTCCAAGAAAAATTTCAAATTGCGAGGATGCAATTTATTGAAGGAGGGGAGAATGTAACACCCCGAGCTTCCACGATACGCTTCTCATTCAATAATACAATAGCTTGCATTGTACGCAACTTCGAGTTCTAAAACATCGCGAAAAAATCAAAGTAGCCGTTATGAATAGTAATAACCACTTTTTAAAATTATAGAAATTTTATATTTCAAAATGGACTTCATTTTTGTATTCCTAATATTGAAATTAGCCTATGTTGAATTTTTTGTAATTTTCTGAGAACTTCAATATTTTTATGAATAGTGAAAAATACTTAAAACAACTTTTTTAATCAAAATAATTCATAGTGATAAAATATACTATTGAGTGGTTTTAGAGTATAATTAGAATATATTTTTACCATTTTATCCAATGGTGGTCATTAGAATTAATTTAACATTGAAATTGGACATAAACAATTGCCAATCTTTTGATATAAATTGTTTCTTAAAAACACGCTATTTGTTGTGACAGCGGGAATTAATTATAAAATTAATTAATGAAACTAATATGTTTGGAATTTTGTAAAATAGACATCATTTTTGAATTCGTAATATCAATTATAGCTTAGGGTGAAATTTTGGCCTTGTTCTGAAATACTTCAATTTTTGATGAATAGTGAAACCACTAAGTGGTAGTTAAATAACTGATTTTTCGTTTAAATGAAATATTACCACTTCTATGATTTGATTTTCAAAAATCCGACATACATGGTTGTCATTAAGAAGTAAAATGTGGTTCAATGAGATTAAAATAATTTTTTGGTGAATAGTAACTTTTATGTTCTTAATCGCGATTAGAGGTAATTAGTGTAGTTTAAGGTAAAAACAATGTTTTATTAATATGATATGAGCTTGACACTTGTCCTACTCCTATTGGATGAGTCATGGCCGACCAAGACAACCCATGGGTCAACTTGGGGACCCCATGGAGCCACTTTAGTTAGAAAATGACATAAATAACTTTTATTTAATGTTAAAGTAAAAAATGACACAAACATAAAATGTTTTACTAAAACAATTTTTAAGTGGGGTTACACAAGTCCAAATTTTGATTATAAATATTCATTAGAAAGATAAAAAGATTTCATAAATCATAGTATTTTTCTTATAATTTTTAGACATTAAATAAATTAAATTATTTATGACATCATGATGATGTAGTGATTACCTCATTATTTAACGATTTAAATAAAATGGGATGATAATGCAAAATCCAAGGCTTACACTTGTCCAAATCCTATTGGATGAAGAGATTTCGAAACCTTATCACCTTAGCCTCGAATTATATAAGTGTGGGACCTTTAGAATCCGAAAAGCATTGTGAAATAATGTAACATTTCAATCTTTCCAAAAGTGCCCCTCCTCTCCACTTATAAAAGGCCCCCACCTCTCCCACCTCATTTACACTTTCAAGCCATTTGGATCGGCCAAACTCTGCCCAAATACTCTCCCAACTTTCCCCTATTACTCCTAGAATCCTCACTTTGGGCAGAACTCTTCCCAAGGAAGCCTTTGGCTCAAATCAAAAAGAGTTACCCGATTTTGAGGTAATGTCTTTTCTAATGTTGTTTTGTTTTATTTTTCTTCTCCAACCCCCTAAACTCTTTTTATTCATTTCTTTTGTAACAACACCAGTATCCTCAATTTACTAGGATGTTTTTATAAGAGGGACTCGAGCTACACTTACACACACCTACATCTAATGGTTAAAGAACATACGGTTTCTGTGGATGGCGAATTTCTGCCTCACGAAACGATGATTGTTCAACACTCATATAACACCTTCAAAGGTGGCCATTAAGATGTCACTATTTTTATATATGATATATAATATGTTTATGTTTTACTTATGCTTCTGTATTTATCATTTATGGCATACTTTATGATTTCCATTATGGGTAAAATGCTATAATTTCATTTTAGGAAGTGCGGACTACCGCCCCCTCAAAGTGATGTGAATCGTTAATGCCATATGTGGGATGTATAAAGGATGGAGTAAATGATATTATATATGATATTATACTGGAACTATATTATACCTTTATATAATTATGATTTCATTACATTTAATACGAAATAGAAATGAAAGTAGCGTTCATGCGTACGTACGGCTTACCGTCTCCATGAACGGTGCATTTCATTTCTTACCTCTAAATGTTACGTAATATTATGAATGAATGTATATACTTGATATATATGATATATATGATATCTAAATCATGAATATAATTCTGGATATAATGGATATTTCACCACATGGACAACTTGTAATTATAAGAAGCTTATTGTTGACTCAAGTACCAAAGATCGACAAAACGACCGTTATTAACTTAAATAATTACATAATGTTCATATCATTGTAATAAGTGATATAATAAGGATAATGAAATTAAAAATGGTTCTTAATAAGGTATATATTAACTCTAGTTTATTATTCAGGAGGTTAAAGAACAGTTGAGTCAAGTCAGACACGAGGTAAGGGAACTTCTTAACCCAATTTCTATTCTTTGGGTTAATCTCCTACTTTCAAATTATGTCATGATATTGTTATGTCATATCTTGTATTTGTACTTTCTTTATGTGTAATTATAGTGAATACACATAATAGATATATTTTATTTAAATGATATTTGTAAGGGAATTTCTTAACCCAACTTCCATTCTTTGGGTTAATCTCCTACTTTCAAATTATGTCATGATATTATTATGTCCTATTTTGTATTTTTAATTTCTTTATGTGTACCTATAGTGAATAAACATAATATATCTATTTTATTTTAAAAATGATCTTTTCAAGGACTTCGTCTCGATCCCCTTTCATTGAGGCATATTTGGTTTTATACACAACTTTCTTTTATACGGTGTATAAACCCCTTTGACTTTTACGTTTATTCAAAAGGAATCTTTTTATATGAAGCGTTTTGCTAAACGAAAAAAGGGAATGTTTTTATTTCCGTACTTATGCGGCGACAATGACTTCTCCACCGCCGTGACCATTATTTGAGTTTCGGCTTCCTCTACAAGCCATACCTTCTTTTTAAAAGAAAAATAAATACCATGTTTTACTTTTCTTTTCTTTTGGTATTGAAAATGGTTTTGAAAGCGTTTTTATTATATCAATGTGTTGTATTGATATCTTGTGATTGAAATGTGGAAATGTTATGTTTCCTTTATCCATGTTTTATGTGATACGATTATGTTATGGTTTATGATATATTTAAACCTATTCATATGAGGAATGTATTGGACTTAATAAGTGACGGGTGGAGCCCGCTATAGCTCCTCGATGCATCGGTAGGTCTCATGAGACAACTAGACGTGGAATTGGCCGAGGCCTTTCCCAATTTGATTTATGGTTTTGGCCGAGGCCTTAATCATTTTAGACGTCTTGGCCGAGGCCTTGACAAAATTTTTCAGAATGTCCGGCATTATACATTCCCTCATTATGAAAGTGGTTATTGTTATTGCATGTGATTATTCGACCAGTAGAATATCCATGTGAAGAAGTGAATGGCATTATCTCATTTTACTTTTTCCATATTATGTTGAAGTTCATGTTTAAAAGGCTTTTGTTTTATTTATACATTGCCTTAATTGTTAATGATTATTTATGAAAGCTTCCGCAATATTGTTATCCTTACTGAGCATCTGAGCTCACCCCTTTCAATGTTTAAATATTTTCCAGGATGTGAAGAAGTGTATTATGACTGACTTTCAAGGATAGTCAGTGAAGATATGAGTGTGGACTATGAAGACCATGTTATTGTAGTTTGTTTAATTTTGATGTGATGTAAGACTTATGAATGTATCTAGTGTTTCCAAGGCTACTAAACTAATCGGTCTTTCGAGACTTGATCTTTTGTGATCATGCCAATGTTACGAAGTAATGCACCGACTCTGGGTAGCTGGGGTCGGGGCGTTACAGACAACACCCGAAAGTGCCTCGCCACAATGATCCCACTATACACCCTTAATCACCACATCAATAAGAAACTCCAAGGGGTAGGTGCTCCAATATTCAATCTGTCAGGAAAGTGACACCAAGGGCTAGAATACCAAACAAACAAACAAGATGTGTTCTATCCGGGAGGGGATCCAAGTCGACCTGAACCAAAAGCACCACTCTAGGATGAAACCGGGTTGATCTGAACAGTGGAAGTACCCACACCAGATTCCAAGTCGAATGAACTCATGAAATCAAGGGTGAGGGGATGTAGCATGAAACAAGATAAGGGTTGTGCAAAAAAATTGACACTGCATGATCAACCACATGAAACTTAAAACATAGCATCATGAACCAGAAGCCAATGTGAATAAACCCCGAATAAAAAACATCACAAAAAAACCTGAACCTGAGTACCTCCCCCCTCAAAGCCTTGACATAGACGACATAGAACAACTCCAGAAGACTCTGTGGCCAACACTGAGCTACTCCACCCCCAGGATATACAAGAACTAGAAATCCATTAGTAGGAGAGTCCTCCAGATTCACATCCTTCACCGATGCTCCACCCCATATCCATCCGAGATCCAGTTGAGACCTATGTAGACATTTCACCCATAGGCCACCTTAGATCCAAACCACCCTTCGCCAGAGTCACATCCAGATGCCGAGCCCAATGAAGATGCTCTACCCCTGGGCCATCCCGGGCACAGAACACCAGATGTCAGAGATGAATCCTAATGCTGGAGCCAGCAGTGATGGTTCACACTCGAGCCATCTGAGATCCAGAAATACCAAATCTTAAGGTGCCACAATCGAAGCGAGATTCCTGAGATGACGATGTTGCACGCCGAGATCCGATGGGGGGGGAGATGTCACATCCCGTGGTCACAACGGAGTATGGGAAGTGGAAACCACAATGGAAGAACCTTAGCTGATGCGGTGTAGCGAGACATGACGTTCTGAGGTAATTTTCTCCTCCACCATAATTATTAGAAATAATGTTCTATAATATATATATTTATAATGAAAAACAGGGGAATATAGCTCAAATCATGGGAGAAATATCAATATTATCAATATTCCTATTATGACGGCATTTAAAATATTATTATTTTATGATATTCCCAAAGATGATGAGATTCTGATTCCTGGAATGACCATTGTATAAATTTTTAATTTTTGTAAAGTGTCTTACCAGATTATGATTTATATATAATGATTTAAAATTCACAGGGTAATTAAGTAATGAATTATGTGTAAGTCATTATTATAATATGTCACCTTGATGGCCCATGGGGAATTATTAATTTTGATAGGGATACTACATATAAATATTTAAAATCTTGAACAGAAATTCATTAATTCAGTAATTATTTAGTACCGGATATTCCATTCCTGGGTTCGATCCCATACAGACATGTTTTGGAAAATTAAATTAAATTAATAAAATAGAATTACATATAAAAATAAATTAAATAAAAATAATATCTAAGCTAGCATGAACAATAATTTTTAAATAGTCAGATGAAGAAAATAAAAACAAGGTTACTGTGTAATATAAAAATTCTCGTTCATACAGTAATATAATATTCAATAATAAAATATATGTTAAATTTTCATCATAAATGAGTCTACGTAAATACCTAGGTATAGGTAGACACTTTCCACATAAAGAATATAATTTTTCAATGGGAATGATACATTTAAAATTCAAAGTATAGGTGACCTGAAAACCATTCCTATTTAACAACAAATTAACATAATGATCTGGGTAGAAATGACACTGCAATTTAACCATTAGATAGAACTCCCAAAAGAATTTATAATACAATGATCATGAAATAAAAATTATAGAGGAAGAAATATTAAAAAAAGTTTACTAAAAAAATAAAACATCAATTTAAAATGATATAATTTTTCACCAAAATCCACATGTAATAGTAATTACACAACATAAATAAATTCACCTCCTCATATTATATATGATAGGTTAAAGAAAAATAAATAAAAAATATATATATATATGGTTGAGAAGAATATTGGTAGGACTCTATTATCAACACCTCTTCACCTAAGTGATTCGGTCTCTGAACCAATATACAATTCCCTCTATCATAGCACAATATTTATATTCTTAGATGCACCCTGGTTATAAAATCTTATATAATTTGTGGTCAAGTAAACCAGAGGATTTATGGGGAAAATTTATGTGGTCCTAACCAAATTTTTAATTGAAAATGGAATTTATTTTTAGAACATGTTTTTTTTGTCGCACAGTGGAATATCAACTTCCACCCTCGGGGCATTTTTATTCACAAGATGTTTTAGGGCCTATTTCCTTATACCATTTTCACAGTACTAAATACATATTCATGAGTCTAATGGCCATATTAGAACATTTTTGTCTCATTAAAAAAATGAATCATTAATGTTGAGCCTTATACATCAACATTGACCTATCTTGTGTCCCATAACATACTTTTTATCATGAATTATATCTCTATTCCATTAATTTTTTCATTGAATATTTTCTATATTTATCTGGACATAAAATAAATAAAAACTATTTATATTAAGTAACATTTAACGAATTAAATATAACAATTTATGAATTCAAAATATAAATACATATGAATGAAATTTAAATATCACACAAAGTGGAAGAAGATGAGGTAAATATAGACTATTTAGACAATGGGTAAATCAGTTTTGGAAATACTTTTTAAACTATCCAAATAAAACAAAACTGTTGAAAATCGATTTGTTCATAAGGTAGATTATGTTATTTTGGATGAAATATTAGTATATTTTTGGGAGTAATTATTATTTAGGTTTAATTTACTAATACATTCTTAAATTGATTTTTTATAGGCATTACATTTATTTTTTAGAGCATGGTTTTTTTGATTTTGGGTTTAGAACAGAGACATAACCAGGTAAATTGGGGTTAGTTATTAATGTAAAATAAGTTATTAACATTACAATAATGAAACTTGTGGTTATCTAAAATATTTTAACTAATTTTATTTTGGTTTGAGATGAATTTGTAAAATGGTAACACACATAAGGTATATTTTGTATATTAATGTGATATTTAATAATTATCACGACAATTTTGGTTGCAATACTCAGTCATGAACTAGATCATAAAAATATAGATACAAAAGATATTTCATAAGAAACTATTATACCAATATATTTTTGTATATTTTAAAATGGGATGTTGAAATTTAAAATTTAGATATATGTATATTCTGGTGTAAGAGATGATTTTTCCCATATTACCCAGGTTGATAAGGCAAATATCTTATTATATATTTTATCCCATGTGTTTTTTGAGTTATGGATACAAATCACTAAATTAATTAATAAGTAGTAATTGAATGGAAAAGGATTAAATTTATTTATGATGTATAATATAACAACATAATATTTTAATGTATATTTTCCATTAAATCCTTATGTATTCAATTTTTTTATTCACACATAACCTTGAACTAGAATGAACAGTTGAACATTACATAAATTTTAAAATATAATTATTGAATTAAAAATTATAAGTTGAGGAAATTTTATAGTGAAATAGACATAGAAAAAATAATTTAAAATTTATATTAATAATACACTTATTAAATTAAATTAGTTTTTTATGTAACTAATGAGGTCATTTTATGTAAAACATTTTTGATCTAAAATTTCATTTTTATGATTTTTTTTCTAGAAAATAAATATATCATCATTATATAATCTTATATATATATATATTTACACACAATTTATAAGCAATTGATATGAATCTCGAATAATAATAGTTGATATTTCGAAATTTTATTCTCCTATAAAAATAAAATTCAATTATGATTTCGTTCAAATGATAGATAACTAAATTTTTGAATTAGAATTGGAAAATTTAAACATCTTGTTTGGATTATTCATAATATTATTATTTCAGGTGAAAAATTATACATTTTTTTATAATAGTTTATTTTTAGGAGAATAGTGGAAAAAACAATGTATAAATATAAAATATGTTTTATAAAATTATCTAAAACAATGATTAAAAATATAAAATATAAAAACTTTTTACTGAATTTTTTTTATTTAAATGGTGAAATTACTCATATAAAATACAATATTTAACTCAAAAAAACCATTTTAGATCTTCTTAAATATATTGAATATTTATTTTTAATATATAAATTTTTTGTATTTTTATTTAATTTAGAATTCCAACGATGAAAGATAGTCATTTATTTCATTAAATAAACAAATAATAATCTAATTTTATTATTAAAAAATTATGATAAATAAATGAAAAACATAATTCTATCATATAAATGAATTTTTCTTCTTCAAAATACACTTTTTACCAAAAATGAGATTTTATGTGCACTGTAGGGTAATGTAAAATTAAAATTTTATCAAAATGAAAAACCAAAATAAAAAATATAAATTTCATATTTGGATTCATTTGTTATAAATTAATTAAAAAGTTATTTCTTTATTTTCAAACATTTAAAGTACATTAAAAATGTAACAATTTCTTACAATGAAAAAACCCAAAATTGAAAATGAAATAAATATTCATTTATAGAATTAAAATAATTTTAATTTCTTAAAAATAAATGGATGAGTATTTTCCTCCCTTACCCCATTCCCCAATCCATTATTTTCTATTATTATATTCACTTCACCTTATAATAATGGCATCACATTTCATATCTTCCAAAAATTAATTTTCAACACATATAAAAGATTTTATCCACATCCCTATCAAGGATTGTATAAATATTATAATTAATCTATAGTACCTAAAATAAAAAATTAATCTATAGCCTAATCTCACATTTTCAATCATTATGAATCACAATAGTATCTTATGTCTGCCTTTTCCATGAAGTACTTCAAGAGGAACATTTAATTCTCAAGAAAATTTCTAAAATCTATCAAATATATTTCTTTATATATATTTATAATCAAAACCTAATTTTCCAATTCAAAAAACCTTAATTTTTATGTATTTTAATTATGTGTTTTTATTTCTAGGGATTAAAAATTATTACCCTTTTCTTTTATCCTTACGAAAAATGAATATTTTGTTCACACATATATGGGAAATAGAACAACAATGAAGAGATATGTCTCATTTTCTATCACCATGTGATATGGATTGGTCAAATTGAGTATTTATTAAATAAAATTTTAAATTATAACCTTTTAATAAATCATTGAATAAAATAATTCTTTTTCAACCTTTATCTCAATCTATGATAATTTAAACCAAATTTTATGTGTATATGCGGCCTACCACCTCCACAAAATGGAATTATTAATTTTTAATCATCTCATAATGAATAATGTTAGAAAAAACATTAATTATTAAATTCAATATCAATAATATTATTAAAATTATAGTGGTTATGTATTTACATATTTCTTGTTACAATATAACATTTCTCGTTCATTAGAATTTTTAGAGAAAGCTATTATAAATTTTGATATTTTCATGTCATAACTGAAACTATCATGGGCCAAAATTATGAATTTTTAAATCACAATGAGCCATTAATTACATTTCCATGAATTATCATGAATTCTGATCTTCTAAAAAAAATAGGACTCAACATATTCATTGTGAAAAATTTATGAAACAATCATAGTAACAACATCTAATAATGAAAATAAGTAATAAATAACCAATGAATGTATAATAAATGATTATAATCAAATTCTAAAATTTCACATATATATCAATATGTATTTTAATTTTTTTTTTATTTTAAATTATATAGAAGGATAATTTTAAAATGTGAATGGTGGGAAGTGATCTAAGGAATCTTCTCTCTATTAATTCAATAAGGTATTATTTCAATTTATTATCATATTATTATATAATATGTTCCATATACTACCTCATTGTATTAATTTTATATTATTATATTTTATTCCAGGGGAGTAACATTCCATATTAGTAGTTTCTCCGTCCAATCATTTTGATCCAAGTGCTAAAATAGTCACAAGTGCTTTTTCAATTCAATTTACATTCATTAAGATAATATTAATCTTCACAAACATTACTGTTTTTTGTTGGGTATGATAGAAATTATGATTAAATTAAAATATAACTCCACATAATTTTCTAGTCTTATAAATTTTACTCTCTCAAACAACTTTTTAATATATTTGAACCTCAATCATTTTTCTGTGATGAATTTATTCTTCAACAAATAAAACATTCTATAGAATAAACCTTATCCTTTTTAATGTATATATCTTTTCAAAACCAATATTATTTATTTAATATAATATTAAGAAAATTGAAATCCTAATATTTTTAATCTCATGTGGACATATTAGTAGTTTATACTTCTATCAAAAATTATATCTAATTATAATTTTTTAATGTTAGTATTAAAATGGTATTTTCAAAATAATAAAAAATTATTCATTTTAAAATCATTTTTTTATTGCACTCTACTGTACATATGAAAATACATTATGTAATTTTGAAATATAAATTAATGTTCATTCTTTTAATAATTAAAAAAATCTAATTTCCACTTGAAAAATAAAATTTTAATGATACTCATAAATTGTTCTTAATACATAATTGACAAATATTTTTCTATAAAAATACATCTAAATATTTATTTTATAATTTCATATTTATTTTAATTTACTTTTAATTAAATAGTAGTAATGTTTGATATATTACTTCCTATGTCTTGACATAATTATTCTTTTTAGTCTATTAAAATCAATGTATAAAAAAATTAATTCATGATCCCTACTATATCATATCATTGGAATTGTTCTTCATTCGATTATTATTTCATCTAGGTAAACATCCCTAAATGTTCTTATGTTTAACATGTGATATGAATTATCAGTGGAATCAAAAATATTTCCCTAGATGTCATATGATCATGTTATTATGTTGATTAGCGAGGGAATGTTCTCACATATCTAATGAATGTTATTCCAATAAAGATATTTATTGATTACTAATTCAAGTTGATTATGTAATATATTTTTAATAATTTATTTTACATGATGAAATAATCATAATTATATATTGATTATTTTGACCCAAAATATCCCTACGATATATCATTGTGCCTTATGAGACCAACTAGCTAGGGTATTTAGGGTACACAAGAACAGTTATTTATTATTTTTAGAATGATTACTTGACAATATATTTATTATGTCTTGGGAAAATTCATTTATTGTACAATTATAATGTAGACATTTTTCACCCCATCACCATGAAATCAAATTTTTTTATGAAAATTATTTTTCATGTTTTAAATTCATGTATATAGATCAAGATCATGTGATCAGTCATACATAATAATTTTATTATCACTTATTCATTCCATATTATTCAGGACTTTTTAATCTATGATAAAATTCATGATACATTTTCCCTTACCAACCATTTGAGCACACACTTATTATGGTTCAATTTCACCCGTTTGTGTATAAATGTAATAGACATGAGATTTTTAGAAGAATATTATGTGTAGAGATTTCATGGGAATGTTTGTATAAAATATTTAATAAAATATTTGGTTAATATATTATTAAATGAGAATAATTTAAAATATATATATACCATTAGAAGGTTGTATGTGATTTTATTTACTGTAATTGTGTTCATTTGGGAAAATGGTTATTTTAAATTTATCGTAGAAGTTGTTAGGAATATATAATAACCAAGGTTGTAATGTGTTACGTATTAACACAATTTTCTTGTAGTGGTTAATATTATTTAGGGTTAATGGTTGTGAAGGTTTTTTATAAAATATATGATCAAGGATTTCACAAATTTTCGGTAATGAATTTATGATGGAAATTCCTATAGAATTGTTTTTTTGATTAGTTTTTTTATGAATTTTGGTAAATTTCAATTATTGTATAAAACATGAAAATCCTAGGACATATTATTTGAATTAAAATATAAGTGTATATATCAATAGATTAATTATTTATAGGATTTTTTATTCATAATATATTTAGTTATAATATAGTTTTTCAGACTAGTCAATTTTATTTTTTTTTATGAATGGAAAGAGTATGCATCAATTATGAATAGTTAAAAATGATTAGATAACTTTTTAAATTACAAATTTGAATTTAAAAATATATAGAAAAATTTAATATTTAATAATCATCATATAATTTGTGTAGTTGATAATTCATTTCTAATTATCATTATAATACTTCGGTAAAATTAATGTGTATTGATTAAAATGAATGGTGAAAAATCCAATAAAATACTTTTACCCTTTCAGAATTATTTTATTCTAATCACTATGGTAAAATATTATTCACTTGATGTTTCCATTTTTTATAATGTTTATCCAAAATGTCAATGATATTAATACATATCAAACTTTTCTTATATTAATTAAGTTTATACTGAGTCTTTTTTTGATTTTATTCATATTTTGGAATGATAATTTTCCCATGCTGGACAATTTAGAAATCTAAATAACATGTTTTATTAAGATTTTACAATTTTACAAATATGAAAGTCACTTTTTGACATTTACACAAAATTTTATGATGGCGATTATTGGGTACAATTTATATAACTTATTTTGAAATTTTCAATTGTTTTTAATATATTTTGGAACTAAAAATGTTATAAAACACTCCTCTAATATTAAATTTGATTGAATTATGGGAAACAATTATGAAATTATATTTCCAAAAATGATTTTCTTGGGAACCAGCCCTTCTTGGTCACTTCTTCTCTCCCACACATTCTGGCTAAGATGCGTGCGGCAGGCTAGCCTAAAAATCATTATTATGCCAATTCCATTCATGATTTCTCCATTCTTGATCTAATTGGTGTCAAAGGTAATTTTAAACCTTCATAAGACACTTTTGAGGTTTTTTGGAAAGATTCTATTGTTGGTTGGTTGAAATTTAAATCGGATGGTGCATCGAAATGAAATCCAGGTCCTTCTGGGTATGGTTCCGTGTTCAGGGATCATAAGGGACTGGTGGTTGGTTTTTTCACAGCTCTTGTGGTATTTCCTCTTCAATTGAAGCTGAGATGATGGGTATTGTTGTAGCAGTGGAACAGGCTAAAAATCATGGTTTTAATAATCTCTAGCATGAGAGTTATTCGACTAGGATTGTCTCATCCATATGGGATTGTTCATGTCATCTCTCCTAGAAACTTTATAATAGGTGGGTTAACTTCTTAGACTCCCTTAAATCTATGAATCATATCACTACCCAGGTCTATAGGGAAGCTAATTATTTCACAGATGGATTGGATAACAAATGAGTTGAAGGAGCTGACTTCATTTGGTATGACAATATCCCTGATGGATTTTTGGCCCTCTTAAAATAGGATTTGGATAGATCTCCTATTTTTAAGATCATGTAATTCATACTTTTTATTTTAATAAAGGTTCCTTGATTTTCTATGCAAGGTCTCATATTTTCGTATTCTTTTTTTTTAAAAAACCCATAATTTTGCACATCAATTTTATTCATTTTTTCAGTTTTTTTCATGGGAATATGAATTGAATAAATTTATAAAAACATAAAATTCTAATGAGAACCCATGGAATTAACATCATGAATCACTGACTATTGAAGTGAAAAAACGAATTTGGGAATCAAGTGATCTTCATTTTTACTTGAATATGTAATTTAATTTGTACTTACTTCTATAACATGAAAAAATTACGATTGTGCAATTTTTTAATAGAAGAATATAACTACACATGGAAATTAATAATATATCAGTTTTATGTTTTATAAATATTTATATTATATATATTCATTCAATATATTATATATGAATTTATATATATATATTATTTTATGTCATAGTATATAGTATGTGATTAATTTGGTAGTAATTATAAATTTAAAATTATTTGTTCCCATCATGAAATATAATATTATTCACATAAATATTTAATAATTATTTCATATGGGGAATTATTTATTTCATCAAATTAATGAATTATAATAAATTTTATAAAAATATATTTTTTTAATTATATTCATGTGTATTGATTATTATGATAATGTTAGAACTTATTTTATCACGAAATTATATAAGAATGTGCTTTTATTTAGAAATTAAATATCTAATATTTGGTTAAAAACTAGAGTACAATGGATTCAACTATATTGTATATGTATTCCTTTATAGTTATTTATTTTATCATCACATATTCCAAAATATATAACACAATATAATTATATATCCACTATTTTCTATATTTCATGTATGTTCATTAATAATCATCTATGAAATAATGTCTATTATTAATATTGTAGCATTGGGTCATAAAATCATTCAATAAAAATATTTGATCTCATAACTCATATGTTCCAAATTATTTCTCTATTCCATCTATCACAGATGAAATATTCATTTAATTTGGTGAATTATTTCACTAAACAGGATCATCTCCTCCAAAGAATACAGCAAATTGGTGTGTATGGATACATCCCATGGAACATTGAATGTTGGTATGTTAACATTCCATGATTAATTATACTTACAGGAGTGTATATTTGAGATGTAATAGGTCATATGACTCTATATTTATTGAAATAATAGTGCTGCTAAAATCCTCTGTGGATTTTTTTCATTTTGTGGAACTAATATAATAAGATTAATCCTTTTAAATCTTAGACTCACATATTTTTAATCATACAAAATAATTTTCATAATGTTAATTCATATGTATTATTTTATAATGAATACCTATACTTATCATTACTCCACCTTTCTAGTATTAATCTAATTTATCCTAGTCCTGTTTTTTAATATTCCTACAATGTCATGAAATTTGTAACAACTCATAAAATTGTACTTCTATTATTTATGGATCAATTTCCACCTAATATATTTTAATTATGTTTTAAAATAGAAGCACATCTAATTACATCATACTAAAATGGTAGTTTTCCATTATTATATAATTTTAATAAAAAAATAAGGTGTATTGAATAATGATTATTTTAATTACATAATTTGATCAAAACACCTAATTTAAGATTTAAATGATAATTTTTTTTATTTTTTATGTCATAAATTTAACTATGCAATTTCAAAATTCATTTTCAACTCACTATTATTTTTAATAAATAATTATTTTTATGTTAGAAGAAAAATTTCTCATATTTAGAGAATTATAATAGTTAAATAATCATCATTTTTGAATTTCAACAGTCAAAATTAATCTGGGAGGAAATTTTAGAATTCTTCTAAGAAGATTCAATAATTCGATAAATAGTAATTTATTTGACGAATAGTGTTGGATTAGTATTGATTTCATGATGAATGGTATTTGATGAATAGAGCAATTTTGATGAATAGTGAAACAAATTATTATTAAATTAATATTTCTCTTAAATGATTTTAAAAAATCCATCACATATTGTTTTAATTAGTGTGAAAAAATGTGGTTAAATAAGATCAAAATAAATTTTTGATAAATTGTAACATACCCTTATAAATAGTACTGAATTGTAAATCAGAAAAAAAAAATAAACATCACCCATGAATGTATAAACACAATATAGACAACATAAATATAAATAAATGATCATTTTATAAGTTTTTTTATTTTTGGCAATAAATATTTTATTTTCAAATATATAAATAACTTAATAATTTTAAATTGAATTTTTTTCATAAAATGTTATCATAAATTGTTACATTATATTTTTATTCTTAAACAATAACTTTAAGTGGCTTTGATTTCTTTTTGAAGGTGTTACAAAACGAGTTAGTGTTTCTGGTTTTTTTTTATAAATAAATAATAATTTTATATAAAAATTAAATTAAAATTTTTTAAAAATTATATTCCTAAAATGGAGTTCAATTTTTTATTCATTGCATCGATATTAGGTTAGGGGAAATTATGATATATTTATAAAATATTTTGTTTTTAAGTGAAGAGTAAAAAATACAGTTTTGAGTTTCGTTGTGATTAATGACATCATTAGTGATTTAATATTGATTAAATAATTATGGTGGACTTGTTAATAGTAAGATATGATATGAGGTGTCCCAAGTGGAAAATACCATGGGAAAATACCATGGGTAAGCCCATGGTTTTGAAAATACCACCGATGAGGTGTCCCTTGGAAATTAATAAAATATTCTCTCACTTTTGCTATAAATTCCAACACATTCCTTTCTTAAATTCATTCAAAATTCCTTCTAAAATAAGATATGATCTTCATACCTCCCATGGAGTCCTCCCAGCGTTTCCTCAAGCCTCCCAGTGTTTTATCCATATAGCCTTTGAAGATACGCATCAATTAAGGGGTTTTCATTTCACTTTTTATACTCATGAGATTCATTCTATATTTTTCTCTATTTTTTGTGTGGTTTATTTACATCCCATAATTTTATTATTTGTGTAATATAATTTAATTTATGGGAATTTACATCTTCATTGTATGATAATTATTTTATGGGGTGTATGGTTTGTATGTAACCAAATCGGTAAGGAACCCTTTCACTTCCTCTGTTATGTCATGACTTCCTTTTTGTTGTGTTATATAATTTACATTTTATTATATTGGAGTATGTTCTTATATGTACTTAATTATGTTCAATTTATTTCCAAATGATGATATTCTCTTTCAACAATCATCAAATTATTTTCTTAATTCTTATGTGACGTCGTCATACTTCCATATTCAGGTAAAAGATATTACATATTCTCTTTTCATTCAAGTATCATTTTCCTCTGGTATGTCAGTAAAACATCCATACCATGATCTTATTTGAATATTATTCTGACCATATACTGTAATATGAGTTATATATGAGTGGTTTACCCTTTTCCCCTTTCTCATAATACTTTCTAAAACCATGTTATATAGCCATTATTCTGCAGAATGTTCTCTGAAAACATCTCTCTCTTTTTCTCATGAAATTATCTTATTTTATGTATGAAAATACCCAATCCTAATTTAGTTCTAGGTGAATTCATTAAGAAATAAATATTTTATATTTGGTTTTGTATTTGACATATATAAAACCCTCATTCATTTTCCATGGGTTATAAATGATATAATGATCTAGTTTTTGAGCACATTTAAAACATCACGATTTTGAAATGAAACACATTTATTTTATTCTCTATTGTTTATTTATGAAATGTTTGATTATTATATATGTATATCACATGAAAATAAAGACATGTTAATGGTGCGTCCTGATAGAACTCCAAGGTACTGGGTAAAGAATTAATCTCTAGAAAGAACAGGTTTCATGATACCTTGATAAATAACCATGGTCATTTTTATGACACCTTGGGGATGTACCTTAGTGAAATGTTCATGAATGTCCAAATCAAATGTTTTGGCAACATATTAATTATATGAATTACTTTATTTTTATTATTATGTTCCTCTTCTTCTGTTGCTCATGTCTTTATGTTTCTATCCCATTTTTATTGATATCTATCAAGTTCACATGTAAATCGTTCCACTTGTTTTCCCTTACATGGACTTATACTCCACCTTTCCTTTGATGCATGTCGCTGAGTTTTGAGATTTAGTAATTGTACTTAGGATTAACTATTGATGAAGCCTTACACGAAATTAGAACATTGATTAATTTTTTCATGTATATTTTTCCCGATTTCCAAGACCCTAGACTTTAAAGATCCTCTGTTTATAAAATGAAAAGAAATGTTATGTAATAAAAGGTGAGATGTCATAGTTGGTATAAAAGGATTGTTTATTTATTTTTGGAAATTAGGTGATGAAATCATTTAAAATAACCCTATATATAAGATTAAATATATTAAATTTTCCTAGTATTGTGGTGAAATATTATGTCAGTTGATTAAGAACAAATAAATCTGTACTTGGATATGAAAAAGGGGAGGTGGCTCTGGCATAGATGTACCTTGGAGTGAAAACATAGATAAAGATTTTTGGGCTTGACCTGGGGTATCCTCTTACATGAAAACAGTGCTAGCATCACTCCTAGTTTGAAACTCTTTGGGGGATATGTTCAGATAACCAAAAACTTTTAATGAATATTTATGAAGGATTTATAAAAAAATAGTTTTTAAAAAAAATAATATTATTGGATGACATGGAATTAATTTAAAATTATATGTTTTATAATAGTAATAAATTTATAATAATAGAAAATTTAGAGGATGAAATTTATTTAAGTTGGAATAATATAACAACCTGAAGAAATGTACTTTTATTTATAGATCTCTTTCTTCCTAATAAATTTTTATTATGTTTTACAATAGAAGCCCATTGAATTACATCATACCCAAATTATATTTTTTGGAAATGATATAATTATCCTAAAAAATTATGTTATATGGAATAATGATTATTTTTTATTAAATATTCTTATTAAAACACTTTTTTTTAATTTAAATGATAAAATAATTTTATTTTTTATGTCAGAAATTTCACTACGCAATTTCATTATTCATTTTATATCCGATAATATTTTTACTAAAAATGTATTTTGATATTTAGAAGAAAAAATTATTATTCTTAGAGATTTATTATGGTTATATAAACATCATTTTTTATTTTCAAATGTCAAAATTTATCTAGGCTGAATCATTAGAAGTCTTATAAGATGTTTCAATATTTTTATAAATCTTATTTTATTTGACGTATAGTGTTGGATGAATTGTGTTTTCTTCATGATTATTATTTGATGAATTGTGTTATTTTTATGAATAGTAAAAAAATTATTTTATTATTACCTAACTATTTTGTGAAATGATTTTAGGAAATATGTCATACATTGTTATAATACGGGTGAAAATGTGTTTAAATAACATCAAAATAATTCATTTAGTAAATAGTAACATACCGAAATGAATAGAAATGAATAGTAATGAATAGTAAAATAGCAAAAAAATATAAACATCACCCATGAATGTATAAATAAAATATAGACAACATAAAAGTGAAAAAAGATCATAGTATAAGTTTTGGTATTTTTGTATGTCATAATTAATTTATTTCCAATTTTATAAAAAATTTCTATAATTTAAAATGGAAATTTTTTTTCATAAAATGTAATCATAAATTTTTACTTTATTATCCTATAGTTTCATGATAATTTTATGGGCCCTTGAAAACATTCTCAAGGTGATACAAAACGAGTTATAGTTTTACTGTTTTTATAATAAATAATATTTTTATTTGAAGAAAAAATTGGAAAATTATTTTTATAAAATGGATTTCAATTTGGAATTATGAGATTTGATATTATGTTAGGTAGAATTTTGGAAATTTTTATAAAATGATTAGTTTTTCAGTGAATAGTAAACATACATTTTTGAGTTTTGATGTTATTAATGACATCATTAATGATGTACTAATGATGTAATAATTTTGTTCAAATTATTAATAGTATGATATGTTATGAGGTGTACAAACTATCCCATACAATGGGATAATACCATGGGCATGCCCATGGTTTTGTAAATATTACCGATGAGGTGTCTATTAGAAATTAATATCATATTCCATCACATTTCTTATAAATAAAAACCAATTCCATCATTAAATGCATTCCAAATCAATCCTGAATGATGATCGGGTCTTCTTACCTACCATGGAGTCATGACACGGTGCCCTAAAGCCTCCCAAGATCCTCACCATAGAGGTTTTGAAGATACTCTTTATGGTAATGGGTTTTCATCTCAATTTTTATTCCCGTGGGATTCATGATATATTTGCCACTATTTTATTTTGTGTGGTGTATGTACTACCCATGATTATATTATTTGTGTAATATAATATAATAAATGTGTTGAACCCTCTGGTAGAATTAGTTGACCTCATATTTTTATAATCCCAATTATGTTCACTCATATTTTGATAATCCCAAATATGTTCACTTATATTATGATAATCCAAATTAAGCTCACTCATATTATGATAATCCAAATTATGCTCAATTATGGTTTGATAATCCCTATATTGATTAATGGTTAATTACTTATTTCAGTATTTCTGTACACCATGCACATATTCATATATTATAATATTTATATTATCTTCAAATAATTCAGTTACTGGATGGATATATATTCTAACTTAACCCTTTCTGCCAATAGAATGCTTAAACAGAAAAAGTGGTCACCGTTACGGAACAAAGCTACCAATTTGTAAATTCCACCATTATGCAAGTCTACCGATACGTGAAGGTCACTAATACAACATTTCTACCATTACATGAAGGTAACCGATACATCAAGTCCACCGGTACAACAAGTCTACCATTACGTGAAAGTCTACCGATACATCAAGCCTACTGATACATCAAGTCTACCGATACAGACAAGTCACTGTTACTCAAGCCTACCGTTACAGACAAGTTATCGAGGAGAGTTTACTGATACACTAAGGAAGTTATAGGTACATGAAGGCTACCGTTACACGAAAGGTCACTGGTATATTACGTCTACCGCTACCGATCCAGTCTACCGACAGACATGAAGTCTACCGATAGAAAGGTTACTGTTACACAAGAGGTTACTGAGACACAAGTCTACCAATAACCAAAGCTACCGTTCCAGAGAATCTGACGCTGCCTTAATTACTTTATCATTATTTAATCTAACAAATGGTCATATCAGATATATTTTAATGCTCTGAAATTTATTTAATGATGGTTGTTGGATGTCAGGGAACTGTACCTCGTACCTGCAAAAATAAATCATTTCCTTTGCCGGAGCTCGTTCCATAAATACAAGAAGTCCATGTTGCTGAAATTTATAGAATATACATACAGAAGTGAGACATGAGGAATATACAAGGGATATATAGAAGCGATACATGCACCACCAAGAAGACACAAAAGCTCATACTCACTCAAGCTTACTCAAGAAGAGTTCGTTACATTCACAAGGACCTTGAAGAACTTCATCGACTACATTTTCACTATCTTTGAACCTGAATGTCAAGCAGACGACACTCTGTTTTTCAGAAAAAAAACAAGAAGAGGACTCAGAACCATTTTTGATCAAATTGGATGGATTCCAGAGCTACACTGCAATCACTAGATCCATTCTAAACTCTATATCTTGATTAGTGATTTATTATATACATTACGAGCATTGTGTGTCATCGGTTTTAATTTACACACACACTGTCTCCTGAACTTTCACTGGAGGATCTATAAATCGACATTCAAACTCTTTACATCATCAATTTTACACTGTGGATAGTGGTAGAGGTCGTGTGTGACCTGGATAGCTGTATTTGTTGTTGTTTTTGTTTCCCACGTAGAACTGTGGTAGAGGTCATTGAACTAGACAGTTGTAAACTGTTGTGAACCCTGATCTAGGGTGTGGATCCAATTTATATAAATTATTGAGAGGACTATGTCTCGGCTTGATACTGAACCTCTTGGTCAAATCTGCTGTGCTTTATTTAGTTTTATCTAAAACCTTTTATTCTGCTGCCAAGTGCTTTAAAACCTAAACTGTTTTTCAATGTTTCTCTGATAATTGAATTAGCATGTGTTTTTATTATTTGTAAATCATTAAGTTAGTTTAAAAAGGTAATTTCATCTTATGATTAGATTAACTGGGAATTAATCACTCCCTTTAGAACCTAACTGAAAGTTTCCTTTAGTTAAAATTCACTACAATTCTATTAGTATTTTAATTTGGGGGATTTTGGTATAGGATTTTAAAACAGAAATTTTAATTTGAAATCAATTCACCCCCCTCTTGAGTATCCACTCCGACCAATAAAATGGTTATTTACATCTTCATTAAATGATCCTTCTTTCATGGGGTGTATGTTTCTTAAGTTACCAAATCTGTAAATGAACCTTTCACCCTTCTCTTTTAAGTCATGACTTCCATTATGTTGTGTCTTATAGTTTCCATATTATTATATTGGGTTATGTACTTATATGTCCTTATTTATATTCATTTTATTTCCAAGTGATGAGAGACTCTTTCCACTCTCATCAACTGATTTTCTTAATTTTTCTATAACATCTTCAGGCAGCCGAATTTATATAAAAAATTACATCTTCTCTTTTCATTCTAGTTTCCTTTTAATGTGGTGTGTCATTCAAACATCTATACCACGATCGTATTTGAATATTATTCATTCAATATACTGTATTATAATTTATTTATGTGAAGGTGACCCATTTACACTAGGTTTTTTATTGTTTTATAAAACCATGTTATATAGCCGTTATTCTATAGAAATTTAATCTCAAAACCTCTGTCTCTTTTTCTCAAGAAATTATCTTAATTTATTTATGTGACTACGCAAACATATTTTAGTTCCAGGGTATTCATCAAGACATAAAAATGTTTTATTGGTTCAATATTTTTCATACATAAAACCACCATTCCATTTTTATGGGTTATAACTATCATAACGATCTTGTTTTTAAGCACTTTTAAAAAGTAGTGATTTTGAAAGGAAACCCATTTATTTAATTCTCTATGGTTTATTAATGAAATTTTTGATTATGATATATTTGGATCACATGAAAATAATGATATATTAAGGTTTCACCCTGATATCACACCAATGCAGTGGGTAAACAATTAATCTCTATAGATGACATGTTTCCTGATACCTTGGTGAATAACCCTGGTAATTTTTATGATACCTTTGGGATGAACCATGGTGATATGTTCAAGACTGTATAAATAAAATGTGGTATCCACATATTCATTTTATGATTCTTTTTTTATGATATTCATGCCCTCCCATTGATTATTTCTTTGTGTTTTTATCAAGTTCATTTTGATATTGCTCAAGTTCACATGTAAACTGTTTCACATGTTTTCCCTTATTGGGTTATTTTCCCACCCTTTCCATTTATGTTTGTTTCTAGGATTTTGGATATAGTAATTTTACTTTGTATGAACCTTTGATGAAGACTTACTAGTATATTAGAATTATTTTTAATTTTTTCATGTATATTTTTCATGTCTTCCAAGACACTAGACTTTAAATATCCTCTATAAAATGTAAAGAAAAGTTATTTAATAAAAGGTGGGATACCATAAAATCAATCATTTTCATATAAATTCATAATAATGTAAATATATATGTTGAATAATAAGAAAATGAAAATTATGAAGAAATATTTTGTAGCTATAAAAATTAATGAAAAAAATTAAATTATTTATTGGAAAAATGAATCTTATTTTACTTTGATTAATAATTTTAATAACATCATAATGTATTGAAACATGTATAAATATCATGATAATTATTTCAATGTTATGATAAAAAAGTAAATCTTAACCCAATATTTGTACAGCCAAAGGGAGATAAAAAATCACATCATACAAATCGAATTCTAATTGGAGTATGAATAATTTATGATATACATGGTTTTTGAGAATTATAATGAGTGATTAAAATGTATGATTTTATTTTACATAGTAATAATTTAATCTCAAAGGATATAGAATATTTATGATAATGTGATATATGTTATTTAGGGTGCAGTATAAATTTATATATATGAGGTAGATTTTATAAATTATATTTGATATAAAATATTTTTAATCATCTAACATGAGATTGGAATGATAGGAAATGTAGTGGTAATGGAGTTTGGGGAAATATCGAGTTGTTTGGAGGTGTTTTGATGGATAAGGGAGGTTACAGAGATATATAATACAGCTTGGAGGAATCCTATGGTGTGGGGCCAAAGGATGTGTGGTAGGGGTTCCCACTACACTGTGGAGAAGCTATCTACGATGCAGGGAACATCAGTAGATGTATTTTATTTCTCACCAAATTATGTGATGTATATGGTATGGAATCTTGAAATGACATAGATATGGGTATCTGACCCATGTTGTTTCATTATTGCGGTAAAAAAAATGATGTGGAGTTCTAGGGGTACATTTTGGTTGTTCTCCAATTTTTGGTGATGTTATTGTAAGGATTTATAGGCAACAATGATTCCCTTTTGGTTGAGATTTTTTGCAGAATATTGGCCCATGTAGACGTGTGGTTCGGATCCCCATTTTTTAGGAACAATGGATTCTGAATTGCTCAATATACCAGATTCAAGTTGAATAGATCGATTTTGGGATAGTATGTGTTATTTATCTATTGTAAAATCAATTATTAATGTGTTATTATGTGTGTTTAGGGTTGTTTTACCATGGTCCTATGATTTCATAATGGATATAAATCCAATATTCCCACCAAACATATAATTTTTCTCCACCAATTCACTCATTTCTAGAGCAACCTATATGTGTCTATAGGACCACATGTAGTTCCCTTTTAGTGTCCATTGAATTCAGTCCCTAGAGAATAATATATTGTGGCTTAAGTGAGTTCTTACCCCCCTTTATATAGTTTTTACACTCTTAATTCTATTTTGATGTGTTCTTTTATGGTAAATCATTTTATATTGGTGTTATTTATAATGGGTATGATGGATTTTAGCTTCTAGTATGTTGAAGGTGCCAACATTTATAATAATTTCTGGTTGTGTGATTTACCTTATTCCAATATTGCACAAGGAATTAAAAATATTCATTTATGGTTTGGGTGCTTTATTTCTCTCTTATAGGTTCATGAGGGATTGATTTTACAATTTTTATCTTTCAAAAATATAGTTTTATCTAGATTATAAATGTTACATTAATCGATTTAAATGAAATATTAAGGTATGTGAATTATTTATCATGTTTTTATAGATTTTATATTATTATTGATATTATGATTTTAAAGGTTTTGAGGAACAAGAAAAATGTTAAATATCCGAGAATATACTCATGATATTGTTAATATCCCATGAAACCTATATTATTATGATTTATTAGCATTATATTAATTAAATAGAAATTACATAAGAACATATATTTCACTAATAAAATGGGTTCCCAGAAAGTTTTTGATTTTATAAGAGTTGGACTAAATAAAGAAGTGGAATGTGATAAAAATCCATTTCTGAATATTAATAGATTTTATGTTGTAATGTGTTGTTTTATGATTGTGTAGTATGTTGGTGATATGTGACAATGATGTGGGGTGGTGAGATGATGTAGTGTTGTCAGTTGGTTTGGTGTGACAGTGATATGGGTCTGTGAGGTGTGACAATTCTATGGGGTAGTGATGCTTGGCTAGGATGTGTGTTGGAAATTTTTAATTGGGGTGAGTTGTCCTGATAATGAAGATTATTTGTTTTCTTTTTTTAAAGGGTGGGTTTTTTCTAGATTCATAGTTAATTTTGGAATTGAATGATAATTTTTATGTTATATAAAGTGGTCCAGTAGTAATGGAATGAATTGGTAAATGAGGATTTGAAATGATATGGGTTGAATAGTTAAGTAATGAATTATTAATAAATAGGTTTTCAATTCAATGGGTGAATGGAATGGAGTTGGTTGGTAACATGAATTTGAAAATTGGATATAATGGGTGAATATAAAGATATATAGAGTGTAGAATCTAGTTTCTTTTGTGTTATTCATTTATTATTGGATGAAAATGTGGTGGTTCTGTGACGTTGGTTGGTGACTTCCTAAGATTTCCAGTTCTTGATTGTAAACCTGTAAGTTATTCTTATTCGTTTCTCGATAAATATAATATTTATTTTCATTGGGATTTTCAACACGCACCCATCCCATGTCGATAACATTATGCTAACACCCATATATTAATATGGGTGGGGGGATTTCCCAATATCCTAGTAGGTGGATAGATTGATGAATACTTGATATATCTTAATCTTTCTTCTAGATGACATTGAAATATAATGTCTATGATGTAAAAAGAAACATAGAGTAGTTTTATTTTTTTAGGTGACGATGGGGCCTATGGTGGGGTTAATTCATGGTAGGATATGGGCATGGGGTTGATGTATTCAATGTTCAAAATATCCTACTATTCAGGTTATAGAAAAGGGGTCTTTCGGAGAGATGTCATGTGATGGCCTTGGTGTCATCAGGCGAGGTGTGTTGTTTTTATGGAATATTTTCCTACAATCGATATGGTCTGTGATGTGGTCATGCTATGGGAATGTGTCATGTTTTTTGATATATAGAATATATATAAGCCCATTGATATATGAAATTGCGTTGTGAGATTATAAAACCTATGGGAATGTGGTTTGTGGTACCCATTAATGATTTGATTCTTATTATGATATGGTAGATGTCTTAACTTAATTGGAGATTGTGACATAATGTTACTGGGGTTTACTAGTTGACATTTTTAGGTTTTGATGGTTCTTATAATATCTCATGGTGAATTATTATCACCATTCCACATGGATATGAGATATATTTATATTCCTAGTATGTATACATGTATGATCTCCCTATAAAAATATAAACAATTTTTATGTTTTTTAGGAGAACAACGTGAATTGTTCTTGACATTACTATATTAGACCATTGTAATTTTGACTTGTTTATGCCTCAATATTTCTGGGGGTATTTAGATTTAGAGACTTTTATATGTGTTTTCCAAAATTATACCATAATTATGGGATTGTTTTGTATTTCGTATTCTTATGACCCTTCATCCAATCTTGTTTGGATGATTTTCACAATCTCCATATATTGTCTTACTATTTTGGTTTTTGTCTCCCACGAATGGGATATTTTTTTTACCCTCGGTGCTAGTGGAAAACCCCAGGCCTATTGGGAGTGGGAAATATGTGATCATTATATCTCTTACTTCATTGCATCATATTTTGTGGAACGATATAATAATAGAGTTGTATCACAGGTGATGGTTGTGTGATATGATAGAGTTTGACATTTTTTAGTGTGATAATTTCAGGGGTTATTGAGAAAATGTTGTTAGTATATCGTTGTTCATGAATCTATCCAAGGATACTAGAAATGAAATGGAATTATAGGAATCCCCAGGATCCATTGTATGAAATATTGGTTTATTGAATGACCAAGTGAAATGGACATATTTTTATGGTAGATACCTATGAGAGGTATATGAATCATGATATCATATGTTCTTGTTTGAGTTCTGTATATTTTGTTATGGGAATATTAAAATTAAATAATGAAATATATGAAAATTAATATAATTTTATAATATGGGGATTATGAATTTGTTTTACTATTAGTTATAGACCATAGTCATCATCCACACTTGCTTTAGGTAGTGAATTTTTAGTAGATTGATCTAGTTGATCACTAGAGGTGTGATCTAGTCTAGGATAATGATTACTTATGGAGATCTTTGGACTATTTTGAGAAATATAATTTGAAGATGTATAAAAAATGTTTTTATAATCCTGATATTGAAATTTAGTTGGTTGGGATCATGATTTTTTTAGTAATTTATCTACCCTGAGGGAGTACTATTTCCCCCTTTTGGGTAGTCTCATGTAGGGAGCTATGCATCAATGGTGGATGTTTATTCTTTGTGAGTGGAATGAGGATGATGTTTCATGGTTTTAATTTCATAATAATTTTTGGGAATATTTACATTAATTTAACAAGAATGATGTGAATTTGTAGGTTATTATATCTCTTCATCATGGGAGTATGTCATTTCAGGAGGTGGGGATATAGCTCAAGGAATTATTTTTTTCGATGGATTATTTTTTTGAGGTGTATTTTCAGGTGAGTCATCTTGAGGAGGAACTATTTCCTACTATCTAGTAGGAAATTACCCATTTATATTGTCAATATATCTTCAGTTTTAAAAGGAGAAAAAAGTGATCATAAAAATCCAATCATGATATGGTTTTCCAAAAGTGTTTAGCAAGAATGATTAATCATGTGTAAGAATATTTAATTCCAACTTTTAGGATGTAGGAAAATCGAGTTTTTGACCCATCAAGAGTCAAACTCAAAAGCTTCCATTTCGACCTTTTTGGTTGGTGATTCTCAATTTCTTCCTCGGGGATTTGGTAGAGTAATTTTTTGATTGGTTTTATTTCTATAACCAGAATCATTTCCAAGTTCTTCATTGAGACAAATTTATTAGAGGTGGATAGGTTTTTCATCATCCTTAATAGTAGTTTGTTGTGAGTCTATTTCAATAGTATATGTAGTATTCTTATACCGTACTAAAGGGGTATGGTGGTGGTAGAGGGAAACAATTGTATTTTCCTCAATATTAGTGAGCTCAACCATGGTGTTGTCCTGAAAGTATCTATCAGAAACATTGTTGAAGTGTTCGAAATATTTAGTTTCATATAGTGGAGGGTGAGACACCAAAGGGTCATCATATATTTCAATGTATGTACATCTATTTTGTAACATTGATTATTCATTTCTTGATTTTTGAGATTAAAAATACATTTTTGTACATTATACTATCCATTCAATGGGAATTGATAATGAAAGGCTTACCACAGATCAATTATTGATTATGCAAGTCATAAGAAAGATCATCTTGTTTAATGGGTGTCAAGTGTGTATACTGAATATGGGAACATATTATTCATGTAGGGATATTTTCTGGGTTTAGATTCAATTGTAAAATTTCATTTTGGGAATTTTATACTTGTATTTCATCCATGTTGTTGTTGACTACATCTGTATGAGAGTTCAATTTTCATATGTGGATAGCCATTTCATTGTCTCCATTGGTGAGAAAAGTTTTTAGAAGGGAAGTAGAGGAGTGGATGACATTATTTAATTGATTGTGGTGTTGTCCATTGACTTATCATATGTTGTGATAGTGGTGATTCCCAATATTTTAAGGGTGGTTATTGATGTTTTTTACATGGTGGATTGCATGTAACACCCTTGATGTGATGTTTTGTTCCGGATTAACCTATAGCCTGACTCTTCAATGGTATCGATGGATCAATATATGATGAAACCATAAGAGATGTAGGAGTTAAGGATTCAGATAGATGACCTGATGTAGAAGGTTTTCATGTAGATTAATGTGTCATCATTGGGTGATCTAGGGTTATTTTTCAAGAATATTGATGTAAATATAATGTTATTTATATTCAACCAGAGGATGAATTAGGAAATGACCCTGAATCATTAATCCCTTCCAAAGATATATGATTTTCAAACTATATGAGAGGGATGGGACAATTTTCTAGGATTGATGTCGGATTATGAAATCACATATTGGGGGTTTAAGAGGGTGATATCAGGAGCACAGTATCAAATCCAACCATTCATATCACTATCATGCACTGACCAATGGTCATATATAGGCCTTCAATAAGACCCCATCAAATATACTCTAGAAGATGGTGGATAAAGATAATAACTCATGTACTGATAAGCATCTTCATTCTTTATGGTATTATCTGACTACTACCCATACAACCACTCATGAAAACCCCATATTCATTGGTGTAGAGAACAGAAGTGGTTTTTCCAATATAAATTCAATTTCCTTCACTCCTAGTTTCAATCTCTGATCAGTTTTCTATAGATGAAAAGTCTTAGAATGGATTTGATGGGCTAGAATAATTAGATGAAAAGAGACTGCATACAATGCATCATTTAGAAGTCTATCATAAGAGAATAGTGTGTGCCATTAACAAGAGTTCTCTCCTTCATTCATTTCATCAATGATTATTGGTATTGGTCCTTAGGATTCTAATAATACTAGGAAAAAATCCACCAAATCTTGAGCCAAAGTGGAAGGACCTTATTCAAAAAATAAGTTCTACTAAAATCCAGGTTATTCCTTAGTCTCAATGGATAGATAGATTCTTTCAACTCCATCCAATGCGAGATTCATGGTGAAATACATTGTGTCACTACCCATCTCATTTCCTCATTGCATGGCTCTAAACAGAACATCAGAATGTCCTAACTGTAAGGTATTAATCCTCATAGAAACCATAAACATTAATGTTGGACAATGATAAAATGTATACCATCTTTTTCCTTGTCTCACGATGTTAAACTGCATGACATAATTTGGCCTTGTTGCATGATAATAAATTGTATGATTAATATTTTCTATATTTTGAAGTTAATAACATGCATGGGAAAGCATTATTGACATCATTACTACTTCTTAGTAGTACATGAGTTACATTTATCCCTTTGTTTGAATCGGGTCATCATAGGGGCCTCATTTCAACAACTATATGTGTCTTGATTCTCATCCACATGTGATACATAAAGACTCTTGGAAAATCAATTTTGGGCCTAGCCACAACAACAAAAATTATTTCCTTTTCTCTTCCTGTATATGTTTCAGATCTATACAGAGTGTTCTTTCAAGATAATGTTTTTGATTTTCATACCATTTTGCATCTTAAGATTAACTATTCTACTAGAATGTGTTAAAATCCCCTATCTCCCACATTAAACTCAATTGTTGTGGGAAATTATTGTTCAAGAACAAAATTTGTTTTGATTCTCATCTATATGAGATACGTAGAGATTTATAGATCTCCAATCATGGGGCCAACCACAATAAAAACCCTTTTTATTCCCTATGTATGATTCAAAACTACATTTTAAATGATTAATGAACTACATATGGATTGATTCTCATACATTTGAGATACGTTGTGACAACTAGGTTTAAATCCCTGTTCTAGCCACAATATTACTTTTTTACATCAGAATAACTTCATGTCCTTACTTCATTACGCTAAACTGAACAACATAATATTGATTCAAAAGAATCAAAGAATGCCTCAATTTTATATGTGTGTCAGATCTATGTAAGGGATGCCAAACTCATAGTCAATATTGATTCAAATATTTCCCACATGCATTGAGCATTAGCCTCTTCCATATTTCACAATCTTATTATTAAATATTTTCATATATTCCAAATAATTCATATGATTTTTCGTGATAGAGTTTATAATATCTAAGAGCTCTTTTTCTTGAATACGCAGTATGTGGCCTTAGGTGGCCTTGCATAAGATGCCCACATAATTGGCATGTCCGTCAAAATATACCATTATTTGGACATGCTAGATTTTCCCAGTTAGCCATTCAAAAAAAATCCCCCATAATGGGTTTGTCAAATAATGCTAATTTCTTTCATGGATAACGTTCCTTTTCATCCCTGAAATCATTGATAACAATATACCAGAATCTGTATTTTAAAGCTGTCATTCATGTATATCTACCCCATTACCTTTCTCTCAATCTGAAAGTCTTCAAGGAAAAGTTTTAAACATCCCCCCCCATTTCTTCAATGAAATTTAAAATAAACTTGGTTCACATTACCACATATCATATATTGTTTCCATTTTTTTCTTAGTCATTTGACCTTAAAACTAAAGACACCATATATTTAATATTTTGGTCAAACCGTCATCGAAATATTATTCCTCCGATTCATTGGAAATCATGATTGGAAATACTCTCTCAGTATTCAAGTACCTTTCTTCATTAACCAAATTATGTGCTCTAGAAAATATAAATATCCATAAACATTCATCAAATTTTATCAATAGAATGTCAAAATTTTGAGTGCTCATTTTCTTGACTATATAGTACGTTCCCTAGGGGTCCTTGCATAAACTGTTCCATCATATTAGTCATGTCAGTCAAAAAATGTCACTATATGGCTATACAGCATATGCCCTAGTTGGCCCAACATAATACAGCCCCCATAATGTTTTTTTTCAAATAATATTAATTTTCTTCAAAAGAAAGACATCCTCTAATGCTTTTGGTCATTTTACTATATCATTCTTTGGATCTTGAAATTCCCAAATCACAGTTTACAATTATTCCTTTCTATACATGAACATGGAAGTATGTTTCCTACTAAATTAAAAAAAATTAGGAGAGTCTCAAACCTTTGGTCAACTCTAAGGACAATAAAATTAATGCCAGATAATGTATGGACTAAATAACGTAAAACTACACAGTACAATGTCCTCTCAGCATGACTTAAAACTACATAGTACAATGTACAAACTGCATGTCATAAAACTGCATAGTACAATGTATTCACTACATGACTTAAAATAGCATAATAAATTTCCTCACAACATGTAATAATACATCATAGTATTATATCATAAATTCCCTTTTCTAACAAATTTAATACATTCCTCATACATAATTTTTTTTAGAAGTGGTTTTTCTATTCGTGACATATGTCGGCATAGATAAACCTTTATTCATTAAAATCTCTTTCCTCGGAAAACCCATCCATTTTGGTCTTCAGTAACCCAAATCTTATTTTCCTTTATCTATCAATTGTAAAATGTTAAATTCCTAGTAGCACATTTTCATGACTATGTAGTATGTGCCCTTAGGTGGCCTTGTATAAAATTTGTCTACATAGCATTCATGTTAGTCAATACATGCCGCAATTTTTATATGCAGCATATTCCCAAGTGTCCCTACATAAAACAAAACCCATAACATGTTTTACAAATAATGGTAACCTCATTCTTTGAAGAGATTTATTTTATATTTTTACAAGTTTTATATTTTTTGACCATAAAAATCATGACTCATGATTCCCCTTGGAAATATTTAAAAATATTAGAAAAATTCTTAGCCACTGAGTCTTGTTTATGATCTAATTTAAAATTTTATGGTCAAATATCTTAGACCATAAACACTAGACTTTTATAGTATAAAATGCATGAATATAAACATCTAACAACAAGAGTCAAGGTATCACTTGAGTGAAAAACTACAAAGGGAACTCTAGAAAAAAAGTAAAGTACCAGCTAGCTAAACATACATTTTTGTTTGGTTTAGGTAATATTGAGAAATAAAATGTCAAAAGATACAATGTTTGTGGGGTTGTTTATATAAAAATAGTAAAAACAAAACAACGCTCGCTATGCCCCATGGATTATGCTAAAATTAGAGCATCCTTCTAAACAAGATGTAACACCAAATCTATCCATATGATGTTGGAATGCGTCAATGTTCCCTAATTTTACCATAGAACAAGATTATTTTCATTCTGAATGAATTAAATTATAAGGGTGTGTTTTTTAGACGCCATAAAATGACTTCCATGAACTTTTCAACAAAATTTCCTCAACTGGGCTCAAAAAGTTCACGGTGCCACTCTGTATTTTCATGGGGGTTGGTGACGATAGCGAAGACACCGGCCTGAAGGGCTGGGACCACGACCCCTCACTAATCCCAAGTAGGGGTGTGGGGTTGCAGCCACCACAGTATGGATCATTTACATTGTCTAAGTCCACATAGGGGCTCCCAGGATACCTACACGCAAACACCTATGCGCCACTACGCTAGAGATGAATGAAGTAATTATTTTGGTTATTTTTTCATTGTGGGACCCCAGTCTATCCTAAGAATCATCGACACACAATTTACATGTGTGACACCATTCTAGCATTCCAGCCACTAGTGCACCCAATTTTGTTTTTGGCCAGGGACATATTTATGCCTATAAATAGACCCTTGGGGCCTTTATTTTTACGGACAAATATCTTTGGTTCATAATTACTGCTCTGCTCACCTGAGAGCTTTTCCCAAGTCTTCAAAAACATTCAACATTGTTCATTAACACCTAATGTCTAGGAATTGATGGATGATCCTAGGACTTATGACTTTTTAGTGTTTTAAATCCATAACTCTTGTGTACACAAATCACACAACCCCCCATAAATAGAAACACTTGTGTGCCACCAATCCCTCTCACAATAAAATGAGTTCCCCACTTCTTGAAATACTTGTGAATACTATTGAAGGCTTGAGTAAAATCTTACACATGTATTAACATCTGGTTTTTTCATCACGTTAGTGAACATCAGGTCACCCAAGCCTACTTGTGCGCCCATACATGAACATAAGTATCTACTTGGGGTTCCACTCTCTAATTCACCCACACTCTTTAGTTTAGAATCCATCAAGACATCCTCAAATCCATTAATTGACATGTTTATTCATCATTGGATACCTAGTTTGAAATGGATTCTATGGAGACCTCAACCAATACAACTTGACATATCAACCCTTTGGAAAAGGAACATCAGCGCGTCTCATATTTGGGGTTGTATATCCACAGTCAGAGGGTTCTCACATTTGTTTCACAATGGGATTAGGATTCATTGATTGTATGTGGGTTTGTATATCCACAGTCACAAGGACATTTCTCCCAAGAAAAGTGTTGGGGTGTTCCAGGTTTAAAGGATTAGGTTTTGGGTTCTTATCTCCCCTTATCATCTCTAAAACCCGGAACCTCGTGTATCTGGTAGAAAAGGAACGCTTCACACTTTATTTTCCATGCAAGAAAAGGATACATCCCCATACCATACTATGATCCACTATGGCAGGCATCCTGGTGTTTTTCCCGTACCTTTCACATATAAGGTTGTAGTATTGCTCCTCTCTACTTCCTTCACCTTCAATCGTTCTTTACATTAGACACTTTTCCAAAGTAATGTGAATAGAGGGAAGGCTCGTTTCCTCACAATGTTCCCCGGTAGCCTCTCCCTCATCTACTTTCACAGATGTAGGCATGCCCTATTCCACCAGTGGAGGAGGAAATGTGTGGTTGACATTGTTTAATTTTTTTACTACCACTTGATTCACACACCGAGCATGACTCTTGTGGGATTAGAGATTTAGAACGAACAAGAAATTTTCCCAAGATTTATTTACCTATGGGAACTCTAATTCCTATTCAAACCAAAATACTTATGATGCCATCATGAAGTCCCGAGATCAAAAGGGTACCCTGAAAAAAAGGGTTCACCCCATCATGTCCCCTCAAATAGACAACTCTCATGTATAAGGCCCAAAACAGGGAATGAACTTTGATATCTCTTATTCCCAGCATAACTAGGATACATCAAAATATTTCTTTAGTGAACAAGATCATTGAATATCCACTCGGGGAATCCACCTCTAATTCCCTTAATCAGGGCATCCTCCTGAGGAGTAAGCCCCAAATTAAACCCCCAAATTAGAAAGGAACCATTTTTAGGAAGTAAACCTATATGCATTTATAATAAATGAATATACCCTTCTATGAGACTTATCAAATGACGAGGGATTTGATTCCCACTCGTATGGAATATATAGGAAGCCTCCCTGATGTTCAAACCCAACACTTCAAATGAACAATGTTCTTTCTAGGCCATATTCCCAACATGGTATAATCTTACATGGAAACCCTTATTCATTCCATGATCCTAGGGTTGCATAGGCATAAGTCCCACACTAAACATTGACTAAGCACCTTTATCTTTGATTTACTTTCAACGTGACATTAAATTTTATGGCTTGGTCCTTATCACATGACCTTAAAAGGTATGATGTGTCACAATATGTGGCACCAAACAACGATGATTCTGATTCCTTTCAAAATGATACATAGGTATCCAATTTTATGGGTATAATCCCAATATAAAAATAATATTTTGTCTATATGGATGACAATAAATTTCTTATTTCCCCACTGAGTGTATTAAAAATAAATATCATCATAACGATGATTTAAAGAATCTATAAATAGTATATGAGAGGGTACCATTTATGGAGTTCCTCGAATTCATATAGATATCTACATTAATGAAGAACCTAAAATATATATGAATGATTCGAAATTTCACACATGTTAAAAATTGAATGGAAATTTTAAGGGAAACTAATGTTATATATGGTGAATTAATAAGGATTCATGAAATATCTTAAATTTATAAATATGGTCCCATAGTAGGTAATAATTCCCCCCAAAATATTGTGATGAGTCAAACCTCATATCCTCTCGACCAATGTATGTTCTTATGTAATGTAAATTTCAATCTTAATGAATGGATACAATTGGAAGGCTGGTCCCTTTTGGATAATTAACTATTGGATTTTTCCTGTTCCATTAATAAATCCACGTGGATCCATCCGGATGCAGCGATTCTTAAAAAATAACAAATGTTTCAAGTAACCACGAAACAAAAATGGTGAACTTGACATGATTCATTAAAAAAGTGTATAATAATACCAACATTTCTGGCCCCTATTAATTGATAAAGGAAGGATGAATAATGGAATCATTCACCCATATATCCATATAAAAAATGATTCTTTAATGGGGTTTATTGTGGTTTTCATGTTTGTTTAACGATCTCCCTTTAGTCCAAAATGAATTTCTTCAAGAAGACTGATGTTATTTTACCAGCCACTGCTCAAGTTGGATCATCATCCATGAGAAGGACATCATAACCCACTCGGTGTCTTCAATTCTAGGTCCCCAATGTGCTTATAAAGTAGTATTGTGCGCATGGTACTATCCCTTCCTTGGAGGCTACCTGATAGGCTCTCCAGGTTAATAACAACCCTCGATCATCCGGTCAACGATGACTGATGGTCACGAAGTAGATGGTGCCAACAACCATCTTCAATCGTTTTGGGTCATTATCTTAGGAACACAACAACCAGCCTCCCACATACAATAGTTATGTGGATCAAGAGGTAACTCATGGCATGAATTAAAACATTCCTGGTTCCTTCCTGAAGACTCCCACCAATAATCACCACCAGCAGAATCACGCGTTAGTGAACCCCCAACATGATTTGGGTGTTGTTTCTGGACGTTCATCCAAGGCCCCTCAGATCAAGTCACACAAGGAGAACCATCGAGGTCAAATTATAGACAAAAGGGAGCATATTCATACCTTTTCTCCATCTATAGATTTCCATCAACCAAACATGATGAGAAGAAATGAGTGGGCATATACACTCATCCATCAAAATTATGCTGCCAAGCAGACTCATCTGTAAGTAGGACATCAATCCCAATAGAAAATTTGGTTGTGTATCGTAAACAGGCGCATACAATAGTTTACAAATTATCAGGTAGTTAGTATGCTAGTTTGACATCATTTAAGGATGTCCTCCAATCAAATGTGGTGGCAACAAGTAAATAGAAACATACACCTTCTTACAGTCACAAATTCAACTAGTAGTCTCTTCTATCAGTATTAAAAGATGTTTTTCAACCATGATTGATGGAAAACAACAAGAAGGCACATACACCTACCAACAGTCAACAACAATTTTAATAATCTCATTTGGCAACACCCAGAGAAGTCATTTTAAATGATTCAACAACAAACCTAGGGTAGACTCAAAATTCTACCCACACACATGAGTACTGTCAATATCCAATGTTAGGAAAATGAGGGCAAGATTCGGCGCATACACCAGAATCGATTTATATTCCCGTTTTGTCCACGGAAGTCACCAAACACATCTTATCAATGGTGAATGGGAAGACAAAAATTCCTACAAAAATTCTAGAAGAATGGAAAAATATCATAATAAAAACTTCAGCAGAACCATTAGAATAGATAAATAATTTAATCCCCACACATAGGATGACACATCGGCATTCCATCCCAGAACAGATACATACCTATGTTCTCGTCCATGAGGGTTATCGGGCATACTCATCCATATCATACAGACAGTAGGAATGTGAACATACACCCTTCCCAATTAGTGGTAATTGTCCCAATATAATAACCACTTCATGGCAGGGAAATACACCTACCTATGATAACTACTTATCCCAGTAAGTAGCACAAACTCAGTGTAAGAGTGAATCCACAAAGATGTCTCCCCAAGAACAGTTGGAAAATCAAGAGCCAAGATGCAATATAGATTCTCTTAATGCAGGATTTCTTGAATCCCTCAGACATTTATATATTCCAGATCAAGATCATACCCTCTCATTAAACAATTATAGGATTATTAATAGTTATTTTGAAGTTACACATTGAACACTTCATCATGAAGGGTTTCTTCATGAACATTCGGGCAATCTTGATAGCATATATCAGAATGAGGGACATGGTGACCCTCTGTGTGGCGAAAAGACCAAGTAGCAAGAGGATCTAACCCTTTTTGTGATCAACCATGTTCATCCTCCCCATGATGGCATTCATTTCAAGTGTTCTCTCCATAGTATTGTTTTTCATAGTCAAGATAATTGAATAATAGAAAATGTAGTAATGAGAAATCCCTCTAATCTTGAGTCACATTCCAACACAATGCCAGTCATGTCTGATATGTTTTCATTAATAGGTGAAATACATTCTCAACCAGAAAACATTCTTAGGGAATGGAAATTCTCTGAACCTCCCATTAGTCCTTTTTATTCAAATATAGTAGGGGAAAATGCAGCTGATTCAATTATTTAAATAAAACAAAAGATAAGCATCCAATTTGGTCAGACCAAGTAGATAAACCTCTAGTGAAAGATTATTAACATATAATAATCATGATAAAATAATTGTCTAAAGGAGAAATACACATCATATTCTGGCCTTTGGAAAACTCTCAAAATAAAATTCTATAATTGATGATAAAATATTGATTTCATGATGTCCTCCTCAACCGATGTAAGACTCTTTGTCATTTTAAAAATAAAGTATTACCATATGATGAATATGAAAATCTTGTAAAGGTGATAGAAGGGTTGAAATTCCATATTGACTTGGAATCTCTCTCACTTTCGCAACATCCAATGGTTGAAAAGAAGTAGGCAACCGTTCAACGTTCATGCCTCATTGTTTTAAAGAGGATATGTCAGTTAATTTTTGATACCCCATCTGGTGTTTGTATTAGAGTATGGGGTGAACATGGAGAATTGAATTTCAATAAACTCCATAATTAGAAAATCCCACCAAAAGTGGTTTCATGCAATGTTATTGTCCACGGTCTACTACAATCAAAAGATTTTGTATTTAATCATGTATACGCTGAACATCATGACTCAAATAGCTCATCTCAGAGCTAGCCCCAATGAAAGCATGTTGTTGAGATCCTTTTAACCCAAAATCTGAGAATCTTTCGCAAACCTCCCGCTTAAAGGATTTCTTCCATTAGATGTCCCAAATGTCTAAAATAGGAAAAAATCATCTGTAATTGGTGTTTTGAGTGTTTTTCTGATAATAAATTTAACTACTGTCCGAAAAAATTGAAAAATAAAACAAATAGTTGCGTGATTCTCCACAATAGTAGGTCAAGATATAGCCCATCCTGTAGGGATGGGGGCTTGTTTCATTCAAGTTTTGAATTCAATAAACAAAGTTAGAAGGTTTTAAGAAGAATAAAAGAAACCAACCCATTCGGTAGAGCTAGGGGTATTTTCACATATACAATCCCATCTTAAACAAAAGTTAGTTTTCTCCCAATCAGGGAAGAATCCACAAAGGGAGATCAAAAATGAACTATATAAGGATTCCCTAAAGCAAACTGTATGTCATATAGTTCCCGATAATTTAACAAATAGGATAGCAGAGTCTCATTGAATATACAAAAGGAGGTGATCATACAAATATACTTACATAATTCCATCAAATTATTTTGTGTCAGTAAATGTCATTAACACCATTGTAAAATATCCTCCTAAATGATTATATAATAGGGGGATCATAAGATAATGTTCTCATCTGTAATATGATACACACTGATACAAATGAAGGAGATGTGAATACATGAAATTAGAGGCATACCTCAAATCTAGGGATGCCTTGAAATAATCAACACACACCCCCTTGAAAGGTATCTAATAAGGGGAAAGGTAAAAGTCAAATCACATATACGTTTTCCACAGGAGAAGGTCAATCTCTCCTAAGTGAAAAATATTTTCACAACAATAACAGGAGATGAAGGAGTTAAAAAGACTCAAAAAAATGTTTCATTGAAGCATCATTTCATCAAAACATACTCCCCAGGAAGATCCTCAACATGGATATCCTGTTGGAGTTCCTCAGAAAAGTGGATTTTTGGTAACTAGATATTCAGATAAAGAATTCCCGCCATTGGGTATACATTAAGGTCAAAATCAAACACATCATTGTAGTCAAGTTTCTGTGGGTTATCCTTGGAAAATACCAGCATCCCCACCACTAGTGGTTTTTCCAGTCATTGCACGTATTCAAGACCCAACTAATGTACATGTATAGGTCCCACCTCAGCTGAGTATTCCCCAAATTCTTATGAAGAAATTTGAGGCATTAACAACTCGATGGGAGCTATAGAAGAACGGCATGTTCCAGTTCATTCGAAAACAAAGGTTACACTGAATGGGTGGATCTGATCCCTCCCCAACTAGTTTTTTTAAATAATAAATTCCCAAAATTTTAGGGTTCAGTAGATCCAGAAAAACACATGACACATTTTTTTCTCTTTTTTATCCCATCGTGGGGACTCCTCGACAACAAGAAAAAAATATAGATTATGTGTTTTGTGTTGTCATTGTAGGTACCAGATTTTAAATGATATACACGTTTTCAATATCGATCAATAATTGGATGGAAATATCTCTGTCAAAAATTCCTTTTCAATTCAGGTCAATGCTTTTGAAGGCAACCATTTTTTATCATACACATTACAATAAAATTAAAAATGAAAGTGGTTCTGATTTCATTACTTGATGGAAAAGATTAACATATTCGTTAAATCTAGAACACCCCTAGGAAGAGTTACTACCAATTTTTCTGGCCAATCTGCCTGATGAGTTACATACACCACTAATCCCTTTGAAATATATTGATGAGTTTCGAGACCTTACATTAATTTCCCAACAGGTGGATGAAACCATTGTGAAAACTAAACCTAAAACTCAAGGAATTCTATCAGCGCTGGGAAAGAGAATATGGAATGTAGAGGCTTCTATAGTCACACTCATGAAATCACTTGTACCTTATGCTACTTCAAAACCTTCATCATATCTAAGGATTCACCTCTTGAGAATTAGCCACAATAACTTCCCCAACAAGATGATAAATGAGATCAATGGAAGAAAAAAATTTGGGATTTAAAGAAAATATATTATTCTTTCTATAATGAACATGTTCCTAGATAATTCATCACATCTCAAGAAAATAATATGGTTCAATTGCAATATTCGAACAACCAAACATAGATGGAGATGAAGATCCACCGAATTATTGTCTCTTTCAGTAGATGTTGGGGCAACCCATTCAAGAGTGTTTGGATTTTAAGGACCTCCATCAAATAATGGTAGTCTCTAGAAATGTGAAGTCGAAAAGTCAATTAGCCCAATTTTCATTTGTTACTGCTACTGATCCACAGGAAGAAGGTGAATGGTTGGAAGTCAAAAGTAAAAATACGCTGAAATATGATGATTCGATGGTCAAGAAAATGATCGACCTAACTCATTCCATTTTACAATCATAGATAAATCAACCCATTGTTTCTTCTTCTACTCCCATCATAGAAAACCCACCCTCTTCAATAGATCAGTCCTCCAAAGGCCAATCCTCAATGATGCGATGTGATCAAAAAGACAAGGAGTAGTCAGAAGAAGACGAGCTCTTGTGGTGGCCAAGGTTGTAATTTACTCTGGAAGAATTCATGCCATCTTTTTCAAAGGCATTGGAACTACCCCAAAAAACAGTACAACCAAAATAGACATGTTAACCAGAATCTGCTTCAAATGAAAAATAGATTTTGGTTTCCCTCAACATTATCCACTTAACGGATCCCTATTTTCTAGTGATTCTAGTTATAATGAGCTTATATTCCTTATACCTAACTGGGGAACTAGAAGAAGAATCCATGGTGGAGGATACATGTGAATATGTGGGTGTTCTAGAAGCCAGTATATCAACTCTACCCCTACTCGAACCATACATACAACAGATACTCATGGGAGAGACATTCAACATGCTCAACAAGAACAAAGAGATTCTTCCACGCATGACTAGTTTTGTCCTGACATGATTATTTTGGATGAATGATTAATGGTTACACGATCATTCTCTCAGAATGTAGATAGACATAGTCAGTCTAATCTACCAATGTCATGAGTATTTCCAGTTCCTACTCCGACATTGATTAAATCTATATTAGAAGCACCAACTTCCAGGGAACCTACAAAATCATACCTCCATAATGGGAAAAATAGACCTCTGGACCAAAATAATGATATTTTGAAACAACTGGCCCAATTACCCGCCAAGTTTTCAATTTGGGATGCCATTAATTTGACAAAATATCTATGAGAAGAACTTATTGATGATTTTTCATGTCTTCAAGGGTTTGAAATAGAAGTTTTTGTTGTTGTGGTTTACTGTATAGAGAATGATCCTGCAGAATGTCATGCAGTTATATCTTTTACAGATGAAAATGAAGCTGATGTTGTACATGGATGTATCTCTCCATTGTATCTATCTAGAATGTTCAATGGTATAGACATCCAATGATCCTTCATTGATAATGGCCTAGGATTCAACCTCATTCTTATTCGTACACTTCATCGATTATGCCTCACTAAATCTAACTTATCTTATTCAAAAATAATTTTTAATGGTTATGAAAAGATTGTGAAAGATCCTCTGGGAAATATTACGCTCAGAACTAAATTAGAAGATCTTATGCCTAATTCTTATTTTTTGGTTGTCTGTATAGACAAATCCTTTAACATTATTCTTGGAAGGCCTTGGCTACATCAACATGCATCCGTACCTTTTTCATACCAAAAATTTCCCAAAAACCATTTCATTGGTCCAATTAGACCATTTTATAGTGACAATGCTCCATTAAAAAACATGTCAATCTCAATACATTAAAGCATAATTTTATCACACTATGGGAACAAGGTTTGTGATGAAGGAGATAACCAGAATCAATGATCCAAATAGAGTGGAAATGATCTCATCAAACCCATTCAAAAAATTTATAATAGATTATGTGTTTCCTATAAATCAAATTGAAAGGATAAACTCAAATATGAACAGTTATCTGGTGACTTCCATAATGTGAATTGTGACAATCATGCCTGATAACATGGGAGAAATTGTTGATTTACCAATCCTGTAATAAAAGAGTAAATTGAGATGTCATCATTTCATCCACTGAACATCATCAAGGCTCTTCTTTACCAATAATACACGAAGAAGTTGTATCAATACTATAGAAAGACAAGGATTCTGATTCCCAACCCATCATATCTTCTTTATTACTCCATGAAGACCCTTCCACATCAGTAGGGTCAGAAACAGTAGCCTCATCTTCAGGATTTCCAAATACTAACTCATTCCCTAACATTGAATGTTTTTCTTCATCACCTACTATGTACATAGAAATAGAAGAAGTGACATGATAGGAAGAAAAATAAGGAGATCTTTGAGATGATCCTCTGGCATTTTAGGGAGGTGTCACTTCCACTGTGAATGAGATCAGGGAAATAAATCTAGGTACATAATAAGATCGATGCCCCACTCTAATTAGTGGAACCATATATTCTGATGAGAATGAAATGTATACTTAATTTATAAATAAACATTGGGATATATTTTCTAGGAACGATACAAGAATGACTGTTCTTAATCCTGATGTAGCCACTCATCATTTGGGTTTTGTAGAAGAACATTGAGGATTAAACCAGGTAGTAAGAAGAACACACCCAACTCATGCCTCTAAAATAGAAGATAAATTCTATAATATTATAAAGGCTATCATTGTTAAGGATCTTCAATATCCTAAATGGATGTACAAAATGTATCCAGTGAAAAAGAAGAATGTAAAAAATTAGAGTTCTCCTTGATTTCAAAGATCTTATTCAGAATTCCCCCAAAGTTGACTTTCATGTTCCGATCACAGTGATTTTAATTAATGAAAAAGATATCTATGAAGTTCATTCCGTCATGGATGGATGCTCTGGGTACAATCAAATATTCATGTCTTGGAGTATGAAGAGTCTATAGCCTGTAGTGCCCCTCAAGTTGTTTTTTTCTATTTTTTAATTCCCTTTTTCTTAATTAATGAATGTTCGATGTATCAAAATTCCATGAACCATATATTCAACCCCTTCTTAGGATAATTTGTAATCTTTTTTGTGGATGATTTTGTAGTTATATTAAGAAAATGTTCTGATCACATGGCTGATTTGGATACCATATCAAATAAATGTCAACAACACAATTTGAAGATGAACTCCTTAAATGAGATTTCAGGATATCCTTAGGAAAATTCCATAGCCTCACTGTACACCATCAAGGAATCAATGATTATCATGATAAAAAGAAAGAAATACATGGAATGTCACCTCCTTGAAATTTTATCGAATTTAGAGGACTCTAATGAAACATGGCCTATATTCGACACATCACCACAAATTTGGTAGGCAAGTATTTTCCCTCCACTAGATTAATGATGAACGGAGTCACCTATAAATGGAATGGAGACTAACAAGAGGAATTTGATACCTTCAATAAATATCTCTTGATCCCACTGGTATTAATTCCACCATTTTAAGATGCCCACTTACTCTTATGTGACATCTTTAGAGAGATCACTGGGTGCCTTCCTTTTCCAAAAAAATGATGCTGGAAAAGAAAATAGCCATTAAAATATTTGTTTAAAATTGATTGAAAAAGTGATTTGATATTCAAGTATCAAGAAGTGATGCATGGCATTAATTTTTAAAGTTCAGAAATTGAGGAACTACCGAAAACATCATGAGTTTCAATGGGTGTCTTGCAATAACTTGCTCAAAATTAACCTCAGTCGTCCTATTCTTAATGGGCATTTGGCATGGTGGGCAGTTATTTGGCAGCATTTTGATATCAATGTTGTGCCCCAAAAGGCAATAAAAGGCCATGATATGGGAAAATTATTTATTGAACAACTATATACGGATGATACATCATTGAATATTAAACTTCATAATGAAGAGGTATTCTTAATTCAAGTTAATTCCCAAACATGGGAAATGTACGTTGATGGCGCCTCTAGAATCCCATCGAGTTAGAGAATGGAAATCCCTAATCTCAACAAAGTTGGGTTAGGAATTCTACTTATCTCACAAAATAGGTAGTGTTTCGTTATTCTTTCCTATTTTCAGAAGGTGGTACCAACAATGATGCAGAGTATCAATCTCTCATTCAAGGCCCAAAATTGGCACATCAGGTACATATTTACCAATTGAAATTCAAAGGTGATTCGTTGATGGTAATCAAATAAATCCATGGAAATTATTTTATCAGAAAAAAATACTTAAACCCTTTGTGTTATTATGTCATAGTTTTTGTGGATGAATTTCCCTTAGAGTTTACATTGTCTTCTGTCCCACGACCACAAAACGCCCATGGTGATACACTATCTAATGTAGCTACAACCTTATAAGATCCAAATCGGTTTGAGACAATCATCAATATAGTCCATCAATGTGTGGTATCACATTTCATTCAAACTAGAATAGAGGAAATTTATGAAATTATCCCTATTTCGGAGCCATATTCTCATACCATATAATAGATGACACCAATCATAGAATAGATTCAAAATGGTGTACATCCACCAGATAGAGCTGATAAACATATTCGATGATGAGTGGCCAATTTTACTCTTTATGATAGTCTGTATAAACAGAATATCCAATACAAATGAGTCTTTTATGGAATCCACTTCAAGTGTATTGATGGAGAAGAAACTGCAGCATTCATGAGATAAGTACATTCAGAAGCTTGTGGTGATCACTAGTCTGGGCATAGGATTTCTGATCAAATCCGAAGGCTTGGATACTTTTAACCTTCAATGATGTAGGATTAAACTGATTTAACTAATAAATTTCATACATTCCATGTGTATTACAACTTCATCAATCAACCCCAGGAGTTGTTTCATACAGGTAAATACTCTGGGCCATTTTGTCATATGGGGAATGGATGTTGTTGGACCTTATCCTCCAGCTACGACTGATCAGTTCAAGTATATTCTTACTAGAAATGACTTCTTCCCCAAATGGGATGGGGCAATACCTCTTAATGAAATCAAAGAAAATAGAATTGTTTGTTTTTTCAAAACTAACATCATCTCCAATTTGGTGTACATCATACTAAATTGATGAAAAACTACACCAATTTATGTTCTGTTGATGTAAAAAAGTTATATCTGGAAGACATTATCATATCCAACCATTAATCTCATTATCATGTAATGACCAATGGACATATAGAGACATTCGATAAGACCCTATAAAATATACTCAAGAATATGGTGGATAAGGATAATAAATCATGTCCAAAAAACATTTTTATGCTTTATAGGCTTATCAGACAACTACTCGTACATCCACATAGGCAACCCCTTATCCGTTGGTGTCCGAAACAGATGCAATTTTCCAAATGACATCCAATTTCCATCACTTTGAGGTGTAATACATGATCAGTTGTCTACAGATTAAAATTCTCAAAAATTATTTGATGAGATGGAATGATTAGACGAAATAATATTTCATACGTTGCATCATTTAGAAGTCTCCTTCATTCATTTCTTCAACAAGAATTGGTATTACTCCTCAATAATCCATTGAATCCAGGAATGTAACCTCCAATGAATGAGAAAATTTGGTAAGGGACATTTTCTATACATAAGGTCTTATCAAATGGAAGTTATTTCTTAATCTCCATTGATGGAGTGCTTATTACAACTCCAACCATTGAGAGATTCTTGAATAAATGCATTGTTTTACTACACATCTCATTTCCTCATTTCTTGACTCTAAACTAAATAGCACAATGTCCTAGATACAAGACATTAAATTTCATAAAAACCATAATTGTTCATGTTGCACGACGATAAAAGGTATATAATCTTTGTCCTTGTCGCACGATGTTAACCACATGACATCATTAGTCTTCATTGCCTGGAAATAAACTATATATAATAAATGTCTTCTCTATTTTTACATTAAGAACATCCATGTTCCAGAATCATTGACACCAATACTACTTATTTTTTATTACATGATTTCCATTTCTCCCTATGTTTGAATTTGGTTTTCATAGGGACCTCATTTCAAGAACTACATGTGGCTCAATTCTCATCCATATGAGATACATAGAGATGCATGGATCTCCAATATTGGGCCCAACCTCAACCACAATTTTTTTTATTTTTTTCTCCTCTTGGTTATTAACAAGATCTATAAAGAGTGTTCTTTCATGATATATTGTTTTACATTCATACCATTTTGTGTCTTAAGATAAACTATTATTCAAGAATGTGTTAAAATCCCATATCTCCTACATTAAACTAGATTAATACTGGAAATGATGGTTCAGAATCTACGTTTGGAATGATTCTCATCTATATGTGATACATTGAGATGCCTAGATCTCCAATATTGGTCCCATCCAAGATTAAAAAAAAACTTTATTAACTATGTAAGAATCAATCCTGCATAGCAAATGTTTAAACAATTCCATATGGATGTATTCTCATCCATATGATATACATAGCGACACCTGAGTTTAAATCCTTGGTATATAAAAAATACTCCCTTTTCATGTTGGAATCACTTCAAGTCCACACTACATGACTATAAAACGCACATTATAATAATGATTCAAAAGAAACAAAGAAAGTATCTATTTTATATTTGAGTTAGATCTATCTAAAGAACTCCAAACTCATGGACAATATTGATTCAAATATTTCTCATGGGCATTAAGCATTACCATCTTCAACATTTCACACTCTTAATCTTGAATATTTTCAGATCTTCATAAACATTCTTACGGTTTCGGTGACCGAGTTTCTAATATCTAAGAACAATATTGATTGACTATATAGTATGTTCCCAAAGGTGGAATTGCATACGTTTCCTATATAACGGTCATTTCAATAAAAAGATTTACATATTTATCTATGTGTTATTTTATCTATTTTGACTTGCATAATACAGCCCCACTAATGGTTTTGAATAATAAGGGTAATTTCGTTCATGGTTAAAGTGTCGTTTGTCCCCATAAAACATTGATAACTATATACCAAAATATGTATTTTAGTGATGTCATTCATGTATCTCTGTCGCATTACCCTTCTCTCAATCTGAATTTCCACAAGGGACTAGTTTAAACATTTCCCTCTTTATGTGTTCACAACAATGTAAAATAACCTTGGATCACTTGACCAAATTTCATATACAATTTCTATTTTTGGGCCTAGTCACATGACATAAAAAACTACAGACACCATACCTCTTACGTTTGGGTCAGAACATCATAGAAATTTCATTCCTCTGATTTTTTAAAAATCTTGATTGGAAATATTCTCTCCATATTCATGTAAATTTCATAATAAACCAAAATATATGCATGAAAAATACAAATCTTCAAAAACATCATTCTGCTTTTAGCAATAGATTTTCAAAATTTTGAGAGCTCTTTAGCTTGACTGTGCAATACATGCCCATGGGTGGCCTTGAATAAAATTTCCCTACATAATAAGCCTATAATTCAAAAGATTCCACTATTTGGACAAGCAGTATATTCCCTAGTTATCCCTACATAATACAGCTCCCATAAATAAGCTTTTCAAATAATTGTAATTTCGTTCTTAAGAAAGTTGTCCTCTAAAGATTTTTGTGCTTTCCCTATATAATTCGTTAGATCCATAAATTCCCAAATCATAGTTTACTATTCTTCCCTTCCTTACGTGAACATCGTAGTATGCTTCCATAAAAATTACCAAGAAATTAGGAGAGTATCAAAAATTTGATCAAAGCTAAAGACCATAAAATAAAATTGACACAATGTCCTTACTACATGAAAAAAACTTCACATTACAATTTCCTCACTATAGGACATAAAACTGAACATCGTAATGTTCGTCACTGCAGCACATAAAACATCATAGTACAATGTCTTGACAACATGGCTTAAAACTTCCTAGTAAAATGTCCTCACTTCATGACATAGAATCACATAGTATGAAATCAGAAATTCCCTTTTATAACAAATTTAAACCATTCCTCACACACAGATTTATATATAAGTGGTTTTTTTCATGACATATGTCGACATAGATAACCTTTTATTAATAAAATCCATTTCATTGTAAAAACAACCAAATGTGGTCTTATGTCACCAAAATCTTATTTGTCTTTTCCTATTAATAATAAAATGTTAACTTCCTACGAGCTCTTTTACTTCACTATGTAGTATATTTTCTTAGGTGGCCTTGCATAAAATTTACCAAAATAACAGGTCTGTCAGTCAAAAGATGCCACTATTTTTCAATGTAGTATATGCCCGAGTGTCCCTATATAACACTACCCCATAATGCGTTTTTCATATAATAGTAACCTCATTATTGGAAGAGACTTCATTTATGTTTATAAATGTTTTAGATTTTGTGACCATCAATATCAGGACTCAAGATTCCCATTGGAAGTATTTAAATAATATTATAGAAATTATCATCCACTAAGTCTTTTTTGATATCTAATTTCAAAATTATTTTCAAATCTATTCGACCATAAACACTGGCCCTTTATATTCCGAAATGCATGAATCAAAATTTCCAACAGCAAGAGATGTGTTACTCACCAGATTGGAAACCCTGCAAAGGGAAATCTAGAAAAAAAGTTGAGTCCCAGCTCACTAAATATTCATTTATTATGGTTTAGGTAATATTGGGAAAAAAATAAAAAAGATCCAATGAGTTTTTGGTTTTTTATATATCCCTAGTAAAAAAACATAGAATGCTCATTAGGCCACATGGAATATGAAAAAACTAGAACTTCCTTCCAAATTTAAAATAACTCCAAATCTAACCAAATTATGTTGCAATGCAACAATGTTCCCTAATATTACCATCAAACAATATTTTTTTCATTCCATACGAATCAAATTCTACAGGGGATTTTGTAGACAACATGAAATGAATTCCATGCACTTGAAAATGTCCTCTACTGAGCTTGAATGGTTTGTGGTGTGAGCCATCATTTTCCATGGGGAAAAGTTAAGGTTGTGAAGGCACAGGCCCGAAGGGCTGGTACCGCAGCCTGACACTGATCCCAAGTAGGGGTGTGGGGGAGCAACCACCACGGTATGGAACAATTATTTTGGAAATTTACCCCAATAGGTGACCAAGATACATATTCACATTCACCTACACGCCTCCAAGATGGTGATGAATAAAGTAAATATTTTGGATAAGTCCTCAATCTGTCTCCCCATTCATTCTTAAACCACGTCATCACTCAAGGTACATAAGCACAACTATTCCAACATGCAATCCACTTGCACTCCCAATTTAATTTCACCCTGGGTCCTATTTTTCCTACAAATAATCCCTTTGGGAAATCATTTTTATAGATGAATTTCCTTGAATCCTAATTGCTTTTATGGATTCTATAGAACTTCTCCCATGTCTTCCAAAACATTCAAGATAGTCCATTAACACCTAAAGCAGATTAATTAGAGTAGGATCATTGGACTTAAGTACTATTAGTGTTTGAAATACATAACACTTGTGTGCCAAAAGAGCCATTCCTCCCTAAATCAGAAACACTTGTGTTCTACATATTCCACCGAGAGGTACTTGAGCACCCCACATCTTGAAATACCTGTGAATACTCTTGAATGATTTAGTCCAATTTTGTCCACGTATTAAGATATAGGTTTTTCATCACATAGTTAACATCATGTCACCCATGCCAACTTGTGCACCCATACGTGCATTCCAGTATCTATATGGGAATCCCTTCATTGATTTTACTACTCTATTCAGTTTACCAGCAATAAAGACCTCCTCAAAGCCATTAATGGAAAGACATATTCATCATTGGCTCCTTTGTCTGAAAGGTATTCTTTGGAAACCTCAACCAAAACATCCTAACTTATAAAACCTTTGGGAGAGGCACCTCAGCATGTTTGGTATTTGGGTTTTTATATCCATAGTCATAGGTTTCAGAAATTTTTTACACAATGGAGTTAGGATTCATGGCGTGTATGTTGGTTTTTATATCAACAGTCACATGGAGCATTCTCCCAGGAACAGTGTTGGGATGTTCCTGGTTTGGAGGTGTATGGCCTGGGTTCTGATATCTCATTATCTTCTCTAAAACCCATAACCTCATGTATTTAGACCGGAAGGTATGGTTCACACTTTATTTTCAATGAAATTAAAGGATAAGTCTCCCTCACCCACCGAGATTCACTAGGGATGGCATTCTAGCGTAAGCCTTTAACATTTTAAGTAGAATGTTGGAGTCTTGATCCTCCCAACTTCCTTCACCATCGCTTTTTCTTAACATTAGAACCTTTTACAATGTAAAGTGAATAGAGGGAAGGCTTGTCACATTGCCATGTTCCTCGGTCGCCTCGCCCTCAACCACCCTCAATGTCGTAGGCACACCCTCTACCACCATCAGTGGAGGAAAAGTGTGGGTGACATTGATGAGTATTTGACATCTTCTTGTTTGTCACACCAAGAATGAATCACATGTTCATAGATATTTTTCATGATCAAAATACTTGAACAAGAATTATTGAACTACGAGATACCTGATTCCTATTCAAACCAGTATACTTAGGATTCTTGCTTGATGGTCTGAGATCAAAAGGGTGCCCTACCAAAAATGGTTTACCCAATCATGTCCCCAGAAATAGGAGGATCTCATTTATAACCCCCAACACAATGAAAAAACTATGAGAACTTGGATTCCCACCATAATAGGGACACACATGAAGACATCATCTGGGTTTGATCTCCCTAGATATCCTCTTTTGGAATCCAACTGTAATTCCCTTAATTTGGGAATCCTCATTAGGAGTAATCCCCAAATTTATCCCATAAATCTCCAAGGTAACATTTTTTGGATGTAATCTCAAACTAAATTCTTTAAAAGGATTATAATCTCCTTAGAGACTTATAAAAATATGCGTTATTCAATTCCCATCCTCATGAGATACATAGGAAGCCTCCCTGAGGATCAATCCCAACAAATCAAATCAACCCTATTTTTCTTGGCTATATTCCCAAAATGATCTAATCATACTTGGAAACCCATATTCATTCCATGTTCCATGGGCTAATTTGGAATAAGTCCCACACAAAAATTTGAATAAGCACCTTTTGATTTGACTTCCTTACCATAAGACATTAAAGTGTATGCCTAGGGCGTTATCACATGACCTTAAATGGTATGATGTATCCCATTATGTGGCACTGAACTACGAGGGTTCAAATTCCTTTCTCAAGGATAAATATTATGAAAATTTTATTGGTACTATCGTAATATCAAGACAGACCTTCATCTCACTAGATGATAATAAATTCTACAGTGCCCCAATGAGTGTCTTAATAACCACTATCCTCATAACGATGATTAAAAGAATCGGTAAATAATATTTGAGAGGACACCATTGATGAAGAACCTCAAATACATAAAAATATCTCCATTAATGAAGAACCTAAAATACATATGGATGATTATAATTTTTACACATGTTAATAAGTGATTGAAAATTAAAAGGGAAACCTATGTCAAACATGGTGAATTAATAAGGGTTCATGAAAATATCAGAAATTTATAATGAGAGTCCCAGAGAAGAAAATAATTCCCCCCAAAAGGGTCTGATGAGTCCAACCTCTCATCTTCTCGACTAATGTGTGTTCTTATGTGTCATAATGTACAAACATAATGAACGCCTACCTTTGGAATGTAGGTCCCTTGTGGATAATGAATTTTTGGATGTTTCCAATCCCATAAATAAATCCAATGGAAAACTCCATGAAACATTGATTCTTAAACTAGAACACATGTTTTAGGGAACTACGAAACAAAAATGGTGTATCCAACATGAATCCTTAACCATGTTAATAATGTTACACACCTGTCAGGCCCCTTATAAATTGATAAAGGATGTTTAAATAAAGGAATCAATCATGAATGTATCCATCTAAAAAACATTTCTCTAATGGATTTTCTTGTTCTTTTTATGATTTTTTTGAACACTATTTAGTCCAAAGTGGATTTCTTCAAGATGAAACCTATGCATTTTCTAGCCGCAGATCAAGATGGATCCTCATCCATGGGAAGGAAATAATCACCCACTCACCCTATTCAATGCTAGGTCTCCAATGTGATCATATGGTATTACTATCATCATGGTACTATACCAACCTTGGAGGATGCCCGACAGGGTCTCCAGGTTAATAACAAACCTCGATTGTCCGGTCAATGATGAAGGGTGGTCAAGAAGTAGACGATGCCAACCACCATCATAAACTATTTTGGTTCATTATCCATGGAATGAAACAAGCAGTCCATACAATAATAGAGGGAGGTGGATAAATAGGTCACTCATGGACTTAATTTAAATATACTAGGGTCTTTCCTGAGGGCTCCCACTAATAATCACTCCTAAAAGAATCACACGGTAGTGAGCCCCCAACATGATGGGGGTGTTGAATCAGAATATTCTTCCCTGGTCCCTCTGCCCTGGTGCCCAAGGCGAACCTTCGGGGACAACTTCCAGTTAATAGGGAGAATATTATTACCTTTTCCCGATCCCGAGAAGTCTATCAACCTTACATGATGGAATACGATGACAGAGAACAGACACCCGTTCGTCCTAATTCCACTGCCCAGCTGACTCGTTTGGGAACGACCCACCAATACCACCAGGAAAATCCAGTGGATTACTGAGAAAAGCACATACATATGTTTAACAATAATCATACAGACAGCAGGCCCATTTGACTTCATTTAAGGAATACCGCCAGTAAAATGTGGTGGAAACTAGTAAATAGGAACATACACCAGCCTACAATCACCAATTTTAGAAGCAATGTCATCTTCTATTATTGAAAGAAACTCATAAACCATGATTGATGGAAAATAGCTAGTATGAACATACACATTCCAGCATTCATAAAGTGTGCCAACAATCTCATTTGTTAGCACCCGGAGAAGTCTGTCGGAATGCTCTGATGACAATCCTGAGGAAGACTCAACATTCTGGCCCCATACATGTGTACCATCAGTATCCAGTGGTATGAAAAAGAGGAGAAGAGCAAGAACATACACAAACTCTATGTAACATCCCAAGCTTCCACGAGACGTTTCCTTTTGAATAATGCAGTAGCTTGCATTGTACCTTACATTGAGATTCTCACACACCGTGACCAATCAATCTATCCCTTATGAATTGTAATACCCACTTTTTGAAATTTTACAAATTTTATTTATCAAAATGGACTTCATTTTTGAATTTGGAATATCGAAATTATCTGAGGGTTAATATTTGGTATTTTTATGAAAACTTATAATTTTTGATGAATAGTGAAAAACATTACGTTATTGGTTAAAACCGAATTTTTATTTAAATAATTATTTATTTTATTTAAATATATTTTATGTCAAAATAGATACATAATAACTATATATGTTCAATTTAATTCATTGGAGTCATTTTATAATAAGTATAGATATAAAAAAAATTATTGATCTTTTTACAGTCTTTTACCCACCTCATAAGAGAATTTGAAAATTTACAGAAAACAAAATTTTACCACTTATGTGAGTTAAATTTCATAAATATGAGAGATATGGTAAATATTAGGATGTAAAAATTTGGTTCAATAAAAAGAAAATAATTTTTGGTGAATAGAAACTATTGACTTTTATTTGCCACGATTAAAAGTAAATATGGTAATTACGCGTAAAAAAGATATCATAATTACCCTAACACATGTCCTAATTATATTTGGTAAGTATAATTCGACCAAAAACAAGATTTATAATAAAATATGATCCTTTTGGTCCACATAGATTAGATTAGGACATTTATTACTATTTTATTTAAAGAAGCGTTAAAAGAGTTAAATTCAATGTTTAATAACTAAACCTTATTTAATATTGGGTTACACCTAATATAAATTAATCTATATATATTAATTAGAGATCATATAATATATCATACATAATTTAATTTAATTTATAATATTTAGACGTTAATTAATTTAATTTATTTATGACACAATGATGATGTAGTAATTATATAAATAATGAAATATTAAAATAATTAATATTATAACTATCCAAATAATTGTAAATTGGGACTTTTGATGAATTAAAAAAAATTATAGGTTAACATGACATGTTATGATTGGGTAAATAAACTTTACTCTAAGTTAAAAAAAATTATGGCTTTCCAAAAAATAAAATACCAAATAATGTCAAAATTGACATAATTGTGTTTTTTATTACAAATACTATATTATTAGATGATATAATATTCCTAAAAATTTATAGATCGGCATAAAGACATAGATAAGGATATATATATTAATAATAAACCACATGGGGTTCTGATTTCTTGTTATATTGTGTTTATGAACCAAATAATATTAAAATAAAAAGAGACATTGTAAATGTCAAACTATTTAACATAGAGTTAAATCTAAAAGATAAGGTTAATATGATGACATAAACCAGACTAAAATATATTGTTTGATATTTTTTCACCTCATATCCACCTTAGAATCTAAATAAATCATTTTTGATCCATTAGAAACAAAAAATAATTTTATTATAAAATAATATTTCAAGATTTTCCTAAAGTGACCCTCACGTCTCTTATAAAAGGGCATTTCCCTTATATTAATTTCATGGCTACAAATCCTTTTTTTTCTCGGCCATACCCTGCCCAAATATCCTCCCAAATTTCCTCCCTTTATCCTATAGGCCTTCCATTGGTCAGAAAGCCAGCCTATTGTTCCCTTTTGATCAGATTAAAAGGAAGAACCTGAAGAAGAGGTAAATATTTCATCACCTCTTTCAAGTTCTTTTCTTCTTCCACATCCTATTTCTTTGTTTTTTTCCTTTAAAAAATAATAACTCCAGTATCTTCTATATAATATGATTTTATTATAAAAATGATACAACCATATTCATTATTCTACCCATCATACGAATGAAAAAGTCACCATATGTGCATACGTACGGTATACCGTCTCAATGTCTTGTTATAGTTTGTTATTCAAACACATAATTATTTGTAAGGGTATAATAATTAGTATAACTGATTTAAATAATAAATATAACATGTTAAATATTCTTTATACATGATAGACAATCCAATTACATAATTTTTCATAATCAATATAATGATATTGTCGCTCGTGTGTACGTACGGATTACCGTCTCCATTAACGTGAAGAGATTAATTCCCCATCGTAATAATTCATGTATAATTTAACATTATGATTAAAACTAATGTTAGTGATCATAATATAATTCTGTATATGAATAAAATACATCCTATTCATTACAAACATGGCTTACATAACAAATCATATAAAGGAAAACAAATCAGTTAACACCCAAAACGATGATGCTACTAAAATATTATTATCAAAGAAAAATTAGAAGATCATATATGATATCATATTTACATATATGGTTCTTGTATAATTTAATATCAATTATTTAACTAATTTAAAGGAGGTTAACTTACCCTTGACCAAGGAAAAGTACAAGGTAATGTTTAATTTCACAATCTCTTTATTATCAGAGGTTGTTTTTATGTAAGTATCTACTGGGAAATCTTTATCATCCAAAACCATGTTTCATACTAATGTATTTCAAAACATTTTTAATATTAACTAATCTCTGGGAAAAATTCATTGATACAGTTGTTTGTATTTTTATAAAATATTTTGAAATTAATCATTCCGTTGTTTCCAAAACAAAGTACTTTATGACCATTTCGACAAAATTAAGATAAAAATATCTTTTTTAACTTATATAGAGGGTGTGTCTATTTCTGCCATTATAACATCGTCGAAGCATCCCATACAAGCTTACAATAATATTTTCAAAGGAAATTTTTTTCTTTTATAATTAAATGATTTTTAAATGATTTCAAAATAGAAAGAAATATTTCTCCCAAAATGTTTTGATTTCATCTATGTCAACATTCGTTGAGGAATTTTAAACTTGTTTGAAGTTGATTTATTATGAAACAAATATTCCATATTTTATTGAAGGTTTTGTGATGTATTTGACTATGGATGTTTTATTTTTATACCATTTTTGGTTTATGGATAACGTATTTACATTTCGTATGCAAGTATTAATATGAATGTGTTTCCGACGCTTTCACTGGGGGGCACGTGCACATCCATCACGCAGGGGAGGTCACACGGCTTGTGGCCCAGTATTCCCGCTTTCCAATGGCGGGTGATATCCGATCCTTGTTCAGGCATGTCTGCTCCTTGATCGAAACTGCGATAATGGGATGTCGGTTATTCCTTCCATGGATTCCTCCTCGGAGCTCGTCACCTAGTCCGGGTCTCCCTCATAGATTTAAGACGTCTTCATGAATCTCGTTCCTAGTGCCATATCTTCATGGACGACAGTTAATTATGTTGCTTCCGTTGAGACGCTCCAAGGGGTCTGGTCGGGGCAGCAACCTTTAGTGAGGAGAATTGTTACCCTGGGGCGTCATTGCCGTGTCTGGATGCTTGGGGATTTTCATTTCTGTCCTCTGTCCCTTATTATATGTCTTCTCGAGGGCGCATATGCCCGAGGCATCCCACATAGAACGCGGGGAATTGGCATTCCATATGAATTTATCTGAGGTTTTCCTCAGCTCCTCATGTTTAACACGCGGTATGCTGCGAGTTTAACGTCTAGCGGGGACGGATCGGACTGATCAGAAAACTAAGAGTGGATCAGATAAAAGAACCACATGAAGGGAAGTCCAATATTGGGGCCAGCATTTGGGCAGCTTCCTGGATACTGTGGAGTGGAATTAGCTGGAATGATACCCACCGGGATGTGGCGGCCTAGGGTGGAATCATGATGAGCAGTAAAGTGGGGGGGGGATTGAACCTCATGGAGGCTTCCTACGTACCATTATGTGACATGGATCAAAGTCTCAGGTAGTTCAGGTATACTGTTTAATGTCATATGGGATGTGGGAATTTGGGGCTTACGCTCTAAGGCGTCCCACAATGGATGGATATGAGGCTTACGCTCTGAGGCGACCCATATAGTTGGTGAACCAATAAGAAGGGATTAGAACGACTGGGTGGTGGTCTTGAACATCGTGGAGGCTACCTATGTAAAATTTCTTAGCATGGATCAAAGTCCACGTAGTTCAGGTGGTGCAGTTTAACGTCATGCAGGATGAGGCATACCGTTTAATGTCGTGCTGGACTGCATACAGTTTAACGTCCTGCGGGATGACATATAGTTTAACGTCATGCGGGACAACATACAGTTTAACATCATGCAGGACGAGGGCATATAGTTTAACGTCAAGCTGGACTGCATACAGTTTAACGTCATCCGGGACGACATACAGTTTAACGTCATGCAGGACGACATTTGGGGCTTACACTCAGAGGAGGACCATATAGTTGGTGAACCGACATGAATAGGTTGGAACGACTTGGTGGTGGGATTGAACCTCATGGAGGATACCTATGTATCATGCCTTAGAATGGATCAAAGTCCTCGTAGTTCACTATGAATGGGCGTACTCTCTGAGGCGGCCCATGATGGGTGTCCTGGTCGATGCTCACTCTAAGCCCATGTGAGTCATGCTCAGTGTGAGAAACAAGAGGCAGCATGGACCAGATGATCATGTTGCGAAGGGTGCATCTGTAAGAAACGTAGAGGGGCTTATGCATTGAGTGGCACATAGTGTCAGGACTTACTCCAGGATGGAGGCCCGAAATGCGACAAAGGGCAGAGGGAGGGGGATTTGGGACTGGACAAAGGAGATGCCTCATTCCCTATCACACAATCCCCTAGCCTTGGAGGTGGATATGTACAGAGGTGCATGGGTGATAGCTTTCGCAAGAGAGGCTAAGGGCTTACGCTCTGAGGCAACCCTTCCCCCATGGACAAACGCCACTCCGAAACGGAGGATATCATTCAATGTGTGGAAGATTCCATTCCCGTGGAGAAGAGTGGTGTAATGAATGTCTGAGCTAGGGGGGACCCTGCGTGCGAGGCACGGGGTCGTATCACAGTTTAACGTCATGTGATGAGGACCATTTTCTTGGTAGTTTAACATCCAACATCTTTTATGAGGTGGGTTCATGCCACACCCCTACAGATTACATATCTGACGCCCTCTACCCCTTGTGGGAGGGAAGGCATCGGCATGGCCATGGAGAAGGGGTCCGCAGGGCGAACCATCGAGGGGTCCACGTTAATGTGGCTATGCGAATAATCAATAGTCGTTAGCATGCCTATGAAAAGGATCATGAGGAAAAGCAACACACTGGGAAACACTGCCCAAGGGACCTTGAGGTTACCTCATATGAGACTGGAAGGCCGTATAGGAAAACAACGCATGGTGCATATGCCTGGTACAGAGGAAATCGTGTGGCTATGCAGGGAGGCAGCTGAGGGGATTAAAGGTGAGGGGTCCTAGGGATTGCATGCAAAACACCGAGATGGTGTGTAATTGGGGAAGGTGGATTGCGTGCAGTGAGGAGGATCGCATGCAAAGGAGGTGAATTGCGCGCGAGTGGCAACAGACGAGTCCCAAGCAAAGGCCGCACTACTCAAAGGGATTGCGCGTAATTGAAATGTTTTGCGCACAATGGGAGAGATTGTGCGTAACAAAGGAACACAGAGGGGTTTGGAATTTTAATGAAGACAGTGGGATTGCATGAAAAGGCGGATCCCGGGGCAAGGTTGTGCGAAAAGAGTCAATCCTTGAATGTCACATTGCGCACGCGAGAGTCCTATTTCGCGCATGAGAGAAAGTTGAAATTCTGCAACCCAGAAATGGAAGATGAATCCTTCTATTTATAGGTTACTGGCATCGCGAAATCTTGGCGGCGCGCGAAATATTTCCCACCAGAGATGGCGGCATGGAAATGGGCACTGTGTGGGGCGGGCATGCAAAATTTCGTACTGGAGCCGGGGACCTTTCGTGAATCCCGGACTCCTTCTACGCGACCAACCTTTTTTCGCGCCCATCCACCTTTATTTCACACGGCACTTTCTCGTCCTTAAGACCGAGCCTCCAGTTCTGAATATGATTTCACTTCGTCATTTCAAAACTTCCTTTAGGGGTCAAGGAATTTTTTGGTGTCTACAAATTCCCCCCTCAGAATTGGATCGGCGAGATTTCGCAGTGATCGGATTCTGAGGGAAAGGTCGAAACACCGAAGTGGTGGATTTTGTGGGCACTTTGCAGGCAGAATCCAAAGGGGCGCGCAAAACTCTGATTCGGTGCGGAATTATCTTTCTACGCGGCACAGAACCTTGGTCATGCATATAAAAAGGGGCGTTGGGTCCCCTGCTCCGTACTCAAGCTTTTCGACGTCATAGGCTCCGAGCTCTTGCGTGCGAAATTGCCTTGGAGACGGCATGGAAAACACGTGCTGTTAGCGCGGAATTCCTTTTGAGTTTCGGCCGTATTTACGTGCAAAATAGGGATATTTAGCGTCGCCAGTCCAAATTTCCTGAAACTATTTCCGATTTCCAACAACCCATGCAGATTTCGCACAACCTATCCGGATTTCATGTAACTCTCAAAGAACTATATATGGCCGCGAACCAAGTCGATGAGGGGGAAGTCGCCACTCGTAGAGCTGAAATGGTGGAAAATGTAGAGGTTTATGGTTCCAAGGTGGTTGTTTCCAACAACCATACCTTGTTCAACCTGCTTACCCCCACCTAGAAAGAGTATCTTCTGTCCAAAAATCTCCCGCTCTAGAACTTTGGTATCCTGGAGGAGGTCCCATTGGTGGGATTCGAGGTGGACACACCGCGATCATGGGTGACCCGGGAGGACAACCTTCTCCATTTCAACATCACCAATAATGGCCATCCTACCAGAGAGACCAAACACATGGATGTGTATGTCCGGAACCTGAGGACCCGAACCACTGCTGGGGGTGATCCTGTTCTGGTGAGCTCTCCAGCCTTCTATGGAATCATGTTCTATCAGAGCATCACGGATGATACTAAGGGCTAGCTACAAGATTGGGACCTGCAGTCCGGAGGAAACTTCACCAGTGAGTGGGCCTGGGCGTACTGGTTTCTCCATACATGCGACCAATTCAGGTCCGAGCTACGACACATTGGTCTATTCGAGGCGGTGTGGATGTCGCAATTCCACTTCTACCGTCAACATGAACTTGGCCCAGAGATGTTTACCCGATGGTCCCCTGATACCAACACATTCTGTCATCACCATGGGGAAGTTGTAATCCGCCTCTGGGACGTTCATAGCATTAGAGGTATCCCACTGGAGGGCTACCAATATGACGATTTCATTCCTCCAATGAACACCTGGGAAGATAGGTCACTTACGCCCATGCTGATGTGGAACTTGCTAGATCTGGCTAATGAGAGGTTGCTGGTCATGGATTTCCTAAAGGAAATCGCCTATAAGGGCTGGTATAGCCAGTTCCTGGAGAAGGACCCGGTGGTCAAGATGCCGGGATGGAAAAAATGGTGCCCAACCACGGCTCAGAGGAGCAAGAATGGGTCGTACTAGAGGACACTGGAGGCGGGGCAATACCTATCATGGGGATACCGTGTTATCGAGACCGAGGACCTGAATGTATGATATGCCAGGTTCCTCGCCACCTTCCAGAGTGGGTGGCTCCTGCCGGTGCGGGACGCAAGAATGGGAATCCTCCCAGAAACACTGGTGATGGCAGGAACCAAGGCCACCAAAAAAATGTTCAATCTAGGGGTCCCCATACTGGCTAGGATGTATGCCATCCTAAGACACATCTCATGAGGGGGCTCGCCTCGGAGGGTATGTGGGCCCTTCCAGATCTTTCATGAATGGGTGGCTGCTCATCTTGGCAGATACACCTTCCTGAACACCGTTCGTCCTCCAGGAAAAGGCTTGTGGCCGTCTCTCCTGAATATTGATGGGGTTTCACAGATAACGCTCAATGAGGAGGGAATAGAGATCCAAATCGGTAACCACACCAATTTCAAATTCAGCACGTTCCCCACCTCGGTTGGCCAGATGGTGGACAATGGGAAAGGCTCGTTGGAGCAGTAAGAATGCTTCCAGAGCATCCCAGGTGGGGTGCTTGTAGCTCGGATTGACGGGATGATCATCTACGAGCCTTACGTGCCGTCCCGGTTCTCCAGGCAGTTTGGGTGCCTCCAACGAATGCCGAAGAAGGTTTTGACAGATATCTGGGAGGAGAAGACTCAATGTGTCCTTCTCTAGATGTGTATAATGTTCACCACTTATGGCTCTGGGGACGTCAGCACTCTTCCTCCCACTGGGGTCGACGCTGGACTATCAAACGAGTATGTCGAACACTGGACTATCATATACCCTGAGGGTCTTTTACGCAAGAGAGTCTAGAAAATCAAGAGTACTCATATGGAACCTAGGGTACGAGAGAGTTTGAAAGGTTCCGCTAGAAGGGAGGACAAGGGGCGTATCATGCAGCGAGGCATGCGCAGGCCGAGACCTCAGCAGTAGGGACATCGCATGGTGTCACTATGACCTTGTTGTCTAGAGGGGGTTCACATGAGGCGGCCATAGAGCTGCCGAGGAAGCAGATAAGATACCTGCTTGAACCTTCCCATGATGAAATTTTCTCGGCATTGTGGTCAGCCTGGATGACCCTATGGAAATCAATGAGCGTTGAAGCCATCCAGCAGAAGATAATGCAGCACGAGATCCACCTGTAAAAGGTCGGGCTCATTCAAGTTACTGATAGAATAAACATTCATCAACGGCGCACATATCTAACAAACATGGACACATATGAACTCCATAGGGGTTGGTGTGTGGAGCCACATTTTCTGTTGAATGTGATGCTCATCCAAGAGCTTGATTCGGAAGAGATGCTGCCGGGAGAAGGCGACAGCGATGAGGAATTAGAGGGAGAGGAGGAAACAGGAGAAGATGAAGGAGAAGGAGAAGATGAAGGATAAGGAGAACCCAAATGCGAGGGGTCATGGGGGGTGGCCTACCAAGGGAGTCTCCGGGAGAGCGGCGAGGTCATTAACTCTGATCTTGACATAACCGAGATAATCGAGGTCTATCTCAATCTTCATACATCCTCCTCCCTTGTCCATTCTCTTCTGAAATTTATAATCCATTTCTCTTTCTCAATCAGGACCACATAGGTACTAATCAGGAATCCTCAATAGAGGAGGGAGGAGTGGCACTGGTGGGACAGGATGGGGCTCTGAAACCCATTATTGAACTGACAAGTGCGGAAGGGTGTCCTACCATGATAGCTTCTACAGCGGCCAGAACACCATAGGATGTCACTCTGGGTTCTTGTAAGTCCCCTGCTTCGCTACTGGTGATTATTGTCAGAAAACCCAACTAATTAGGATGCTCTCTTTATAGTGATCTCGGCGCTGGAGGCTCGTCGAGCTACTGAGCCCGTACTATCTTTGAGTGGACCAGCAGCGGATTTACCACCTTCTCTAAAACATACTTCCCAAACTGAGTCGACCCTGACAATTGGTGAGCAGGGGGTGATGGAAATCAGCGGTGCTATCATTGAGGCGAGGCCAGAATCTGCCGGAGGCACCGCCAATGTAGGGGCGAGAGAGTAAGGTCGCCCGAACGTCGAGAATCCTATTCCCCATGAAGGAATCCTTGAGGCAGATCCTACTGCTGAACTACTGGTTGCCTTTCCTGCTAACTGGCCCGCTGATCTAGACTAGATAGACGTTTCAGACTTGGAAGCGGCCGAGGAGAGCCAGATGACAAATCACAAAGGGTGGAAGTGTATCCAGTGCTTTCTCAGGAAGCCTCAGATAGATTAGTTTAGGCGAATGGGATCACTCCAGACCTTGTTGCGCTTCCTGTGTGCCGGAGGGCTTGATGCTCAATGCCTTCATCTGACGGTCCGTGATTACTTGGGCGAGAAGATACATGAGAGTGGTCAGTGCACCGATGTTTCCCAGTGTCAGGAAAGATCGGTGAGCACCCAAACGTTTCTGAGAGCGGAGCAGGAAGTTCGGCACCTCGAAGGGAATGAGGCAGAGACGAAGGTCTTCATTACAACATGATCTGAGCTCGTGGAGCAACTGAAGTCCCAACTGGCTGACGCCCAAGAACAACTGATGGAGGCGAGTCACTAGATGACCGTACTTCAAACAGAACGGGCACATGCTTAGGCTAGGATTGAAGAACTACACTCTGTGGCAGCTGATGAAGAGAGAGTCTTTAAGGAGCGAGAATCAGTCGAGGAGGCTACCAGCCAAAGGGTAGCAGCATTGGAATGATAAATCCAGCACACTAGTCCTTAAGAGCTCTGTTTTGGCCATCTCATGAACCTTTTTCTTTCACTTCTCAATATTTCGATCCAATTTATGGACCAAACTATTTACTTGTACCTTTGGTTTAATATGCTCAACCATAATCCTAAAATGAATAAAAATTCGCCCATAAGGTCATGTGGGTCGCACTCAATTTGATTAACAAAGGATGCTCGTGTTATCATTTCGTCGGACAGTAGGACGTCAACCAATCATCAGGCACCCAAAATCAGGCCTATACTTTTGTGAAGAAGAGGGAGGTCCGGCCGAAAGGCAGGGGGGCTCAGAACGATCGATATATCATCTCCTCGATGTGTTCTGACACATGAGCAGGGCAATGCCGGGGGCATTGAAATCCATCTGAACATAGGGAGATGAAAAAGGTGAATCACGTTACCCAAATTCCCAACACTATGGGGGGCACGACGATAGAGGATAACTGTTAACCATGGCGGAAATGCAGAATCCATATCGCATTGGCCTAAAATGGGGACAACAAATGAGGGCTGACCGCTGACCATGTTCGCAACGTGGGGCCTAACTCAAACATCATCGATCAGTCTTCGGAAACGTTAGTCCAGGACAGCAGGCAGACCGTAGGTCAATCATCCATATTATTACAATAGTCCAACCAAAGGTCTATCATACATATCGTTACAGTAGGTGGACCACAGGTCGAGCATCCATATAATTAAGGGGTCAATCAAACATGACCAGTCTTCTGGAATGTTGGCCCAGGACAGCAGGCGGAACATATGTCAATCATCTATATTGTTACAATAGGCGGACCAAA